>CM076570.1:591049611-592503052 GCA_034641835.2 Pinus albicaulis
GGTGTTGATGGGAAAATATTTCCGGCCAACAGTAGGGGATCTCCCCAGTAGAAAGTCCCAATTAGACCTTGAACCGTTTGGAATAGGGATCCCATCTGGGGTGTGGGTCCGGCTACCGCTTAAGTCACCTTCCCTTTGGTCTCAGAAGAACCCGATTGAACCTGCGGACACACACTTATTCACACGATTACAAGATACGTGATTGATGCATTAAACATGTATACAATACTATGCGTAGTGAGACAATTAATAAAGCATACACACCGAAGGAGGTGTCGTTAGCAACACATCTTTGGGGTTATGCTTGGAGGCTATTCTGACCACAAAAGATATAGTTCTTTATGGTGAGATGCCCCTTTACTTCCTGAAAGATAAAATGAAATGCTAATAAACAAAGTCATTAACATCCATTAAGAAAGCAATGTAAACTGAACATCATTAAGATGAGTACAAAAAACCAGAATGCATAAATGATGCCGATAAGAGTGCAGCTTCATTAATCAAAAGATATTTGAAACTGTATAAGAAATACTCATAGTGTTCGCACAGCAAAACACATCAGATCCAAAAGGAGTTTTAACAGGTATCTGTATTCATATGCACAAGAGTGTTGTCTTTCAATACAATGCTGTATAGCTCTTGAGTCTCCAAAAAAAAAATCCCCCATTTACATTTTCCCCGGAGGGAGTTTTATAGAACAAAAATTGTCCTTTGGGCTTCCTGACTCTTCGTCTACCTGCTTGTTGAGTTGCCTTGCGACCCGGAGGAAGACTGCGACCTGCGACTTGGCTGGTGAGTGCGACCTGTGACCTGGCAGGGTGGTGAGACCTGCGACCTACTGCCACTGGGCTATGAAGATGAGTGTGAAATTGTGAGGTTAGGGGCGTCAATCTGCTGTTCTTTGAGGAAGTCTTGCTAGGTCTAATACTCTGCGGTTATGGGAGAAATGAGAGGGACCTCTTCTTTCAACCAATGCATGCACTCCAAAGAATTTGGGACTAGAGTTTCCTTTTTTTGTGAGATCTGGTTGGAAAGAGAGGCGAGCTTGGTGTAAATCCATACTGGCATGACAAGAAACTAACCCAGGTTTTCTCGTGATGCTGCAAGATTGAGAGCGGCAACAACTTGCTTGATGGACTGCAAAAATGACTGGATCTCTTGATCTACTTGTTCCCAGGTTTTCCCCTCGTCCAATGCTCCCAGCTAAGGAATACGGTGAAGGTTGTGCATCGAGTCGATGCCGCTGATCAGGTGTTCATATGCAGACATTACTTTGTCTAAATCCTTGGACAACTTATCCTTGGACTGCATTTTCATACGAATTTGGACTTTGGCATCTTGCGTATGAATCCAATCCTTCTTTGGCAAATGCTCAGGAGCCTGAGGGTACCGCACTGTTCGGTCCATAATCTTGTCCAAGGAAACTGAGGCCTCCTTTAGCTGCTCGTGCTTCTGCTTAGTCTCCGCTCGTGCTCTTACCAATGGGGCGACTGTTTGTTTTATGGTGAACATTTCCCCATACACTTGCCTCATGGTCGCCTCTAATACATCACACTCCTTTAGAATGGCAAGCAGAACTTCATTGATAGGGGGAGTTTTGCTTCGGAGTTTTTGAACCTCCTCTTTCAATGCAGTCCTCTCCTGTTCTGCCTTTTTCTCCCACTACTCTGCTTCCTGTAGTCTATTTTGTAGAGAAACGATCTCTCTACTCATTCTAGCCACATTTTCTTCCATGGCCGTAGCGAAAGCTGTGCCAGCTGATGCTATCATTACGGGATTAGTCCTAGTATCAAGGACTATGTCTTTTCCGGTTGCGACTGTGGATGTGGCGAAAGGATTTTGCGCCAGGCTTCTTCTTTTCTCTTATCGGATTTTGAAGGAGAATTGGTCGAATGTGAGCTTGGTGAGGTCGTATACCTCCTCCTCTTGCCCTTGGGAGGTGCTGGTATTAGAGAGCGTGGCTCATGTACCGACTAGAGGTACCTCAAGGGGAGATACCTCGATGTCTTCTAGCATTTCATCCTCTTCTTCTTTCTTCTTCTTTTCCTCCTCTTCCCTTTATAGGCGTTCGACTTCCGCCTTCTCATGTTATTTCTTCTGCCTGAGCTCAGCTTCTGCCGCTGCTTCTATTTCAGCTTTCCTCTTCCGCTCAGCTGCTACAGCTTGCTCTGCTTTCTTCTGGCGGTCGGCTTCCACTTTGTCTAGCTCTTTCTTGAGCTCCCGTTCTACTGCAGCCTCCGCCTCTTTTTCCTCCTTTTCCTTCTTGGCCTCCTCGGCCTGCTTCTTCTTCTGTTCTACCCTTAGGCTCTTCTTGCGTTTGTCCTCGTCCTCTTTCATTTTCTTTTCTCTCTCTTGCTGGGATTTGGCCTCTATTTCTTTCTGTTGGGTGGAGGTACTATGCCCTGTACTTGTCCGAGGCTTCTTAGCTAGAGAGGAAGAAGCACCTCCTAATTTATGACTCCTTTCTTCCAAGCTTTGGTCATCTGGGTCTTCTTCGCCAGAATCTGCCCCCGAAGAAAGTTGTCTATCTGCATTGTACCAGTTCCTTCTTTCATCTTCTCTCGGGCATTCAACATGCTGATAGTTCCATTTGAATTTAGCCTTCTTGCAATGTTCAGGAACTATCCGCTCCGGGTCGTATGTTCGGTATTCTAAAGCCCTAAAGTGATAAATTTTCATCTCTTCTCCCTCTGCCTCTACCTCTCTGAAGTCTTTAACTATGTATGCACCGATAGTGAGGGGTAGCGCAGGCCATGACTTCTTCTTACCTTTGGACAGGACCCTGGAGAAACCCGAGGACATTTGGAAGCAGACCTCTTGCATGAGCACTTTGTCTGTAACGAAACGAGGCATAGCATGTGGTGCCCTGAACGAGCCAAAGACTCGGATGAATGTATATTCGACGAAAGGAAACCAATGTGCCACTTGGCTTAGCGTTTCCCTGGCTCGCCAAGACATGCAAGGGACGTCTTGGCCGAATAATTTTCTGTATAGAGCGGGGATGAATACTTGGGAGATTGTCTCTATGTCTTGTTTATACGTGGATTCCCAAAACAACTTAGTTTGTAGATGAATTACACGGGTCTATATGGGATCCCAGTTACGTACCCATCCTTCAAAATGCAACCTTGAACAGATGGCATCTAATAAATAAGAGGCCATATAGAATTCAGAAGGCATTCCTTCATCCGGTACCAATGCTGAGGATAAATTGGTATGCATGGAGGTCATCAATATGTTATCCCAGTTGAAACGGGTGCTGTGCACTGTGACATATTCCATGAGATTTTCCCATGTGCCGTTGAAGGTGGTGGCATCGGGGCGCCCGTACAATCTGCAAAGCATGGCGGCTACTAATTTATATACTTTTCTCAGGCTCGCCATTGGATATTCCTGGTCTTTCTTGACCTTAAACTTCTCAGGCTCCTCCCACCATTGCCTTATAGTGTCAACTACAGGAATTGCATGAGCAATGGCCAAATCTTCTGTGAATTCTTCTTCTCGCTCAGGCAAAGAGTAATAAACATGGGCGTCTGAACCTTTGAGCATTGCGAAAGCCTTACCTTCGTTGTCTCTGATCACGAACTTCTTGGGATCTGTTTTCTGTAAAATCCAATCTACCACCTCTGGGCACGGGAATATGGCCGGGTGAGCACCTGCGAGATGTAGCTTGGACCTTTTAACCTGTAAGTATATCTCCTGATCCGGGAGGTCTTTTGGGAACTCCATTTTTGTGAACTCCACGTACACTTGGTACCAACGCATGTTGTCCCCTTTGGAAAATGTGCAAAGAGTATTTCTATATATCGGGGGTGGGGACATTGGCATGTCCATCTCCACATCTTCCACTGCCAAGTGCTTGTCTTTCTTCTGGGACGCTGGAGGTCCCATGTCGTTGGAATCCAAGAGGACAGGTATACACTCCAAGTATGATTCAAATTCACCTGTCATATTCATGAAACATTCCCAAGATAAGAAAGACGCCATGAAGATATAAGACCAATTATAGTTTATCAATTATTTCAAGTGGGACACATGAAAAACTGAATAAATGGCCTACTGGGTCGCGGGGTCGCAGGTTGTAAGAAAATGGCCAAGGTGCGACCTTGCGACCTTGCGACTGGGTCGCAGGGTCACGGGGTCGCGGATTGTGAAAAATGATGAAGATGCGACCTTGCGACCTTGCGATTGGGTCGTTGGGTCGCGGGGTCGCAAATTTCGGGAAAAGGCAGAAATGCGACCTTGCGACTGGGTCATGGGGTTGCTAAGTTGCAGATTGAGAAAAAAATAAGAGATGCGACCTTGCGACCTTGTGACTAGGTCGCGGGGTCGCGGGGTCACAAGTTTCAAGAAATCGAGGAGAATGCGACCTTGTGACCTGGCGACTAGGTCGCGAGGTCGCGGGGTCGCAAGTCGCGCTAGGGCTTGCTGGGGGTTTTGGGCATGCGCGGCGTGGAGTTGTTTTTCCTTTAACTAGAAAAATACAATTCTAAATGGGTCCAGACAGAGTCAAGGGATAGCTTTTGGAGTAGGGAATAGGCCATGAGAAGCTGGATAAGAAATTGTGATGAGTTAGGCAAATGTGGTGAAAACTGGAATTAGAAGGAAAACCCTAAGCAAGAAATGAAAACAATGGCTAAGGCAAATGACAATTTAAAGGATGAGGTATGTAGGGATTTGGCAAGAATAATAAAAAAGGAAACAACAGGAGGAAAAACGACAACTTACCCAGGAAAATCGCGCTCCAGTGGACCTGTTAGAGCCTTTTTTTTCTATCCGCTGCATATGCGAAATGCGACCTAGCGACCTCCAATATATAAAAGGGTCACACGTGCGGGAATTTAATGAGGTCGCAAGGTCGCATGTTGAGGTGGTTCAAGGGGAATGTGACCTCGCGACCTTGCGACCTGGCGACCTCAGGGTCACGGGGTCGCAGTTTTCTACAAATTTAGGATTTGCGACTCATCGACTTAGTCTCCCTGGCTTTTTACTTAGCTTTTCTTTGTGCTCAAGGGGCTCCAAATTTTTTTTTTTTAAAGGGGTTTTTTTTTTTTGGAGGGTGTTGTAGAGGCTACCAAAAATGGCGATTCACTGGACGAACTCAGAGTCTCTGTCGATGGTTAGCCTTGGAGTGGGGGGGGAGGGGTCTTCGCTAGCTGTTCCTTTAACCTTAAGGTCAACACTTACTAAATTTTTTGCACCTTGTGAGGTTGCTTGGCCTGCTGGCTTGTTCGGGTGCTGGTTAACCAAATTTCGCTTCTTCAGGTTTCCAGACCGAAAGGGTTGGAGAACTCCAGGCGGCTGCAGGGTCTGGTACGATTATTTTGTCCTCATTGTGTTGCTCCACTGCCAGCGAACCTCTCGGGCCAGATGAAGTCACTGCCTAGGAGTCATGAACGTTGCTCCGCTGCCAGCGAGCCTGGTCAGTACCCCGGCGGAGTCGTCATATCACCTCTCTGCGCAGGAAGCCTTTCTCAATCCTTTACCCTTTATTAGTGTGCTATTGCACTTATTTTGAATGTGCTTGGGGCACTTATTTAGATGTGCTCGTGGCACTTATTTGAGATGGGAAAATTTTGCCTGGGTGGATGAGGGATCCCGACTTATTTTACCTGCAGAGAGGTTGCTCCTGGTCTGGTATGAGGACTTTGGTTTTTCCCGGATGCCCTGACGTAACATGGAGTACCTCTGTTCCCTTCCCATCTAGTCACCACTGTATCACACTTTATTTGGTAGACACCCTCTCAAACTTGCTAGCTGGGCTTCCTCAATTGATGGCTTGAGATAGGTCATGTGCTGCTTTGGGTGCCGATAATAAGCAAGCTTTTACCACCTTCGTGTCTATCAGGAAAAGGCCTTCCATCAGCATAGAACCTATTACAGTGTGCCAATTGCGTGACTCTGACAAGTCCTTCCGTTTTTCATAATATATATATATATTTTGACAAAAGGGATGAAAACGAAAAATATGGTACAAGGATAAGATAGCCCTCTAAGGGCTACTAAGTGAAGTAATGTTTGAGGTCATGCCCGTTTACCGGGAGGACCTCGACTTTTCCCTCAAGATTTTGCAGTCTAAACGTGTGGGAACCTAATTTCTCCTTAACTTGGAAAGGACTTGTCCACAGTGCTTGGAACTTGGAATATTTTCCCTTTTCTTCGTGAGCTTTATCCCACTTCAGGACCAGGTCTCCTACCTCAAATTTTTTATTCCCTACGAATTTTATATCAAACCATCTCTTGATCTGGCTTTGGTGGATGGCAAAATTTTCTCGAGGTTTTGTCTTTCTTCCTCCAACTTCAGTAAGGCGTCGATATGAGTCTGCAAGGTGGGGAATGGGGTACCATGACATTCTTGGGACAACTGAAGGGCGGGGAGAGATAAATGGGGAGGAAGAACTGCTTCTTTTCCATACATGAGAAAATAAGGGGAGGTGCCTAGGGAGGATTTGGGCATGACACGGTCGGCCCAAAGAGCGTTGTGAAGGGCGTTGTGCCAGTTGCGCTGGTGGGACAGCAGGGTATTCTTAATGATGCAGATAAGATTTTTATTAGTTGACTCAGCTAAACCATTTCCTTAGGGATAATAATTTGTAGAATGTTTAAGAACAATACCGTTTTCGAAAGAAAAATCATACAATTTAAAAGACGAAAAGTAAGTTGCATTACCAAAAACCAAGGAAGTTGGAATGCCAAACCTGGTGATGATGGAATGAGTGACGAATTCTATTACCTCTTAATAATTGATTTGGCGTAAAGGTGTTGCCTTGACCCACCTAGTTAAATAATCGGTGGCAGTAAGAATATACTGATGTTTCTTGGAGGAGTGAGGTATGATTTCACCAATCACGTCCAAACCCCACTGTTGAAAGGGTTCCTCCACTGCTACTGATAGTAGGGGAGCAGTTGGTCGCGCTTCCCAGTTTGCAAATTTCTGGTAGTGAGTACATTTTCATACATATGTGTGCGCATCTCTAAAAATAGTTGGCCAGTAGTATCCTACGCGCATTATCTTGTGGGCGGTGGTATTTCCTGCAAAATGACCTCCAGCTGGTCCATCGTGTAGCTCGGTCAAGATTCTCTGTGCTTGATCATGTTCCAAGCAGTGTAGTAGGAATCCATCGTAATTTTTCTTGAAAAGCTTACCCTGGATCAACTGGTAAGATGCAGATTTGAGTCTTATTATGCATTTCTACTGGGCAGTTAGAGCAAGGTCTAGGATGCCATGGGCTAAGTATCCCGAAATGTCAGAGTACCAAGAAGGGCTTCTCCGCTGAGGTGCGTGGTCACTCTGATACATGTCGATTTCCTGTTCCCAACACTCTTCTTCAACTCCATGTGAAATTGCAGCCTCTGCAGCCATTTGGCATAGTCCTTGTCCTTTAACGATGTGTGTCATTTTAAACTCTAAGTCATACTCTTGCAGGCATGCCACCCAGTTTCCTCGCCTCTCACCTAACTCCTGTTGTACGAACAGTGAGCAGACAACTGGGTGGGGAACGAAAATCGTGACACGGTTTTTCAAGATGTAAGGCTTGAAATGCTTGACTTCTTTGTAGACTGCATAGGCTTGCTTTTCGATTTCAGGGTAGTTCAATTCATCTCCTTGTAAACCAGTACTCATGAAGGATATAGGCCATTCATCATTGTTGTTGTCTTTTTGCGTGAGGACAACTGCAAGTGATGAATCTGAAGCAAAAGTATACAGGATAAAGCCTCTGTTAAAATCTGGACTTTGGAGGGATGGTGCCTCAGCTATAGCCTGCTTGATTTTGTTGAAGGCCTCCTTCTCTGGTAGATTCCATTTGAAAATTGCATTCTTCTTGATCATCCCCTGCAAAGGTCTGATTATCTGGGCGAAATCCGATATGAATTTACGCAAAAAATTGATTTTCCCCAGGAAATACTGCATAGCTTTTTTACTGCTAGGGGGTGGAATCTGGGTAATGGCTTTTGCCCGCTCGGGATCTACAACAATGCCCTGCTTAGTTATAATGTGGCCCAAAAAATTTCCTTCCGCCACAATGAAAACACTCTTCTTCGAGTTGAGTGAAATCCTGTACTTCCTGCACCTTTTGAAAATTTTCTTGAGGTGGTGTAAATGATCGCCCCGATGTTTCGAAAACACGGTTACATCATCCAAATAGAATACCACGCTCTGCCCTATCAAACCATAGAAAGCTATATCCATGGCCCGTTGGAAGGTTTCCCCCACGTTTATTAATCCGAAGGGCATGCGTCTGAATGCGAAAGTTCCCCATTTGGTTCGAAAAGTAGTTTTCAATCTGTCCGGCTCAGCTACCAGCACTTGGTTGTAGCCGAAGAATCCATCCAACAAGGAGAAAATCTCGGATCTGGACACAGCTTGCAATATTTGTTCCATTGGAGGCACCGGATAATTATCTTTGTTTGAGGCCCGATTTAAATTCCGGAAATCCATGCACAAGCAGATCTCACCACACTTCTACCGTACAGGGACCAAATTTGACACCCATGTGGAGTGGCAAACTTTGAAGATGATGCGTGCATCCAAAAGCTTCTTAATTTCTTTCAGAATCATCGGTTCCAAAGTAGGATGCACTTTTCTGAGCTTCTGTTGGAAAGGCTTCACGCCTTCCTTCATGGGTATCACGTGCTGAATAATCTGGGTATCATACGTACGTAAATCGTCATATGTCCAAGCAAATACGTCTCGATACTTTTGAAATAGTTGGGTGAAAGACTACGTCTCCTGGTCGGTACAGTCTTTCCCAAGGTTGATGAGCTTCGGGTTATCATCTGATCCCAAGTTCACCTGCTGATGTGCCAAGGTGGAACTTTGTACCTTGGTATTTGGGGGCCCACAGAATCGGCTTTGCAGATCAAAGAGATTTTCAAGTGATACTATCCCCTTGGGCATGGAGTTCTCCTTTCGTTTATCATGCTCTTCCTGCAAAGCTTGATCATGATCCACCTCATCTATTGTCGCGTCTTTGAATACTTCAGTTTTGAGCATAAATTCCAATATCTGTTGGTCATCATCAAAAATGCGTAAGTTAGTAATATTATCTGGCATGGAGGGTCTATACATAACTTCAATAGAAAATCCATCCCTCAAAGGGGTAAATCTAGCAGCAGCATTAGCCATAGTATCAACTGCTGCATTATGCATTCTAAGAACAGAATAGATTCCAAACGCATCAAAAGAAGAAATAAGACACCATACCTCTTGTTGATAAGCTTTTAAGTGCAGAGACAAACAATGAATGGTGTTGTGTACCTGCCAAGTGATAATCTCAGAGTCTTCGATGACCCGTAAGCATCTTACCTTCAAATCTAGTGCCTTCTTGAGTCTGAGGATCAAAGCTTCATATTCAGCAATATTGTTAGTGCACTAGAACTCTAGCCGACATGAAATCAAGAAATTGTTCTTCTGAGGGTCCAGCAAGATGTAGCCCGCACCAGCCCCATCATGGGTCTTGGAATCATCATAGTACAGGGTCCACACGTCATTTTCTGGCTCCTTCGGGGTTGTAGGTTGGGGAGGGATTTCGGTTTCATGTGAGACGGGAGTGGCTTGGTATTTTGCGACTAGTGTTAGTTCAGACTGGATCTCAAGGTCTACTGGAGACTGAGGACGGTGGTAACATTCGAAAATGGCTTCCAAAAAGCACATGCCAAGCTCCTCCTGAGCAAAGCTGATGAGTTCGTTAGTAGCGTCCAAATAAGTCACAGTATATTTCATATATGGTTCGCTCTCGAACCTGATTTGGTTATTCCGACCCTTGTAAGGTAGCCACAGATGGGACCAGTCAGTGGCAAAATACCCTTGCAGCTTGCTGGACCAGTCTCTGCTAAGTAATAGGTTGTAGGCTTCAGGGATGTCAACCACCACAATTTCAATGCATTGGTGGAATCTAGAGTCAGATGAAAGGTGGATGATGATGTTATTTAGCTCTCCTACAGCTGGCACCTGGGATCTGTCAAGTTGGATGATCCTCGCATCAGTTTTCTCTGGGCGGATGTTCAGCTTCTTACAAACATATAGGGGCATGACGTTTGTGGACGCGGTGGAGTCAACTAGACAGTTATGGATGTTAAAGTTAAAAGTCTCAAAAGATAATAGAAAGGGAGGAGTAGATCCCATGAAATTTGCATTGATGGCATTCACAATAGACTGAACACTCAAACTGGCTTGCGCGGACGTATTCCTCACAGGCTTAGTAGTTGAGGTATTGGCGAAGGATTTAAGAATAAGTTCTCGTTGATTTGTGATGCGGGCAAGCTCGTAGAGGAATATGTTAGCTCTGGTTTTCTTCATGTCCTCTAAAATGTTATAAGCGGAATCAAATTGAGGACAAGGCTTGGTAGTGGTTTTGGGGGACCCCACCGAGAGCTTGCTATTTTGATTTGCTTGGGTGTTGTTATTCGTGGGCTTCTCAGGAACAACTTGTTGTTCATTTCCTGGGGGAAGAATTTTCCTTAAGAAAGCCCTTTTCTTCTCCTCAAAGGACTGTTCGGGGACCATTCCTTTGCTCCTAAGGCTATAATTTTGTACAGGTTGGGCCTTAGGATTGTCTGCCATGTTGATATCAGTGATGGTAAGATTGTTTTCCCCGCAGAGTATGTCAAATGCAAGAATAGAGGACCTCGGTTCTTCATCCGGGGGCAAATTTTCATCATGGTCAGAAACATCATCCTCCCTCACATCCCCTGGGGTTTGATCGTCCAGAAGCTGATTTACCACTACCGTCATGCTTCCAATCCATTGTGGGCATGTTTTTTTAGAGTGGGCAGCCTGGTGGAAAGAACATAAGTTATCTTTTCCTATTTCTTCTATGTTTAGAACAGTGTTCGGGTTAGACGGAGGTTGGCTAGTGTTGGGGTTTCTCTTTATAAAAAAGGGCTTAGGTGCCTTGGTGCTAGTCAAGGATTCTATACCCTTTCTCTTCAGGTCAGAGACTTCATTTATCAATAGCTTGAGGGTCTTTGCTATACTCTCGAGGTCAAAATCATCCTGATCCTTATCCGCGGTTTTGTTTGTGGAGGACTGACCTTTCTTGGTGATTGGTTTGTGGTCATCTCTCCCCTCGTAATCGATGACTCCTATAGAAAGCATGTCTCTTTCTACAGCGAGGGCGGCTGCGTAGTTTTCTGCAAGGGTGGGCCAAGATTCGCATTTTATGAAGACGGCGATATCCCTGGGGAGAGATTTTGTATAGTAGTCTATGGTAGTCGAGTCGTCTAATGCCAGGTTGGGGGAAAAATTTTGCAGTATGGTGGCAAAGCACTGATTGAAGTCTCTAACCTTCTCTTTCTTATGGCACTTAATGGTACTTAACTCTGTGAGGAGCATGGAAGGGGTTTTGTCCTCTGAAATTTTTTGCAAGAATGCACGACGGAACTGGTCCCATGACGTAATGGAGGCACTTAGGAGGGAGCAGTACTAGATGGCCACTTTGTTTTCAAGAGTGTGTAGAAACAGGCGGCAAGCAACGTCATCTATTTGAACCCTCATGATTTGCAGGGAAAGATAGAAGTTGCTTATATGATCCTCGGCCAAGGTGCCTTTCTCGGGATCAAACTTGGGGAGATGCTTCTCAGGGTACTTAGGCAGGTCGTGGAGGGGGCACAAAAGATCTAATGGGGACTGGGCCATCCAGGCAAGTGGTTGCACTCTCTTAGCATGCTGGTGGTGCCTGATCTCAGACTCAGATTCACTCCCTATACCTAACACCGATGCTTCTCCCTCATGGTGAGAGTGTTCATCTTGATATCCCTCACGGTTGGCCATGTCTCTGAGATATCCCCAATTGTAGACAGGCAGCCTATTTGGGTTTGGGCAGCGGTGGTTGGCACGGTGTCCTTGGCCACGGCCTCTATCTCCTCTACCTCCAGTCCAACGGCCTTTGTTCCACTCACCTTCATTTCTCCGGGCTCTATTTCCCTCGCCTTCATTTCTACAGGCTCTATTTCCCTCACCTTCATTCCTGTGGGCTCTATTTCCCCTGCTTTCATTCCTGCGGGCTCTATTTCTCTCGCCTTCGTTCCCTCGGCCTCTATCTCCATCACCTTCCCCAGGTGGGGGGTGTGCCTGGTGGTTGTTCTATTGGGCTTGATTATGCTGAGGGTCAGGGAAGGGTTCAGTCATGCCAAATTCCTTCTCTTCACCCACTTGGAGCTCGGGAATCGGTTCGTCACCCTGAACAGCGGTGGCGAGGTCTTCAACCATGAGATTCACCAACTGGGGTATGGAACTCACCAGGGCACCATTACGAGTGATGTTTTCAGCAGGGGTCCTATTATGGGTCAAGAAACTCATGATTGGGGCATATCACAAATCCCTGATGAGATTGCGGGCAGCTGGGCGCAAGGCTCTCAATTGCTCTCTGGTAATTTCATAATATGGAACCTCCTCCCATGGAATATCTTCCAATGGGGGAGGGATAGTATCATCATTTATGACCTCCCCATAGGGAGTTTGTGATGGAATGTTGGTTGTATGCGGCAAGGATGCCATTCAGGCCCTCCTTCTAGCGCCAAATCTGTTGACGGGAAAATCTGTTCGGCCAACAGTAGGGGATCTCCCCGGTAGAAAGTCCTAATTAGACCTTGAACCGTTTGGAATAGGGATCGCGTCCGGGGTGTGAGTCTGGCTAACGCTTAAGTCACCTTCCCTTTGGTCTCAAAATAACTCGATTGAACCTGCAGACACACACTTATTCAAATGATACAAGATACAAGATTGAGGCGTTAAACATGTATATAACACTATGTGTAGAAAGACAAATAATGAAGCATAGACGTCGAAGGAGGTGTTTTTAACAACACATCATTGGGGTTATGCTTGTAGGCTATTCTAACCATAGAAGAAACAATTCTTTATGGCGAGATGACCCCTTTTACATTCGTGAAAGATAAAACAAATGCTAATAAGCAAAGTCATTAACATCCATTAAGAAAGAAAAATGAACTAAACATCATTAACACAAGTACAAATAACCATAATGCGTAAATGATGCCACTAAAGGTGCAGCTTCGTTAACCAAAATATTTTCGAAACTGTATAAGAAATACTCATAGTGTTCGCACAGCAAAACACATCAGATCCAAAAGGAGTTTAAACAAGTATCTGTATTCATATGCATAAGAGTGTTATCTTTCAATACAATGTTGTATAGCTCTTGAGTCCCAAAAAAAATTATCCTTTACATTTTCCCCGGAGGGAGTTTTATAGATCAAAATTTTCCCTTTGGGCTTCCTGACTCTTCGCATGCCTGACTGTTGGGTTGCCTTGCGACCTGGAAGGGAACTGTGACCTACGACCTGGCTGGGTAGTGCGACTTGCGACCTGGCTAGGTAGTGTGACTTGCGACCTATTTCCAAATGCTACCATCAACCTACTACCACCGGATTATGAATATGTGCATGCAATTGTGAGATCGGGGGCATCAATATGTTGTCCTTTGAGGAAGTTTTGCCAAGTCTGATATTCTGCCACTATGGGAGAAACCAGAGGGACCTCTTCTTTCAACCGATGCATGCACTCCAAGGTGTTTGGGACTAGAGTTTCCTTCTTCTGCGAGATCAAGTTGGAAAGAGAGGCGAGCTTGGTGTAGATCCAGACTGGCGTGACAAGAAACTAGCCCAGGTTCTCTCGTGACGCTGCCAGATCGGGAGTGGCAGTAGCTTGCTTAATGGGCTACAAAAATGATTGGATCTCTTGATTCACCTGCTCCCATGTCTTCCCCTCATCCAGTGCACCGAGTGATGGAATGTGGTGCAGGATGTGCATCGAATCGATGCCGCTGATCAGGTGTTCATATGCAGCCATTACCTTGTCTAAGTCCTTGGATAGCTTATCCTTGGACTGCATTTTCATACGGATTTGGACTTTGCTATCTTGCGTGTGAATCAAGTCCTTCTTTGGTAAATTTTTGGGAGCCTGGGGGTACCGCACTGTCCAGTCCAACATTCTGTCCAAGGCAGCTGAGGCCTCCTTCAGCTGCTCGTGCTTTTGCTTAGTTTATGTCTGGGCTCTCAAAAATGGGGCGACTTTTTGTTTTATGGTAAACATTTCCCCATAAACTTGCCTCATGGTAGCCTCTAATATGTCGAACTCCGTTTGACTGGTAAGAAAAAATTCATTGACAGGGGGAGCTTTGTTTCGGAGCTGCTGAACCTCCTCCCTCAGTGCCGTATTTTCCTGTTCTTCCCTTTTCTCCCGCTGCTCTGCTTCATGTAGCCTATTTTGTAGAGAGTCGATCTCTCTACTCATTCTGGTCACATTCTCTTCTATGGCCGCAACTAAGACTATGCCAGATGATGCTATCATCACTGTATTAGTCTTAGTATCTAGGACTATTTATTTTCCCGTCACGATTGTGGATGAGGCGGAAAGATTTTGAGCCAGTCATCTTCTTTTCTCCCTTCGGATTTTGAAGGAGAACTGATCGAACGTGAGCCTGGTGAGATCGAATACCTCTTCCTCTTGCCCCTGGGAAGAACTGACATCGGAGAGCGTGGCTCGTGTACTTGTAGAAATTAGCTGAATAAATCACTTATTCAATGAAGATTAACCCGATCATACATCAATTTCGAATTGCATGCATAACACATAATCTTCTTCTACAATTAATTGTCACATGCGGAAATAATAGAAGCGATCTCACATCAAATCAATCACACATTAACTCAGTATGTATGGGGAAAGCCTATAGCTGAAAACCCCGCAGCTATTGTGTATATTATAATGGAGAAATCAAGTAACCAAACAAGTACAATACTCCTCACAAGTACTCAGTACTCTCTCATGAAGTTACTCACAATCTAGCTTGGTTTTGAACAAGTCTCGGGTTCAAAACACACCACTAACTGCCTTGCCTCTATTGCGCAATCATGGCCTGTATATGAAGAGGTTCAAGGTTCGAATCCCCTTGCCTTCACTGCGCAATTGTCATGGACAATTCCTCCAAGTGTAATGCAAATCTCATGCAAAACCAATCTACCAACTGATAGCTTTACTCACCCTTTCATCTACCTCTTCCACTGGTCTCCACTGAACTGATCATGCACTGTAGTGAACTGAAGTGTTCCTGAGTTGACTAATGAGTTAATAATTAGTGAATTAAATAATATTTAATTCACTCCACTCATATCTAGTTGATTATCTAGTTAACTAATCTCAACTAGTTCAACTAAAACAAACAGAACACAACTCCACTATCTGTCCCGTTAACTCCTCCAAAACTTCTGCCACTGAAGTCTAACTGAAGTCAACCATGCAAGATGCCATCAAACCCTAGTAACCACGTGATTCCTTGTGTCAGTTGCATGAGCCACCTCCATGACTCAAACTGAAGTGCGCCAAGAGAGTAAACTGCTGTTTATAGTCAAAATATTATTAAGGGTAAATAATATTTGACTTCCATATTTTTAGGAGATCAGTCTAAAAATAGCCTGGGTCCTAAAAATAAGGTCTCATCTATTTTTACCGACATGTCGCATACTTCAAGAATCTCCAAGTAGAATTCCCAAATTATGCTCCGTATGTCTAAAAATAGACATAGTCTAAAAATAGACTTTGCGCCAGAATTTGCCTGCGGGCCCACTTAGTGAAGGCGACTTCATTTCACTAAGCTCCATCATCTTGCTGCATTCTCAACACTCCCTCTCAGCAAGATATGGATTATCTGCAATCCCTATCCTGCCTCTGTGGAATTCGAACTTGCTCCTGGTGAGCGCCTTCGTCAGGATGTCGGCATCCTGATCCTCTGTGGGAACATATGAAAGCATCATGATCCTCCGCTGAACACAATCTCTGATGTGATGGTACCTGATGTCGATATGTTTGGACCTATCATGAAATACTGGATTAGCCGAGAGCTTGATGCAGCTTTGGTTATCACAGTAGATCACTGTAGGCTCCAAATGCAACTTGAACAAACCTGCGAGGATCTTCCTCATCCAAATAGCCTCGCATGCAGCCAAACTTGCTGCCATGTACTCGGCTTCTGCTGAACTGAGTGCCACGGATCTCTGCTTCCTGCTGTACCAGAAAAATGCTGTCGACCCAATGCTGAAAACTCCTCCAGAAGTGCTCTTCCGGTCCGTTGGGCTCCCTGCCCAATCTGCATCAGTGAAGCCAGAAAGCTTCACTCCATCCTCCTGTCTTTACCATAGACCATATCCCGATGTGCCTCTGATATAGCGCAATACATGCTTGCCCGCCTTCCAAAAGAGCTTGGTAGGCTTAACCATAGCTTGCGAAAGCTGGTTAACTGCATAGCATATATCGGGTCGAGTATTGACCGGATACATCAATGACCCCACCAACTATCGATAGACAGTGGCATCCACTACCTCCTCCGAAGTAGCATCTCCCTTCCTCCATCCACCAGGAAGAGGGGTATCAACAGGCTTGCAGCCTTGCATGTTGAACCTCTCCAGAATCTCCCGGGCATACTTGCCCTGAGAAACAAACAGTCCTCCACTGCGCTGCCAAATCTCCAATCCCAGGAAATAATGAAGGATGCCCAGGTCCTTCATCTCAAACTCTCGTGCAAGATCCTCCTTGCATGAAAGTATCAACTGATCGTCGCCAGTCAAAATCAGATCATCTACATACAGTACGATGATCAACAGCTTCCCCTCCACCACAATCTGGTACAGGTTTGGATCCGCCTCACTCTTGGAGAATCCAAGCCCGGTGAAGTAGCTGTCTATCCGAGTGTACCAAACACGAGGTGCTTGCTTCAGCCCATACAGTGCTCTCTTGAGTCGGCACACATGCGAC
Organism: Pinus albicaulis; assembly: GCA_034641835.2. NCBI lineage: Eukaryota > Viridiplantae > Streptophyta > Pinopsida > Pinales > Pinaceae > Pinus > Pinus albicaulis. Next base: position 591,066,386 of record CM076570.1, read on the forward strand.
TCACTGCTGAAGATCTCAAAACCTTCAGGCTGCTCTATGTACACCTCTTCCTCAATAACTCCATTGAGGAACGCAGTCTTCACATCCATCTGATGAATGTGCCACCCCATCTGCGCTGAGAGAGCAAGGATCGTCCGTATGGAAGAGTACCTTGCGACGGGTGCAAAAGTCTCCTCATAGTCAATCCCCTCGATCTGTGAGAAGCCACGGGCGACAAATCTCGCCTTGTACTTCTCCACACTCCCGTCAGCCGCCTGCTTCACCTTGTAGATCCATCGCGAACCCACCACTGATTTTCCAACCGGTCTTGGGACAATCTCCCATGCACTGTTCTTGATGATCGAATCATATTCTTCGATCATGGCATCAACCCATGCGGGTTCCTCCACAGCTTCCTCAAAAGAGGATGGCTCCGTCACAACACATTGACTCACAAGAGCCATGTATTCAGTGTACCGATCCGGTGACTGTCTCTGTCTGCGCTGTGCTGTAGGTGGTCCTACAACCTTCTCTGCATCCCGAGCCAGTCGCTCAGCTTTTGTAGTGCGCATGCGCCCTCTGATGGTTGGCGCTGCCTGGGTGGTTTCTTCCACCTCCTGAACCTCCTCTTGTGGCTGATCCACATCTGGAAGCTCCTCCTTAGGAACTAACAGCTCCTCATCTGCATGCAAGTGTAGCTCCCTCTCAAGCGAACACTGCATGGCTTTCTCCTCCTGAAATTTTATATCCCGTCGCACAACAGTCTTGCGACTGTCTGGCACATACACTCGATAGTTATGAGGTGTATCCGTGTACCCCACAAATATTCCAACTTCAGCAGTTGGATCCAGCTTCCTTCTTGCATCCTTCGTCACATGCATGTAGACAGGAGATCCGAAAATCCGCAAATGGGAAATATCAGGCCTCTTGCCAGAATAAGCCTCCTCTGGTGTACTCATGCCAAGAACCTTGTGAGGACCACGGTTCTGCACATACACTGCTGTATTGCATGCCTCAGCCCACAAGTGAAGGGGTAGGCCCTGATCATGCAACATCGCCCGTGCAGCACCCACGATCGTTTTGTTCTTCCGCTCAACCACCCCGTTCTGCTGTGGGTTATGGGGTGCGATGAGCTCTCTCCGAATCCCTTCTGCGCTGCAGAACTCCTTGAATTCAGCCGAGATGAATTCACCACCGTTATCACTCCTTAGAGCAATCACCTTCTTCCCAGACTCCTTCTCGACCAGTGCTTTAAACTCACAGAACTTCACGAATGTATCGCTCTTCTTCTGCATGAAGAAGATCTAGCACTTTCGAGAGAAATCATCAACAAAGATCACATAATACCTGTGCTTTGCTGTCGAAGCAACTGAGAAAGGACCACACACGTCTGTGTGAACTCTCTCCAGGATCGTCGTGGCGCGACTATCCTTCTCGTGAAAGGTGGCTTTCACATACTTCCCTAAAGTACACCCCTTGCACTGATCTGACTGCGCAAGGGTGCCCTTAGGAAGTCCAGTAGAAATCTGCTGCAGAATCTTCAAAGCTCCATGGTGAAGATGGCCCAATCTCTTGTGCCATAGTTCGCCCTCATCATCCCGGCTCACCACATCTCCAGCCTTGCATGCCATAGCTGCGCAGTCATCTACCTGCAACTGATAAAGGTTCTGAGTTCGAACCCCTATCTTACGGGTCTCTCCAGTAGTCTTACTGCGCAGGAAGGCTTTTCCTTCGCTGAAGACCACATCATACCCCTTATCCTCCAACATTGCTACTGAAATCAGGTTCTTCTTCAATCCAGGTACATGCATGACATCCTTTAAGACAAAGGGTTTACCAAACTCCCTCTGAAAGGATACGGTACCGATACCAGTCGCACTGTATCTACCGTCATCGCCCATCTCGATGTGCATACCCAAATCCTTGTCCTCCAGATCTGAGAACAACTCCCGATCTCCCGTCATATGAAATGACGCACCGCTGTCCAAGAACCACGCCGATCCCATCACACTTGAAACCAAGCATGCAATCAGTGAAAAGTCAAGCTCGAACTGTGAAGCCAAAGCTTCTCCATCTGCAGATCTTCCCGCTTGCTTGTTCTTCTTCTTCTTTGGACAATTGGTAGCATAATGTCAGTGATCATGGCAGTGAAAACATTTCACTTTCGCCATATCCTGCTTCTTGCCCTTAGCTCCAGAATGAGAGGTTTTCTTACCCTTCCCTTTCTTAGCTTTGGACACAAAAGCGCAGTTTTCTTCATCAGCTCCCTTTGATGAAGATCCATCTCGAGTAGTCCTCCTTATCTCCTCCTGCATGAGATCCGCCCAAAGGCGCTCCCATCCCGGCAGCTTCTCCCGACCATTGACGCTGTCTTGATATGAGTGCCAAGCCTTCGGAAGACCAAGGAGAGCCGGGTCGACCATGTCCTCTTCATCGACAGTAACCCCCACACTTCCCAGTTCATCTCTGCATTGAGTGAACTTCGTGAGGTATTTGGCGATACTGTCGCCCTTCTCCATCTTGATGTTCTTGAGCTTATCTTTGAGCGCCAGCTTCCTTTGGTCACTCTTACTCTGGAATAGATCCGTCAAAGCTTTCCACATTAAATGTGGAGTAGCCTTTCCATGCAGGCTGGATACAATATGATCCTTGACGCCCTCCAACGGGATCCTTCGACATTTCGCGATCTTCTTTTGCCATGCATCGACCAAAGCTGCATCAGTGGGCTTTGGGACATCCGCATCTACGAACTCCTTCAGACCATTATCTTCTAACACTGCTTCCATGCGATCCTTCCATGCAACATAATTCGAACTGCCTTCAAGAGCATATTCGAGTCGCAAACCATTGAAAGAAGACATTTTCAACACCGGCACCAAGAAAACAATTCTCCTGCAAAATTCGAATTCCAAACTCCAAGCTCTATCACTTCCGATCTACACTTGAAAACAAATTATTTCCAAATCAGAGATTGACTGCAAAGGGCATTCACCAGATCTTTCACCTTACAAAGAAGGATGAATATTCCGGAGGCTACCTGGCCCGCATGCAGACTCTGTCAGAGGAAATAAGTTTGCAATCACCGTAATAGACTTCGACAATTAATCTCGCTCCGATACCATGTAGAAATTAGCTGAATAAATCACTTATTCAATGGAGATTAACCCGATTACACATCAATTTCGAATTGCATGCATAACACATAATCTCATCTACAATTAATTGTCATATGCGGAAATAATAGAAGCGATCTCACATCAAATCAATCACACATTAACTCAGTATGTATGGGGAAAGCCTATAGCTGAAAACCCCGCAGCTATTGTGTATATTATAATGGAGAAATCATGTAACCAACAAAGTATAATACTCCTCACAAGTACTCAGTACTTTCTCATAAAGTCACACACAATCTAACTCAGTTTTGAACAAGTCTCGGGTTCAAAACTCACTGCTGACTGCCTTGCCTCTATTGCGCAATCATGGCATGTATATGAAGAGATCCAAGGTTCGAATCCCCTTGGCTTGACTGCGCAATTGTCATGGACAATTCCTCCAAGTGTAATGCAAATCTCATGCAAAACCAATCTACCAACTGATAGCTTTACTCACCCTTTCATCTACCTCTTCCCCTGGTCTCCACTGAACTGATCATGCACTGTAGTGAACTGAAGTGTTCTTGAGTTGACTAATGAGTTAATATTTAGTGAATTAAATATTATTTAATTCACTCCACTCATATCTAGTTGATTAGTTAGTTAACTAATCCCAACTAGTTCAACTAAAACAAACAGAACACAACTCCACTATTTGTCCCATTAACTCCTCCAAAACTTCTGCCACTGAAGTCTAACTGAAGCCAACCATGCAAGATGCCATCAAACCCTAGGAACCATGTGATTCCTTGTGTCAGTTGCATGAGCCACCTCCATGACTCAAACTGAAGTGCGCCAAGAGAGTAAATTGTTGTTTATAGTCAAAATATTATTAAGGGTAAATAATATTTGACTTCCATATTTTTAGGAGATCAGTCTAAAAATAGCCCGGGTCCTAAAAATAAGGGTCTCATCTATTTTTACCGAAATGTCGCATACTTCAAGAATCTCCAAGTATAATTCCCAAATTATGCTCCGTATGTCTAAAAATAGACATAGTCTAAAAATAGACTTTGCGCCAGAATTTGCCTGCGGGCCCACTTAGTGAAGGCGACTTCATTTCACTAAGCTCCATCATCTTGCTGCATTCTCAACAGACTAACTAGAGTTACCTCAAGGGGAGATACCTTGATGTCTTCTAGCATTTCATCCTCTTCTTCTTTCTTTTTCTTTTCTTCCTCTTCTCTTCATAGGCGTTCGACTTCTACCTTTTCCTGTGCTCTCTTCCGCCCGAGCTCTGCTTCTGCCGCTGCTTCTAATTCAGCTTTATTTTTATGCTTAGCTGTTGTAGCTTGCTTTTCTTTCTTCTGGCGGTCAGCTTCCACTTTATCTAACTCTTTCTTGAGTTCCCGTTCTGCTGTAGCCTCCGCCTCTTGTCTCTCCTTTTCTTTCTTGGCTTCCTCGACCTTCTTTTTCTTCTGCTCTGACCTTAAGCTCTTCTTGTTCTTATCTTCTTCTTCTTTCATCTTCTTCTCTCTTTCTTGCTAGTCTTGGGCTTCTATTTCTCTCTGTTGGGTAGAATTTCTATGCCCGGTACTGGTTCAAGGATTTTTAGCCAGAGAAGAAGAGGCGCCTCCTAATTCACGGCTCCTGTCTTCCAAGGTTTGGTCATCTGGGTCTTCTTGGCCAAAGTCTGCCCCTGGAGCAAGTTGTCGGTCTGCATTGTACCAGTTTCTTCTTTCATCTTCTCCTGGGCACTCCACGTGCTGGTAGTTCCATTTTAACTTAGCCCACTTGCAATGATCAGGAACTATCCTTTTCGGGTCATATGTCTGGTGTTATAATGCCCCAAGGTGATAACTTTTCATTTCTTCTACTTCTGCCTCTACCTCTCTGAATTCTTTGATTGTGTAAGCACCGATAGTGAGGTGTAGCGTAGGCCACAGCTTCTTCTTACCCCTGGATAGGACCGTGGATAAACCAGAAGACATTTGGAAGCAAACCTCTTGCATGAGAATTTTGTCTGTGACAAATCTAGGCATCGCATGTGGGGCCCTGAATGAGCCAAAGACTCAGATGAATGTGTACTCAGCGAAGGGGAACCAATGCGCCACCTTACCTAGTGTCTCCATGGCCCGCCAAGACATTCAAGGAGTCTCTTGGCCAAAACATTTCCTGTAAAGAGCAGGGATGGACACTTGGGAGATCGGCTCTATGTCTTGTTTATACCTAGAATCCCAAAACACCTTGGTTTGTAAGTAGATTGCACGGGTCTGTTTTGGATCCCAGTTATGCACCCATCCCTCAAGTGCAACCTTGAACAGACATCATCCAACAAATAAGAAGCCATATAGAATTCAGAAGGAATTCCTTCATCTGGTACCAATGCCGAGGATAAGTTTGTATGCATGGAGGTCATCAATATGCTAGCCCAGTTGAATCGGGTGTCGTGCGCTGTGACATACTCCATGAGAGTCGCCCATGTGCCGTTGAAGGTGGTGGCATCAGGGCTCCCGTACAGTCTGCAAAGCATGGCAGCCACTAATTTATATACTTTCCCGAGGCTCGCCACTGGATATTCCTGGTCCTTCTTGACCTTAAATTTCTCAGGCTCCTCCCACCACTGCTTTATAGTGTCAACTATGGGAATTGCATGGGCAATAGCCAATTCTTCTGTGAAGTCTTCTTCTTGCTGAGGAAAAGAGTAATAAACATGAGCGTCTGAGCCTTTGAGCATTGTGAAAGGCTTTCCTTCACTGTCTCTGATTACGAACTTCTTGGGGTCAGTTTTATGTATAATCCAATCTATCATCTCTTGGCATGGGAATATGGCTGGATGGGCACCTGCAAGATGTAGCTTAGACCCTTTGACCTGTAAGTATATCTCCTGATCAGGGAGGTCTTCTGGGAATTCTGTCTAGCGAACTCTTGGTACACTTGGTACCAATGCATGCTGTCCCCTTTGGCAAATGTGCAAAGGGTATCTCTATAGATCGGGGGTGGGGACATTGGCATGTCCATCTCTACGTCCTCCACTGCCAGGTGCTTGTCCTTTTTCTAAGATACTGGAGGTCCCATGTTGTTGGAATCTGAGGGGAAAGGTATACACTCCAAGTCTGCTTCAAATTCACCTGTCATATTCATGAAAGAATCCTAGGATAAGAAAGATGTCGCGATGATACAAAACCAGTTACAGCTTATCAATTATTTCAACTGGGGACACATGCAGAGCTGAATAAGTGGCCTAATGGGTTGCGGGGTCGCAAGTTGTGAGAAAATGGAAAAGGTGCGACCTTGCGACTAGGTCGCGGCGTCGCAAGTTGAGAGAAGACAGCAGAAATGCGACCTTGCGACATAGCGACTGGGTCGCGGGGTCGTGGGGTCGTAAATCACGAAAAACAACTGAAATGCGACCTTCCGACCTTGCAACTAGGTCGCGGGGTCACAAATTGAATGAAAATGGCGGAAATGTGACCTTGCAATCTTGTGACTAGGTCGTGGGGTTGCGGGGTCGCGCTAGGGCTTGCCGGGTTTTTGGCGCGTGCGGCGTGAAGATTTTTTTTGCCTTTAACTTGCAAAACAAAGGGTTAAAAGGGTCCAGACAGAGCCAGGGGATAGTTTCTGGAGCAGGATACAGGCCATGGGAGGCTGGATGAGGAATTGTGATAAGTTGGGCGAGCAGGGTGAATTTTGTAGTAAAAAAGGAAGCCCTAAGTGACAAATGAAGACAATGGCTGAGGCAAGGGGAGATTTAAAGGCTGAGGGCTAAGAGATTAGGCAATAATAATAATAAAAAGGAAACAACAGGAGGAAAATGGCAACTTAGCCGGGAAAATCACGCTCCAGTCGACCTGTCAGAGGCGTTTTTTCTATCCTCTACATATGCGAAATGCGACCTAGCGACCTCCTATATATAAAAAGGTCGCACGTGCAGGCCATAAATGAGGTCGCAAGGTCGCATGGTGAGGTGATGCGATAGGGATGCGACCTTGCGACCTTGCGACCTTGTGACCTTAGGGTCGTAGGGTCGTAAGGTCGTGGGGTCGCGGTTTTCCACAAATTTGAAGTTTTGCGACTCAGCGACTTAGTCCTCCCTACTCTTTACTTAAATTTTCTTTGTGCTCAAGGGGCTCCAAAATTTTTTAAAGTGGGGGGTTTTTTTGGAGGGTGTTGTAGAGGCTACAACACCGACCTAACAATAATAATGTAAGGGAAAAATAATAACAATATGGGGGTTACAGGAATACAATAATAACAATAAGGGGCTACACTAACAACAATAAGCGACTAGAATATTCATATAGGGACCTAACATCTGATGACTAAACAATGGATACCATGAGAAATAAAATTAGATAATAGCTCAAGCACTGCACTATACTCAACGATGTTGTTAGTAGAGCGATCAATGAAAATCCCTTGCATACTCACTAGCTCCCCATTTGGAGAAAAGATAGCGCATGTTGCGGAAGATAGGCTTAGAGTACTACGACTAGCACCATCAACATAACCAATGTACGATTTGAGAGATGCCAACATCTGCAAACTAAACGTAAACGCGATCAATAGAAACCATGGGAAACTCTAAAAAGAAACATTGAAAACACACTCAAACACACCTATAGACAATATGTACACAGGGTACTACATAGCAAATCCCTTGCATACTCACTAGCTCCCCAATTGGAGAAAATATAACCCATGTTGCGGAAGATAGGTTTAGAGTACTACGACTAGCACCATCAACATAACCAATGTACGATTTGAGAGATGCCAACATCTGCAAACTAAACGTAAATGAGATCAACAGAAACCATGGGAAACTCTATAAAGAAACACTAAAAACATACTCAAACAAACCTATAAACAGTATGTACACAGGGTACTACACATGAGATCAAGATATTATATTTTTTGAGGTACAACCCATTTCTAGGCTGCGCCAGTGGAACTCCATTGAAATCTAGTAACTCATAGGCCTCTTTTTCAAGGACTCTCTTGACTATTTTTGGACCCAACCACATAGGTTGGAACTTTCCCAGACCTAAAGTATCGACCTCCTAGTCATATAAGAGAAATATGTCTCCTTCCGAGAACACTCAAGGCTTGAAACATTTTTCATATTACTCCTTGACACGTCTTTTATGAGCTTCATTGTATAAAGCAACAATGTGCCAGATTTCATCCAAATGAGTCAAATGTAAAAGACACTCCTCTACAGAAGTTGCAGGAACAATTTCGACAACTAGTTTCAATGATAGAATTTCACACTCGATGGGGAGGATTGCTTCCATACCATGGACCAACTGAAAGGGTGTGAATCCAGTAGAAATCCTAACTAAGGTTCATTATGCCCACAAATATGAATAAAGAAGCAAGTTCCAGTCCTATTTATGGACCACTACCATATGTTGAAGCACATTTTTAAGAACTTTGTTGACAACCTCAACTTTTCCATTAGCCTGTGGATAGTAGGGAGTGGAATTTTCATGCGAAAGTCCCAACTTAGCAAATATTTCGGTCATCATATGATTCTGGAAATTATTTCTATGATCCGTAACTATTTATTGTGGTACACCAAACCTATAAATAACATGGTTGAAGAAAAAATATGTAGTTGTTTCGCCAGTATTGTTAAATGTAGGCAACGCCTCGACCCTCTTAGTAAAGTAGTCAACAATAAAAATAATATATCCATGTCCCCTGACCGAGTGAGGGTTACATGTGATAAAGTCAATGCCCCATTTTGAAAAAGTATCAACAACAATGATGGCATGCAAAGAAGAATGTGAAGAATGGATCTTGCGATCGTAGATCTGGCACGCATGACACTTCTAAATAGTGAACATATAGTCGGAAAAGATAATGGGCCGAAAGTAACTAGCACGTAAGATATTCCATGCGGTAGCGTAATGAGATAGATGTCCATTGCATGCCCCATTACTTACGGACTTTCTCGGATTCCTCAAGGGTGAGGAATCTCTATAAGACTATATCAATACATGATGGTAAAGGGTGTCACCGATAATGATGTAATTTCGAGATTGGTATTGAATACATCGTCGCTCGAAGCGAAAGGTATTAGGCCAGAAATTCTGGGTCTAGAGATAAATCGAAAAATATTGTTAGGTCCCTATATTACTAATGTAGTCCCTTATTATTGTTAGTTTATCCCCCTTATTGTTATCGTAGTACCCATGTAGTCCCCATATTGTTATTATTGTGCCCCATAAAAGACCACTATTATTATTGTTGTGCCCTTTCATTATTATTTTTAGTTCAGATAGGATTATATTGTGATGCCATGGACTCCTATATAGATAAAGGAGGATTTTTCGTTTTTATCATTCAATTTTTTTTCATTTATGTAATGTAAATGTGGTTACCTCCTTGAAGAGGTTGATTTCTAAGTTGTTGATCTTTCTTTTCTTCTATTTTGTGAGCTAGTTTCATAACATTTGGTATCAAAGCTTTGGATTCTACGGTTTCGTTGTTGCAAACAGGTTATCATGGAATTTTCACTATAATGTTTTTTCTATGAAGTTTCAGATGCTGAAAATAAATGCATTTTAGTCGAAATCCTAGGGAGCTTCATGTAAAAATTTCATATCTTAGTTCACTATATTGTCGAAGATATGATCTGAGGAAGTTAGGATTTTTGTAGGATCCATAATTTCATCTCAAATAGATGACCTTGAGAAAATCATCATAACTTTACCTCTAAGCATCAGATTTAGTGACACGTGGAACACCATACAAGTTTTCTCTACTGAACCATTCCATAATTAGGTCATTGTGGGAGATTGGGCATAATGTTGTCTTGAAGAATCCATATCAGGTCTGACCTGTGGAATTGGAAAGATGACTCTGAGGGATACTAGAGGTACAAAGTTAAAATATTGGGGATCTGAAATCACAGAGATACATCAGGATCAATAGCGAGTTTCTAAAAATCAAGAAAAAAGGTGTGTATCATTTTTTTAAAATTGCATAACGCTTGTTTGAAAAATCAGTTTGAAGTGATTCCAATGGCATATTGAAGCATAGATATCAATATTGGGTAATAAAATTCCTCCCAAAGATAATTCCACACCCATTGAGTCCTTAGAAACTTCTACTATGAGGCATGAAGAGGAAGAAGTGCCACATGATATCTCAAAATTACGAGACCAAGTGCAGCAAATGTTGCTCTCACAAAAAGTAACCAAAAATGAAATGGAAGCTAAAATGGATGGTTTGAAGAAAGGCATTGAAGCTAAAATGAATGGAATCGAAGCTAAGATGAATGGTGTGTGTTATCACTCCAATAATTCTTAAAAGTTGTGAGATATTTTATTTTAGTTTTAAATAATACTATAGGTAACCAAAAACCTACTTTTAAGCCTTAGGATCTAGCCTTCCTAATGCTCAGAGAGGGCTCTCTCTATATTTTTTAACTTTGTTGATTTGTATTTGATTTTAGGCTAGTTATGTATGGTAAATTGGTTTTGGAGTTTTGATTTGATTTGGTGGTGAACTAAATTACTTAGATGGATAGTTATAGATCTGTATCCCATTGGGAAAATGGAGTCAATGTATCAATATGTCAGATAAGGATCAAGGTATAAAGGGAAATGTTTACAGGGAAATATAGAAAGGTCACCTCAGATCTTCAAGGCTGATGGTGAAATGGTTGAGATTGAGATAAACAAGAAATTAATGGTTCTTAAATCCGGAATATGAGTGAAAAGGTAGAGGTCAATCGAAATCAAGTAGAAATTAAGGGTTCCCTTATCTAGATATCAATTGAAAACATATAAATGATAATTAGTCAAAACAGAGTGCTTTTAACATATTATGAAATAAAAATTTCTAATTTATCATTTCAATTTAGAACACATTCAAGTATTGATGGAAAACATAAGAAACTAACAAAGAAACAATTGAAAATACTTCACTGTAGTAGCCTAACACATGAATCCTGCAATATGATGCTTTATTGCTATAATCCAGTCTGATGACTTAAAATTGATACAAAAAACCCTTAGGTTCAGAATAGTATAACTATAGAAATGTTCAGCAATTCATCCACCCTCAATACTTCCTAATGAGAAGTATTAATACAAAATATCCTAGAATAAACTTAGGAATTATTGACGGAAAAGAAATATCTTCATGCAAGAAGATAGTGATAGCTTCCTAACTAATTCTAGCTGTCCCTTTTTTATTGAAATAAAATGGTTTGTTGTCTTGATTTTAACACTTCTTTCTCTCTTTGTTTGTTCAACGAATACTGCAGCTGGACAATGAGGTGTCTTTCATGCTGGCAGATTCATTTTTTCTCTGATTTTGTCTTTAACCTTTCATCTGATACACTTTATCCTGATACTCTTTCATCTACAGAACTGTCAATGCTGATGTAAAAACAACAAGCTCTATTTTTTTCTTTCACTGCTTTGTGATTACTGCATTTTAACTTTCCAGTAGATCAGTCAACTTTTCCCATAATTCCGACTCTGGCAATTTTATCTTCATCATCCTTATGAAGTTTTCATCAGCTCTAGTATATTTTGAGAATGTTTGTTTGTTCACAAATAAGTGTTTTACTTCATGCTGTAAGTAAAACAAATTCTCAAAATTCTTATATAGTAATTTCCCTGTTGGGATTCCCTACAAGGTTGATTTGTTCACCTTCTCTTTGTAAAACTCTCTTATCTTTTTGTCATAATTCTCTTGCTTCATTAATCTATGATTAATCACCAGAGGATTGGGAAGGCCTTTTTGCCTTAGAACATCAAACTTAATCATGAACTTTGTGATTGCAATCTCCATGTTCTGGCACTTCTCCTCTAACTATGTCATCAAATTCTTCTTAGAGATTGCCTTCCTAACTTCTAGGATGGTCTTTGTTCTGTGAGTAATTCCAAATTCTTCCAACTCTTGTTTATTTTTGGAATTGAGAAACTTGATGATTTCTAGAGCTTCTTCTGGTTTCTTGCTAAGCTCTTATTTTGTCTTCTGTATTGCTTCTCTTGCTGATTTCAATAAATCTTTCTGCTCATAAATGACCTGTATGGATGGCCAAATAGCATTGACTGCTTCAATGATATTGGAGCATAATTGTTGCTTAAAATGTGCCATTTTTTCCTTCAAAGTTAACTCTTTTTCCAACTTATTCAGTTGTTCATTCTGTTATCACTTAATTTGAACCTCAGGCTGAAAAGGAAAATCAGGGTAACGTTTAAACCACGCTCAACCTTGTAGCTAGCCCTACAAGGTCAGGAGAGGGCTCTCTCCATGAAAATATATTCAACAAAGTACAATTATGAACTGATATTAGGCTAGGTATAATAATAGGAAATGTTTTAATGAATGAATTTTTCAGGGATGTATGAAACAAATGGGACAGTTTAAATCAGGGATACAGGTTATTTCATGTGGCAAGGTAGGTAGGAAATTTTAGTGATTAAGCTTAAATAATGATGGAATGGAAAGACTCAGGTGGAGCTGAAAAGGGCATAGTAGATGGATCCTTTTCAAACAAAAGAAAACACAGAATATTGAATGATTTCCCAAGGCAGAGCATAAAAAATGGATTCTACCTATATATCTTGAAAGCATTCAACCAGAAATGTTTATGAATGAATGGTGAACATAAAAAATTTACATATGAACACAAAGGAAATAAAAAATGCTAAATTTCATACCACATGGATCCCACAAATCAGAGCTGCATTTCTCATTAATTCCCTGTCAAACTATTACAATGGGAGCACAGAGCATCCTCCTTGATTTTCCACACTATTCCCTTACTTGCTGACTTACAGACTAATTACAAATGATTCAAAATTACATTAAATAGACTAAAATGTGGGAAATATATCGACAGAGAAAGGGAGTTCATTTCACTAAAATCCGAACATAGGAAAGAGGCCAACAGCATGCCCCTGAAAGGGAGGGACAACAATAAATTTTGACCACTTGGGCAGATTGCACTGATACATTGGATGAATGAAAAATAGGCAATCTGAAAGACAGATCCCCTTTAAATCATTGTTGAAGAAACCTTTGTTTCATAATTAGCTCTCAACCCTTTCATTGTTTCTTTTCTTTATTAAAAATATCATATAAGCTGAGAAATCTGTTTGAAAACATCAAAACTGAATTTTATGCCTTTAATGAAGAAAAGACCCCCTTTGGGTAAAAGGAGCGAAGGGAAAGGAGGTGGGGTTCAAATTGTAATCGCAATCGCAATCAGGGCGGAAAGGGGATGCAACATATAGTGGAGCGTTTGAAAATAGACGTTGCGATGCTGTAATCGCAATATGGGATCAGAGGAAAGGGGAAGATTTTATTAGAACAAGGCCCTAAAAACTTCCAATGCAATTGGCATAATGGAAATAGGGGTAAAGGATAAGCCAAAGGGATAATGAGGTGAAAAAACAAATAAAAATGTTTTGGCGCTTTTACAAAGGGAAGAATGATTTTTACATTGAAAGAGTAGATGGCCTTTGAGGTGGGACCCGGGAGTGTAAATCACAATGGCAATCGGGGCTTGGGAGGGGAGGCTAAGTGTTATACCATGGGATTTCGCTGATGCGATTGGGGATAAGCGATGGGGGAATCCTTTATAAAACAAAATAAAATGAAATTTGAGTTTTACAAAGGGAAAAGGCCCTTTTATTTGAATGGGTGGAAGATTATATGGTGGGACCTAGAGGTCAATCGGAATTGGAAGTGAGAGGGGAGGAAGCAATGGGCTTTGGAAATGCTGATTGCGATGGCGTGATAGCTTGTGGGCCGTTCGATCGGATGGATAGATCAACAGCGGAGGTGCAATCAAGGGTTTTCAATCGGCGGGACTCAATCGGGTGTAACACTTTATGAAATCGCCGATTGCGATGGAGCAATGGAGTATGGGTCGTCCGATTGTCGATCGGATCAATGGTCAGGACGTAATCGGGTAGGGTTCAATCGAAAGGGAATCAATCGCATCAGAGTTTTTGTGAACACAAGGGTCAATCAGAATGCCATGTTAAGTTTTCCGATTGCGATCGGGAAATGGAAGAGAATTGGATCAGCGGGGGATTTATAATATAAAACCTTTAAAAATTTATTGTAAAGTTTAAGGGGTATGAGGGGAAGTGGTTTTATTTAATCGCATCGGATTTTATGGGTTTAAAAGACTTTAACAATGTGATTTGTGTAATTAGATAGGGAAAAAAAGGGGGGGTTTTATAAATAAAAACATAAAACTTTAATGAAATAATTTTTTAAGAAGAAATGGGAAAAGGGGAAGGGTTAGGGTATAGAGGACCTTTCTTTCATTTAGGCATAGGTTTCAATCCAAGAGTCAGTTTTGAGAGTATAATATATCGTTGGAAAGCTATTTTCGGGCTCTTTCTAATGGACACACTTAGACATGATTTTACACTGTAAATGTTGTGGAAAACTTCTTTGAAGGGCAAGGAGTTGGCTTTGTGGAGATAGCAGCTTCTGAAGAGTGACTTATTACATATGATGAGATAAAATTACATAATTGACAACAATAAAAGACAAAGTACCATGTTTTCTCCTAAAAACATGGTTTTTAGGAAAAAATTACATCAAGCTGAATAAACGTTTCTTTGATCTCCCTAGATGCTGTGACTTTGAGTTTATTAGATTTCCATCATGACCTTGCTAATATTTATTGACACTTGACCATGATGAGACCCTAGAACCTAATGCAACCAGCCCTATGACCTAATAATATGGATTGGGAGTGAAAGTGAACCATGACTGAAGACCATAAAGAGGAGAATCAGCAAGCTCCGCATGAGGGAAACTGATGAAAGACCACTACCATCAATGAATCCGTGACCTAAAGAAATGGTGAAAATTTATGGTGTGGGACTCCTAATATGCAAATGCAAAAGATTAAATTTGATCACTGATGGCAGTATGACAAGACTGACACTAACACATTCAATATGTTGGATTTTTGTTCTTCATTCTTAGCATTTATTTGGGCAAGTTTCTTAGCATATTTGAGATTTTTTAGTTGTTCCTTTAGTCTATTTATCTCATTGACCTGGATAGACATACCTTGCATTGCCTTTACTAATTTTCTTGCTTCATCTGATCGTTGTGATGCTGTTGTTGAATATTCTGTGGCTAAATTTTTTGATGAAGTAACTGGAACTGCTGTGGCCATTGGGACATTAGGAGCCAGTGATTCTGCCAAAGTAGATGGTACAAATTTTGTAACTATGGAATCCCAGTGGCAGGAAATTACTCTACTTTGTTGGCTTCTTTCTCCCGGACCAACCTGTCCATTTCAATTTCCATTTCCTTTATTTGAGCTATTAACTGTAAAATGAGACTCATCATCTCATTTTTCTGATTGGAATCCTGTAAAATCTTGTTGGCTTGAGGATGTTCTGTAAGGGGTAGCTTCAATTTTTCTTAAGTGCAGCAATGTCTGCATTTTTCTTTTTGATCAATTCATCTGCAAATTTTATGTTTTGAGGATCATATCCTACTTCAATCACTGCTCTTGCAAGGATTTGATTCTAGTATCCTTTGCATATGAAGATGCCTTCTCCAATTTGGGATGATCTCTTACATTTATCAAAGTGTTTTGAATTTTCTATGCACTCATGGCCTTAATGGTCTTTGTGGAATAAATCATTTCTCATGCCTTCTTATGAAATTAAATTTGATCCAGAGGATGAATGTCCTGGACTGGAACTTCAAAATAAATCTTTTTGTCATAAGAGGATGATTTAGGAGTTGGAATAGTGGGATGATGAGCTGCCATCATCATATTTTTGTTCTTGTAGTCAAAGGCTAAAAGTAGCATGTTCTGAATTCTAGGAGTTTTCTTTAGACACTGAGAATGTATTTCATTTTTTGCCTTAATTTCCTTGTATTTTTACTTTATATCCATGTCCTTTTCAGTTGTTTTCTTGGATGAAGACACTTCTGTACTGTGTTGTTTCTGAATTAATTGTGTCTTTGAAGTAGTGGGTTGTTGTTCCTCTTCAATTATTGTAGGAGGTACATTATCTTTCTTTGCAATTTCTATGTCAATGATCTCTACTGTCTCCTTTTCTTTATTGGCAGGGTTTAGCTTTGGCTTTTTGTTGTATATTAGTTTGAATTTAGTGTCTATTGTAGTCTTAGCTGTATAAGATCCTTCCTCCCTGTTTCTTTTCACACTTATGTCTTCTTATGCTGGAGTTTGCAAAGTTTGACTAGTATCACTTTGCTTCTCTGCCTCCACCAATGTATTCTCTAACCATTCAGATTGGTTTGAGAATTTCTCAATCTCTGGCTTCTTTTCATGTATATATGGAGTTAATTTTCATTTAACTCTCATTTTATTGATAAAACAAAGGGGATCATAATACCAAAGAAAACTAGGACTGAATTTGAACTCCTGCAACTGTTTTTCTGCCTCTGGACCTGCTTCTCTATTATTACAGATGAATGGGCCAACCTGGTTCTTCAACTTGAATTTTGTTTTCTTCTTTGCTATTAAGAAATTGACAGCATATGAATTCAGAATATTTCTTATATACTCTAGAGAAAATAACTTCATAGGGAGGTATTTTGGCAGTTTATAAGGGATAAGGCTTGATCCATAAAATCTTATTTCAGTGTGATTTTGGTACAAGTACCAATCACCTGTCCTATTGTGCTCAGAAAATCTTAAAACCTTCTTGATTTCATTGCTAATTTTGGGCTACACACTGTTGTTTAGAAAATTGACCAAGGGATGAATGAAAGAATCTTTTAACTATGAATAGGTAAACTCATTTGAATCTTTCCTTATCAAAGAAGTCCAGAATATGACAGATTGTGGATTTCCTTCCACATCAAGCTTCTGAAGGTTTATAGGAAACTTTTTAGATTGAAAATATAGAAACATGTGGAAAAGGAATGTATAATACCTAAAAACACCTTCAGAAGGCATTTTGACCAATTTATCATGAATAGTGTCAGCAATATATTGGGAAAAGTTAAATATGGTAGCAGGAGGCTGACCAGGTGCAAAAATAGATAAGAAACCAAGCACTGCAACATCAACATGTTCACCTATAAAATAGCAAAGGATGAATTTCCACATAGGAAGGCATGAAGGTTTGAAAAATCTGAAATCTCTTGGGAAAATCTAGATCCAAGTAGAACTTAGTGAGGGCTTGAATAGGCAAAGGAACTTCATTTGGCCCAGGTTTTATCTGAAGCACCTGGTTGATAGACTCAGATGTAATGGTAAAAAAAAAAATCCTTTTCAGGGTTTAGACTGGCTCTTTGAATAGGAGACTAGCATGATTTGCAGAGTTTGATTATTTCTGGGCATTGTTAAGTATGGGGAACGACATATTTTGGAAAGTTTGATTCCTAGATAAACACTTCATCAGCCTGATCTAGGGATTTTTCTTGGCTCTAATAGTGGATCTCAAGAAGGTTGAATTCAGTCATAGTATCAGTAATCTTGAAGTCTACATCTGCCAAGGGAGTATGTTCTACAAATACAATAGGGGGTTGTAGAGGGTTGACTTCTAGAATGTTTTTGGAAGCCATAGATTTGTTTGATTTATCAATTTCAACACTTTTGACCTTAAAAACACTTATTTAGGCCTGTAAAACACCTCTGTAAGTTATGACAGGTTGTAGAAGGACTAGGATAAAACAGGGGTTCTATATTTTGTCTGTAAAGGAATAATTCTGATCAATTAACTTAAACTGTAATTTATTTATCAAAAGAGAAACTTCAAGACCTTATAACTTTAGCAAATGATATCTAGGGTTTATAATGCACTTTCTGTGATAAAAAAAATCTTATAACATCAATTTTATGCAAAATTATGTCTAAGTATTGTAGGAAAGGGTTTGAAGGTCACATAAGGCTTATTTAGGTTTCATATGGCTTCAATTAATCAAAGTTTGTGTTTAAAATAGTTTAAGGCTTCAGAATCTGTGAGAAAATTCTCAGGGTTTAAAGAATCAAAGGATTTATGAAGAAAAAATGTTTTCTTTAGGTACACAAGCTCCTAAATGATTCAATTAACTATATAACTCTTTTAGATTAATGAATGAGTCTTTTCCTCTGAAGAATACCTGGGAAAATTGAAATTTTGTTGTGTAGGAGGGTTTCTGGGGTTGGAAATCTTTTAGAAGCTTTTGTTGGTCTTTATAGGCACTTGGATGTCTTTTTCACTATTTGTAGTAGTAAAATTGGTGAATTCCTTTTTATTTAGGCAAAAACAAAGTCGACAGCATTGATCTTGGTCTGCAATGCTTTTTCTGTGTGGAAAATGGTAACAAAAGTGTAAAACAATGCATTTGCGAGGTTTATAAAAAAATTTCATTGAATAGTGAAGGCATCAAATGACGGTCAATTCAAATAAATAAGTTGTTTGGGCGCGGTGGAAGAAAAAACCGTCAGGCGATTTTCGCAAGGTTCAAAGGTGGTAAGTGGGATTAGAATGATTGGTGCGATCCAATGCAAATCTAACACGTAAAGGTGAGAGAAAACCCGAAAACTGTGTTTATCACAAGCTTTGGGTTTTTTTAACCATTACGCTGAGAAATGTGCAACAAGGGTTTATCGCCATCAGATTTGACAAAGGTAGATACAACGGAGCGGATCGTGTGATAGAGATGCATGGTCAGATATTGTGGGTCCCAGGATTTCGATGCAACGGGAGGTGAAATATGTAATTAAACTTAGGTTTAATACATAGGTTTGGAGTGAAATATGATATACAGATATTAAGGTTTTATGTAGCAAATGTAATGCGGGTAAGTGTAAAATTTTCATTGGCGGGGTTATTTATAATGGGATCGAAATAATTAATATGATTTGATAGTTTTAACCTGTGGGATGAGCGGGACTATATATCACGTGGGGGAATAGAACTTAGGTTAAAATTAAAATATGGGTGGGAAATAATATTTAAAGGCATTAATATAATATGGGCTAAAATGGTTAAATACAAGAGTTAATATATAAATTAATGAGGATTTAATGAATGATATGAGGGAGATGAAATCAGGAAAAAAATTCATAAAGAAAAATTCATACTCTCACAACCTCCTACTATTATAGATTTGACGAATTAGAGAATGTCAACAGTCACTGATCTCAAAAACTCCATCTTTGTTAAGGTTTTGAGGATACTTTATAATATCGATTGCCTCTCTCATCTCAAAATTCATGAAGTACAAAATTAGGACAAAAATTCATACAAAATATCCTAGAATAAACTTAGGAATTATTGATGGAAAAGAAATATCTTCATGCAAAAAGATAGTGACAACTTCCTAACTAATGCTAGTTGTCCCTTTTTTATTGAAATAAAATGGTTTACTGTCTTGATTTTATCATTTATTTCTCTCTTTGTTTGTTCAATGAATACTTCAGCTGGACAATGAGGTGTATTTCACGCTAGTAGATTCATTTTTTCTCTAATTTTGTCTTTAACCTTTCATCTGGTACACTTTATCCTGATACTCTTTTACTGATACTCTTTCATCTGCAAAACTGTCAATGCTAATGTAAAAACATCAAGCTCCATTTTTTACTTTCACTGCTCTATGATTACTGCATTTTGACTTTACAGTAGATCAGTAAAATTTTCCCATAATTCTGCCTCTGGCAGTTTAATCTTCATCATCCCTCTGAAGTTTTCATCAGCTTTAGTATATTTTGAGAATGTTGGTTTGTTCACAAATAAGTGTTTTACTTCATGCTGTAAGTAAAAAAAATTCTCAAAATTCTTATATAGTACCTTCCCTGTTGGGATTCCCTACAAGGCTAATTTGTTCACCTACACTTTGGCAAACTCTCTAATATTTTTGTCATAATCCTCCACCGTCATTAATATATTAATCACTAGAGGATTGGGAAGGCCTTTTTTCCTTAGAACATAAAACTTAATCATGAACCTTGTGATTGCAATCTCCATGTTCTGGCACTTCTCCTCTAACCGTGTCATCAAATTCTTCTTAGAGATTACCTTCCTAACTTCTAGGATGGTCTCTGTTCTGTCAGTAATTCCAATTTATTCCAGCTCTTTTTTATTTTTGGAAATGATAAACTTGATGATTTCTAGAGCTTCTTCAGGTTTCTTAGTAAGCTTTTCTTTTTTCTTTTGTATTGCTTCTCTTGCTGATTTCAATAAATCTTTCTGCTCATAAATGACCTGTATGGATGGGAAAATAGCATTGACTGCTTCAATGATATTGGACCATAATTGCTGCTTAACATGTGCCATTGGTTCCTTCAAAGTTAACTCTTTTTCCATCTTCTTCATTTGTTCATTCAATATGTTGGCTTTTTGTTCTTCATTCTTAGCATTTATTTGTGCAAGTTTCTTAGCATCTTCGAGATTTTTTTAGCTGTTCCTTTATTCTATTTATCTCATTGGTCTGGTTAGACATATCTTGCATTGCCTTTAATAATTTTCTTGCTTCACCTAAGTTTTGTACTGTTGTTGTTGAAGATTCTGTGGCTGAAGTTGTAGATGAAGTAACTGGAGCTGCTGTGGCCATCGAGACATTAGGAGCTAGTAATTCTGCCAAAGTATATGGTACAGCTGTTGTAAGTACATGAATCACAGTGGCATGAACTTCCTCTAATTTATTGGCTTCTTTATCCTGGACCAACTTGTCCATTTCAATTTCCATTTCCTTTATTTGAGCTGTTAACTATAAAATGAGCCTCATCATCTCATTTTTATGATTGGAATCATGTAAGACCTCCTTGGCTTGAGGATGTTCTATAGGGGGCAGCTTCAATTGTTTCTTAAGTGCAGCAATGTCTGCATATTTTTTTTTATCAATTCCTCTGCAACTTTTATGTTTTGAGGATCATATCCTACTTCAATCACTATCTCTTCCAAGGATTTGATTCTGGTATCCTTTGCATATGAAGATGCCTTATCCAATTTGAGCTGATCTCTTAAATTTATGAAAGTGTTTTGAAGTTTCTGTGCACTCATGGCCTTAGTAGTCATTGTGGAATAAATCATCTCTCTTGCCTACTTATGAAATTAAATTTGATCTAGAGGATGAATATCCTGGACTGGAACTTCAAAATCAATATTTTTGTAATCAGAGGATGATTTAGGAGTTGGAACTGTGGGTTGAGGAACTTTCATCAACATATTTTTGTTCTTGTAGTCAAAGGTTGAAAATAGCCTATTCTGAATACTAGGATTTTGCTTTAGATACTGAGAATTGTTGGAACAAGGTTCCCTAACCTGCGTTTTTTGTAGAATTTTGTAATAGTAAGTCCTGCATAGGGGTTTTGGGGTGGGTCAAAGCCCCTAATGTTTTGTATTGGGTTAAAGGGTAGCTCTCGAGTCTGCAAACCACGATTTGTGAACCATAGGATGGCAAAGGCTATAATATTATAAATAGATAGATAGTTGGGTCTAGTAAGTAAGTAAGTGGATATATTGATGCTACATGTGAACTGTTAAGATCTATTTGCGTTTTTTTGGGTAAGGACTCCTGCTAGCTGTGTGCGTGGAGATCCTCAGTCCTGTAGTGTACGAACCCCGCTAGGCTGTGCACGCAGGCTATGTTTGGGTTGTAAGTGGATATTTGATATTAATGAATGTGAAGTATCATTGAAGTATCTGTGTGTTATCTGAATTGGTTGTGCTTACTGCTGAAGCGCATCCGTGATATTTATTTAAGCTGCGATTGTATTTGTGTTCTGGAATTGGCATAAGTATATTTGTGATCTGATATTTGCTGCAATTATAGTGCTCTGTGATTTGACGAATTAGAGGAAGCCAACAGTCACTGATCTCACAACCTCCATCTCTATTAAGTTTTTGAGGATGCTTTATAATCTCGATTGCCTCTCTCATCTCAAAATTCATGAAGTAAAAAATCAAGACAAAAATTCATACAAAATATCCTAGAATAAACTTAGGAATTATTGATGGAAAAGAAATATGCTCATCAAGAAGATAGTGAAAGCTTCCTAACTAATGCTAGTTGTGTTGGAAATATTGTCATTGATGGAAAAGAAGGCAGCAGATGTAGATACAGGAAAAGAACAACAACAGAAGACAGCAGGTAATATTTACAGAGAGCAGTTGAGGCAAAGGTCAAGCAGCAGAGCCAAAGGCAGAAAATACAGAGGAAGAGATGAAACGGTCATGCAATAGAGGCAGAGGTCGATAAATAGAGGTACATCAAAGGCAAAGGTAGAAGTAGCGAAGGCAGAAGCAGAAAGGCAAAGGCAGAGACATAGGCAGAGTCGTTATCACAGAAAGGCAGAGGCAGAGGCAGAGCCGTTATTCCGAGAATCACTACCCCAGCTGATAGATGCACTAAAGTCTAAAGCAGCAAAGTATATATATATATGCGCAAAGCACTATATACGAAGTATCATAAGGTGGGACCCCACCTACATAAAATTCCGAGAATCGTTACCCAAGCTGGAGGATATATATATAAACCTTATTCCGAGAAACATTACCCCGGCTGGAGGATACATTAAAGTGGAAGCAGTCTCCTATATATATGCAGTGCCTTATTTATGTTGCGCCTTATACACAACGGTCCAAGGCATATATATATATATATATATATCTATATGTAGCGCAAGATCTAAAGAGCCAAATGTTCTATCAAAGGCAAAGTACCATATGGTGGGACCCTTATCAATCGCATCGAAAAAGGTGACAGCGGATCATATGAACAGAAAGTTGCGATTGCGATTGAAGCCCGGACCTGATGGGTCTATAAATCATGCTTAATATATGTTTGAGTTACAGCACAATAGAGTTACATCGCATCGGAGAAAAGTATGGTAGTGAAGAATGAAAATAGAATTTGCGATTGCGATTGAAGTTCTGGACTCGATATGGTTTAAACAATGATTTATATATGTTTAAGTTCTGGAGATTTGATAGCTAGTGGGACACTCACCCAATCGCATCGGAGCATCAGAGCATAAGTATATTGGAACATGCAACTGCAAATTGCGATTGCGATTGAGTTCTGGACCCGATGGGTGTATAAACTGTGACTTGATAGGATTGAGTTCCGACCTAATCGCATCGGCACATTTGAATGAACAATGGTCAATCGCATCAGAAAGAAGCAGATCATCAGAGCATTATATTAAAATATTGCGACTGCGATTGAGTTCTGGACCCGATGGGTATATGAACTATGATTCAAACATGTTTAAATTCCGGCATTAAAATAGGCCATCGGATCGAAAAGAATCAGAACGTTGGAGAACTATATTAAAAGATTGCGATTGCAATTAATCACAATCGGAAGAACTTGAAAAGCGATTCATCGCATCGACGGAAATAAAAATACCAAATCGCAGGAGTATTATGAATGTTGCAATTGCAATTGAAATACATGAGTGGAGTATAGCTGGCATGTGGGGTCCATCCAAAGATTAGACTAAGAACAGTTTTGCTCCAAGTTAATTAATCCAAAGTTAAAGAGGAAAGGAAAGCAGCGCGACACATATATGTATATAAAAAACAATACATACATATTTCCAGTATGTGGACAGTAATGCATCGCATCGGATGATAGAACAAGTTCAGCAAGTGGGACAGTAAGAGAACAAGTTAAAATATTTTATTTGTATAATGCTGAGAATCAATTAGCATGATATAAAAAGCACAGTTACATATGTATGGCATATGGCCATAACCCTATGACAGAGAACAAGGAAACAAACAGAGCCAAAAGGGACAAAGACATAGTCAAAGAAAAGACAAATGCGCAGCAAGCCAAGAGGCTGAATGAGTGAGCTGGAGTTTTTCATTGTAATTGAATGTAAATGATTTTGATTTTTATTGTTTTTGATGCATTGGCAAGTCTCCGGAAGAGAATAAAATTCCCACTGTAATATTAAAGTTAGCACCTACAGTTATATTTTTCTGAGTAAGCTGAAAAGAAATGAGAAGGTAGAAAATCAAGAGGTATGACTATCCATTTCGAATTCCTAGAGGAAAACAAACAGTCATCAGGAAATATCTATAAGTAATATCACCTTGATATGCATAAAGGAGTGAGAGAGAGAGTAAGGATAGAGAATGAAAAATAGAGAAGATTGAGGCAGAGAAGATAAGGAAGAGAGGAGCAGAAAGAGATGCTACAGAACAGAGCTGATATCTGAGGTAAATCAACAAACATTTCTTGTGATAAATTGAGGAAGTTGGAGCTTCCCTATCAAGTTGAAGCTTGATAGCTGTCAGTTGTAGCTGACTGAGGTTGGAGCCTCCTGTAGGTTGGTGCCTGCAAAAAATTGAAGGGAGTTGGAGCTTCCTTGCAAGTTGTATCTTGCAGAATTGAGGTTGGAGCCTCCTGTAGGTTGGTGCCTGTAGAAAAACAGTGGTGAGAGGGAGTTGGAGCTTGCCTTTGCATCACAACAATAATAAGATGTGGTTTTCTCCCTTTATGGGTTTCCACTTATATCTTCTTTCTCTATCTGTGTTGCTTGTGTGCTGAGATGATTTATCAAATCTGCTTAATGTTTGCTTCTCTCATAATAAGTTTAATGTCACATTAATTTAATACTTGCTGCAACATATTAATACTATTCATATACTAAGGTTGATTATAAAAATAAGATATAAATAAGATGATGAAAAATTGAAAAATGCTCATGTATGTATTGAACTGATTCACCCCCCAGCCCCCCCTCTCAGTTCAACTAAGAATCCAACAACTGGTATCAGAGCGGGTTCCTTTGTAATAGTTTAACAACTGAAAGGAGATCCTAGGTTCTCATGATGGCTAGTAAAGAAGGATGCTCAACCAATAAAGCCCCTTTCTTTACGGGTGCAAATTATGCTTTCTAGAAAATAAGAATGAGGACATACATAATGTCTCTAGGAATAGAGGTTTGGGCTACTATGGAATTCGAATATGCCCCTAAGGGAACTGACACAGAGAAAGAAACCAAACAAGATTTTTTAGCTAACACAAAAGCCATGAATTCCATCTTAAATGGATTGTGTGAAGCAGAGTTTATCAAAGTAATGCACAAAGACACTTCCAAAGAAATGTGGGATACTCTGGAGAACATCCATGAAGGAGACAAGAAGGTTAAGACTGCCAAACTTCAAGTCTATAGAGCCCAGTTTGAGAACTTAAAAATAAATGATGATGAAGACATTGCTAGCTTCTTTCTAAGGGTTGCAGAAATAGTAAATAACATGAAGGCTCTAGGTGAAACCATAAAAGAAGTCGTAATTGTACAAAAGATTCTAAGATCTCTTCCACCCAAATTTAATCCCAAGGTGTCTGCAATAGAAGAGACCGTTGATTGGGAGACCTTGACCATGAACCAGCTACTTGGAAATCTAACAGCATATGAGATGAGGCTCCCACAGAAGAAGCCAAGTACGAGGGAGGCAGCCTTTAAAACAGAAAAGAAGAAAGAAGAAGAGGAAGACATATGCTCTTTCTCGGATGAAGAAGAGGAAAATTTTGTCAAGAAACTGGATAGAGGCTCAGGTAAATACATATGTAAACTTCCTTTCAAATGCTTTAACTATGGAAGAGTTGGACACTATGCTGCTAAGTGTCCTCACAAGAAAGTAAGGAATAAGGCTCAAGAATTAGAGAAAAATACACCAAAGAACTGGCAGAAAGGAAAGAAGTTCAGCATAAAATCCTTCTATGCTCAACAAGACAATAGTACATTTGAAGACTCAGATCAACCTTCAAGTTAAGAAGGAACCTATGAATTTTTATTGATGGCCATAGAAGAAATTGAAGGTCTCCTGCTAGAAGATGAAGAAGCAGAAGGTGAAGTCGACCTTGAGGGGGAGCTAAGAAGTGCTCTGGAAGAGATTGATAGACTCAAGCTGAAATGAAGAAAACATAAGGACATTCTCCTCAAGTATGTACGAGAAGAATAGAATTCAGAATTCCTTATGCAGTTAAAGATAGAGCTTGAAGAAGCCAAGAAGATAGAGGACATGTTACTTAAGCAAATCAAGGAGAAAACTCAGGAACAAGAGAAGTTGGAAGAAGAAGTAGTATGTCTCAGAAATAAGTTAGAAAATGATCAAAGGAAAGTATCTACAAATTCCTCTCAAACAACAAGCTCTAGTAAGTTGAACAAAATTCTGGATGCTCAAAGATCTCTTATGATAAAAATGGGAATAGGATATGAAGGAGAATCAAGTAAAAGTAAAGAAAAAGAAAAAAGAGAGATTATTTTTGTAAAAGCAAAGAATAATGATGAAGCAGCTCAAAAAATTCCTACAAAAGAAGAAACATGTAATGAGGAAGACAGAGATCAGAATAAACCTCCAGTAACAAAGAATGCAGTAAATACTAAGACAACAGAAAAAAGATCATATGCCCCCGAGTATGTCAAATTTGGAAGCCATCAAAGGAGATTCTTCCCTCCTATAAAGAATGCCACCTGCTATTTCTGTCACAAGCTGGGACACATTGCTGCATAGTGTCATGCAAGGAGGAGTGAATCAAACCAGCAAAAGATGCAAACAGTGAAGAGATTGTCTCAAGCAAACAAATGGATAAAGGTTGCGAAGTCAGATCAAGCACCACAGGTAAGACTCTGCTCAAAGGTGTTCGAACAGAGAGCAATGTGTACATCGTGAAAGAGGAAGATGAAGCATGCCATCTTAGCAAACTTGAGAATTCATGTTTATGGCATAGGATATTGGGACATCTCAGCTTCGATCATATCATCAGACTGAGCAAGAAGAAAGCGGTCAGATACATGCCAGAAATAAAAAGGCCTTCTAATACCATATGAAAATCTTGTCAATTGGGTAAATAGACCTGCAGATCCTTTAAGTCCAAAGATAAGTTATCAACAAGAATACCACTCCAGCTTGTGCACATGGATCTGTGTGGACTTGCAAGAACTAAAACACCAAGTGGAGAATCCTACTTTATGATGATAATAGATTATTTCTCCAGAATGACATGGGTTTCTTTTCTTAAGAATAAATCGAAAGCTCTGGATAAATTCAAAATATTCAAAGCATTAGCAGAAAATCAGACAGGACGCAAGCTAAAATGCATCAGATCGGACAGAGGAGGTGAATTCACAGATTATGACTTTACAGATCTATGCAATGAATATGGCATAAAACAAAAATTTACTATTGCAGGGACACCTCAGCAGAATGGTGTAGCAGAGAGACAAAACAGATCTGTTCAACAAATTTCCAGAGCCATGATGCAAGAGAGTAATATTCCTCAAACCTTCTGGGCAGAAGTAGTACACACAACAGTGCATATCCTTAATAAAGCTCACCTAAGGCCAAGAAGTGACAAGACTCCCTATGAACTATGGCATGGAAAGCCAGCTTCAATCGAACATTTTATAATTTTTGGAAGCAAGTGTTATATAAAGAATAATGATGAAAATCTTGGGAAATTTGATGCAAGAGCAGATGAAGGGATTTTTATAGGATTTGCTTCTAAAATTAAAGGGTACAGGTGCTACAACAAGAATCTTCAAAAAATAGTAGAAAGTATTGATGTGAGATTTGATGAAGAACTTCCAAACAATACAGGAGATACAGACTGTTGCAGTCCATCAGAAAACCAAAATGATGATGAAACAAGAAAGACAACAGAAGATGCAGAGCTGAGCTCGAAAGCCCCCTCAAGATACACTCAGAAGAATCATCCTGAAGACCAGATCATTGGAGACAAGAGAGCAGGGGTCCAAACAAGAAGGCAAATAACTGAACAGAAAGAAGAGGTATACATAGCCATGTTATCACAAATAGAGCCAAAGAGATTTGAAGAAGCCAGCAAGGACAAGTATTGGGTGAATGCTATGTATGATGAATTAGAAAAAATTGAGAAAAAAAATACCTGGGAACTAGTTCCTAGACCTACTGAGAAAAATTTCATAGGCTCAAAATGGGTATTCAGAAATAAATTGAATGAGCAAGGACATGTAATCAGGAATAAAACCAGACTGGTCTACAAAGGATATTCACAAATCGAAGGACTGGACTACGATGAAACATTTGCCCCTGTAGCCAGAATGGAAGCTATCAGAACGTTTCTGGCCTTTGCATGCTACCAAGACTTCGAGGTATATCAAATGGATGTGAAATCTGCATTTCTGAATGGAGATCTAGAAGAAGAAGTCTACATGGAACAGCCAGAAGGCTTCTCATTAACAAACATAGAAGACTATGTATGCAGACTAAAGAAGGCTCTATATGTACTAAAACAAGCTCCTCGTGCTTGGTACTCAAGGCTGGATAAATATTTGCAAACACAAGGATTTAAAATAGGAGGAGTAGACAACAATCTATACATAAAAGCCCATGAAAATGACCTCCTGATTGTTGTAGTATATGTTGATGACATTATGTTTGGAAGCAACAGAGATGAACTAGTGAAAGGGTTTCGAGAGTGATTAGGTGGGGTCTCTGTGTTTGACTGGTTTCTATAGGACTTACAGAGTGAAATAAAATATGAGGCACATTCATCTCAAGGAAAATACTTAAAAATAAACGAAAAAGTTTAAAATGGAGAGACATGACTGTGTCAGCACCTCCATGATCACGGATGTATTTTGTGTCTTGATGATGGATCCATGCCCAGAAATAGATAAAATTCTGAATTCATGATACAGTGTTTGTATCAATGACATCAGACCCAGAGACATCATGCTAGCAGTAGGACTAGTGGCTAGATATCAAGCAGCACCTAAACAAAATCACCTTGTAGCAGTAAAAAGAATATTCATATATCTACAAGGAACTGCACAGTATGGACTTTGGTATCCAAAAGGCAAAAGCTTCACTTTGACAGCATACACAGATGCAGATTGGGCCAGCTGTGTGGATGACAGGAAAAGCACAAGTGGAGGTGCATTCTATCTAGGAGAAAGTCTAGTGGCATGGCTAAGCAAGAAGAAAACCTCCATCTCTCTATCTACATCAGAAGCATAATACATAGCAACAGCAGCTTGTTGCACACAAGTTATGTGGATGAAAAAAACTCTCCAAGACATGAAGGTAAGCATTGATGAGCCTATTTCTATCAAATGTCACCTATTTCGATCAAATCTGATGGCCCCCAGTGTATAAGTATATCTAAAATCTTTGTGCTTCATAAAAAACTAAACATATCCCAATCAGTGTCATTTTATAAAGACAAGTGTCAGAAGCTAGTAAAACTAGATTATGTACCAACAAGCTCTGAATCGCGGAGATATATTTGCCAAATTGCTTGCTGAAAAACCATTTGGAATATTTGAGAAAATGACCAAAGGGTATCATCTCTGGATGCTACTCTACGATCTCTTGAAAACACGATTTCGAAACGAGAAACGGCAATAAGGAAAGTGAAGCAGTTATAGGATTCAGTTAAAAAAGGATAGAATCTACACTACGAGATGTGCAACCCCTTGCCATTGATGTCAAAGGGGGAGGAAGAGCAGGCAAACAGAGAAAGTGTATTGCCACAGAGAAAGTGTATTGCCATCAATGCCAAAGGGGGAGACTGTTTGAAATATTGTCATTGATGGCAAAGAAGGCAGCAGATGTAGAGACAGGCAAAGAACAACAATAGAAGACAGCAGGTATTATTTACAGAGAGCAGTTGAGGCAGAGGTCGAGAAGCAGAGGCAGAGGCAAAAAATACAGAGGAAGAGATGAAACGGTCATGCAGTAGAGGCAGAGGTCGAGCAACAGAGGTACAACAAAGGCAGAGGCAGAAGCAGTGAAGGTAGAAGTAGAAAGGAAAAGGCAGAGGCATAGGCAGAGTCGTTATCACAAAAAGGCAGAGGCAGAGGCAGAGCCGATATTCTGAGAATCACTACCCCAGCTGATAGATGCACTAAATTCTGAAGCGGAAAAGTATATATATATATATATATATATATATATATATATATATATATATCGGCAAAGCACTATATGCGAAGTATCATAAGGTGGGACCCCACCTACATAAAATTCCGAGAATCGTTACCCAAGCTAGAGGATATATATATAAACCTTATTTCGAGAAACATTAACCTAGCTGGAGGATACATTAAAATGGAAGCAGTCTCCTATATATATGTAGTGCCTTATTTATGTTGCGCTTTATACACAACGGTCCAAGGCATATATATATATATATATATATATTTATATGTAGTGCAAGATCTAAAGAACCAAAGGTTCTATCAAAGGCAAAGTACCATATGGTGGGACCCTTATCAATCGCATCGAAAAAGGTGATAGCGGATCATATGAACAGAAAGTTGCGACTGCGATTAAAGCCCGGACCTGATGGGTCTATAAATCATTCTTAATATATGTTTGAGTTACGACACAATAGAGTTACATCGCATCGAAGAAAAGTGTGGTAGTGAAGCAAGACAATAGAAGTTGCGATTGCGATTGAAGTTCCGGACCCGATATGGTTTAAACAACGATTTATATATGTTTAAGTTTCAGAGATTTGATATCTAGTGGGACCCTCACCCAATCGCATCGGAGCATCGGAGCATAAGTATATCGAAACATGTAACTGCAAATTGTGATTGCAATTGAGTTCCAGACCCGATGGGCGTATAAACTGTGACTTGATAGGTTTGAGTTCCGGCCTAATCACATCGGCACATTTGAATGAACAGTGGTAAATCGCATTAGAAAGAAGCAGATCGTTGGAGCACTATATTAAAAGAATGCGATTGCGATTGAGTTTCGGACCTGATGGGTATATGAACTATGATTCAAACATGTTTAAATTCCGGCATTAAAATAGGCCATCGCATCAGAAAGAAGCAAAACATCAGAGCACTATATTAAAAGATTGTGATTGTGATTAATCATAATCGGAAGAACTCGAAAAGCGATTCATCGCATCGACGGAAATCAAAAGACCAAATCGCAGGAGTATTATGAATTTTTCGATTGCAATTGAAATACACGAGTGGAGTATAGCTGGCATGTGGGGTCCATCCAAAGATTAGACTAAGAACAGTTTTTCTCCAAGTTAATTAATCCAAAGTTAAAGAGGAAAGGAAAGCACCACGGCACATATATGTATATACAAAACAATACATACATATTTCCAATATGTGGACAGTAATGCATCGCATCGAATGATAGAACAAGTTCAACAAGTGGGACAGTAAGAGAACAAGTTAAAATATTTTATTTGTATAATGCCAAGAATCAATTAGCATGATATAAAAAGCACAATTACATATGTATGGCATATGGCCGTTACCCTGTGACAGAGAACAAGGAAACAAACAGAGACGAAAGGGACAAAGACACAGTCAAAGAAAAGACAAATGCGCAGCAAGCCAAGAGGCTGAATGAGTGAGCTGGAGTTTTTCATTGTAATTGAATGTAAATTATATTTATTTTTATTGTTTGTGATGCGTTGGAAAGTCTCCGGAAGAGAATAAAATTCCCACTGTAATATTAAAGTTAGTACCTACAGTTATATTTTTCTGAGTAAGCTGAAAAGAAATGAGAAGGTAGAAAATCAAGAGTTATGACTATCCATTTCAAATTCCCAGAGGAAAACAAACAGTCATAAGGAAATATCTATAAGTAATATCACCTTGATATGCATAAAGGAGTGAGAGAGAGAGTAAGGATATAGAATGAAAAATAGAGAAGATTGAGGCAGAGAAGATAAGGAAGAGAGGAGCAGAAAGAGATGCTACAGAACAACGCTGATATCTGAGGTAAATCAACAAACATTTCTTGTGATAAATTGAGGAAGTTGGAGCTTCCCTATCAAGTTGAAGCTTGATAGCTGACAGTTGTAGTTGACTAAGGTTGGAGCCTCATGTAGGTTGGTGCCTGCAGAAAAATAGTGGTGAGAGGGAGTTGGAGCTTGCCTTTGCATCACAACAATAATAAGATGTGTTTTTCTCCCTTTATGGGTTTCCACTTATATATGTTGTCTCTATCTATGTTGCCTGTGTGCTGAGATGATTTATCAAATCTTATTAATGTTTTCTGCTCTCATAATAATTTTAATGTCACATTAATTTAATACTTGCCACAACATATTAATATTGTTCATATGCTAAGGTTGATTATAAAAATAAGCTATAAATAAGCTAATGAAAAATCGAAAAATTCTCATGTATGTATTGAACTGATTCACCCCTCCCCCCCTCTCAGTTCAACTAAGAATCCAACAATTGGTATCAGAGCGGGTTCCTTTGTACTATTTTAACAACCGAAAGGAGATCCTAGGTTCTCAAGATGGTTAGTAAAGAAGGGTGCTCAACCAATAAAGCACCTTTATTTACGGGTGAAAATTATGCTTTCTAGAAAATCATAATGAGGACATACATAATGTCTCTAGGAATAGAAGTTTGGGCTGCTGTGGAATTTGGATATGCCCCAAAGGAAACTGACACAGAGAAAGAAACCAAACAAGATTTTGTAGCTAACGCAAAAGCCATGAATGCCATCTTAAATGGATTGTGTGAAGCAGATTTTATCAAAGTAATGCACAGAGACATTGCCAAATAAATGTGGGATACTCTGGAGAACATCCATGAAGGAGACAAGAAGGTTAAGACTGCAAAACTTCAAGTCTATAGAGCCCAGTTTGAGAACTTAAAAATGAATGATGATGAAAACATTGCTAGCTTCTTTCTAAGGGTTGCAGAAATAGTAAATAACATGAAGGCTCTAGGTGAAACCATAAAAGATGTTGTAATTGTACAAAAGATTCTAAGATCTCTTCCACCCAGATTTAATCCCAAGGTGTCTGCAATAGAAGAGACAGCTGATTGGGAGACCTTGACCATGAACCAGCTACTTGGAAATCTAACAGAATATGAGATGAGGCTCCCATAGAAGAAGCCAAGTACGAGGGAGGCATCCTTTAAAACAGAAAAGAAGAAAGAAGAAGAGGAAGACATATACTCTTGCTCGGATGAAGAAGAGGAAAAATTTGTCAAGAAAATGGATAGAGGCTTAGGTAAATACAAAGTTAAACTTCCTTTCAAATGCTTTAACTATGGAAGAGTTGGACACTATACTGCTAAGTGTCCTCACAAGAAAGTAAGGAATCAGGCTCAAGAATCAGAGAAAAGTACACCAAAGAACTAGCAGAAAGGAAAGAAGTTCAGCAGAAAATCCTTCTATGCTCAACAAGACAATAGTACATCTGAAGACTCAGATAAACCTTCAAGTGAAGAAGGAACCTCTGAATTTTTATTGATGGCCATAGAATAACTTGAAGCTCTCCTGCTAGAAGATGAAGAAGAAGAAGGTGAAGTCGACCTTGAAGGGGAGCTAAGAAATGCTCTAGAAGAGATTGATAGAATCAAGCCGAAATGCAGAAAACATAAGGACATTATCCTCAAGTATGTACGAGAATAAAAAAATTCAGAAGTCCTTATGCAGTTAAAGATAGAGCTTGAAGAATCCAAGAAGATAGATGACATGTTACTTAAGCAAATCAAGGAGAAAACTCAGGAACAAGAGAAGTTGGAAGAAGAAGTAGTATGTCTCAGAAAGAAGTTAGAAAATGCTCAGAGGAAAGTATCTACAAATTCCTCTCAAAAAACAAGCTCTAGTAAGTTGAACGAAATTCTGGATGCTCAAAGATCTCCTATGATAAAAACGGGAATAGGATATGAAGGAGAATCAAGTAAAAGCAAAGAAAAAGAAAACAGAGAGATTATTTTTGTAAAATCAAAGAAGAATGATGAAGTGGCTCAAACAATTCCTACAAAAGAAGAAACATGTAATGAGGAAGACAGAGATCAAAAGAAACCTCCAGTAACAAAGAATGCAGTAAATACTAAGACAACAGAAAAAAGATAATATGCCCCTAAGTATGTCAAATTTGGAAGCCATCAAAGGAGATTCTTCCCTCCTATAAAGAATGCCACCTATTATGTTTTTCACAAGCTGCGACACATTGCTAAATACTATCATGCAAGTAGGAGTGAATCAAACCAGAAAAAGATGCAAACAGTGAAGAGATTGTCTCAAGTAAACAAATGGAGAAGACAACCTTACATCAGGTATGCAAATAATTTCTATGGTTACTATTTTTATTGTAAGGAATTTGGCCATAAAATTATTGAATGTAGAAAGTATGGACAAAGATTGATGTTCAACACCTCAAGGAGGTTTATGAATCAAATAAATTTTTTTCATACTCGCAATTCTGCAAAAATTATGATCAAATGTTGTGTATGCAATCAAGTTGGACATATGCCTTCCAAATGTCCTCTGAAAGGGTGTGATTAATCACCTCACAAAAGATACCAAAAAAAAGGATGCTTCCAGTGGAAAAAGAAGGTGAATAAGTGTGACCTGGCTCTAACTGCTCAAGATCTGAAAAGCCAATGGTATCTGGACAGTGGCTTCTCAAAACATATGACTGGAGACAGTAAAAAATTTATAACTTTTGATGAAAAGAAAATTGGTAATGTTACTTTTGGAAATGATAAATCAGTAAAAATCAAAGGAAAGGGCTCAGTCATCTTAGATAATGGTAGAGGTAAGGCCCAAGATGTACTATTTGTAGATGGGCTGAAAGAAAATTTGCTGAGTGTCAGTCAAATGTGTGATAAAGGCTACGAAGTTCTTTTCAGAGCATAAGACTGTGAAGTCAGATCAAGAACCACAGGTAAGACTCTGCTCAAAGGTGTTCGAACAGAGAGCAATGTGTACATCGTGAAAGAGGAAGATGAAGCATACCATCTTAGCAAACTTGAGGAGTCATGGTTATGTCATAGGAGATTGGGACATCTCGGCTTCGATCATATCATTAAACTGAGCAAGAAGAAAGCGGTCAGAGACATGCCAGAAATAAAAGGGCCTTCTAATACCATATGCAAATCTTGTAAATTGGGTAAATAGAACCACACATCCTTTAAGGCCAAAGATGAGTTATCAACAAGAAGACCACTCCAGCTTGTGCACATGGATCTGTGTGGACCTGCAAGAACTAAAACACCAAGTGGAGAATCCTACTTTATGCCGATAATAGATGATTTCTCCAGAATGACATGGGTTGCTTTTCTTAAGAATAAATCGAAAGCTCTGGACAAATTCAAAATATTCAAAGCATTAGCAGAAAATCAGACAAGATGCAAGCTAAAATGCATCAGATCGGACAGAGGAGGTGAATTCACAGAGTATGACTTTACAGATCTATGCAATGAATATGGCATAAAACAACAATTTACTATTGCAGGGACACCTCAGCAGAATGGAATAGCAGAGAGACAAAATAGATCTGTTCAACAAATTGCCAGAGCCATGATGCAAGAGAGTAATATTCCTCAAACCTTCTAGGCAGAAGCAGTACACACAACAGTGCATATCCTTAATAAAGCTCACTTAAGGCCAAGAAGTGACAAGACTCCCTATGAACTATGGCATGGAAAGCCAGCTTTAATCAAAAATTTTAGAATTTTTGGAAGCAAGTGTTATATAAAGAATAATGATGAAAATCTTGGGAAATTTGATGCAAGAGCAGATGAAGGGATTTTTCTAGGATATGCTTCTAAAAGTAAAGGGTACAGGTGCTACAACAAGACTCTTCGAAAAATAATAGAAAGTATTGATGTGAGATTTGATGAAGAACTTCCAAACAATACAGGAGATACAGACTGCTACAGTCCATCAGAAAACCATGAAGTAGAAAACCAAAATGATGATGAAACAAGCAAGACAACAGAAGATACGGTAGGCAGAAAAGACATAGATACAATCGAAGAATCTGTACGAACGGATCGACGGAGACAAAGAAGCGAGGGGGGGGGGGGGGGGGGGGGGGTGGCAAGAAGGCGGCCTGGCCCAGACAAACATAAGAGGTATATAGCCATGTTATCACAAATAGAGCGAATATTTTAAAAGCATAGGCAAGGACAAGTATTGGGTGAATGCTATGAATGAAGAATTAGACCAAATTGAGAAAAACAATACCTGGGAACTAGTTCCTAGACCTACTGAGAAAAATGTCATAGGCTCAAAATGGGTATTCAAAAATAAATTGAATGAGCAAGGACAGGTAATCAGGAATAAATCCAGACTGGTCTGCAAAGGATATTCACAAATCGAAGGACTGGACTATGATGAAACATTTTCCCCTGTATCCAGAATGGAAGCTATCAGAATGTTTCTGGCCTTTTCATGCTACCAAGACTTCAAGGTATATCAAATGGATGTGAAATCTGCATTTCTGAATGGAGATCTAGAAGAAGAAGTCTACATGGAACATCCAGAAGGCTTCTCATTAACAGACATAGAAGACTATGTACACAGACTAAAGAAGGCTCTATATGGACTAAAACAAGCTGCTCGTGCTTGGTACTCAAGGCTGGATACATATTTTCAAACACAAGTTTTTAAAAGAGGAGGAGTAGACAGCAATCTATACATAAAAGCCCATGAAAATGACCTCCTGATTGTTGTAGTATATGTTGATGACATTATGTTTGGAAGCAACAGAGATGAACTAGCAAAAGGGTTTGTTGAGGAGATGAAATCAGAGTTTGAGATGTCCATGATTGGAGAACTCAGTTTCTACTTAGGACTTCAAATTCAGCAAAAGAACACAGGCACATTCATCTCATAGGAAAATACTTAAAGGAAATGTTGAAAAAGTTCAAAATGGAGGACTGCAAACCTGTGTCAACTCCCATGATCACGGGATGCAAGCTGTGTGTTGATGATGGATCCACTGAAATAGATCAAAAACTCTACAAATCCATGATAGGAAGTATGTTGTATCTAACAGCATCAAGACCAGACATCATGCTAGCAGTAGGACTAGTGTCTAGATATCAAGCAACACCTAAACAAAATCACCTTGTAGTAGTAAAAAGCATATTTAGATATCTACAAGGAACTGCACAGTATGGACTTTGGTATCCAAAAGGCAAAAACTTCACTTTGACAGCATACACAGATGCAGATTGGGCTAGCTGTGTGGATGATAGAAAAAGCACAAGTGGAGGTGCATTCTATCTAGGAG
Source organism: Pinus albicaulis (assembly GCA_034641835.2). Taxonomy (NCBI): domain Eukaryota; kingdom Viridiplantae; phylum Streptophyta; class Pinopsida; order Pinales; family Pinaceae; genus Pinus; species Pinus albicaulis. The sequence goes on from CM076570.1 coordinate 591,103,408, forward strand.
AAAGTCTGGTGGCATGGCTAAGCAAGAAACAAACATCTATTTCTCTATCTACAGCAGAAGAAGAATACATAGCAGCAACAGCATGTTGTACACAAGTCATGTGGATGAAGAAAACCCTCCAAGACATGAAGGTAAGCATTGATGAACCTATTTCAATCAAATGTGATAATAAAAGTGCTATAAGTATATCTAAAAATCTTGTGCTTCGCTCAAAAACTAAACATATCCCAATCAATTATCATTTTCTCCGAGAAAAAGTGGCTCAAAAGATAGTAAAACTGGAGTATGTACCAAAAAAATAATAGATAGCAGATATATTTACCAAACCGCTTGCTAGAGAACCATTTGAATATTTGAGAAATAGACTAGTGGTAGTATCTGTAGATGCTACTCTCTGATATGAAGAGAAAGCACAGTTTCAGGGGGAGAACAGAAACGAAAATATCATTCGAGGGGGAAATCAGCTAGCAAAGGAAGCATGAAACAGGTCCTCAGGATCAAAGGATTAAAGGAAAGAATCTACACTACGAGATTTTCAACCCTTTGCCATTGATGTCAAAGGGGGAGGAAGAGCAGGCAAACAAAGAAAGTGTATTGCCACAGAGAAAGTGTATTGCCATCAATGCCAAAGGGGGAGATTGTTTGAAATATTTTCATTGATGGCAAAGAAGGCAACAGATGCAGAGACAGGCAAAGAACAGCAGCAGAAGACAGCAGGTAATATTTACAGAGAGCAGTTGAGGCAGAGGTCGAGCAGCAGATGCAGAGGCAGAAAATATGGAGGAAGAGATGAAACGGTCATGCAGGCAGAGATCGAGCAACAGAGGTACATCAAAGGAAGAGGCAGAAGCAGCGAAGGTAGAAGCAAAAAGGAAAAGGTAGAGGCATAGGTAGAGCCATTATCGCAGAAAGGCAGAGGCAGAGGCAGAGCCGTTATTCCAAGAAGCACTACCCCAGCTGATATATGCACTAAAGTTTGAAGCGACAAACTATATATATATATATATATATATATATATATATATATATATATATATATATGCGCAAAGCACTATATAAGAAGTATCATAAGGTGGGACCCCACCTACATAAAATTCCGAGAATCGTTACCCAGGCTGAAGGATATATATATAAACCTTATTCCGAGAAACATTACCCCAACTGGAGGATACATTAAAGTGGAAGCAGTCTCCTATATATATACAGTGCCTTATTTATGTTGCGCCTTATACACAACAGTCCAAGGCATATATATATATATATATATAGCGCAAGATCTAAAGAACCAAAGGTTCTATCAAAGGCAAAGTACCATATGGTGGGACCCTTATCAATCGCATCGAAAAAGTTGATAGCAGATCATATGAACAGAAAGTTGCGATTGTGATTAAAGCCTGAACCCGATGGGTCTATAAATCATGCTTAATATATGTTTGAGTTACGGCACAACAGAGTTACATTGCATCGGAGAAAAGTGTGGCAGTGAAGCATGACAATAGAAGTTGCGATTACGATTGAAGTTCCGGACCCGATATGGTTTAAACAACGATTTATATATGTTTAAGTTCTGGAGATTTGATAGCTAGTGGGACCCTCACCCAATCGCATCAGAGCATCGGAGCATAAGTATATCAGAACATGCAACTACAAATTGCGATTGTGATTGAGTTCCAGACCCGATGGGCATATAAACTGTGACTTGATAGGTTTGAGTTCCGACCTAATCGCATCGGAACATTTGAATGAACAGTGGTCAATTGCATCGAAAAGAAGTAGATCGTCGGAGCACTATATTAAAATATTGTGATTGCGATTGAGTTCTGGACCCGATGGGTGTATGAACTATGATTCAAACATGTTTAAATTCCAGCATTAAAATAGTTCATCGCATCGGAAAGAAGCAGAACGTCGGAGCACTATATTAAAAGATTGCGATTGCAATTAATCGCAATCGGAAGATTTCGAAAAGCGATTCATCGCATCGACAGAAATCAAAAGACCAAATCGCAGTAGTATTATGAATGTTACGATTAGGATTGAAATACACGAGTGGAGTATAGCTAGCATGTGGGGTCCATCCAAAGATTAGACTAAGAACAATTTTGCTCCAAGTTAATTAATCCAAAGTTAAAGAGGAAAGGAAAGCACCGCGGCACATATATGTATATACAAAACAATACATACATATTTCCAATATGTGGACAATAATTCATCACATCGAATGATAGAACAAGTTCAGCAAGTGGGACAGTAAGAGAACAAGTTAAAATATTTTATTTGTATAATGTCAAGAATCAATTAGCATGATATAAAAAGCACAGTTACATATGTATGGCATATGGTAGTTACCTTATGACAGAGAACAAGGAAACAAATAGAGCCGAAAGGGACAAAGACACTATCAAAGAAAAGACAAATTCGCAGCAAGCCAAGAGGCTCAATGAGTGAGCTGGAGTTTTTCATTGTAATTGAATGTAAATGATTTTGATTTTTATTGTTTGTGATGCATTGGCAAGTCTCCAGAAGAGAATAAAATTCCCACTGTAATATTAAAGTTAGTACCTACAGTTATATTTTTCTGAGTAAGCTGAAAAGAAATGAGAAGGTAGAAAATCAAGAGGTATGACTATCCATTTCAAATTCCTAGAGGAAAACAAACAGTCATCAAGAAATCTCTATAAGTAATATCACCTTGATATGCATAAAGGAGTGAGAGAGAGAGTAAGGATAGAGAATGAAAAATAGAGAATATTGAGGCAGAGAAGATAAGGAAGAGAGGAGCAGAAAGAGATGCTACAGAATAGAGCTGATATCTGAGGTAAATCAACAAACATTTCTTGTGATAAATTGAGGAAGTTGGAGCTTCCCTATCAAGTTGAAGCTTGATAGCTGTCAGTTGTAGCTGACTGAGGTTGAAGCCTCCTGTAGGTTGGTGCCTACAGAAAATTGAAGGGAGTTGGAGCTTCCTTGCAAGTTGTAGCTTGCAGAATTGAGGTTGGAGCCTCTTGTAGGTTGGTGCCTGCAGAAAAACAATGGTGAGAGGGAGTTGGATCTTGCCTTTGCATCACAACAATAATAAGATGTGGTTTTCTCCCTTTATGGGTTTCCACTTATATCTGTTGTCTCTATCTGTGTTGCGTGTGTGCTGAGATGATTTATCAAATCTGCTTAATGTTTGTTGCTCTCATAATAAGTTTAATGTCACATTAATTTAATACTTGCTGCAACATATTAAGACTGTTCATATACTAAGGTTGATTATAAAAATAAGCTATAAATAAGCTAATGAAAAATTGAAAAATGCTCATGTATGTATTGAATTGATTCACCCCCCCCCTTCTTAGTTCAACTAAGAATCCAACAAGCTGTCCCTTTTTTATTGAAATAAATTGGTTTTTTGTCTTGATTTTATCACTTATTTCTCTCTCTTTTTTTCAACGAATACTGCAACTGGACAATGAGGTGTATTTCACGTTGGTAGATTCATTTTTGCTCTAATTGTGTCTTTAACCTTTCATCTGATACACTTAATCTAATACGGGCAAAATTTTCAAACTCCAGCCCAATAAGACAAAAGTGTGAAAAGAAATAGGGAGGAAGGATCTTATACAACTGAGACTACTACAGAAACTAAATTCAAACTAAGATACAACAAAAAGCCAAAGCTAAATCCTTCTAGTAAAGAAAAGGAGACATTAGAGATCATTGACACAGAAATTGCAGAGAAAGATAATGTATCTCCTACAATAATTGAAGAGGAACAATATCCCACTACTTCAAAGACACAATGAATTCAAAAACATCACAGTATAGAAGTGTCTTCATCCAAGAAAACAACTGAAAAGGACATTGATATAAAGGAAAGATACAAGGAAATTAAGGCCAAAAATGAAGAAATCAAAAATAAAATATATTCTTGTTGGCTTGAGGGGTCCTGACCCAGGTTCGAAGGTTAAGGTTTGCCAAAAAACCCCTATACTACTGGCCCTTTCGACAATGACCTACTTGTTCAGGCCAAGGTCTCACTCGAGTTAGTATGGGAGGGTGTTGGAACCATGTTTCTGCACCCTGAGAGAGAGTAGGTAATTCAAGGCAGGTCTGTGTTATAACTTACTAGGTTCGCATCGAAAGAGTCTATTCGCAGTTCTTTTAACAGTGTAATCAACATATAACCATAATAAAGTTATTAGATCTAATCAGTACATTCGCATCCATGTGAGCATTACCAAATACCATCACAGAGCACTATAATCGCAGCCAATATCATATGTTTTATTTTTATCTCTTTTTTGTTTGTTGTCCATTTTTTATTCTTTTTTATATTTTTTCTTTTAAGTCCTTTGATTGTTCTTTTAGGAATTTTACCCTCTTTACATTTTTTATTTTATTTTATTTATATGGGAAAAAAATTTGCAAAAATAAAAGTATGTACATATTAAAAGACTAATCAAAGTCAATTCAAAAATTATGCATCCTATTATTATAGGACCCTAACAGTGGCTCCACATGGGGATGACATTTCTTGGTGAAATGTCAAGAACTTTGAGACTAGTAGCCTTTGAATTTTATCTGTGCTGGCCTTGGAACTATTTTTTGAGCTCTGCATTATTCTTACTTATGATATTTTATCCTTCAAAGCTTAGGGCCTTCTCTTCGGGCTTAAAATTTGCTAGAAAAACATCCAATCCAATATAAAATCTACAATGTTATGTACAATGAGTAAAGTAAACCAAGTGAACTACTTGTTATTCTGGGGAATAATAATGCTTCAACATTCTACCATTGATAGGTCCACCTGGCAAATTTTATCCATCCAACTCCTTCAAAAAGAAAGCATTCTTACCTCTATAACCATAAATAACATAAGGGCCTTTCCATAAGAAATCAAATTTCCCATGTTTACCTTTCTCTTCTCTCCTCGAATCCCACTTTAAAAATTTGTCACCTATATAAAAATCATCTTCCTTAGTCTTCTTGTCAAATATATTTTTAATATTTTCTTGAACAACTTGAGACTTGAGATAAACATCTTCCTTGGTTTGCTGCAAGTGTATGTTTTGGTTAATCCTTCTCTGGATATCATTAGTTTCTACCTGCAGTTCTTGGATTATCTTCATTACTGGTACTCCTATAGAAGATGTAAAAACAACATCCATCCCATAAAAAAGCTGGTAAGGGGATGTACCAATAGATTTCTTTGTGGTAAGTCTGTCTACCCATAAGGCATTCACTAACCTTTTGTTCCAGGTTTTCTTATTGTCTTCTAGTAATTTCTTGATGATATTCACAAGGCTTTTATTCGAGGATTCAGCAAGGCCATTACCTTGAGGGTAATAAGAAGTGTAATGGCCAAGGGTAATGTGGTATTTATTACAGAAATCAATCATCTTTTTGGACTTGAATGCAGCTGCATTATCAGTGATGATCCTTTGGGGGCATCCAAATCTTGATAGTATGTTGTTTTCTAAAAATGATATTATGATAGTGTCAGTGGCTTGCCTGGAAGGTATGGCTTCTATCCACTTAGTAAAATAGTCACTGGCTATCAAAATCCACTTGTGTTGGGCTAAGGATGGAGAGTGAATTTCACCAATGAAGTCAAGATCCCATTACTAAAAAGGCATTTATGTGGAGATGGGTTTTAAGGGCAAAGGTAGCAACTTTTTATTCCTTCAAAGATTTGACACTTGTGACAGGAGGTCATATACTTTTTCACAGTTGCAAACAGTGTAGGCCAGTAAAAACCAGATCTCAAGGTTTTATCTGTAGTAGTCTTCCAGTAAAGATGTCCTCCATAGTCACCTGCATGAAACTCTTCCAAAACTTTATCAGATTCTTCTTTAAGCAAACAATTCAATAAAATACCACTATGATCTTTCCAAAATAGTGCATTGTCTATGATACAAAACTTCATTGCCTTTAACTTTAAAAATTTAGCTTTAGTTCTTGATAATCCAGGAGGAGCTTGTAAATTAAGTAATACAAATATAATATATGCATACCATGGTGAGTCTGAAAAGGCTTCACTAATATTTGGAGTTGCCATATCTTCCTGATCATCTATTTGGGCAATAAAATTAATATCTAAAGCATGACAATTTGATTCATCCATGAGTTTGGCTAAACCTTGACCTTTTATGAGTTTGATGGACTTAATTTCTATGTCATATTCCAAAATGGTGGCAATCCACTTGCCTCTTTTACCATCAGGCCCATTATGTGTTAGAATGTCCTTTACAACTACATTTGGAACATAAGAAATGATATGTGAATAAAGGATGTACACTCTAAAGTCTTTGATAGATTTCACTAAAGCTAGTGCTTGATTTTCCATTATGTTATACTTTAAAGTGGCATCTCTAAGTGATTTTTTGAAAAAAGCAATGGGCTGCTCATAGCCCTGATCATTTTTCTGCAGTAAGACTACAACAATAGTTTGTTCTAAAGCAAAGGAAAAAATAATGATTTTTTTTTTGAAATCAGGACTTATATGTCAAGGCTTGTTTAATTGATTCAAATGATTTCTTGGCCTCCATAGTCCATTTAAGTATTGATTATTTTTCAACATATTGTTAAGTTCTCTAATTATTTGTGCTAGGTTTGAGATGAATCTTCAGATAAAATTGATTTTACCTAAGAAAACTTGTAACTCTTTCATATTCCTAGGATGACTAATGTTTAGAATGGCCTTTATTCTAGTTGGGTCTATCTTAATTCCCTCTTTAGATATGATATTTCCTAATAATTTACCCTCTTCTAGTCCAAATAGACTCTTTTTAGGATTTTAAAAAATGCCAAATTTCCTGCATTTAATAAATACTTGTGTGAGGTGATCTAGATGTTCATTGCCAGTCTTTGAAAATGCAGTAATATCATCTAGATAAATCACAAGGAATTCATGAATTTCTTTATTAAAATCTATATCCATAGCTCTTTGAAAAGTGGCTCCTGCATTCATTAATCCAAAAGGCATTTTCACATACATGAAAGTGCCCCAAGGAGTAGTAAAAGTAGTCTTAGGTTGGTCTTCTGGTTGAACTAAAATCTAGTTATATCCAGAGAATCCATCAAGTAATGAAATTCTGGAAGAACCAACCACCCTTTGTAAAATGTGATCCATCTTGGGGAGAGGGTATTTGTCTTTTAAGGACACTTTATTTAAATTCTAGAAATCAACACAAAGTTTGATTTCCCTTGTCTTTTTCCTAGTGGGAACTAGGTTTGAAACCCAATCAAAATACCTGATTGGTGCAATTATTTTTGATTCATACATTCTCTTAACCTCTTTCTCAATTAAAGGCATAAAAAATGGATTGATTCTTCTAAGCTTCTGTTTGAAATGTTTTTGATCTTCTTTTATGGGTATTTTATGTTGTATTATGCTAGTGTCATAGGATTTTAAGTCCTCATAACTCCATGCAAATACATCCTGAAATTCCTTAAACGGAGCTATGTATTTTAGTTTTTCTTCTTGAGGTAAGTCTTTTGAAAGTTTTATCATCTTAGGCTTTAATTATATTCCTATATTGCACTCTTCAATATCAGATCTTAATGGTTCCATCTTAGGTTTCCTTGCAACATCATTAGAATCAAAAATATCTTCTAAAGGGGCTAATCCCTTAGGTAAAATTTTTTTCTTAAGGTTTAAAATGTTAGAATCATCATCTGCTAACTCTTCAATCTCTACTTTCTCTAAATTATCTATTTCTACTTGATAAAATTTAGTGGGTTTAGAAAAACCTAAGTTATTTATATCTACATTTTTTATGTCAATCTCACTATCTATGGTTTGATCTATTGTACAGTCTGTATCTATATTACGATTATGAAATTCTCCTTAATTATTCATGAAATGATAAATATGTTCATCCTGTGAAAATATTTGCCAATAACTTAGATTATATGGTATTGTATGCCTATGTTTAACTTCTGCTATATATTTATGATTTGGTTGAAATGGCATATTACAAGTGCTAGCAAAAGTTGCTAAGTTGTGTGCTTGTATATTATGTTATATTATGTTTTCTAGGAATTGCAGCAAAGTCACATTCAAGTAGTTCCTTAATCAGATCTAAAATAGTTTCTCTATATTGGCTTAATCTTGGATTATATACAGAATATTCTCATGTTATCTGTTTCACAATTAACTTAGAGTCTCCCATGATTGACACTCTTTTGGCACCTAAATTTCTAACAATCTGCAATCCTAAAATAAGAGCTTCATATTCAGCCATGTTATTTGTACATTTGAAATTTAATCTAAAACCATGACCTTCTACATGATTGTTTTCTATATTATGTATCCAAACGCCTGCTCCTGCTCCTAATTTGTTAACTGATCTATCAAAATCTAGGTGCCACATTGATTCATGAAAAATGTTGTCATTGTCTTGTGCTTTCTTTTTCTGTTTTAGTTCAGTATTGTTCTCAATGCCAGTTTCAGAATTACATAAAATGGATGAGTCTATATTAGTAGGTGTAGAATAAATAGGATAGGTTTGAGGTCTTTCTACACTACTAACCATGTACTTCATTAATTTTTCTTTGTAAAGTTTCTTGGTTTGAAAAAAAAACTGATATTGTTGCATAAGACATATCAAGTTGTAGATATCCCTATAGTTTATATCCCCATGAGCGAGATAACAACATTCCATACTTAGGAGGGATTTCAGCTACTACAATATCCATGACTATGCTTTTTCCAAGGTATTGAAAAGTAACACATAAACCTTTTATCAAGCCTAAACATTTCACTTTACTAGAGTCAAATGAGAAGAGATCTTTATAAGGTCAAGTGATGTATAAATTCAAGGTTTCCATTATTGCTTTTGGCATCAAATTGTGTGAGGCCCCTAAATCTAGCATTGCATTATGTAAAATCTGATCATGAACAATTAAGCTAATGTAAAAGGGAGGAACTGTTCAATCTTGGTGCTTTCCATTAACATCAGGACCAAAGATTAGCTCTGGTTGATCATCACTCAAATTTACAGAATCTTCTCCATCATTCATATTTAAAGTCTCAGTGATATGTGTTTTGTATAGGTCATGTTTTGCCAACTCTGTCAAAGGAATTGGTATCTTCAATTTGGCAATTTCAACTTGGATATTAAATGGTGCTTGTGATTTTCCTAGCTGAATTATTTCTTCTTTTGTAACTGTAGTTTGGGTGGGTTTGTCTTCTTTTTATACAATTGGTTTTTAATTCTCTATTTTTATTTCCACTGTCTTACTGCTTTTAATTTTATTTTTGGGGACAATTTGAGATGCAGTGGAAGTCTTTGCAGATTTTGTGGTTTCAGCATCTGTCTTAGCAGTGGTTGTTTTAGGATCAGCGAATTTTGGATCAGTAATAGATGTTTTTGGGTCTAAAATTGTTGTTTTAGTAGAAATTTTTGTATTAGGAGAAACAAATTTTTTAGGATCTGTTGATTTTTGGACATCAGCATCTGTGATGTCAAAAATTTTAGGGCTAGGTGAAATTTTGGGACTTAAAATTTTCTGATTTGAACTAGAGTTTTGCTTGGTTTCCCTAGGGAGAATTTGTAGAACTTTAGTGGTAGGAGCCTCTACTGTCTTCTTTGTTTGAGTTTGGGTAGATTTCTTAATAGAAGGCTCTACATTTTTCTTGCTCCTAAGGTTATATTTATTATGAACTTCATTAATTGCAAACTCATAACCTTGCTTGTAATCAAAAGACTCACCAGAATCTAATTGTAGTTGTTGTAATTCATATAATTCCTATTCTTCTTGTGTAAGAAAAATGGTGTTTTCATCATTAATTCCCATTATAATAATGGTGTCTTCATAATCTTCGTTTTGATGAGAAATTTCAGCATAGTTCTCTTGGAAAGGTGGTCTTATTGTTTTGTCAGGTGTTGATTATCTAGATTTTCTAGTGTTGGTGTTTTTCCTGAAATTGGGATTTCTAATTTGAGGTCCTTGTTGTCGGTTATCCCACTGTGGCTTCCTTTCCATATTATCTAACCTATCCATCATTCTCTCTAATTTTTTTTCTAATTGATCTATTTTCAAATCTGAAGTTGATTTTTCTTCTTTTATTGTCACTCTCTTTTCATTTCTTAATCTAGCTTTCTTTACTAACAAGTTTACCTCTACACTAACAACATTACTTTGCATCTGCTCTAAAGTTTTTGGATTTATCTCTCTCAGTTGATAAGCTATATCTGTATCAAATCCATCATGGAAATTGATAAGGACAGAGTCTGGAGGAGGTTTAGCTAGATTAGCAGGAATTGCATTATAAATACTGTTATATCTAGTACAATAATCTTGGATTGTTTCATTTGGTGCTCTTTTTATGCTTTCAAGTTCAGATAAGATTTTTTGTGAATTTTTCTTCTTCTCCCATCTATTAAGAAAATTTCTATGAAAAACTTCTAAATCAACAATACTACGAACATTCAAACCTTTAAACCACTTTTTTACCTCGCCAGTTAAAGTTTGAGCAAAATTTCTCATTTTGACATCATCATCATCAATTTCATGTAGTTCAAAATAGTTCGTCATCTTATTGACATGTTGTTGTGCAATATAGTGAGTTGTTCCATCAAATTGAGGGATTTTTCTTTGATAATCCTAGGGCATGTCATGTAACTGTGCTGGTAGGAGGATCATATCTAGTAGCCATGGCTTGGATTCTAGCATGGCTAGGAGGTAAGTTTGAAGTAATTGGTGAGGAGAGAGGCAATCGAGATTATAAAGCATCCTCAAAACCTTAACAGAGATGGAGGTTGTGAAATCAATGACTGTTGGCATCCTCTAATTTGTCAAATCTATTCCTCCAGTTCAACAACCTCCCAGGTATAGTTCCTCGTGTTTGGTCTTTCCTCTTATATTCTAGGGTTTTAGGGCTTTCTAACCTATCTTTGATATATAATTAATAAAATTTATAAAATAAAATAATTCATTATTTAATTTTCATAATTAACCCTATTAATTAATTAATTTCCATTTAAAATTAATTAATTAATAAATTATAATTGTTATTAGTGTCTATGGGGTAGAAAACTAAAGAAAAAAATTAAAAATAAAATGGGTCTTTTACAATATAATCTAATTGTAAAGATATTTAGATTTTATTAATAATAATCATTAACTATTATTTATTAATATTCTAGGAATAAATAATAATCACTAACTGGATATCATTTTTGGGATTCAACTGCGTTAATTTAGTCATTCATCTATGACCATTTCCATGAGAGGTAGTCGTAATTGACTAATCTCTCATGATTTTTGAATAGTCCACTTAGCACTCGTTGCATCAGGTGATGCTCACAGGGGTGAAGAAGTGGGAAACCCCAAAAATGATATCTAATATAATGCACTGCAGAAACCCCTCATACTTAAAATACTAAGAGTAAAGGGAGCTCTTCTTTAATGGTTCATGAGGCACAATAGTTGCTAATGTTTTGAAAATTGGGTAGCAAGCTAAGTGGGCTTGATTGTGAGGAAAAATCCACAGTTAAGCGTGCTTAAGCCAGAGGAGTTCTGGGATGGGTGACCTCCCAGGAAGTCCTAGTTATCGAGTGCAAGCCGTGGAAGTGATGATTGATGTTATCTGATTCATTTCACTAGTTTCAATCCCACTTCTTCACCCCTATGAGCATCACCCGATGCAATGAATGCTAAGTGGACTATTCAAAAATCATGAGAAATTAGTCAGTTACGTCTACCTCTCATGGAAATGGTCATAGATGAATGACTAAATTAACGTAGTTCAATCCCAAAAATGATATCTAATATAATGCACTGCGGAAACCCCTCATACTTAATAATCAATAACTATTATTTGAAACTATCAATTATTGAAATTCTAGGAATTAATATAAATCATTTAATATTATTTATTAAAATTATAGGAATAAAGTTAGATTTAGATTTTATAATCATTAACTATTATTTGAGAAATAAAAATTTAAACATAAAATAATTATTAGAAAAGTAAATAATAAAAGTAGTATTATTTATTTTTAGTTATTAGATATTATTATATACATACATCATTATTAATTGAATTTATTCAATATAAGGAATTAATTAATTAATCAATTATTTTTAATTTAAATAAAAGAATTAATAAAAATAAGTTAATTATTTCCTAGATATTATTGTTGCTCGGCTCTTAAAAAATCTTCCTTCTATAAATTTGACCTAACTCCTTCTTTCATTTCTTCATTCATTCATCCTGAAGATGTATCTCCATGGAGATTTGAAACGTCGACATATATTCTTTGACACTGTGGAAAATCCGGATTCTTCTTCTTCATCAAAAAGAAGTACTTATTGATGTAGTTAAAGCACTTGCAGATGAGATTGGGATATAAGAAGATGTACTGACAAATGTGGTTGAGATACTAGAAGATGAAGTTGGGATACTAGAAGAGGTGCTTGGGAATGAGAATGATGTATTGGAAAATGCAGCAGAAATACTAGGGGATGAACTTGAGGTGGTGGAAGATGGAAATAAAATTCTAGGTTGAAAAGTTTTCTTAGGAAAGAATGAATCTATGGAATGAAGTGTGGTTGAAACAATGGATGAAGTGGTAGTGAATAGGTATGAACCTACATATTCTAAAAGGTTGGTATCTAAATTGCTAGTAGAAGGCTTAGGGGTATAGGCTGATAAAGAAGTCAATTCAATTGAATGTTGTAAATAAGCTTCATCTATTTCTTTAATCAAAGTTGCAATTCTGAGTTATGGCATCAAACTTATCATGTACTTCAAAAATATTTTGATCAGAATCAACTGAAACAGTTTCCTTCTTACTTTCAATGAATGAAATGAAATCAGGATCTATTACAGTATTATGTAAGTCACTTTTTTATTTAGTTCTAAACAAAGATTGTTCAAAATTTATATCAAATTTAATGTCTTGTAAACTTGATAGTTGTTTGGGAAGGGAATTTTCTTTGACTAATGAAATCTTATTACCTAAATCTTCTACTCTTTTCTTTTTCTTTCCAATTCTTTCAGGATTATCTACTATGACAGCAGGTTGTGGATCTGGATTTGACCTGGTATAGTAGACTCTTCTGGAAGCCAGAATTAATTTTTTTATGAAAATATATTCACAACTTATTTAAAACAATATTAAGTTGAAAAGATAAATGAAAATATTTCCTTTAAAATCTATTTAAAAACTGAGTATTGGTTAGTTCCCCAATATGGTCGCTAGTATGTCATCACTCCAATAAATCTTAAAAGTTGTGAGATTTTTTATTATAGTTTTAAAGAATATTAGAGGTAACCACAAACCTACTTTTAAGCCTTAGGATATAGCCTTCCTAATGCTCAGAGAGGGCTCTCTCTATATGTTTTAACTTTGTTGATTTGTATTTGATTTTAGGCTAGTTATGTATGGTAAGTTGGTTTTGGGGTTTTGATTTGATTTGGTGGTGAAATCGCTTACTTAGATGGATAGCTATAGATCTGTATCCCATTGGGAAAATGGAGTCAATGCATCAAGAAGTCATATCAGGATCAAGGTTTAAAGGGAAATGTTTATAGGGCAAGACAATTGAGTCACTTCAGATCTTCAAGGCTGATGGTGAAATGGTTTTGATCAGGATAAAAGAGCAATTAAGGGTTCTTAAATCCGGATTATGAGTGAAAAGGCAGAGGTCAATTGAAATCAGGGAGAAATTAAGGGTTCCCTTATCTAGATATCAGTTGAAAACATATAAATGATAATCTGTCAAAACATAGTGCTTTTAACATATTCTGAAATAACAATTCCTGATTTATCATTTAGATTTAGAACACATTCAAGTATTGATGGAAAACATAAGAAATTAACAAAGTAACAAGTGAAAATACTTCACTGTAGTATCCCAACACATTAATCATGTAATATGATGCTTTATTGTTGTAATCCAGTCTGTTGACGTGAAATTGAAACAAAAAACCCTTAGGTTTAGAATAGTATAACTACAGAAATGTTCAGCAATTCATCCACTCTCAATACTTCCTAATGAGAAGTATTTATACAAAAATTCATAAAAAATATCCTAGAATAAACTTAGGAATTATTGATGGAAAATAAATATCTTCATGCAGGAAGATAGTGACGGCTTCCTAACTAAAGCTAGTTGTCCCTTTTTTATTGAAATAAAATGGTTTGTTGCCTTGATTTTATCACTTCTTTTTCTCTTTGTTTGTTCAACGAATACTGCAGCTGGACAATGAGGTGTATTTCACGCTGGAAGATTCATTTTTGCTTAGATTTTGTCTTTAACCTTTCATCTGTTACACTTTATCGTGATACTCTTTTATTGATACTCTTTCATCTGCAAAAATGTCATTGCTGATGTAAAAACATCAAGCTCTGTTTTTTACTTTCACTTCTCTGTGATTACTGCATTCTGACTTTATAGTAGATCAGTAAAATTCTCCCATTCATCAGCTTTAGTATATTTTGAGAATGTTGGTTTGTTCACAAATAAGTGTTTTACTTCATGCTGTAAGTAAAACAAATTCTCAAAATTCTTATATAGTACCTTCCCTATTGGGATTCCCTGCAAGGCTGATTTTTTCACCTGATCTTTGGAAAACTCTCTTATCTTTTTTTTCATAATCCTCCTACTTCATCAATCTATTATTAATCACTAGAGGATTGGGAAGGCCTTTTTGCCTTAGAAAATCAAACTTAATCATGAACCTTGTGATTGCAATCTCCATGTTCTAGCACTTCTCCTCTAACTCTGTCATCAAATTCTTCTTAGAGATTACCTTCCTAACTCCTAGGATGGTCTCTGTTCTGTTAGTAGTTCCAATTTCTTTGATTTCTTGTTATTTTTGGAATTGATAAACTTGATGATTTCTAGAGCTTCTTTAGGTTTCTTGCTAAGATTTTCGTTTGTCTTTTGTATTTCTTCTCTTGTTGATTTCAATAAAACTTTCTACTGATAAATGACCTGTATGGATGGGAAAATATCATTGACTACTCCAATGCTATTGGACCATAATTGTTGCTTAACATGTGCCATTGGTTCCTTCAAAGTTAACTCTTTTTCCAACTTCTTCAGTTGTTCATTCAATATATTGGCTTTTTGTTCTTCATTCTTAGCATTTATTTGTGTAAGTTTCTTAGCATCTTCGAGATTTTTTAGCTGTTACTTTAGTCTATTTATCTCATTTGTTTGCGTATACATATCTTGAATTTCCTTTACTAATTTTCCTGCTTCACGTGAGTGCTGTGTTGTTGTTGTTGAAGTTTCCCATGGCTAAAGTTGTAGATGAAGTAACTGGAATTGTTGTGGCCATTGGGACATTAGGAGCCTGTGATTCTACCAAAGTAGATGGTACAGCTGTTGTAACTACAAAAATCATAGTGGCAAGAACTTCCTCTACTTTATTGGCTTCTTTCTCCGAGACCAACTTGTCCATTTCAATTTTCATTTCCTTTATTTGAGCTATTAATTGTAAAATGAGACTCATCATCTCATTTTTTTTATTCGAATCCTGTAAGGCCTCCTTGGCTTGTGGATGTTCTATAAGGGGTAGCTTCAATTGTTTCTTAAGTGTAGCAATGTCTACATTTTTCTTTTTGATCAATTCCTCTGCAACTTCTATGTTTTGATGATCATATCCTACTTCAATCACTAGCTCTTCCAAGGATTTGATTCTGGTATCCTTTGCATATGAAGATGCCTTCTCCAATTTGAGTTGATATCTTACATTTATCAAAGTATTTTGAAGTTTCTGTGCACTCATGGCCTTAGTGGTCATTATGGAATAAATCATCTCTCCTGCCTGCTTATGAAATTAAATTTGATCCAAAGGATGAATATCCTGGACTGGAACTTCAAAATCAATCTTTTTGTAATCAGAGGATGATTTAAGAGTTAGAGCTATGGGTTGAAGAACTTTCAGCAACATCTTTTTGTTTTTGTAGTCAAAGTTTGAAAGTAGCTTGTTTTGAATGTTAGGAGTTTTCTTTAGATACTGAGAATTGTTGGAACAGGGTTCCCTAACCTGCATTTTTTGTATAATTTTATAATAGTCAGTCTTGCGTAGGGGTTTTGGGGTGGGTCAAAGCCCCTAATGTTTTGCATCGGGTTAAAGGGTAGTTCATAGTATAGTGAAGGCTACAATATTATAAATAGATAGATATTTGGGTCTAGTAAGTAAGTAAGTTGATATATTGATGCTACATGCGAACTGTTAAGATTTGTTTGGGTTGTTTTTGGTAAGGACTCCTGGTGGCTGTGCACACGGAGATCCTCAGTCCTGCTGTGTGTGGACCCTGCTAGGCTATGTGCGCGGGCTGTGTTTAGGTTGTAAGTGGATCTTTGATATTAATGAATGCGAAGTATCATTGAAGTATCTATGTGTTATCTGAATTGGTTGTGCTTATTGTTGAAGCACATCTGTGATATTTATTTAAGCTGTGAATGTATCTGTGTTTTGGAATTGGCATAAGTATATCTGTGATTTGATATTGCTTGCGATTATAATGCTTTGTGATGGTATTTGGTAATGCACACGTGGGTGCGAATGTACTAATTAGATATAATATCTTTTTTATGGCTATATGCTAATTACATTGTTAAAAGAGTTGCGAATATACTCATTCTGTGTGAACCTAGTAAGTTATAACACAGAACTGCCTCAAATTACCTACTCTCTCTTAGGGTGCGGAAACATAGTTCCAACATCCTCCCATACTACTTTGGGTGAGACCTTGGCCTGCACAAGTAGGTCATTGCCGAAAGGGCCAGTAGTATAGGGGTTTGTTGGCGAACCTTAACCTTCGAACCTAGGTTAGGACCCCTCAAGCCAACAAATGGTTCAATTGCCGGGATCAGGAGAATTTTGAGAGAGAGATCAGGTAATGCCATGAGGTCATTGAAGACCTATGAGGGTGGAAATTGAAGAGTGGCTGGAAAGTTAGATTCAGGAATTTGTTGTAAAGGAGAATCGTAGTATGAAGCTGACAACTGAGAAGTGGAAGAACAAGTACATCTTCACCGAAGTCTAGGAAATTTTCTTTGTAACCTTTGCACATGAACTTCAGGAGTGGTTGGTAAGGCTCGTGGAATTCTAGACATGTTGGAAGGACGATCAGGTTATGCAGTGGACACCAGAATTGATTCAATAGTTGGAGAGGACTAACAATACAATCACCTGTATGGTAGATCACTGGGTGGATAGCGTGTTGGGAGGATTTGTGACAGAATTCACAGTCGATAAGTTTGTATCCTATTCTGAAGAAGAGCGAAGGTTATTCAAATTTTTCTAAGGTAAGTTCTTGAAAACACTGCCATTGTTAATAAAAATATTACTGTGCGAAAAGGGTGTTTTGTGCAGCCACACCGAGTGCATGACCTCTGATCTGAGCGAGAGTAATACACGAAGTGTTAATTACTACCAAACTAATCAAGAAGGAGATAGATCCATCTACAGTCCATTAAGAGAATCAGTTGCACACGAAATAAATAGTCCTCCAGCTACACACCTTCAAGTCAGCATAAGGGTAAGAACTCACCCACAACTCTGCCACCACCAGAAGAAGATATGGCCACACACATGAAGCTACCCACCTTCAAGGGTGTAGGAGATGAAGATATGGACCGATTTTGGCTTGTAGCAGAATTAGGATGGACTGTGAAAAATGTGGCTACCGATGGTGTAAAGCGAGCATAGCTATCCCTCGCCTTTGAAGGAGGGGCCTTGGACTGGTATATGGGATACGTAGGACAACATGCGGATCCATTTATTCAAGAGATTAAGATAGCTTTAAAAAGGTAGTTCTGAAAGCCTAAGTCCTACTCGCAGCTAGTAACTAACCTAAAAGACTTTAAACAAGGACCCACTGACTCTGTATGGGAAGCTAATCAGCGGTTAAAGAATGTTATCAGAGATGGAGAATTTCAGTATGATGATAGACAACCCAAGGAATGGTTTATTGCTATGCTGCTACCTCACCTACATGGACCTATGGGTTAGCAGGCGATTGAGACGCAAGAGAAATGCTTGGATATTTCTATGAAACTAGAGCCTGTGCCAAGAGATGATGCCCAATTTGGAGTGCAGCAGATCCAGGGATAGCTGGAGGAAATGCACCTTGAAATATAGAATCTGTGAAAAGAATGAGGGAAAGAGGCTAGCCTAGAAATATGGTGCATGAGATGTAGGTTGTCTGGCCATACCAAGTGTTGGTGAGGTAAATCCCCTCTACGAACAGAGGCGATCCCACTAGCCCTAGGGTGGGTCTAGAAACAAAAAAAACAAACTATAATATTGATTCCTAGTTAAAAAATGAACTGAGATTTGATAGATGACTTACCGGAGGTCCTATGCTGTTGTTGTCATCGAAAAGAGTGGCTGGCTCTCGCTCCTAGTTTGACAGATCACAATCCGCTCGCTTTCATGCTCAGACACATGCACACACACAAGAAACAATGACAATATACAACATACTAATTCACATTCATAACTATTAGTCATTCGAAGAGGACTAAATAAATTTCGTTAAATAAACAACATAACACAATGATGGAACCAACACCATAGTCGAGTATATTAATAAATGAAAGGAAGAGTACAACCAAGCTTCGACGTTGCGATCTCCTCCAACAGGGTTCAAGAGAAGCGCGTCTCACAAAGGCTCATCGGGAATTCAGACGGGAATCTCTCTATGGAGTTCTCCTTGGTTCTACCTTCTCAATAGAAATTACTCAGCGATAGTATTCTTCACCAAGTTCAGCTAACTTTCATAAAGGGAGAAGGCATGTTTTTATAGAGGGAGAGGGAGAGGTTAGGATCCCTATAATTATGGAAGGGAGGCCTAACTTCAAGGAGTGTTCCATGGGAGGTGGAAACCACTGCCTAAAGAGGGAGATCCGTGGCTGATCAACTTAACCACTTATAGTGATTCATCCCTGAGGTGGTCAGAAGGAAACTTCTGTCTCTAATTTTAAAAAAAAATTCCTAAAATAGCTCAGCGCGTGCACTGCAATTAGACAGAGTGCCAAGTGGTGCGAGCTCTAGTGTAAATCCTCCACATCGGTGTGAGGGGTGAACCGGCTACCCGCGCCAAGGCCAAAACATAGGTTTTGTGTGCTTTTTTGAGGAAATGTCCAACAGGAGAAATGATGTCCTTATGCAGAAGGATGCAAAGAAGGTGTTTTCAAAGTATGACACTGCTCACAAGTCACAGGAATGACCCTCCAATATGCAGGGCCAGGGATTGCAAGGACGGTGACAAAACACTGTGTAACAGATGCCCCCTAAAGCATGAAGTCTGAGAGAGAGGGAGGGATGAAATGCTTTATGAGAATGCATTTGAGCCAAACACTACTGTCAGAAAACCTACGAGTATAAATACAGTTGATATCTCTGATACATGATATGTGGCATGGGCGCAACCATCCATAATAGAGTACATAAAAAGTGAGATTTGGGGTATGGATGCAGCCATCCAGCAATAAGGATCAACAAATACACTCATGTATGGTCGCAGTCATCCAATCAGAAGAGTCATGTAATAAGTCATAGTAATCCACAAAGAACCTGTAGCCTAGATTTTATCAAACAAAACCCAGGGTCTTGCACTTCATCTCGACCTGAACAAAGTACAAATTCGAGCATGCGAATAGACAAGTTGAAGTCGAACATGCAGGAACATCGTCTGATTACTAGCCAATAATGAGAGTTGTTAACAGACGCGAGAGAAACCACCAATAATGACAATGGCTCTCAAGGTACAAAAGGTACAATCCACGGAATGTGAACAGTGATTTGGCGTCGAACACCCGCAGAATCATCCGATCGAAGGCCGATGATGTGAACCTTGCGTCGGATGCAAAGAACCTGCCATTAAGGCATGCAGGCTCCAGGGTACTTGAAGGGAGTCTCCAGATCAGCTTCCTGGAAAATGAGCCGAAGTCGATAGGAAGTGACCTGGTCGAAGGAGGGCCATGATGTTTCCTGCATAATTGACACAAGACAGAGGAATATGATGATTTGTGAATCAATACCAACAGATAATCAGAGGAAGGTTGAAAATTGCAGAGGCAAAACTTCTCTTGAACATATCGGCGACACGACACTAGATTTGGCAGTATTTGACATCAAGGGGTCTGAGGTCATGGTGACATGGAAAAGAGCAGATGAGCGGTCAAAAGAGATTACCCAAACCCATGGAGGAAAACAAATGATGAAGTGAGATGTCCCCAACCCGACACGAATGCAGACAAGTGCCATGTTCAAGAGTGACATACTGTCGACTAAAGTCTAGTTCCATTTTCCCCCACCATTTCTGGCAAGTACCCCAATTATTTTTGTACAAGCTTGAAGGGGATAGCATATGCTTGCGATGTAAGTTTTTCCTTCGGACAGATCCAACCTAGTACATTTAATGAGCCCTTGGAAGGAGGAACTCGAGTAACATCATAACGACGGAGTCCAATGTCATAGTTTTTAATGATTCTGACAAAGGGAGAACTCGGCTTCTTTTCATGTTTATAGAGTTTGAAAAGAATGCAGAAAAGAAAACTCCAGCAAGGCCTTTTTCGTAAATAGTCTCTCAAATCTGAAAAGGTAGAAAACAACATTCGAGAGAACCTCTTAGTTGCGATAGGCTAAGGTATTCCATTTTCGTAAATAATCTATCCCAACCCGAAAAAGGGGTAAACGTATACTAGGTAGATATCATTTCACAACCATTTAACAAGTTCAAAATGACAAGCGTCTCGGTAATATTTTCAGTTTTAGAGAGTTATAAAAGAGCTAAAAGGTGACTCCAGTAGTGACTTTTTTTTGTTTTTACCGAGTCTGAAAAAATTATAAAATATAGCTCGTTACTTCATCATAACCATGTGAAAAGCCTATTGCTACAAAAGAGACATGTGTAAAACCCATTTCTCGAAAATAATATGATAAAATAATCGAAAAATATGTTTTAAAACCTAATTTAAGACTCTGAAAAGTTATAAAATTCCATAAGTTGTAAAAAATTATTTACTTTTCACTTTTACCTCTTTGTGGAGCAACAGTGACCCATTGTGCTTTGCGATTTTTTTGCGATGATTGCAAGTGATCTAGTGAACCGATCTTGATTCCGTCAGTCTCAGGTAAGAGCTGACACCATTTCCCATATTTTAAGATAAATTTCATTACCTGTACATGTCATTTTGATTTCTTAGGAGAATATTTATCAAAATTAGGGCATCATGGTTTGCACAGGTTTCAGGCACGAACCTGCGCCAATCGCCAATTTTTTACACAGAGGGCGCATCCATTGGCGCGACTGTTTGCGAAACATTCGCACCAACCACGCAACCTAAAAATCCAGATAATTTTAAGGAAAATGAAGTCACTTGCTTGCAAATTTCAATGCCCAAGTAGAATAACAATGCTCATATGAACAATGTGTGCAGGTACCAAGCAGAAAAAATGGTGATTGAGTGGAAAGAGAGGGAACACATTGAGGAAGATGAACTTGCCATGGATAATGATCGATGCATGGACACCCTCGGAGATTGTGGGCTAAAGAAATTCTTCCTAACACCGTGGCTCCAGGCTCAGCTAGAATTGCTTCAGTATTTGATAAACATCTGGGATGAAGACCAAGAAAAGTTCATGCTTCGAGATCAACAACTTGAAATCAAATTTTCTGATGTCTATTTTATCATAGGATTGTCGCAGAGGGGTGCAGTCCCTATCATGACCAGTATCCGTCCCACCGTGGAAAGCATGGGGATGGTGATTGACAGGGTGTGCCGAGGGGCACGAAAGGAACAGGAAGTGGAAAGGTTGACATCCAAACCATCCCAGATTTGGCACTAAAAGTAGTGTTCCACACTATCATGTGGGCTGCAAGATTGCAAGCATCGCACGAAGCCACAAAAACACAACTGCTTCTTGTCGTAGACTTCCTGAACCCAACACTCTACAACTGGGCAGAGGCTGTGACTATTAACATTAAACGACAACTAACCAAGTGCAAGAAGACCAAACTAAATTAGTTTGGTTATGGATAAATTTTGGTATCGTTCTTCTTGGAACAACTAACGATATTCTAGCGCCAGGAGGTCATTGTCTCGATGCCACCACCCAAAGAACCACGGATGGCCCGATGGGCTATGCTTATTCCTAGAGTAGGGGGCGGCCAAAAGATGTCCTGGAGGTCGAAATTCTTCGATTGGCTCTGCTGAAAATTGATCGTCGTGGAGGACTGGCCCTATTTTAGCACAGACTTCATCAGTGATCTAGACCTCCCGTTCCCGAAGGGAGAGGATTAGGACGAAGAGCTAGGTGAGACTCATTTTTTATTTTCATGAGTTTATGATTTTTTGGTATATATGCATGTTTTGACAGTTAATTCTATATGTATGTAGTTGTTGGCCCAGAGAGACCTGCAGGTGTGTCGCCGATAGTGAGGCAAATTCCTCGCGATTTCGATCCTCATGGTGAGGGCGGCGAGGGGGAGGAGATAGTACAAAATTTGGAGGGAACCACCCATGGGATTTCGGACTATGCTTACCTTGATGATGTTCCTCGGGCCTACCAATGGCATACTATAGGAGTGCTAAGTCATATCCACCGCTTGCTGAGGCGGTTGGTACGGGCGGTGACGTGCTATCATGAGCACCACGCTGATTAGGCGCTTAGGCTTTTATTTCCGCATATTTTGAGAGACATGTTGTCTCGGGATGTAACTGAAACATACATATATATTTTTTGGGATTTTATGATGCACATGCTGCAAACAATCAATATATATACATCTATTTTCTACATGCGTCTATTTACATATGATGATGTTTTATAAATTGCGCAAATGTCTATCTAACACAATGTTAGCCACTACATCAGTTAATGTATTCATTCGTCTTGGTATATGTTGATATGTGATGAAATCAAAATGTCTTTCAAGAAAACGAATATGTAAATACAATCTCAAAATGCATTGGTTTTGAACCGAATAATGACCGTTAAGTTGAAGAACAACAAGCTGTGGATCTAGATTTACAAGCAATGTGCATATGCCAAGGTTAACTTCCTCGGTTAATAGTTCCAAAACAACACTATATTTAGCCACATTGTTTGTATTTTGTCCTAGACAAATACCTTGTAGTTTAATCAACTCACCAGCAGGATTATAGATTACCCAGGTTGCCGAAGACAAGTTCCTAGTACTGCAGGAAGCACCATCTACGAAACCGATATAAGGGGAAATAGACATCTGCATAACAAGCAAGACCCAATAAGCAGAAAAAAGTTTACAAAGCACATCAAACCTAAACATGCAGAAAAATGAAAAAATCACCTATGTACACATATCATGCATGAATGACTCAAGCATAATACTTTTACATATACAACCCATTCCTGGGCTGCGCTAAGGGATAACCTTCATAATCAATAAGCTCATAAGCCCCATTCTATAACACACGTTTGATGATGTAGGGCCCATGCCACATGGGTTGGAATTTACCTGCCCCCAGCTTGTCATGAGCTTGGTCATACAAGAGGATGAGGTCGCCTTCGACAAAAGAATAAGGGGAAACTATTTGGTCAAAGTGAGCTTTGACTCGCTTCTTTTGTGCTTTGATGACCAAAGTAGCTAAGCGACGAGCTTCATCCAATCTCTCTAAATAGAGGAGACACTATTCCTCAAGTGAAGTATTAGGCAGTAATTCCACAGCTAATTTGAGTGAAGGAATTTCACACTCAATCGGAAGAGTAGCTTCCAGACTGTACACCAACTGAAATGGGGTGAATCCGGTTGCACTCTTAATCGATGTTCGGTAAGCCCATAGAGTTGAAAAAAACATGAGATTCCAATTTGTTTTATGGATCCCAATTGTTCTTTGAAGCATCGTAATAAGAACGTTTTTTACGACTTCAACCTGGCCATTAGCTTGAGGGTAATATGGCATTGAGCTGTCGTGACACAGACCCAACTTAGACGTCAGCTCTGCCATCATATAGTCCCGAAAATGTGAACCATGATTGGTAACGATGGCTTGAGGGACACCAAACCGAGTAATAACATGATTGAATATGAATTGCGCTGATGTCTTACCACCCGCAACCAGTGTAGGAATTTCTTTGACCGATTTTGTAAAATAATCGACGACGACGATAATACAGGCATGCCCCCCAACCGAGCGAGGGTTACACGTCATAAAATAAATGCCCCATT
Organism: Pinus albicaulis; assembly: GCA_034641835.2. Taxonomy (NCBI): domain Eukaryota; kingdom Viridiplantae; phylum Streptophyta; class Pinopsida; order Pinales; family Pinaceae; genus Pinus; species Pinus albicaulis. The sequence continues at coordinate 591,127,587 of CM076570.1, forward strand.
TCAAAAAAGGACCAATGGTAATGACAGGGTGTAAAGGAACAGGTGGCGCATGCATCTTGCATTGATATATCTGGCATGCATGAAATTTGCGTACTGCGACAATGCAGTCTTTAAAAATGGATGGCCATAAATAGCCAGCATGAAGGAAATTCTATGCGAGGCATAACTGGACATGTGACCACCATAGGAACCACCATGGCAGTCATTTAAATCTTTCTCAGCTTCCTCGAGGGTCATACATCGACGGAGCATGGAATCAACTCCAACACGATAGAGGTTATCTCCAATAATATGATAAGGTTGCGACTGGTGCCGAATGCGGCGTCGGGCATCTTTTGTCAACTCAGACCTAAAATTAGAAGTCTGGAGATACATGTTGATATCACCATACCATGGATTGGGGGTGCTAATCAAGAAAATATTTTTGTTCGTAATATGATCCTCAGAATAAGAAGGAGCAGAATCAGCGGGGAGAGAACAAATCAGATCAGCGAAAACGAGTGATTTCTTTGATTTGGCAGTAGTACATTCCAAATCAAACTCTTGAAGGATAGCGATCCACTTTGAGTATTTGTCCCCAAGAAACTGTCGAGACAGAATATAGGTCATGGGGTTACAATAAAAAATCACGGGTACCATCTGTAAAAGGATATAATGACGAAAACGCTGGACGGCCTGGAGCGCAAACAATGCTAACTGCTCAACATGTGGATAACACGTTTCAGGGTCGAGAAGATTTCAATACAAGTATTAAATAACATGCTTGTTACCATCATCATCATCTTGAACCGAAACCATGGCGATCATACTCAAGGCGGCAGCTAGATAGAGGGTGAAATCACGATGATAATTCGAAGGACATAATAGAGGAGCGTTGACAAGAAATGTCTTAAGCGTATCAAAATATTGTTGAGCAATCTCATCCCAACAGAAAGGGATGTCCTGCTTTAAAATTTGTGTGAATCCTTTGGCTACTTTGGCATAGTTCAGGATAAAACTACGTAAGAAATTTTCTTTCCCTTGTAGACTCTGGAGTTGGTGTAATGAGGATGGAGAGGGGAGATTAACAATAGCCTCAACCTTAAGCAAATCAAGGTAAATTCCGTCTTTGTATATGATAAACCCTAAAAGTCTACCAAAATCGACGCAGAAGATGCATTTATGTAGATTGAGTCGAATGTTGTAGCATCTACATTGAAGAAAGATCTGGCGGAGATGGTCCGGATGGTCTTTTCACGCAGCTGAATGAGCCGAAAGGTCATCCATGTATGGTTGAACAACATGAATAATATCGTGAAAGGTATAAGACATTGCGCGCTAGAACATAGCCCCAGCGTTATTCAAGCTGAAAGGGAGTTTCTTATACATGAACATTCCCCAAGGATAGATAAAATTGGTCTTGTGTTGATCGGGCGGGAGAATTTTGATCTGATTATAGCCAGAAAATCCATCCATGAGGGAAAAAATATCACTCCCCGCACAATAGTCAATGATCTAATCGATGAAAGGGGTGGGATAGTTATCCTTAGGGCAGGTCCAATTAATATCGTGATAGTCAACACAGACGCGAATTTTTCCCTACTTCTTATCTACAGGAACAATGTTGGAAACCCACTCTGTCAGAGGAATCGGATAAATGAAACCCGCTTTGAGAAGTTTTTCAACTTCAGCTTTTATGGCAGCAGCTTTCCAAGGATGCACTGGACAAAGACGCTGGCGAACAAAATTTGCACCGGGGTAGGTAGGAATCTTGTGCACCACAATAATGGGATCACTTCCAGGCATATATTTGTAAGACCAGGCGAAAACATCACGAAATTCGCGAAAGAGGCTAGTATACACTTGGACTTCATAGGAAGTGCAAGTGACTCTGACATCGATGTTCTCGACAATTCCTGGTTTCACGAAAATGTCGATAGGCATCATCTGGGTGATGTTACTAAAGTTACCTTCAATGAAGACTTCGTGAGTTAAGATAGGCATTTGAAGTGGCGGAGAAGGAAATTGAGATGCAAAACACTCAAGACAGTTAGACATTGCCCCGAGGCTAGGCATAAACGAGGAATGATGATGCCCATCGCTCCATGGTAGTTCTTCGAGAGACATGGTTTCCACGATAGCCTCATTGGATGGAAACACTTATTTCAAAGGATCAGGTGAATCTGTATTGCCGATCCAGTGGGATTGAGAATAAACGTCAAGAGACATGCTCAAAGGAGCACGTTCAGAAGGGGGAGAATCTGATGCAGCTACAAGCTCGCAAAAATTGATTACAATTGGACTAAGCAGCATTGAATCCCCAATGAATCAACTTGTTCAGGTAAAGGGATAATACACGGGTCATTCGACTGAGAGATCATATTAACTTGAATGGTATTGGGTGGTAGAAGGGGAAAGATACCCATGAGGGCGGGGTCTTTGAAAAGACCCGACCCTACGCTATCGGGGGGAGAAGGAATCTAATCCACGTATGGAACATTGTTCTCAGAAGACGAGGTAAAGAATGACAACTGGTCAAAAGTAATGATTTTTCCCTCATGTGGAAACTTTATAACACAGAAGAGGGTGGACGAAATGCACAGCATAGCGTGATTCCAACTGTGATTGAGTAGAATATTATAATTGAGTTTCACGTCAACTACTTCTACTTCGACATTGACTATCTTTCCTTGCAAAGTGATCGGCAAGCTAGCGAGAACACCCAAGGGTTTTGATTCCCTTCCATGAAATTAGGGTTGGAGAGCCAATAGCCTTCCAGCAAGCAGATGACATGATAGGTGGATGCACCTTCGTCCACAACGGCTCTATGGATGTTGAGACTGTTAATGCTAACTTGTATGACAAGAGAAATCTAGTGCAGAAGTCGGGGGACAAAATTCTCTAAGTTGAAAGAGAGAAGGCTAGAATCAGCAGGATCGATCCCACCAATCATAGATAATAACGCTTTCCGCTGAGACGGACAACTGTGAAGCACTTCTAATGCAGACATCACGGATGTTGCCTGCGCTAAATCCTCAACAATACTATAATGCTGAGTAGCACGGGTGTTAGGATTATAAGAATATTTCCGGAGAACACCTTTAGAAGGTGTCCATACAACGGGTTCAACACTGGGCCTTTCAATCTCAAGAGGACCAGAGGTAGGCGGGGGAGGAGGACCATCAACGATCTCTTTCCCGACTACCTGGTGTGATCCAGTATAAACTTTCAACCAAGTAGCGATGGAAACGGGTGCAGAACCGTCCATCATGAACACTTGGGAGCCAAATGGTGCAGATGGCGCAGGTTGCTCAATCATTTGTGTTTGCTGAGATGAAAAAGGTTCTTTAAGGACATCCGGAGTTCCCTTAGTGCCTTTGAGAAATTTACTAACTTCGGCTCATCTAGGACAATCCTTAGTGTAGTGTTCCTCATCACAAATCAGATAGGGATACTTCGACTTGCGCTATGAACCGTCATCAGTACGATGTTTAGACAAATATGGTTTTGGGGCATCGGCTTTGGCATTGCCTTTGCCCTTATTTTTCCCCTTGGATGTCTTGTCTATAGGATTGGCCTAAACGGCATTGAACTCCGAGGTTTTACCAGAATCCGGGGTAGGCTGAGGAGCAGAATCATTGAAAGAATTTGATTTTTGCTTCCCAGTGTTGGAAGAGGGAGACTTACATGAAGTTTGAGACACGAAACCAATAACGTCATTGAGGAATGGGGTGGTCGGCACTTTAGAAGTCCCAGGTCACGGGGCATCAGTCAATATATCATAAAATATGCCCGATTGACACTAAATCAAGGTACTGGTCATGAGCAATGGCCTATTGCTCGGTGACACATGCCCCCATGGCTATGTCTTTTGCAATCTGATTGACAAAAGAGGTAGTGAACCAATGAGTAAGAAGCTAATCAGGAATTTTGAATTTGATCAGGTGAGGATGACGTCTCCATTCATGAATTTGATCTGAGATATGGGTAGCCTGGTCCTGTTTCAAGGATGTTAGGAGATGCGTCCTGGCTTCATAATGAACCGATAACTGGAAATGAGTAAGGAACGCCATAGAGAGAGAGTTTAAATCTTGAAAGATACCACGATATAGCTCGATGTACCACTTAGTAGCAGCTCCAGTGAGAATTCACTGGAAAATATGGAGTCGAATAGAGTCATCCACCCAAGAATTGGAAGAACACCATAAATGGTATGTCATAACGTGTGATTGGGGGCATTCTCCAGACTTTCCCTCAAACTTGGGGAAATCACCAGGAACCTTTGTTGGAACTGGAGGCCAATATGGATTATAAAGGATAGGATCATTTGTTAATTTGGACACATCCATTAATTCCAATGTGGCGAGAAAGGGTCATTGAGGGTTGAAAGGCATAGCAGGTCCTCAATAAGGACCTGTACCCACATTCCATCCTGGTTGAGTGTAACTCTGCCCCCATTAGTTCTGTACCTAAGGATTCAGACCATAAGGGGTATAAGCCGGATAGTTCGGCTGATATTGCAGCTGGGGACCAGGATATGGAGGTTGAGGACCAGGATACTGATTTTGAGTATATGAGGGTCCTGATTGAGCAGCATAAATATTTTGTTGTGGAATGTAAGTATGGCCTTGCGGTTGAGGGTAATAAGAAGAACCTTGAAGCGCATTGTATGTCGGTCGATATTGACCTTGAGGGTAATAAGCGCCTTGGGGACAAGCGGGTTTCTGATAAGTAGGGCCCTATTGAGCTGTATAAATTGGGCGCGTAGGTTGACCTGACTGCGATGTAGAGTAGAGCGGTTGCTAAGCGGGGTGAACTACCTATGTAGGTTGTCCCTGCTGAGTAAGTTGACCTAACTAATAAGGGCCACTAGGTTGCCCCTACGGAGCAGGTTGGCCTGATGGCTGCGATGGGCTAGGTTGTGCCTGATGACTAAGTTGACCAGGAGCAAGACCATAAGATGGCCATGGATGTGCAAAATTTGGACCAATTGGAAGGTATGGTTGTTGTGGTTGCATGAAAGGTTTCCCTTGAGATGGATAAATTCCCCCCCCAAGACCATATGAAGGTCCTGGTTGATATATCGGTTGCCCAGCAGGTCCTTGGGGTTGCCCAAGTTGGATCATAGGCTGACCTTGTAAAGGTTGGCCTTGTGGATAATGAGGTTGCCCTTGTAGGCCATAAAATAACCATTGCTGGACCGAAGGTTTTCCATGAAAGGGTTGTCCTTATGGGCCATAAGCATACCCTTGCTGAACCGAAGGTTGTCCCTGAAATGGTTGTCCTTGTTAGTTAGAAGGTTGCACAGGCAAGGTAGGTCTAAAACCAGAAAGGAACTGATAAGATTCAGGAGTAGGCAAATAGATAAGGTTTTCGTACTCATCATAATGAAATGGAAGTGAATAAATTGGGTTACCAACAGCGTCATAATGAGAAAGATAAGGATCACTAGAATCCTGAGGGGACTGGTAAGTCTGGGAGCTCTGCTGCTGAACAGCCAGCCGATACTCTTCGAAAGAAAGGCCGTTAGGTATCGCCATGGCAATTGAAATGTCTACCAAAGACAAAGCCCCTGACGACTGAGTGGTGACAACCAATGCCGATGCAGCCACGTAGACAATAGGTCTAGTCGGAACAGACATAACAAAAGGTGTCGAAAAGACAGGTGTCATTGGCGACATCCCTAATGATGGATGGACCAGCCCCCTCGATGGATTTGATGCATCCATGGAGGCAATACTGGCCATAATCTGACCCAAAGACCTATATCCGGCTGGAAGTCGCACCGATGGTGAAGATCGAACAGACCCTTGAGGGATGTTTTCTGGAAAAAGTTGGTATTCTTCATCAGAAACAGGAATTCCCTCACTACCAATAGGACTAGACGAGTCCATGTCTGAATTCACCATGAGATCTTGTAAAAGACTATGGGGACTAGGAGGTATGATAGAAGCCAAAAATGGTGATCCTGATGTAAGAGGGGGAAAATGTTCCCCGATCCCAAACCCAATTCGAGGGTCTGAAAGAGGCCAAGTGAACTCAACTGGTTCTCCAAAGGGGTACTCTTATGGGATAATAGGCTACTGAAGTTCGGCAGACCTAGAGGATTGAGAAGTTTCAGATGAATCATCCAAGAAAGGACTACCACTAGACAAAACCAATGGTTCTGCAACTGTGACTGTAGTACACCAGAAAAGGAAAAAAAGATCGAAAACGAAGACTCTTGGACAAAAACCAAGGCAAAAAAATATAGGCCAAGTGATCAATCTTTAATGGGCGTGTAATTGTAGGTAGTTTATTTTACCATATTGAAACAAAAAATTCGTTGTTTCACATTTTAAGAGTCAAGAAACAGGCAAAAGATGACTCTAGTCACTTTCAGTTTTAAGCGAACGTGAAAGGACAATTGCTCGATGATCTTTTCAAATTTATGGATTCAGTAAAGATCGAAAATGACTGCTCAGGTAGTCTAGGTAAAAGGGTGTACCAGGTTTCTGTGAACTGCCATATACACCTTGGTAATCAAATGAAAGAACAATTGACCAAGGACTTGACGTACATGCAGGTAGTCTCCCCGAATGTTGTGTTCAGTGTATCATGGTTATAAGGCGACAGACTCGGCTTCCTATGGATAAAAGGATTGCAACCTAGAGGGGTCTCCCTTTATATAATCGACGGTATGGGGAGCACAAGTCCATACTAGTGTTGTCTGAAGCCAGATGGCGAGCGACAGCTACTAGGTTTAAAGATGCCGGAACACATCTCTAAATTAGACCACTAGATGTTTCGTTAGGTTTCAATGTTGCCGTAGTTTAACTGAGTAAATTTTAAGTTGATCTTGTATTTATGTTTCAATTCCAAGGTCCTATCGAAATTTGGATCTCAAAAATTTCTAAATGTAAGCTACATGCCAAAAGATACCATTTCATTCAATGAACAACTATCTACGAGGAAGTTAGGAGTTTTCAAGCGATAGCAAATAATAAGAACACACAGAAGCATCCACTACAGTATTTGATGCATGATAATGAAAATGAGAAATTTTTCCTAGAATTTTCCAATGTTAGATATGCAAAAGACTTCCAATTTCACAATGCAAACAAGAATGCAAACAATTTTTTTTTTGTTTTTTAATGTAATAGAGCAAACAATGCACTAAATTACATGAAAAACAAACCAAAACACTAGTTCGAGAATGTTAATGCGAGAGTTGAAGTGAAATAATTTCAATCAACCCAGAACAAACATAACAAAACTCAAACCAAATTTGCAATCTCTCAAATTGAAGAAAGATTTGAAAACAGACACGTGCAAGCAGTGTGATCTATGCTTGGAGTGACAAGAAGAAAAATTGAACGGAAGAGGCAAGAATCATTCAACCAATGCAATAATTTAAATGGATCAAGGGAGATGAATGCAACCAAACCAGGAATGAAGTTGACTACGAAACGAAAGACTCAAACTCCTACAAGAGGCTCAGCATACCAAAGCGCCTAAAAACCCTAAGGCTGCGATGCTAATAGGAAATGGACAAACAACTGAAGGAAGAAAGCTGATCACAACCAAAAAAAATCCCAAAGCACTCAAGACATAACTAAAAATAACCCAGAAGCAAAAGTACTGACCAAAAATCTTCAAACAGAGAAAACCCTAAAACATACAGGGGTCGACACAGCTGTTTGGTTATAATTAGTGCCAAAAAGGGGATGGCGCGGGTGCAACACTAGCAACTAGCGCCAATCGGTGTGACTATCTGAACAGAAAGCGTGCCAAGCCAGTTCACTCAGGAAAAAGGGAAAATTTTTGAAAGATAGAGGTCAGATCTGATCCTCTGGGGCTGAACAAGGGTCTTAGACTTAGTAGAATAATCAGAAAAGGAAACATAAGCAAGAAAATACCAAAAATAAGACCTAATGGATGAAAGACAAAATTGCATTGATCCCAAGCGGAGTCGCCAATTTTTTGGTGAGGTAAATCCCCTCTGCGGATAGAGGCGATCCCACTAGCCCTAGGGTGGGTCTAGCAACAAACAAAACAAGCTATAATATTGATTCCTAGTTAACGAATGGACGGAGATTCGATAAATGACTTACCAGAGGTCCTATGCTGTTGTTGTCATCGAAAATAGTGGCTGCCTCTCATTCCTGGTTTGACATATCATGATCCGCTCGCTTTCATGCTCGGACACATGCACACACACAAGAAACAATGACAATATACAACATACTAATTCACATTCGTAACTATTAGTCAATCGAAGAGGACTAAATCAATTGCGTTAAATAAAAAACATAACCCAATGATGGAACCAACACCATAGTCGAGTATATTAATAAATGGAAGGAAGAGTACAACCAAGCTTCGACGTCACAATCTCCTCCAATAGGGTTCAAGCGGAGCACGTCTCACAAAGGTTCATTAGGAATTCGGACGGGACTCTCTCTACGGAGTTCTCCTTGGTTCTACCTTCTCAATAGAAATTACTCAGCTATAGTATTCTTCACCAAGTTTAGCTAGCTTTCATAAAGGGAGAAGACCTATTTTTATAGAGGGAGAGGGAGAGGTTAGGATCCCTATAATTATGGAAGGGAGGCCTATCTTCAAGGAGTGTTCCCTGGGAGGTGGAAACCACTGCCTAAAGAGGGAGATCCGTGGTTGATCAACTTAACCACTTCTAGTGACTCATCCCTGAGGTGGTTAGAAGGAAACTTCCACCTCTAATTTTTAAAAAACATTCCTAAAACAGCTCAGCGTGGGCACTGCACTGAGATAGAGCGCCAAGTGGTGCGGACTCTAGTGGAAATCTTCCACATTTGCGCAAGGGGTGAACCGGCTACCCACGCCAAGGCCAAAACGTAGGTTTTTTGTGCTTTTTTGAGGAAATGTCCAACAGGAGAAACGATGTCCTTATGCAGAAGGATGAAAATAAGGTGTTTTCAAATTATGACACTGCTCACAAGTCACAGGAATGACCCTCCAATATGCGGGGCGAGGGATTGCAGGGATGGTGACAAAACGTTGTGTAACACCAAGGATCAGTGTCCTCTGCTGACGGATTACATGCAGGCTGGGGGACCTAGTCCACTGCGCCCTAAGGAGACTATGGGGCCAAGTGGTCTGACGTTATGGTGCGTTGATTATCGTGTTTCTGGGCTACACGATACTAACCACTGTCCCCGTCTTGGTTCTTATGTTCTAGAATTGAAGCAGAATTGGTGTCGATTCTGCTCCTCTGTGGGACATGACGAGCATAACTATTGGACCTATGACTTGATGGTAGATTGAGGAAACCTATACATGGTATAGGCTGACCCTTATTCACCACTATCTCCCTCAAGCAGATGAGGCTCCACTACAAGGGGCAGGGGACGGGGCCGGGGGTGGAGGCATAGGTCGGGGAAGAGGACAATTTATCTGTTATAACTGTGGAGAAATATGGCACTTTGTGAGGGATTGTCCGAACCCTGCAAGACAATCTTGTTGGTATTGTTGACAATTGGACCATGTTATTGAAGACTGTCCAGTCCTGATAGTAAAAATGCATGAAAAATAGTAGACACCTATGCAGAATGTGCAGAGGGTTAAGGCAAAACCGATTGTGTTAGAAATTACTACAGAAATAAAACATTTACCGAGAGGAATACATAATTAAAAAACCAGCAACAAAGCACATAAACATAAACACATATGTTTATCTGGGAAAACCCCAAATCCAAGGAAAAACCCATCCTAATGAAATTTTATTAACCATTGGCCAAAACCCTGGCCAATCCGGCCAAGTGAGCCTTCACCGCTCACCTCCAGGCCTTACATTACAATGAAGTATTCAGCCTTTTTATAGGCTCCATTACATGCAATAACATGGGCTGTAAACTATGGGTGCACAAAACCATGTGCCCCAAAACCACTACTATGTACCCTAGTCAACTTTGACTCTATCCCGAGTCAATTTTACCTAGAAATTCCCCCCTTAAACATCACTTGGGGTTTCTTGACTAAATCCAGCCAAAATTGCTAAATGAGACAACCCTGCTCACTCTAGCTCCTCCCCCCTCAAATTATTATCCAAGGTAATTGTTAACTTGACATCCCCCCCATCACCTAGGTCTAACCCAGACTTTACCAGTGATTTAACCAAGGGTACGCATGCCATACCAGGTCTTACAGCAGTATGCCCATTTACATATAAAAATTAACTCCATAATTTTTTCTTTTTTGTTTCATTGTTACTGTCTTCATACATATGAAATCAATGTCCATATAAAAATAATCCATCTACCAGATTACATGGGTCACCAGCCTCTGTAACCGCCGGTCCTCTACGAATTCTCTTCATATACATGGTTCATCAATTAATTTATCCATGTGCCCATATCCTCTCTCATTTTCTACATTCATTCATGATGTCCTCTCCAAAGAGGACATCATAATTGTATATAAATATGCCCTCTATGCTTTTGCTGGTCCATTCTAATTTTCTTCTTGGTTTCTTGGTGAAGCTCCTCTTCTCCACCCTCTGACCACAATTTTCCTCTTTGACATGGCCCAGTAATAACCTGCCACAAAGAAAGTCTCGCTGGAAACGCGCCTTCCAGCGCCCATGCCATCTTTGTACCATTTACTTGTTAGAATTTACTTGCAAGTGACAGTTTCATTGAAAATGCAGATCCACCATCTTACACGCAGTGTCTCCAGATCAAACCAGTGAATATCCTATGCCAAAGGTGACAAGATCCACCTTTGCTGAAGGAAATATGGCCTCACGGCCCTTGGAAAACTGCTCTCCTCCGAAAAACAACTTGGCCTAGCCTCTCGGCCTTCCCTGGAAGATTTCGACCCCTGCGCACCAAATGGATATCTTCACCTCCAAACATTTGTCCATGGTTCTGCATGCACAGAAAAAAAACAACTCCTCCTCTGCTATTATCATCCAAACCCTCGAATTATTCTCGCAGAAATACGATGTGGATCCCAATATCACGCAGCTCTCAAGCGTACTACCAAATTCGGCTCTCCACCTCAACATCACGCCGTCCTCAATCCCAAGCTCTCTGCCAGGAAGCTCAATGCGAATATTTTGAATCTCCTTGAAGTTTTTCAACACCTCGCCTGGGGAATGATGTGAAACCTCGGCAAGAACTACCTTCTTCATCCCGATCCTATTGCTACACTCCCACGCAATTGATTCCAATCCTAATCCATCAAGGAGTCCATGCCAACTAGACAATGTTCTCCTCTGTATAACCAGAACCTGCACCAAAAATTTTGTTAGTCATGTTGTTGCTGAAAGGCATGATTTCCATCTCCTTGGCATCGATGACATTCACCCAACTCAGAGAAACGTTGTTATGAATTATAGATCCACAGATCCACACCAGATATACACAGGTCCAACATCTTCACAAGCTAATCTACACACGACTTGACAATAGCAGGCTCCACACGGTCTCTAATTTACCAGAAAATCTCATTTCTCACACCAGCAAATAGCGAATGTGATCACACCAATCCCATTTACTCATATCATGCTTTGATCTGCTAGAAATTTGATAAATCCATTGATTTCAACCATTAAATTTGTATTACAGGTCCACATTTTCAATCTCAAAGCCATTATTAAAATCAATCTCGTCTTTGAGATTAACCTTGGCCATAAAGGCGTCCCTCTAAAGCCCAAGCTCTGAACCTGGATCTGATACCATTTGTTAGAAATTATATATTATGGAGCAATGCAACACATAAAATATGCGGAAAATACAAGCACACAAAACACATAAAAATAGAGAGACATAGATATACGTGGTTCACTCAGTTTGGGCTACGTCCACCCCAAACAGCCAGTCCTTCCTTTCTATTATCCAGCAAAAAAGAAGAGACAAAACCTACAGCAGATCCACTGTAATATCCTCTATTCTCTCGCACAGTCTCCCTATCTATTTCCAGCTTATAAATACACATATAATCCACAACCACAATACAATACCCTCATACAAAGATAGGGGTTGCCTTCTAGGGAAAAAAACCCTAAACTAAACATAACTTCTATCGTCAGATCATCCACCTAATGAACGACCCAGATTGACTAGAAATTACTATACTTTTACAAGGCAATTTTACATTTGTTTTTCTCTTCGGGGGCACTGCCCCTGAAACCCCCTACCAGGGGGGGCTCCATAAAGTCGCTGCTGCCCCTCCTAGACCCCCCATGGCAGTGATTAATTACGGGCGGCATTGCTGCCCCATTTAAGGTATAGGGGTCCAATGTTGTGATACAAAGAAAACAAGATAATCTAGCTCCACACCTGACAGCTTGATGAATTACCAATTATTAATTTCATAACGCACAGTGGCATGGCTACTCGAGGAGCTGAGGAGAAGGTTGCAACTGAACCTCTTATCTGGAAATCAACTGTCGAACATGAAATATTTGACCTGTAGAAGGAAAAGGAAACCTTCATCGCAACTCGCAACAAATTTACTAAGGATGAGGCATCTACTTCAAAAGCTCCAACAAACCTAAGAACAGACGATGAAGTTAAACCATTTCTACAGGCATGTATGAAGCTACTACACAACCAGAAGGAAGTAGAAAATTTGCAACACTAATAGACAGTTGTGCAAAAAGAACTAACCCTCCCCCGAAAGTTAAGGATGTGCACAAACTTTACAAGCATAAGAAATGCATTGGTCGGGAAATGCGGCTAACAACGCAGATTGGAGACTATGAAATGGATCAGGTTATCTTGGACCTGGGGTCAAATGCGAATGTACTTCCTAAGAAAACTTGGCAGCGGATGGGAGAGCCTAAGTTGGAATGGTCTACTATACAGTTGCGCATTTCCAAGCAACAAAAGATCATACCATTGGGGAGGCTGTCAAATTTTATGGTATATATTGCAGGAGTTAAGGTCCACGCTGACTTTGAGGTAATTCAAATTTTGGAAGATGCCGACCCCTATCCTGCGCTCCTAGGACTAGATTGGGAAATAGAAATGGGAGGCATTATCAACCTAAAGAAAAGAATCATGGTGTTTGAGAATGAGGGTACGAGGGTGATAGTCCCACTCGGCCCTGTGGAAGGAGAGCAATATATAGAACCGGTGCGCAAAGAAGAGGATGTGGATCACATCTATGAATTAACCACTCGAGAAAAGGATTGGATCAATCCTACGACTGATGGTGTGCTTTTCTGGGAGAAGGATAGCGAAGGCTTCTCTAACTCTGATGGGGAGATAAAAAATTGGCAGAATCGATTACATGATGTATCTGCATTGTGATGTCTTAAAATCATAGTGGACTTCCGGTGTATCTCCTCAGAGGTAAGAGAATTTCCCTACTTTGATGGTTCTGGTAGTATTAGGGAGTTTTTGCGAACATTTGAAGCTGAAGTCCCAAGGGAGCAAAGGATGTGGGCCCTTAATCTAGCCATGCGCGCAACCCCTGCAAGGTGGTAGGACATGCATAAGGAGATGTTCTAGGATTGGGAAGAGTTTTGCAAGATGATGGTCCTACGGTTTGAACCCCTGGTTCACCTACGCATAAAGACTTTCCCTGCCCGAAGGCACCCGTGCGAGCACTTGTCCACATGGACGGAGGAATGGTGCGAAATAACTACGGATGAATGGGTCCACCTGTTCATTCATGCCTTGGGGCCAATCCCCACTGCATGTTATTTAGATGCAGAATTACACCAACACACCCACCACTGGGAAACCCTGAAGGAAAAATTTGTAGGGACATTCGATTTGGTAGGTAGAATGGAGGCACTCGACGAAGCTCTGCAGGATATAGATGCCCTAGTATTTGATGAGTCATGCCCTTATGCAGCACATGGGGCACCAACGTGGGAGACGCAGATGCAGGATATTTTCAACTGTCACAATCTCTCAATGGAGGAATGTGATGAAGACTCGTGAAATATCTCTATCCTAGAGTCGGAGGGAGAGCACGCAGTTGTTGAACCCCCACTGCAGACCGTCGATGTCAATAAGCCTCTGAAGCTGCGAGAAGTCAACATTGGGATGGAGGAGAAACCTAAGCTAGCTAAAATAGAGGACTACTGGGATTATGATACTGTTGGAAAAGTCGCGGAACCCCTCATCGAATACCAAGACCTATTTCCGATAAAATTCTCGGAACGGAAAGGGATTATAGGGGACCTAGGGGTCATGCGCATCACTTTAAGACCAGATGTGCACCCTGTGAAGTAGCACCCTTATTAATTAAACCCCAATTATAAGTATAAAGTTAGGGAAGAACTTGAAAAAATGATAGCCACAGGTATCATCGAACCAGTCGAACAGTCAGATTGGGTAAGTCCTATGGTGGTTCAGGAGGAAAATACTAAGGGAGAAATACGGATCTGTGTTGACCTATGCAAACTGAATGATGCTTGCATACATGATCCCTTTCCTATGCCTTTATTAAATGAAATCCTTGATAGCGTGGGGGGTCAGGAATCGTACTCGTTCAAGGATGGCTTCTCGGGCTACCATCAGATCAGGATCGCAGCAAAACTATGTTCGCCACTGAATGAGGATCTTTCCAATACACTGTCATGCCATTTGGGCTCAAGAATGCCCCTGCCATATTTTCACGGGTGGTGGTAGCCATATTCAAGGAGTTCATCCACAAGTTTTTGGAGGTATATTTTGATGACTAGATCATCTTCGGGCTGGTAAAGAAGCACGTTTCAAACTTGTGCATGATGTTGGATGCCTGTAGAAAGCACCAGATTTCCTTGAATATTAAGAAGTGCATATTTTGCGCACCCTTTGGGATCTTGCTAGGTCACATATTTTGTCGAAGGGGATTGATGGTTGACCCCACCAAGATAGTAGCTATCATCAACCTGGCAGTACCTACAACTGAGAAATAGCTGCGCTCTATCCTCAGACATAGAGGCTACTACAGGAAGTTCATTCAAGGGTATGCACTGATCACAGCACCTATGGAAAAGTTGCTAAATAAGGAAGTTTCATTTTTTTGGGATGAAGAATGTCAAAAGAGCTTTGAACTACTTAAGGAAAATATGGTCTCTATGCCTATCCTCATAATTCCTGACTGGGCAAAGGTTTTCCATGTTCACGTAGAAGCATCAAGGATTGCCTTGGGAGTTGTCCTTACGCAGCCTGGAGATGGAGACATCGACCACCCAGTTGCATTTTCTAGTAGGAAACTCTTTAGTGTGGAGCGCAGCTACTCCACTACTAAGCGTGAAGGGTTGGCCATGGTATATGCCCTATAGAAATAATGACATTATCTATTAGGAGGGCACTTCAAGATGTTTACAGATCACTTGGCTTTGAAGTACCTAGTGAATAAGCCTATGTTGGGGGGGAAGATTTGCTGATCGTTGCTGCTATTTCAAGAATATGACTTTGAGATTATCGTGAAGCCAGGAAAGCTGAATGTTGGGCCAGATCACTTATCCCAAATCGAAAGTGGCAAAGAGCCGACCAACCTAGAAGAAGGACTGCCAGATGCACAATTGTTCGCTATTAAGGTAGTTGATGCACACTTCACCGACATCTTTCACTTCTTGACTATGGGGATGGCACCTACAGAGTATTCGGTACAACAGAAGAAAGAGTTGGTAACCCGTGCAATGGATTTTACCATCATCGCGAGCCATATGTATAAGCTGGGAGCTGATGAGGTGTTGCGGAGATATTTTTTGGACCATGAAAGGCACGCCATCTTATCAGGAGATCACGAGGGCATAGCAGGAGGTCACTATGTAGGGAAAGCAACGACGCAGAATATTTTAAGAGCTGGACTATAGTGGCCCACACTCCATAGCGACTCTCATGATTATTGCAAAGCCTGTAATACATGCCAACAAATGAGGAGGTCATCGCGCAGAGATGAAATGCCCCCGTAACCGCAGATGGCCCTGCAAGCATTTGAAAAATGGGCCATCGACTTCGTTGGGCCCACCAACCTACCAGGGAAGAAGACATGTGTGCACTACATAATCACTACGAATGATTATGTGACCAGATGGGCCGAAGCACAAGTTGTGAAGGATTTCACTACAGATACCGCTGGACACTTCATTTTTTAACATATTCTAACTAGGTTTGGCTATCTGGAGATCCTGATGAGCGATAGAGGTACGAATTTTTTAATGAAACAATAGAGGCCTTGACTGAAGAATTTCAGATCCACCAGGCGAAAAGCAACCCGTATCATACGTAGGCAAATGGAGTTGTAGAAGCTTTTAATAAAATCTTGGAGCAGGGATTGAACAAGGTATATAACGTCGATCGCAACGACTGGGACGTGCGCATCCCGTCAGTCCTTTGGGCCTATCGAACCACCTGCAAGAAGTTGATTGGGAAAACAGTGTTTTGGATGGTCTATGGCAAGGAGGCCATTATTCTTGTTCCTAGCCTACGCATCGTAGCCTTTACCAACATGGCAGAGCCTGATATCATGGGGGAGCGATGAGTGCAGCTTGTGGCCTTGGAGGAATATCATTTCATTGCTAACTTCCATCAGCAAGTTCAGAAGGCCCAAGATAATGCATGGCATGATCAACATATTCGGAAAAAGACATTTCTAGAGGGAGAATTGGTCCTGATATACGATAGCTAGTTTGTGAAACACCCAGGGAAGTTTTGTTAGCACTGGCTAGGTCCCTATATAGTAAAAGAAATTACTAATGGAAGAGCAGTCTGGTTAGCCACCCTACGTGGTGATATGGTACCAAGATATGTCAATGGCAGCCAACTAAAACCATACCAGATCAAATGACTATATGGCCAGAGTAGCTTTATGGGGAAAAATACACGCAGGCAGGACCATGGTACGCGCAACTATCAATCGCAGGTCTGGAAGCACGGAAAGGTGCACTGGGAGCGTAGGGGTGCGATCAGAGCACAGGAGGTGCGCTGGAATCACAGGGGTAATATACAGCTACGAAAACTAGCCATTGGAACAGTAAAACTGGGTAAAAAGAAAATTTTACCATTGAAAGGAACAGGCGACCGGTAATTAATGAGGCGATTTCTGAATATTTTTTACCGTTTACTTGATGGTAAGTTTCTGATAAGACTAACCCAACCGTTGGTTGATCTCCAAGGCTATAAAAGCAGAAGGATAACTCATAATATGGTTATGTGTATCTTGAACATTTTGTGCTTTACGAAATTCTGTAACTATTGTGCTTTGTTCATGTCTGAGAATGCTTCCCCCTAAGATAGTAGCCACCCTAAGTTCATTTTTTGCGCAAGAATGACTGCAACTAATCCTGCTAAATATTCCTAGACCATGGCCTTGACGGAGAAAGAATCTGAGGAAGTACTGGAAGTCACCCCTGAAGTTGAGGAGGTTATGTCCACACTGAGCAAGGGAGAGCAGAAGGGGAAGGGAAAAGGCTAGGAGCAAGGGTGGGGGAAACCTACGAAGTGGGCTGGGGTGAAGCTGCGTACTTCCCCTCGGAACGTGAAATCCTCACGAAGGGTGCCCCAGGCACATTCTCCCAACCCATTAAAGAGACCTCTATCTGCTCAGGAAGAGCCCTGGATCGCTGAACCAATAAGCTAGTTGTCACCCTATGTGCAGGCTCGCAGGTACTCAATGCGCACACCCAAGAATATTGATGGTACGTGCGCCTATATATAGATGCCTCTAATTCTGGGCAAGGTCCCCATCATTGGAGAATCCTTTGGCAATATCCACATAGTCAAGTTCTACGATCATGAACTAGAAAACCTAGAGGGATTCCCCGAGCTAGCACCAAAATTGTATCTAGAGAGGTTATTGGAGGATGATGTACTGAAGGTAGTCCCTATGCTGTGGGCAAGTGGATTGGCTAGGTCTGGGTTATTAAACTTGTCGTGGATGCCTCATTTCGGCCACTACAATATCACTGACAATATTGTGTGAAAAATTCTCTCTCTGGTCCATGATGGGTGCTTATGGATTCAAGACCGTATCCCCATAGACGCAACACTCATTCACCGTATCACTGGTCTGCCCATGAAAGGGTTGAATCCCATGGAGTGTGTTGG
Source organism: Pinus albicaulis (assembly GCA_034641835.2). Taxonomy (NCBI): domain Eukaryota; kingdom Viridiplantae; phylum Streptophyta; class Pinopsida; order Pinales; family Pinaceae; genus Pinus; species Pinus albicaulis. Next base: position 591,145,583 of record CM076570.1, read on the forward strand.
GAAGAAATATGAACAATAGATCGCTGATAAGGTGCATGAATATTATCACGTTGAATGGAACACTAGGGGGTTCATGATCAGCACTATCAGCAACCCCGGTGTGTGCATGGGCACCTTGTTGTTAGTGTGCAAGATGATGCGCAAATTCCAGGCTGCCACAATCCCCGCATATGTCATCTAGTTGGTCGACCTTTATGAAAAGGGGTTCTACTTCAACTGGTCCCAGTTTTTGTATAGTGAATTTCTGGAGAACGTGCATGAAGCCCAAGATCATGGAAGGGCCTTCTGTTACTCCTAGTTGCTGCTCCTCATTACATTGCTCGCATCAGAATCCCTAGAATATTCGGTCCTCCTTGAGCTAGAGCCAGATATGTGTGAAGGGGCACAGTATGTGAATCTATGGGATTCAAAGGATGAAAAGCGCATTGAAGATAATAAGGTCTTCTGGGTCCTACTTCAGAGTGAGCTCACAGCTTCCATCCCGGCTGCGCTTGTCACCAACAATTTATGACAAGTAAAAATCATCACAGCGTTTCACGTAACAATGCACAATGCAAATCTCGGGGGCCCCAGGGATCTAGCATGGGTATCACTCCCGTATATGGTTGCTGACGAGGAGATTGACTGCCTTATTGCTACTTGGCCTCCACACTGGAAACTCGACTTCAAATCAGGTACAAAGGACACTGAAGGTACGATAACCACGAAGGTCACCTCACCCGAAACCACTAAAGAGATCGGAGGGCAGGGCAAGAATACTGGGAAGGGAGTGGACTCGGAATCACAGGGAAATACCGCTGGGAAGCGAGTGGACCCGGAATCATAGAAGGATTCATAGCAGGATCTCGGCATAGAGGGTTTGGATGTGGGAGGTGTTGACTCCCCTTGAGGTACGAAATGGGCTGGTGACCCTATTAAAGGCCCAAGGAAGAAACAACAAGCTACAAGTCCAGATCAGGATGTTGGAACTACTTTGACTGAGGAATACCTAGAGTAGATCGTAGATGCAATCACCCTCACCTCAGAGGATAAATGGCTAGCTCTAGAAGAGCAGCAGAAGGCTATGGTCACTACGCTCTAGTCTGAGCTCTGAGCTCTATAGCTCAAAATTGACACCCTACAAACGAGTATGGTTCAGGCACGTCTGCCACCAAAAACAAGTAGTGCATTGATCATTACAACGGAAATCCGCCTCTACCCTCTTCCAGGTGTAGCCATCATTTTGAGCCCACCAGAATTAGGAGTGCAATTCCAGGCCTGCACAGAGGTATAATTGGATCTGGCCCAACACCCACATGAACCATTGCAGGTCCTCCACACATCCCTTTTTGAATAAATTCAACACAGATACCGTCGGTTGCACCAGCAGCTCAGTATAGGTAAGTAGACGATTGTGGAGAAGACCGTTGAAGTGTCCCATGCACAAGTTGCATACACCCTCCCCACCACGCAAGAGACATAGTTGGAATGCCTAATCAGTAGGCTATGCGCAGATGTCACTGAGGATATCCCGGCTTCTGCCACCCCCCAGGCCAAGATTGAGGGGATTGTTGCAGCACTAAAGGCTTCGAAGACCAAGATTCAAGTTTTCAAGACAGAGATGGAACAACATATTGCAGCTTTATAGGCCAAGTTGCAGCTAGAAACTCCACTTGAGGTAAGAGCCTAGCGAGCTGCGCTGGCAACCGAGGCCACCAATACTATCACAGCTCAGATTTATTAGGGCGCGGAGCTATTGGAGACAGCTATGCAACTGTGGTCTAAGGTGCAACGTGAGCCCCTCCTAAGAACTGCACCAAAATGAGGAATAATTTGAACAGCTCAAGGCTACTATGTCATCCTTGATCCCCGCTTAGCGCTTGGCACGACTACGTACTAGCCACCAACTTAGAGATGACATTGAAGAGCTCCACCATAAGAAGAAGGTTCTTAGTGACCACCTTAAGCCTTGGACCGATGAAGCCCTCAAGCTCTCTCAGGATATCAATATCGCAATAAAGCAGCTAAACTAGAATTTGGAAAGCATCACTTCTGCTACAAAAGGTCCAACTTCGCAGAGGTTGGTGGAGATTTCTCAGAATGATATTGCACAGAGCGAAGAAGTGCTTCCCCCACTGGTTGATGTGATTAAGCATCTTCAAGTGAAGATGTAGACCCCATGGCCGTAATGACTCAGGACGAGACACAAGATTTTGTTGGGGGCCTATGGGAACAGGGTTCCCTAACCTGCGTTTTTTGTATAATTTTGTAATAGTTAGTCTTGCGTAGGGGTTGTGGGGTTCGTCAAAGCCCTTAATGTTTTGTATTGGGTTAAAGGGAAGCTCTAGGGTCTACAAACGATGATTTTTGGACTATAGGATAGCGAAGGCTACGATATTATAAATAGATAGATAGTTGGGTCTAGTAAGTAAGTAAGTGGATAGATTGATGTTACGTGCAAACTATTAAGATTTGTTTGGGTTGTTTTGGGTAAGTATTCCTGTTGGATGTGTGCGTGGATATTGTTGGGGTTCCCATGTTTTGGCCAGGTTGACAAGACCAAAAGATGAGACAACATAGAACCACTTTCAGACCTTAGGATCTAGCCCTCCTAGGTCCAGAGAGGGATCTCTCTATGATAGTCAAAGGTTTTTATGTCTTTGAAGCTCAAATGTTAAGGTTTTAGGCTAGTTATAGGCTCAGGGTTTGTTTGTTTGATATTTTATGTTTGGTTGTTGGGAATTAGGAAAGAAGGGTCCAATATAAGACAAGGATGAGCAAAGAGGAGACTAGGCAAAGACATATAACTCAGGAAACATCAAGGCCATTGGGCAATGGAGTCAAGAAATGGTTTACTTGTGTTCAATGTGAAAGCTTTCAGTTGGGCTAGTTATCTAGAGCATTTGGATCTTAAAATATGATTGATGGAATGGAACATTAAGGACTGAAAATGAGTAGGAGGAAAAGAAGGAAAGATAGCCAAATTTCTATCTATAGATCAGGTCAGAGGTCATTTAACTCCAGAACTGCTTGGACATACTCAGAGACAGCTCTCAAAGGGGAATAAAGGGGCTGCTTATAGATCGGACCAGAGGTCATTTAACTCCAGGTCTGCTTTAGCAACTCCAAGGAAAAGCAAGGATAAGTCTAACAGAAGGGATCTTAGAAAGGTTTAATGAGATGGAAAGATCCTAGTGAGGCAGAGATAGGGTTCTAGACCTCCCAGTGTTCTAAACTCATCCATAAATCCTAACAAGAACATCTAAACATAGATTTCATTAATGCATACATCAGAGAGCAAGCAAAAACATCCACTACACTAGTTAAATCAATTGAAATCAATATTCAAATACACATATAAGCGGAAAACATAAAAGGCTGGGAGAGCAGCAACATAAGGTACCTATCAAGGGTAAATCTTATGCCAAACTTCTGATGCGAGCCAGTAGAAATGAAATGAAATGAACTCAAACACAGAGATAGGAAAACATCACCAGCTGCTTTAGATCAGTATCCAAAGAAATGTGCTTGTCATATTAAAAACAACACCAATCAGGTACATCATTTCCCAAAACTTTAACATTTAGTCTGAATACATCAAATCTCAGCCTATCTTACAATATTACACAGAGAACTTGTCTCAAGAGGAAAATGCTTGCATTTCTCTGATATCTCATCAACAACCAACCCCTATTACAATGTTTCTTTCTGAGATTTATAGCTGAAGGAAAATAGAAGGGGTAGATGAAAAAAATAAATGTTGTATTAACCCCTTGAAACGAAAGAGGGCCAAAGCCCATTCTGTTTGACTGCTGAGTATTTAATCTCTGTCACCTCTTTGTGCAGAAGTGATCTTCTCCGGATATGATCTTGACATCTTTTGGCTGTATTACTTCTGGTGCTTTTGAACAGAAACAAAATAAACTACTGAGGATTCTGTCATATAAATGCTCTGGTGGTTTTGAACTGTTGTCTGGTGGAAATTCCTTCAAGGAAATTGTGCCTAATAAAAGTTGTATGGGCACCCTATACTTTGATGAGGAAAAACATTCTGCTAACTATCAAACCCTGATGTTACCTTTTACTTGTGTTCAGGGTGTTCGATCGACCCTCGGGGTCTTCACACTGGTGCTTTGCCTCTTAAACTACAGATTTAAGGCTCAAGATCTTCATTAGCGTGCCCTAATCTCCTTTGCTTGTACTGAAACACTTTTCTGCTCCATTTTTGCTTCTGACAGGTTGGCTCAGGCTTTAATGGCTCTGGAAGGTTTTCCACAGGGCTTTAAACTCTGCTTCTTTAAATGATCGTCCTATTTTCACCTTCCCGGGTCCTTCTTTTATGAATTCTGCCTCTGCAGATGATCTTCTTTGATTTCTTTGTCCTCATAGCAGAGACGTGCATCATGGTGGTCATCTCCTATTGAAACGCTGTAAAAACATGAACCCTGCATGAAGAAAACAATGGACGGGGTGGCAGGTGCAGTGGATAATGAGCACGGACACGCAGATTGGTGACATGGCGGAATGATGCGGTGTGGCGGTGTAATATGTAGTGGGAGGCTTGGCGGAAAACAGAGCAAACATTCATGAAAAAACCTTAAAAGAACGAAAATGATCCAATATATGTGATGGAATGGATGCATGTACGACGGACGCATGTGGAGATGACGTGGCGGGATTGGGGACAGTGGGGCAGTCAACGGCGGAGGGATAAATCGGGACCGTTGATCGCGGTGGGGATCAACGGCGGAGGGCGACGGACGATAGGCCAGGGGGTACGATGAATAGGGTTAAGCAGTGCGCAGCTTGGATGACCGATGACCATTGGATGAGGTGCTCGAGATCTGACGGTCAACAACGATTTCGCTCGGCGTCCATGGTCGAAAGATAATGCGCGGGGGATGGGCAGTTTTGGAGTCATACAGAAGACACGCGTCGAAGGGTGAGTAGAATCACTGGGCTACCAGGAAAAACCACCCACCGCGCATAAGCAGTGCGGAATAAACAGGCAGTTTCGGAAGAGTGCGCAGGTGGGGGCCGCAAGACAGGTGCATCCCGGGCCATCGATCTGGTGGGTAAGCAGAAAACGATGGCAGCATCGAAGGTTTGAATGGGGAAAACACAAAGGGTAGCAGGTTAAATGAATGTCGTCCGATCTGCTCAGATCTACGGTCAGGGGTGCACCCGATACGGGCCTGAGATAAGTGCCTTTAGATACTGGGTTTCGGTCATAGCATCGGGTTGTGTGGAAGGTAAAGGAGCGCGGGGCTATGGCCAAAGGAGCTAAGACCCAAATTCATGAAATACATCATTTTAACTCATTTTTAATGCACTTTTAGGCCCGAGGAAGGCAACGATAGGGAGGGAGAGGGGAGATTTGAGGAAACTAAGGGTGATAGGGGAGAAATGGGGGAAACGATGGGACTTTGACAAAGGGGAATGAAAGGGGAAAAATGTGGAATTGACAGGGGACAAGGGGTAATGGTAGGCCTTTTAGGAAAGGTACCAACAGAGGGGATTTGTACAAGGCAAAGCACAAAGAGACTTCAAGGATGATGTATCTTCAGGGAAGGTGCATTCCTTGAAGGTCTCCAGAATAGCATAGCCCCTAGCTTGCTTGTCAATAATTTCATAGGGGGGCTAACAGTGGCTCCACATGGGGATGGCTTCTTCTTGAAGGAGGCAAGAAACCAGAAATGATCTTTGGAGTAGGCCAGTTGCCTGCTGCTTGGCACATCCCTTTCTTTGATCAGCTGCCACAATATGAATATGTTACATTAGCAGAAACATTTTCCCAATCAAACTACCTACCCAAACTACAGTACTAGCATTTTTTCTTCTTTAGGGTGCATTTGAGCTAGCAGACCCCTTACATTTTATTTTCAAAACAAAAACAACCTATTCTAAATCTACCCTTATTGCTCCATGAGACCAGGTTAAACAGTTGGCCTCATATGCTTCTCTACCTAATCTAACATCTTCTGGGATTACACTTTCCAACAGATTTATTCTCCTACATTCTAAGACAGGAAATTGAAAAACAGCCAAGCTAGGATTAGACTATCTGACTTGTTGGAGCGAAGACTTGTAGAAAATTGTAAACAAAATTGTGAAGGCATGAAATCTGCAATTTGAAATATCCTTCTTTCTTTGTGACTCTGGTTTTGAGCATATTTGAGTCACCTCTTTTCTATGATTTCAGCTCTGGTTTTGGGCATATTAGAGCTGATTCTTCTTTGTTCCTTGCTGGTCCAGATTTTGAGCATGTTAGGACCGGCTCTCTCTCTCTCTCTCCTTTTTTTTTTGGAAACACCTTTCTCTGTTTTCTTGAAAGTAAAACTGCTATGGTATGTACAATGGAAATGAAACTGGAAATGCAAATTAGCAGATGTAGTGTTTGAGCATCCTGCCATTGACAGGACCCCCAAACAATTTTGTACCATCAAGCTCTTGTAGAAAAAATGCATTGGGACCCACAGTGGCCTGGATGATGTATGGACCCTGCCACAAGCTGTCAAACTTGCCATGTTTACCTTTGTCTTCTCTTTTTGAGTCCCACTTCAGAACTTTGTCACCAATTTTGAAATCTGCAGCTTTGGTTCTTTTGTTAAATAGCTTTTTAATGTTTTCCTGAACTTTGACTACTCTGTTGTAAGCCTACTCCCTGGTTTGCTGAAGATGGATTGTCTGATTTATCCTTCTTATCATGCTGTCTTCCTCTGATTGGATCTCTTGGACAATTTTGATTACTGGAACTCCAAGGCTAGTAGGAAAAACTGCTTCTGTTCCATAAACCAGCTGGAATGGTGACATGCCAATAGATTTCTTCGTGGTGAGCTTGTCAGCCCACAAAGCATGTACCAACTTTTTGTGCCATGATTTTTTGTTCTCCTCTAGCAGCTTCTTGATGATTGTAACCAGAATTTTATTTGATGATTCATCTAGGCCATTACCCTGGGGGTAATAGGCAGTTGAATGACCAAGTGTTATCTCGTACCTGTGATAGAAATCAACCATTCTCTTGGATCCGAAAGCAGCAGCATTTTCAGTGATTATTTTCCTTGGACAGCCAAACTGAGATAGGATGAAGTCTTCTAGGAACCTAATGATGACAGAATTATTGGCATTCCTAGTGGGTATGGCTTCTATCCATTTAGTGAAGTAATCTGTGGTAGTCAGGATCCACTTGTGTTGCCCAGAAGAGGCTGGATGAATTTCCCCTATAAATTCTAGACCCCATTGTAGAAAGGGACCTTCAACAGTGATGGGTTGCAGGGGGAGGGGGAGGAGCTTTCTTCTACCTTCAAAGATCTGACATTTGTGGTAGGTAAGGATCATTTTATGGACATCATTGAAGAGTGTAGGAAAATATTAACCAGCCCTGAGTATCTTATTTGCTGTGGCTTTCCAACTCAGGTGGCCTCCACATTCTCCAGCATGAAACTCTTGTTTAACATTTTTAGCTTCAGCTTTAGACAAACATTTTAGCAATAGGCCACTTGGATTTTTCCAATATAATCTTTCATTCAAGATGCAGTAGTCTCTGGCTTTGATTTTTTTGAATCTGGCCTTAGTTTTGGACAGTTTTGGAGGGGCATTGAGGTTGGTGAGCACATAGAGGATATCGGAATACCAAGGAGAGTTCTGAAACTTCTCCTCGACAGTGGGGTCAGGAAATCCTTCCTGCTCATCTAAGGCATTTATCATGTTAATTTCAAAAGCTTGCAAGTTTGATTCAACCATTAATTGGGCCAGGCCTTGACCTTTGATCAGCTTGGTGGGTTTTATTTCAAGATCGTATTCCAGGATTGTAGCAATCCATTTGCCCCTTTTCCCATCAGGGTCTTGGGACAAGATATCTTTGACCACTATATTTGGCACATAAGAAATGGTGTGAGAATGCAGAATGTACACCCTAAAGTCTTTTAAGGCCTTTACCAGGGCATAGGCCTGCTTTTCCATAATGTTGTATTTCAAGGGTGCATCTCTTAGAGCTTTGCTGAAGAAGGCGATTGGCTGTTCCATTCCCTCTGTGTTTTTTTGCAGTAAGACAGCGGCTATTGTGTGTTCAGAGGTGAATGAAAAGATTAGAAAATCCTTTGAGAAATCTAGACTTATCAGGATAGGGGCTTGAGTGAGCGCCAGTTTTACTGACTCAAAAGATTTATTGGCTTCAACAGTCCACTTAATTCCTGCACCTTTCTTTAATATGTTGGTCATTTTCCTAAGGTGCTCAGCTAGGTTGGGAATGAATCTCCTAAGGAAATTGATCTTCCCAATGAAGGACTGCAACTCCTTGATGTTTCTCGGGTGTGTGATTTGAAGTATCCCCTCAACTCTTTGCGGCTCTATCCTAATCCCTTTCTCAGATATAATGTGACCAAGAAGCTTACCTTCTTGCAGCCCAAAAACAATTTTCTTAGGGTTTAGGGATAGATCGTACCTTCTACATTTTTCAAAGACTTTCCTTAGATGTTTCAAGTGTTCTTCTTCAGTTTTAGAAAAGACAGTCAAGTCATCCAAGTAGATAACTATGAAGTGTCCTATCTCATCTGAGAAAGCTATATCCATCGCTCTCTAGAAGGTGGCTCCAGCATTCATCAATCCAAAAGGAATTTTCACATACATGAAGGTGCCCCATGGAGTGGTAAAAGTTGTTTTGAGTTGATCTTATGGGAGTACAAGAACTTGATTTTATCCTGAAAAACCATCAAGCAAGTAAATTCTCTTAGAGCCCACTACCTTCTGCAGGATATGTTCCATTCTAGGAAAAGGGTAGTTGTCTTTCAGGGAGGCTCTGTTGAGGTTTCTGAAGTCTATGCATAGTCTTATCTCCCCCATCTTCTTCCTCATGGCCACTAAGTTTGAAACCCAATCAGAAAACCTTACAGGGACTATTATTCCTGCATCGTACATCTTTCTAATCTCCTTCTCAACTGCAGGCAATTGTTTTGGATTGATTCTGCGGAGTTTTTGTTTGAAAGGCTTCTGATTTTCCTTCAAGGGTATCTTGTGTTGTATGATGTTGGTGTCATAGGCCTTTAAGTCTTCATAGCTCCATGCAAACACATCAATGAATTCCTTAAACAGGTCAATGTATTTGTTCTTCATGTTTGCAGGTATAGACTTAGTCAATTTGATCATTTTGGGCTTATCTGCAGTGCCAATGTTGCATTCTTATATATCTGAGTCTGCGTGTTATATAGTGGGATTTTTGGCCACATCATCAAAGTCAAATAGGTCCTCTAAGGGTGCTAGGCCTCTGGGTATATTCTTGTCTTTGGCCTCTAGCACCTCTACCTCTTCGGTATCCGCACTTTCACATTTTCCGGTTGGATTTCCAATTTCTTCAGAAAGGGCGTTTATTTCTATGTTACAGGGTGTTTCTTGTTCATCTGGGGGATCCTCACTTGGGCAGCTGTCATCAGATTTTGAGTCGGAATCAGAAAATTCAAACGCATTCCTGCCCACCAGAAAATCTTCAATCTGTTTGTCTCCTTCAAAGACCTGCCAATATTTTTCTTTGTCTGGCACTGTAGGTCTGAACTTGGTCTGAATGATGATTTTGTGGTCAGGGGGAGTCCTAGGATATGAACTAGCTAGGCAAGCTAATCCATTTTCAATGACGTTTTGACTCTTAGGAACAAACACCAATTCATATTCCATGAAATTTTTCAATATATCCATGGCATCGTTCCTATATGCTCTTAACCTGGGGTGTTTGGCTATATATTCACCATTCACCTGTCTGATAACTAACTCTGAATCTCCATGCACAGTTATCCTATGGGCCCCTAATTTTTTCAACAGATTTAGGCCTAGGATCAGGGCCTCGTATTCTGCAATATTTTTTGTGCATTTGAAATGCAGATTCACAGCATGGCTCTCTGCATGATCATTCTCTGTGTTACGTAGCCACACCCCTGCTCCAGCATTGTTTCTAGTACAGGACCCATCAAAATTCATTTCCCACAGGGGTTCGCCATTAGGCTGCGTTGGGGGATCTGTACTAGGTTATGGGTTGTCTTGTTCTTCACGTGGTGTATTAGTTTGAGGGGTGTGACCAATAGGCTGACTGCATTGTGTTTCTGGTTCATTCTGAGTTTCGTTTTCATTATCCTGCCCATGGTTTTCTTCATCGTATTCTTTTGGGTGGCCATTATGCTAAAGTCCATGGGCTCTGTATTTTTTCTTGGATCTCTGCGTTGTGATTCTGGCTCTCCTAAGGATTGGTCGTTATACAGAATGAAAGAATCCGAGTCTATGTGCACAGAGTATAATGGTGAATTTTCAGGCTTCTCGGGGCTACTGACTAGGAATCTCATCTGGGACTCTCTATACAGTCTTCTAAGTTGGCCAAAGATAGGGATAGTGGCATATGAGCCATCCATCTGCATTGTTCCCTGCAATTTGGCTCCCCATGATCTCGATAATAACATGCCATACTTAGGTGGTACATCTGCTACCACCACATCCATGACCATACATTTAGCCGGAATCTGGTTCAAGCTCACACATAAGTCTTTGATTAGGTCTAGGCATTTTACTCTGCTAGAGTCAAACGAATATAGATCTTTGTAAGGTCATGTTATCTCTAGGCCTATATTTTCCATTACTACCTTAGGCATTAAATTGTGTGACGCTCCAGAATCATGCATGGCATTATGAAGGATCTTGTCATGAATGTTGAGACTGATATAAAAAGGTGGAACTACGCCCTCCTGAAACTTTCCCTCAATCTTTGGACCAAAAAAGAGGGCAAGTTGGTCATCATTCAAATTCACAGTGTCATTTCTTTCCCCCAGATTCAATGCTTTAAAATTTTGGCCTTGATATACATCATGAGTGGCCAACTCAGATAATGGTACAGGAATTTTGATTTTGGCAATCTCACTTTCCAAACTGAAAGTGGACTGGCCCTTTGGAGTGCTCAACTCTGTTTTATTTGCTACTGCCTTAGTAGCTGTATCAGTTTGTGATTTCTCACTATGTACAGGGTCAGGAATCGTTTTACCAGGAGCACTAACCGCAATGCTAGTGCTGCTGGTTGGTTGGCTTTGTTTTTCAGTGCCTTGGTTGCCTTTTTCCTTGTATTTACCAGAAATTTCAGCTGTTGATTTGTTATTTGCAGCAGATGCTTTAGAAGTTTTATCAGGTCTTTTCTTGATGGTTGCCTCAGGATTCTTTGTTTTGGAATTTTCTTGGTTCTTTTTGCTCCTAGGTTCATATTGTTCTCTGACCTGCATCATGGCATTTTCAAATCCTAATCTGTAATCTTCAGTTTCTAACCGTTCCTCATCCCAGTATGATGGTGAGGGTTGATCTTCTCCTGAATCATAGTTAAGGACTGAGTCTTCTGTTTCAAACATGTTTATTGCATTCCCTTCGGACTCTTCTAGGATTCCCTCATCTTCATCTAAAAAGTTTTGGAAAGGGGGAATAATTTGCTGATCTGATTCTTTCTATCTGTTGGGAGCATTGTTGTTCCTTCTAAAGCTTTGGTTCTGGTTTTGATTTCTGTTTTGGTTATTGAAAGTGACAACCATTTTCTTCATCATTTGCTGTAGCTCTTCCATGTTTTTAGAAAATTTTTCATAATTTGGATCAGACGTGGAGGCTACATTGTCATCCCTATAGGTTACCCTCCTCTCAGATCTCAGTCTTGCTCTTTTCTCGATCAGGTTTGCCTCTATGTTCACTACTCCTTTCTGCATGTCCTCCAATGTGGTGTAATCTTTATCCCTAAGCTCATAGGCCATGTCAGCATCAAACCCATCAGGGTACTTAGCTAGGGCCATGCCTTGTGGAGGTTTCATATGTGGGGGGAGGGCATTGTAAATGCTATTAAATCTTGTTGTGTAATCATGGACACTCTCTCCCACGTTTCTTTTAAGGCTCATGTATTCAGCTAGGAGTTGGTGAGGGTTTGCCCTAGTTTCCCATTTGTCGACGAAAGTCCGGTATAGAATAGGGAGATCTTGGATACTACCCGCAAGTAGGTTTTTAAACCACTTCTTCACCTCACCTCCCAGGCTTTGGGCAAATATTCTCATTTTTATTGTTTCATCATCAATTTCCATGTAGTCAAAAGAATCCTCAATTTTATCTACATGTTGCTGGGCTGTGATGGATTCTTTAGCAGTGAAGAGTGGGATTTTTTATTGATAATCATTGGGTAAGGGTAACAAGGGTTGAGGTAAGACCAGAGGTGCATACCAGGCTGCCATGGTAATGTTCTGATGAGGTATAGGGTTGGCTGGAGCAACTGATATGTGGATATCAGGGATATTAGGACCAGCAGAAGTTTGTTGCGTAGATCTAGGATGGGAGAGCCCCAAGTTTTGGATAAAGTGTATATCAGGTGGTGTAGATGGGGGGGTTCCACTACCTCTAGAGTGTTGACCACTATGAGATGCTGAACTGTGAAACTCGAGGTATGGCTGGTCTAAATCACTGGATGACCTAGTTCTTTGTAAACTTTTTGGAGGGTCTATGTTAGGGAGAAAATGTGATAGAGCTGTTAAGTCTTCTGGTGCAGAATTAGCTCTATGAATGTGACTGGGAATAGTTGGTCTTTTGGGTGCAGGAGCTCCTTTAAGGATACTCTCTGGATTGTCAACTATTTCAGGTGGGTCAGGGTTGGGATAAGCTCTTGTGTGAATGGTTCTGAAAGCCAGAATGTTCTTTCTAAACCAAGCAGCTTAACCCTACTTGTTACTTCTATTGTGGCTGATGTTGTCTCAGAGGCTGGTCTCCTACTGGAGTCTATTGTGAAATCAAGATAATCAGCAGGCCTACTGATCACCAGTGGAGTCTTTTCGTTTAGGAACAATGGAGTCACCAGGTGGAGGGTTTTAGGGTATATCTAAGGGGTTACACTGTCCACCACAGTGCTTAGGCACTATCACCTTTCAGGAATCTCCTCAAAAGCAGCAAACTCCAACCAGATATTGACTGGGAGGGCATTTACCAAATATGTCACCTCCGAGGAGGGTGAGATCCGGAGGCTTCCTGACCCTTTCCAGGCTCTGTCTAAGAGTATGATGGACACTCAAAAAATGGAGGTTGATTCAAGAAAGGGGTGACTTACTGCCAACCTAACCAGAGATCTAGGATTTCTGAGGTTTTAAAAAGTTTTGAGGTGAAATGCACTCAGATTCCCCAGTGGTGTCCCCATTATATTGGTGACGAGACTAGGAGACAGATTATTGTTTAGCAGTCATAGGCTCTCAGAAATTTTCCCCAGCGGAGTCACCGTTATGTTGGGGTTCCCATGTTTTGGCCAAGTTGACAAGACCAAAAGATGAGACAACATAGAACCACTTTCAAACCTTAGGATCTAGCCCTCCTAGGTCCAGAGAGGGATATCTCTATGATAGTCAAAGGGTTTTATGTCTTTAAAGCTCAAATGTTATGGTTTTAGGCTATTTATAGGCTCAGGGTTTGTTTGTTTGATCGTTTATGTTTGGTTGTTGGGAATCAGGAAAGAAGGGTCCAATATAAGAGGAGACTAGGCAAAGATAGATAACTCAAGGAACATCAAGGCCATTGGGCAATGGATTCAAGAAAGGGTTTACTTGTGTTCAATGTGCAAGCTTTCAGTTGGGCTAGTTATCTAGAGAATTTGTATCTTAAAATATGATTGATGGAATGGAACATTAAGGACTGAAAATGAGCAGGAGGAAAAGAAGGAAAGACAACCAAATTTCTGTCTATAGATCAGGTCAGAGGTCATTGAACTCCAGACCTACTTGGACATACTTAGAGACAACTCTCAAAGGGGAACAAAGGGGCTGCTTATATATCGGACCAGAGGTCATTTAACTCCAAGTCTGCTTTAGAAACTCGAAGGAAAAACAAGGATAAGTCTAACGGAAGGGATCTTAGAAAGGTTTAATGAGATGGAAAGATCCTAGTGAGGCAGAGATAGGGTTCTAGACCTCCCAGTGTTCTAAACTCATCCATAAATCCTAACAATAACATCTAAACATAGATTTCATTAATGCATACATCAGAGAGCAGGAAAAAACATCCACTACACTAGTTAAATCAATTGAAATCAATATTCAAATACACATATAAGCAGAAAACATAAAAGGCTGGGAGAGCAGCAACATAAGGTACCTATCAAGGGTAAATCTTATGCCAAACTTTTGATGCGAGCCAGTAGAAATGAAATGAAATGAACTCAAACACAGAGATAGGAAAACATCACCAGCTGCTTTAGATCAGTATCCAAAGAAATGTGCTTGTCATATTAAAAACAACACCAATCAGGTACATCATTGCCCACAGCTTGAACATTCAGTCTGAATACATCAAATCTCAGCCTATCTTACAATATTACACAGAGAACTTGTCTCAAGAGGAAAATGCTTGCATTTCTCTAATATCTCATCAACAACCAACCCCTATTACAATGTTTCTTTCTGAGATTTATAGCTGAAGGAAAATAGAAGGGGTAGATGAAAAAACTAAATGCTGTATTAACCCCTTGAAACGAAAGAGGGCCGAAGCCCATTCTGTTTGACTGCTGAGTATTTAATCTCTGTCACCTCTTTGTGCAGAAGTGATCTTCTCCGGATATGATCTTGACATCTTTTGGCTGTAGTACTTCTGGATATTTTGAACAGAAACAAAATAAACTACTGAGGAGTCTGTCATATAAATGCTCTAGTGGTTTTGAACTGGTGTCTGGTGGAAATTCCTTCAGGGACATTGTGCCTAATAAAATTTGTATGGGCTCCCTGTACTTTGATGAGGAAAAACATTTTGCTGACGATAAAACCCTGATGTTACCTTTTACTTGTGTTCAGGGCCTTCGATCGACCCTCAGGGTCTTCACACTGGTGCTTTGCCTCTTAAACTACAGATTTAAGGCTCAAGATCTTCATTAGCGTGCCCTAATCTCCTTTGCTTGTACTGAAACACTTTTCCGCTCCATTTTTGCTTCTGACAGGTTGGCTCAGGCTTTAATGGCTCTGGAAGGTTTTCCACAGGGCTTTAAACTCTGCTTCTTTAAATGATCGTCCTGTTTTCACCTTCCCGGGTCCTTCTTTTATGAATTTTTCCTTTGCAGATGATCTTCTTGGATTTCTCTGTCCTCGTAGCAGAGACGTGCATCATGGCGGTCATCTCCTGTTGAAACCCTGTAAAAACATGAACCCTGCATGAAGAAAACAATGGACGGGGTGGCGGGTGCAGTGGATAATGAGCACGGACGCGCAGATTGGTGACATGGCGGAATGATGCGGTGTGGCGGTGTAATATGCAGTGGGAGGCTTGGAGGAAAATAGAACAAACATTCATGAAAAAACCTTAAAAACATGAAAATGATCCGATATATGTGATGGAATGGACACATGTACGACGGACGCACGTGGTGATTACGTGGCGGGACTGGGGATAGTGGAGCAGTCAATGGCGGAGGGACAAATCGGGACCGTTGATCGCGGCAGGGATCAATAGCGGAGGGCGACGGACGGCGAGCCAGGGGGTACGATGAACAGGGTTAAGCAGTGCGCAGCTTGGACGACCGGTGACCATTGGATGAGGCGCTCGAGATCTGACGGTCAACAACGATTTCGCTCGGCGTTCGTGGTCGAAAGATAATGCGTGGGAGATGGGCGGTTTTGGAGTCGTATAGAAGACACGCATCGAAGGGTGAGTGGAATCACTGGGCTACCAGGAAATACCACCCACTACGTATAATCGGTGCGGAATAAACAGGCGGTTTCGGAACAGTGCGCAGGTGGGGGCCGCAAGACAGGTGCATCCTAGGCCGTCGATTTGGCGGTAAGCGGATGGCGATGGCAGCATCGAAGGTTTGAATGGGGAAAACACAAAGGGTAGCGGGTTAAACGACTATCGTCTGATATTCCCAGATCTACGGTCAGGGGCGCGCCTGATACGGGCCTGAGATAAGCGCCTTTAGATACTGGGTTTCGGTCATAGCGCCGAGTTGTGTGGAAGATAAAGGAGCGCGGGACTATGGCCAAAGGGGCTAAGACCCAAATTCATGAAATACATCATTTTAACTCATTTTTAATGTACTTTTAGGCTGGAGGAGGGCAACGATAGGGAGGGAGAGGGGAGATTTGAGGAAGCGAAGGGTGATAGGGGAGAAATGGGGGAAACGATGGGACTTTGACAAAGGGGAGTGAAAGGGGAAAAATGTGGAATTGATAGGGGACAAGGGGTAATGGTAGGCCTTTTAGGAAAGGAACCAGCAGAGGGCATTTATACAAGGCAAAGCACAGAGAGACTTCAAGGATGATGTATCTTCAGGGAAGGTGCATTCCTTGAAGGTCTCCAGAATAACATAGCCCCAAACTTGCTTGTCAAGAATTTCATAGGGGGGATAATAGATATCCTCAGTCCTATTGTGTGCGGACCCCGCTAGGCTATGTGCATGGGCTGTGTTTGGGTTGTAAGTGGATCTTTGATATTAATGAATGCGAAGTATAGTTGAAGTATCTGTGTGTTATCTGAATTGGTTATGCTTACTACTGAAGCGCATTTGTGATATTTATTTAAGCTACGAATGTATCTATGTTCTGGAATTGACATAATTATATCTATGATCTGATATTGGTTGCGATTATAGTGCTCTGTGATGGTATTTGGTAATGCA
Organism: Pinus albicaulis; assembly: GCA_034641835.2. NCBI lineage: Eukaryota > Viridiplantae > Streptophyta > Pinopsida > Pinales > Pinaceae > Pinus > Pinus albicaulis. The sequence continues at coordinate 591,162,195 of CM076570.1, forward strand.
TAAGTGGATGCGAATGCATTGATTAGATCTGATAGCTTTGATATGGTTATATGTTGATTACACTATTAAAGGAGCTACGAATAGACTCATTTTGTGTGAACCTAGTAAGTTATAACACAGATCTGCCTTGAATTACCTACTCTCTCTCAAGGTGCAGAAAAATTTTTCCAGCACCCTCCCATACTACTTCGGGTGAGACCTTGGCCTGCACAAGTAGGTCATTGCCGAAAGGGCTAGTAGTATAGGGGTTTGCTGGCAAACCTTAACCTCCAAACCTCGGGTCGTGCACCCCCGTTTCAACAATAATGTATCATTTTATTTCTTCATTTTTGGCCTTAATTTCCTTATATATTTCCTTTATATCCATGTCCTTTAAAGATATTTTCTTGGATGAAGACACTTCTATACTCTTTTTTTCTGAATTAATTGTGTCTTTGAAGTAGTGGGTTGTTGTTCCTCTTCAATTATTGTAGGAGCTACATTATCTTTCTCTGCAATTTCTGTGTCAATGATCTCTACTGTCTCCTTTTCTTTAATGGCAAGATTTAGCTTTGGTTTTTTGTTGTATCTTAGTTTGAATTTAGTTTTTGTTGTAGTCTCAGTTGTATAAGATCCTTCCTCCCTGTTTCTTTTCACACTTCTGTCTTCTCGGGCTGGATTTTGCAAAGTTTGACTAGTATCACTTTGCTTCTCTGCCTCTACCAATGTATTCTCTAACCATTCATATTGGTTTGAGAATTTCTCAATCTCTAGCGTCTTTTCATGTATATATGTATTTAATTTGCATTTAACTATAATTTTACTGATAACACCAAGGGGATCGTAATACCAAAGAAAACTAGGACTAAATTTGAACTCCTACAGCTATTTTTCTGCCTCTGGACCTGCTTCTCTATTATTACAGATGAATGGGCCAACCTGGTTCTTCAACTTGAACTGTGTTTTCTTCTTTGCCATTAAGAAATTGACAACATCTAAATTTAGAATCTACCTTATATACTCCAGAGAAAATAACCTCATAGGGATGTATTTTGGTAGTTTATAAGAGATAAGGCTTGATCCATAGACTCTTATTTCAGTGTGATTTTGGTACAAGTACCAATAACCTGTCCTATTGTGCAAATACAATTGCAAAACCTTATTGATTTCATTGTTAATTCTGGGCTGCACACTGTTGTTTAACAAATTGACCAAGGATGAATGAAAGAATTTGTGAACTCTAAATAGGTAAAATCATTTGAATATTTCCTTATCAAGGAAGTCCAGAATATGATAGATTGTGGATTTCCTTCCACATCAAGCTTCTGAAGGTTTATAGGAAAATTTTCAGACTAGAAATACTGAATCATGTGGAATAGGAATGAAGAATACCTAAAAACACCTTTAGAAGGAATTTTGACCAATTTCTCATGAATAATGTCAGAAATATATTGGGAAAAGTTAAAGATGGTAGCAGGAGGCTGAACAGGTGCAAAAATAGATAAGAAACCAAGCACTACAACATCAACATGTTCATCTTTAAAATAGCCAAGGATGAAAGAAAACATGAAAATAATATGTCTTGTTCTTTCATAGAATTTAGCAGAGGAGTGTGGAGGATTCAAATTGGGGATTTCCACATAGGAAGGCATGAAGGTTTGAAAAATTTTAAATCTCTTGGGAAAATCCAGATCCAAGTAAAACTTAGTGAGGGCTTCAATAGCCAGAGAAACTTCATTTGGTCCAGGTTGTATCAGAAACATCTGGTTGATAGACTTAGCTGTAAAGGTAAAAAAAACTTCCTTTTTAGGGTTCATAATGGCTCTTTGATCAAGAGAGTAGCATGATTGGAAGAGTTTGATTACTTTTGGGCATTTTTAAGTATGGAGAACGACATATTGTGGCAAGTTTGATTCCCAGATAAACACTTCATCGGCCTGATCTAGGGATTTTTCTTAGCTCCAATAGTGGAGCTCAAGAAGCTTGAATTCAGTCACAATATCAGTAATATTGAAGTCTAGATATGCCAGGGGAATATGCTCTACATATACAATAGGGAGTTGTAGAGGGTTGACTGCTAGAATGATTTTGGAAGCCATATATTTGTTTGATTTATCAATTTCAAAACTTTTGACCTTAAAAACACTTATTTAGGCCTGTAAAACACCTTTGTAAGTTACGACAGTTTGTAGAAGGACTAGGATAAAATAGGGGTTCTATATTTTGTCTGTAAAGGAATAATTATGATCAATTAACTTAAACTGTAATTTCTTTATAAAAAGAGCAACTTCAAGACCTTCTAGATTCAACAAATGATATCTAGGGTTTATAGTGCACTTTCTGTGATCAAAACAATCTTAGGACATAAATTTTATGCAAAAGGATGTCTAAGTACTGTAGGAAAGGATTTGAAGGTCACAAAAGGATTTTTCAGGTCTGAGATGGCTTCAATTAATCAAATTTTGTGTTTAAAACAGTTTAAGGCTTCAGAATCTGTGAGAAAATTCTCAGGGTTTACAGAATCAAAGGATTTATGAAGCAACAGTGTTTTCTTTAGGTACACAGGCTCCTAAATGATTCAATTAACTATATAACTCTTTTATATTGATGAATGAGTCTTTTCCTCTGAATAATACTTGGGAAAATTGAAATTTTGCTATGTAGGAGGGTTTCTGGGGTTCGAAAGATTTTAGAAGCTTTTGCTGGTCTTTATAGGTACTTGGATGTCTTCTGCACTATTTGTAGCAGTAAAAATGGTGAATTCCATTTGATTTAGGCAAAAATAGAGTCATCAACATTGATATCAGTCTGCAATTATTTTTCTGTGCGGAAAATGGTAATAAAAGGGTAAAACAATGCATTTGGGCTGTTTATAAACAATTTTCATTGAACAGTGAAGGAATTAAATGGTAGTCAATTCAAATAAATAAGTGGTTTGGGCACAGTGGAGGAAAAAACCATTAGGTGGTTTTCGCAAGGTTCAAAGGTGGTAAGAGGGATTAGAATGATCGGTGTGATCCAATGCAAATTTGATACGTAAAGGTGAGATAAATACTGAAAATGGTGTTTATCGCAAGATTTGGGTTTGTTTAACCATTGCGTTGAGAAATGTACGACAAGGTTTTATCATTGTCGGATTTGGTGGAGGTAGATCAAACGGAGCGGATCATGCGATAGAGATGCACAGTCGGATGTTGTGGGGCCTGGGATTTCAATGCAGCGGGAGGTGAAATATGTAATTAAACTTAGGTTTAATACATAGTTTTGGAGTGAAATATGATATACGGATGTTAATGTTTTATGTAGCAAATGTAATGTGGATAAGTGTAACATTTGCATTGGTGGGGTTATTTATAACGGGATCGAAATAATTAATATGATTTAATAGTTTTAACCTATGGGATGAGTGGGACTATATATCACGTGGGGGAATAGAACATAGGTTAAAAATAAAATATGGGTGGGAAATAATATTTAAAGGAATTAATCTAATACGGCCTAAAAATGTGAAATACATGAGTTTATATATAAATTATTGAGGAGTTAATGAATGAGATGAGGGAGATGAAATACACTAAGCCTAGTGTAAAACATGGTATAGGGAAAAATTCCATTGTTGTGGGACCGACATAATGTTTTTACACTTGGGATAAAGTATTTTTTGGGTTTTTTGGGTATTTTTGAATAAAAGGAGAATTAGTTAAAGGGTTTTACTTTTCTTAAGTATAATGGATTTTAAACTTAGGAAAAGGGGATTTTTGCAAAGGAAAATGGATGGTAATGAGAAAAAAGGAAAAATAAGGAGGGAAGAATGAAAATGGAGGGGATGAAGTATTTTTACAAGGGGATGATTTTTTGAAGGGGCTAGTAGTAGGCAATGATGCAACTATCTATGATTGCATTATGCCACCTACCCATATGATATCCTTATTTTCTTCATTTACTGGGGTGCATTTGAGCTTACAAACACTTGTTCATTTTCTTTTAAAGCAGAAAACTAACTAATTCTATCGTTATTTCTTCCAAGGGCTCAAATTAGTGGTGAGCTCCTTATTTTATTCACCTAACTATTTGATACACTTCAAGATTGTATCGTAGCTAGATTTATTGTTCTCTGTCTAATAACATGAGATTTAAAGCATGATACGTCAAGATTAAGTTGTTTGACCTTTAAACGGATTTATTTGGCATTTTAACAAGTTTTTCACACAAAGTTTATTTTGCAGTAAAAGTAAATAGTAGTGGCATTTGAATTTGCATCACTTTCATGTTTTATTTTATCTCTTTTTTGTTTGGGGTTCATTTTCATATTATTTTTTATCTTTTTTCTTTCAATTCCTTTGATTTTTCTTTTAGGACTTTTACCCTATTTACATTTTTTTAGTTTTCTAATATGGGAAATTTTTTTTTTGAAAGAAAAGTATGTACATATTACAAGACTAATCAGAGTAAATTCAAAATTATGAATCCTATTATTATAGGACCCTAACGACGTGGAGATCTAATATGGATGGTTTGAAAAGTGGCATGGTAAGATCGATGGTATAGAAGAAAAACTAAGCGGACATGGAAGGTTTGAAAAAGTTGCTACAATTATTCCTATTTGAAAATGTAGTAAAGCTGATGAGTAAAAAATGAATTTTATCATGAAGGATTTCTCGCTCTATTTATGGGATTGAAGACCCACCATATTCCAAAGATCGATATGAGGAAGTTTGATGGAAATGATCCCGTAACATGGATACTACAGATGGAGCAATATTTTGATCCCAATAATGTGCAAAACACACAAAAGGTATTCTTAGCTTTATGTTAGAACACCAATACATTTAAATTGTATCGATGTCACTGCTAAAAAAATTGTCATAGATAATTTTAGAAAATGACATTGAGGATGGCTTAAACAACTAACTTTAGCGAATTGATAAATATCAAGAACAAAAGGGTTTAGTGGGGGAGCACATTGAGGAATTCCAAAAATTGAATATAAGGGTAACTGATATTCCAGAGGAACACAGGATTGATCTCTTCATAGGTACTTTAAAGGATAACATCCAACATGAAGTTTGTGTTTGGAAACCTGATTCATTGGAGAAGGCATTTAGGTTGGCAAGAAAAAATTAATGTAAAATTATGGCGACAAGGAAGCCTACCACTCAATTCTATGAAGAAGGAAGTGTTGCTACGCCTAGATTTCCACAACCTACAAGGTTGACAACACAACAATTGGAAGAAAAAAGAGCAAAAGGGATTTTCTACAGTTGTGATAGAAAATACACTAAAGGTCATAAGTGTGCTGAGAAGAAATTATTTTACATAGATTGTGAAGAGGAAGAAGAAAATGAACAAGAAGAGGATATACAGGAACCAACCATAGAGAAATAAGAAATGAATCTAACTATATCTTGTAATGCATTGGCAGGAATTATGACTCAAACTCTCAAGATAGAAGGACATATCAAGAAGAAAAATATAACAGTGTTGATTGATTCAGGAAGTACCCATAATTCTATTCATTGTAAGGTAGCCAAGGAATTGAATTGCTTCCTATACCCAACACTAGAGTGTCAAGTGATGGTTTCAAATGGAGGAACTATGAATTTATTTGGAAAGTGCCATAATATCCAAATAACCATGTGGCAATATGTACTGAATATTCCAATTCTCTCCATTCCAATGGGTGGTGTTGATGTTGTACTAGGAGTACAATGGTTACAATATTTTGGGACAACAACTTTTAATTTTCAATAATTTTTCTTGAATTTTTTTTCAAAAGGAAAGAAATTTGAATTACGGGGTATCACAGGGAAGCTGAGAAAGAAAATAAGCTCTAATTCCATGCAAATCTTATTAAGAAAGAACAACTAAGCTTAATTTCACAATTATGCTCACTAGAATTTCCAACATCAGAATCATTTGTATCTCCAGATCTCCAAAAAGTCTCGGACAATCATTCCAAGGTGTTTGAAACTCCCAAGGGACTCCAAAATATTTTTGATCATGATCATGATCATGCTATTCATTTGATTCCAGGAAGTGTCCCTCCAAACATCAATTCTTACAGATATCATTATGTACAAAAGAGTGAAATTGAATGTATGATTGCAGAAATTCTAGCGGCTTGTATAATTCAACCTAGTCAAAGTTCTTAATCTGCTCCATTAGTATTGGTGCAAAAGAAGGATGGATAATGGTGAATTCTTCCAAATTATAGGGAGCACAATAAGATCACTATTAAAGATGAATTTCCCATTCCTGTGATTGGTGAATTATTGGATGAATTGCATGGAGCAATTTATTTCACCAAGTTGTATCTCCGTTTAGGATATCATGAAATTAGAATGAATACTGAGGACATTCCAAAAAAAACATTTAGAAATCATGAGTGTCATTATGAATTTTTGGTCATCCCTTTTGGGCTTACCAATGCAACTTCTGCATTTAAAGGGTTAACGAATTCCATTTTCATACGCTTAGAAACTTTATGTTAGTATATTTTGATGATGTACTAATCTACAACAGGTCTTGGAATGATCACGTTCAAAATGTTGATAGGGTGCTCAAAATATTGGAGGAGAAACAATTATATGCAAAACCCTCCAAATGTTTCTTTGGAGAACAAGAGGTGGAATATCTGGGTCATATTGTATCTCAGGAGGGTGTTAAGGTAGACCCTAATAAAATTAAAGTCATTAAGGAATGGAAATTACCCACAATCATAAAGAAGTTGTGAGGATTTATCAGGTTAACATGGCATTATCGCAATTTTGTTAAGAATTATGGGAGAATAGAAGCACCTCTAACAAAATTATTGAAGAAAAATTCATTTTCATGGACTCCTAAAGAAACTAAGGCCTATGAACATATTAAAGATGCAATGTGCCAAGCACCAGTCTTAGCTACGCCAAACTCCACAAAAACCTTCTTGTGGAATTTGATGCCTCGAGAAATGGAATTGGTGTTGTTTTAATGCAAGAAGGAATACCCATTTCTTATTAAAGTTGTGCAATCAAAGGAAATTGTTACAATCACTGTTTATCGAAGGAAATGTTAGCAATACTGCATGCACTAAAGAAATGGAGAACTTACCTAATGGGAAGACACTTCAAGGTAAAAACTGATCATGATAGTGTTAAACACTTTTTGGAACAAAGACTATCTTCAGAAGAGCAGCAAAAATGGGTCACAAAAATGTTGGGTTATGACTTTGAAATAATCTACAAAAAAGGAAAGCTTAATGTTGTTGCAGATGCACTCTCAAGAAAGAATGAAGAGGTGGAAGCATTGCTTTGTGCCATTTTTATTATCCAACCAGATTGGATAACCGAAGCAAGAGATGAATGGAAGAAGGACAAAGATGTATGGACACTCATTCAAAAGTTGCAGCAAGATCCTAGTACATCTGATACATTTAGTTGGAAAATGATTCCTTATGGTACAAAGATCGCTTATATCTTTGTAAGAATTCCCAACTAAAACAAAAGATTCTTCTGGAATTGCACACTTCTCCTTTAGGAGGACACTCGGGATTTTAAAAAACTTACCACAGGGTGAAGAAAGAATTTTTTTGGGATGGCCTTAAATCTGATATTCAAAAGTTTGTGGCGGAATGTTTGGTTTTCCAGCAGAATAAAGTTGAGACAATTAAGACCCCATGACTTCTACAACCTTTATCCATTCCAAGTCAACGTTGGGAGGAGATTTCAATGGATTTTATCACAGGTTTACCTAAGTCCAAAGGAAAGAGTGTCATCATGGTGGTAGTTGATAGACTTACCAAGTATGCACACTTTTGTGCATTATATCATCCATTTAAAGTAAGTACAGTTGCTACTACATTTATGGACACAATTCAAAAGCTACATGGAAACCCAAGGGTTATTGTGAGCGACAGAGATCCCATTTTTACTGGAAATTTTTGGACAGAGTTATTTTCTTGTTTGGGTACTCAATTAGCTCATAGCTAATCTTATCATCCTCAATCTGATGGTCAAACTGAGATAGTAAATAAATGTTTGGAAGGATATCTTCGTTGTTTTGTATCTGATAAACAAAGACAATGGGTCAAGTGGTTACCTCTTGCTGAATGGTGGTATAACACTTCCTTCCATACTGCAGCAAAAATGACCCCATTTATGGCACTTTATGGATATCTTCCACCATCCATCACATCATATTTAAGAGAAAATTCGAAGGTTCAAGCAGTGGAAGATCACATCGAGCATCAGCAAGAAGTTCTCCAACTCTTAAAGGATAACCTGAATTTGGCACAAAATCGAATGAAACAACAGGCAGATCAACATCGCAGCGAGAGAAGTTTTGATGTAGGAGATTGGGTATTTTTACAACTACAACCATACAAACAAATGTCCCTCAAGCAAGCTAAGAAGGATAATAAATTATCGCCAAAGTACTATGGTCCTTACAAGGTGTTGCAAAAGATTGGTACTATGGCATACAAAATGGAGCTTCCTGCTTCTTCGCGAGTACATCCAGTTTTCCATGTTTCATGCTTAAAGAAGGTTATAGGTGAAAATCTTCCAGTTCAAACAATATTGCCAGAACTTGATGAGGAAGGAAAAATGATATTGGAACCTGAAGCAGTCACGGAAACAAGAACTCGAAAATTACGGAATCGATCAATTCCAGAGTATCTCATTAAGTGGAAGAACTTATGCATTGAAGATTCCACATGTGAGGATGAGAATTTTATACAGAAACATCCATAACTACTCAAGTGTTGAGGAAATTTTTTTTGAAGGAGAGGGGCATGTTAGGTCCCTATATTACTAATGTAGTCCCTTATTATTTTTAGTGTAGCCCCCTTATTGTTAGTGTTGAACCCCTGTAGTCCCCATATTGTTATTATTGTGCACCATAAAATACCACCATTGTTATTGTTGTGCCATTACATTATTATAGTTAGGTTACCTAGAATCATATTGTGACCCCATGGACTCCTCTATATAGAAAGGAGGTTTTGTCATTTTTATCATCCAAGAATTGTTCGTTATGTAATGTAAAGGAGGTTTCACCCTAAAAGAGGTTGATTTCTAAGTCATTGATCTATATTTTCTTCTATTTTGTGAACTGGTTTCATAACACCCAACTTAGCAGCTAGTTCATTCATCATATGATTCCGGAAATGATTTCTATGATTCGTAACTATTTCTTGTCATACACTAAACCTAGCAATAATGTGGTTCAAGAAAAAGTATGTAGTCGTTTCACTAGTGTTGTTAAATGTAGGCATCGCCTCGACCCACTTAGTAAAGAAGTCAACAAAATATAACCATTTGCCCCCGCCGAGTGAGGGTTACATATCTTAAAGGCAATGCCCCATTTTGAAAAAGAACCAACAACAACGACAAGATACAAAGGAGAATGTGGAGCACAGATCTTGCAATCATAGAGTTGGCATGCATGGCACTTATGGATAGTGAAGATGTAGTCGCGAAAGATAGTGGGCCAAAAGTAACTAGCATGTAAGATATTATGTGTGGTAGCATAACCAGATAGATGTCCTCCACATTCCCCCAAATGATATTTGTTAAGGACTTTCTTGGATTCCTCAAGGGTGAGGAAGCTTTATAAGACCGTATCAATATCATGATGGTAAAGGGTCTCACCAATAATGATGTAATTTCGGGATTGGTATCAAATACATTGTTTCTCAAAGCAAGTGGTATTAGGCCATAAATTATGAGTTTGGAGATAAATAAAAAAATATCCATACCATGGGTCAGATGACGAAATCAGAAATAATGACTCGTCAGGGATAGAATCTTCAGATGTAGATTCAGAATCAGGGGAAGGAAGTTCGCACATAAGTTTGACTAAAACTATCGATTTCTTCGACTTGGATTTGATGAATTCCAGGTCAAACTATTTGAGAATAAAAATCCACTTATAGTATTTACCCCCCTACAATTGATGTGAAAATATATATTTCATAGGGATGAAATCCAAAAAGACCATACATTTACTAAGCAAGATGTAATGGAGAAATATTTGGATGGATTAGATGGCTTCCAAAGCTAACTCATTAAGGTTCCAACTCAGATAATAAATAGGTTTTTAGTCCTAATATCATCTTCTTGGACCAATAAAATTGACATAGTAGAAATGACAACAACTAGGTATAATAAATAGGTGCCCTGATAATCATGGGGGTATATAAGAGATGCCCAAACCAATACATCTTTCAAGGCATAAAACACTTTCTGAGCAACATCATTCCAATAGAAGGGTACCCCTTTCTTCAGTAAGAGAGTGAATCCTTTGGTCAACTCAACGTAATTGGGGACGAATCTCTGTAGGAATTTATCTTTCCCTTGGAGTCTTTGTAACTGAACAAGAAAAGAAGGTGAAAGAAAGTCGAAAATTTCTTTCACTTTGAGAGGATCAATATGAATTCCTTGTTTTGAAATGAAAAAATATAGGAGATGAACATAAACAACACATAAAAAACATTTGTGTAGGTTAAGTTAAATATTATAGTGTATGGAACAGAGAAAAATAGCTCGAAGATGCATCTACTGATCAACCCGATGTTTAGAATGAGCAGGGAGAACCTCCAAATAAGGTTGCACAATATGTTTATTATCATGAAAAGCATAATCCATCACAAAATAAAACATGGCACCCACATTCTTCAGGCTGAATGGGACCTTTCAATAAGAAAAATTACCCTAGGGACAAATAAATGTAGTCCTGGGTTGGTCCACCGGGAGAATGTTTATTTTATTATGGCCTGAGAATCTGACGCAACAATGCTGTTGAAAGTTAGCCCTGAGGAGAGATGGTCAATGGTGACGTGGCTTTGTCAATTTTCCCCTTGCTCCACCAAGTCTATTTCTTTTTGTTAATTATCAAATTCACAGAAATTGATAAATAATACTATCTGCAATGTTTAACTTTATATTATATCCCCGAACCTTAAATTAGGCTTTCTAGACTTTATATTAGTCTTCCAAACTTATATTAATACCCCGCACTTTGTAAATCCAACTTTATAATAGGACTTTTCTCCGGCCCACCTCTACGTCCAATATTCAATCAATTGTACGCCCCGTACCATGGCTAAACCTCGCGCATCTCCGTCGGGTGACCACTATCCGATGACTCTGCTCCAGATCGACGGCCCTCGTCGATATCGCTCGGCCCCCCAGCGCTGGATTTTAACACGCGATGAGAATATGGAAAGGCGGTTTTATACCTTCGTCCGGTGCCACGCGTCGACAGTTCTATGGAATCGCTTCGATTCAGGAAATACCGCCTTTTCACCAAAAGTGGTGCGATATGGCAACCCACTTTTCAAAACCACTCGCGGGTTTGCACAGTGTTTAACCAAAGGTTGAGTTGGGGTTGGGGTATCCTTCTTATGCCTTAACTCCAGTCTATAGCTCAGTTCCGTTTCAACAAGGTTCGTTACAATTGTGCAGTGGGGATTTCCACGATAAGGATACAGACCGAGGACCTACGGTGGAATTTAACTCGTAGAGCTTATCCAACCAATTCACGAGAACAGTAGACAGATAATGCAAAATTACACAGTCACCATTCTCAATGCTTCCATATTGAACTAGTGTACAATCGTTTCTCAATCAAACAATTTCTTCATTAATAATAATTCAAGACAATTCAATGGCCAACGAACATTAAAATCATTTAACTAGAAACACTTGTTAACATACAAAGTTTATTACGGGAATCTCTCTTTCTCTTCCCCTCTCTCTCTCTCTCATACATCTGAGGGATTACAATTATATACACAAACATATGACTCTTCGGTTCCTCTGAGAGGACCATTTTTGGAAATCGACAGCCTAATTAAAATAATTCAACTAACTTGGAGTATGACAGCTAGACTAAATATTTGACTTCTACAACTTAACTGAAATAATAATACAATTAGCTAAGGTATTGACACCTAGCTGTAACAATTCGACTGTTTCAAACCCTCCTAGCCACAACATGTGGACAAAACTCCTACATTGCTGGCTAGTATCTAATGCCCCTGCAGCAAACTCCCGAGGGAAATTTTCTTTATGGGCTCTTGTCCATGAGCTCCTCCACTGATCTTCCTATCTTCTGCAACGTTTCTTTAGTCATCCAAGTGGCATCTTCCTCTGGCTTATCCTTCCATTTTATCAAGTATTGAAATTACTCTCATCCTCTGGTCCTTCTAAACACCCTAGTGTCCAATATTTTCTCTGGTTGCAATGGTTGTGCTGGAGGTAGCTACTCCCTCCACTCAATCTGATCCTTGTCTGTTGATCCTTCTTCTGCCCCATCATCTTCATACATGTACAAATATGCAGCATTAAAAATGGGAGATATTCCAACATCAGGTGGCAATTCAATCTCATAAGCATTTGCAGAAAACTTCCTAAGTATCTTGCATGGCCCAATATTTTTTAACTTCAATTTATTGTACTACTTCCTTGGGAATCTCTCCTTTCTCAAGTGTGCCAAAACCTGATCTCCTACTTCAAAATGAACTTCTTTTATGCTCAAGTCTGCTCTTTTTTTGTATTTGATGTTGCTGCCTTGTAGTTGCTATTTCACTTGTTCATGTATAGCCTGGATCTCTGAAGCAAATTCCTCACCATCTGCACTTCTCAGCTCCTGTGCTCCTATTTGGAATCTGACCTGTGCTCCTATTTGGTGAGTCATTATATGCATATTCTGCTTGGGGAAAAATATGATCCCATTGCTTGGGATGCTCTCTTACAAGACTTGTCAACAAATTTCCCAGACTCCTATTCACTACCTCAGTTTTTCCATCAGTCTGGGGATGATAAGCTGAGCTGAAACACAGTTTGGTACCAAGTTTCTTCCACGGTGTCCTCCAAAAGTGCCCCACAAATCTGGTATCTCTATCTGAAACAATACTCTTGGGCAACCCACGCAATCTAACAATTTCTTTGAAAAACAAGTTAGCAACATGGGTGGCATCACTAGTTTTGTAACATGGAATAAAATGTGCCATTTTGGAGAATCTATCTACCAAAACAAAGACTGCATCATTCCCTCTCTAAGTCTTGGGAAAACCTAGAACAAAATCCATGCTCACCATGTCCCAAGGCCTGTCTGGAATAGGTAAGGGAGTGTACAATCCTGCATTCTAGCTCCTTCCTTTAGAATATTGACAAATCTTGCAGTTCTTCACAAAATTATCCACTTCTGCTCTGATATTGGGCTAGAAATAAAAGTGACTCAGCTGCTCATAAGTCTTATTAGTACCAAAGTGTCCAGCAAGTCCACCACTATGCTTCTCTTTGATCAGATTTTCTCTCATGGAACATTTTGGTACACACAGTTGGTTTCTTCTGAATAACAAGTCCTCCTACAGGAAATAATCCAGCCACTGGCTTCTATCTATTAAAACAGGGTTACTACATGCCTCAAATTCTTCTTTAAAGTCAGGATTTGTTTTATACAATTCCTTGAGAAAATCAAACCCTGCAACTTCAAAATTAGTTTCTTGAACAAGCATGTGCCTCCTACTCAAAGCATTAGCTACTTTATTGTCTTGGCCACTTATATGTTTTAAAACAAAATTAAAACTTTGGATATACTCAACCCATTTAGCATGCTTATGTTTCAACTTGGGCTGTTGTACAATGTACTGCAAAGCATGATTGTCAGAATACAATACAAATTCCCTGGACACCAAGTAATGTCTCCATTTCTTCAGTGCCTGAACAATTTCATAGAATTCCTTCTCATAAGAGGAATAATTTCTTCTGGTGTCATTCAGCTTTTCACTGAATATGCCACAGGCCTATCGTCCTAACTCAACACAGCCCCAATGGCCTCTCCATTGGCATCACATTTCACTTGAAATGGTTTTGTAAAATCAGGCAGAATCAAGACAGGCTTCTCGGTTATCTTTTGCTTCAAAACTTTAAAATTTATTTCTGCTTCAGCAGTCCACTTAAATGGCTATTTTCTCTTCTTTATTGTCTCAATTATGGGTGCATTAATCTTACTGAAGTTTCTTATAAACTTTCTGTAAAAACTAGCAAGTCCATGGAAACTTCTTACCTCAAAGACATTCCTGGGTGAAGGCCACTCCACAATTGCCTTAACCTTTTCCGGGTCCATCTTCAATCCTTCTGCAGAAACAACAAACCCCAAATACACCAACTCTTCCTTCATGAATGAGCATTTCTTCAGATTTATCAGCAGTTTCTCTTGGTGCAGCTTCTTCAAGACATGATTAAGATGCCTTAAATGTTCTTCTCTAGTTCTGCTGAAAACTAATATATCATCCAGATACACTATCACAAATTTACCAATGAATTCTTTCAATACTTCATTCATAAGTCTCATAAAAGTGCTAGGTGCATTTGAAAACCCAAAAGGCATTACCATCCATTCATACAGTCCTTCATTTGTTTTAAAGGTAGTTTTCCACTCATCACCCTCTCTTATTCTAATCTGATGGTATCCACTTTTTAAATCTATCTTTGAGAAATATTTAGCACCACTCAAACAGGCCATCAAATCCTCAACTCTGGGCAAAGGGAATCTGTACCTAATTGTGATCTTATTGATTGCTCTGGAATCAGTGCACATCCTCCAGCCTCCATCTTTCTTTGGGCTCAATACTGTTGGTACTGCACATGGACTCAAACTTTCTCTAATCAGCCCCTTGTCCACCAACTCCTGTACTTGTCTCCTGATTTCCTCATTTTCCTTGGGAGTCATTCTGTAGGCTGCCTTATTTGGCAGATTTGAACTAGGGATAAAATCTATCTGATGGCTGATCTTCCTCACAGGTGGCAGCTCATCAGGTAAATCATCCACAACAATGTCACAATAATTGTCTAACATCTCTTGGATTTCTATTGGCAAATCAAAAATCTTTGTAGAAGTAAGAACTACTTTAGGTTTGCAAACTAAAGCAAAACTTACCTCTTCTTCTTCTATCTGCTACAGATATTCCTTCCCGCTCAGCAACAAGGTCTTTGGATCAATCACTCTGCTGGATGGCTCTCCTTCTTCCATGGGTATCAATGTATGGTGTACCCCATCTTTGAAGAACTTGTAAGTGTTCTTCTTGCCATCATGCACTGCTACTCTGTCAAACTGCCAAGGTCTACCTAGCAGTATATGACACACATCCATGGGCATTACATCACACAGGACCTTATCTTTATATTTTCCCATTTGCAGCTCTATCTCACACTGTTCTTTCACAACCAGCTGATGTCCTTTATGCAGCCAGGACACCGTATAGGGAGTTGGATGCTCCATTGTCTTCAACTTCAGCTTCTCTATTACCTCAGTGGAAACCAAATTTTCTATGCTACCACTATCAATGACTAACTGGCAGCATTTCCCTTGGACTTTGCATATGCTCCTAAACAAAGTCTTCCTTTGTGCAGGCTCAATGACCTCTTTGGCTTGCTTCAACAGGGCCTTATTCACCACCAAGGATTCTCCCCTCTCTGGAAGAAGTTATTCTTTGGTCTCTGCTTCTTCTCCAGCCTGGGAAACAACAGGGTTCCTTGGACCAGCACCCACATTCTCTGGACACTCATAGTGCTTATTTCCCACTTGCTGACATCTATAACACCTCAATTCTCTACCTCTGCCCTTGTCTCTGCCTCCTCTTCCTTTTCCTCTGTAAGAACCCCTTCTGCCCCTTGCATCATCCTCTGCAGATGCATTCTGAGGTGAGCTATTGTTAGCTCCATCCCTGGGTGTAGCAGGCTTTCCTCTACCACCCTGACTTCCCTTTCCACAGAAAGTACCTCTCTTCTTGGCAGACTGTTTCCTCAGGAGTTTATACTCTGATTTCAAGGCCATCTGGTAGGCCTCTTCGACTGTCTTAGGAGACAGGAGACCAATCTCATCTTGGATCTCCAGCTTGAGACCATTCACATATCTGGCAGTCTTCTCAGGTGTGTCTTGGAATTTCCCATCCCTTATGCTTACTCTATAGAATTCCTCTGTGTATTCTTTTACTGTCAGCAACCTCTATCTTAGGTTCTGCATTTGTTTATACAATGTCAGCTGGTAATCACTAGGCAAGAATTTACCTTTTAATTTGGCCATCATTCTGGTCCAGCTCTTAATAGGTTGCTTGCCAACTCTCCTCCTTTCTGCCTGCACTCCATCCCACCAAAGTGCAGCATGACTCTTCAGCTTTGTTACTGCAAACTTGACCTTCTTATCTTCACTTATTTCTTCATAATCAAATCACTTGTTCAATTCATTTATCCAGTCTACTAATTATTCTAGATTCAGTCCCCCTGCATAGCTTGACACTTCAATTCTGGGCTTAACTGCAGACCCCATAATGGTTCTAAGGAGCCTCATGTCAGGAGGAATTTCAACATTTTCTTTTGCTTCTTCTGTTTCAGGTTCGCTGACGTCTTCAGAATCTCTGGGCTGTCTCCGCTCCATGGCATCTATTCTGGCCTCAACCCTCTACAACATCCCCAACACCTCAGCGTTGGCAACCAGCCTTCTTCTGCCAGCACCTCTACCAACTCGGATCGCCATGTCAGCAAAACAACTTCAGACAACAGCTCTAATACCACAAATGATGCAACAACGCTGCTGAAAGTCAGCCCCGAGGAGAGATGGTCAACGGTGACGTGGCTCTGTCGATTTTCCCCTTGCTCCACCAAGTCTATTTCTTTTTGTTAATTATCAAATTCACAGAATTTGATAAATAGTACTATCTACAATGTTTAACTTTATATTATATCCCCAAACCTTAAATTAGGCTTTCTGGTCTTTATATTAGTCTTCCAAACTTATAGTAATACCCCGCACTTTGTAAATCCAACTTTATAATAGGACTTTTCTCCGACCCACCTCTACGTCCAATAGTCAATCAACTGCACGCCCCATACCATGGCTAAACCTCGTGCATCTCCGTCGGGCGACCACCGTCCGATGACTCCGCTCCAGATCGACGACCCTTGTCGATATCGCTCAGCCCCCCAGCACCGGATTTTAACGCGTGATGAGAATATGGAAAGGCGGTTTCATACCTCCGTCCGGTGCCACACATCGACGGTTCTATGGAATCACTTCGATTCAGGAAATACTGCCTTTTCACCAAAAGTGGTGCGATATGGCAACCCACTTTTCAAAACCACTCGTGGGTTTGCATAGTGTTTAACCAAAGGTCGAGTCGGGGTTGGGGTATCCTTCTTATGCCTTAACTCCATTCTATAGCTTAGTTCTGTTTTGACAGGGTTCGTTACGATTGTGCAGTGGGGATTCCACGATAAGGATACAGACCGAGGACCTACGATGGAATTTAACTCGCAAAGCTTATCCAACCAATTCACGGGAACAGTGGAAAAATAATGTGGAATTACACAGTCAACATTCTCAACGCTTCCATATTGAACCAGTGTACAATCATTTCTCAATCAAACAATTTCTTCATTAATAAGAATTCAAGACAATTCAATGGCCAACGAACATTAAAATAATTTAACTAGAAACAATTTTTAACACACAGAATTTATTACGGGAATCTCTCTTTCTCTTCCCCTCTCTCTCTCTGTCATACATCCGAAGGATTACAATTATATACACAAACATATGACTCTTCGGTTCCTCTGAGAGGACCGTTTTTGGAAATCGACAGCCTGATTAAAATAATTCAACTAACTTGGAGTATGACAGCTATACTAACTATTCAACTTCTACAACTTAACTGAAATAATAATACAATCAGCTAAGGTATTGACACCTAGCTGTAAAAATTCGACTATTTCAAACCCTCCTAGCCACAACATGTGGAAAAAACTCCTACATTGCTGGCTAGTATCTAATTCCCCTACATCAAAATCCATATATGAATGAATATAAATCACATTTAGCACAATCATCAATAATATAGTCAATGAATGAGGTGAGATAGTTGTCCTTGGGACAATCATGATTCACATCCCGGTAATCGGCACATACTTGAATCATGCCCTACTTCTTCATGATAGGAACGATGTTTGATACCCAATAAATTAAAGGAACATGGTATATGAAGCCAACCCGAAGAAGCTTTTCAAGTTCAACCTTAATCCAGGTAGGCTTCCTGGGATGGACCAGACGGAGGTGTTTTTGGATGGGTTTGGTGTCAGGATATGTCTAAATCTCATGCATTACTATGTTTGGGTCGATGCCTGTAATTTATAGGAAAATTCATCTCGAAACTCACTAAAAATGTCTCTATAAATCTCGATCTCATATGGGGAATAAGATGCTCCAATGTATAGATTTTTGACAAAACCTAGTTTGACAGAAATATTGAGAGGTATCATCTCCTCGATATTAGAAAGGTTCTTTTTGACAAAATTAGGCCAACATAAATCACTAATATTATCCTCAATGGAATATTGTAAGGAGGAAATATGGTGATGCTCTTCCCATGACTCATCATCAATCATCATGATCTCCATGATGCTCTCATCGGTAGAGAATACACGAGAAAATGTGTCAGAAGGCATGTTGTAATTCGGTGATTTATTTACCTAATTGATCTAAGAGAAGGTATAAGTCGCGTAAGTAAAATAAATGACTTCGTAATCTAGCTCAATGGGGCTAAGTGACATTTAGTCGCCAAAACCTTGGATGTTGTTTTCATCAGTTACAATCCATGGATCAACCTGGATAGTAGATTATGATATCACATTGATATAAGAAACTGATAAAAGAGTTGTCAGGAAGGGTAGGAGGAGGGAGTGAAAATGTTCCCATAAGCGAAAATTCCTTTAATAATCCAACCCTGACATGTTGATAGCATTGTAGGGATTCCCCTACAAGACGGACTCTTCCAGTAACATGAGAATCAAAGACAAAAAAGGGAGTTGATATATGGCTACAATCCCACCTTCATGAGGAAAGGTGATGATATGGTAGTAGGTTGAAACAATAGAAACCATAGCATAAACCCACGTATGTCCCAATAGAGGATTTTAATTGAGAGGTCCGTCAATAAATTTTACTTATATAGAGATGATTTTGACCCCTAATTCTACTTGAAGGGAATTAAAAATCACATAAGGTTTGTATGTTCTTGCATTGAAATCTTTCAATGTGGTGTTTGATTGACTCTGTTGAGGTGAACCGATTGCCTTCCAGTAAGAAATCGACATAATGTAGGTTGAGGCTCCCTCATCCATGATAGAATGATGAATGTTGTTACCACAAACGACAACTTGGATTGTAAAATATGATTGAACTAGAAGCCGAGGTGTATAGTTTTTATGAGAGAAAACTAGTAGGTTGGAATCTGATGGATCCACTCATCCGATAGCTAACAACAAGGCCTTTTTTTGGGTAGGGAAAATTCGCAACACCTCAATAGTTGACATAGATGATGGAGACTGAGCCAAGTTTTCAACTACGTTATAATTTTTGGTAGCTCTTGAACGAGGGTTGAAATTTGGCTTATGAATAATTCCCTTCAGAGTTTGATTGTCAATTCCAGAGGAATCACAGGTGGAGTAGGATTAGATGAAGGTGATGCTGAAATGGTAGGTTTATCATCTAACCATTCGGTGGGTTCATATTACTATAGTCCTTATTTCGAGTGGCCACCAATACATCAGATGCCAACTTTGATAATGAAAGCATAAAAAATGTGTTATATGAAGAAGGGTCTGAGGAAACCATATGGGTCTCCTGATTAGGAAACAGGTTAGTCGACACGAGAAGAGAAGTATAATATTTAAGGAATTGATTCATTTGTAACACCCTCTTCCCACATCTACCCAAGTAACTGGCCAACTGGGGTAAACATGTGACGAGAGGCTACTAATATGAGATTCAACCTCCTATATTACTTTGAGGAAGTGGAACTAGCAAAAATATGACAAGTAGACCTTACACTACATCATTGACATCCCCAAGAGGTAACCCAACCTTCCAGGGCCCTATTCCCTGAGGGGGAGTTTATTTTTTACCCATTTTAGGCTTAGTCATTGGAATGTAAGAGAAATTGAGTGGTTATATACCCTTAGCCATGGGATTTCCTTGTCAAGGCCATGGTTAGGGCCCCAAAAGTGCAATATTATGCCTGCAGCTCCGAGATTTGTGCTACATTTTTAGCCCCTGAGCCCAGGTCACTGTCCAGAACTTACTATAACTTTAGGAGATGATAAATAACATTAAAACAAAGACAAGGAAGCAATCACATCATTAGGAACTCATCTGGACATCGACCAACCATGACAGGCATTCCTTCAAGCATGTCACAAACATTGCATCTATAGGTATAAACAACATATTTAAACATGAGGGTCTATTACAAGTTTGAGAATAGCTAAGAATCATTTCTCCACTACATCATAAGCTGCAATACATTCTATTTGACAATATATACATTGGGTATTCATTTACAGGTAAAAACATAGATAGAGCCTTCATCATCACTGATCCAGTACATGGTTATAACCGCCATAATAACAACAGAAATTCCATGGCTACAATAAAAAATAAATCCATACATAAAACAATGCATTTATATACCGAATAACAAAGGAATGAGTGCTTCATTTATGATTGTAAAACCAAACCGAAGATGGGACTTCAATGTTCCACCTGACCATAGGTTGGTTGAGCCGAGTCTCACTTCAGCCAACAACCCCCGTGCCAAATTCCAAGCATGAACGTGGGACTTTCTCAAACACATCAATCAACACCAAACCAGGGCTCTAGAGATTGAACTGTCTCAACCCTAAAACCAGTAATTCCACCTCATTGTCGAACATCACTAACCATCATGGATTGGTCTCCACCCAAGCTGCTCCAGGGCTCTAGAGTGTTTGTTCCAACCAAGGCTCCATGACTAGTAACTCAACCTTAGCTGTTCCCAGTATCCAGAGTGTTTTTCCAATTAAGGCTTCAAGACTAGTAACTTAACCCAACATCTGTCCTCTGGGCTCTAGAGCATTTGTCCAACCAAGGCTCCAGGAACTAATAACTTAAAATAAAACTAAAAGGATAATGAAAACCAACCACAAAAAAATCAATGGAAATAAACCCACACTACCATGGCTTTCCAGGAAATGACAAGGCTAGGAAATCCACATGCATACACCATGCATGCCAAAACTAGTGAGGAAAACATACATGTAACTTGGTAGCTGCAATAAAATCCTGCTATAGTTGTTGATTCTGATGTCCACTTGTAATTTCATGCTCTTCCTTTTCCTTCTTGCTCTAAATCACCAAGTATCCACACTCTCCAAGAGTGCTCCAAGAAAACTATAAGTATCCAAGAGTATGAGAGAGAGAGAGAATAATGAGAGAGCTCCAAAAATACACTGACAAAAGGTACCAACTGATCCTCATAATCCTTTTTATAGAATAGGCCTCTATTTTTTTCATTTTCCATTATTTTTTCTTCATTTTCCTCCTCACTTGCAACTTTTGACCTTAATCTCCCTTTTCTCCTAATTTCCATTATTTTCATAAATAAATGTGCCAAAAATACTTTTTACCTCTTTAATGTCTTAGCCATAGCCTTTTCGAATTTTCTTAGCCATAATAAACCATGTGAATACCCACACTAGGATTTTTTTCGCAACATTAAACTTGGAATATGTGTCCCATCAACCAAG
Source organism: Pinus albicaulis (assembly GCA_034641835.2). Classification (NCBI taxonomy): domain Eukaryota; kingdom Viridiplantae; phylum Streptophyta; class Pinopsida; order Pinales; family Pinaceae; genus Pinus; species Pinus albicaulis. The sequence continues at coordinate 591,183,776 of CM076570.1, forward strand.
GCTATTATTTTAACTTTATTACATGGAATTTTCACCAGGGATGTTACACACTTCAGCAAGGTGTGGAAAATCATGTGTAAAGTAATCCTCGTTGCAAGTTAAGCATGGGTAACGAGGTTTTCGCTTCTCATTGGAAGACTAATTTGTTTTTTTATCCTACGGCGAAGGATATTTCTTTTTATTACCTTCTCATTTCTTATTGATTCCAAATTACTGTGGAGACTTTCCTTTATTAGATTGGACGACATTTATCTCGGAAGAAGAAGCCATAGGAGGATGGGATTGAGGGTTTTGAGCATATGAAGTAAGAGAAACACTAGATGGTTTACTCACTGACTATGAACAATAATAACCAATCACACCATCAGTAGCATGAGATTTTTTACTAGGTGGAGGAGGAACAATATTTGGAGGTATCAGAGCATTTGATATCTTTGCATAGAGCGTTCCTGATTGGGTATAAACGAGATCCAGATATTGTGCACGAGAGATAACTTGCTCTTTGGTCATGACTCCACCTTTAGCCAAATCTTATGCTATGGGTGAAAACAAATACTCGGTGAACCATTCCACTAACAATTGTTCAGGAACATAAGTCTTAACCAATCAACAACGATGCCTCCAACCATGAATGTGATCTGAGATGTGAGTAGAATATGATTATTTTAAATTTTTTAATAGTTTTGTTCTAGTTTAATATCTGATGGGTAACTAGAAATGCGTAAGGAAGGTGGTGGCTAAAGTGTTGAAATCATGGAACAATACTCTAGGTAACTCAATATACCATTTATTTGCGATACATGTAAGCATTCGTTGGAAAAGACAAAGTCAAATGGAATAATCATTAATGAAGTTCGAATAATACATAGTTGATAATTCATAACATGCATCGACAGGTCTTCTCCTGGATTCCCATTGAATTTTGGGATATCCGAAGGAAATTGTTTGGGAATAATCGACCACCATGGAAAATGTGTGAGGGGGTCATTAGTGAGATGAGTTAAGTCTGGAAATTTGAGAGTGGCCACAAAAGGAAACTTCTGATTAAATTATGGAGGATGATGATCTAGATATGAAGGAATAGCTTGAGCACTAGGAACCTACATTCCTGTGTAAAGGGGGTTCTGATAGTAAGGAACTTGGGTACCAAGATAAGGAAGAATATGATAACCAATATACAACTCAACATTTTTCCCAGCACCAGGGTGATGATAAAGCTACTAAAAAAATTCGGTTTGGATTTGTTTGCCTTGAAAATGAGCTCGATATGGACCATACCATTTCCCAATGGGAGTTTTCATTATCCCATGATAATGTGGGTTCGGTTGGGATTGTGTCATACTATGGATAATCTGTCCTATCAGAACTTGAGGAATACACTATCCAAGTGGTTGAGAATGTGAGGTACCTTGTATTGGCTGAGTAATTGGGACTTAGGAAGTACTAGATACCGTTGGAAAATATTCAGATGCAACGACATCCTATAAAGGTTGGTCACATGTATTTGATATTGTTGGGGTGTTGACGAATGGTTAGGAATTTGAGAAGATGGTGCAGATAGAGGATTAAAAAATCAGTCCCAATATGAACCAGGTTAAATAGGTAAACTAGGTTTCCAAATACTAGCAGCCATTCTAGGATAAGGAGGACTATAATGAGGCTAATTACCAATTTTAGGTATACCAACAATAGGTTTTCCCCCTGCTAAAGGAGGAGGGGATTATGGAGGCAACTGTGATCCATATAAAGGATACCCAACATAAGGAGAGTTAGGATGTTGAAGGTAACCTTTGATAGAAGGGCCACCCTGTTGCTCAAACGTAGGTGTAAGTGGAGGAGGAGAAGGAGGAGTAGACTATGTGGCACTCCTAAGAGAAGTACCAGATGATGTTCCTATATTGGATGACATAGGATATGTCCAAGGACTAGAAGCCGCACTAGAAAAGGTTTCAGATAAAGAGTGATAGCCTGGTGGGATGAACGAGTCACTGCATAAATGTGTTTCTGGTGATGTTGTAAACATAGACGTGGAGGAAACATTTGATGACTCGACCATAGTGGTGGACATAGGTTGAGAATTTGGATCAATTCTATTCATGGTTAACAACTCCAATGAATATTGCCGCAAGAAATCCGTGGGTGAGTCCAAATAATCAGGAAAAGGAGTTTGTGTTGGAATTTGAAAAGGAAGAGGGTCGGTTTGATAAAAGTGAAGTCCTTCCCAATGATCAAGAGTAGAAGGAAAAGGGTCTTCTTTCAGTATCTCTTCAATACTCAGAAGTACGAGTGGAAGAGGTTCACCTTCGAGTCCAAGATATATAAGTATGAGACAAAGGAAGAAAATAAGAAGGTCCTGAAGTAATAGGTAAATATGGTTGCATCTCCTCAGGCTCAAAAACCTCAGGAATCAAAGTGTCTGAATTGGGAAATTCAGGTTCGACAACCTTAGGCCACAAAGTTGTAGGGGCTTCTATTTCAATTGTGTCAGTGTCACCGTCAAGAGTATAGGTAATCTCGAGCTCAAAACTCAAAGGGGTAGATGATTCTGGTGGATTAATATCAATAGGAGGGCCAAAAGTGGTTCCTGATGTTATCGATTAAGTATTTTGTGTATTCTTTTGCTTCTCAAGATGTCCATGAGTAGTCTCTAGTGGAAGTGGAGGCTTATTTTTCATTCTACGCAAACGATAGGGTGGGGGATTTTGTTCTTCCATGTCGGACAATAAATTTTGTTAACACAAAAAGTAATAACTAAAAAAGAGGGTAATCTAGGAATACAAGATTACCAAGCAACCGTGAACTGCAATATATATCTCGGCGAACCAAGGACTTAATGTACGAAAACTAATCTCCTCAAATGTTGTGTTCGGTGTATCATGGTATAAAAAGCAGTAGACTTAGTTACCTATGGATGGATAACAACCTATAAGTGACTCCCAAAATATACTCGACGGTACATGGGAGTTCAGTCCATAGTATTGTAATATAATGTGTAACCATTCGATGGGAGCATTCGCTTATACTTTACATGCATGGAGCACCGTCCAATATACCCAAATATACGTGGAGAACGATACTATACACTCACATATGTGGAACGAGATATCAAGCCCAATATGAAACACTGTAAATCGACGACGACTGCTACGTTTAACGACGTCAGAACACGTCTCTAGCCTAGACCCATATATGTTTGCGTTAATGTTGCAAATGTTCCTTAGGTTGATTCAATAAATTTTACTATTTATATTTGATTAATTTTTAGTTTTGGGCTCACCACAGATGCCACCTGAATATCTTAAAATTAAAATCTAGCATGAGAAAATGTAAATCTTTCTCTTTCAATGAAAATATAGCTAAGGAAGAGAAGAAACAAACAATATGCAACATACAACACGCAGCAAACACGATGCAAGATGCAATTTCCCTTTGATTATGAATATTTGTACATTGATTCACATACAAAACCCTAAATTCCAGATGCAAAGTTTTTCTTTTCAACACACTTAATTTTTGAAATGAAGAAAACTAAGATGCAAATGTTGAATCTTGATTCAAAAGGAATTTTTAGAATGAGGGCTATGGACAACAATTCATCCAAGCAATCAATGACCAAACAAAATCATTTTGTAAGTGACCAAATGATAAGAACAAAGAAAAATAAAAACCAATTCTTACCAAAGGGAATCAAACACAAATGAAAACCAAATGGAGGCTTAAGGGAGACCACAAGACATTAAAGACTTAGGGAAGGTCAGCTGGAAGTAGGTTGATCAAAGAGACACTTAGAAATAGAGGAAAAATTTGTGCAAAAACATGGGTCAACGCTAGTGCAGAAGAGGCACCAGTGCTCTACAACACTGGTACAGAGTGGGCCTGAGTGAGGTACAACTCTCTTTCAGAGGCACTGGGGGAGTGTTGGTCTTGGGATGGAGGATTCTGGCACAAAAATTTGCAAAAACAAAACTCAATGAAATCACTTCCTAGGTTTGTTCTTGACTGAAAAAAGTAGAAAAGGTCTATGAAAGAGGTAATAAAACACAATGGATAAGGAAAACCACTGAGGGAATACACTGTTCCCCTGTGGTGTTGTCAATTTTTTATACGATATTTATAATTGCAGACAAAAGCATCTCCCCCAGGTTTGATGGCCAACCTAGAAAAAAAGAGAAACAAGGAACCTAATGCTTTCCTTAAAGTAAATAGATGATGGAATGAAGCCTACCTGTAATCCGTCACACACTTCTTTATTTCTTCAACTTGAATGATCCAATTCCATCTCCAATTGCCAAAATTAAAACCTGCACAATCAGATAACACAATCCAAGAAACTACAAGATATATGCAGTATCATTTAAGTACTCTATTCAATAGATCAACATGGTATCGAAATATATGAAATAATTATGTCACATATATGAAAACATATAGCTATTTGCATTAATAGAAATGGAAGGAGATTACAACCACAAATAGGTGTTGATCTTGTAGAAGAGCTCCTCCAATTTGTCTTGTCCTTTCCTTGTCACAATATGCACCTCCAATCACCCTAAATGTATGGAATTTTAATCTCTCACCACAAAAACATAAGGGTAGAATCATTCTCCCAAATCCAACCCCTTATATATGGAAGGTAGTAAATATATAGAGTGGGGTAAGTTGGGAGTTTTTATCTAATTACCAATCTAAGGTTTTAAATCCACCTTTTATGGGTTAATGGGATCAAAGGATAAGGGATGGAAACTCCAAAGAAGGATGAGATATGATCCAAAAATTTTATCCAATGTAAATGGTTGTAACAAATTCTAGAATCTTCTCGAAGAGGAAGCTTCCAAAAATTATCTCTTTTTCATGAATTTCTAGAACAAATGTAGGTGCAAAGGGGAGCAACCTGTAAGTGATCAACGTCGGCCATAATGGAGAAACATGTAGGTGAATGGGTGTCTAGAGGAAGGTCAGGAAGCGTTGGTACTATAACTGGCTCAAATGAGGTAGTTTAGGAAGAAATTATAGGAAATGAAGGAGGTTCACTTATGGCTTTGTGCAATGATGTTGAAAAGGGGGAATAGGATGTTGATTGACCCCATTAGGAGGCCTAATGATTGGATGTGACAAAATGGCCTATAAAAAATCTTTCAAGAGAACTGGCCCATGAACCATCATCTTAGGGCATGTAAAGAAATACCTTTAAATGAGGAAAAAATAGTGTCATAGTTAATGCATGCAATTATATAAGCTTTATCCAAAAGAAACTATCCCCTCAACTGTTTCTTTTTATATGCAATTAATCTTTCCAAAAATAACTAATACAGTAGGTGATATTCTTATACTTGCAATTAAATGATCTTTTCCCAAAATAATTAACATAATATAATCTTTTTCCCAAATAATTTAACATGATAGCCACTCTTTCCATGCATGCAAACTATATTTATTCCCAATAATTCTATCTCAATAGTTTTCCTTTCCATGCATGTAAAATGCATTTCTTTTCACGAAATCTATCTCAATCAACTATTATTTCCGTGCATCATTAAATATTATTTTCATGTAAACAAATACGTACTTTCTTTTCTTTTTTCTTTTTTCTTTTTCTTTTTCTTTTTTCTTTTTTCTTTTTTCTTTTTTCTTTTTTTTTTTTTTTTTTTTTTCTTTTTCTGAAATGAAGTTAATACAACAACTAATGTTTCTATGCATAAGGATTCTTATTTGTTTTTCACAATAGCTATAGTATTCTGTGCATAAGGATATTTATCACAATTAACTAATATTTGTGTATGTAAATACATGTTTCTTTGGGCCAGAGATATAGGAAAATAGTTATTCTTTGGTTGTGCAAGGTTCACATGTAAACCTTTTCAAGGAAAACCATTTAGACAATTTAATTATTTTCCATAAAAAAATCCATAAAGACTTTCCAAGAAGTGCACAACAAATATTTTCAAGAAAATAAATATATTTAACCTATGCTCATGCACACAAGAACTGCTGGAGTTTTCTAAAAATATTCAACGTAGTGAAAACATGCAAGCACGTGTTCATTTTTTTCAAGAGCTAATAAATTAGTTATCATTTATGTGCACAATTCCTTCCATGAAACTAGTACAATAGTTATTAGTTATATGCAAAAATTTATTTCCAAGAAATTAATACAATAATTATTAGTTATGTGCACAAATTACTTTCCACTAATCTAATACAATAATTGTTAAAACATACGTATTTTCCAAGAAATATGACTAATAGCTAGTTTTTCATGGCTTCTTTATCTTCTTGTATGAAGGGTTTCATGTAATTTTTTTCAAGAACTCAAATACATAATAGCTATTTCTCTTCCATGCAAACTTATATTTTTCTTTCCCAACAAATTAAATGCACAAAATCTATTCTTTTCATGCAAACATGTATTTATTTTCCGAAAATTAAAAGGCCCAACAACTCATTTATATATATATATTTGAGGAAATTATTATTTTACTGCATGCTAATATATATATTTTATTTTCAAGATATGACATGTATTTCTATATTTTATGTGCCATGTATTATTTTCAAACAGCCCTTTCAAATGATTAGCAAAATAAACACACATTTTCCAGGAAAAAGAACATGGGTTCTTATCTCTGTAAACAGAAAATTTCATAAAACAAGCCCACGTATGAAAAATCCTTTTAAGAGTTAAACAACTTAACTCGCATACCTCAAGGGCGCAAAGACATATTGTTCAACGTATCATGGATGAGGAGGAAAATAATGATTTCCAAAAATGCAGTAGCATGGAATCCTTCCATCAAATTTGTCATCAAAATCGAATGAAAAATCTCCCTAACAACAAAAAAATGTTCGCGGAGAATGGCTTGCTTGTAACTATTGCTGACCTTGACTCTAAACGCTAACAGGTTTTGAGCTCATTGAGTCTGAAAAGAAAACAATGATGATCTCCCTTAATGGAGCGATATCCATCCCTCTCCCTTAATGGAGCGATATCCATCCCTTGAATCAACCTCCTGAGATGAGACAAAAAAAAAATTAAAACATAATTCTTTTGTACGAATGTTCCTCCTGTTTCTATCCGGAAGGTTTCCACCAGAATGAAATTTACAAGCAATAAACTAGTTTATTAAAGGAATTGCAATGTAAACGTAATTTATGCCTATGTATATTATGGGCTATTTTTCTACTATACTAGGTTGTGGCTTTAGATTAACAAAAATGATATAATATTATTAAAAAATTGGATGAATTTGAGGAAAAGAGGTAAGATTGGCCTGGGTATCTGCAGTCTCTGCATGAATAATGAGTAGGATAAAAAGAATATCTTCTACAACTATGTATTTGCAAAGGAGATTAGATCCTTATTATATAGTCACTTCAATTTCCAGGATTCATATTACCAATTAGTTGAAGCATGTACCAAATTGTGGCTGGAAAAAGGGAGTGGTTTTATTATCATCCCACTAACATATCATTGGTATATATGGAAAATCAGGAATCAGAAAATCTTTGAGGATAAATCCATTACTCCAACATGGATTGTATCTCAAATTATTAAAAACTAGGTGGGTATGAAAATTCAACTCAAACCACCTAGGGATATATCAATCAAAATGCGACCTCATGAGATTAATGTTCCTACAGGGTTCTTTGATGGGGTAGCATAGAGTGGAATATGTGGCTATGGATCTTGGTTGATGATATCCCCTACTTGCCATTATAAACTACACTGGTACGATGGACTGGGATCGAACACTAGGGCTGAGACGTTGGCACTCTGGGGCCTTCTATGGTTTACCAAACACTTATACATTGACACCATATGGATCTTTGGGGATTAAAAAGTGTTGATTGATTTTCTAAATCATAGAAATCAGATGGCCCCCCTAAATTTAACTTCATAGATTGAATGTATCTCATTTTTGGCCAGCATGTTCACCCATATTTATCGAGAGAAGAACTCTACAAAAGATCGGTTGTCTAAAAAGGGCCTGCAGGGGTCTTTTGGGGAAATTAGATATGAATTATTTGAAGCAAAAAGGGTTGGGGCGAGTGGAACTGTAATATTTTATAGAGTATGTGTTGGATTGTGGTCTTTTGTCTTTGGTCTGATGTGTTACACTTCCTTCAATGCAGGGAGGAAGTAAGTGAATATCACATAGATGCGAATGAGACCTTTGACAGTAGACATAGTTTTTATGCTACCAAGTATGGCGAGCACATATGTATTTTGGGTTTTATACAGTTTAGACCTTTTCAGATTTCCATATTACTATTTCATGAAGAAGGGGAAGACTACTTTGGCGGCGCCCCTCCAGCTAGAAAGGATCGAAAAAATAGTAGAAGGAAAGTGTTGTAGCCTCTACAACACCCTCCAAAAATCCACCCTCTAAAATTTTTTGGAGCCCTCTGAGCATCGAAAAGCTAAGTTAAAATCTGTAAAGGTTAAGAGTCGTTGAGTTGCAAAATGGTTCCTTTCCCCAAATCTGCGGCCTAGCGACCCTGCGACCTCTCTGGTCGGTAAGTCGCTAAGTCGAAGATCTCTTGGATTTTTCAAGATCGCGAGGTCGCACCTCCCTTAAAACACGGAACATTGCGACCTAGCGACCTCATTAATAGCTCGCACGCGTGATCATTTTATAAATAGAAGGGTCGCTAGGTCGCATTCTATTCATGTGACAGAGAGAAAAAACACTCTTGACAAGCCGACTCAAGCACGATTTTCCCGGGTAAGTTGCTGTTTCCTCCTGTTGTTTCCTTTTCTTTACTTTGTTGCCCTGTTACATCTACCTTAGCCTTTAAAACCATCCATCATTCCTCCTCTTAACCCTTTAGGACTGGAGACGCCCTAACTACCCTAACACTCCTCCTCCTTGCACAACCTTGTAACCACAATTCATCCAGCCTCCTTGGTATGTGTTGTTTCTTTCCTGAAACTACTTCCCCTCCTTTGTTTTGATAGCCCCCTTAGCCTTGCGTTATTTTAAGTTAAAGGGAAATATATTTCAATAGCGTAGTGGACCATGTCGCATCCTAAAAACCCCAGCCAACCTTAGCACGACTTTCGACCTTTGCGACCCTTGCAACCCTGTGACCCTGTGACCCCAGTCGCTGAGTCGCCAGGTCACAACCGCCCTCCAAACTGTTGTTCGCAACCCTCGCGACTCTGTGACTCCAGTCACTGAGTCGCCACGTCGCAGCCACCCTACAAACTATTGTTCGCGGCCCTTGCGACCTTGCGACCCTGTGACTCGGTCGCAAGTCACAGAGTCGCACTCTCCTCGAACTGCGAAGCGTTTGCGACCTAGCGACCTCGCGACCTGGTCACAAGGTCGCTTCCTCATGAAAGCTTAAACGTCGTGACCCTTGCAACCCTGCGAACCAGTCGCAGGTCACTAACTCGCCCCTTCTTGTGTCTTCAGTTGGGAAAATTTAATAAATTTTTCCTAGGATTTTATCATTATGGCATCTTTCTTATCCTGGGATTCTTTCATGAACATGACAAGTGAATTTGAAGCAGACTTATAGTGTGTCCCCGTCTCTTCAGACTCAAGCAACATGGGACCTCCAGTGGACCGCAGAAAAAACAAGAGCCCAAAAATAGAAGACATAGAAATGGATATAACAATGTCTCCGCCCCCGATCTACAAGGACACCTCATGTAAATTTTCCAAATGGGATAGCATGCGTTGGTATCAAGTATACCAGGAATTTTCTCGGCCAAAATTCCCAGAAGACCTCCCCGACCGACAAGTATACATACAAGTTAAAAGGTCGAAGCTCCATAATGCAGGTGCCCACCCTTCTATATTCCCATGCGCGGAGGTCATTGAGTGGATCTTACAAAACATCGACCCCAAAAAATGGGTAATTCGGGACTATGAAGGTAAAGCATTTGCGATTCTCAAGGGCTCGGATGTTGAGTTTTACTATGCACTGCTAGAACGAGAGCAGGTCTTCACAGAAGAATGGGCCACCACCCACGTAGTCACCATAACAAATACCCTGAAAAGATGGTGGGAGGAGCCTGAAAAGTTCAAAGTCAAGAATGATCAGGAATATCCAGTGGCGGGTCTCCGGAAAGTATATAAGCTAGTGGCAGTTATGCTTTGCAGGATATACGGTCGTCCTGATGCCACCACTTTCAGTGGCACATGGGTATCCCTGATGGAGTATGTCACTATGCACAGAACTCGTTTCAATTGGGCTAGCATGCTGATGGCATCTCTCTAGACAAACATATCATCGGCACTAGCACCAGAGGAGGGATATTCCTCTAAATTCTATATGGCTTCCAAGTTGTTGGATGTTGTTTGTTCCTGGTGCCACTTTGAGGGATGGGCCCACAACTGGGATCTAGAGCAGGCATGCCCAATTCACTTAGAGACGAAAGTATTTTGGGACTCTAGGTATAAGCAATACATAGAGCCAATCTCGCAAATCTTCATCCTGGCACTCTATAGAAAATTGTTCGGTCAAGACACTCCATGCATGTCCTGGCGAGCCATGGAGATGTTAGTCAAGGTGGCACATTGGTTCCCACTCACATAATATACCTTTATTCAAGTCTTTGGTTCATTCAAGACTCCCCATGTTATGCCCCGATATGTTATAGATAAAATGCTCCTTCAGGAGGTTTGTTTTCAGATGACTTCCGACTTCTCTAAGGTCCTGACTAAAGGTAAGAATAAGTTGTGGCCTACACTGCCTCTCACCATCGGTGCCTACATGGTCAAGGATTTCATAGAGGTAGAGGCAGAGACTGAAGAAATGAGAGGTTTTCACCTAGGGCCATTGGATCACCGAACATATGATCTAGAGAGGATAGTCCATGATCACTCTAAGCAAGCTAAGTTCAAATGGAGCTACAACATACAGAATGCCCATATGAAGATGAGAAAAGAAACTGGTATAACGCAGATAGGGAACTTGCCCCGGGGGCATGGTTCAATCAGGAATATCTAGATGATCACATGTTGGAGGAAAGAATCTGTGAATTAGGAGGCGCTTCTTCTTCTCAGGCCAAAAAGCCTCGAACCAGCATAGGTCACAACACTACTTCCCAACAGAAAGAGGAAGAGGCCAAAGCTCAACATGAAACTGAAAAGAAGAAAAAAGAGGATGAAGAAAAGTGTAAAAGGAACCTAAAGGCAGAGCAAAAGAAGAAGCAGGTAGAAGAGGCCCAAAAAAGAAAGGTAGAGCAGGAGCCTGAGGCTGAGGCAGAATGATAGCTCAAAAGGGAATTAGATCAAGTGGAGGCCTAATGTAAGAAGAGAGAAGAACAAGAAACAACAGCAGAAGTAGAGCGCCAATAGAAAGAATAACATGAAAAAGCAGAAGCAGAGCATAAGAAGAAATAAGAATAGGAAAAAGCAGAAGCAGAGCGCAAGCAGAAAGAAGAACAGGAGAAAGCAGAAGCAGAGCGGCTTCAGAAAGAAGAGGAAGAAAGGAAAAGAAAAGAAGAGGAAGATCAGAGATCAAAGAACATCGATACATCCCCTCCAGTCACAGAGTCACAAATTGAGCTACAACCCATCAAAGTGCCTGTAGTCAATACACGCTTTTCACTCTCTGAGCCGAGCACTTACGAAGGGAAAGAAGAAGAAGTTTTTAAGCTTACAAGGCTCACATATGATCAGTTCTCCTTCAAGATCTGAAAGGATAAAAGGAGATGTTTGGCACGAAACCCTTGTGCCCCAGTCATATCCGCGATGGAGAAAGATATAGTCCTGGATACTAGGACTAACCCAGTAATGATAGCATCGGTTGGCACTACTTTTGTCGCGGCCATGGAGGAAAATGTAAACCAAATGAGTAGAGAGATCCTCTCTCTAAAAAATAAGTTACAAGAAGCAGAGCAAAGGGAGGCAAGGGCAGAGCAAGAAAAGACAATGTTAAAGGAGGAAATTTAGCAGCTTCAAGACAAAATTACTCCTGTTAACGAAGTACCGCTCACCGTCTGAAGAGAGTTGGAAGTATTGGAGGTCACCATGAAGTAGGTTTATGGGGAAATGTTCACTATAAAACAAATGGTTTCTCCCCTACTGAGAGCCCAAGAAGAGACTAAGCAGAGGAGTGAGCAACTGAGGGAGGCCTCCACCACTGTGGATGGGATGATAAAATGGACAGGTCGATACCCACAGGCTCTGGAGAACTTTCCCAAGAAAGACTAGATCCACACCTAGGATGCCAAGGTCCAAATTTGAATTAAAATGCAGTCCAAGGATAAGTTTTCCAAAGACCTAGAAAAGATAATGGCCGCATACGAGCATTTGATCAGTGGCATTGACTCAATGCATGCTCTACACCACATTCCATCGTTGGGTGCATTGAGCAAGGAAAAGACATGGGGATAGGTGGATCAGGAGATTCAAACATTTCTGCAACCTATCAGATAGGCCGTTGCCACTCCTGATCTTGCAGCATCACAGGAGAACTTGGGTAAATTCATTGTTACACCAGTTTGGATCTACACTAAACTGGCCTCTTTAGCCAACCAAGTCACGCTCAAAAGAGAGACTCTGATTCCAAATGCCTTAGAGTGCCTGCATCGGTTAAGGGAAGAAGTTCCCTTGATTTCCCCAATAGTGGCAGATTATTGTGCATGGCAGAACTTTCTCAGAGAGCAACAAGCTGATGCCCCTGACCTAACGATCACGTGCAAATTCTCATGATCAGATGGCAGTAGGTCGCAGGTTGTACATAGCAACTAGGCCGTAGGTCACACTGTCTGGTTGGGTTGCAAGTTGCATCCTCCATTCAGGTCGCAAGGCAGCACAACGGTCAGGAAAGCGAAGAGTCTGGTAGCCCAAAGGGCAAATTTTGGCCTATAAAAACTTCCTTCGAGAAGATTGTGAGGATCATTTTTTGGGACTCAAAGAGTTAGAGAGCATTGTATAGAAGGACTACACACTTTTGAATATGAATATAGATACTTGTTAAATTCCTTTTGGATCTGATGTGGTTTGATGTGTGAGCATTATGAGTATTTTGTTTTCAGTTTCTAATATCTTTTGATTAATGAAACTATGTTTCCAATTATGTCATTGATGCATTATATTTCTCTAAATATGTGTTAATGGTGCTAATTTTATTTCGCTTTCTCAATGAATGCTAATAACTTTGTTTACTGACATTTATATTTCCACCAAAACCAGTTAAGGAAGTGAAGGGTGTTCTACCATAAAGAATTGTTTCTTCTATGGTTAGAAAAGCGCACAAGCATGACCCTAATGATATGTTGTTGACAGCATTTCCTTTTGGCCCCATGCTTCATTATTCGGCTTGCTACGCATAGTTTTATATATTCATTTAACTCATCAATCATGTATCTTGTATCATCCGAGTAAGCGTGTGTCTGCAGGTTCATAAAGTCCTACTAAGACCCAGGGAAAGGAGAATTAAGCAGTATCCGGGCCCACACCCCGAACGAGATCCCTATTTCAAATGGTTTAGAGTCTAGTTGGGACTTTTTACCGGGGAGATCCTGTGCTGTTGGCCAGACATATTTTCCCGTCAATAGAATTGGTGCTAGAAGGAGGGCCGAATGGAAGCCTCCTAGCACACAAGTAATATTCTGTTACAAACTCCCCAAGGGGAGGTCATAAACGATGACACTGGTCCTCCCCCTTTGGAAGATGTCCAAGGGGAGGAAGCTCCATATTATGAAGTCACCAGGGAGCAGTTAAGAGTTCTATGCCCAATTGCCTGTAACCTCATCAGGGATTTGCAATTCACTCCAGTCATGAGTTTCCTGACCCATACCAAGACCCCTGCTGCTAACCTCACTCGCAACAGTGCCCTTGTAAATTCCCTGCCTCAGTTGATAAATTTGATGGTTGAAGACCTCGCAACAACTATTGAGAATAACAAACCTATTTTGGAGCCCCAAGGAGCTGAAGAAGAAGAACCTGACATGAATGAAACCCATCCTGACCCTCAACCTAACCAAACCCAAAATAACAACAATCAGGTCCGCTACCCACCAGGAGGAGGTGAGGGAAATAGAGGCCGAGGGAATGAAGGCGAGGGAAATAGAGGTCGAGGGAATAGAGGAAGGGGAGATAGAGGTCGTGGCCAAGGTCACCATGTTCCGACCGTTGTCAAAACCAAAATAGGCCCCCTATCTACAATTTGGGATATCTTAGAAATATGGCCAACCGCGAGGGACGTCAAGACGAGCACTCTCACCATGAAGGGGAAGCATCTGTGTCAGGTGCGGGAAGTGAATCTAAATCGGAAATCAGGCACTACGAGCAAGCCAGGTGAGTGCAATCGCTCGCTTGGATGGCCCAATCCCCATTATATCTCCTGGCCCCCCTCCACGACATGCCTAAGCACCCTGAAAAGCACCTCCCCAAGTTTGACCTCGAGAAAGGCACACTGGCCGAAGACCACATAAGTAACTTCTACCTTTCACTGCAAATTATGAGATTTCAAATAGATGATGTTGCCTGCTGTATTTTTCCCTGCACTCTTGAGAATAAAGCGGCCACCTAGTATCGCTCTCTCCCAAGTGCCTCTATATTATCATGGGACCAATTCCGTCGCATTTTCTTACAGAAGTTTTCGGAGGACAAAACACCCTCCATGATCCTCATGGAGTTAAGTACCATCAAATATCAAAAGAAAGAGAAGGTCAGAGATTTTAATCAGCGTTTCACTACCATACTGAACAAATTCCCCCCCAACTTGGCGTTGGACAACTCCATCACCATAGACTACTACACAAAGGCTCTTCCCAGAGACATTGTTGTCTTCGTAAAGAATGAGGCTAGGGCTACCCTTGCAGCAAATTACGTAGCTACCCTTTCTGTAGAAAATGACATGATTTCAATAGGGTTCATTGATCATGAAGGACGAGATGATCACAAACCCATCTCGAAGAAGAGTCAGTCTTCCACACTCAAAACTGCAGATAAGGACAAAGATACTTTCGACTTCGAGAGTATATCAAAGACCCTTAAGCTATTAACCAATGAAGTCTCTGATCTAAAGAGAAAGGGCATTAAACCTACTACTGGCACCAAAACAAAAAATCCCTTTTCAGAAAGAATAGCCCCACCACCAGTCGACCTCCATCAAACCCAAACACAATTCTCAACGTGGAAGAAATCGGAAAGGATCATTTTTGTTCTTTCCACCAAGCCTCCCACTCTGATAAGACATGCCCTCAATGGATTGGAAGCATGACTATAGTGGTAAATCAACTCCTAGATGATCAAACCCCAGGGGACGCAGGAGAGGATGATGTCTCTGACAATGATGAAGATCTACCCCCTGATGAAGAACCAGGATCTGTCGTCCTTGAGTTTGATGTGATCCGTGGGGAAAGCACCCATACCATCATTGATATTAACGTGGCCAACAACCCTAAGGTCAAGCCCGTGCAAAACTATAGCCTAAGAAGCAAAGGATCGGTTCCCGAACAGTCCTTCGAAGAGAATAAGAGGGCCTTCTTAAGTAAAATCTTACCCCTGGTGAATGAACACCATGTTGTTACCGCTAAGAAGTCCACTCCTAACAACACCCAAGTAAACCAGAAGAGAAAGCTGGCGGTAGGGTCACCCAAAACCCCCACCAATACTAGTCCACATTCTGATTCTAGTTACAACATTTTTGAAGACATGAAGAAAACTAGAGCCAATATCTCCCTTTGAGCTTGCCCGCATCACCAACCAACTAGAGCTTATTCTCAAAGCCTTCGCCAACGCCTCAATAACCAAACCTGTAAGCAACACATCCACCCAAGCTAGTCCGAGCTTCTAGTCTATTGTGAACGCCATAATTGTGAACTCCAGGGGATCTACTCCCCCCTTTCTCCTGTCATTTGAAATTTTTAACTTCAACGTCCATAACTGCCTGGTTGATTCCAGCGCATCCAAAAATGTCATGCCCCTGTCTGTTTATAAAAAGCTGAACATTCGCCTGGAGAAAATTGATGCTAAGATTATTCAGCTTGACATCACAAGTGCCCACTGTAGGTGAACTAAATAATGTCATCATCCACCTGTCCTCTAACTCCATAGTCCACCAGTGTATAGACATTGTAGTCGTAGACATCCCGAAAGCCTACGATCTCTTACTTATAAGTAGGGACTGGTCCAGCAAGCTACAAGGGTACTTTGCTATTGATTGGTCTCACATGTGGCTTCTTTACAAGGGTTGAAACAACCAAATCAGAGTGGAGAGTGAACCTTATATGAAACATACTGTGACTGATTTGGACGCTACTAATGAACCTATTAGCTTTTCCCAAGAGGAGCTTGGCATGTGTTTCTTAGAGGCCATATTCGGATGTTACCACCCCCCTCAATCCCCAGTAAGCCCAGAGGTCCAATCAGAGCTAACGCTCATCACTGAAGACCAAACGGTTCCCATCATACACCAAGCTGAAATATCTCCCCAACCCACAGCTCCGGAGGAACCAGAAGATGATGTATGGACCTTGTATTATGACGGTTCCAAGACGCATGACGAAGCTGGTGCGGGTTGCATCCTATTGGATCCCCAAAAGAATAAGTTTTTGATTTCATGCTGGCTAGAATTCCAGTGCACCAACAATACCACCGAATATGAAGCCTTATTCCTCGAACTTAGAAAGGCGTTGGACCTAAAGGTAAGATGCTTAAAGGTTATTGGAGATTTTGAGATCATCACTCGTCAGGTACGCAATACCATTCATTGCTTGTCTCCACACTTAAAAGCTTATCAACAAGAGGTATGGCATCTAATTTCTGCTTTTTATGCGTTTGGAATTAAATCTGTGCTTAGAATGCATAATGCGGCAGCTGATACTTTGGTTAACGCTGCGGCTAGGTTCACCCCTTTAAGAGATGGTTTTTCTATTGAAATAGTGTATAAACCGTCTATGCCAAATAAAATCACTAATTTTCGCGTCTTTGATGATGACCAATAGATACTGGAATTCATGCTCAGCACCGAGGTGTTCAAAGATGCAGTGATATAAGAAGTGGACCATGATCAAGCCTTGCAGGAAGAACATGATGAGCACAAGGAAAATCCCATGCCCAAGGGAATAGTGTCGCTTGAAAATTTGTTCAATCTGCAAAACCATTTCCGCGGGCCCCCAAATACCAAAATACAAAGTTCCACCTTGGCACATCGACAGGTAAACTTAGGAACAGATGAGGACCCAAAGTTCATCAACCTCGGGAAAGATTACTCTGATCAGGAGAAGCAAGCTTTCACCCAACTATTCCAGAAATACCGAGACGTTTTCGCTTGGACGTATGATGAACTGCATATGTATGACACTTGGATTATTCAGCATGTGATCCCTATGAAGGAAGGAATGAAGCCCTTTTAGCAAAAGCTAAGAAAAGTGCATCCTACACTGGAACCAATGATTCAGAAAGAACTTAAGAAACTTTTGGATGTGCGCATCATCTTTAAAGTTCAACACTCCACTTGGGTATCAAATCTGGTCCCGGTATGGAAAAAATCTGATGAGATCCATTTGTGCATGGATTTTCGAAATCTGAATAGGGCCTCAGATAAAGATAACTACCCAGTGCCCCTTATGGAACAGATATTGCAAGCCGTATCTGGATCCGAAATGTTATCCTTGTTGGATGGTTTTTCCAGATATAACCAAGTGCTACTAGCTGAACCAGACAGATTAAAAACTATGTTCCGGACTAAGTGGGGGACTTTTGCTTTCAAGCGCATGCCCTTCGAATTGATAAATGTTGGGGCAACTTTCCAACGGGCCATGGATATAGCTTTCCATGGTCTAATAGGACAAATTGTTGTGGTATATTTGGACGACGTCACCGTGTTTTCGAAACACTGGGGCGATCACTTACTCCATGTCAGGAAGATTTTCGAAAGATGCAGGAAGTATGGGATCTCACTCAACCCAAAGAAAAGTGTTTTCGCCGTGTCAGAGGGGAATTTTCTTGGCCACATCATAACCAAGCACGGTATTGTTTTAGATCCCGAGCAAGCGAAGGTCATCGCCCAGATCCCACCTCCGAGTAGAAAAAAGGCCACGCAATCTTCCCTTGGGAAAATCAACTTCATATGGAAATTCGTATCAGATTTTTCCCAAATAGTCAAGCCTTTGCAGGGGATGATCAAGAAGAATGTGATTTTCAAATGGAACCCACCGGAGAAGGAGGCTTTCAACAAAATAAAGCAAGCCATTGTAGAAGCACCATCTCTCCAAAGTCCAGACTTCAGTAAAAGTTTCATCTTGTATACCTTTGCGTTAGATTCATCACTTGTGGTTGTCCTCACATAGAAAGGCGCAAACAATGATGAACGACCCATATCATTCATGAGCACTGGGTTGCAAGGTGCTGAACTAAATTACCCCAAGATTGACAAGCAGGCTTACACAGTATACAAAGCGGTCAAGCATTTCTGGCCAGACGTCTTGAAAAACCATGTCACGGTGTACGTTCCCCACCCAGCTATTCGTTCGCTTTTTGTGTAGCAAGAGCTGGGCGAGAGACAAGGAAACTGGATGGCATGTCTTCAAGAGTATGACCTGGAGTTCAAACCGGCACATACTATAAAAGGACAAGGACTCTGCCAAATGGCCGCGGAGGCTACAAGCTCACACGGGGTTGAAGAATAATGTTGGGAACAAGAAATCGACATGTATCAGAGTGACCATGCACCTCAGCAGAGGAACCTTTCTTGGTACTCTGACATTTTGGAATATTTTTCCCACGGCATAATGGATCCTGTCATAACTTCTCGGCAGAAACGCACAATAAGGCTAAAGGTTGCATCCTACCAATTAATACAAGGAAAAATTTTCAAGAAAAATTACGATGGAGTTCTACTACGCTGCCTTGAACGCAATGAAGCACAGAGCATCCTGACAGAACTACACGATGGACCAGCCGGGGGACATTTTGCAGGCGATACCACTACCCACAAAATAATGCGCGCAGGCTACTATTGGCCAATCCTCTTCAAAGATGCTCACGCATATGTCCAGAAGTGTAGCCAATGTCAGAAGTGCACCAATCAGGAAGCACGAGCAGCCGCTCCATTACAGTCAGTGGCAGTAGAGAAACCTTTTAAACAGTGGGGGTTGGACGTGATTGGAGAAATATTACTGCACTCCTCCAAGCAACACCGGTATATCCTCACCGCTACCGACTATTTCATCAAGTGGGTTGAAGCAATACCATTACACCAAATCAACGATCAAGAGGTAATAGAGTTTGTCACTCATTCTATCATAACCAAGTTTGGCGTTCCAAATTCACTTGTTTTTGACAATGTAACTTATTTTTCGTCTTTCAAGTTGTATGATTTTTCTTTAGAAAATGGTATTGTACTTAAACACTCTGCAAATTATTACCCCCAAGGAAACGGTTTAGCTGAGTCAACTAATAAAAACCTTATCCACATCATCAAAAAGACTCTATTTTCCCACCAGCAAAACTGGCATAATGCTCTCCATAACGCCCTTTGGGCTGACCGGGTTACACACAAATCCTCGCTTGGCACCTCCCCTTATTTTCTTGTATATGGAAAAGAGGTCGTCCTTCCTCCCCACCTATCTCTCCCCACCCTCTAGTTGTCCCAAGAAAGCTATGGCACCCCATGCCCCACCTTGTAGGCCCGAATCGACACATTATTGAGAATGGAGGAGGAGAGGCAAAAAACCCGGTAAAAATTCGCCATCCACCAAAGCTGGATTAAGAGATGGTTTGATAAAAAATCCGCCAGGCATAAAATTTTCTAAGTAGGGGACCTTTTTCTTAAATGGGATAAAGCTCACGAAGAGAAAGGGAAACATTCCAAATTCCAAGCTCTTTGGATAGGTCCATTCCAAATTAAGGAGAAGCTAGGTACCCACACATTTAGAACGGAAAATCTAGAGGGAAGAATCGAGGTCCTCCTGGTAAATGGGCATGACCTCAAACATTACTTCACTTAATAGCCCTCGGAGGGTCGTCCCACCCCTGTACCATATTTTATTGTTTTTTGTTTTAGTTTTCATTTTGTAGGTGTCCTTCAATAATGTGGAAGGAATTGTAAAAGTCACGCAATTGGCATACTGCACCAGGATCTGTGCTGATGATAAGTCTTTTCGAAGATCACAAAATATGGCAGGAGCTTTCCTATGATTGACACCCAAAGGTAATACATTACCTACTCCGAGCTACTAAGCGTGGGTAGCTCACCTAGCAAGCTTGAAAGGGTGTCTGTGAAAAGAAATTCGGTTAAAGCGGCAACTAGACCGGAAGGGAACAGAGCTAAATTTAGGTGATGTAAGGATATCCAAGAAAACCCAAAGTCCTCATACAGACCAGGAGCAACCTCTCTTGCAAGTAAAATAAGTTGAGATCCCTCATCTGCCTAGGCAAAATAGCCTCTCTCAAATAAGTGCCATGAGCACATCTAAATAAGTGCCTCGGGCACATTTAAAATAAGTGTCGTAGCACATCAATAAAGGGTAAAGGATTGAGAAAGGATTCCTGCCCAAAGAGGTGATACAACGAATCTTCTGGGGTACTGACTAGGCTCGCTGGCAACAGAGCAACGTTTTTGACTCCTAGGCAATGACTCCGCCAGGACCGCGAGGTTTGCAGGCAGTGGAGCAGCACAATGAGGGTGAAATAATTATATCGGATCCTATAAATCCCTGAAGTGCTCGAACCCTTTCAGTCTGGAAACCAGAATCAAAAGAAAAAAAAAGAGAGAAAACTCAGTCAACCAGCACCTAAACAGAAAAGCAGGCAAAACAACCTTGCAAGGTGCGAAAGGCAAGATCCTGGGAACCTTAAGGTGAAAGGAATAGCCTGCTAAGGCCCCTCCCTCCCCCCACCGATTAAAATCATCAATAAAGGTTATGGGCCCAACCAGTGAATCACCATTTGTTGTAGCCTCTACAACACCCTCCAAAAATACACCCTCTAAATTTTTTTTAGAGCCCCCTGAGCATCGAAAAGCTAAGTTAAAATTTGTAAAGGTTAAGAGTCGCTGAGTCGCAAAATGGTTCTTTTCCCCAAATATGCGACCTAGCGACCCCGCGACCTCTTGGGTCACTAATTCGCTAAGTCGCAAATCTCTTGGGTTTTTCAAGATCGCGACCCCGCGACCTTGCGACCCGACTGCGACCCCCCAGATCGTGAGGTTGCAAGGTCACGAGGTTGCACCTCCCTTAAAACATGGAACATTGCAACCTAGCGACCTCATTAATGGCTCACATGCGCGACCCTTTTATAAATAGAATGGTCGCTAGGTCGCATTCTCTTCATGTGACAAAGAGAAAAAACGCTTCTGACAGGCCGACTCGAGCGTGATTTTCCTCGGTAAGTTGTCATTTCCTCCTACTATTTCCTTTTCTTTACTTTGCTACCCTATTACATCTACCTTGGCCTTTAAAACCATCCATCATTCCTCCTCTTAACCCTTTAGGACTGGAGATGCCCTAACTACCCTAACACTCCTCCTCCTTGCACAACCTTGTAACCACAATTCATCTAGCCTCCTTGGTATGTGTTTTTTCTTTCCTGAAACTGCTTTCCCTCCTTTTTTTTGATAGCCCCCTTAGCCTTGCGTTATTTTAAGTTAAAGGGAAAGATATTGCAATAGCACAGCGAACCACGTCGTGTGCTAAAAACCCCGGCTAGCCCTAGCGCGACTTCTGACCTTTGCGACCCTTATGACCCTGCGACCCTGCGACCTCGATCGCTGAGTCGCTAGGTCGCAGTCACCCTCCAAACTATTGTTTGCGACCCTCGCGACCCTACAACCATGCGACTCCAGTCACTGAGTCGCTAGGTTGTAGCTGCCCTCCAAACTTTTATTCGCGACCCTTGCGACCCTGTGACCCAGTCGCAAGTCACAGAGTCACACTCTCCTCGAACTGCCAAGCGTTTTCGACCCAGCAACCTCGCGACCTGGTCGCAAGGTCACTTCCTCCTAAAATCTTAAACCTCGCGACCTTGTGACCCAGTCGCAGGTCTCTAACTCACCGCTTCCTGTGTCTTCAATTGGGAAAAGTTAATAAACTATGCCTAGGCTTTTATCATTATGGAATCTTTCTTATCCTGGGATTCTTTCATGAACATGACAGGAGAATTCGAAGCAGACTTAGAGTGTGTCCCTGTCTCTTTAGACTCAAGCGACATGGGACCTCTAGTGGCCCGCAAAAAAAACAAGAGCCCATAAATAGAAGACATAGAAATGGATATACCAATGTCTCCACCTCGATCTACAGGGACACCTCGTGTACATTTTCCAAAGGGGACAACATGCATTGGTATCAAGTATACTAGGAATTTTCTTGGCCAGAATTCCCAGAAGACCTCCCTGACCAACAAGTATACATACAAGTTAAAAGGTCGAAGCTCCACCATGCAGGTGCCCACCCTACTATATTCCCATGCGTGGAGGTCATTGAGTGGATCATACAAAACATCTACCCCAAAAAATGGGTAATTCAAGACTATGAAGGTAAAGCATTTGCGACTCTCAAGGGCTCAGATGCTGAGTTTTACTATGCACTGCCGGAACAAGAGCAGGTCTTCATAGAAGAATGAGCCACCACCCATGCAGTCACCATAGCAGATACCCTGAAAATATGGTGGGAGGATCCTAAAAAGTTCAAAGTCAAGAAGGATCAGGAATATCCAGTGGCGAGTCTCCGGAAAGTATATAAGCTGGTGGCAATTATGCTTTATAGGATATACGGTCGTCCCAATTCCACCACTTTCAGCGACACATGGGTATCCCTGATGGAGTATGTCACTATGCACGACACTCATTTCAACTGGGCCAACATGCTGATGGCATCTCTCCAGAAAAACATATCCTCGGCACTAGCACCAGAGGAGGGATATTCCTTTGAATTCTGCATGGCTTCCTACTTGTTGGATGTTGTTTGTTCTCGGTGCCACTTTGAGGGATGGGCCCACAACTTGGATCCAGAGCAAGCACTCCTAGTTCACTTAGAGACGAAAGTATTTTGGGACTCTAGGTATAAGCAAGACATAGAGCAAATTTCACAAATCTTCATCCCGGCACTCTACAGGAAATTGTTCAGTCAAGACACTCCATGCATGTCCTGGCGAGCCATGGAGATGTTAGTCAAGGTGGCACATTGGTTCCCACTCACAGAATATACCTTTATTCAAGTCATTGGTTCATTCAAAGCTCCCCATGCTATGACCCAATATGTTACAAATAAAATGCTCCTTTAGGAGGCTTGTTTTCAAATGACTTTTGGCTTCTCTAAGGTCCTAACTAAAGGTAAGAAGAAGTTGTGGCCTACACTGCCTCTCACCATTGGTGCCTACACGGTCAAGGATTTCAGAGAGGTAGAGGCAGAGGCAGAAGAAATGAGAGGCTTTCACCTAGGGCCATTGGATCACTGGACATATGATCCAGAGAGGATAGTCCCTGATCACTGTAAGTAGGCTAAGTTCAAATGGAGCTACCAACATACGGAATGCCCATATGAAGATGAGAAAAGAAACTGGTATAATGCAGATAGGGAACTTGCCCCCAGGGGCATGGTCTGATCAAAAAGATCTAGATGATCACACGTTGGAGGAAATAATCCATGAATTAGGAGGCACTTCTTCTTCTCAGGCCAGAAAGCCTCGAACCAGCACAGGTCACAACACTACTTCCCAAAAGAAAGAGAAAGAGGCCAAAGCTCAGCACAAAACTGAAAAGAAGACAAAATAGGATGAAGAAAAGCGTAAAAGGAACCTGAAGGCATAGCAAAAGAAGAAGCAGGCAGAAGAGGCCCGAAAAAGAAAGGCAAAGCAGGAGGCAGAGGCAGAGGCGGAATGGCAGCTCAAAAGGGAATTAGATCAAGTGGAGGTTGAACGCAAGAATAAAGAAGAACAGGAAGCAGCAACAGAAGCAGAGCACCAGTAGAAAGAAGAACAGGAAAAAGCAGAAGTAGAGCGCAAGCGGAAAGAAGAATAGGAAAAAGCAGAAGCAGAGCGCAAGCAGAAAGAAGAATAGGAGAAAGCAGAAGCAGAGCAGCTTCAGAAAGAAGATGAAGAAAGGAAAATAAAAGAAGAGGAAGATCGGAGTTCAAAGAACATTGAGACATCCCCTCCAGTCACAGAGTCACAAATTGAGTTGTATCCCATCAAAGTGCTTGCAGTCAATACACGCTTTGCACTCTTTGAGCTGAGCTCTTACGAAGGGCAAGAAGAAGAAGTTTTTAAGCTTACAAGGCTCACATATGATCAGTTCTCCTTCAAGATCTGACAGGAGAAAAGGAGATGTCTCACACGAAACCCTTCTGCCCCAGTCACATCCGCGACAGAGAAAGATATAGTCCTAGATTATAGGACTAACCCAGTAATGATAGCATTGACCGGCATTACTTTTTCTGCGACCACGGAGGAAAATGTAAACCGAATGAGTAGAGAGATCCTATCTCTACAAAATAAGTTACAAGAAGAGGAGCAAAGGGAGGCAAGGGTAGAGCAAGAAAAGACAGTGTTAAAAGAGGAAATTCAGCAGCTTCAAGGCAAAATTACTCTTGTTAACGAAGTATCGCTCACCGTCTGAAGAGAGTTGGAAGTATTGGAGGTCACCATGAAGCAAGTTTATGGGGAAATGTTCACTATAAAACAAACGATTGCTCCCCTACTGAGAGCCCAAGCAGAGACTAAGTAGAGGAGAGAGAAACTGAGGGAGGTCACCTCCGCTCTAGACAGGATGATAGAATGGACAAGTCGGTACCCACAGGCTTTGGAGAACTTGCCCAAGAAATACTGGATCCACACCTAGGACACCAAGGTCTAGATTCGAATTAAAATACAGTCCAAGGATAAGTTTTCCAAAGACCTAGAAAATTTCATGGCCGCATACGAGCATTTGATCAGTGGCATCAACTCAATGCATGCTCTACGCCACATTCCATCGCTGGGTGCATTGAGCGAGGAAAAGACATGGGGACAGGTGGATCAGGAGATTCAAACATTTCTGCAACCCATCAGACAGGCCACTGCCACTCCTGATCTTGCAGCATCACAAGAGAACTTGGGTAAATTCATTGTTACACCAGTTTGGATCTACACTAAACTGGCCTCTTTAGCCAACCAAGTCACGCTCAAAAGAGAGATTATGATTCCAAATTCCTTGGAGTGCCTGCATCGGTTAAGGGAAGAAGTTCCCTTGATTTCCCCAATAGCGGCAGATTATCGTGTGTGGCAGAACTTTCTCAGAGAGCAACAAGCTGATGCCCCCGACCTCATGATCACACGCACATTCTCATGATCATATGGCAGTAGGTTGCAGGTAGCACTTAGCAACTAGGTTGCAGGTTGCACTGTTCGGTTGGGTTGCAAGTTGCATCCTCCATTCAGGTCGCAAGGCAACCCAACAGTCAGGAAAGTGAAGAGTCTGGTAGCCCAAAGGGCAAATTTTTGCCTATAAAAACTTCCTTCAGGAAGATTGTAAGGATCTTTTTTTGGGACTCAAAGAGTTAGACAGCATTGTATATAAGGACTACACACTTTTGAATATGAATACAGATACTTGTTAAATTCCTTTTGGATCTGATGTGGTTTGATGTGTGAGCACTATGAGTATTTTGTTTTCAGTTTCTAATATCTTTTGATTAATGAAACTGCGTTTCCAATTACGTCATTGATGCATTATAGTTCTCTAAATATGTGTTAATGGTGCTAAGTTTATTTCGCTTTCTCAATGAATGTTAATAACTTTTTTTATTGACATTTATATTTCCACCAAAACCATTTAAGGAAGTGAAGGGTGTTCTGCCATAAATAATTGTTTCTACTATGGTTAGAACAGCGCACAAGCATGACCCTAATGATATGTTGTTGACAACATTTCCTTTTGGCCCCATGCTTCATTATTCAGCTACACATAGTGTTATATATTCATTTAACTCATCAATCATGTATCTTGTATCATCCGAGTAAGTGTGTGTCGACAGGTTCATAAAGTCCTACTGAGACTCAAGGAAAGGAGAATTAAGCGGAAGCCGGACCCACACCCCGGACAAGATCCCTATTTCAAAAGGTTTAGATTCTAGTTGGGACTTTTTACTAGGGAGATCCCCTATTGTTGGCCAGACAGATTTTCCTATGAACAGAAAGATAGGTTTTATTGGCTCCACAATCTGTGGACTTGCCAATAACTTAATCATTATATGAAGGGAACAAATATGACATATATATGGAATAATGAACTGTAATGAGTTTAATTGATGATGTTATGGTTTTATCATTAATGTTATATATTTGTCAGAAATATTTTGCAACACTTTTCGAACTTTGTGATGGTACATAAATATATACCAGGAAAAATTAGAAGCAAATTCATAAATATGTATATTTATAACTATTAAAAATATTACTGTATCATAATTATTTAAAATATTGCTGGTTAAATTAAGGGTAATTTTAACGGAGATGGGAGCATTAACCACAAAATTCCGTATAAATTCCTAAAATATCTTAGTCTACACATAATTATAAGTACATTTTTTACACTAAAACCACAAGAAATTATCCTTCTATATGTTTTCTTTTTTTTCTTTTGTTTAAAATGTATTTTTATCTCTTAAAGGGATTTATAGAAAATGGATAAGATGTTTTATTTTTTCTTTTATTTTTTTATTTAAAATGTATTTTTATCTCTTAAAGGGGTTTATAGAAAATTGATAAGATGTTTATAGATAATGGATAAGATGGATGTGATACTATTTTTTTTTAAATGTCATGATATGTTAAATTTTAAATGTAATTATTTTAATATATAGAGAGATATATATAGAGAGAAATTAGTAATGAGATTGGTTTTATATTTACATTCTCAATTAAAATTACTAATACTAACTTCTGAATGTTTATATATAATATTTAAAAACACTAATCAATTAAAAACACTAATATATTAGAAATTTAACCTCGAATATCTTTAAATATACATAGCTAGAGAAAATCCTTTCTATTGTTCCCCCTCATAATTATTTTCGAGTAAACTTGCTTCTCTCATCGAGTTTGGATATCTCGTTTGATAAGTGTTCAACCTATGTGGTCACCTGGACGACCCTATATTGTTCAAATGGGGACACATGGCAGAAATTTTGCGATTCCTGCAGGAACTTGACGGGTTGGAGGCTACAAAATCCTTACTGCATGAAACTAAGGTGGTGGAAGACAACGAGACTCTTTCATTTCTCTCATATGGTCCGCCACCCCAACACTTTTCGAATGGTGAATGCGAGAATCACTAGCCAACCATTGAAAATTCTGCAAATCCTCTGGCTAAGGGCTATGGAGATAAGATAGTCATTGTTTCT
This sequence comes from Pinus albicaulis, assembly GCA_034641835.2. NCBI lineage: Eukaryota > Viridiplantae > Streptophyta > Pinopsida > Pinales > Pinaceae > Pinus > Pinus albicaulis. The sequence continues at coordinate 591,211,065 of CM076570.1, forward strand.
CAAGTGAAGGGGAGGATTACTACAAACACCCGACCAGAAGGGATAAACCATTTAAACCTGCACTGGAAGGGCGATTGCTCAGCTTTTGTCACGATATCATGGTGGACAGATTTGAGAGTTTACAAAACACGGACCCTGGTGGGGTGTTGGGTATAGGCGAATATGTGCAACACAGACCTCCTTCAATGGTTGACGAAGGCCTGGACTAAACTACTAGGTTATCCTCCTAAGATTAGCAAACTCCAAAATGGAAGGTGGAGTTTCCATTTTATTAAGGCAGTGGATCTTGGGGAATTTTATCGTCGTACTTGGTTACATGGGCGGGTTTTTCTGGCTCTTCACCGATGGTGTATTAGTTTTAATCCTCAAATAGATACACCATCTAATCATCTAGTGTGGGTAAAAATTTTGGATCTCCCATTGGAATTTTGGTCTACACAGGCACTGATGACCATCGGAAACAACATTGGAACTTGTAGGTATGTGAATCTGAAGTGTGTGGGTAATTTTGATAAAAGGGTGGCATGGATTTTGGTCGATTTATCCTTCTCGGGGGGACTTCCGGATTTTTTCCACCTGGAGTGTGAGCATCGGGTTCACAGACAGCTGATATATTATTGGAATTTTCCATTCCGCTGTCACAATTGCCACCAGATCGGGCATCTTCATCAGGAAATTTCATTGGGGAAGATGACGAGAAACCGAAGGCCGACTCAGTAGGAGACAGGGACAGGTGGGCGTCCTTCTGAATCCAGGAACATTTCTTCTATGTCTCCACATCCCACGGGTAAGCATCAATCCAATGAACTACCTCCTTCAATACCTTTTGAATTGAATGTGCTTGAAGGATTTCATGTGACTGTCAGTTTAGGGAATAGGAATATTATAAGTCATGTTATTGATAGGATATTGGGGGATGATTTTACGTCGAAAATTGTAATTCCTCCTCTGATGGGGTCGAAGCCCAACCTTGAAGGTCTATATCTGGATCCTACAGTAGCTTTTCCGTCTCCCACATTTATCCTAACTGTGCCAGACTCTTCGATGCCTATTCCTTCCCCGCCGAGAGCTTTGCCCCTTTCTCCCTGGAATTCTGTAGGAAGTGACATTGAATTGCTTATTTCCAACCTAGAAGTGGGATTGATCCCACTCCAGACCCACCAGGGCCTCCCTCCGTCTCCTCCTATTATTATTAGTCCTCGTTCATCCTCTAATGTGATAGTTCACAAAGGTTGGGGTCAACCTCGTCACAAAAAGAATTCCAATAATGTTAATGATATCTAGTGTGTCAATTTCAGGGATATCCTAGTAACTAATGCTTTGGATAGGGTGCTTAGAGCCTTGGAGCCCTTGAAGGCAATGTCTAAATGATCTTATGCTCCTACAATATTAGAGGACTGGGGGGGTGGGGGAAATTTTGCTACTCTGTGGGAGTTTTTTAGGAATTTAGATTCGTGCTTGATTTTTATTCAAGAAACTATATCTAAAGCTAATAGGGTTGTAGCTTACTTCCATGAAATGTTTCCAGATTGGGATATGACTGCGAAGGATGCTGATGGTCAGTCTAGGGGTCTTGTAGTGATTTGGAACCTCAGATGGGCATATTTCACCGCATTTAGCTTTTTCAAGGGCATCCTGCTCACAGGTTATCTGAGAGGATCAAATATCAGGATGAATATGATAAATATATATGCGCCATATAAAAATAGAGAAGTATTCTGGCGTAGATTGGATAGATTTGGGTTTCTTGCATTGAACCACACAATTATTGCTAGGGACTTAAATTGTACTTTAAATGGTAATGAGATCTGGGGAACCGATAACTTGGATCCTCTATCGGATCTTCTGAATGATTTGTTGCGTGATAATCATCTAAAGGATATAAATCTGATATGTATGGGACCTACATGGTTTAATGGCAGATCTGATGAGGATTATGTTGCTAAAAGGCTGGATAGGGTGCTCATTCAGGAGGATATTATAGTGTTATTAGATGGTACCTTTGTGAGGGTGACAGATATTAAAATATCTGATGGCAGGCCCTTAGTGGTGGAATGGAATGTCGAATACAAACAAAGGAATTTCCCTTTTAAATTCAACAAGGCATGGTTACAAGATGAAGATTTCAACATTTTGGTACGAGATTTTCTTAAGAAATATACAAGGGAGGCTGGGTCATTGCCAATGGACTTCCTCTCATAAAAATTGCGTATGCTGAAACAAAAGCTTAAGTTATGGGAGAGAAAAAAAAGAATAATATTCATTTAAGATTGGATCATATTGAGGAATAGGTCAAGTTATTAATTCGACACATAGATTGTGGCCATCATATTGATGAAGCTTGGGAATGGATCAAAAAACTGGAGGCGGAAAAAAAGGAGATAATCCTTTTTCAGGAGAATAATTGGAGAATAAAGAGCAGAGCATTATGGCTCAAAGAAGGTGACCAAAACTCAAAATATTTCCACGCATTCGCTAATGGGAGGAAGGTTCAGAATGCAATCTGGAAAATATCACATAAAGGGAATGAGCATTTCACGACAGAAAATATTCAAAGGGAGGTTGTCAAATATTTTGAGAATTTATTCAAGGCAAGGGAAGGTACTTTCATTGAAGGCCAGATTTGGGTGATGCAGGAATTTCCGTTAATTTTCTCGATGGAGGACAATGATAAATTATACAAGGAAGCTAGTATGGAGGAGGTGGAGAGTATCTTAAATATTTTCAAGCCGGATAAGAGCCCTGGGCCGGACGATTGGACACCTTCTTTTTACATTTCTTAGATTTGTTTCTCTGGGACCTGATGGCTATGGTAAAGGAGATTAGAATGAAAGGGCAGATAATGGGATCTATCAATTCCACTTTCCTGACTTTGATCCCAAACAAGAATGGTGCTTCGACTTTTGAAGACTTCCGGCCGATATCATTATGAAACACACTTTACAAAATTACTTATAAGATGATTGCAGAGCGTATAAAAGGAGTATTAGCGATCCATATTACAAAAGAATAGTCTGGTTTCCTAAATAATATACTTATTCATGACGTTGTGGGGATAGTACAGGAGGTGATGCATACGATTCACAATAGGAAGACAAAGTCGATCATTATGAAAGTGGATTTAAATCAATCATATGACCATATTCATTGGGATTTATTAAGAATAATTCTACATAATTTTGGGATGAAAAAGGATGTAGTTGATTGGATCATGGGATGTGTCTGCAATTCAACTATGGGCATTATTATTAATGGTCCGGCCACGAGATACTTTAAACCGAGGAGGGGACTGAGACAAGGCTTTGATTTGTCACCCATTCTCTTTCTCTTGGTCATGGATGCACTCAACAGAAATATCTCCATGGTAAATTCAGTGGGCACATTTAAAGGAATTAAGCTCACACACAACTTATGATGTCCCTTTTTCAGGATTACTCGAAAATCATGCATGAAAAACGTTATTCCAACAACATATGCAAAAAATTACTGAAATAGACTCTTGGATCCCATAAAATAATAAACATGCAATGTAAATTCAAGAATAGAGCTGAAGCAAATCAAAGTAGGTGGGCCAAACAGATCTCCCACACTAGTATGTCCAAAACTAGTGAAAAACCCCAAGACTGCAAAATGCCAGAGTAGCTACTCAAGGGACTGCGTAGTCTAAGAGAGTGTTTACACATGAAATGATTAGAGAAAAATATATCTACTCATTTATTGACAAATAATTCTGAATAACAGAGATCTAAGCTCCCTTTACAAAATACAAAATAAATCGGCAAGGGTTTCTTGTCAAACACTCTATATATAAAATGTGATATTCAGAAAATAACTGAATAATCATTGCAACACTAAAATACATGAGTCAAATAGGCTGAAAGATTTATTATCTGATGTATAACCCTCAAGGGCTTCCTCCCATGAAAGGATGAACCTCTCAATCACAAGGAAACTCAACAATGGAGCCACCAAACCATGCAATAAGTCTTGCCTCCTAAAAAACGCACTCCCTAGCAGAAACAGTGTTGGGAGGGTGAGAGAAATGTGTGGTATGATACCAAGATCTGAAATAAGCTCTGGAGCACTCCAAACAGATCTCTCAAATGAAGGAAATCTTTCTCCAATGAGAAACTAGCTCAGAAGCCGGGATTCCAATCCCTTCCACTATTACACCTAGCAACTCTACACACACTCTGGAAAAGTTGTGCTGATGAAGATGGCTGAAGCTAGGCTTGAAAACCTGATGTGGAATGTTGAAAAAAAACTCTCCTAATGAGCTCCTCAAAGGAAAGAGGTGGGATTCCCGCTCGGGAACACCCACTGCTAAACAACACTGCAGCTTGCTAAGCAGCAAGTAGCTACAATTCTTGGCAGCCAAGAATGATAATAATCTACAACATAATGAAAAATTCTTCCATCCTCTTCCTTATATCATAAGTGAGTTTGCTTTCCCTTAGCCCCCACTTACTCAGGTTACTTCTAACCCAAGCTACCTTTCCCTCCAAAATTTCGTTTTCCAACCTAGGATTCTTCCTCCACTAAAACTGCGCTGTTGACTTTGGTCAAAGCAGTTTCATTTTGTCTTTTTTCAGACATGGAGGTGTTTTATTGAGCTAGAAAGAGTGTCTCCTTTCACACTTGGAGTTTTTTTATCCTCCTTAGGAGACTTATGGGTTTTTCTACCCATTTATTTGCTGACTATAGCTGTTGCTAACTCTAATGTTCCATTTAGCTTGGAAGCTAAAATTTTGGAACATTACAGTCCTTCCCTCCAAAAAATTTTCTTATCCTCAAGAAAATGCATAAGGAGAGAAAAATATCTCCCCTCCTCCTCATGTGGCCTCGATTAATAGCCTCCATCACTGCATCAAGAGAATATGCCAATAAACTGTCATCCAATGCTTCCTTCCCAGGGTGCAAAACCAAAGTATCCGCATCAATCAAAGGTGGAAAGTGTGAATGGAAACATGCTAGCTATCTCATGGCCTCCACAAAGTAGGAGTGATGATCAACATGGGGAATGAGTGCCTCCCTCATCCATGCAATCATCCAAATGAAGTGAGTCACCCTCCAACATGGTAATTCATGAAAAGTCTCTTCCACCTTGTGCTCCTGAAATGAAGGTGGGCTAAATAAGTGAACATGATATGCAAGAGGGCCTATCCCACGTTTTCCTCCTCTCCACTCATGATAAGTGTAGAGGGTACGCTGATATTGGGCTGAAAAATGATTTCCCTCCAATGGCAAGAAGAAGTTTGAGCCTCCAAAGACTCTTCCTCCAAGATCATGAGTCATGCCAACCCAAACTATTCCATTCAAGATGAATGGCACATCATCACCACATGGCATCCAAATCAGAAAATGGCTGAAAGTTATGTGCAAGTTTGGATGATACATATGGTCTCTCTGGTGGATATAGCGCAGCTCTCCCAACTACTTCTTGAGAATGTCATATGGCAAGTGTTCATAGTGAGTGTGATGAAAGTGAGATCCTCCAATAATCCCTCCCATGAGACTCCTCTCATAAAAATATTCAAGAAGAAGGGATGCCTCCATCCCTTGGAATATCTCATCCATAAGAACATGCTCCTATGTGACAGCGTTGTAGGCCTTTGTAATAAGTCTCCATGACTTCTCCCTTTTACATTCCACATGCCAAAGCCATCCACCATCATGGAAGTCTCTCATGATCCTTCAATGTTGAAGGGTAGCCTCCTTGCACCATGAATGTGCCTTTCTTCTCTTCAGAAATACCATGAAAAGTATGGGAAGAATTTTTCCCATACTCTCCCAAGTGATACCATAGCAACAACAACCTTTTTTTCTGCCTCATCTCTCCCTCATACAAGCTTCCTTTGAACAAGAACACATCAGCAATACATGGAAGCAAGATACAATATAAACAAGTTTCCAGTTGACAACCAGGGAGTGAAACTTGGTTCCTTTCATGGAACCAGTGCAGTGCACCCTTGGCCTGCATAAAAATAAGAATCAACAAGTGCTTGACCAGCCACTTGTTTGCTGCCATAGTCATCTCATAAAATGAAAACATGAAGTCACAATATGGTGTCATTGGTGCACACGAAGAGACATATGGCTTCCCCCACAGCTCATAAAAAAAATAGCCAAGATCAATGCTACAAGTAGCTGCAAGTACATCATCATATAACATGCAAGAAAAAGCAACTCTTCTTGATACATCATGCTGCTCAAATAAGGAAAAGAATTACAATACAAAATGTGAAATTATACCTCCTCCATCATGTACTTGAGGTCTTGAGCTAAAATGGCTCAACTGGAAATTCTCCCTCACTCCCAATGAGTAGGAAGGTAGTTGTGACATCCTCTCTATCACCATTCGGGCTATGCATCTCTCCATATGCTGATATATGTCATTCTGTATGCCCTCCCAAGTGAACTCCTCCATCAACTAGAAATATGCATCAAAGTGCATAGAAGAGAAGTCCTCGTGCTGCATGTAGTAGCTTCTCCCTGAGACTAGAAGATCTAGTCAAGAATATCCTGCCATATTAATAGATGACCACATCATCCACCATGTATCTTTCATCTCCATCTGGATCATCAAGAATCATGCATGCACCAAGATCCTTGGAGTACTCTACAAAAAGCTGAGACCTCCAATAAGGATCAATCCTTCTCAGTGACATCGTTGGTGATCTGTTATGTGAAATTCCACTCATGCTGTTGCCTGCTACTTTGACATCCCCCATGCCAACTTTCTCCTCAAAACTCATCACCTCTACAAAATCCAAGAGTGGTGAACCCAAAAAAAGACATCTCTCATTAACTGAAGATCAGGTGGCCTCCCAGGTGGAATTCCTCCATATAGTGAGACATCAATGTCAAGAGTAGACTGCTCATATGGTTGGGCAACCTTGCCCCTACCCTGACTGCACAAATCAGTCTACCTATTTCTTGCATTGGCTCTCTAAAATAGAGAAGGGTGTGTACTCCTCACCATCTGATGCTACTCTTCCTCCCTCTCCCCTTCTTATAGCTGCAATGCTACACAATCATGCTGCTCATTGATTGTGCTTGGACCTCTATGTATGAGATCCTGGGTAAATTCTTGCAAATGCACAAGAATCCCTCCTGTTGGAGCATGTGCTCCTCCTTCCTCTGCATGAGGCACTGGATGTGCTCTAGATGTGACAGGGCTGTTTCCTTCATCTTCATCAATGTGTGTGGGAAACATCTCAACCAATGGATCCCTTTTTGAAAAAGTGATCCCCATGCCCTCTTGTTCAAGAATATGAATTGGAAGTGTTGCTTCCGGCAATGTGTAATGCAAGACATCATCTCCTCCCATGGTTTTCTGAAATGGAGTTCCATCCATCACATGCAAGGGTTTTGTTTTCTCAAGTTTTCCTTGCTCATGTGTCATAGGAAGTTTTTCACCAAACTTCTCCATCAATGTTTTTATGAATCTTGCAAAAGAGAAGGTATTGGAATTCTTTAAGGAACAAGGTTCAAAAATCCACCATGCATGAGCCTTACCTCTGAAATGCAGTGCTGCAACTCTGATAGCTTCATCTTCAGAAATATAGTGCAGCTGAAAATAGAAGTTTAGCTCCTTCACCCAAGCTCCAACTGAACATGTAGGTGATCTGGAAAACGTAGATAGAAGAAATCTATCTGCATCCTGTTGTTGGCTCTTCTCCATCTGGATCTTGCAAAACTCTTGGAAATCAGTATGATCTCTAAACCTCTCAGTTTGAGATTCATACTCCCGCAACAAATCACTAAGAGTTATTCTCTTAGGCATTCTTCCTCCTCCCATCCATCTCAAGATAGCTCTGGGCATTTGACTGCACTGTGCATCATGGAGTGCAACTGCATGCTCACACTCACCATGTGAAAATCTAGATTCAGCTCTAGAATTAACCTCCTTTGGAGGTCCCATCTCCAATCTCATCTTTTCCAGCTCTCCTTGAAAGCTCTTCATAGATTTTGGAAGAAGCTTTGTGGGCTTTTATTCCTTTCTTTCTGCACATGATGAAGCTTCCTGGCTTCTGTCCATCTCTCCTTCTTCTGATAGCACTAGAAATTTTCCCTTCTCAGGAATATCAAAATTATATTCCAGAGATTGACTACAGGGGCATTTACTAGATATGTCACCTTTGAAAAAAGGATGAGATCCAGAGGCTACCTGGCCATTTGCAGACTCTGTCTATAGAGTTTGAAACATTCCCCTTCAAGGATTCAGTACTTTGTCTTGAAGCCACAAGCTGAGCGAAAGATCATGCTCTGATACCACTGTGATGTCCCTTTTTTAGAATTGCTCGAAAATCATGCATGAAAAACATTATTCCGGCAACATATGCAACAAATTACTGAAATGGACTCTTGGATCCCATAAAATAATCAACATGAAACGTAAATCCAAGAATAGAGTTGAAGAAAATCAAACTAGGTGGGCCAAACAGACCTCCCACACTAGTATGTCCAAAACTAGTGAAAAACCCCAAGACTGCAAAATGCCAGAGTAGCTTCTCAAGGGACTGCGTAGTCTAAGAGAGGTTTTACACATAAAATTATTAGAGAAAAATATATCTACTAATTTATTGACAAATAATACTAAAGAACAAAGATCTAAGCTCCCTTTACAAAATACAAAATAAACCGACAAGGGTTTCTTGTCAAACACTCTATATATAAAATGTGATATTCAGAAAATAACTGAATAATCACTGAAACACTAAAATACATGAGTGAAATAGGCTGAAATATGTCTGGTCTGATGTATAACCCTCAAGGGATTCCTCCCATGAAAGGATGAACCTCTCAATCACAAGGAAACTCAACAATGGAGCCACCAAACCATGCAATAAGTCATGCCTCCTGAAAAACGCACTCCCTAGAAAAAACAACATTGGGAGGGTAAGAGAAATGTGTGGTCTGATACCACAGATCTGAAATAAGCTCTGGAGCACTCCAAATAGATCTCTCAAATGAAGGAAAGCTTCCTCCAATGAGAAACTAGCTCAGAAGTCGGGATTCCAATCCCTTCCATTGCTGCACCCAACAACTCTACACAAACTCCGGCAAAGTTGTGCTGATGAAGATGGCTGAAGCTTGGCTTGAAAACCTGATGTGGAATGTTGAATACAAACTCTCCCAATGAGCTCCTCAAAGGGAAGAGGTGGGATTCCCGCCCGAGAACACCCAATGCTAAACAGCACTGCAGCTTGCTATGTAGCAAGCAGCTACAATTCTTGGCAGCCAAGAATGATAATAATCTACAACATAATGAACAATTATTCCATCCTCTTCCTTATATCATAAGTGAGTTTTCTTGCCCTTGGCCCCCACTTACTTAGGTTGCTTCTAACCCAAGCTACCTTTCCCTCCAAAATTGCATTTTCCATCCTAGGATTCTTCCTCCACTAAAACTGCGTTGTTGACTTTGGTCAAAGCAGCTTCATTTTGTCTTTGTTCACACATGGAGGTGTTTTATTGAGCTAGAAAGAGTGTCTCCTTTCACACTTGGAGTGTTTTTATCCTCCTTAGGAGACTTATGGGTTTTTCTACCCATTTGTTTGCCGACTATAGCTGCTACTAACTTGAATGTTCCATTTAGCTTGGAAGCTAAAATTTTGGAACATTACACAACTGGGATGTCAGTCACAGCTTATTCGTGGATGATGTGGTGTTATGTGGTATGTTGATCAAATAATGTTGGGTTACACTTTTGCACATCTTCCATCAATTTTGCAATGCATCAGGGATGATTGCCAATGAGCTAAAAGCGTGCTTATACTACTCTAAAGGGGGTCCTTCCTGTATTGTGGATATCAGTGATATATTCAAATTCCAAAGGAAACCTCTCTCGGAGAGGGTGACTTATTTGGGCTTTCACCTAAAGCCAAGACAATATAAAAATGAATATTTGCAATGTATCATAGATAAATTCCATAAACAGATTCAAGGGCGGTCTCATAATTTTTTTTCAAAAGGACGAAAGTTGATTCTCATAAAGGAAGTTTACAACAGATTATTGTTTTTTGGGCACATATTTTTTTTATTCTGCCCTCTATTATTGACAAGGTTAAAACTTCAATGACTAAGTTCTGACGGGATGCAAGGATTGGTGAAAAGAAATATCATCTGTCCCGTTGGGACCTTCTTTCCATTCCAAAGGACCATGGAAGTTGGGGCATATTAAATATTGACACTTTTTGGAGATCATTGCTTATGAAGTCTTTTTGGAGAATTATAAATCAAGATGGGATGTGGAGAGAATTATGAGGTTCAAGTATTTCAAAAATATTGAACTTGAAGACGCTTTCTTCTCAGGTTGGAGGAAAACTGATACTGGTCCACTAATATGGAGATGTTTCATCAAAATCTGGCCTGAATTTAGAGAACATCTCAAATGGAATTTTGGGAATGGTTATAGAATCATGATCGGTGAGAGGAACATAAGAGGCCTTCCGGCAGAAATTGGACTTGGGGAGTAGATTCTACGATGCTTACATGGGAGAGGGATCTTTTATATGTTACAAGGCATAAACTATTGGAAGGATGGCATTTCGAGATGGCACGAAGCTGAAAACCTGGGGTTAAAGGGTCAGATGACCAAGGAGTGGAAGTCTTATATGGAAGCAGTAAGGGGTATGGGATGGCACAGGAAAGCTAAAGGTGATATGATCACATGGGGAGGTAGTTTGCAAAAAGGAAATATAGTTATAAAAGAAACATATATGGCCAACATGGATAACTAACTTGGCTGAAAAGGTGAATGTTGGTTCAACGTGGTTTGGAAGGCAAAGACACAAATTAAAATAATAATTTTTATGTGGTGCGTGTGGAAGGAGAAAAACTTAGCATGGATGAATTTTATGAAAACAAGTAATATTAGCCTGGGTATCTGCAGTCTCTGCATGAATGATGAGGATGATAACAATCATATCTTCTACAACTGTGTATTTGGAAAGGATATTAGATACTTATTATGCAGTCACTTCAATTTTCAGGATTCAGATTACCAATCAGTTGAAAAAAGGGAGTGGCTTTATTATCATCCCACTTGCATATCATTGGTATATATGGAAAATCATGAATAAAAATATATTTGAGGATAAATCCATTACTCCGACATGGATTGTATCTCAAATTATTAAAAATTGGGTGGGTATGAAAATTAAACTCAAACCACCCAGGGATCTATCAATCAAAATGCGACCTCATGAGATTAATTTTCTTGCGGGGTTCTTTGATGGGGCAGAATAGAATGACAGATGTGTTTGCGAAGCTTGGTTGATGATATCCCCTACTTGCCATTATAAATTACACTGGTACGGTGGACTAGGATCGAACACCAAGGTTGAGACGTTGGCACTCTGGGCCCTTCTATGGTTTACCAAACACTTATACATTGACACCATATGGGTCTTTGGGGATTCAAAAGTGTTAATTGATTTTCTAAATCATAGAAATCGGATGGCCCCCCTAAATTTAACTTCATTGATTGAACGTATCTCAGTTTTGGCTAGCACTTTCACCAACATTTCTTTCACCCATATTTATCAAGAGAAGAACTCTACTACAGATCAGTTGTCTAAAAAGAGCCTGGAGGGGTCTTTTGGGGAAATCTGATATGAATTATTTGAAGCATAAAGGGTTGGGGAAAGTGGAATTATAAGATTTTACTGAGCATGTGCTGAATTGTGGTCTTTTGCCTTTTTTCTAATGTGTTACACTGCCTTCAATGCAGGGAGGAAGTAAGTGAAAATCACATAGATGCAAAGGAGACCTTTGACTATAGGCATTGTTTTAAGCTACCGAGTATGGCGAGCACATATGTATTTCTGGTTTTATACAGTTTAGGCCTTGTCAGATTTCCAGATTACTATATCATGAAGAAGGGGAAGACTAGAAGGATAGACAGGTTTTATTGGTTGCACAATCTGTGGACATGCCAATAGCTTTATCAATATATGAAGGGAACAAAGATGAAAGATATATGGAATAATGAACTGTAATGGGTTTAACTGATGAGTTTATGGTTTTATCATTGATGTTATATATTTGTCAAAAATATTTTTTAACACTTTTGGAATTTTGTGCTCGTACATTAATATATACCAGGCGTTTTTCATGCTGAAAAAATTGTTCAATCTATGAACAAAAAAACTAGTTTCCAAAGCTAACTGTTGCACGAATCTAGGATAAAATAAGTCCTAAAACCACGAATGCAAGTCTCCTCTGAATTTAGGTAACAATGTGTCCTGCGATTGTTCTTCAAGAAGTTTTCCCCCGAGATGAAATTTACACGAAACAAACTATTTTATTAAGGGAATTGCATTGTAATTGTAATTTATGCCTATGTGTCTTAGGGTTATCTTTGTCTATATTACTCAGTCATGGCTTTGGATTAATGGAAAGGAGATGATATAAAAAACAAGTTCATAAATATGTATATTTATATTTATTAAAAATATTACTCTACTAAATTACTTTGAAGTCTTTTTGGTAAAATTGAAAGAAATTTTATGGAGTTTGGAGGATTAACCATAAACTTCCATATAAATTCTTAAAAAAACTTAGTCTACACACAATTCTAAATACATTTTTTACACTAAAACCAAAAGAAATTATCCTTCTACATGTTTTAATTTTTCCTTATTTTTACTTAAAATGTATTTTCATTTCTTAAAAGGGTTTATAAATAACAGATAAGATGGATGTGATACTATTTAAATAATAAGTTAAATTTTAAATTTAATTATATAGAGAGATTGGTTTTATATTCACACCCTCAATTGCAATTACTAACCCTATAACTTATAAATCTTTAGATACACCCTTTAAAACATTAATATATTGCTAGAAAATTCCTTTCTATAGTTCTCTCAGTTAATAATTATTTTCGAGTAAACTTTCTTCTCTCCTCGAATCTAGACATCATGTTTGATAAGTGCTCAACAGGACATCATGTTTGATAAGTGCTCAACGTTAACAAAACAAATGAGTTTCCAAATCTAAATGTTGCGCAAATCCCAAATAAAATAATTCCCAAAACCCCAGATGCAAGTCTCCCTGGAACTTAGGTACGAGTGTGCCCTACGATTTTTCATCAGGAAGGTTTACTCTGGAATGAAATTTATAAACAAAAAAAAAAAAAAAAGTTTATTAAGGGAATTGCATTGTAAATGTCATTTATGACTATGTGTCTTAGGGTTATTTTTGTTGTCTATACTGGGTTGTAGATTTAGATTAACGGAAAGGAGATGAAAACAAATTCATAAGTATATATATTTATAATTATTAAAATGATTACTCTATCAAATTTATTTGAAATGTTTTTGGTAAAATTTAGGGGAATTTTAATGGACTTAGGAGGATTAACCATGAACTTTTATTTAAATTTTTAACAAATCTTAGTCTATAGAGAATTATAAGTACATTTTACACTAAAGCCAAAATAAATTATCCTTCAATAAGATTCTCTTATTTCTTAATAAAACAGATCATACATTTATCTTAATTAATAAGTAGTTTTCTTGCATCATGGAGGATTCATTAGGGGGGAAATATCATACCACATGTTTTCATATTGGGGGATATATATTGAGGAAAAAATGACAAATATTTATCATATAATAGGGGGTAAACATTTTTTATAATGGTAGGTATAAAAAATGGAGCTCAAAGTTAATGAAAAAATAGAAAGAGGTATAAAAATGTTAATGAAAAAAATGATACCTATAATATCTAGTTAAATTAGGTGTTTTTTAAATTAGGAAGGTGTATTCAGTTCATATTGTTAGGAGGTTAAATAATGTGATTTTTAGAGGTATTTTCCAATATGTAGTCAAATTAAGGGTATTGTTTAGTATGCCACGAACAAATGCGATATATCAAGGGTTCGTTGAGTGAAGCTCCCATGGCTTGCATGGAAAATATAAAACCAAAATATGGTAAAGTAGTTTACAATATTTTAAATTTCATTGCATAGTATGTCATCCTCAAAATGTGCTACTTGACACTTGAAATTAAAATATGTTGTTGAGAAGTAATTTACATGTAGCATTTTTTTAGCTTTTATCAATGGATCAAAACGTATTACAGAGAAGTGATTTTACACAACATTATTCCAAGTAATATATTTTATGTAAATGTAATTTTTGACCTTAATCAAGTAGTTGTATAATGATAGGAAATTTCGTAATGGTGCCTTTATATTAAAGTGATGCATCTCTGAGGCTTATTGTATTGGAGATTCATTGTTAAACTTGATTAATAATACATTCCAATCCCTTGTCCCATGAAGTTTTCCTTGACACACTATTAGGGTTTTGCGACGTACATCTGTTTTTATGATTGTGAATTCAATTTTATGTCTTGTGTGCATTTTCTTTCTTCTTTATTAAGTTTACGGGCTCAAAAACCAACAAGTGGTATTAGAGCAATGTAATTGTGAGGTCCGTGAGATACAAAGAGAGAAATATGTGAGAGTCTAAGTCATTATAGACATCAAGTCATTAGATTGGAACCACGACAAAGATAAAATACTTTCCAAGGGGATTAAGGTTTAGTGACTTTGGAATGGAAGAAACTATTAATGGACAAGACACTACAGGGAGGAAAAACAATGATAAAGCTCTGTAAGCCAGGATAGTCGATAGGAGAATCAACTAAGGAGATCATAAAGGAGCAGAGCAGGTCATTTTTATAGAAATATGGTGATAGAATTGCAACTACTGAAGAAATTTTATTCTAAATCAAGAGACAAAATTCTACTCTATCGATTTGCAGAATTTAATTCACAATTTAGAACAACGTTCACAAACATGCAATAAGAAAAACCACACATGCACAATTTTTTTCTAGGGGAACCCAACTAGGAAAATCCCTTCAACCTCTTTGCATTAATCAGATGAATAAATAATGCATAACAATCGCTAGCTTGCTCTGAGCTCAACCTGCAAGTGAATAGCCTATCTCTCTACTCAATGAGAAGCTATGACCCAAACTTAGTGAATTTATCCCTCTGCTTGATCCCCTATTTCCTTGCGCAAATCCTGCAGAATTAGCCCCTATTTTTTAGGAATTTTCCTCCAATTGATTGCACAATTCCCAAGGTTTGATCATCTGACTCCATGTAGCACATGTACACTCAAAGTAGTTTACAACTTCTTGTTACACTACATTGGAATATCCACTATAGTTGAGGAACTCAAATTCTCTACATGCACTAGTTATTTGAGGCTAATTGATCAGTTAACTATATGATCATTGAGTTAGACTGTTGTCCCACTCCACAACTAACCTTCCACTAGTTCCATTAACTGTTAGAACTAGTTTAACTAAACACAACTAGGTATAACTGAACTAGACTACTAAAATTTAGAAATCACACATTCTTAACTAAACTCCAAGTCCTCTAACTCGAATAATTTGAGCTAACTAAGAGACAAAATCCTTGCCACACAAGTTAAATTCCTCGAAGTTGTCAATAGATGTGGAAATTTGACTTTTCTCAATTGGACCAGGGTAAATTCAAATTGAGACTTTCTTGCTACACTTCTCAACATTCCCTCTTAGCAAGAAAGGGATTATCAACCACCCCTATCCATGTACCTATGGAATTCAAAAATTCCTCTTAACAAATCCTTTTTCAAGATGTCAACATCTTGATCCTCTGTCTAAATGTATTGTAGCAACATTATCCTCCTTTGCACACAATCATGTAAATGATGATACCTAATATCTTTATGCTTGGATTTATCATGAAAAAATAGATTCTTAGAAAGCTTAATGCAGATATTATTATCACAATAGATCAAAATTGGATACATCATATGACCAAATAGTACCACAAGTATATTTCTCATCCAGGTAACCTCACATGCAGCTTGACTTGCAGCCATGTATTCAGCTTCTTCCGAGCTGAGTGCCACATACCTCTACTTCCTGCTATACTAGGAAACCATTGTGGACCCAACACTAAAATTCCACCTGATGTACTCTTTTGGTAAGATGGACTCCCTACCCAATATGCATCTATGAAGCCACACAAATTCACTCTCTTTGTTCGCCTGTACCATAATCCATACTAGGTAGTGCCTCTAAGGTACCGTAAAACATGCTTAGCTTCCTTCCAATACAATTTGGTTAGCCTAACCATAGCTTGGCTCAGCTGGTTGACTGCATAACACATGTATTGTCGTGTGTTCAAAAGATACATCATTGAACCCACTAGCTTCTGGTAAATGGTAGAATCAAACACTTCAACTGAAGTGACACTCTCCTTCCTCCCGTTGGTCGCTAGAGGTGTCTCCATGGGCTTACAAATCCATGTGAAATTTCTATAATATCTCAGTGGCATACTTTCCTTGAGACGGAAAAAATTCCACATCACCTTTCCATACTTCTAGCCCAAAGAAGTAGTACATGAGACCCATTTCCTTCATCTAAAATTCACTTGCAAGGTCATCATTGCAAGAGATTATCAGATACTCATCAACTATCAATATTAAATCATCGACATATAAAAAAATGATAAGAAATTTACCTTCTACAAAAATATGATAGAGGTTCTCATCCGCTTCACTTTTGGTGAAGCCCGATCCTGTGAGATAACCATCGATCTCAGTGTTCCAAGCTCTGGGTGCATGTTTGAGACTATACAATTCTCACCTACGTTTTCACATATCAGACTCCCAATTAAATGTATCAAAAATCTTCTGGTTTATCTATATACATTTTCTACTCAACAAAACCATTTATAAATGCTATTTTTACATCCATATAGTGGATCTTCCACCCCATCTATGCAACCAATGAAATAATTGATCAAATGGGTGAATACCTTACTACGGGAGCAAAGGTTTCCTCATAGTTGATTCCCTCAACTTGAGAGAATCCTTTGGCTACAAATCTATCCTTATACTTCTCTAGGGTTCAGTTTTTTGAATGCTTAAATTTGAAGATCCATCTCGAACCCACAACTGATTTACATGATGGTCTTGGGACCAATTCTGAAACATTGTTCTTCATGATGGATTCATATTCTTCCACCATTGGATCAACCCAAACTGGTTTCTCAAAAAATTCCTCAAAAGATGATGTCTCAGACTCTACAAGCTTAGTCATTAGATCCATGTAGCCAATGTACCTCTCAGGTGACCTCCTTTTCTTGTGCAAATTTGAAGGATCCCCCACATTCTCCCTCACATATTGCACTAATATATAAAATTCCCTAGTTCTTTTTCTTCATTATTTGGATGGTTCTTCTTGACTTTATATCTCAAATTTTCCTCCTCTCTAATCCTCCATTTTTGACTACTCCACAACTTCCTGAGGCTCCTCATTTAGAGCTAAAATATCCTCTTCTGGTAAAATATAAAGCTCCCTCTCAAGAGAGCACCACATAAATTTCTCCTCATCAAAATTTACATCCCTTCGCACAACTGCCATTTTGAAGGAAGGTACGTACACAAGGTAATTGTGTGGAGTTTCACTATAGCCCAAAAAAACTCCCAACTCTGTTGTCAGCTCATGTTTCTTCCTTGAATATTTCGAGACATTAGAGGAAATTTCAGCCTAAAAGTGGCCTCCTAAGGAAAAATAATAAAATAATATTTAAAATAATAAAATAAGAGTTATGAATTTTGGAGGGAAAATAATAAAACTACTTTTTTAATTTCATTTTTGGCTTATCTTCTTATCGTTTTACTCAAATTTCAAGTGTATACATTCTTTGGATGTGGAGTTAAAATTTTCATCCAACGAGTACCGATTATTCATACTTTTGAGAAGACCCACATTGCTAAAAATTGCATATACATTAGAAAAATGTGTTCAACATGTTTTTTTAATGTATATGCAACTTTTATCAATGCGGGTCTTCTTAAAAGAATGCATAATGGATACTTGTTGGATGTGAAATTTAATTCTGCATCCAACGAGTGTCTACACTTGAAATTTGAGTAAACCTATATGGAGACAAGCCAAATATACACTTTAAAAAGTATTTTTTTTCTTTTCCCTCCAAAATAGTTACATGTACCTATTTTAAATTCAAAGGATTTTTATTGGTTTACATATTATGACATGGAAATTACGTGAAAATTTTATGGTCACTTTTAGGCTAAAATATCCTCTAATGCATGGCAGTAAAAAAAGGCTACAGAAATCCTTATGTGAGACACATATGACTTTCTCCCTGAGAATGCCTCTTCGGTGTAATAATACCAAGAATTCGATGAGGACTCTGGTTCTGCAAGTAGACTGTTTTGTTACATTCCTCTACCCACAAATGAAATGGAAGGCCTTGGTCATGTAGCATATCTCTCACACCTCCAACAATGCTCTGGTTCTTTCTCTTAGCTACCCCATTCTGTTGTGGGTTGTGGGGTGTTGTCAACTCTATTTGAATGCCTTCTTTCACAAAAAACTCCTTGAAGTCATTAAAAACATACTCACCTCCATTTTCTACTCCTAATATCCTTGAATTTATTGGTCGTCTCTTTTCAAACTAGTGCCTTGAATTCTACAAACTTTGAGAATGTCTCATCCTTCTTCCGCATGAAGAAGATCCAACACTTCCTTGAGAAATCATCAATAAAAATAAAAAAATACTTATGTCTAGCAGTAGAGGATGTCGATAAGGGTCCAAAAACGTCATAGTGGACTCTTTCCAAGACAACATGTGCTTTGTTGTCTCGATAATGGAATGTATATTTCACATACTTCCCTAAGGTACAACCTTTGCAGACATCCTGTTGCTCAAGTGCTCCTTTAGGGAGGCCAATGGTTATTTGATGCATAATTTTCATGGCACCATGATGCCTCCAAGGTTATTCTACTCGCACTCCCTCCAATATTATTCTCCTCGCCTTAGCTACATCTTTCTTCCATTGGGATAGTTTTTGTGCACTAGATTCCATCGGTTTTGCAACATATTTATTGATGTATTCCTAAAGCCATTGTCATCAAGCACTACCTCTATGTGATCCTTCCATGCAATGAAATTATAGCTTCTTTCCAAGGCATACTCTAATCGAAGTCCATTGATGGCCATTCTCCCAACTCTGAATAGATCTGACTACACTAAAGCTGCAAATTCGAACCTCTTGAGTAATAAATTCAAAATTATTGTTCTAATGTAAATCCTACTCTGTCACCATGTAGAAATATGGTGATATAATTTAAAATTATAAATAAATATTAATATAAATCAAGAGACAAATTTCAACACTACTAATTTATGGAATTTAATTCACAATTTAGAACAACATTCATAAACATGCAACAAGAAAAATCACACATGCACAATATTTTTCTAGGGGAACCCAACTGAGAAAAACCCCTCAAGCTTCTTTTCATTAATCAAATGAATAGAGAATGTATTACAATTTCTAAATCACTCTAATCTTAAGCTACATGTGAATAACCTATCTCTCTACTCAATGAGAAGCTCTAGCCTAGACTTAGTCAATTTATTCCTCTATTTGAGCCCCTATTTCCTTGTGAAAAACTTGAGAATTATCCCCTATGTTTTAGGAATTTTCATCCAATTGATTTTACAATTCCCAAGGCTTTATCATCTGACTGCATGTAACAACTGTACACTCAAACTAGTTTACAACTGCTTATTACACTGCCTTGGAAACTCCACCACGATTGAGGAACTCGAATTCTCTGCATGCACTAGTTATTTTGGGATGATCGATTAGTTAACTAGATTATCACTAAGTTAGAATGATTCCCACTGCACAACTGGCATTCCACTAATTCCATTAACTGTTAGAAATAGTTTAACTAGATATAGTTGAACTGGATTACTAAAATTTAGTAATCACACATGCTTAACTGAACTTGAGTCCCTCTAACTCAAATTTTCTGACCCAACACAGTGGAAAGAGCCATGTCACATAAGTTAACTTCCTCCAAGTTGTCTGCTAATGTAGAAATTTGAATTTTCTCAATTTGACCAAGCAAAAGTCAAATTGAGACTTTCTTGCTACACTTATCAACAAGTTTCCCATTTTTTTTTAAAGGGGGACTTTGCATAGATGTAGGAGAGGAAAGCCTGGGGCCATTTTTTTTAAGATTCAACATGAAATATTAGCTTCCATTAGAGAGGGAAGGAGAGGTCCACTTGTGATTTTTTTTTTACCTATAGACCTTGCCTCGAAACCCTAACCATTGTGAAATAAGTCAGGTCTAGGCAGAAGGAGTTGCATGTTGACAGAACTTGGAACAATTGCTAGGATTTTTTTTTAAACCCTACTAGCAGTTATTTTCTAAAATAAATTTGAAGTAATTGGTTTCATGAAAAGGATTTGAAGTTATTAGTTTAAAACCCATAAAGAGGAAAACTAAAATTAAAAAAAAATAGGAAAACCTTAGTTGAAGGATTAATATTAGAATATTTTGAAACAACCCAGTCATTAAAAATAAAATTATTAAAGAAGCCCATTTAGAAGGAAAATGGAAAAAATGACTAATTCCAAATTTTAGGTGGAGAACATATTTAATTACCTATTTTCCCATTTGACCGATATGGAGGTTAAATTTGAAGAAAAGATAAATCCATTACATTTCCATGCTCCTTTCCTGAGTCTTGGGAACATTTTGTGACTTTTATTAGTTTGAGAACAACTGAATCTCTAGAATTTAATTATATTATGGGAACTTTCGTGCCAAAATTTATGGTAGTCAGAGGTCTGTCTAGGGATAAAGGATAAAAATAAAGTTCTTCCATATCAAAGTCAAGAGGAAACAAGTGTAAAGCCAAATGCTTATCTCAAGAAGGATTATTGGAAAATACAAGAGTCTGGTGAAAACCCAATGAAGGAAGCAAATCAAGTTGAGTTAGGTATGATAGATAAGGTTTTTTTCATTGAATCATGTACGATAGATGAGGTTTTGTAAGTTGAATTAGGTATGATATATGAAATTTTTATCTATCTTCAATGTCTCTTAGAATTTTGAAGTTTGGTTGTTAGGTTATAATGCTTCTCATCACATGACTCTGCAAAGAAATTGATTCACTGCATATCAAGTTGTGAATGGCAGTTCTGTGCTTATGGGTAAAATGTATCTTATCATAATATTGGGGTGGGAAACATCATAATAAAAATGTATTACGGTACGATAAGAATATTGACAGATGTCAAACATGTAACTGAGTTGAAGAAGAATTTTATTTATTTGGGACTATTGGATTCAGAAAGTTATAAATTTATAGGTCAAGGTGGAGTGCTTAAATTTTCAAAGGGCACTCTGATTTTTTATGAATCATAGAGAAGAGCAAAAACATTTACAAATTTAAAGGAAGTACTCATATTAATGAGGCAACGATTATATCTGAGGAGGTAGGAGAAGTTACTTGCCTATGGCATCAACGGTTGGGTCACATGAACAAGAAGGGCCTTTAGGTACTGGTGAATAAAAAATTACCTTATAATTTGAAATCTTTGAGTTTGTATTTTTACAAACATTGTGTATATGGAAAACAATGTAGACAAAAATTTAATGATGGTAGTCATAATAGTAAAGGAGTTTTGGATTATATTCATTCTGATCTATGGGGCCATATCCTATAATGTTTTATGGAGGTGCATCTTATTTTTTAACCTTTATTTATGAATACTCCAGGAAATTTTGGATTTATATGTTAAAAAGAAAGGCTAATATATTTAATTCTTTTAAACAATTTAAAGTTATGGTGGAAAAGAAAACACACAATACAATTAAATATTTAAGAAATGACAATGGTGGTGAATTTACTTCCTTATAATTTGAACGGTATTGCAAGTATGAAGGGATTGTTAGACACAAAACCTCCTTGTATACTCAACAAAATGGTGTTGTTGAACATATGAATAAAACTCTTATAGAAAGAGCCAGGAGCATGATCAACAATGCTAATTTGTACAAGTTGTGGGAAGAAGAAATATCCACTGCTTATTATTTGGTAAAAAGATCACCTTCAGTTACTATTAATTGTAAAATTCCAAAAGAATTTTAGTTGGGTCAATCTTTTGATTATTCATACTTAATAATTTTTGGTTATGATGCATATTCTCTTGTTCGAGAGAATAAGCATTCTAAGTTAGACCCAAAAGAAAACATTTATGTTTTTGTTAGGTATGATGATGTTGTGAAAGGATATAGGTTGTGGGATCCTTCTATGCATAAGATCATCATAAAAAATGATGTAACATTTGATGAACCTTATCTTCTAAAAGTTTTTGTTGAAAAATTTGAACAGGAACAAGTATTGCATAATAAAAAAATTCAGTTGGAGAATTATCCTTTTTTCAGAAAGTCAGAAGCAAGAAGAAGTTTATGAAGAGAAAGGTGAAGAATATATAAAGGAAAGTGTAGAAGTTCAACAACCAGTCACTTTTAGGTGGTCTAAAATGGAAATAAAATCTCCCAAAAGGTATGAAGATTAGTCTTTCTATTCATACAATGTTAGCACTAACTTCATTACTTGACCTTGAGTTAGAACAATTAGATTTTAAAATCTCTTTTCTTTTTGGAGATTTGGATGAGGAGATTTATATGGAACAACCAAAAGGTTTTGTACAAGATCACAATAGAATATTAGTTAATCAATCCTTTGAAATCATTATATGGCCCGAGAGAGTCTCCCAAGAAATGGTACAAGAAGCTTAATTCCTTCATGGTGACTTAGAACTTCACTGGAAATGAATATGACCATTATGTGTATTTTAAAAATTTCAGTGATATATTCATCATCTTGGTTTTGTATGTTGACAATATGCTTGTTGCAGGAAAAAGCATGGAATATATCAATAGGTTAACAACTCAAATTACTAGGACATTTGATATGAAGGATCTTGCAGCTGCAAAATAGATCTTCGGCTAAAAAATACACAAAGACAAGAAAAATGGAAAGCATTAGTTATCACAACAGGATTATGTGGAGAAAATACTTGTAAGGTTCAATATGAACAACGTGAAACCTATTAATTCTCATTTAGCTTCTCATTTTATGTTTTCTTCAAGTTTAAGTCCTAGTACTGATGAAGAAAATGAGTATATGTCTTGTGTATTGTATGCTAATGCAGTGGGAAACTTAATGTATGCCATGGTGTCTACAAAACCTGACATTTCACATGCATTTGGAGTTGTCATCAGGTTCATGGAAAATCTAAAAAGGAACATTGGCGAGCAGTGAAATGGGTTCTTTGATAATTGAGATGCACAATTGACCATTGTATTATATTTTAGTGGTTGCGATGATTCAGTCTATAGATATGTCGATTCATATTATGCTGGTGCCTTGGAAAAGAGGAGATCTAATACAAGATATGTCTTTACTCTTGTAGGTAGAGAAATTATTTGGGTGTCAAAGCTTTAAAAAAAAAGTTGCTTTGTCCACTACTAAGGTTGAATATATAGTTGCTTCACATGCCTGTAAAGAGGAAATATGGTTGAAGGGTCTATTGGGTGAGTTTGGAGGGATGCAAGAGAAAATGAATGTATTATGTGACATTAAGATTTCTATTCATTTGGATACTAATCCAACTTATCACATCAAGGCTAAACATATTGATGTAAAATAACATTTTTTAAGACATGTAATTGATGTCATCGATGTAGCTCTCAAAAAGTTCCACACACAGGAGAATTTTGCATACATGTTCACGAAAACAATTTTGGTAGAGAAGCTGTGATGGTGTTTGGCTTCTCTTGGCTTGCAAAAAAGATGATGAATGGGCATGGGAAATGGATTAGGAAAATTATTGTAAGGCGGAGATTGTTAAAAATGAAAGAAATTAAAATATTGTGTAAATGTATTTTACCTTATTCAGGTGGATGTATAACGACAAACAATTTTGCAACAGTGCCTTTCTATTAAAATGTTGTAGCTCGACATGATTATTATATTGGAGAGTCATTTCTAACCTTGATTAATAGATCATCCTAATCTCTTTCCTCATGGAGGCTTCCTTGACACATTGTCAGGGTTTACCATGTACATCTATGTTAATGTTGTGAAATAAGTGTTTTTTCCTATGTGCATTTTCTTTCTTGTATATTAAGTTTACGAGCTCAAAAACCGGCAACTTATTTAAGAATTTACTTATATTGGAATCTCAACCTCTTCAATCTAATTTTGAAGTCTTGTATATTTATTTATCTTGGATATATATATATATATATATATCTCCCATGCTTTAAAATTGTCAATATTTAATTATTAAATAAAGAAATATGGATAACAATTTTTGTCAAATTTAACCACTAATCTCATATATGAATTTAATTTAAACCAATGATCTCAAACATGAATTGATTTATGTTTATGCTATTCCAAGCATATGATAGGAAAGGGTAGGCATTGAATATGTTCTAATATCGAGAGTGAATATTGTAAATGTTGGCTAAGGATGTTTCCATCTCTTGCTTGGTATCAACTTAGTAGATGGCCTAGTCATGGTCATACAACCCTTGGAAACTAGTGATGGTGCTTGCTCAAAAATTGGCTTTCAAATTGCAATCATTGGCTCTCAATCTACTATGCCATGGGTAGAGTATAGAGTTTCTTTAACTTGACTAGTAAGAAACATTCTTTTAAAGATATATTTCCTTACTTGCCTTGGGTTGTCTTGACTAGTAAGAAGCATTGTTTTAAATATATATTTCCCTACCTCCATTGAGATTTATGAGGTGTTGAGTGAGATGGTGGTATGAATGCTACGCATGCTAATGGAGTGATTTCAAGACTTATTCAAATAATTTAGTAGTCTCTATATTTAAGATTCTCAACTATTGATTCTAAGACATTAAGGTATTATGCTAGACCGGGTGAATTGTTATATCAAGTTGGAGAAGGTGGAAAAATATCATATAATTGTATAGAAAATTGATAACAAAATGTTTATATTAATATTGAGATAGTGGTATGGATACTACCCATGCTAATAGAATGATTTCAATACTTATTCAAATAATTTGGTTGTCTTTATATTTGAGATTCTCAACTATTGAATAATTTAGTTGTCTTTATATTTGAAATTCTCAACTATTAGGTCTAAGATAATAAGATATTATGCTAGACCCGGTGAATTGTTATATCAAGTTGGAGAAGGTGGAAAAATATCATATAATTACATAGAAAATAAATAATTAAATATTTATATTAATATTAAGATAGTGATATGGATGCTTCACGTGTTAATGGAATGATTTCAAAACTTATTCAAATAATTTAGTTGTATTTATATTTGAGATTCTCAATTATTGGTTTTAAGAGAGTAAGTATTATGCTAAACCTCATGAATTGTTATATTAAATTGGAGAAAGTGGAAACATATCATATAGAAAGTTAATAATATTATATTAATCATTTATTTAAAATTTATTTAAATATTTGAGAATTATTATATTAAATTAGAGAAGTTGGAAAAATATCATATGATTGCATAAAAAAGATACTAAAACACCTATATTAATATTCATTCAAATAATTGGTAAGTTTAAACTGAAGAAATCTAAGGCATTCACAACGAACCAGCTACACTCCCTTGACTATTTTTTCTTCAGAAAGAAAAAAAACGTTGTTTTTATTAACAGTGCATATATCGTATCATTACATTCCCATCATGAGTAGATAAGAAAATCAAGATCCAAAACAAAATTTTCCACTATGACAACTTCTAAGGAAGGAGTCAAAATGAAAATATGTGGGGATCATACATTTTGGGGACAATAACACCCCAACCAAATTTCCAGTCCAGATAGAGAAAAAACCAACAGAGTAGCCCTTAAAAAAGGGGAGATATTGCCATCTGTAACTGAACTCATCAGAATTTAAGAAAAAAGCATACAGATCACTGGCAAAAAACTGGCTCACTTGATGTGTCTTATATTGACCTTGATGAAAGCAAATAAAAGACGTTTGCATCATATGAGAATAAAACCTATGTTATAATGACCAGCAGCATGTAATCAAAGGAATGTAAACCGGCTCTCCTGTGTGAATAATTTTGACATTCATGTATCTATCTTCTGAACCGGCTCGCTTGAGAAAACAGTTGTGTGAACACGTGACATCTCCAGAAAATATTCAAGAATAATATTGTGTAACTGTGGAAAGAACCAAAATGTAAAACTGGCTTGTCTGAAATTAAGCTTTTGTCATATCTGATATAAATCATCTGGTTAGCCTCGCTTGAAGAGAGAAACAAAAATAGGGGACACATTTAATAGGCTCGCTTGCCAGCTCCAGGAGAAGCACTGAAATTGATATGGGGAAACAGAAAGAGATAATGATAATGTAGACCAACTCCCCAATAATAAAAAAGTTGAACGATTGAACAAAAAATTCGGTGCTGTCACGTTGATAATAAAACCGTGGAGGTCATATGAACCAGGCTCGCTTGACAGCCCCTATAGTGGTAGACAGTCATCGCTTGTTTGAAACAACAACTAAATGGTTAGATTGAACAATCGGGAAAAACTGTAGTTGGAAAGGCCGATTGACAATGACTGTAGAATGTTTGAGATGACTTAGTATCTGGTAGATTTTCTGAAGTGTAGGAGTAATAGTCCAATCAGGCTTGCATGAAATTTGCAGTATTGCTGGCTCGCTTGTCGAACATTCAAACGTAGAAAATTGAAAATATGCAGGCTCGCTTGAGAGTTGCTATAGATAGACAATGGAAAAAGAGGCAACCATAAACAGTATAGGATTAGCAAAAAACAAAACTCCAAAACTTGGAAACTAATTACCGGGTGATAAGATCCGTAGCATAGAGCTTTATGGTATTGGAATGGAAGAATACCATGATTGAATGCCATCCCTGTATTGTACCACCTGAATATTACCGAATTCATCATCTAAACCCATTTTTGACAGTCCATCAGCATGCGTATTCAGATCTCTGAATATGTGGGAAATAGGAGGGGATCCTAGTCTATGCCATAGACGACGAACTCTGCCAATCCATCCCTGTAGATCAGGAGATTGAATTTGAATGCTTCCCATGAGACATCCAATGACCAATTTAGAATCACCATATATATGAGCCTCAGCTAACTCCATGTTGACAGCTGCATAAAGCCCTCCCTAAAGTGCCATGAGTTCAGCCTTGTTGTTGGTACCCGGTCTACCATTCCAGTGCAGGTGGATCCTATCTCTACCCGATAGTTTTATCCAGACACCACAACCCATGTTTCCATCTTTGCAAGCCCCGTAAAAATAAATAGCAGGTAGAGAAATCTCGTGAGGCCTAATCCTACGAGATTCGTCAGGTGATTTAGTTTGTCCGGTGGGTAGCTCATCAATCCGTCTCATAATGGCACAATAGATTTCGGGGATGTTGAATGGAGTGTTATAAAAAATAAGCCTGTTCCTGGAAATCCACACTTCCCAAATTAAAAGGAATGGCAGCGATCGGAATTTGTTCTTCTTGGAATCCCATGTATCTGCAACCGATATAAAATAGCCGAAACCCATGTCGCATCTATGAAATGAGTAGAGAAGAGCTTCCAAATTTGAAGGGTGACAGGGCATTCAAAAAAAATATGCGCAGTGGATTCCTCCGATCGCCCACAGAGGTAGCATCTGCTTGGCCCCTCAAAACCGCGCTCCAACAGATTATTCCAAGTGAGGATTTTATCTTCCATGTGAGCCACCCAAAAAGGATGATTCTCGTAGGCAAATGCCTCTTCCAATATGGGACAAATAAATGGGAGATCTAGTCAGAGTATACCTATGAAATGATTCTATGATATATATCACTAACAATTGGATGGTTCTCGACAGTCGGGTCGTCCCAAATAATGTTGTTTCCTCCTAATGAATGACAAACTCCAGCAGTATGAAGTGAGAGAGAAACCTGCTCCCATTCAGTAGCATCCACTCCATGTAGCCCCAACTGAGCAGCATTTTTAAAGATAGGTGTGTCAAAGGACCATGAATATATAGTTTGTGATAGGTAAGAAATGCCCCTATGTGCCAATCTATGGATGAGGTGAATAGAAGGTTTGGAATTCCTGTCAAATCCTTGCATGTTGATATCCCCCATTGGAATACGCCCTCCATCCCAAAACATCCATGTTAATCTATCAGCTTTGTGTCCCAGAACCTTCTTAAAACTGCCCCAGATGACCGAGAAAGTTGCAGGCACATTGAACTCATGACAGAGTAGCTTATGAAGAGTGTCACCATTTATATATTTGTATTTAATAATTGCGTACCAGATTCTAGTACCAGATATGGCGCGCCAGAAAGATTTCATGAGAAGGGCGATGTTAAAAATTCTCGTATCCAAGATTCCCCATCCGTCATGGGACTTTGGTCTGTTTAGAGAATCAAGCCTGAAGAGATGAAATTTGTGTGAATTGTCAGGTCCATTCCATAGAAATCATGCAATGATTCTATTGATATCAGCTACAATGTTTGAAGGGAGATAGAATAAATGGCCCCAATAAACCAGAAGTTTGGATAACACCACCTGTATCATAATATATCTACCGCCCAGAGATAGCCATCTGTGTGTCCAATGTGAGATTTTCCTCTTGAACCGCTCAACCAGCCAGAGCCAGTCCGATCTTATGTAACTTCATGGCTTAATATTATATCCAAGGTATTTTATGCCCTCCGATAGCGATTGGATGCCGATACCAAGAAAGTCTGCGATGAATTGGATCTCGCACACATCGCCATACTCATATAAGATGAAAGAATTAGATTTATTAATGCATATCCCTGTGGCTGCAACAAATCTAGTTAGCAGAAAGAGAACATAAAACCAATGATTTTGTTTGAGTGATCCAAAAAGTAACATATCATCCACGAATAATGAATGTGAGGCAGATAAAGATTCAGAAAAATGAAACCCGGAGATGAAGCCCTTATGAGTAGCCATGTTCATCAGCTTACTGAATCCATCCATTACTAGAATGAAGATAAGTGGTGACAAAGCGCAACCCTACCTGAGACCCCGACCCGCCTTAAAGAAGGAAGTAGGCAGCCCATTGACAATGACCGCATAACAGACTGAAGTGATGCAGGACATAATCCATTGGATAATCTTGAGGGGCAGGCCAATCTTCAACAGAACCAGGCGGATATAAGACCAATCCAGAGTATCATAAGCCTTATGTAAGTCAACTTTCATTATCAGAGCCTCTCTTTTCTGTGAATGAATGGAGTATTTCTTGAGCAATAGCAATGGCATCATGAATTGACCTGCCAGAAAGAAAGCCATATTGTTCTGGAGCAATGTGGATTGATAAGGCCACTTTCAATCTATTAGCAATAAGTTTGGATGTGATCTTATACAGCAGGTTACAAAGAGCAATAGGGCGAAATTCTTCAAAAGTAGAAGGATTGTCATTCTTCGGTATAAGAGCAATAAAAGTAGAATTTAAATTTGATGGCATATCTCCAGTGGATCTAAATAGTTCCGTCATTTCCGTCAACTCATCCCCCACGATGTAAAAGAAGAATAAAAAAAATTCAGATGTCTACCCGTCAGGACCCAGGCACTTGTCGCGTGGAAGAGATTTAAGCACTCCCTCAACCTCCACAGGCGAAATCGATTCATCTAGAATTTTAATATCATCTTCCTCATATATTCGATGAACGTGGTCTATTACCCATTGATGGCAGGTGTAGTCTATCTCCTGCTCCTGTTGATAAAAAGACTTATAATGACTTAGGGCAGCCTCCTGTATGTCTTGAGTGGTTGTGGCAAAGCTACCGTCATGTATTTTGATCCGCCAAATCGCATTACGACTTCTATGCTCGTTAGCACATTGGTGAAAATATTTAGTGTTGCGGTCTCCTTCTATTAACCATTTATTTCTACTCTTAAGTTTCCATGAAATCTCTTCAAATTTAAGTATCTCATTTTCTCTGTCAGAGAGGGATTTGAGAATTTCATATGACTGTCTGTCCGGAGCATGGTCTTTGAATCCCTGATAAATTGATTTCATTTCGTTCTGGATCGATAACAGTTCGGCTTTGAGAGCCCGTTTCTTATTTATCTCCCATTTTTTGGTCACTTACTTCAGCTTCAGGATTTTGTAATGAAACAGATTCCACCCGTTCAAGCCAGCCGAGCTCGCCTCCTAAATCTAAGTCTGCTGAATGAGTTGAATAAATTGTTATTGGAATTCGAGGAATCTGCGCATAAATCTCTCTACACTTCTAGTTCAGTATCGAAACTTGTGAGAACCTAATTGGATTTACTTGTTTTACAAAGTTTTTTACGAATTTAGAACTTCATTGCTCTTTACTAAAACATGTTAGGTCTATTCTCTATCTTTGTTTATTAAAAACAATTTTCTTACAGGATGGTTTTTCTATTTATTTAAAACAAGTTTTTTCTATTTATAATTTGTATACATCTTTTAAATATGTTAATTCATAGATTTTCTATTTTCATTTGTATAAAAAAATTTGTTAACTTTTTTTTAATTAAACAAATTTAACTTTACAACTTATTGTTTGATCATGTCAAGTAATGATAGTTAAACAATGAGAGCTTACCATGTCACTAGAAAAATCAGAAAGATAAGCATGAATTTAATAGCATTTTTTCCTACTACGTTTAACCTGAAGGAAATATCAATCCATGTACCAAACTGTCGCTAGGAAAGTTTATCCATGAATTTTAGGGTGAATTACTCGCACAAATTGAGATTTCAATTCTCAAGTTTGGTGAATCTTTTAGTGGTTTGATTTGAGGCAGTAGTTTGGATATATAATCGCTAAAACCTATGTAAATATTGGAGAAGCTAATATATGTAAAATAACTTAAGTCTATATATATATATATATATATATTATTTCTTATGGTCATATTGGACCACTTGGAAGCTTTTTATATTTTGTGGATATGTTGCATTGTGTAATATATATATATATATATATATATATATATATATATATATATATATATATATCTGTGTGTGTGTGTGTGTGTGTGTGTGTGTGTGAAGTTATTATGTTAAAATTCTTTTTTTTTATATATGTATGGGGTATAACATGAAATATATTTCATATTAAAATTTATATTTGGATTACAACTATTTAATTTAATTTACAAAATTGATTGAATCAAATTATAATAGACATTTTTTTTTTTGTATGAATTTAAAGGAGAGTCATACTAAATATAGTGCATTACTAGAGTATCTTTTGGTACATATATTCCAAAAAAATGTCTAATATCTTGCAAGATTTTATATACATTCAATTTCTCTGGAATAGTGGTAACTCCATGAATTTATTCCCTATCTTTAACAATGATTTCTACATTAAGGTCAAGAATAATTAGCATTGAATGACTTACATAATCTATGGTGGAAGGGGAAACTAGCTACCCATGACTTAAGGTCAATTGAAGGTCCTCAATTTGTTGGTTTATATTAGCAATATCATCATCATAGATTTGTAGGTGTAGAGTAGAAATATCATATCATATCTTTGAGTTAGAGTCCTATGATCAATAATCATGTCCATTGTTGTAGCCAAGATAGAGACCATTCAATTGTATCTTAATTGTTGTCAAAGAATATCATTTTCCATTTGTTGTAGTTGTGCCTTCTATTGGACATGTTGTTTCATGGTGTTGGCATTGATGTCAACCTAGTAGTGGTAGTCCTCATGATCCTACTGGTTTACAATGTCTCGTCGTGTTGGCATTGATGTCAACCTTGTAGTGGTGGCCCTCATGACCCTCTTGTTTTATAGAGGTTTTTGGCGATGGCCTCATCTATGGCATCAATTTAAAATGGCATTCAACTTAGGATTTCAACCTAGGTGTGTACCTGAGGAGTTGGTTGAGGAATTGATTGTGTTGCCTTGATGTCAACAAGGTTGGAGGTTTTGACATAGGTTTGGATGCCTTAAAATGATGTTAAAATTCTTTACATGAGGTTTCATGGGATCTATAGGCTTGGGATATGTTTGTACGTATAGAAGATCAAGTTCAAGAGGAGTTGGAGAAGATTTGCTTGAGTTTTTGGGATGAAAACATAGTAACATAGGCTTCTAGTGGAAAAATTGCATTAGTAACTCAGGTAACACATTGCAGTACCATTGTTATTAAGTCAATTCCTAAAGGGACTACCTACGTTACCCTTTCTAGACTCAATTTTCCAGGTTCTGTGCGCATCCCAATGACTTCCGGAGGAATAAACTAAGGTTTTTGCTTATGGTTTTTTATGGAGAGAGTCAAATTAAGTTAACCATCATCTAGAAGGTGATCAAGGAAAATATGATGAGGCTTAGTAATGTGTATTGATTGCATCTTCTATCAATTATAAAATGTCGGAGAGAGAAGTAGAAGGGGTTGGATTGAGAGAGAGTATATGCTACAGGAGTGCAGAGTTAGAGAGTAGATCAAAGCTCAACTTTGGAGCATATTTAAGAGAATGATGGAGCTACATTAGATATATATGTTTAACATTTTTGTGTTTCATATTTTGGCTCCTAATTTCTGCTGAGATGGAGAGGAGAAATTTTGCCATAGCTACTGCTGTAGAGATTTCAAATCAGAGATTGGTTTGATGATATATTTGTGTTGCAGGGGTTTTATTGGAGAGTTATTTGTTGTAGCTTTAGTATACGGGTTTTCATGCAAAGGTCATGGATCCAATGTGAAATATTACGAAACATGGTCCACAAAGGAGCTTGAAGGTTGCGACCTTCAGTGAGGTGAGTGGTGGATTTCCATACAAGTGGCGGCTTGCATATTCATGGTATAGCAACATCCTTTAGGTAGAGATCTAATATGTAGGATGTGGTGGATTCCTTCCAGTGGTGGTTGGGCGAGACTCATTGGGAGTGGTGGCTTCCGGTAGGTAGTGGCTTGCAAAATGGAGGGAGTGGTGGCTTCCTGCAGGTGTTGACATGCAAAGTTCATATAGGTAGTGGCCTAGCATGAATAGTGGCTTGTATGATAGGAAATTTGTGGCTTGCACACAGGTGGTAGCCAATGACAATGTAAAATAATATTTTATAATAATATAAAAAGAACAAAGAAAAACATGTGACGATGTTTTTCTCCCATGTGGTTTCCACCTTACATCTAGTGTCTCTATGTGTGAATTTTATTGGTGGTTGTTCATTTGGTTATTTGATTTGATGTTCTCATGTTATGTTCTTAGATATTTTTTTTATGGTTCATGATTATGCATATATCTCCTTATGTGTTATGTTTCTAATGAATGAATGATTCAATGTTTGTGATAAGAAGGAAAATTTCGGTAAAATTGGTCATAGGGCACAATATTGATTCACCACCCCTCTTAGTATTGTTCAAGGTTTCTAACAAGTGGTATCATAATAGGATCTGGTTGAAACTTATTTGCTAGAGAGTTGACTTGGGGAGCGTTGGTGAAAATTTTACAATTTTTTTTGGAATGAATCCACCAGGAGATTTTGTCCTAATTGCTACAAATTTTAAGGTATGGCATGAAAAAGTGAAATCTAAATTATTTCCTTGTGGACCTAACTTTTTGATATTTGTTTATGAAGGATGTGGCGAGGTTCCACTTTCACCTAAAGTAATGTAGCAAAATTCTTAAGCGAGAAATCATTTTCGAGAATCTCCATAATGCTGACTTGGAGAAAATAGGAGATCTAAAATCTACCAAGGATATTTGGGACAAAATGCAAGTGTTGTTTGGAGAAAATAACAAAAAAAATGGACAAGTTGAAAATAAGAGTAAGAAGAAGAAAAATAAGAAGGCTTCTCAAAGGTAAGAACCTCAGCCAGATAGGATCAGTCCCACTAGTGAGAGTGATGCAACTAACAAATCAAAAAATGAAGCCTCAGCAGAACCTAGTATGCTTCCATGCAGCAAATATGAAGGTATGACTAAAGATGAATTGTTTTAAAGCTATGTTTCAAATATATATGATGTTAGTCATACTGATTCAGATAGTCATTTTGATGAATGTGATAAACTAATGGTTCTTCAATTAGAATATGAGTCAGCTTTAGTGGTTATTGAAAAATTATCTGTTGAGGTTGGTGGAGTACTAGTTGCATGCAAGGATCAAGAAAAACTCTTGCGGATATATGATGATAAGGAAACCTTGATCAAGGAGGATAGTATTAGCTTGAGGACTCAGTTGGAAGAATTCAAAAGAGTTGAAGAAATATGACCATCCAATAGAAAGAGGAGGGTCAAGTTTAATAGTTAGAAGCTGAGTGATCTCTGTGAGGCAACAACTAATATGGAGAATAACACTATAGCTGTGGAAATTTTTCTTGAAAACCAAATATATACACTAAATAAAAACGGTCTTGGTTTTCAAAAGGGAGAGTCTAGTTTGCATGTAGGCAAGAACAATAAAGTAGATCCCAAAAGTCCTATAACAAACACTAGAAACACTAAGAGTGGTAGTAACCAAGAAAAAAAACAACATAATCGATAGCAAGAAAGCATAAGATCTCAACGAGCATCTAGCACTAGAATATATTTTTCTCCTAAAGTTAAAGATTATGGAAGATATGTTAAATTTCAAAAGGAATCAAATCCTTTTTTTCCCTTGAAGAATGATGTAGAATGTTACAACTATCACAAGGTTGGACATGTTTTAGCACACTACGAGAGAAATCTGTACAGATCTAGTCAGTAGATCTTGTGATCCAGGTGGATATTGGTGGCCACTCACCTATTCCACCTAGTCAGTTTCATCAGAGTTATTATTTACTATTTTTAGCATTTTTTCATGTCCTAAACTTCCAGAGCCATTTCAAGGCCCTAAACTACATATTCCTTAGATATATATTTCCAACAAGGTATCATACATGCCAAACGAAGATACTATGACCAAATTACGACCCCCAAAAGTTGGCTGCCCAACTAACCCCAACAGGGCCCATAAACTCTTGGTGTTAGATCTCATCAAATTAGGGTTTTCTCTTATTGTTCAATAATAAAAAGGCCCTTGAGCCTCATTGTAACATATTTTAAAGGCATGTAGTTGCCACATCTCTTCTCAGAGACAAGCTATCGTCGCCCTAGCTATTTTATGTCCATTTTGTATTTTCAATGTTTTTTACTGATCTTCAGTAACCTTCGTGCGAGTTCCACGGTCTCCACAGATCATATTAGAGAGTGAAAAATATCTCATTTGAAAGTATTTTTTAT
This sequence comes from Pinus albicaulis, assembly GCA_034641835.2. Taxonomy (NCBI): domain Eukaryota; kingdom Viridiplantae; phylum Streptophyta; class Pinopsida; order Pinales; family Pinaceae; genus Pinus; species Pinus albicaulis. Next base: position 591,246,198 of record CM076570.1, read on the forward strand.
TATATAAAATGGTTTTTTTACGAAATCTTATTTTGTTTCCCGGTTTAAGAGATATAAGACACTTAAAATTTGACGACTTGTGGGGTGAGATAATAAAAAATACTTTCAAATGATATATTTTTCACTCTATAATATGATTTGTGGAGACCATGACACTTGCATGAAGTTTATTGAAGATTACTAAAAAACAATGAAAAGACAGAATGGACATAAACTAGCTAGGGTGATGATAACTTATCTCTGAGAAGATATGTGGTGGCTACATGCCTCTGAATTGTGTTAGAATGAGGCTCAAGGGCCTTTTTATTATTTAACAAATAGATAAAACCCTAACCCAAGGAGATGTAACACCAAGGATTTATGGGCCCCGTTGGGGTTAGTTGGGAAGCCAACTTCACAGGGCTGTAACTTGGTCATAGTATCTCCATTTGGCGCATATGATACCTTGTTGGAAAGATATATCTGAGGAATACGCCATTTAGGTCTAAAAATGCCTCAAGAAGTTTAGGATGCAAAAAACGCTAAAAATAGTAAATAAGAAAACTGATGAAACTTACTAGGCGAAATAGGCGGGTGGCCTCCAATATCCACCTGGATTAGCTTGCAACATTATGAGAAACCAAGGATATCAACCATCAAGTGTAATTATGGTTTTAATGGATTTTTTTTCGTGTAACCTATTTGTCCATAAGGCAATTGATTGCAGATCTAACCCATGGAGGAGATATATGCTTTATACAAGGTATAGATCTAGCATGAGCAATGGGATATTTGATCCCCTTGTTTCATGTCTTGCACATGTGGAGTGCTATAAATGCCACAAATTTAGCCATATTGTGATAGATTTCATGTTTCCCGGTTCTTCAAGGAAAATATGGAAAAGTAATAGCAAATTCAAAGAGGAGCTAGCAGAAAACCATAGAAGAGTGAAAAGAAGCAGCCTAATACCATGCAGAGAAAGGCATTAGGGGAATTTTTAGGTATAAAATGGGCCTCCTAAGGAAATTATAAAATAATAGTGGACATAATAAAATAATATTAGATTACATCATCAAATTTTAGAGGGAAAAAACAATAAAATAATAAAACTATTTTTTCAACTCGTATTTTCAACTTATCTCCCTAAGTGTTTGCTCAAATTTCGAGCGGAAACACTCGTTGGATGTAGAATTTCATTTCTCATCCAAGGAGTACCCATGTTGCATACTTTTGATGGACCCTACAACACAAAAAATGAGAAATACATGAAAAACATGATTGCAATCACACTTTTTTCATGTATTTCTCATTTTTCGTGTAGGAGGGTCCATCGAAAGTATAAAACATGGGTACTCTTTGGATGAGAAATTAAATTTTGCATCCAACGACTACTCTTGCTCGAAATTTGAGTAAAAAAATAGGGAGTTAAGTTGAAAATACATGTTGAAAAAGTAGTTTTATTATTTTATTATTTTTTATTATTTTAACCTTTTTACTCCAAAAATGGTGAATCATTCCCCATGGTTGACATCATCATTTTGAATCCTATTGGTTCTTATAAAGTTTATTTTGGTTGTACATTTTTCTTAGGAGGCCCATTTTAGACCTCAAAATTCCCCTAATGAGAAATATCTGATCACGTAGAGAGATCAACCCCCTCTAGAGTTCATGTATACCTGATGCATATTCATAGGAGACTGCAAAAGTTCATGAGAGGTGCATAGAATCAAGGGGAGCGTATGGCAGTAGTATGAAAACATGATTAGTTGGTGGAGATGAGTAGTAACAACATGCTATGCTCACGAGTCTCATTCATATTTATGTTTGTAGGATCAACCTACCTATTGGTGGTATAATGAGTTCAGGGGGAGCTATGCATGGTATAAAATTTTCATGGTTTACTTGTCATTTTCTTATTTATTTTTACTCACTCATTTGTAAAAATTTCATGCATGTTTCCATGAGTGAAAGAGTACATTTTTCAACCATTATATGCTCCTCGTCCTCATGATAATTCATTGAAAAGTTCATGTACAATCATGTATAGATGGATATCATTCATTCAATCTAATGTAGAGGAAAGTGATATGTTCAATCATATGTTTCTATATGTCTCATTCGTATTATGGGTGAAATGGCCATTGTACATGCATTGTATTTGACACACTGTTTTAATAACACTTGATTTTGGCATGCATTAGGAGGAGACATTATTTTAGCCATGTAAAGCACCTTTTGAGTTCATTGATGTAACAACTATGCATAGAGAGAGAGTATGCATTGGCTTGAATGGTACTGTTTCTATTTTTTTAATCCATGTATGCACTCATGCGTGAAATATGTAACAACCACAGATTGATTTTCCATGTAAATAAAAATATAAGAATAAGGTCATGGGACATGTATTCTAAGATGAATAGTGGAAAAAATTATCACGGAGATCAATGTCGGTTCATTTATGGATAAAGAAATTGGCAAAGGCATTGGAAAAGGAAAATAGGAAATAATTGGAATTTTATTTATGAAATAAAGGAAAATAGGAGAAAAGGAAGGTGAAGGGACACATATTTGAATGCAAGGTAAATTAGAGGAAAAATGAAGGAAAATAGAGAAAATTGAGGCCTCAATGATAAAAAAGGATTTTGATTATCAATTCATGGGTTTTCTTCAGTATAACTTGGCTCTCTCATACTCTTGTACACTTAGAGAATTATTGGAGCACTTTGGCATACATTGGATTTGGAAAAAGAAGGCAAATGAAAAGTACAAAGTGCGAGGAAACAATCAGTTCAACAACTACAACTGGATTTCTTTGCAGGTAACATGTTGCATGTGTGATTTCCTTGATCATTTATGTATGTATGGTATATGCATGTGATTTTCTCGTTATGTGTTGTCATTCACATGGAGATTTTCATGGATCGATAATGGTTTTAGCCTTTCCTTAACATTTCCTAGATAGCCATGGTGTTGTGGGTTTTTCTAGTTGATTTTTTTTTTCTAATTGCTGCTCATTTTCCTTATGTTTGTGGGTTGGAACAAACACTCCAGAAGCCCTAGAACAAATTGGGTTTAGTTACTATTCCTAGATCCTAGGTTGGGACAAATGTTGTGGATTCCTTGGTGGTTGAGTTATTAGTCCCTAGAGCTTGGTTGGAAAAACTCTATGGAGCCCTTGAAGGTTGTGGGTTGAGTTACTAGCCTGTAGAGCTAGGTTTGGAAAATGATCTAGAGCCCTGGAAGGTTGTGGGTTGAGTTACTAGTTTCAGGAACCCTAGACAACTTCGATAGAGACCGATTTGGTTGGTGTTATTGATGCTCGATCGTAGAGGTGGAATCAATGTGGTTGAGGGTTGAGGTGGTTAGGCCTCTGGAAGCCCTGGTTTGGTTTTGCCTTGGTTTATTCCAAGAGATCCCACATTCATGCTTGTAATATGGCATGTGGGTGATTGTCTGAAAGAGATATTTGATTTAGCCAAATATATGATCGGGTGGTACATGGAATTCCCTGAATTGGTTGGTATTTTAATATATTAAATGGATATGTTTTTCTACTATGATTTATGTATAATTTTAATAATTATGCTGGTGATATTATGGTTGAGTTTCCATGGTTCCTACACTATTTATTTTCTAGCTATATGTTGGTTATATGATGTGTACCATATGTGGATCTTGTCATGAATGGTTTAGATATTGTTTGTTTGATGAATGTATGGAATAATAATTGTTGTTGCAACTATTTAGAGAGGGAATAAAGCCTTCTTGGTGATTCTCATATGGATCTTAGACTCATATGATACGATATGCATTCATGAACTGTAGCTTACATGTTTTCCATGTGTTTGATGAAATATTTGTTATGGATTATGCATATTTGGGCCATGTTATTGCTTTAGTTTTGATTGATTGACATTGTCAGTACCTTTGATTGTATTCTAGAAAGTTTCAGGCAATTATGGGCAGTGGTCTAGAGGTTGGCCTGAAAAGGTGGCACAAATCCTTGGATTACAAGCTCAAAACTGAATATTTTAGGTCATAATCATTGGAAGCTACACTTAGGAGTGTAGTTATAGCTTTATAATCACATGCATTCATTTTTTTGGGTGCGGTTGTGGGCCTAGGGCAGAGAAAAAGGGTTCCAACTCAGGGTTTGGTCATCTGGGGTGGGTTTTCATCCTCTGAGTGACCTATAGTCCCTATATGATGTTATTATGTGGTAAGTTTGTAGGTCCCACTTCCTTCACTGGAACTAGGAGGTTGATTCAGGTCACAGTGACACTCGTCTCATGTTTACCCTAGCAAGCTAGTGAATTTGGGTAAATGTGGGAGGGGACATTTACACGGTCATATTAGAGAAAAAAAAAATTCTCTTTAGGTGATATCTGATACCACATGGTGATTCTAGAGAAGCTTTCACTCTATTTGGGTGTTATATAATACCATAGAGTGGTATCCAACCAGGTTTTGTTCTCTTTGGGTGGTATCAGAGCTTCCAGGTTCAAACACTTAGACTGGATGGAATAATGTATATGGTTATGCATGCATATTCATTCAGACATGCATCATGGTGGTCATTATGTGGTCTGTGTCATGATGATGATGATATGTTGGCTGAGATGGAGCAAGAGATGCAGATTATTAGAGTGAGGTTTCAACACTGGACCTTTGGGTAAGAGAATATATTCAATACAAGTTTATATGTTGGGGATGTAGGTATGATGGTTAATGGTTGTTATATGCATAATTATTATATGCATACCTTTCATTCTATTATTGTTTTGATTAAATGCATGATAGATGCTAGTTAATCAATGTGGTCACATGTATGTGCGTCACTTAGTGATGCATGGTGGTAACTTGTTATATGCATCGTTGTCATACGCATGATGAGTATGGTCATTGAAGCTAAGATATTGGTGTTATTATGTATCATGCTAATATAGATTAGCCTGTGCAGATGGTTATGGGTATTATATTCATGTATTAGTTGATATATTGTGATATTGGGTCATACTAATGTGGACTGACATGTGCATATGTGATAGCCTACCATGAGATACATTGAGGTATGAGTCTGATTATGTCATCTATTTGGTTTATCTAAAAAGGTATGTTTGTAGGAAATAGAATATCAGGGATAAAGAGCAAAGTAGTGGAAAGCGGTTCACATGAATCCCCTTACAGGTTTGACATGAAATCTACGGAATGGAAAAGTGACATGATTATGTGGTATGTTTTGAAGTAAAAATGTATGAGAAATGAAAATCAAGTTTTGGTAAGTGTGGTTAAATTTAGTAGAGATTTGGAGATGCCATTTCCATAATTAGACATTGGAGATTGGGCCATTATAGTATCTGCCTCCTTCTACCTTAGTGTGGACCATGAATAGTAAGGAGTTATGTTTACAAGTTGTTTGGATGTTTGGTTAATTGCATGATATGAGTATGTGTCTATAATATTGCATGAAGGAATGATATTGTTTTAGGAAGGTTGTATTGACATAATATGTGCTGAGACAACTGATATGTACTCGAGTGAAAGTGGGTGCTACTTGTAGTATTATGACTAATGACTGTGAGTTGATTGTATATTATGACATGGTTGTTAGTCTTAGTAAAGGTTGTTTTCAAATTAATCTACATGATATCTTTATCTTTCGAACATGTGACTGACATGTGTGAATGATTGCAGGAAAACATGTTTGGTATTAGAATGACAAGGTAATAGTTAATTTTTTTATATAACTAACATATGGGTGATGTGATAGCACATAATAAGACTAAATTGTAGCAAGGAAAAAGGTAAAAGAACCGAATTGGGTGAGATTTCCTTTGGCTATGTTGGGAACCACAATTTCAAATGAACGAGTGTTTTTCATGAATACAAGAAGTATTATTAACCTTGATTTTGTTTGACCTTAATAGTGTATATGTGTTATATTATGATGAACATGTATTTGACAGGTATAACAAATGGATTCTAGTTATAGCTAGATTTTTCAAGAGAATTGGAGTCCATTGAGAGATGGTTTATGTACATGTTCAGTTACAGGTCATTGTGTTGGGTACAAAAAGGTAAGGTAACCAATTTATTGTTATGTTTAATTAAGCACTGAAAAATTGTGTATTTATGTCATATGATGTAGAGGATTGGATGACAGAAGTGTCTGCCATGAAATATTGAGGAAGGATCGGGTTGAGCTTTCCTTTGGAAGCATTAGGAACCCACATGGATTGAGTCATGGTGTATGTTGAAATTTTTGTGCTTTCAGTGCTTTGTCATTTTCTTGCGCTTGATTTGCAATTTTTTTCATGTCTGGTGCATGGCCATGCCACTTTGTTTGTGGTGTCAAATTGCTATTTCTATTTCATATTTTTCTTTTGTTTTGTTCTTGTTCTTGTCTTTTATGTTTGAGGTTCCTGGGAATTTGTTTGAGAAAGAGGAAAGTTAATGGAGCTAGGGGAGATTATAATGAACCACAACAGGTAATGTAAGACGTGAATGAAGCCTTGTGCATGTATAAGGGAAACTAAAGGCAAGAATATGACAACTAGTTGGATTGGTTGGGTCCATTGGGGTAAATGGATGGTGAAATGGAATTCATGAGAAAAGTAACATGAAAGGTAAAGTAAATGGACTTGAAGCATCAAATTCCTTGTTTAAATTGGGAACTCTTGTTCTCGATGTTGTGCATGTGATGCACTGATAAAGGGATTTCTCTTAACCTTGATCTTACGAATGTTGGTAATTGTTTGTGATTATGAATATGCTAATTACTATATATATATATATATATATATACCATTGTCTGACAGGGTTGTCATGGATCATAATTATTTTATGCTAATGTTTATATGTATATATGAATGTATGTATGAGTTGTCTAATATAGATGCCGGGGATAATGCTCATGGAGGAATGGTTTTTTATGCAGGTGAATGGCATGAAGAGGTTCTTGGTATTATGAGAAATAAAGTGGAAAGAGTAGCACTCACAGATTTATGAGGTTAGTATCATGTGGGTATGAATTGATATTATGTGTTTATACTATGCCTATGTTTATGCTATGGAAGGAAACATTGAAGGATACATCAGCAGAATGAAAGCAGTGTGATCTGTGGCATGCTGGGACAAACATGGATAGTGTAAAGAACCACATACCCGAAATTTGGATTGTGGATGCATGCAGTAAGGCGTGGTAGAGACACTATAAGAAAGGTTTCTTGGTAAAGACGGTGTGGTCTCCGGTTGTGTAGTACTATTGTTGTGTACATGTTTTACATGTGGTGTTGTGTACATGTTGTACACATGGTTCTATGTACACATGGTGATGTGTACATGTTGTGTAGGTGGTGCTATGAACATGTGGTGTTGTGTACATGTTATACATGTGGTGCTACGTACACGTGGTGTTGTATACATGTTGTACGTGGTATTGTGTACATGTTGTACTTGTGGTACTATGGTATTTTTATTTTGTAGTCATCATATCGTGACATGTGTATTCGTTGTGTTGTACTCTGTGTACGTATATGTATTGTGTTGTACATCGGGTGAAGGTGTATGTGTTGTGATGTATGTTGGGTCATAAAGGTGACTGTTACAAGAAACTTAAATGCTTCTCATTTAATTATCAACCCAGGGCATGTCTTGTTATTTCAAGAGTGTAAGCATAGTATATGAAAGTGATATCGGAGGACAACTACTCTAAATTATCATACGTAATACTATCTAATTCTCGAAGTTCAATCACATCAATTTGGAAGGGAATTGTAGAGTGCTTTGACTATTTTGTTCTAAGCAGATGCAGAAATAACTACTCTGGAATGAAAAGAACAAACTACAATCGAACAATGTACTGTGATGAATTGAACAACAATCATAATGAATTGAACAACAACTCTAATAAATTGAAAATCAATTGATTATTCTAAATTTTGCAATGGAATTCTGTTTTAAATCAATGAATGACACCCCTCTAAGTTAAACAACAGCCAAATGCTTGCAATGATAATGAAAAGATCCAACATTATTATATGCAGCATTGAACAACAGTCATGTTAAAACTAATCAACGATTATAAAATCATTGGGAAATGATGAAATCATCTAGAAGATTATGAAAATATCGATTTTAAGCAAGAATGCATGAATGGTGGACAAGTCTAATAAAAGAGGAAGTTGTAGCATCTTATGTTCACAATTAACCAATTAAACGATATCTTATGAAATTCACTAGATGACTATAAATGAAAGGTCTGTAAATAAATGTATAGCACAAAAGTAGCAGAGAAACTCTCAGGGCTAGACCCAAAGCCAATAAATCTACTGTTAAGGAAAACTTAGAGATTGACTATTCCAAAAACTCCAAAATCTTTATTAAGCTGGAGATTAATACATTAATACAACTTGACGATTTTGTCTCGATACGTCTATTACAGAGAAAAATCTCTATGCAAATCTATCTATCTTGTTCATCTTTGGCCTTTTAAAGGAGAATTCAAAAGTAGTAATGGATCCTTTCCATACAGGATCCCGCTGCTTCGTGGTTGTCATTTGAGTCCTCCAAGTGTGGATGTGTGTTTCCATCTCCCGCTGGTCCACAGGAGCCATTATGATCCCGTTTGCCTTTATTGTCAGCAGTCTTTTGGTCATCAGGAGTTCAATTGCTTTGCTTCCCTATCAATAAAGACATAACAAGTCAGTTTTTATGTTGTTAAACATTCCTTTTATCATCACTTCATTTTGCCTTGGCTTTACCTTATTGCCCTTTACTTTATTGATAAGATGAGGGGAAAATTCATAAAATTACATAACAAATCGTGGTAAGGATGGGATGAAACATACCTTCTTCTCGGCCCAACACTGTACAACAGGTGTAGATGTATGTGTTGTGTGGTACACTGTGTCTGGTTGTATGTGTGGTGATGTACATTTTTTGTATGTGTATGTGATTGAAGAGAAGCGATGGCACAAGGTGCTTGTCAGGTGTGGCAATCGATCTAGTGTGTGTATGGAAAGGACAAGAACAAAGGTAGAAGCAAAGAACCATTTGAAAAATAAGTATCAATATTTTATTTCATTTTTAATTATGCATGTGATTTATGATGAGTGGGTTTGAGCTAACCGAATGTGATATGCTTATACATGATAATTTGATCAAAGATCTAGTTTTATTTGTTGTGACAAGAAGTAAACATAATTGTAGGTGTACCTTATTGAAAAGCTACAAATGAGGTATGATTTGAATTTATTTCAACTGCTTTTGAATCTAATGGAAAGTATGTGCCTAGTACAAGAAATCATGGAAAATTCCTGGTTGGGTGGTTTAAAATTCCCAATTTGGGTGGTTGGAATTGGCTACCAGAGAATGTTAGCAACAACAGTGAAAGGAATTGGAACATGCAAAAGTATGTTGGTAAAGAATTTAGGAGCAGGGCCATTGTGGGATATTGGTACCCAATAGTGTTCATTTATTTCCATGAACATGATATGATCAATATGATGGTTTTGAGGTAGAGATATGCCTTGGTTTTTTTACCTTCCAATGAGAGGAAACCTTTCCAAGGGATTGATCACCCGAGGGACTATGTAGTAGAGAAGGGGATTCCAATGGAACTTGGAAGGTGTGTGACTACACGAAAGGGGGTGACCAGATTGCTCAAGGGACTATGTGGCAAAGAAGGGAAGGCCATGGAATGAATGTGTTTTGGTCATTCACATTTCCATATGGAATCAGAAGAACATTGGGAGTGTGCCTTGGAACAATGAGCCAATAATTGTTCACTAAGAGGAAAATTAGCGCAAGGATCATAGTGTTGGACATTGGATGCAGGTTTGACTTTAACAATGGATTCTGGATTTCTTGGGAAGGAGGTGAATCCTGGTACTACTTTTGAAGGTGGAGGTGTGTACCTCTAGATTCCCTTGTTGACTGATGCAGACACCATATCCTTTTATTTGTCGATTAGAGAAAATGTGCATATGTATATGAGTATATTATCGTAAATATTGTATCAAGTTGTGGTTATAAAGCTCCATAGATAATATGATTATTTGTTGGTGGAAGAAAATGTGCATAATTATATGTGGTTATTATTATAAATACCATAATGAGCTATGTTCTAAGGCTTCAGTAAACAATATGTTTGTTATGTGTTCAACGGTGGTCATTGCACATACTGCAACGAGATGGGTTATAAATATCCATGGGAAGTATGTTTTATTTTCAGCAGTTTTCTGGTCATAGGTGTCATAAAACATCGATGAAGGTTTCCCCCCAAGGGGGACGGGTTTGTAACAACGCCTAGTTGATTTTCCATGTAAATAAAAATATAAGACCAAGGTCATGGGACATATATTTTGAGCTGGATGGTGGGAAAATATTATAGTGGGGATTAATATTATTTTATTTATGGCTACGAAAATTATCAAAGGAAAAGAGGAAATACTTGGCATTTTATTTATGAAATAAAGGAAAATAGGAGAAAAGGAAGGTGAAGAGACACAAATTTGCATGCAAGTGAAATTAGAGGGAAAATGAAGGAAAATAAAGAAAATAGAGGCCTTAATGATAAAAAGGCTTATGGGGATCATTTCATGGCTTTTTTTCAATTTAGCTTTGCTCTCTCATACTCTTGCACACTTAGAGCATTCTTGGAGAAATTTGGAATACATTGGATTTGGAGAAAGAAAGTAAAGGAAAAGAAGGGAGTGCAAGGAAACATTTAGATCAATAACTAAAATTGGATTACTTTGCAAGTAGCAGGTTACATGTGTGGTTTCCTTGCTGAGTTTAGGATGCATGGTATATGCATGTGATTTTCTAGTTATGTGTTGTCATTGGCATGCATATTTTCTTGGATTGACAATGGTTTTAGCCATTCCTTTCCATTTCCCGAATATCCATGGTGTTGTGGGTTTTTACACTTGATTTTTTTACAATTGGTGTTCATGTTCCTTATGGTTGTGGGTCGGAACAAACACTCTAAGATCCCTTGAACAACTTGGGTTGAGTTACTAGTCCTATAGCGTAGGTTGGGACAAATGCTCTCGAGCCCTTAGTGGGTTGAGTTACTAGTACTTGGAGTTGGGTTGGACAAACGCTTTGGATCCCTTGAAGGTTGTGGGTTGAGTTACTAGTTCCCGAAGCCTTAAATAAATTGGGTAGAGACCGATCTAGTTGGTGTTAATGATTCCAGGGCGTAGAGGTGGAATCATTGTGTTTGAGGGTTGAGGTGGTTTGGCCTCTGGAAGCCCTGGTTTGGTTTTGTATTGGTTTATTCCATGAGATCCCACACTCATGCTTGGAATATGATGTGCAGGTTATTTGTTGAAAGAGAGATTAAGTTCAACCCAATATATGGTGGGGTGGTATGTGGAAGTACCTAACTTGGTTGGTATTTTCATATATTAATGAGAGCTATTTTTCTACTATTATTTATGTAATCTTGTAGTGATCTTGTTGGTGATATTATGCTTGTGTTTCCATTGTTCATATGTTGGTTATTTTCTGTTTACATGTTGGTTATATGATGTGTACCATCTATGGCTCTTGTCATGAATGGTTTAGTTATTCATTGGTTGATGAATGTATGGACTAATAAGTGTTGTTGCAACTATGTGGAGAGGTCATAGAGCCTTCTTGGTGATTCTCAAATGAATCTTAGACTAATATTATCAAATATGCATTCATGACATGTAGCTTACATGTTTGCTATGTGTTTGACGAAATTTCAGTTATGGATTAGTCATCTTTGGATCAAGCTATTTCTTGAGTTTTGATTGATTATAATTGTCAATACCTTTGATTTCACTCTGGAAAATTTCAGGAAATTATGGGTTGTGGTATGGAGGCTAGCCTGAAAAGGTGGCACAGATCTCGGGACCGCATGCTCAAAACTTAATATTTTAGGTCATAACCGTTGGAGGCTAGGCTTATGAGTGTGGTTATAGCTGCATAACCACATGCATGTATTGTTGTGGGTGTGATTGTGGGCCCATGATGGAGAAAAATAGTTCCTTTAAGGGTTTGGTCACCTGGGATGGTTGTTCAACCTCAAAGTGACCTGTAGTTCCTATAGGATGTAAGTATGTGGTTAGTTTGTAGGCCCCACTTCCTTAACTAGAACTAGGAGGTTGGGTCAGGTCATAATGACACTCATCTCATTTTTATGCTGGTGAGATTGTGAATTTCAGTAAATGTGGGAGGAGGCGTTTACAAAGTATCAAATTTGTAATCAATCATGTATTGGTGCATTGATTGAGAGGTCCATGTCTTGGAGAGAGTTATGAATCTTGGTCATGCATTGGAGAGAGTTTTGAGCATGATGTAACAACCACATGTATCCCATTATATTTCATCATGTACTCTCATATGAGGCCCTGTAATAATTTTTTTCATCATTTAGTTGTAGGCGGATTGGTCCTAGAGTCAAGAGAGAGAGTCATGGGTATTGTCAAGCATATGTTGAAGTGAGTCATGATGAGTATTGAGATTTGTTACAACCATGTTTGGGTTGATGGATGTCATTTTTTTCAGCCATTTATGGTCCTTTGGTGTCATTTTAGCCATTTACTAGCATGTTCTTCTTGTAGGCCATTGCCATGAGTCATGTGAGTGATGTTCATGCATGAGATACAAGTCATGGTTCAAGCATATGTTGGTTGTTTGGTGCCATTGTACATCCATGATAGGTGATTCATATTTCCATGTATTAGGCCTATAAAACCTTGTATATCCATTGTATATATTTTGGTCCATGTGGAGTAGCCTCTTGTATGCGACAAGGAGGCATTGGAAGCAACAATGGTAGGGTGTACAACAATATGGAGAGATGTTTCGCAGTCCCATTATATGTTCAGGGGGAGTTTTTTTAGCCTATCAGTGGAAGGAAGTACATGGTGTTGATATAGAGGCATAGTGTTGGCCAATTTTTGCATGGAGGCATGTTGGTTTGTTGGCATGAGGAGTTGATCCATTTTCATCTACATATTATCAGTTGATATCAACAATGTTCAAACAAAATCATCTACCCTTTTCCATTGATGTCAAAGGGTGAGAGTGATAGTTGCAAGAGGAGAATGAGATAACATTTAGTGGTGTGGCTATAGGTTGACATCAACTCCAAAAGGCGAGAATGTTGGAAATGTTGTCTTATGGTGTTGGCATTGATGTCAACTTAGTAGTGGTGGTCCTCATGATCGTATTGGTTTCAAAAGTCTCATGGTGTTGGCATTGATGCCAAAATAGTAGTGGTGGCCCTGATGATCCTATTTTTTTTCAGAGGTGTTTGGATATGAACTCTATTGTGGAGTCAATTGATGATGGCATTCAACTTAGTATGTCAACCTAGGTGTCTACCTAAGGAGTCAACTACGGAGTTGATTGTGTTGGCCTTGATGTCAACAAGGTTGGATATTTTGACATGCTAATCAGTTGCATAGGTTTGGATGCCTTGACATGAGGTCCAAATGCTTGACATGAGGTTGCAGAGGATATACAAGCTTCGAATATGTTTGTAGGTACAGATGATTAGGTTCAGGATGAGTTGGAGTAGAGTTGCTTGATTTTTTGGGCTGAAAACATAGTAACATATGTTTCTAGTGGAAAACTTGCATTAGTAATTAAGGAAATGTAGGTTATCAATGAATTTCCAACATTAATAACTCATCTCTCGAAGGGACTACATGCATTACCCTTTCTAGACTCATCTTTTTTGATTCTTTGTGCATCTCATTGAATTCTACAAGCATAAACCTGGGTTTTTTCTCATGGTTTTTTATGGAGAGAGTCAACTTGAGTTAACCATCATCTAGAAGGAGATAAAGTCAAAGATTATGAGGTTAGTTATGTGCATTGATTTCATCTTCCATCAATTATAAAATGTCAGAGAGTGAACTAGAAGAGTTTGATTGAGCGAGAGTGTATGCTATAGGAGTGTAGGGTTAGAGAGTAGATCATAGCTCAACTTTGGATCATATTTTATATAATGATGGAGACACCCTAGATATGTTTAACATATTTTTGTTCCATATTATGGCTCCCAGTTGCTGCCGAGATTGGCAGGAGAGAATTTTTTGTAGTTACTACTATAGATATTTTAGATCAGATTTTTGCTTGTTGATATGTTTGTGTTACAGGGGTTTTGTTGGAGGGTTCTTTGTTGTAGCTTCAATATATGAATTTTTATATGGATACTAGAATTTTTTTATGGATGCGTGTAAGCGTCACATTGTTATGGTGCGTTGTTGCAGGGTTTGGTTTTGATGAGAAGATTACTTATGTGGCCAATGTATTGATTGAGATTGATTTGTAGAGATTGATTGTGTAGGAGAGAATTACGTTGCGGAGTTTGTATTTCAGTTGTAGCTACATTTTGGGTTGATGATTAATGAGTATATTGATATTATGAGTCAAATATGAAAATGGAAGGAATGTGACTCACAAGTTCTTGTATGTAGAGATCGTGGATCCACTGTTAAATATTTTGAAAGATGCTCCATAAAGGAGCTTGAATGTTGGGTCCTTCAGTGAGGCAAGTGGTGGATTGCACTTTTATGGTGTAGCAACATCTTGTAGGCAAAGGCCTAGGAACTAGGGAGTGGTGGCTTCCATCCAGTGGTGGATGGTTGAGACTTATTAGGAGTGGTGGATTCCAGTAGGTAGTGCCATGCAAAATCGAGGGAATGGTGGCTTCCTACAGGTGGTGGCCAAAAATGTCAAGGGAGTGGTGGCTTCCTACAAGTGGTGTCCTACAAAGTTCATACAAGTAGTGGCTTGGAGTGAGTAGTGGCTCACATGATAGGAAATTTGTGGCTTGAACACTGGCGGTGGTCAATGAATATGTCAAAGAATATTTTATAATAATAACAGAAGAGTAGAGAAAAACAATCAACAATGGTTTTATCCTTGTGGTTTCCACCTTACATCTGGTGTCTCTATATGTGCATGTTATTGATGGTTGATCATATGGTTATTTTCTTTGATGACCTCATTTTACGTGCTTAGATATGTTATTTATGGTTCATGGTTATGTATAGATATCCTTATGTGTTATGCTACTAATGAATGAATGAACAATTTTTTGTAATAAGAAGGAAAAAAATTGTAAAATTTGTTGTAAGGCACACTGTTGATTCATCGTCGCTTCTTAGTATTGTTCAAGGTTTCTAACACCTTCAAACTATATCATTGTTGTTCCTCCATTATGTTATTAGTCACCCATCCTTTCCCTAAATTCACTTCCTTTCCCTCGTCATCATAACCAACTTGAACTCCCTTGAAGGTATTTGTGGAACTTAACTGCTTGATCTTCAAACTTCTCACAAAATAGACCCTTAATATAGCATGTTGACTTACTATCGTCTTTCTTAGAAAGAAAAATATAAGCACTACCTACAAGGTGAAGGATTGCACAATTATAATTTTGGATTTTGGTAAACATACCTATTCATATAATACCATGATATCTTATGACATATGATCTGGATTTATGTAGGAACATAACATAATATGAATATAGCCATAAATACAAAGATGTAGTGGAAATAACACTTCATTTTAGTAATATCAAATAACTGAAATATGCCTACAGACTGAATGGAAATAAACTAACTCAGGCAATGGTAGCTTATCTCTAAGAAGAGATGTGGTGGATACATGCCTCTGAAATGTGTTACAATGAGGCTCGAAGGCCTATTTATTATTGAGAAATAATGGAAAACCATAAACATCCAAAAACCTAACCCTAGGAGATGAAGAGCCAAAACTATGGGCCTTGTTTGGGTAGATTGGTACATCACGGCCTCCTGCGTCTTTAGAGCAACTCTGTCCCTTGATCTCCAGGGTAGGGTGAGTAGCTAAAATTTTATCTCCCTATCTCGGTTGACCAACTAAAAATTTCCTAAGCCATTGGTGTTGTGAAGAGGGGTGACTTAATTAAGTGGGCTAAGTAGTGGGATAGACAAAGATATTTGTCTTGTGCTTTGACACGCTAACTCATAACGTATTGACTCGTATAATTTCGGTAATTATCCAGGGAGATAAGTGCATACATAAGGAGAATAACTCCACAACAATTTTCCACCACAACCCACTCATTGAAGGCTAAGGATGCCTACTTTTGTTATAAACGTATTTGAGACAGTGAAAGTCTTCATTTGTCAATGAAATTAACTTCCCGGGGATGTAACTTTGGCATACGATCTCCATTTGACGCACACAATACCTCGTTATAAATATCTATCCGAGGACTACAACATTTGACTGAGAAACAATAGTCAAAGACCCATGTTGCTCTTGGTTTTCCAAAAAAACATCTTTTACAGCCTCAAAACGGCTCTAGAAGTTCAAGACCTGAAAAACTGCTAAAAATAGTAATTTGTGCTACAATTAAGGAAACTGAAAAACTGAAAGAAAAAATGGTGGGGGTCTAAGTGGAATAGGTGGGTGGCCACCAATATTCACCTGAACCATTCCTCCCTCCTTAGGAATAAATGGTCCCCATTGCGTTGAGTTCCTCCATGAGATCTGCAATGTCGAATGTGTCTAGTAATGGTGGAAAGTATGGCCAAAGGCAATCCACATTGAACACTAGTTGCCAACCAAGGAAAGATGGATGTTGAGCTCAAATTCATTGCCTCCCACAACCTTGATAATGGTGTAAGTCCCATATCAGAGTGGTATGATATTCTTAGGAGCTTCAGTTAAGCATTATTTCTACAAATGCAACCAAACTTTGTCGCCCACCAGGAACTTGTGTGGCACCTGATGTTGATCATGTCACTGCATGTACTTGGCATTGGATTTCTCCAAGATTTCATGGACCTACTGGCAGACATGCTATATGCATTCAATAAATCTGGTTTCTTTATCAGCCTTAGACATAACACATGTAGATTCTATATGTGTGGTCACGTGAGGTATGGTAACATCAAGGAGCGATGCGCTTGGGGTCAGATCAATGGAGTGATTGACCTGAAAGTGTAGAGGAACCTCTGTGGCTGAGGAGAAAATTTCCTTGTAATCCTACACATCTTTGTCCACCTGTTGCTTCCCTGCAGGGGAGCCTTGTTTGGAGGCTACAACCACGATCTTCCTCTTGCCCTGTGGGTAAATCGTAATGAAAAAAAAATTCCTGGTTTGGGAAATAATTTTACTGCATTGCTTTTCATTACTTAAAGAGATGGCGGAAGGCAGTACTGCCTCCGATATCCTGTACAACTTATTTCCCAAATTAATAATAACATAACGAGGCCTAGAATCATAGACATCATGTCGCTTCCACAAGTATGGTTGGCCTAATAATACATCAAACACGTCAAGAGGAGCAACATCACTCAAGACCTCCTTCGTGAATGTCTTGATGCTGTACAGAAGGGGACACTGCTGGCAGACATGAGGATCTCTTCCTTGGTGAAGCCACCCAATTGTATACGACTGTGGGTGTGTTGTGGTCAGTAGGCGGAGATGCTTCACGAACTTTGCTGAAATGAGGTTCTTTTGGCTTCCGCTATTGAAAAGAAATTGCAGTGGAGAACCCTTCACCCACGTCTGGGAATGGAAGAGGCGCTCTCCCTCCTTTGGATCCTCGGGCTCCTCCCTCTGAAGCTTGGTGGTGGTAATGGTGGCGCTAGGTTCTGCATCTACGATTTTCTTCCCTTTGTCATTGCCCTTGTCTAGTTTTGACTCAGAATCAGAACATGCATCTGATTCGGATGCCTTCAGTTCAGCCACCAACAATTGTTTGGCCTGAAATTCGCTTGTGTTGTGAGTGGGGCTATTATGAAATTCACACCACTTCCCTGTGTCCTTCTTTGGCTTTGTGGTGTTTTTTTTATTCACCCTGCTTTGGCTTTGCCCATTGTTTTGTGGTTCAGAGGTGCCTTTCGCTGGCTTCGGATTCATGGATCCAAAGTATCGCTTCTTCTTCTTAAATTTCTACTCGATATTGGTGGCATATCGATATGCCATGCCAAGCGAGGTAATGTCATGAAAATTCATTTCCTCCTGAATGTATCTATGCAAACAATTGTGGTACTTGAGTACCAAATGTTTCTCTGAATCATTAATACCCAACTTTATGTGCAGGGTATGGAAAAAATTCATCAACTCGTGCACATCTTGATCCCTTTGTTGCCGCAACGTGGTCCATTGGATGTACTTGTCCTCATAGCTCCCCACAGGGTAATATTGTTCATTGATGCTGTCTCGAAATGAATTCCAAGTGGGTACGGCCGAGAACAGAGATGGTTCCTTCCCATCCTTTTGCTCACATTAGGTTTCCCACCACTCTTTGACATGGGGAGTGAAAAAGTAATATTTTCTTGGTCAGAGAAATCATGGACCGAGAAACACCCTTCCAGAAAATCCAAGCATCTATCTACGACGTCTACATCTATCTGGCCCTCAAATACAGGAATGTTGAAGTTGACACGTACCTTGAAAGGAGTGGCACCTCCAGAGTGGCTACTAGATGCAGATGCGCCGCTGATGGGCAGTCGTTGAAGGATCTGGGAAAAGTTATCCATCATCGCGTTCCTTTGTTTCTCGAGGGCCTCCTCGAGCAATAATTTGATAGGATCTCCTTCTCCCTCGTATTTATTTTCTTCCACCATGCGAGGTCGTCGGGGTGTGTGAGGCTGATCTTGCAAGGATTCAACCAGATCGAGCCCTAATTGCTTATACCCTGACCTTGTTGGGGACATGCAAAGAAAAACAGAGAAAGAGCAGACCGCTCTGAAACCATTAATCCAGATTTATGAAGGAATGCAGCAAAATACAAATATATCCATAAATACAAAGATGTATTGGAAATAACACTTCATTTTATTAATATCAAAGAACTGAAATATGCTTGTAGACAAAATGGAAATAAACTAGCTCAGGCGATGGTATCTTATCTCTGAGAAGAGATGTGGCGGCTACATGCCTCCAAACTGTGTTACAATGAAGCTGAAAGGCCTATTTATTATTGAGAAACAATGGAAAACCCTAAACATCCAAAAACCTAACCCTGGGAGATAAAGTGCCAAAACTATGGGCCTCGTTTGGGTAAATTGGTACAACTTCCCTGAGACATAACTTTGGCATACGATCTTTGTTTGATGCGCACAATACCTAGTTAGAAATATTTATCTAAGGACTACAACTTTTGAGTGAGAAACATTGGTTGGAGACCCGTGTTTCTTCTGGTTTTCCCAAAAAAACGTCATTTAGGGTCTCAAAACGGCTTCGGAAGTTCAGGACCCAAAAAAACTATTAAAAATAGTAAACCATGCTACAATTAAGGAAACTGAAAAAAATGAAAGAATGAATGGTGGGGGTCTAAGCGGAATAGGCAGGTGGCCACCAATATCCACTTGGATCAACATACCAATGAAAATGCGTAGTTGTTATTTCTCTTCCCCTGACTGTTGATTGAACATCAACATTACTTAAACTCTAACCTCCAATTGATACAATGATTCAAGGAGGTGCTATAACCATCAATTTTAAAACATCCCTCCTGGAACCATGCATTTCATATGTTGATACATGATGGGTCATCACTTCGAAATGAAGCCAAACCCTTGTAGAACTAACATCCCTTTTCCATTTGATACGTGTTGATCTCAATTCACTTAAAAATGCATAACTAACTAGATGGATGATCTTCGAGAGCTTGCTCCAACCTCCTCCACACTTAGACCTGATGCTTAATGTCCTCACATCCTGCTTGATCTTTCTCATCATGTTGCACTAGTCTCTCTACGCCAACCCAAGGGTAATGCAGGGAGCACTCCTTAAGGTAGAGATGCTCCCTATACCTTTAAATTTTGCATGTCACAATTCCCTTGTCTTTGCCACTTGTGGAAAAAGTGAGGTGGCCCAATTAACTTAAAACTATAATCCTCTTCATTAAGGAATGGGATAATATCCCTCTCATCCATTAAGCAACAACGTTCCAATGGAAATTTTAGTTCCCTTATTGGCCATTTGATTTGTGTAATTCTGTCTTAATTCCTTAAACATATAGTACGTATACATATTATTTAGAAGGGTTTTGATTCTCTTGAGGATGCCATTCAATATAACATCTCCTGGGAGTGAGCCAAAAACTAGATGGCATATAGGATTCATAGATTCATCTACGATGAACAAATGATTAATATTATGGGTGCCATCCTGAATTAAACCTTGCAAAAGAGCATATGATTTAGGTTGGTTGTTGGTTCCATTTACAAGACTCCATACTTGGATATTATTTCAACTTGTCAATAAAGACAAATAATCACCCTGACTTCTTTCACTTGTAGAATATTATTAGGACTTTAAATACTTACATTATTATGAAAATTTGCTTGTTTCTTTTTAAAAAAATAATTGAAAATTATACAAAAGGATTATACATTACAAACCAAATTTGGAATAGAAATTATAAAAATAAAAACTTGCAAGAACTTCTTATTACTTGAATGAAAAATTCACTTACAATGAAGCACGTCACATGATATCGATGTTTGGCCAAGCATATTTGATTATATGATCCATAAAATTTGGGGATCCAACAAAAAAAAATTATGACCAACGATGAAAAAAACAAAACTATTCATCTTCAACATCCACTAAAACAAACAACTTATCTCAGAATGACTATCACCACCACTAATACAAAATTAATACCTTAAAAATCTATATCATATAGTAAATACATTTTCAAAATATAAAATATCAATAAGGAAAATAACCAAATATATATATATATATATTTCAACTCATATAAAAAACTATAACATATAATAAATACATTTTCAAAATATAAATAATTGATTTTTTATATATATTTTAACTCATGTAAAAGGCTTGATAATATCATCTTAAATCACCCCCAGTTAGGCCATGTAACATAGAGTACAACATTTTCTAAGATATACTTTGAACAATCTAACAAAACTTCTCTAAGTTATATATTGAACAATTGAATATATTTCATTGTTTTGGGTAAAGAGAGGATGATATACTTTAAACATCTCAATTTTTAAAGGAAGAGTTTTTATTTTAAACATAATTGCAAAATAATTGTTCTTGCTTATTAAAGAATTACACAATTTGTTGTTTATAACAAATAATATATGATAAAAACAAATAATACAAAATAATGTACATACTACACTACTGCATGGTGCACTAAAATTTGATGGCCTTTCCTCAGTTATTAGACGGACTTGTGTCATCACTTCGGTGAAACACGTCCCTTGTTGGATAATCGACGGAAGGGGGACGGGTCAACTTTTGGATATCTAACGAAAGCTTCGTCAATATCTACAATGTAATGTGACTGAATACCATTAGAAATATGACAAACACTTGCAATTTAATTGAATGGATCCACCTTGGATAGCTGACGTGGCAGCCAACGATACTGCATCATAGATTCGTTAGATAATTACAAAAACCCGACGAGCGTTTTCCGATGATACGACATCAGTAATCTGACAGATAAGTGTAAAATATGACGTGTTTTGTATAACGATAGGACGTGAGAGAGTACAAAATATGACAAGATTTGTTCGACGATCCAGAGTCGAAAATCTGTTGGATAGGTATGACAAGAGTTATTCGACGATAGGGCGGGCGTCATAGATTTGACAAATATGTCCAAAATCTGAGGAGATTTGTCCGATGATTATGCCTCCAAAATCTGATGGAAGAATACTAGATCTGATGATATTGTTGTAAATCCGATGAATTTCACTAATAAATCCGACGATCCTAGGAATATTATTTTTAAATCCGATGAATTTCACTAATAAATCCGACGATCCTAGGAATATTAATTTTTTTTAAGTCTACATTCTCACCCAAAATGGTATTGCACTTTTGAGACTCTACTAAGGATGATAACTTATCATTAGATTTGATAGTTGTTACAAACATGGTTTTTGATGTGACTTGCTTTATAAGGTACCATTAACATCTTTTCATGCAACACTTATAACTTTTCATATATGCCTTGATGATATCCTATCTATATTAGATTTAGCTCAAGACTTGACTCCAACATAACTCGAAAATTTTGTTTTGAAAATAGGCACTTTATATTTGATGACAAAAAATTATAGCTAAGTTGAATGGTAAAGGTCTCCACCACAATGGTATTGTATAACCCCCTCATGTCCATATTTCAAATATTGCATGCATATTAACATTTTCAAAGGAAACGAGAGTAAATTTGTTCTCTCTCATCTAAATCATTTTTATAAATTAAATAAATAAATAAATAATTGTGTTAAAAAATATTATTGAGAGGATGCTCGGAAATGCAAACCATTATATTTGTACTTGGAATTATCATTAAAAGACATGGATTTCAATTTCATGTACTTCCAAAGAATAAAATTCCAAACAAGAAAAAATAAATCAAATTGTGACTAATACATTTCCAACATACATAGACTAGTATAGATCTATCTTAACTCCGGATCTATCAAGCGTCGAGAGGGATCAATCTCTCGATGTGAAAACTTCTTTTTTGAGTGAAACATGAGGAAAGGTTTTCACCTCGAGAGATTTGATCCCTCTCGGTGCTTGATAGATTCGGAGTTAAGATGGATCTAGGCTGGTTTCAATCGTGTGCGGCTAAGGAAAATCTATCAAATATATGATGAATTTTATCGATAATATGTAAATACATCTAATATAAATATAATCATTTTATATAAGCTAAATATGTCTCATATCTATCTGGTCATTTTAATATTAAAATTTGCTTAGTTACCTCAGTTTGTTGAGATGATAAATATTGTTAATAATTTTAATGATGAAAAATGATGAAATAAAATTTTTGAATACAAAGTGACAAGTAATAGTGTTGAATGATAGAAAATGTGAATACAATCAATTTACAAATAATATTCATTGTGATCAATCTCAAATTATTTCCTTCTACTATTCTTATTGTCACCCTTATTAGTTTTGTCATCTTTTCATTTTGAATATATGAAAAGGATACTTGAAATCATAAACCATTTAAATATTTAGCTCGAACTATTGCACTAAACATCATACATTATCTCTCTTGCTCTCCAATATTAATATTTTGAGTTACTATAACACAAAAATCAATGTAAATTGTCAATAATTTTGTGTGCTTACACTGAAATCAATGCATAATGTTAATCCAATCACTTTAAAATGTACTATCATACATCCAATTACATCAAATAAAAAATCAACGTCTACATTGAAATAAATGCATATAATGCAAACAATCAAATAAGATTAGAAAACAGCATCTACACTAAAATCAATGCATCTAATGCAGGTAATCAAATAGGATTAGAAATCAACATCGACACTAAAATCAATGCATCTAGTTCAAGTAAGAAAATAAGATTAGAAACCAACATCTACATTGAAATCAATGCATCTAGTGCAAGCAATCAAAAAGGATTATAAATCAACATCTACACTGAAATCAATGCATTTTAGTGCAAGCAATCACATAGGGTTAGAAATCATCAAATCAATGCATCTAGTGCAAGCAGTGAAATATAATTAGAAATCAACATCTACACTGAAATTAATGCATCTAGTGAAAGAAATCAAATCGGATAAGAAATCACTGTCTACATTGAAATCAATGAATTTAGTGCGAGAAATCATATAGGATTAGAAATCATCTAAATTGAAATCAATGCATCTACTGCAAGGAATTAAATATAATTAGAAATCTATATCTACACTAAAATCAATGCATCTAGTGCAAAAAATTAAATAGTATTATAAATCACCATCTACACTAAAATCAATGCATCTAGTGCAAGAAAACTTCTTCCCTCTCTCCCCTCTCCAACTACATCTCTCTTTCCCTTTGTCTCTCCACTCTCTCACATCCTCCCTCTTCCTTCCTCTCTCTCCATTTCTCTCCCACCTCTCTATCTCTCTCTCTCTTCACCCTCCAACTCTATTACTATATCCCTCCCTCTCTCCTTCTCTCCTCCCTTCTATTCATATCTCCTTCTTTATCTCTTTATCTCACCCCAAAACATACACACTCTGTCTCCATCTCTCCCTTGTCACTTCATCTCTCTCTCCACTTATCACTCTCTATGTATTTCTTCTTCCCTCCCTCTCTTCCCCTCCAAATCCATCTCTCTATCCCTCCCTATCTCTTTCTATCTCCCTCACTATCTCCTCCTCTCTCTCGTCCTTCCTCTCTCTCCCTCTCTCTCCCTCTCTCTCTCTTTTCCATCCAATTTTCTCTCTTCCCCCATCACTCTCTTCCTTTCTCTCACGTCCTCTCTCTTTTCCTTCCTCTCTCTCCATTTCTCTCCTACCTTCCTCTAACTTTGCCTCTCTATCTCTCTCTCTCTCTCTCTCCCCTCCATATTTATATATCCCTCTCCCTCTCTTACCCTTATCTACCTCTCTCACTCCTCTCCCTCTCTCTCTCTTCATTCCTCCTCTCCCCTCTCCTTTAGTATATCCTCATCTCTCCCTTGTCACACACCTTATCTCTTCACCTATATCACTATATGTATTTGTACTTCCCTCCCATATATATCTAGAGTTAACATATATCATGATATATTAATGTATATTATAATATAGCAAATTTAATATTGTATTAATTCAAAGTTATTAAATTTAATAATATTGATATTAGGGTTAACAATGTTTTTTTTTTGGCATGGTATTAACATTAATTTGGCCCATAGGCTTCACCTAAATAAAACTTGTTTTTGGAGTGTTTGTAAATATAAAGAGGTTTATGGAGTAAATATCAAAATAGATTTTATTTATTTACCATACCTCTTTTATTTACCACGGTATTTGGCCCATAGGCTTGGTATATAATTAGATGTTGATTTATAATGATATTCGATATGTTTTTATATATTTATCATGCTTCTTTATACCTCTTTTATATGTATTTATTTATTTACCATACTTGTTTTATAAATATGGTAATTTCCCCATGGTATTAATAATAATTTGTCTCGTGGTATTTGGCCTATAGGCTTCACCTAAATAAAACCTCTTTTTTTAGTTTTTGTAAATATAAAGAGGTTTATGGAGTAAATATAAGGTTTTATTTATTTACCATGTCTTTGGAGTAAGTATAAAAATATTTTTTTATTTATTTACCATACCTTTGGTTTATTTATATTATTATTTATTTACTTTTTTACGTGAGATCTACCCCATACTGGGTTGTAGAAATAAAACATTGTTATATTTTAATAATTAATCTTTCCCTATTAAAAAGGTTACAAATATATATATATAATATAACGAATCAAGTTATATATGATTTAAAATTCAATTTAATGTTTTAGCAGTCATTAGCAAAAATTATTTTTATTAATTTTTTAGAACATGACATTCTTACACATCGTTATTTTTATTAATTTTTTAGAACGTGACATTCTTACACATCGGGTCATACTGGGTTGTAGATTGCGCCTCTTGGCGCAATCACTCACCTAAATGTTTCCATTTTGATTCACTTTGTTCTACTACTGCAATTGACTGCAACACAGTATAAAAGTTATAATCAATAAGTAATCACAATGATGAAAGTATTCCAAATAAACTCATAAAAAAGTTAACATCACAATATCTTATAATTTTATCTAACATACACTGAGTTTAGTTCACAGCCTCTATGTTAAGAACCATAAAAATATAGATACATTCATTCTCTATATTTCCTTTAAAGTAAAAACAACAAACAATAGTGATACATATCTCTCTTAGATTATGGCCTACAAAATTCTTCCAATATTCAATCCTTCTGTTGAGGAACAATGCATGCTCAAAAATATATATCTCATAAACAACATGTCAATACCAACTTGAGTGTTTATATTTTTTAAACATAAACAAATTTACACCAGTCTCATCAATAACACGTCAATCTTGTGTGCTTAATAGCACACTAAATTTTGACATAATCAATTCACACTATCCTAAGTGAAATTGACCTATTCTACTCAAATTTTACCAAGTATAATAGCTATATCAAATTTGTGCAATCGATATATACTTAGTAGGAGTACTGAATATGTAATACCATTTTGGGTTGAATAATCTAATAGTGATGATGTTTCTATACCGATAGATGATCTAGTGGGCTTCTGCATTGATTGTTTTGAGAGCCTAAAAATATTGCAACAAGATGAGTTTGTATACCAATACTTGTTGAATATATACATCTCCCGTAGTTTTCAAAGTTTTAACTTCATAAATCCAAAATGAAATCACAATATTGTCAGCCTTTTGACTCCATATCCTAACTTTCACTCCATAAGACCAATAGATAAGGCAATATTATGCTCACCCTAGAGTCTAGTTCATGGCCCCTCATAAGGATGCTCCATCCCACAAAAGGAGATGAATGTTATTCCTATGGGACACCCCTACCCAAAAATTTTATGTTTTACCTTAGGCACTGAGCTAGCTAAAGATCCCTTCATTCCCAAGGTTGATATTTCATCTTTCTAGTCATTTGATGTGGCTTAAATTCACTTCACACCTGAATAAATGCAAGAAATTAACATAGTAAGTCGTAGGAGCTCCCTAAAATTATTATCTCAAGGAATAGTTTGATCCAATTCTCCTTAAATGCCTTACGAAAGAGGGAGACTCATTGAAACACATTTTGATGGAACACAAGGAAATATAATCAAAGCTGGAAACAACAGAGCTAGACGTTATAAAGCAATCCCTTGGTCTACTTAGTGGGTAAAACAAGTTTGAAAATTGGTTTATATATATATATATATATATATATATATATGTATGTATGTATGTATGTATGTATGTATATGTATGTATGTATGTATGTATGTATGTATGTATGTATATATATATATATATATATATATATATATATATATATATATATATATATATACAACATATATATACATATACATATATATTACAATTAAATTAAATTTTATATGAAATCATTTAACAAAGTGATGCAACACCTCAACAACTTTCTCTACCAAATTAGCCATTCTAGGAACCTGAAGGTTTCATGAAATAGTTGCACCTCCTTGTTGAAAAGATACTTGAAATGAAATCAAAATAAATTAAGTAAGATAATAAGCCTTGAAAAATCTAAAACATCAATTTACGTAAAAACATATATAAAAAATATAATGTTGAGGGGTCCTACTTCATCATTTGATGTAATAGTTGGAAGACCAAATAATATAAAGGGAGGTGTCATATGGCCATTATGATGTATATAATGAGATTTCTCTCCTCTAGAGGCATGTTAAGTATTATTACATTTAGATTTATTGAGATTCATCTAGAGGCAATGTATCATGGTTCGATGATATGGTGTATTATTTAGGGTATTTTTCAATACCCGTCTTATATTATTGGTATATTAAGGCTTTATTTGATAAGTTTAGCGATAATTGAGTTTTATTAATTGAGAAATAATTTACCACTCTTGACCCACATTAATTTGAAGATTGATATCACGTTATAATCTTGCAACTGTAGAACTAGAGGTATGATTAGAAGTAGGAGCAACTTGCACCTGTTGAAAAGAGGTTACCATTTTGAGAGAGTAATTTTTTCCATTTCGCTTGACAAGGTTGACGGATATTCTACCACTTATTTCCTTCCCCATTTGAATCCAAATTCTGGAATACCTTACCATTTAAACTGGTGTTTTCCTTACCTCATGAAATATGTATAACTTCTAGATAATGAACGAATCACAACAAAATCATTTCACATCTCCAGTTGCAAATCATTCAACGCCAACGAGGGAGAGAACATGAACCAATAAACCTCCACCGCTAAAGACTTTTAGAAGGGAGTATAGTGGATAAAGCTTGTTCTTGTGAATTTGAGAGCACCATTTGATGTGTTTGATTCCATAATTTGAGTAATAAGCATTGCAAGGAAAGATATGGTAAGGACTTCATATTTTATTCTTTTTGTTAATTATTTATTGAGGAGGAGGAACTTTCTATGGATGGAATGATTGACAATAAGTAGTGTGATCACGTCGTTAAAGGAAAAGGAAAGGAGAACAATTATATAATTATGGTTGAACAATTATGGTATTGACAATCAATGAATCAAAGTCAAAAGGCTAAAATGTTGTTACTATTTTTGAAAACCAAGGCACATTGAGAAAAATTTCCACAAGAACACCAAATATTATGAGAAGGTTAAATAGCTTGAAGGTAATTAGAAACAACATCATGAAGAAGGAAATGGTACTTTTTCTTATTTTGTTAGCACTTCCTAAGAGTTGTAATGCTTAGGAATGGATCATGGATTAATAAGGATGCTTCTTTATTTTCTCTTTGAGTAAGGCTAAGGCGATGGGATAAAACTATTGTCATACTCTACCAATTTATGGAGGGGTGAGGTGGTTAATGATTTATACTAGATTGAAGGAAGTATGTCGTTTTCAAAGCAGATAACAAACATTCTTATGATATGTATACTACATGAATTTATGTTCACATCAAACCCACCTAGTAGGATATAGGATTTCAATAAATCATAAATGTATGAGTCTTCAAGGGCTACTAGGTGTTTGGGGTAAATGGTAACAAAGGCAATATAGTCATGTAGAGGTGCTTGAAATCCAAAAATGAGTGCATTAGAAAAATCTCTATGTTTGGTATTGATGACACAATGTAAAGAAGACATACTGGTGGCCTAAATCCAAACTTTACAATACCAAAATGAGTGTATATGTATCCTTTTTTCTTAGCCCACACATTTACATCTCTATCTAAGAGACTAATATGGAACTTTTCATCTTGTCTAGTGAAGGGCATGCTAACACAATGGACGTTTATAAACCTATGTGAGAAGTATCTCCACTACTTGAGTTTGTATCAATCCTTAGTGTAACTAGGTGGTAGTTCCTAATGTTCTATATTATATAGTGCATGATAGAGATTAGACATTTTTCAAAGGTAGAGATTACCACAGAAGAAGTTATCTTGGATCTAGAATTAACTACAAAGGAAACAATATAAATCTCTAAGAGAATGGTAGTATCCATAGATGGATTTGAAATCCTTTGTCTCAACATTTCCACTTATTATGAAATGGTTGATTTGGAGAGTTGGCAAAGGATACAAGATCCAAATCAACCTATACCAATGTACTTATATGAAGTCTACAACATTAAGTGGTGATTTGAGCACAATCAGTTATCTTAACATATTGTTGCTAATGTTGTTGGTAATTTGGTTAGTTCCATGCGAGTACATGACCGATTTGAATCTCATTGGGTTCAATACACTAGCCTATGCTAACATGTTTACTAGGGATGCTATCCAAAACTATTGAGAAACATTTATTGCATTTACCCACAATGTTTTCAATGGAAAAAAAATAATAAGTAGAAATTCAAAAACAATAAACTAATTAAGTTGATTTTAAGATCATAATTGATATATGCAGAGATATCCTATAAATGTTAGATAAAAAAAAAATAAACATCTGACTTTATTTATATAACATACCTAAAATGCACTAGTAAGTCTCCATCTCAATTGATTTTATTTCAAACTTGGGATAATGATAGATAAATTTACAATAAAAATACCTATAATTCACATAAATTGAGTTAAAGGTAGATAAATAATGTAATATCCCTGTTGGATTGATGGAACCTAACCCAGGTTTAGAGTTATCACACAAACAATAAAACCCTCCAACTACTGGCCCTTTCGGCAATGACCTGCTTGCGCATATCAAAGTCTCACTTGAAGCAGTATGGGGGGTTGATGGCTCCAGGTTTCCGCACCCTGAGGAAGTTTTTGATGTAGTAGCCCTAAACAAACAGATAATATAATAGATTCATGCATCAATAGTTCAAACCCTCCGCAGATTATCAAATAAGACTTCAATATATATTTGCGCACAATAATCAAGTATACTTCAATCAGATATATTCATATAACATCAACTGATAGTCGCACACAAATGAAATTAACCATTAACAGAAGTAAATACACCATGAAATAATAGATTCATGTCTTAGCATAATTAACAGATAATCAATACAGCAAATCACACAAAATTCCAGGTTTGCCAAAATAGTCTTCTTTATTAAGAGATCTATCAATTCCAGTACATTTAGTACTTCAATACAATCTATCCTTTTGCGCACATAGCCAAGACTTACGTCTCTACGCACATAGCCAGTGGAGTCCGCACACAACCAAGACTTAGTTCTCTGTGCACACAACCAATAGGAGCCTTTCTACCCAAAACCCAGTATGGTTAATTCATTGTCCTTACTTGACTTAATCCTTAGCTCTCATGCTGTGGATCACATGGATTTTTCTGGCTGGTAGCATCACCATATCGATGCTAATTTCTCCGTAGGATCTCAGGGTCGCGTGCAAGGTATGTGACTCCACTTTAATGGCTATCATGGGTATCTAACTCAGGTGGATATCCCTAGAAGATGGAAGCACCATGCTAATGGGTTGCGCACTAGAAGTAGTCACGCTCGCTTGAAGCTAGCTCATGTGCTTCACACGCTCCTAAATCTGGTTCTCTTGGACTTTAAGCTCTTGTATACCCCACTACACTCCCTTGAGCACAACCTTGTATTGCATTTCCATGTTTGTCCACATATCCTCGATGGCTGACTTGATTGTATTTTAATTCTTGGTGAAGTCGTCCTCCGTGAGGTTGAGGTCCTTTGTTCTTGCTAATTTGGACCCCTTTCTCTTCTTGCGTGGACCTCTTGTGGCTTGAGAACCGTGCTTAGTACCCTATGTGATCTCTGTCTCAGGTCCCTAAGTGGCTTCGTCATCTTTTTCTGCTTCATATTTTTCCAGGTCTATGGTTTCACCTATCGTCATTAGCTTAGGATTTTCTTCTACATCCTTAACTTTTTGTTGCATATATTTTGTAGTTCTTGGCTTCGTCAGAGTCTTTAATACATATGGAGAGGCACCCCGAGTGGTTCATGGCTCTAACTAGGTAGGCGGCCACTCTGCGGTGACACACATCAGGTCATCCTCTGTGACCAAATACGGTAAATCATACCAAACTCACTTGACAACGCCCTTTGTGTGGATGTGAAGATTGGGAAATGTTACCTTAAAGTTTGCAATTAATTTGTATTGCTCATATAAGGTAAGTGATAGCCTTGGCTTCGACTAAATATCTTGGAACAATGCAAATTCAAACAACACACAAAAATTTTTGTTTGCCATGACTCTAGCTGGGATCTTCGAATTCCACAGGTTTGCGTAGCACGCGGCTTTGCACATGTATGGTTCTATATCTTGGAATTATGTGTCTTGCAACATATTCCATCCAATAAGCATGATTAGGAGTGACAACCATGCATAATAAAAGTATTTCCCCTCCTCCTGTGCCTCACTCACATTCTCTAGGAATTCTGTACATATGTATTGAGCCCAGTTATACTAGACGCCCTTCTCGCACTGCCCATCAAGCGCAATAACATGGGCTGGGACTTCCTTTGGCTTGCACTTCCTCATAATATTTCAGGCGAGGATGATCGTGCCAAATTGCACTGCAGGGTCACTAATTTCACTGCAAGGAATCCCCTTGTGTTGCGCGACACCTTATAATATTTCTTAATTTTCTCTACAAATTTTGTCTCTTGGCCTTTTCCTCCAAAGGCTGCCATAGGGTCCACCCCCTCATCATGCAAGCTAGTGATCCGATGGATCAGTGCGACATCTATCGGAATGCACTCCCCAAGCCTTAAAAAATAATCATGGATGAGCCCGAGCAGCTTTCGAACACAAATATCGTTAATGGGGTTGCACCCGAACTGTGGAATAGGAAATAGGTTCAACAAGCCGAATTTTTGCAAACCCAATGCCCAGGGATTTATCTCTACACGAACTACTCCACCGTCATAAGGAGCTTACTTTAAGTACATACTAGGCACGAGCTCTGGAAATATTTCTTGATCTGCAAGGTCCCAATCCTCCATTTTCAGTAGTGGAATTCTAGCGAACATATCACCTTCAACCAATGCGTTCTTCGAAGGCAGTGGCATATTAATGTATGAACACACTTTATCAATATCCTTAGGGACCTTCAATGAGGCTTTGGGTGGTGCGACAAATGCAGGCAACCGCGAGATAGGATCAACAATTTCTACAACATCTTCCTCCGTTATAGTTTCCGGAAACTTGGCCATTGGCTTTTTTTCTGCTTGGCAATAGTTGAGTATGGCTTTAGAGTCTTCTCATGGGGCAACTTTTGGGACGCCGAGGACAGTCCATTCTTGGTTAGGGTCAGTGCAGGGGTCTCAAAAACCTGCACATGGGTTTCTTCAGCTAGTGTCTCAGAAGGGGTAGGCTTGGTGGAAATCATACTTGGCAGAATCAAGCCTTGGTGGCACAACTCCTCCTCAAAGAGTGGATCAAGAACAGACATAGGCTTTAGACAAACTTCAAAAATTAGAGAGCACAACTTTCAAGAATAACACAGAAATCAAAGGGAACTAATGCGACCCCTTCGGTCATATTTATAATATAGGTGCACCTTAAAGAATCTTTTGTGCATTAATATAGCTCCATAAATTTTAAAATGGCTCCAAATATGGCATAATATCTTCATTAAATGAAATTTAGACGCTCCTCCAAATGGTAAGAATGTTTTCTTGTCCATATTTACCGTTCCAATGGTTAAATCTGGAATTTTGCACCTTTTTAACCCAGTCAAACTTTGTGCGCAGCTACATCGCATCTGTCTACGCATCCACCATCCTTGCTACATAGATCCATATTTCCAGCCATATAGTCATTTGGGGCGCGTAGGGAGAGGGTCATCCCTGTAAGGCTTCAATAGACTTCCATTGACATACCCAGGAAGTCTTTCTCTGCTCAATGTGGTTAGGCACACCGCACATCTGTCTATAATTTCCTTGACAACATATGGTCCAAGCCAATGCATTTTGAACTTTCCTGTGTGGTGCGCAAACCTGTCATACAACAATACCAAATCCTCTTCCTTAAAGACATTTTGTCTAATTTTCCTGTCATGCCAAGCATTTCCATGTGCCTTTTGCACCTGCTGATGGAAACCTGTAATGAATCAATCCTCTTCTTGCGCGACAAACTGCAACAATCATTCCTCCATAATATCCTACTCTGTCATATAAGTGAATGTTGCAATGCACAAACTTGGAACAATGTACTTCCTGAATGGTGTCTTTCTTGCCAATTCCTTGCATGTGTTTCTATATGCCCAAAGGATCGTAGGTATGCACACATCCCAATCATTTCGATTAGCATTGCACACCTTAGTGAGTGCAGTTTCCAGTATCTTATTAAAAGCTTCCACCACACCATTCGCTTGTGGGTGATATGGAGTACTCTTCTGATGATGAATCAGGAATTCTTCCATGGTCAAGAAATGAATGATATCAGCAAAATAATCATCAACTACCTTGATATAAAATAGTTGTGCATCTAGTAAACCATCTTCCAAGCTAGTGGGCTCTTCTCCATTTTTAATGCACGACATATGGTCTAGCCTAGCATTCAGTCTCCTAGGTTTCACAATTACTTCACAATCATAGGGCCTGAAACAACAACAACTATCTATAGATCTTCCCCCCAACATAGGCTTATTGACTAGGTACTTAAGAGAAAAATGGTCAGTAAACATCTTAAAGTGGTCTCCTAATAGCTAATGGTGGAATTTCTATAGAATGTAGACCATAGCCAATCTTTCCCTTTCCGTAGTTGAATAATTATGCTTCGTGTTTGATAACTTCCTACTTGCAAATGCAATAGGGTGGTCAATCTCCCCAGCTCCTGGCTGTGCTAAAATAGCTCCGAGCGCGATGCAGGAGGCATCAACATGTACATGGAATAGCTTCAACCAGTCTGTAAAGACCAATATGGGTGCAATGACCATCTTCTTCTTAATTAATTCGAAACTCTTATCATTATTTGTCCCAGCAAAATGAGGCATCATTCTTTAACAATTTCTCCATGTGTGCAGTGATCAACGTGTAAACTTGAATGAAATTTCGGTAATACCCTGTGTTATCTCACACAAATTTCAAAATTTCATTGATAGGGTCACTCACCTCACTCACCTAGGTTTCACCTTGTCTTAATAGATTGGTTCATGAAATTGATGAAAAAATCCCATGAAATAAACCTTACCCTAAGTTTAAAACCCCCCATTAGTCATGTCATGTCAGTCAAATCCACTCCATTCCACTTAGTTTTCGCATGCATGATCTCAAAGCAAACAAATGCCACCTGTTTTCTTTTTCACCATTTGGTAGCGAATATAACTGCAGAATGGCATATTTAGCTACAAAATCACTTGACAATCCCGTAGTGAATCTTCCAGGTTTATAACTATCTTCACTGCCGAATCACGTTTTTCTATAGAAAAACATAGCATGGTGAGCTGTCAAAATTCCGATGTTGAGGGGTAAAGGTGAGGTCACCCAATTAGTGATCATGATCACCTAATCATGCAAGATCGTCATTATCCTCATCATTACATTTTATTCCCACATTTGGCATCATTATCCCAAATTTCAAATTGCATTTTTAAATTCCTCTCAAAACATCTCTTTGTCATCTATCGTTCGAATCCTTGCATGCAGTAGTCTAGTATCATCTTGGAAGATTTTAATCCCACCGCAAGAAACTTGTTGTCCATTGTTTTTATCTATAGGTGTCACAGTTAGAGAGACAACGTGGTCATAAAGAAGAACTACAATGAAGAATAAGGCGAACAAATGAGGC
This sequence comes from Pinus albicaulis, assembly GCA_034641835.2. Lineage (NCBI taxonomy): Eukaryota > Viridiplantae > Streptophyta > Pinopsida > Pinales > Pinaceae > Pinus > Pinus albicaulis. The sequence goes on from CM076570.1 coordinate 591,280,940, forward strand.
TCTTGTGTGAGATACGAGCCCATGGACCTCAAGCTATTAAATGAAGACCCCCATTTCATGGATGTATTCAGAAATGTTGAATGTCTACAATTCTATCAAAAGCTTCAAGGATTTCATGCCCATATATCAAAGGATTTTGCAATTAACTTTACAGGCACAACTTCGAAGGTGGGGGTTTTAAATTTCACAGTGTCACCTGATACCATTTCTCAAGCTACAAAGATACCAAGAGAAGGTGAGGAGTGGTTCAAAGCCACTAAATTCAAAATGCAGAGTTGTGAGGAATTTGTCAAACCAGAACACATTGGAGCTGACATGGCATATGGGATTCCAATGAGTTATATGAAGGAAAATTACTCTAAGTTGTTGTTTGTGATCCATAAGTACTTTACCTGTGAGGGGAGCTTTCATATGGTTTACCTATACCATTTTAGGCTCCTTTTACATTTCACTGGTAAGCATCCCCTTTATCTTCCTTTATTTATGTTTAGGAGCTTAGGGAAGATATCTGATAAGGTTCAATCCAGGGCTAAAGGAAGTGAGACATCATTTTTTCACAATGGTCTAATTAAACTCTTAGTGTTGGAATAATTGAAGAAATTAAACAGAGATTGGGCATCTTTCCTTTTCCTTAGTGGATATGAAGTTGATTCAGTGACACCTAAGAAGACTTCAAAGCCAAAAACTAATTCATCTCCAGCTGTGACAGAAGGTGTAAATGAAGAAGAGGCAGAGCCTATCTTGGAGCTAATGGATGTTGAAACAAAAACTATATCAAAGGTAGATATCCCACAACCCTCACCTACAAGCAACAAACAGAAGATTAGCAAGCATGGTAGCAGGAGGATAGCTAGAAGTCAAACCATTAGAAAGGGAAATCTTGAAGATATCCTCCAAGCAATAGATATTGAAGAGACCCCAATTTTCAGAGCCGAAGACATTGAAGATGGCAAGAGGAAGAAACATAAAGGTAAGGTTGTTAAAAAGTTAGATTTTGCAGGGGAATATGTAGGTTTCATATTCCAGCCAAGGAAACCACTTACTAGGCTACAAATTGCAAAGGGTTTCATGGAAAACAAGAAGAAAGAAAATGTTGACAAAGGCAAGCATCCTATCACAAAATACATTATAGACCTATCTCCAACAATAGAAGAGGTTTTGTGCAAAGGAAAGGAAAGGAGCAGATGCTGGAAAAGACTGAAGTACAGGTATTGCAGGAACAATTAAGAGAGGTTGGAGAAGAGGTCATTGAAGTCAAATTAGAACTATAGGAGGCCAAGGTAGACAAAAATTTGATGGCATATTTTGAATAAAAAATGAATGATCAGCTGAGCCAATATGATAAATCGCTGACAAATGCAAAAAGGTTGCTTAAAAGAACACTTCCTTTGAGGAGAGTAATGAAAAACACTGGAACTAGAAACCTATGGTTACATTATGAAAGAATGAAGCTCAAGGGACAGGTTAAATAACTAGAGGACCAAATGGATATGATTCAGGAAGAATTGAAGAAAAGAGGGTTGAAAATCAAAGTGATAAATGAGCCTAAGGAGATGCAACCTTCTACTGCTAAGGGTGGAGTGCCTAAAGTTTGAGGAGTTGGCCTAAAAAATTTTGACAAATTTTGAAACATTCAAGAAACACTATTTTCAGTTTGGAAGGTGAAATTGTGAATAAAAATGAAAATTCTGTGTTTTTCTGCCAATTAGGCAATTTCATAGCAAAGCCCTGGCTTGAAGGCCAGATCTCGCTACGAAATCCCTGTAGGATACTTTTTTCAAAAAATATCACTTTGGTTGGAAATAAAAGGAGGATAAGAGTTTTGTTTAGCTTATGTTATCTAAAAAACATATCACAATCAGAAAGAGAGGCTAAAAATTGACCTAGATGGCTGAAATGGATTTGCTACCAAACTAGGCTACGAAATTGCCTATTGCACTCTGTTTTTGCAGCGAGGTGTTTTTAGTTGTATTTTGGTGTTTGGAAAGTGTATTGAAGGGAAGCCAACCATGTGGAGGCAGTAAAAGGTAGCAGTGGGACACTTCAGCAGGGATTTACTCCTCAACAAAGATATCAAATTTCCAGCTCAACATGAAGACAGTGATCAAATATTATGTTTATTTTCTCCTTAAAAGTAGGGTGATTAGTTCCTAAATCTAGTGGGTATATTTATGTATAGGTCATGGTGAGTGCCACTCGAGCACTTGGTTATCATCAATGTAATTATCCCATTTTGAAGATAAGTGAGTTTAATAAATGAAAGGTAGAGTCCTAATAGGCTTGTAAGTCTTAAGTTATTAGGTGTCTTTTTCAGTTCCAGGAATATAGTTTATGGTTAAGATAGGTGTCAAATATGATGGTTCGATGATCTAGCCATGTGGGAAAATCCAATGTAATGAAAAAAACCCTATTAATAGGCAAAAATTCGAATGAGAAGGGGTTGGAGAATGTTATTTAACACTACTACTATTGTAAATTTTTGCTTATCAGTAATATACATTTACTGTATTTTCTGCTTCACCTGAGATTATTTGAGTGTTTATGTTTTCCTTTGAGATAACCTAAGGTTGATAAGTTATGCCAAAGCATCTAAAATATATTTTTTTTTTGAATAGTTGGATGACCAATGAACAATTTTCTAAAACAGGGGATTTTAAATTAGAAAGATCTTTGATAAAATAAAAGGTTGTTCTTTAATTACATATGGTAAATTTAATTTTAAATGGGATGGATAGAAGAATGTAGAAGTATAAATGATTTAATATTTAGATTGAGTATGTTATCATTTATAAGAAGAAATAATGAAAACTATGTTCTCATTACTAACAAAATATAATCAAGTCATAACAGGAACCTATGTGTAATTAAATTTCAAGAGGAATTTACACTAACATATAGCTTTGTAAATTAGTCTCTTAATCCAACTACAACTGCGAAACGAATTGAAAATGAAACTGAAATTCAATTAAATTTCCAATTGGATAACTGTTAATGAATTAAGCTATATGAGGAATACATATCGAAAAACAAAATTGGAATAACTTACAGGAACACAAGCCATCTGAAGTAAATCTAGAATCCTTTTTCAATAAAAAATGCTCCAGCTGTTACAGATTTGTTTGATAACTAGCTCAAGGGTGAAACCTCGAATACTTCCATAGATGAAGTATTTAAACAAAATATAAAATTTACAATAAATGCCTGAGTGACAAGGAAAACTATATTTTATGAAATTTAACAGAAAGAAAAAGGAATTCGATCCAAAAGAATGAATCTGCGTGACTGGCCCTGCTTTAAAGGAAAACTGTTGTTGAGTGGCCACTATTCTATTTTTGCGCCGGCAATATGACTTGTCCTTTAATCCTGGTATTCACAAAGCTTCCCCCACCACTCTTGATCTAGAATTGAAACTTTAATAACCCTGTGATAGATTTCATCTACCTCAGTATACTTTGCAAAAGTGGGTTTTACAATGAAAATGTGTTTTATTTCATGATGAATAAAACTAATATTTTAAATAGCTTTGCAAAATGTTTTGCCTGTCATAGAACCTTGAATAGAAGACATAGATGTAGACCTCACTGTTTATTTGAGCTTCTTCATATAATCCTCCCTGGGCATTAATTTATCATTTATAACAAACAATGAAGGCAAACCTTTTTTAATCAATGCATCAATCCTTGAGAGAAACTTGTTGATTGCAACATCAAGAGTATGACATTTCTCTGTCAACTGCACTACTAAGTTACTTTTGATCAGAACTTTATTTACTTCAAGGATAGTCTTAATCCTGTCATCTACCCCTAGCTCATCCAGTTCTTGGTTGTCCTTAGAGTTTAGAAACTTAATAATGTTGTTGGATGTATTAGGCATTTTGCCCAGTTGAGTATTTATATCATAAATTGTCTGGTTTTCCTTTTCCACTAACTTTTTTTATCAAAGATGATCTTGATAGATGGCCATATTTCATTAATCTCCTCAATGATGTTGTTCCAAATAATTTCCTTAACAATACCAAGAGTGTAGCCAATAGAAGCTTTAGTGGCTGATTTCTTCCATATTTCTACTTGGTTCTGAGTTCTATGAAGCTCTTATGCATGGAAAGTGTCAGACTTATTTTGCTGATCCGCTAGAAGTTTCATTTTGTCCTGTAAATTCTTTATTTCTTCAGTTTTCAGGGTCATATTTTGAAGTGTAGAGGCTAACTAGTTTGCAACATCTCCTTTACTAGTGGTAGCAGATATAACAATAGGAATAGCTGTCATAGGAAGTGCTTCTAAAGGAGCAACTTGCTTGGCTGGTTTCTTGCTTTATTTAATCCACTTATCCATGTTTGTTTCCATTTTCTTCAACTGTGTACTATGTTCTAAAATGAGCTTCATCATGTCTGTATTTTTTGTCTTTATCTCTTCAATATCCTTAGCTAAAGGATCCTTGGTTTCTGGTAGTTTTAACTGCTTCCTTAATGCTGCAATATTTGCATTCTTTTTCTTAATCAACTCCTCTACAACATTAACATTTGCAGGATCATAACCCAATTTGATTACCAAATATTCCAAGGTTTTAATCCTGGTATATTTGGTAAAAGGTGAAACTTTTTCCATGTTGAGTTGTGACCAGACATTTTCTAGTGTGACCTGTAATTTAGATAAAGACATAGCATTGTTAGTTACAGTGGAGAAAATAATCTCCCCAGTTTGTTTATGAATCTCCATTTGATCGTTGGGATGTATGTCACTTACATTAAACTCAAGGGTTGTATTTTTATAATATGATTCTCATTTAGGCCGAGGAACTTGTGCTTGGATAAATGCCATTAGCATTCTTCCTTTCTCTGAGTCGAAGACTGACAATAACCTACTTTGAGCACTTGAAGTTTGTTTCCAAAATTGATTATATCTGTTTGTCTTCAAGGCTTCATTTTTTAGTTTAATTTCCTTGAAGATATCCATGGTTATTTTCTTTGGCTCACTTGAAGTTGATGTACATGTTTTCATAATCTACTGCTGCTCTGATGTAGTCATGGAAGTGGTAGGATACTGTGTGGATTGCTCACTTATGAATGAAGATATAAGAGATTCATTAATGTTAATAGAAGTCTTCTGCTCTGAATCTTTGCTAAGGCTTAATCTGGAATTAATATTAACCTTCTTTCTATACATGATTTTTAATCCCTTGCTGAAGATATCTGTTTCTAAAGGAGATCCTTCTTCTCTGTTCCTTTTAGCTGTCTTCTCTTGATTTGTAGGAGTTTTCACTGTTGATGAAGAAACTGGTTATTCTTCTACCTCGTGTAATTTATTATCTATCCACTCTAGCTTGTTTTTATACTGCTCTATTTCTGGCCTTGGTGTGTAAAAATAAGGACTAGAATTGGTTTCTACCCTTAATTTGGAAACTATCCCTAATGGATCATATGAGCAAGTGAAGTTTAGATCAAATTGCATTTTCTTCAATATTTTTCTTGCCTATGCTGTTGCTTTCCTATTGTTACATATGAATGGGAAAACCTATGTTTTTTTCTTAAACTAAGAGTTTTTCTTGGCAGCAAAAAAATGGACCTGATCCATGTTGATCATCTTCTTAATGAATTCCAAGGAAAAAATTCTCATTGGGTGGAATTTAGGAAACTTACATGGTTGCAGCTCACATCCAAAAAATCTTATCTCTGTGTAGTTTTCATATAATTATCAATCTCTTGTTTGTACCTATTCTGATAGCCACAAAATATTTTCAATTTATTCACTGATTCTTGGTTCATCTCTGTTGCTTAGAAGACTAATAGCTGGGTGGAAAAACATCTCAATGAACTGTTTATATGTGAATTCATTCTAATCTTTCGTAACCAGGGTGGTCCAAAAAACGACTGATTGTTGGTCTCCTTTCTCATTTAATTTCTGCAATGACAATTTCATGTTGTCTCCTTGAAAGTATATGAGAATGTAGATTAAGACATAGGTATATTTAAATACCTCCTCTGTGTTGAAATTTAGGAACTGCTGATGAATGGACTCTACAAGGAAATGACCGAAATCGAACATAATTGAAGGTTTGGAATCATTGGAAAATATTGATAGAAATCCTATAATGGCATCATCTATATATTGATCAGATTAGTATCCAAGAAGGTAAGATAGGACAGTGGTTATCTGCTTGGTTCTCTCAGGGAATAGGGATGAAGGATAAGGAGGATTTTTCTTAGGAAATGAAGCACCTTGTGCTGGGAATAATTCTAGAGTTTGGGTTCTCTTAGCAAGGTCTAATCTCTGATATATTTTGAACCAAAGCTTCATGACAAATTGGGGTACCATTTTTTACTGTGGGGGCTAGCATCGTTTGTTCAATATCTTGAGGGGTTATGGTAAACAAAACTTTTCCATTGTAATTGGTTATAGCTCTCTAGCTTGCAAGTATGAGGCATAGAATTTTATAATGAAATTGGGAGCATTGTGGGTAGGAAGAAAGAAATAATGAGGTAGGTTTGACTCCCAGAGCTGAATTTCATCTAATTTCTTAGTCCATTTATCTTCAAGCCAACAATACATCTCAATAATATCAATATCAGAATGTGTTTCATAAATTATGTAATCTCTAAAAGCCATAGGGACATGATGAATGCCTACAGGAGGGGAAATTAGAGGATTGATGTTTTCCTCCAGTCCTTTATCTTTGGGAGACATCATGACTAAGGTGGGGAGTGTAATCTGATAGAAATACAGACAATGAACAGAGAAATTGTGATGGATAGGGAAAAAAGAGGATAGTTTGGAATGTGCAGGCGCTGGAAGCTTGATATGTCTAGTTTCTAGTGAATGACCTGCAAATAACAACAGTGAAACCTGTAAACGTAAATAATAAGATTTATATAGTAAAACAGGCTTCCCGTTGGTGGCGCGGGTTAAAGTTAAAGTTAATAAAAAATCTTAACTGGCTGATAATGGAGATATGGCAATTCAACGTGTGAATGAGATGGTAGATGAGGTGGCGGTAGCGGAATGGTGCGGGGAATCAACGATAAGATGAGTGGTATTAGGAAATCAGCTTTCGGAGGGGGGTCAAGCGGTTTTATGTTTTCGCCCCTGGGGGGTCTGAAAGCCGGGGTGATGCCACGTATCAGTGGGCTATTTTCAATTACTATAAAGTTCGGACCCCCTCCCCCCCTGATAAGGTTCAGATCGCATAGGGGGGCTGAAAGGCCAGGAGGGTTGTTGGATGCTGACAGGTGTGAGGTGGACCGTCAGATGAATGGGAATATGAGAGGATGGTAAGACGTGATGATGTGGAATGGTAGGGTTGGGTTTTATTTAATAAATCGTCAAGAATGTATAAAGCGATATGTTTTAGGGAAATTAAATGAAATGGGAAGAATGGCGGGGGTATATTAATATGGTTTAAAACTTAGGATATGGGGTAATAATGCATGGAATAATATTTAAACCATATTAATCTCTCCTTTTATGGGCACATTTAGACTAGCAGCCAATCAAATTTCTAAAACATAAATGAAAATTTCCTTTTATTTTTTCTCCCCTAACATTTTATTTTGATTTGCCTTCTTTATTTAGGGCAGCTAACACCTATCATTTTATTGATATGGAATCCTATAAAACATAAAATTTTCTTAACATTTTGTAACTTTTTCATTCTTTTGCATCCATATCCTACCTTAAAATTTTCAAAATTATTTGACTACTTATGCTAACTTATCAAAATTAGATAATGTTACAACATCGACTCCATCTAGGGACTGCCTGCCCTTGTGGGATGCAGAGAATAAGCAAATCCAAAAGCCTTCTCCTTGGGATATGGAGTCTTTTTTGAAACATATACTCACTTGCAATTTTAAAAAATAAATACTCTCTGAATATTTACAGATTTTGAATGAAATGGAGAATCAATACTGAATATAATGTTTCAAGTACTTCCCATTGACAGGCAATGAGGAATACTCTCCTTCCAAATTTTTTAGGACAAATGTATTGTTTCCTTTTACTTTTGCATTGTTGAATGGACCAAACCATAAGTTGTCAAATTTAGCATGCTTTCCTTTGTCTTCTCTCCTTGTATCCAATTTGAGCACAAGGTCACCTTTCTTAAAATTTCTTTCTCTTACTTTTCTGTCAAATGACTCTTTCATTCTTGTTCTGATATTTTCTTAGGTGGAATTGAATTTCATCCATGTCTTCATTCAAATCAATAATTTGGTTAATCCTTCTTGATAAATCATCTTTTTTTTCATAAGGTTACTGGAGAAATCTCATAACAGGTAAAGCTAAATGAGTAGGAAAAACTACTTCCTTACCATAAACTAATTGGAAAGGAGACTTGCATGTTGATATCTTAGGAGAAACTATGTTTTCCCAAATGGCATGGATTAAGTGGTTTTCCCAATTCTTTTTATGATCTTCAAGAGTCTTCTTAATGACCTTAACTAATCTCTTGTTGGAATATTTTGCAAGTCCATTACCCTGAGGATAATATGGTATAAAATGATGTAGTAGGATTGAAAATTTTTGACAGAACTCTATCATTTTAACACTGTTGAAGGCTGTTGCATTATCTATTACAATTTGTTGAGGACTTCCAAATCTTGATAAGATATTATCTTCAAGGAATTTAATCACAACAGTATCAGTTTCATTTTTAACAGGTATGGGTTCTACCCATTTGGTAAAATAATCAGTAGCAGTTAGAATCCATCTGTGTTGATTACTTTATTGTGGATGAATTTCCCCAATAAAGTCCAATCCCCATTGTAGAAAAGGAGCATCAACTAATACTAGAACCAAAGGAAGTGCTGAATTTTTTTTTCCCTACAAATAATTGACATTGTACACAACGCCTTACTCTTGCCCCAACTTCTTTGAAAAGTGAGGGCCAATAAAAACCTGCTTTCAAGTTTTTGTAGGTTGTTGCTCTCCAAGCATTGTTTCCACCACAAAATCCCACATGAAATTGATATATAACTCCCTCTGCTTCATTTTCATTTAAACAAATAAGAAGAATATTCAAGGGTCTTTCTAGTATATGTTAGCATTGATAATGCAATATTTTATTGATTTGAGCTTTAGAGCTTTGAACTGCTTTGGATTAAGATCAGCTGTACATTGAAAATATTTGAGAAACTGCACAATATCAGAATACCAATCAGAGAGTAGATACTTATGATCTATGTGAACAAGAATGGATTGATCTAAAGGAAGAGGTTCTTGTGGGTACTCTACTTCCATAAGAGAAGGAGGTTCTTGTGGATTCTCCCTTGATGATGAAGGAGGTTCTTGTGGATTTTCCTTTGATATTAAGGAAGGTTCTTGTGGATTCTTCCTTATTGACATTTCAGCAACCAGATTTATCCCTAATACTTTGAAGTTGAATTTAACTAATAATTTGGCTAGGCCTTGACCTTTTAATAGCTTTGTGATTTTAATCTTAAGGTCAAATTCAAGGATTTTAGCAATCCATCTTCCTCTCTTTCCATCAGTATCACGCTGGGTTAAAACAGTTTTGACATCATGATTGGGAACATAGGAAGTAATGTGTGAATGCAAGACATAGGTTCTAAAGGCTTTGAGGGCTTGGATTAAGGCATAAGCTTTCTTTTCCATATTATCATACCTAAGTTCAACATCTCTCATAAATTTTGAAAAGAATGCTATAGGCTGGTCATCACCATTGGAGTTCTTTGTAAAATTACAACAGCTAGGGTAGTCTCAAATGCAAAAGAAAATATGCTAAATGGTAAAGAATAATCAAGAATATCTAAAGTAGGGGCTTCAGATATTGCCTTTTTGATTTGATCGAAAGCATACCTATCTGGAACTATGCATTTGAATTCATTGTTTTTCTTTAGCATATCAGTTATGTCCTTTACTATCTCTGCATAGTTTGGGATGAATCTTCTGAGAAAATTAATCTTTCCAAAGAAGGTTTGAATCTATTTATTATTCCTTGGTAGAGATAGATTTTGAATGGCTGATACTCTCTATGGGTCAATTATAACTCCATTCTTAGAGATTATATGCCCTAGTAATTTCCCTTCCTTTACAACAAATAAAGATTTCTTTGGATTAATGGATATGCCAAATTTCCTGCACCTGTTAAAAACCTTACTCAAGTTTTTTATATGATTTTCATCAGAGTCATAGAAAACAATTAAATCACCCAAATAAATAACAGTAAATTCAGCAGTTTTACCTACAAATGCAAGATCCATTGCTCTTTGAAAAGTGTATACTACATTAGTTAACCAAAATCGAATCCTGGCATACATAAATGTACCCCAAGGTGTGGTGAAAGAAGTTTTCTCTTCATCAACTTGGCTTACCATGATATGGTTGTAACTTGAAATCCATCTAGCATAAAAATCCTACTCGATCCTGAAACTTTCTAAAGTAAATAATCCATTTTAGGTAATGGATAATTATATTTTAAGGTTGCTTTGTTCAGGTTTCAAAAGTATACACATACCCCAATCTCTCCATTCTTCTTTCTGACTGGAACTAGGTTAGCTACCCAATTAGAACACCTTAAAGGTAAAATGATATGAGCATCAAGCACCTTTTTGAGTTCCTTTTCGATGGTTGGAATTAGTATGGGATTAATTCTTCTTAATTTCTGTTGGAAAGGTTTTTCCTCTAGTTTTAAAGGAATCTTATGCTCTATTAAAGTTGTATCATAGGTTTTTAATTCGTTATAAGACCAAGAAAACACATATTTGTAATTTTTAAGAAGATTCAAGTATTTTAGTTTCACATCCAAAGGCAAAGTTGATAATAACTTAACATTCCTTACATCATCCAAAGTTCCAATATTGCATTCTTCAATTTCTTCTTCAAGTGATTTAGACAAAGGGTTTTTAGAGACATCATTATCATCAAATAGTGTTTCCAATGGAATTAATCATTTAGGGATAAAATTATTAGATAATTGAATGATATCATGATCAAGAATTTTACAATTAAATGAATTTTCTGCATTTTAATGATTTAATTCTTGAATGTCTCTTTGGTCTTCTTCAATTTGCATATTTGAGAATTCATCGATGACTTGAAGGAATGACATTAATTTTTCACCATCGTAAAAAATATGCCAATGTTGAATTTTATCAGGGATTGATGTCTGCATTTAACATAAATTTGGTACTCTAATGATACTGGCTAATGAATTTTGAAAGAGCTTGCTGAAACAACAAGTGAATCAGCATGCATATTTTCATCTCTGGGATTAGAAGTTATGTTAAATCCAATGAAAGAGTTTGCAATTGTATCCCAAACTTCATTTCTATAAGATCTAAGCCTTGGGTGTTTAGTTTGACATTGGTTTCTAACCTGCTTGTCTATAAGCTCGGAATCAGAGAAAACAATTAAGTTTTTAACCTTTAAGCTTTTTTCCAGCTCAATACCAAGAAGAAAATCCTCATACTCAACCATGTTATTTGTAACCTCAAATTCAAGTTTACATGGCTGAGTAATGTTTTCTTTATTTGGTGAAATTAAAACCATTATGCTTCTACTCCTTCCTTTGAGCAAGACCCATCAAAATAAAGTTTCCAAATATCTGATTTTAGAATTTCTAGTTTAGAAACTATATTTTCAATGGAAAGTTGAGTGTTTGATGATTTTTGGGAAGAAAAATGAAAGAAAATAAAATCGTGATCTACTGCATAGATAGGGTGGTTTTTTTCTTGATCAGCTCTGCAAACAGTGTGAAGGAATCTGACTTCTCTATATAACCTTAAATGCTCACTTCCATATACTGGGATAGTATCAAAAGACATCTCCATCTGAAGTGATCCCCAAAGTTTAGCACAACATAATCTAGATAGAAGTATGCCAAATTTGGGTGGAATATTAGTAAGAACAATGTCTAATACTATACTCTTGATAGGGATTTGGGCTAAGGTTGCAACTAGATCTTTGATCAATCCTAGACATGATACTTTTTTTGAATCAAAGGTGTAAAGATCATGATAGGAATGAGTAACTTGTAACTAAAGATGGTCCATGATTACCTTTGGCATAAGGTCATGTGAAGCACCAGAATCAAGCATACAGTTATACAATAAAAATTCATGATTCTTAAAAGTCACATAAAATGGTAGGAAAATCTCATCGATCATATCAGAACTAGGGCCAAAGACTACTGAGGGATTTTCATCTTGCCAATTGATAATATCTCCCTCAGCATCTACACTAGAAGAATGTATCCATTTAGACACTTGATTTTTATAACCAGGATTTTTGGAAAGTTCTGCTAAAGTTATAAGAATCTTAACCCTTTCCAATTACCTTTCAATATTAAAATTTGTCAAAATGATTTTATCTGATGAAACAGTTTCAGTGGATGACTCTGTAGTCTGAGGTGTTGGAGTTTGTGTTTGAATAGATTTTATTGCAGGTTCAATGGTTGTGGTAGATTTTGGAGGTCTACCTTGGTCTGATCTTGGTCTAAGATCATACCTTTTATTTAACTCTGCAATGATAAACTTAGAGAACGCTTGGTATTGAAGTTGAGTATCTTCTTGCTCTTGTCCAAAGGTTGTGATGAACATGAGGGGACTAAGGCCATATGCTCTACTGAAGAATTAAAATTATTGATATCTTCTGTGATTACAGGGCTAGTATCTTGTGGTTGTTGGTAATCAATCAACAAAGGAGGTTGAATGTTTTGATCTGGTCTCTGAAGAATCTAAAGTGGATGAGCTCTCCAAGATTTATTTTGATTTTGATTTTGAGGTCTGACAAAAATTTGCTGAGAAGATCTAGGTTGTGTTTCAATCTTAGAGATTCTATTGGAAATGTTTCTAAGTAAAGATGTGATTTCATCAATTTTCTGATCTTCAAGTTTAGATTTGGAAGAGGATGATTCATCAAGCTTATCTTTTAATTTCCTTTGTTCCTTCTCCTTTTTAGCTTTAATTTTACCAGAAGATTACCTATTGGCTTCTACCTCAATAGCATTAGTATGCATATCTTGTAATGTGTTAGAAACTCTCTCCCTTGGCATAACTACAAAGTCATCATCAAATGCTTTAGAAAATCTGACCTTTGCAGCCGCTACTGGAAGTTTACAATCAACAAGCATTTTGTGGTGGAGTTTTTTAAATCTCTTAATAAAATCAACAACTGGTTCACCAGGATTTCTCTTTAACTCTTCAAATTTAGTGAGAAAATAAACAACATATTTCTTTGCCCCCCATTGGTTTTTAAATATAGTTATAAGTTCATTCCATGATCGAAAAGAATCACCTCTAAGTTGCCTAAACCAAATCCTAACGTTACCTTCTAAAGACTGTACAAATAATCTCATATAAACATCTTCATGCTCAATGTTCATATTACCAGCGAAATCTAAGAATGCTGATATATGATCCTCTGCTGAGGGGCCTATTTCTCCATTAATCTTGGAAAATGTTTAAGATATCCATCAGGAAAATTTCCCAAGACGTTAGGAAGAATAAGAGCAGCATACCTTTCTTGTATAATGGGTTGAAAAGCCATTTCAGATGATGATGAAGATGATGATGAATATGCAGGTGAATGAGTATTATATGATGGAGGAGAGTGTGAAGGAGAAGGAGGAAGTGAGGATTTAAAAGGGATTATATAACAATCAATTTTTGAGCTGATGGTGTTAGATCTTCTTCCTTATATTCAAACAACAGATTAGAATAGACAGAAAATGTCTCTTCTTGCTCAATATAGGATGATGGAATGGAATAATAAATTGGAGTGACAAAATCTATAGGCTTAAATTCATGTAAATGTAAGCTCAATTATGTTTAAGATGTAGATGAATCTACAGGGAAATATGGAACTTGATATGACTCAAGTGATTTTTTCAACAAGGCAGAATATAGATCTATGCCTTTTGAATAAATTTCAGAAACTCTAGGAGGTACTTGAGTCGAATTAGAATGAGATGATATTACTAAAAATGGATCTACAGATGAAAGCTCTTTAGGGGTAAATTTGAAGGGGAAGAAGCAGAAATGTTTTGTTTTCTTCTTAAAGAGGCTTCCCTAATAAGTTTTTCTAGATCTGGTAAAGGGTTACAATATCAGATTCAGAATGTAATCTAGTATGCTTAAATGGAGCCATCTTGAGCCAGTGGAATTTCCAAGTGAAAGGTTTTGACCTATATCCTTATCCTTTATTCACCTTAGAGGAAAGGGGAAAATCGTTGGCCTAGGGAAAATTTAGCTTTCAATTCTTCGTCTCTCGACAACGACGCCAATCTGATGTTGTCCTTTGAGATAACCTAAGGTTGATAATTTATGCCAAAGCATCTAAAATATTTGTTGTTTTTGAATAGTTGGATGACCAGTGAACATTTTTCTGAAACGGGTGATTTTAACTTAGAAAGATATTTGATAAAATAAAAGGTTGTTCTTTAATTACATATGGTTAATTTAATTTTAAATGGGATGGATAGAAGAATGTAGAAGTATAAATGATTTAATATTAAAATTGAGTATGTTATCATTTATAAGCACAAATAATGAAAACTATGTTTTCATTATTAACAAAATATAATCAAGTCATAACAGGAACCTACGTGTTGGAACAGGGTCCCCTAAAGTTGCGAATTTTGTACAATTTTGTATATTTTTGGTATTAATTAGTCTAACGCAGGGGTTTTGGGGTGGGTCAAATCCCTGAACGCATTGTATTGGGTCAAAGGGTAGACCAAGAGTCTGCAAACCACGGTTTGCGGACCACTAGAAGCGTAGGCTAAGTCGATATAAATAAATGAACATTTTGAGTCTAGCGGTAGGAGAGAATTAAGACTGATGCTAAGTGCGAATTTTTAGATCTGTTTTGGGTTATTTGGGTAAGGACTCCTGCTGGCTATGTGCGTGAAGATCCTAAGTTGTAATATCCCAAAATCGGGACAGCTCAGTTAGCATGCACTAAAAACGTAGTTCTAGCAACTTGTGCTATAAAATAACGAAATTAACTCTTGGATCCTATAGATCAGCCAATACAAAACCTAAATCCAAGAATAGAGATGAAACAAATCAAACTAGGTGGTTAAACATATCTCCCACACTTAGGATTGCCAAAATGAGCTAAAACCCCAAACACTACAACATATGAATTTCTGCATAAAAGTGACTGCGTAGTATAAGAGAGGGTTTATGAACATAAATGACAGAGACATATAGATCTGATATTTTATTAAACAATATGCTCAGAAAATTGAGATCTAGTCTCCTTTATACACAAGTTAGAGAACCCAGAAAGGGTTTCTATGATTTCACTCTGAATACAAATGGTGATTTCCAGCAGTATGACTGAATAATCACTGAAAACTGAAACATATGAGTGTAAAATCCTATAATAATGAATATCTAATGCATATCTGAACAAAGGTCTTCCCCCATGGAAGAACTCATCCTCCAATCACAGGAAATCTCCCCGAAAGAGCCACAAGAGTCACTGCTAGAACTGCCTTGCAGAAATAACGCAATTCCTGAGTGGAATAAAGATGTAGGTGATGGAAATGAGTTGGCTTGATGCCAATGATCTGATATCAACCCAAGAAAGCTTCAAATTGATCCTCCAATGGAAGGAAACCTCCCTCCTGTGCAAAACCAACTCAGAAAATGGGTTGCTCAACCCTCCCCAGCAACACCCAGCAACTCAGCTTAACCTCCTGCAGAAACTGCACTGAAACTATGGACTGAAGCTTGGAACCAATGCCAGATATGAATAATGATGGATAAGATATCTCCAAATAGCTACTCAAAGGGAAGAGAAGTAATTCCTGAATAGGAATCCCTTAGTGCTAAGCAACACCGACAATCTCAGCTAAACAGCTAAGAGAGAAAAAGTCTAAGCAGACATGAAAATTTAATACATAAGCTAACCTCCAAATGGCTGCCCTCCTCTTCCTTATAAACTAAGTGAGCCTTCTCACCTTGGGTCCCACTCAATAGGGTTTCCACCTTCACTCAAACAATCTCCCTCCAAAACTGCGTTGTGCCTCCAATAGAGCCGCTCCTCTAAACTGCGCTGTTTGATTTGGTCAAGGTTGACCACTTCAACTTGCTTCAGCCCTTTTCACACCTAAGGGTCTTCAATATAGCTCACATGTAGCTATCTATGTTGAGCCACATTCACATTGAGCTCTTTTATTTGCTTATCCACTCCTCCTACATTTTTGCTGTTGACTTGGTCAAACTTGGCCTTGTCCACATGCAAAATATCCCTGTTCACACATGAGAGTGTAAAATCCAGCTGGTATTATGATCCCCTTACACAACATGAGGGATTTTATCATTATTTTTGTAATGCATGGGTCTCCTCACCCTTTTATTCATCTCCTAAGTGACAATGGCAAAATTCAATATTCCAAATTGCTGCACGCAAATTTTGGAATATTACATCAGTCCTGTTGTGTGCAGACCCCGCTAGGCTGTGTGTGCGGGCTATGTTTTATTGTAAGTCAATATGATATTAATGAAGTGAAGTATTACTGAAGTATCTATGTGTATCTGGATGGGTAATGGTTACTGAATGCATCTGTGATGGTTAATTAGCTGCGAATGTATCTGTGTTATTTATATGTATATCTATGATCTGTATCAACTGTGAGTATAAGGATTCTGTGATGGTTTCTGTTTAGCTACGAATACATTTGTTTATGCTATAAGCTGCGTTTATGATATAGTGTACTGATAATTTTTGTTACACACATGTATGTGAAGATATCAAATAGATATGAATATCTCTGTCGTGGTTAATAACTAAATATATTGTGAAAGCCTGTGAATAGACCTGTGTGAATTTGGTAGGTTGCGAACTCAAATCTACTAGACTAATCTACTCTCTCTCAGGGTGCAGAAACCTGGTTCCAACACCCTCCCATACTGCTTCAAGTAAGACTTTGGCATGCACAAGTAGGTCACTGCCGAAAGGGCCAGTAGTATAGAGGTTTGTTGGCAAACCTTAACCTTTGAACCTGGGTCAGGACCCCTTGAGCCAAAAAATGGTTCCGTTGGCGAGATCGGGAGCACTTTGAGAGAGAGATCGAGTAATGCCAAGGGAACATTGGGGTTCTGAGAGGATAGAAATTGAAGAGTGGTTTGAAAAATAGGTTCAGGAATTTCCGATAAAAGAGAATCACAGCACGAAGTTGACAATGGAGAAGTGGAAGAATAAGTACATTTTCACTGAATTCTATGAAATTTTCTTTGTAACATTTTCGAACAAGCTTTAGGAGTGGCTGTCAAGGCTCGTAGATTTCCAAACGTGTTGGAAGGATGAGCAGGTCATGCAGTAGACTCCAGAGTTGATCCAGTGGTTAGAAAGAACTGATAATATTATCAATCGTACGATAGATCACTTGGTGGATAGTGTGCTGGGAGGATTTGTGATGGAGTTCGCAGTCGATCAATTCGTGTCATATTCTGAGGTAGAGTGGAGGTTCTTCAAGGGTTTTTGGGGTAAGTTTATGAAAAACACTGCCATTATTAATCAATTTTTTGTTGTGCGAAAAAGGTATTCTGTGCAACCACACCAAGTGAATGACCTCCGATCTAGGTGAAATCACAACATGAAGTGGTAAATACTATAGAACTGATCAAGAAGGAGATAGAACTGTCTACAGTCCAGTAAGAGATTCGGCTGTGCATAGCCCTCCAATGAAACCTCCTTCAAGCCAGCATAGGGGTAAAAACTCACCCATACCTCCACCTCCATCAGAAGATGATATGGCCTCGCACATGAAGCTACCTACCTTCAAGGACGTAGTGGATGAAGATATGGACCGGTTTTGGTTTCTCGCAGAGTTAGTATGGACTGCGCAGAATGTGCCCAATGATGCTGTGAAAAGAGCGCAGCTATCCCTCACCTTTGAAGGAAGATCCCTAGACTGGTATATGGGATATGTAGCTCAGCATGCGAATGTGACCATTCAAGAGGTTAAGGATGCCCTAAAAAAATAGTTTTGGAAGCCTAAATCCTACTCTTAGATAGTGAATGACCTAAAATATTTTAAACAAGGGCCCTCTGAGTCTATATGGGAGGCTGACTAGTGACTAAAGAAAGTAATCAAAGAGGGGGAATTTTTGTACGATGACAGACAACATAAGGAATGATTCATATCTATGTTACTACCTCACCTACGCGGACCAATGGGTCAGCAAGCCATTGACTCGCAGGAGAAAGCCTTGGAGATTTCTATGAAGTTGGAAGCTGCGCCAAGAGATGATGCTCAGTTTGGAGTACAGTAGATCCAAGGGCAACTGCAGGCCATGAATATTGAAATCCAGAACCTGCACAAGAAGCGAGGGAAAGAAGCCAGCCCAGACGTATGGTGCATAACATGTCGGGTGTTAGGGCACACCAAGGATTAGTGCCCTCTATTGATAGATTATATGCAGGCCAGGGGACCCAGCCCGTTACGTCCTAGAGAAGTTGCGGGACCAAGTGGTCCGACCTTATGGTGTGCTAACTGCCGCGTAGCGGGGTTATATGATACCAAACATTGCCCTCATTTAGCTGCTTATTTTCTAGAGTTTAAGCAACAATGGTGCCAATTTTTCTCATCTGTGGGACATGACGAAAATAACTATCAGACATATGACCTAATGATTGACCGAGGTAACCTATATCGGATGTAGGTTGACCCTTCGTCACCTCTATCTCCCTCGAGCAGAGGAGGCTCCCCAACCAGGGGCAGAGGAGGAGGGAGGGGTGGAGCCGCAGGTCGGGGAAGAGGAAAACTGATCTGCTATAAATATGGAGAAGTAGGGCACTTTGCGAGGGATTGTCTGAACCCCACAAGACAATCTTGCAGGTATTGTAGACATCTGGATCATGTGATTGAAGACTGTCCAATTCTGATTGCAAAAATGTAGGACAAACAACAGACACCTACGCAGAATGTGCAGAGGGTTAAATCTGAACCACGTAACGAAGGCCCAAGCATTAATGTCATAACACAAAGTGGGATGGCTACTAGGGGATCTAATTAGAAAGTTGTGGCTGACCCTCTTATCCGAAAAGAGGTTTTCAAACAAGAAGGTTCAGACCTACAGAAGGAAAAGGAAACCTTTTTCGCAGCCCGCAAAGACTTCACTAAGGATGAGGCACCTATGCCAAAAGTTCCAGCAAACCTAAGAACCAATGATGAAGTTAAACCATTTCTCCAAGCATGTATGAAGTATTTGTGCAACCAAAAGGAAGTAGATAATCTGCAATCATTAATAGACAGCTGCGCAGAGAGACCTAACCCGCCTCCGGAAGTTAAGGATGTGCACAAACTGTATAAGCATAAGAAACACACTGGTAGGGAAATGCGGCTAACAATGCATATTGGTGACTATGAAATGGATCAAGTTATTTTGAACCTAGGATCAGATGTGAACGTATTGCCTACGAAAACTTGGCAATGAATGGGAGAACCTAAGTTGGAATGGTCCACTATCTAGCTACGCATGGCCAACAAGCAGAAGATCATACCATTGGGGAGACTGTCAAAGATCATGGTAGATATCGAAGGAGTTAAGGTCCGGGCTGACTTTGAGATTCAGATTGTAGAAGATGCGAACCCTTATCCTGTGCTCCTAGGATTGGAATGGGCCATAGATATGGGAGGTATCATCAATCTAAAGAAAATAAGCATGGTGTTTGAAAATGAAGGTACACAGGTAATAGTACCATTAGACCCTATGGAAGGAGAATAGTATATGGAGCCGGTGCACGAAGAAGAGGATGTGGAGCACATATATAAGTTAACTTCACGGGATGAAGATTGGATCAATCCTACATCTGATGGTGTGCTTTGATAGGAAAAGGACAACAAATGTTTCTCTGACTCCAACGGGGAGATGGAAAATTGGCAGAATCGGTTACATGATGTATCTGCACTGTGATGTCTTAGAATCACAAAAAACTTCCGATGCATCTCCTTAAAGGTAAGAGAACTGCCCTACTTTGATAGTTCTGGTAGTATTAAGGAGTTTGTGCGAACATTTGAAGCTGAAGTCCCACGAGAGCGGAGGCTATGGGCCCTTAATCTAACCATGCTTGCAACACTTGCAAGGTGGTGGGAAACGCATAAGGGGACGTTCTAGGATTGGGAAGAGTGTTGGGATATTATGATCCTGTGATTTGAACCTCCAGTTCACTTGTGCGTAAAAACATTCCTTGGCCCAGGGGACCTGTGCAAGCATTTGTTCACTTGGATGGAGAAATGGTGCGACCGGACTACAAAAGAATCGGTTCACCTGTTTATTCATGCCTTGGGACCAATTCCCACCACGTGGCATTTAGATGTAGAGCTACATTAGCGCATCCGCCACTGGGAAACATTGAAGAATGAGTTTGTAGGGACATTTGGGTTATTAGGTGGAACAGAGGCACTTGACGAAGCTCTGAAGGATATAGATACATTAGTATTTGATGAATCACACCCTTACGCAGCACTTGGGGCACCAACATGGGAAATGCAGATGAAAGATATTGTCAACTACTGCAATTTAGCAATAGAAGGGTGCGATAAAAATCCACGAAATGTCTCTATCCCGGATTCAGAGGGAGGGCACGCAGTTGCTAGACCCCCATTGCAAACTGTCAATGTTACTAAGCCTCTGAAGCTACGAGAAGTCAACATTGGAACAGAAGAGCAACCTAAGTTGGCTGAAATTGGGGACTACTGGGAGGATGATACAGTAGGAAAAGTGGCAGAATTGCTCACGGAATACCAGGACTTATTCTCAATGAAGTTCTCGGAACTCAAGGGGATTACAAGGGACCTAGGGGTCATGCGCATCACTTTAAAACGAGATGCGTGCCCTGTGAAGCAACGTCCTTATCGGCTAAACCCTAAGTATAATCAAAAGGTTAAGGAATAAATCGATGAAATGCTCACCGCAGGTATCATCGAACTAGTTAAATAGCTAAACTGGGTAAGTCTGATGGTGGTTTAGGAGAAAAATACTAACGGAGAGATCTGAATCTGTGTTGAATTGCACAAATTGAATGATGCTTGCATACATGATCCCTTTCCCACACCGTTCTCAGATGAAATCCTTGACAACATGGGAGGGAAGGAAGCATACTCATTTACAGACAGGTTATCGGGCTACCATCAGATTAAGATCGCACTTGAAGATCGCAGCAAAAATACATTTGCTACTGAATGGGGATCATTTCAATATACTTTCATGTCGTTTGAGCTCAAAAACACCCTACCATTGATCCGGATTTATGCAGGAACGCAACAAAATATAGAAATAACCATGAACATAGAGATGCAGCAGAAATAATGCTTCATTTCATTAATATCAAATAACAGAAATATGCTTACAGGCATAATGGAAATAAAATACTTCTGGTAGCAAATCTGAGAAGAGATGTGATGGCTACCGACCTCTCAACTGTGTTACAATGAGGCTCAGGGGCCTATTTATTGTTGAGAAACAATGTAGAATATGAAACGTCCAAAAACCTAACCGTAGGAGATGAGGCGCCAAAACTGTGGGCGCCCGTTTGGGTAAATTGGTGGTTCAACTTCCCGGGGGCATAACTTTGGCACCCGATCTCCGTTTTACACGCTCAATAGTTCGTTAGAAAGATCTATCCGAGGACTACAAATTTGGAACAGGCAACATCGGTCCATGGACCCATGTTGCCCTCCATTTTCCCAAAAAACGTCGTTTAGGGCCTCAAAACGGCTCCGGAAGTTCAGGACCCGAAAAACTGCTAAAAATAGTAAGTTTTGTTGCAACTTGAAAATTGAAAGAACTAAAGATGGGGGTTCAAATGGAATAGGTGGGTGGCCACCAATATCCACCTGGATCATTAAGCCCCCAAAACGGCTCCGAGAGTGGAGGACCTGAAAACCTGCTAAAAATAGTAAGTTGTGCTGAATATGAAAAGCTGCAAGAATTGATGGTGCTGGTCCAAATGGAATGGGTGGGTGGCCACCGATATCCACCTGGATCATTCCTCCCTCCTTAGGAAGCAATGGTCCCCATTGCGTTGAGATCCTCCATGAGATGAGGCAAATTCTGTTGAACTGAGTATTAGATGTGTTGAAGATGTCATAGACCTGCGGGTGGACATGCTGGATGCGTTTAGTAAATTTGGTTTCTTTATCAGCCTCATACATTACATGTTTGGATTCTGTATGTGTAGTTGCAGGATGTATGGCAACATCAGGTGGTGGTGCATTGGGATTCAGATCAATGGAGTGCTTGTCCTGACAGTGTAGAGGAACCTCTATGAGTGAGGAGAAATTTTCATCGTATTCCTCCATGACTTTGTCCATCTGCTGCAGCCGTGAAAGGGAGCCCTGTTTCGAGGTTGTGGCCACAATATTCTTCTTTCCCTGTGAGTGAGTCGTAAGGAAAATGAATTTCCTAGTCTGGGAAACAATCTTACTGCGTTGTTTTGCAGTAGTCAAAGAGATGGCAGGAGGCGGTACTACCTCCGGTATCCTGTACAAGTTATTTCCCAAAGTAATAATAACAACATGAGGCCTAGACTCATATAAAACATGTCGCCTCCATAAGTATGGTTGGCCCAATAATACATAAGCTACACCAAGAGGAGCAACATCACATAATACCTCATCCATGAATGGCTTGATGTCGTACGGAAGGCGGCATTGTTGGCGGATGCGGATATCTCTCCCTGGGTGGAGCCACTCGATGGTATATGGTTGCGGGTGT
This sequence comes from Pinus albicaulis, assembly GCA_034641835.2. Taxonomy (NCBI): domain Eukaryota; kingdom Viridiplantae; phylum Streptophyta; class Pinopsida; order Pinales; family Pinaceae; genus Pinus; species Pinus albicaulis. The sequence continues at coordinate 591,303,624 of CM076570.1, forward strand.
GCTATGGTTTGTAGGCCGAGCTGCTTCATGACCTTAGCTGAAATGAGGTTCTTTTGGCTTCCGATATCGACAAGGAATTGTAGTGGAGAACCCTTTACCCACATCTATGAATGGAAGAGGCGCTCCCCCTCCTCTGGATCCTTCGAATCCTCCGGATCTTGGTGGTGGCAACAATGGCAGGATCCGCATCAATGATCTTCTTCCCTTTGTCATTGCCTTTGTACGAGGTTCTAACTCAAGATCGAGAAAATGCATGTCCCCGATTCGGGTGCCTTTAGTTCGGCCACCCATGACTGCTTGTCAGGACACTCGTTTGTCTTGTAGTGGGGGTATGTTATGAAATTCACACCACTTCCCTGTGTCCTTCTTTGGATTTGTGGTATTGTTCTGAGTCGCATTGCTTTGGCCTTGCCCCTTGTTCTTCGGTTCGGGGGCACCTTTCGGATTCACAGATCCAAAGTCTCGCTTCTTTTGCTTAAATTTCTGCTCTATCTTGGCGGCATAGCGATATGCCGTGCCAAGCGATGTAATGTCGAGGAACTCCATTTCCTCCTGAATGTGTTTGTGCAGACAGCCGCGATACTTTAGCACCAAATGTCTCTCTGAATCTTTAATACCCAACTTTGTGCGTAGGGTATGGAACAGATTCGTCAGTTCGTGCACATCTTGATCCTTTTGTTGCCGCAGCGTGGTCCATTGGATGTATTTGTCCTCATAGCTCCCCACAGGGTAATATTGTTCCTTGATGCCGTCTCGGAACGAATTCCAAGTGGGTGTGGTCGAGAACAGAGAGGGTTCCCCTTCACCCTCTTGCTCACGGTAGGTTTCCCACCAGTCTTTGACATGGGGGGCAGCTTTGAGGAGTGCAAAAATAATATTTTCTCGGTCAGAGAAGTCATGGACTGAGAAATACCCTTCCAACAAATTTAACCATCTGTCTACAGCGTCTGCATCTATTTTTCCTTCAAATATAGGAATGTCAAATTTTACCTGTACCTTGAAGGGAGTGGCGCTTCCAGAGTGGCTGTTGGATGCAGATGCGCCATATGTGTGCATTCGTTGAAGGATTTGAGCAAAGTTATCCATCATCACGTTCCTTTGTTTCTCGAGGGCCTCCTCGAGCAGTATTTTGATAGGATCTCCTGCTCCCTCATCTTTCTTTTCTTCCGCCATGGGAGGTCGTCGGGGTTTGCGAGGCTGATCTTGCAAGGGTTCAACCAGATCGAGCCCTAACTCCTTATACCCTGACCACGTTGGGGACATGCAAAGAAAAACAAAGAAAGAGCAGACCCGCTCTGATACCACTGATCCGGATTTTATGCAGGAACGCAACAGAATACAGAAATAACCATGAACATAGAGATGCGGCGGAAATAATGCTTCATTTCATTAATATCAAATAACAGAAATATGCTTACAGACATAATGGAAATAAAATAGCTAGGGTGCTGGTAGCGAATCTCTGAGAAGAGATGTGATGGCTACAGACCTCTGAACTGTGTTACAATGAGGCTCGAGGGCCTATTTATTGTTGAGAAACAATGTAGAATCTGAAAAGTCCAAAAACCTAACCGTAGGAGATGAGGCGCCAAAACTGTGGGCGCCCGTTTGGGTAAATTGGTGGTTCAACTTCCCGGAGGCATAACTTTGGCACCCGATCTCCGTTTGAAGTGCTCAATAGCTCGTTAGAAATATCTATTCGAGGACTTCAATTTTTGAACGAGAAACATTGGTCAATGGACCCATGTTGCTCTCCGTTTTCCCAAAAAATGTCGTTTAGGGCCTCAAAACGGCTCCGGAAGTTCAGGACCCGAAAAACTGCTAAAAATAGTAAGTTTTGTTGCAACTTGAAAATTGAAAGAACTGAAGATGGGGGTTCAAATGGAATAGGTGGGTGGCCACCAATATCCACCTGGATCATTAAGCCCCAAAAACGGCTCCGAGAGTGGAGGACCCGAAAACCTGCTAAAAATAGTAAGTTGTGCTGAATGTGAAAAGCTGCAAGAATTGATGGTGCTGGTCCAAATGGAATAGGTGGGTGGCCACCGATATCCACCTGGATCAACCATTTTCATGGGTGGTGGTTGCAGTGTTCAAAGACTTTATCCACAACTTTTTGGAGGTATATTTTGATGACATGGAGGCTCTTTGATAGAGGAAGAAGACATTGAGCGATCACCTCAGGCCATGGGTGGATGAGGCCCTCAAGCTATCCCAAGATGTTGATGTCGCAGTAAAACAACTGAACAAAACTCTAGAGAGCGTCACTGCTGCTACGAAAGGCTCGCCCAACTTCGCAAAAGTTAGTAGAGATAGCCCAGAATGCTGCTGCGCAAAGTGAAGCAGTACTCCCCCCGCTGGTGGATGCAATCAAGCAGCTGCAGGAAAACATGGAGAACCCATGACCACAGTGACTTGGGACAAGTCACAATATTGTGTTGGGGTACTGTTGGAATAGGGTCCCCTAAAGCTACGATTTTTTTACAATTTTGTATATTTTTGGTATTAATTAGTCTAACACAGGGGTTTTTGGGTGGGTCAAAGCCTCGAGCACATTGTATTGGGTCAAAGGCTAGACCAAGAGTACACAAACCACAGTTTTCAGACCACTGGAAGAGTAGGCTAAGTTGATATAAATAGATGAAAATTTTGAGTCTAGAGGTAGGAGAGAATTTAGACTGATGCTAAGTGCAAATTGTTAGATCTATTTTGGGTTATTTGGGTAAGGAATCCTGCTGGCTATGCATGTGGAGATCCTCAGTCCTACTGTGTGCAGACCTTGATAAGCTGTGTGCGCGGGCTATGTTTTATTGTAAGTCGACCTGATATTAGTGAAGTGAAGTATTACTGAAGTATTTGTGTGTATCTAGATGGGTAATGGTTACTGAACTCATCTATGATGGTTAATTAGCTAGGAATGTATATGTGTTATGCATATGTATATCTGTGATCTGTATCAACTGCGAGTATAAGGGTTCTGTGATGGTTTATGTTTAGCTACGAAAATATCTATTTATGCTATAAGATGCGTTTATGATATCATGTACTGATAATTGATGTTACACGCATGGATGCGAAGATATTGAATAGATATGAATAGCCCCGTCGTGGTTAATAACTGAATATACTGTGAAAGCCTACGAATAGACCTATGTGAACCTGGTAGGTTGCGAACTTGGATCTCCTTGACTAACCTACTCTCTCTCAGGGTGTGGAAACCTAGTTCCAACACCCTCCCATACTACTTCTGGTGAGACTTTGGCCTGTGCAAGTAGGTCACTACCGAAAGAGCCAGTAGTAAAGGGGTTTGTTGGAAAAAATTAACCTCCAAACCTGGGTCAGGACCCCTTGAGCCAACACTATGTGTAATTAAATTTCAAAAGTAATTTACAATAACATATAGCTTTGTAAATTAGTCTCTTAATCCAACTACAACTTCACAACGGATCGAAAATGAAATTGAAATTCAATTAAATTTCAAAATGGATAACTATTAATGAATTAACTATATGAGGAATACATAATAAAAAACAAAATTGGAATAAATCACAGGAACACAAGCCATATGAAGTAAATCCATAATCCTTTATTCAATAAAAAATGCTCCAGGTATTACAGATATGTTTGATAACTAGCTCAAGGGTGCAATCTCGAATACTTCCATAGATGAAGTATTTAAACAAAATATAAAATTTACAATAAATGCCTGAGTGAAAAGGAAAACTATATTTTTGAAATTTAACAAAAAGAAAAATGAATTCGATCCAAAAGAATGAATCTGCGTAACTGGCCCTGCTTTAAAGGAAAACTGTTGCTGAGTGGCCACTATTCTGTTGTTGCGTTGGCAATATGAATTGTCCTTTAATCCTGGTATTCACAAAGCTTCTCCCACCACTCCTGATCTGGAATTGAAACTTTAATAACCCTGCGGTAGATTTCATCTACCTCAGTATACTTTGCAAAAGTGGGTTTTACAGTGAAAATGTGTTTTATCTCATGATGAATAAAACTAATATTTTCAACAGCTTTGTTAAACGCTTTTTCTATCATAGAATCTTGAATAGAAGACATAGATGCAGACCTCACTGTTTCTTTGAGCTTCTTCATATAAACCTCCATGGGCATTAATTTATCATTTATAACAAACAGTGAAGGCAAGCATTTTTTAATCAATGCATCAATCCTTGAGAGAAACCCATTGATTGCAACATCAAGAGTATGAAATTTCTCTATCAACTACACTACTAAGTTCCTTTTGATCAAAACTTTATTTACTTTGAGGATAGTCTCTATCCTGTCATCTACCCCTAGCTCATTTAGTTCTTGGCTGTCATTAGAGTTTAGAAACTTAATAATGTTGTTGGTTGTATTAGGCATTTCACCCAGTTGAGTATTTATATCATAAATTGCCTGGTTTTCCTTTTCCACTAACTGTTTTTTCTCGAAGATGATCTTGATAGATGGCCAAATTTCATTAATCTCCTCAATGATGTTGTTCCAAATCATTTCCTTAGCATTACCAAGAGTGTAGCCAATAGAAGCTTCAGTGGCTGATTTCTTCCATATTTCTACTTGGTTCTGAGCTCTTTGAAGCTCTGATGCATGGAAAGTGTCAGACTTATTTTGTTGATCCTCTAGAAGTTTCACTTTGTCCTGTAACTTATTTATTTCTTCAGTCTTCAAGGTCATATTTTGGAGTGTAGAGGCTAACTGGTCTACAACATCTCCTTTACTAGTGGTAGCAGATATAGCAGTAGGAATAGCTGTCATAGGAAGTGCTTCTAAAGGAGCCACATGCTTGGATGGTTTATTGCTTTGTTTAATCCATTTCTCCATATTTGTTTCCATTTCCTTCAACTATGTACTTTTTTCTAAAATTACCTTCACCATGTATTCCTTTTCTGTCTCTGTCTCTTCAATCTCCTTAGCTAAAGGATCCTCTGTTGCTGGTAGTTTTAACTGCTTCCTTAATGTTGCAATATCTACATTCTTTTTCTTAATCAACTCCTCTGCATCATTAAAATTTGCAGGATCATAACCCAATTTGATTACCAAATCTTATAAGGTTTTAATACTGGTATCTTTGGAAAAAGCTGAAACTTTTTCCATGTTGATTTGTGACCGGACATTTGCTAGTGTGACCTGTAATTTAGATAAAGACATAGCAATATTAATTACATTGGAGAAAATCATCTCCCCAATTTGTTTATGCATCTCCATTTTATCAATTGGATGTATGTCACTGACATTAAACTCAAGGGATGTCTTTTTATAATATGAATCTCCTTTAGGCTGAGGAACTTGTGCTTAAAGAAATGCCATTAGCATTCTTCCTTTCTATATGTCAAAGGCTGAAAATAACTTGATTTGAGCACTTGAAGTTTGTTTCTAGAATTGATTATATGTGTTTATCTTCAAGGCTTCATTTTTTAGTTTTATTTCCTTGAAGATATCCATGGTGCTTTTATTTGCCTCGCTTGAAGTTGATGTACCTGTGTGCATAATCTGTTGCTGCTCTGATGTAGTCATGGAAGTGGTAGGAGACTGTGTGGACTGCTCACCTATTAAAGAAGATATAAGAGGTTCATTAATGTTAATAAGAGTCTGCTGATTTGAATATTTGCTAAGGCTTAATCTGGAACTAAGCTTAGCCTTCTTTCTATACATAATTTTGAATCCCTTGCTGAAGATATTTGTTTCTGAAGGAGATCCTTCTTCTCTATTCCTTTTAGCTATCTTCTCTTGATTTTTAGGAGTCTGCATTGTTGAAGAAGAAACTGTATGTTCTTCTGCCTTATGTAATGTATTCTCTATCCACTCTAGCTTGTTATACTGCTCTATTTTTGGCCTTAATGTGTGAAAATAAGGAGTAGATTTGGTTTCTACCCTTAATTTGGAAACTATCCCTAATGGATCATATGACCAAGTGAAGCTTAGATCAAATTTCATTTTCTTCAATAGTTGGTCTGCCTCTACTATTGCTTTCCTGTTGTTACATATGAATGGGCCAACCTGTGTTTTTAGCTTAAACTGAGATTTTTTCTTGGCAACAACAAAATGGACCTGATCCATATTGATCATCTTCCTGATGAATTCCAAGGCAAAAATCCTCATTGGGAGGAATTTAGGAAACTTATATGGTTGCAGCTCACATCCAAAAACTCTTATCTCTTTGTAGTTTTCATATAAGAATCAAATCACATCCAAAAACTCTTATCTCTATGTATTTTTCATATAAGAATCAATCCCCTATTTGTACCTATTCTGATAGTTGCAAAATATTTTGGATTTCTTCACTGATTCTTGGTTTATCTCTGCTGCTTAGAAGACTAATAGCTAGGTGGAAAAACATCTCAATGAATTGTTTATATGTGAACTCATTATGGTCTCCTTTCTCATTTACTTTCTGCATTGACAATTTCATGTTGTCTCCTTGAAACTATATGAACATGTAGATTAAAGCAGAGGTATATTTAAATACCTCCTCTGTGTTTAAATCAAGGAACTGCTGATGAATGGAATTTTCAAGGAAATGACTAAAATTTAACACAATTGAAGGTTTGGCATCATTGGAAAATATTGATAGAAATCCTATAATGGCCTCATCTATATATTGATTGGAGTAGTATGCAAGAAGTTAAGATAGGACAATGGTTATATTCTTGGTTCTTTCAGGGAATAGGGATGAAGGATAAGGAGGATTTTTCTTAGGAAATGAAGCATCTTGTGCTGGCAAAAATTCTAGAGTTTGGGTTCTCTTAGCAAGGTCTAATCTCTGATATATTTCAACCAGAGCTTCATGAGAAAATGGGGTACCATTGTTGACTGTGGGGGCTAGCATAATTTTTTCAATAGCCTGAGGGGTTATGGTAAATAGAACTTGTCCATTGGAATTGGTTATGGCTCTTTGGATTGGCAAGTATGATGCATGGAATTTCCTAATGAAATCGGGACCACTGTGGGTAGGAGGAAAGTTATGACGAGGTAGGTTTGACTCCCAGAGCTGAATTTCATTTGATTTCTCAATCCATTTATTTTCAATCCAACAATACATCTCAAGAATATCAATATCAAATGTGTTTCATAGATTCTATAATCTCTATCAGCCATAGGGACATGATGAAGGTTTACAGGAAGGAAAATTAGAGGATTGGTGTTTTCCTTGGGTCCTTTATCTTTGGGAGACATCATGGCTAAGGCGAGGAGTGTAATTTGATGGAAATATAGACAATGAACAGAGAAATCATTATGGATATGTAACAAAGGGTATAGTTTGGAATGTGCAAGCACTGGAAGCTTGATATGTCTGGTTTCTGGCAAATGAACTGCAAATAACAATAGTGAAACCTGTAAACGAAAATAAGAAGATGTATATAGTAAAACAGGCTTCCTATTGGTGGCTCAGGTTAACGATTAAGTTAATAAAAAATATTAACGGGTGATAATGGAGATATGGAAATTCAACGTGAAAATGAGATGGCAGATGAGGTGGCGGTTGCAGAATGGCATGGGGAATCAACGGTCATATGAGTGGTATCAGGAAATCAAATTTCGGAGGGGGTTCAAATGGTTTTATGGTTTTGCGCCTGGGGGGTCTAAAAGCTTGAGGTGATTCCACGTATCAACAAGTTATTTTCAATTACTGCTGAGTTCGGACACCCCCCCCCCCCCTGTGATAAGGTTCGGATCACATAAGCGGGCCGAAAGGCCATGAGGGTCGTTGGATGTTGGTTGGTGTGAGGTGGACTGTCGGATGAATGGGAATATGAGAGGATGGTAAGATGCAATGATGTGGAATGGTAGGGTCGGGTTTTATTTAATAAGTCATTTGGAATGTATGAAGGGATATGTTTTAGGAAAATGAAATGAAATGGGAATAATGGTGTGGGTATATTAATATGGTTTAAAACTTAGGATATGGGTTAATAATGCATGGAATAATATTTAAACCATATAAAACTCTCCTTTTATGGGTGCATTTAGACTAGCACCCAATCAAATTTCTAAAACATAAATGAAGCTTTCCTTTTATTTTTGCTTCCCTAACATTTTATTTTGATTTTCCTTCTTTATTTAGGGTAGCTAGCACCTATCAATTTATTGATATGGATGCCTATAAAACATAAAATTTTCCTAAATTTTTTTAACTTTTTCATTCTTTTGCATCCATATCCCACCTTAGCATTTTCAAAATTATTTGACTACTTATGCTAACTTATCAAAACTAGATAATGTTACAACAGGAGGTAAGACAAGTGGTTTGTATCTATTTGGAATTTTACAAGGTGTATGAGTATGTACAAAAGCTGTAGGATTAGTCTTTATCTCTTGAGGTACATCAAGTTGAAGATGGTCATCATAAGATTCAGAAAAAGGGTCTGTACCAAGATCAAAGGCGTATGGAGAATTTTAATTTACAACATTCAAAGGAAAGGAATCTAATGGAGGTTTGTGATCTTTTCTCAAACATAATATATTTTGGAAAACTTTCAGGACATTCTAAAAAAGAAGAAGAAATATTTCATGATAAAGAACATGATATCTTGAATTAAAGTCAAGTTGAATACCTGATCTTCCCATGTTGTCCTTTCATATGTCTTGGCAAGTTTCATCCTCCAATGGAGCCTTTGGATTTGATTTCGAAACTGATTTGGAGTCGACAGGTGGATGATTTCAGCCTTCCTGTGCCTGATCACTGTCCACCATCAGCAATAAGATCTAAAATTTGATGATTTTTCTTGGGGAATATATATCACTTCCACTCCCCAATATGGTTTCCAAGATGTTTGCGCTCTACCGGATCTCCAAGGTTTAGAAGAGACCAACAAAGGTAACCAAGCTCTCACCAAGTAGCTAGCCCTATTAGGCAGGAGAGGGCTCTCTCCAATGGATCTCAACCAAGATGTCTGGATCAATGATATATTAGGCTAGGTATAGTAGCACAGGGGTTTTATTGGTTGATTTGGGTGTTGGATGAGTGAATTAGGTCAAAGATGAAACTAGGTCAGGGTAAAAGGACCAGTAATTGCAGACATCTTATGGGGCAAGGTAGGTAGGTACTTTAACACTTTAAGGAGGTTTGATGGAGTGCAGGAGAGGGTGTTAGGAGGCTTAGGGAGGTGGAAAATGATAAAAAATGTATAGGGATTAGTGTAGGGGATTTAAAACACACTCCCAAACCCTGAAATGCCTAAAAACATAGTGTAGGAGCTTATGTTGACTTGTTGAGGGTCTTTCTTGGATGCTGAAGTGTTGCAGATGCCTTGGTAAGATAGAGAGAGCTCTCTTTCATTTGGATGGATGAGTAAATGAAATGAATTGGTATTATATACCTTGTTTGAGTCATTGTCCTTCAATGTAGTGGGATGGCCCACATGTGTTTTCACTTTGGCTTTTGAAACCACATAGCTTAGGAACCTTTTGAGTGAAGCTACTTGGAACTTTGAGAACTTATTACATATTGAAAAATATAAAATGACATATTGAAATTGAAATTATAATTTACAAATTTAAGCTTTACATGATGAAATGTGTTTATTATCACTCTCTTACTTGTTGGTCTTTTATGCATGCAGATGTTGTTTTGATGGACCTTGAAAACCCTAAGACCTAATGGAAACCCTAACTGAATGAACTTCATGATGAAATGACTGAAATGATGGTGAAAAATCATGACTGATGTACACTCAACAAAGTGGTGAAATGAGCCAGCAAGTAATGAAATTTTGAAAAGGTGAGGTTTGACCTAGATCTACATCCAGTGACCAAATTTTTGCATGATGACCTAATGGAATGAAAAAAAATTCAGAATGAGACCCTAATATGATATGAAAAGAGATTTTTTGATCAATGGTGGTAGGATGCAAAAACTAACACTAACAGGCTCCACCTTATTGTTTCCCATTAAGAAATGCTTAACTGTCATGTCCCGATGATTGCTGCTTGGGACCTTACATTTGCATTTCCTTTCCAACCTTTCAGGATATATCCTTTGAGGTAGCTCCGCCGGGATGATGTCTTCCTGCTCTATCTATCTCAGTTTCTTAAAATTCGGGCATAACAATAATACCGCCGAGGTATTACCATTGGGTGGGTTCCACTTGCCTAATGGGAAACACTCATGCTATTGCATTGTCGCAACACGTGAGCCTAGAGCGTCGCGTAGACGCTTTTCCACCATATCTGTTGAGTTTGGAATTTCTACCAAATTAAATGTCAAAAATCATCCAACCTCTGCTAACTCTATGTTGGGCAAATTAATTGTTTCGAAAAAATATCAACTAATCTGCTACACATTAATTTATCAACCCGAGGTTTTGTTTTGTTATTTCAATGTTATCAAAACTATTTGTGCAAGAGGAATGCAAATATGACTAGTCGCTATAGTCTTATGGAAAAGAAAGACTACACTATTAAAGAAATAAATTAAAGATGCAATCTCTAATTATCGTAAAGTATTAAAATTATTAACTTCTACAGATTTCAGAAGGGAACAACAAAATAAAACATACTGAACAACAAGTTGTTTATTTTGGAAGAACAACTATAGAGTAAAAATATAACACTAAGAAATCATACTATCTAATCGTGATTTATCAACTGAAATAACAATCTATGATAACCTACATGAAATGAAAGAAATAAATAGTGCTTCTTAATGAATTGACCACAAAAGATCTATTTTATGACAATCCAAATAAACCCAATTCAAGATAGAGAATTCAATTTAACAAATCAGCAACGAGAAATTAAAGACAATTACACGGATGGAAATAGATGAAACAAATAAATCAAACACTAGTTTTAATGATACAAGAGAAGACAACATTGTTCCAGGATCGGGCCCAAGTCTAGGATTGAATTGCCTTGCAGGAAAATTAACAAAGTAGACTAAGTCTGGATAATAAATACTTCCATTCAAATTGCAGAGAAACTAGTTACAAAAATCGCAAGTCTAAGTTTGTATCAAAGAAAATAATATTATAAATTGAACAACCCTTTCGAGGTTAAACACCAGTTTTTATATCGTAACAACAAAGGATAAAGACCACAGAATCTATTTTTTATAATGAGCAATCCTGATAATATAAATATTCTCAGGATTTCTCGTTTAAGTTACAATGATCTTAATGCGTCTGAGAAGCCAGATCGAGAAGTCATCCTCAACTAATTCGCTCCAAACAGGGTATAACTGTTTGAGGCTTGTGCGGTATTCTCCGACCATTCCAGGAAACAACATCAAATATCAATGTTTCAGTAAATTCCTGTCAATATTGAGGATTCATTTGTTATAAATATAATTTTATTAATCAAATTCATTTAGAAAATAATAAAACAACAAATTCATGTAAAATCCTACAAAATTCCCTACTATACTCATCAACATAACTTAATTGCACAAAAGCCTTTAGAAAATGATATGAAAATGAGGAAGGAAAGGAAAATATGACAAACATGAGGCTCAACACTCTGTAATAGTTTTATTTGGGGTCACCAACATTTGAATGGCTCTAACTTTCTATCCGGGTGGTCATTTTCGAACTTTCGCATACAACCAAAAATATTTTTCCAAACTCTATCCATCTATGGGGATTTCACCTACACCCGAGTTGATCTGCTATTCCAAAAATGGCTCCAAATTACCTAATACTTTTTTGTTGTTGTAATCTTTGTCTTGTCCACCAATGATTTCCATGCTTTCATTTTCCAATATTTTCCATTGGCCATTAATTACAACATGTTTACTAATGCACAAGACTTTTCCAGTTTGTTGTTCCTTTTCCACTGCCTTTACCATCAATCACCTTTTCCATAAATGACAACACATTTTCAACACGATCTGTACTTTTGGAGATTCCAAGACTTTCTAGACTAAAAAATAATTCCTTTTGAAATCACAAATTTTTTAGTAGGGTCTTATAAACATGATGTTGAATCCATTGACTCATGGAAATATATCCTAAGACCTAACAAGCCCTAGAAGCACGAAAACCATGCTTTTACCTAGGAGACCATCAGTAATGAGGATGAAACCCCCACTTTAATAATAATAAATTTCCTTTCTTCTTTTCTTTTTTACTTACACAGGATACATATTGAAATGAGTACACCAATTATGAAGACCGAAACTAGTTTCATTTCTCAACATGAAGTAGGGGCATAAATCCCACCCCAAACCAAATTCAATTTCTAGAAGCCTCGAGAAGGCCCATATTGGAATTCTTAAGAGAGGACATGCTTTCCTCTTATTTTTGATGTATTTTAAAATACTTAGAAGCCTATGGAAGGTTGTCATGGCAGGAGGATGTTGTTCATCATTGTTGTAATATTTAGGGTTTGTCTTGATTTGTTTCAAATGGCCAACCTACGAAATGTCAAGACAACCAATGAAATGTAAAACCGTGCCAAGGAAGGGCCCAATACAAATTAAAAGGGTGGGTAGGCCTTGAGAAGTCACTCCATGTAATCCATTTTCTTTAATCCAAGTAGGTTGTGTTTTTTTTTGGGACTTGCATGTGTTTCTTTCATGTGTACAATTTGTTTGATTTATGTGTGTGTTTGTTTTAAGTTCTCAGACCTTATTGAGTATCATGGTTTTTGGATATTATCCAAAGCAACCGAAAGCATAATGTTGGTCCTGCATATGTGGTTCTACCCAATACCAACATGGTGAAGTTTTTGGGGATTCAGAGGTTTATTAGTTCACTACTAAAAATAAAAGGGTGAGAGAGCTAGTTTCATGGGCCCATAACCCACAAGTTCAAGATTTTGAAACTTGAGGGGTCAAAACATGGCAGACCCCCAAAATCAGTTGTCTTCACAGTGCACTGGCTGAAAGAAGAGTTCATGACGTGACATGTTACACAAGCCACATAGATCAAAATTTCCCTGAAAGTTTGGCAAGGGCCAGAGAGTTTAGTTAGATAGGTAGGTAAAAACCATAGACTCGAGATTCTACTCATCCTACAAGTGAAAGGCATGCATCTCTGGCCAAGGACCATCTATGGAACATCCGAGAGGATGCAAGAAAAAGTTTCATTGGGATGGTTAGGGTGAAGTTTTTCAAGGAACAAATAGATCGAAGACAAGGTGGAGGATTAGTGAAGATAATGCAAGCATCTCATTTTACTTTTATCTCCTGATTGTTATCCAAATGGTACTTCTATCTAATTATAATTCCAAATGGTAATTATGTCTACGTAGAATTTTGACCAAAAGCATAGTAATACTTTAATGTAAAGAATATATATTTTTTCAAGCGTTTTAAAAATGAATGATTGATTAGCTCTCTAAAATAAAAAATATTCTCAATTAAAAAAAAAAAACAAGCTAGAGTGACCTAGAAATACTCAGAACTAAAATATGTTAGCATGCAACCCTACCAAGAAAAGTAGTAACTTAGGGGAAGTTCACATTCAATATTTGTAGTTCTTTTATCCAATAGTATTTCCAGTCTATATAAAAAGTGAATAAACATATGAACTATTAGAAAGGTGGATCCAATTTAATTCGTTCCTATACCAGCTCATCTTAGAATTCATGCTGGGGGTTTGATCTCGCTCATCCAAGTTTCCAAACAGGTTATCAAGTTGTTCTTTCTCTTGGATGTTATCTGCAAGTTGTTCATGTTACCTTAGTAATGACATGACCAATTTAATCCAATGGGAGGCGATCAATGAACTGGTGGTTGGGGCGTGGTGTGCATCTCTTTGGGTTGTGTAATATTAACCATCCAATCTAGAAGACCTTGGCACATACAATCACCCTAAGGGGACCAACAAAAAATCCCATTCTCAAACTTATGTACTCTTGAATAAGGTGCTTATAAGGTATAACATTTTATTATAGGCACCAAATTCGTAGCTATAGTCACTACCTTCTATCACATGAGGGCTAAGAAAAGAATGGGAGCCATGTATCCAACTACAATTTAAAGGGCGTACATAGTTCCAAATTCAAACACTGGAGAACCTACTCCAATCTGTATACCATGCCATCAATTGTGCCCTGTCATTTGGTCAAGTTTAACTTTAATCTCTTCTATTTCCTTCATATCCTTCCTACCTTTTTTTCCACCCCCATTCGTTCTAGGTGAATATATGGATTCAAATCCAATTAAAAAAAAACTATCCTGGTGAAATCACATAATGAAAGAAAAGGTTAGGGAAGAAATCAATAAAAATATTGTGCTTACAGAAAAAGTGAAGAGACATAAAATAAGAATGGGATAAATGTTATAGATCCCACTAAGGAAAAAACAACCAAAACTATTACAATATAGGGTTCTAAATTCTCTCAAAATTAAATCTAGATATGGCACTAGAATTACAATGAATGAACTTGGATTGTAATATGGGTCTACTACTGACACTGTGTCCATATATTTAACCACGCGCTTGGATTTGGATCTACTAATTGATGGGTCTAGGGACATGTATACCTTCTAGAAAATTTTAAGTCAAGCAAGATCAAAGAATTTCTTTTTCTCTCTCATATAAGTGGTATAGGCATGGTAAGGATTTGGGGACTTAGTCAGACACCATTACTAGTTCTAATTAATGCAATAAATTTATAATAACAATAACTAGACATATGTAGGTATTTTTTTCTTTTCTTTTGAAGAGGGGATAAACATCTTTGATACCTAGATTGTGGATTAAAAATGAATGACAAAGATATGAAAAACTATGTCCTAGAAGGATCTCCAACCATTCAAATAACGAACAGATAGAGATGCACAAAGAACACAAGTTCAGGTTTTCCATGTTTTCTCAAACCACATATCATTGCATGAATTGAGGCATTGTGGCTACAAAAGGTATAATTCTATCTAGTTGTTGTTCCATTGGGCACCTTTACACATGGTTCCAGAATTCTATTAACAAGTTAAGTTGGTTATAATGATTTGGGGCATAAATGACCTAATTATTTAATTATTATTGTTAAAATTGGTTAATATATCTATTATTATATTGATAAACATATCTATTTCAACTAGTGGAAATAGGTTTGCAAGGTTTTATTTATTTTTTAATGACGAGTTAAGATTTCATCCCAAATGAAAATAAATATTCTTCGTCTAATAAAAAAATCGAGGAATCAAATTTCACTAAGAAATATATATTACACGTTATATTTCATTTAATAATTATTTAAAAAAAAATTGAAATAACACTCTCTACATGAAGTAGTGGTTTTGTATAAGGCTAGTTAGATTTCAATCAATCACCACATCCTTCTATTTCCATTCAAATGGATCACCACCTCCTTACATTTCCACTGCAACTGTTGTGTGTTCAATTCACAACTAAAATATCATTTCCATTCAAGTTTAATGGATGAATATTTGAATTGCTCTATTTTGGTTCAATCCTCATTTATCCACTTGTATTGCTTCCGTCTTGGTTGATGGTCGGATCGAGGTCGTGATGCGAGAGTGTCAGAAATCAAACACCTCATTAACTGAACATGACAACACGGCATATCTGGGGAGTACACACAAATCAAATTGCTGATTTTGATTTATGACTAAAGGAATGTGAAGTAAATAAATCTCTGATTATTGTAGGCGAGTTTTATGCCTCATGATATTTAATAACGTATAAGCCAGGAAATAAGTTTTGCCTAAATTCCCTATTCATTAATCAAAACTCTAAAGATATATAATCCAGGAAATAAGTTTTGCCCAAATTCCCATCCATCAATCAAAACTCTAAAGATATATATATATAATTGATGTCATTATAAATGCCTGGTTATACTGCATATGGGAAGGACATTGCGCAGTAAATATGTGTACTGTGAAATTATCTTAATATATACTTTTAATGTGTTGTATTAATGCCTTCGATAACATTCAATGCATGTATGTCTTATTCAAATTATAACATGAAGTTTTTGTGGTATCTGGAGCTAAAATATTGGTGGGTGCCTAAAAACAATTTTTGTACTGTGTAGAAACAGAGCATTTATAAATTTATGTAAATCTTTGTTCCATTGTGGTGAAAGGGTTGAACCCTATGGTGAATGTGTTTTTTATCTCATGGAATTATAATCAAAGTATATTTTAGCTAGCATTCATTTTGAAATTTTATTTCTAGTTTTTAATGTGGAATAAATTTTTTTTTAATTGTGAATCACATTGAGTTTGCCTTTACTATCATATGGTATCAGATTTTTGGCTTGACAGTGGATTTATCAGAACGCATTGTTTGTCATAATGATAGATTTATCAACAAGTTTGTTAGTGCAAGAAGTTAAGGTGTATTACAGTCCAATAAGAAGATTTATATAAGTAAAATATGGCAGCTTCAAGCACACACTTCAAAAATCTTTAAATTTCTTAGTTTAATGGAAAGAAATATGATTATTGGGAAATCAAGACATTATTTTTTTCAAGATATTTGGGATTTAATAGAGAATGGGTTCCAACAACCAGTTGATGCAACAACATACAATGCATTGACACAAGAAAAAAAAAGATTTAATGAGATACAATAGAAATATGGAATCCAAATCCCTCTTCTACATATTCTAACAAGTGCATAAGAGAATTTTTCTAAAGATTGTAGCAATAACAAAGTCCAAGCAAGCATGATATATTCTCCAGAAAACATATCAAGGCATGGCATAGGTGAAGACAACAAAATTGCAAATGCTAAGAAGGGATTTTGAAACAATATTTATGAAGGATTATAAGACAATAGACTCATTTTTTACACAATTTATTGGAGTGGTTAATCAAATAATATATCATGGCGAGACACTTGAAGAAAGGAGAATAGTTGAAAAAATTCTAAGAAGTTTACTAGCAAGGTGTGATCCTATTGTTGTGGCCATAGAGGAGACAAAGGATCTCTCACAGTTTTCAGTGGATAAGCTTCATGCCCACTTATTTCTCGTGAACATAGGTTGAGCATAACAAAAAATATTTCTTTGGAACATGCTTTCAAGACACAGGTGTCAGTTGGTCAATGTAGAGGTAGAGGAAGATCAAATTCTAGAGGTAGAGGAATGAATCCACATAGAGGTGGAAAAAGGAGCTCTTCAAGCTCAAGTGGAAGAGGAAGAACTCAAAATCCAAGTCAAAATTCAATCCAAAATCAAGCACAAGGTAAAAGGTATAATAAATGTCAAGTTCAATGTCATCATTGCAAGAAGTATGAGCATTATGAAAGTGAATATAGAAAGAAGCAATATGATCTTATTAAACCAAATGAAAATTTTACAAAGGAAAATCAAAACCAAGACAATATGTTTTTAGCATGCATTCTAGCACAAGAGAAGACAAAGGATGTATTATTTGTAGAAATTATATACAAGATGCATGCATATATCCAGATTCCCCTGATCTAACAATATTTATCTTCTTGCTAAATACAGAATCCTTCCATTGTTAATCTTTTGCGGAAATTTAAAAACTCAATTGCAAACACATGACGCAATAAAAAAAATCGCACATAACACAATTGTTTAACAGGAAACCCTGAAGCTGAAAACCCCAACTATCATATATTATGTATCATGGAGATCATGTGACAATATCATACAAATCTTAGTACATCAAGCTCTCAGTACAATATAGATTCATTACACACTGTCATGCAGAAATTTGCATCTCTATGCACCAATTTCTTGCCTCTTGATATCGCCTTAAAGTTGTCCCCAATAATAGCCTGAATAAATTTGAATCTGCTCTGCCTTTGATCATGTTAATCTTATTAAACTCAATGTGTAGTGTAACAATAAATTATTTTATAATCATGCAAATGATAGTCCATCTTTCCCTTCATCTTCATCTTCCATTGGGTCTCTCTTCTAATCCAACTTGCACTATATTTAACCTGCTGTATTTTCTCAAGGATTAATGAGTGATGTTTGTAATCACTAATTAATTCACTCCACTCTCACTAGTGTATCATTCAGTTAGACTAGATACAACTAGCTCAACTGAGTTTAACTCCAATAATTGAGTTAAATTGAATAACAACTCCATGAACTACTCTTCCAACTCTGTCATAGCTTTGCCACTTCAGTTCTAACTGAGTCCTCCATGCATGAACCACCAGTAAACCCTAGGAATTGCATAATTCCTTCAGCCCACTGATTTTCCAAATCTGTGCACTGAAACTAAGTGCTCCAAGAGAATAAGTTGTTGTTTATTGTCGGATTATTATTAAGAGACAATAATAATCGACACTTCTATTTTTAAATCGACGATCTATAAATAGACTTCGCCCAATATTCTAAAAATAAAATTTCATCTATTTTCCAACTTGACCAACCATCCACAAATAGCATCCTGCAACTTCTGAAATATGATCACCATGTCTAAAAATAGACATAGTCTAAAAATAGACTTGCACCAAAAATAGCCTGCGGGCCCACTTAGTGAAGGTGACTCTTTTCACTAAGCTCATCATCTTGTTGAATCTCAACACTCCCTCTCAACGAGATAGGGATTATCTTTCACCCCGATCCTACCTCTATGGTATTCAAATTTTCTCCTGGTGAGCGCCTTCGTCAGAATGTCTGCATCCTGATCCTCCGTAGGAATGTACTAAAGCAACATGATCTTCCGCTGCACAAAATATCTGATATGATGATACCAGATATCAATATTTTTAGATCTATCATGAAACACAGGATTAATTGAGAGTTTAATGCAACTCTGATTATCACAATGTATCACTGTAGGATCTAAATGTGAACCGAACAAACCGACCAGGATCTTCCTCATTTAGATAGCCTCACATGCAGCTTGAATTGCTGCTATGTATTCCGCTTCCACTGAACTGATTGCCACAGATATTTGTTTCCTGCTGTACTAAGAAACTGCCGTAGATCCGATACTGAAAATCCCTCCTGATGTGCTCTTTTTTTCTGTTGGGCTGCCTGCCTAATCTGCATCCGTGAAGCCATGAAACTTCACCTCATCCGTCTGTTTTTACCATAAACCATACTCAGATGTGCCCCTGAGATATCTCAGGACATGCTTGCTGCCTTCCAAAAGAGCTTGGTAGGCTTAACCATCACTTGTGAAAGCTGCTTCACCGTATAGCATATGTCCAGTCTTGTATTAACTAAATACATGAGCGAACCCACCAAATGCTGATAAACAGTGGCATCCACTACCTTTGTCGATGTAGCATCCTCTTTCCTCCAATTTCCTTGAAAAGGAGTGTCGAAAGGCTTGCAGCCTTGCATGTGAAACTTCTCTAGTATCTCCCAAGCATACTTGCCTTGAAACACAAACGTTCACCTTCCCGCTGCCATATTTCCAATCCAAGGAAATAATGAAGGAGGCCCAAATATTTCATCTCAAACTCCTTTGCAAGATCTGCCTTGCATGAGTGTATCAACTTCTCATCACCCATTAGTATTAAATCATCAACATAAATAAAAATGATTAAAAGCTTACCCTCCACCACAACTTGGTACAGGTTTGCATCCACCTCACTCTTGGTGAAGCCCAATCCAATGAAATAGTTTCCGATCCATGTGTACAAGCACAAGGTGCTTGCTTCAGCCTATACAACGCTCTTTTGAGCCTGCACACATGAAACTCGCTTCTGTAGATCTCAAATCCTTCAGGCTTCTCAATGTACACCTCTTCCTCAATGATCCCATTAAGGAACACAGTCTTCACATCCATCTGATGAATGTGCCAACCCATCTACATTGAGAGAGCAAGGATGCTCCTTATGGAAGAATACCTTGCGACAGGTGCAAAGGTTTCTTTATAATAAATCCCCTCAATCTATGAGAAGCCCTAAGAAACAAATCTTTCCTTATGCTTCTCGACGTTCCCATCAGCAACTTGCTTTACCTTGTAGATCCATCTTGATCCTACAACTGATTTTTCCATCAGCCTTGGAACAATCTCCCAAGCACTATTTCTAACAATGGAGTCATACTCCTCCACCATGGCATCTACCCATGTGGGCTCCTACACTGCTTCTTCAAAAGAATATCGCTCTGTTACAATACACTTGCTCATAAGAGCCATGTATCCAGTAAAATGGTTAGGTGACTGTCTCTGTCTGCGCTATGATGTAGGGGCTCCTACATTCTGTGCCGCATCAAGCTTTAGTCTCTCAACTTCTGTGGTACGCTTTCTGCCTTGTCTGATGTTTGGTTCTGCATGAGTGGACTCCTCCACTCCATGAATCTCCTCCTGTGGCTAATCCACATCTGAAGGCTCATCTTTCAGAACAGGCAGTTCCTCCACTGCATACAAGTCTAGCTCCCTCTCAAGCATAGCTCGTGCAATACCCACGATCGTTATGTTATTCCTCTCTACGACCCCATTCTATTTTGGGTTATGAGGCACTATGATTTCTCTTCGAATTTATTCTTTGCTACAAAAGTCTTTGAATTCACCCGAGATGTATTCACCACCATTATCGCTCCGTAGAGCTTTCACTTGCTTCCCCGACTCTTTCTCCACCAATGCTTTAAACTCACAAAACTTTGAGAATGTTTCGCTCTTCTTCTGCATGAAGAGGATCCGGCATCTACGAGAATAATCATCAACAAAAATAACATAATACCTATGTTTTTCTATTGAAGAAACCAAGAAAGGTCCACACACGTCTGTGTGAATTCTCTCCAGGATCATCGAAGCACAGTTCTCCTTCTCATGAAAGTTGGTCTTCACAAACTTAACCATAGTACATCCCTTTCACTGATCTGACTGTGCAAGAGTACCCTTGGGAAGTCTAGTAGAAATCTGCTACAAAATCTTCAAAGTGCCATGGTGAAGATGGCCCAATCTCTTGTGCCATAATTCGCCCTCATCCTGGCTCATCACTTCTTCTGCTTTGCCCACCATTGCAGTGCAGCCATCTACCTCCAGCTTGTAGAGATTCTTAACTGGAATCCATATTTTCTTGGTTTGACCCGTTGTTTTATGTCGAAGGAAGGATTTTCCCTCACTGAAAACAACATCATAACCTTTGTCTTCCAACATTTAGACCAAGACCAAGTTCTTCTTCAGACCTGGAACATGCATAACATCCTTCAACAAGAATGGATTACCAGACTCCCTCTCAAAGGTAATGGTCCCAATTCCGGTCGCACTGTATTGACCATCGTCACCATCTCTATATGCATTTGGAGGTCCTTCTCCTCCAAGTCACTAAACAAATCCTTGTCTCCCATCATATGGAAATACGCACCACTATCAAGGTACCACACCGATCCCATAGAGCTTGAAACCAAGCATGCGATCAAAGAGAAATCAAGTTCAAATTGTGAGGCTAAGGCCTCTCCAGCTGCAGCTCCAGCAGCCTTCTTGTTCTTGTTCTTTTGTGGGTAGTTATTGGAAAAATGCCCATGTTGGTGACCATGAAAACACTTCACTTTGGACAAATCCTGCTTCTTGCCTTTAGCATTGGATTTTGAAGGAAATTTCTTCCCCTTCCATTTCCTTGCTTTGGTATCCAAAATTCAATTCTCTTCATCTTCATTCTTTGATGAAGAGCCATCCCTGGTACCCTACCTTATCTCCTCCTGCACAAGATCTGACCAAAATCGCTCCCATCCCGGCAATTTCTCCCGTCCATTGACAGAGTCTTCGTAGCTATGCCAACTCTTCAGAAGCCCAAGGAGAGCCAAGCTTACCAAGTCTTCATCATCAACAGTAATCCCCACACTTCCCAATTCATCTCTATAGTGGACAAACTTCGTGAGATATTTTGGAATACTATCGCCCTTCTCCATTTTTTTTTCTGAGCTTGTCTTTCAGCGCCAACTTCCTCTGGTCGCTGCTGCTTTGGAACAAATCTGTCAAAGCCTTCCACATTAAGAATGGAGTGGCTTTCCTGTGAAGGCTAGACACAATGTGGTCCTTCACACCTTCCAACAGAATTCTTCTTGTCTTTGCTATCTTCTTTTTCCATGCATCAAGTAATGCAACATCGCTAGATCCCGGCTTAGTAGCATCACTATTGATGAACTCCTTCATTCCATTATCTTCCAGCACCGCCTCCATCCTCTCCTTCCAGGCTATGTAATTCGAGCTCCCATCAAGGGAATAATCCAATCGCAACCCATTGAAATACATTTCAATGTATACTCAACTTCTGCACCAAGAATTTTCTGTAGCAAATTCGAATTGTCCACCAGCACAAACTCAAAAATTCTTCACAATTGCAATATTCAAGAATTAAAACTACTCTGATACCATGTAGAAATTATGTACAAGATGCATGCATATATCCATATTATCTTGATCTAACAATATTCATCTTCTTGCTAAATATAGAATCCTTCCACTGTTAACCTTTTGCAGAAATTTAAAAACTCAATTGCAAACACATGAAGCAATAAAAACAATTGCACATAACACAATTGTTTAATGGAAAACCCTGAAGCTGAAAAACCCAACTATCATATATTATGTATCATGTATATCATGTAACAATCTCATACAAAGTGTTAGCCTTCTATACCAATAGGTATCATATTTCATGATTGGCTTGATGAACTATGTAATATGTTCATGCCTTTTTCTTGATTGCAAAGGTTTTCCATATTATTCAAAAATCAAAAAAATCAAAAATGTAAAGAGGGTATACCCTAAAAGAAAAATCAAAGGGTGAAAAGAATAAAATGGTCAAAAAAGTGAAAGAAATGAACCCCAAACAAAATAGACCAGGAAAGTGTGCAAGTCTAAATGCCACTACTATTTCATTTTTTGTAATAAACAAAATTGTGTGCAGCTTGTCAAACTTTTGCCACAATTTATGAAGAGTCAAATTGTTTAAACTTGATTCATTCATTTTTCAATTTCATGCTGTAGAATAGAGAATAAATATCTGACCAAACAGTTTAATCTTGGCAGATAAGTAGACAGGTAGAGTTAATAAAAGGTGCTCAACTGTTTAATCTGAGCCCTTGGATGTAATAAGTGTAGACTTAGATAGGTTTGCCATGTAAAAGAAAAAGAAGATTGATAAGGGTTTGCCAGTCTAAGTGCACCCTAATAAAGAAGAGAAAATGGTAGAGTAAAGTAGGTAGGATAGGTAGTTGATGTTGCATAATTACATGTGATGAATGATAGTTCCAAATGTGTTCAATTTTAATTTCATCACAAGTGCAAAGGCAGATACTACATTGGAAAAATTTCACAGCAAAGCAAAGTCAAGATTATTAACTTCCCCTTCATTTTTCCCCAAAAGAATTCACTAATTTCCCCTAAGTGCTAAGGTATTTGAAGATTAAAGGGGCTCAAGGCATTTCCTTGACTTTTGGAGGGACCAGATCCTTAGCCCAATAATTGAAAAACCTAAGTACTTTAAATCATCCATTATCACATTCATTAACCTCTTAAAATATTTTCCTAAGTAAAATCCCATTTTACTTAGGAAATCCTTCAATATTTCATAAAAAGCCCTCAAAATCAATTTTTATTCTAAGTCTAAGTGATGAAAGTATAATAATGCCATTTACTTTTGAAACTTCACTTTCTTGGTTATATTTAAGTATTTTGAGTTTACATTGTTCCCTTGTCATATTAACTCTAATTTATATATTAACTCCCTATGAAAATCACCTTTTCCTATTATATATAAATCATTTTATAGTAATATCCCCAAAACCCTTATATTATGACTTTTTAGCCAAAAGTATTTAATTCCTATTTTATTCAAATCAAAAACCCACAATATACCCCCTTTTGGCTAAAATATAACATTAATATTATTCCCGCTCCCCTACAGTAAATAAATCGCATTGATTTAATTATTGTATAAATAAAAATATGAAAAAGCTTTTAAACATATTATATATGTTTAAAAATAAAAACAAAATAAACCCCTGCCATCCACCGTACCAGGGATTAATTAATCCACACGATTAATTAATAACCGACCCCAGCCAATCGAATTCCACTAGATGGGTTTAATTAACAGTTAATTACATTGGGCCCGCGCCGTTAATTCCCTGCCATCTCCCTGTCCTGTCGACCATCCGATCGACCCATCAAAGATCTACGGTCCTCATCCATTTCGCTGGCCTTCCGCATACGAAAGATAACGCGCGATGGCCAAGCGGTTTTCAAACAGTGTCGTGCTACGTGTTAGTCGTTGTATCGCATCGCTGCCCTTCTGCCTAAAACCGCCTTCCCTCATAAGCAGTGCGATAGAAACCGCTTACCACTTTTCCGCTCGTGACATGTCCACTGTACCATGCAGACGTCATCCAATAAAATAATAAAAAATTCCGCCACCCATTGACTTTGTGAATAAAACAAAATAAGCCCGCGTTTTTCATTTTCTCATTCGCAGAGAACGACTACACTTCCATGCACAGTGATTCAAAATTTTCATAGCTGAAGACTGCCAACCTTTGCCTCATCTAAGAAAATTGTAGTCAAGTAATCCAAAATTCTTCCGCCATAACCAGTGCTTGTTAAATCACTGTTCATTCCCAAAAAAGAGTAAAAAGGATAAACAGAAAGCATAACAGTTAAAGAGTATCAGTGGTTAAAGTGTATCAGGTAAAAGTCAGAGTGAAAGTTAAAATGAAGTTACAGAGCAGTCAAAGGTAAATAGTAAAAGTAAATACAAAAGGCAGTAAAATGGTAAAAAGAGATGAGAATACTTTCACCAATAGTGAATTCTGTCTAAATTGAAAGTAAAACAGTTAAAAGAGCAAAAAAGTAAAAAGATGGAAAAACATAACAAGAAGGAACATTTTTGCGGAAATTTCATGTTTAAGTCATTGTTTTGCAGAAACTATTGTGACCAATCCAAGATTAATTTTGCAAAACTGAGGGAGGTTTATGTTCATAAGATTCCCATCCACAAAAACCTCTCTCACTTTTCTAACAGCTATTATGGTTTTGGAAATATTAAACAATGTTGGAAAGCACTTTTTGCAGAAAATTCCTGTTAAGTCATCATTTTGCAGAGAATATTGTGGCCAATTAGAAATACATATTACAAAACTGAAGGAGGTTTTTGTTCCTAAGGAACCCATATACAAAACAATATCTCACTTTTTGCACAATTATTTCCGAATAAGAGATACATGCACATCTTTACAGGCTATTTTTCAGACTCTGTTAAACTTTGTTTTACACATAATTTTGAAGAGCCTATTGTGCAAAGAGGTAGAGGAATTTTAGGAAACTGAAAGAGGTTTATCTCACCAACATATTAATCCACAATAACCTCTTTCACTTTTCACATATATATTACATATTGAGAAATAAAAATATATGATTGGACCCCAAGTTTGCAGAATTGTTGGAGCAGAATGCACAAAGAAAGGAAGCAGTTAGTGACTTGGATGCCTCATCATCAACTAAGAGTTGGATCAAATTTGAATTATCCTCTTTGTCATCACCTATCCATAAACAATAGTGCCAAATAGATGAATTATTTTGAGTGTCCTTTACTTAAGTTCTATTTATGTAAAATAGTTGGAGATATTTGTGAACTAATCTTGATATTTTTTCAAGATATTTTAGTTTAGAATTTGTATAAATACTTCACTCTTGGAAGTATTTTGGGTGGATTCTTCTAATTTGCTGTAACATTGACTTTTTGGAATAAAAGTGCTTTGGAGAAATTTCTTTGTGGCTTGCTGGATGACGATTTGAAGCTCAAGACTTTTTGAAGGATTCATGTGTCAGATTACAGTTCAATAAGTCCTTTCTATCCTGTGTTTTAAGTTTTATATATGTTTACTATGTCACTGTGTTCCATTTCTGAATAATTGACAAAAAAGAATAAATCAGAAATTGCTTAAGTGTACTCTGATTTCAATTGTGATTATTCTAAATGTTTTCTTCTAAACTAGTTATAAACAACGAATTCTTAATTGCTCTTGTTTCGCTGGTTTAAAATTTTTGATTACTATAGTAAAGAATTATTAATTGCTCTTTATTTGTAATCATTCACTTTCTTTCTTTTGAACATGTTGAAATATTCTTAATTTCCTTTCATCTCTTTAAAAATCCATTCCATTCACTTTAATATCTAAAATTGTTCTCTGTTTGGCTATCTTGCCCTGCAAAGCCATCTTGTGTGTAGAAACTTAATCCAGTAAAAGCCATCCTTTCAACTCCATAGCCCAATGGTCTAAAAATACTCAATCTTTCCCTCAGTTGGCGGATTCCACCATTCAAATTCAAAACACATTTCTTGGACTTACAACTAGCCTAAAACTTTCTAAGAACAAAGCGAAATTTTAAAGAGAGAGCCCTCTCTGGATACAGATTGGCTAGATTCTGTATCTGAAGGTTGGTTTGTGGTTACCTCGGATTTACTTTCCTTTTCCACATCTTCAAGGAAAATCTGAGTGATAACACAAAGCTTAGTACATCAATCACTTAGTATAATATAGATTCATTACACACTGGCATGCAGAAATTTGCATCTCTATGCAACAATTTCTTGACTCCTGACAGCCTGCCTCCACTGCGCAATCCTTGCTGAAGAATAGCTCTGAATGAATTCAAATCTACCTTTCCTTGACTGCGTAATCCTCATTGGAAACTAAAATTTGTGTGTGATGCAATTAATGCATCACTATAGTCACAACAGATAGTCCATCTTTCCCTTTCCCCATCTCTCCACTATGTCTCCACTGGAACTGACATGCATTGTAGTTAACTAATGTATTGTTCAGTTGATTAATGAGTTATTATTTGTGAATTAACTAACTAATTAATTCACTCCACTCTCACTAGTGTATCATTCAGTTAGACTAGATACAACTAGCTCAATTGAGTTTAACTCCAATAATTGAGTTAAAGTGAATAACAACTCCATGAACTACTCTTCCAACTCTGTCATAACTTTTCCACTTCAGTTCTAACTGAGTCCTCTATGCATTGATGCAGGCTCACCCTGCAATAACCAAGATCTTCAAATATAATGCATATAAGAATGCATGCTCAGTAATGCTCAAATTCAAATCTCAATCTCTGGCAAATTCATTTCTTCGGAAGCTCATTTAACTTCAATCATAAACATCATTCATGCACATGTGTTTATACACATCATCCCAATTTACAATTTGCATTTCCAATCCCAGTTTACATGCCTTCAAATCAAATAAACATCATTCATTCTAAAGCCCAATCTTGTACATGAGCCTTTTAAGATCAGATTTCTTTTCATGATCAGATTTCAACCAAATGCACCATGTTCTAATATTCAATTAGACACTGTTTTAAACCAAACCAACCAAACTCATAGAATTTCATGCTTACCCAACGCTGCCTTTAGTGAATTTGCCCGACTTGTATTTCCCCAATTCTCCAGCGCTGACACAATTCTTTGACACTGCTTCCAAACTGGATCTTAAATATTCGAACTGCCACTTCAAACTGACATTCGATTCCTCTGAATCTGAATTACACGGACCTGAAATCGACTTCAATTGTATTCACTCGTCTACAGCATATTTAATCGAACAGAATTCCTCCAATCGATGCCACTAGAGGAATCGATTTTAGCAACATATCCACAAAGTTCAGAAATTGACTTACTGCGTCCCTCAGACACCAGTAATTCGTGTAAAACCAAGATTCAATATTGACTTCTTCAACATGCCAGCGCTCTAATTCAAAGTCTCAACACATCAATACAATTGCTAATTGAATGCTGTGCCTACCTGCGTTACTTTGTTCATGTCTGGCGCTTCAACATCTGCATTGGATTCGAACTGGTTTGTCTCAATACCAGTGCTTCTGATTTATACAACCTATCATCAATCCGTCCTGACACCTTTGATAATAAACTCGTCCTCTGCACCAGCGTTTTCACTCCACGCTTTTGTTGCCACTGAATTGTAGTGAAATCTGCGCTTTGTTTAAAACTTTCAACAAGCTGCAAACAATTATAATCCCATCGATTTCTGCAATTAACAATTACAATATTGATCCACATAGAACAGCGCATCCAAATTCTCCATAGATGAGATCGATTTAAAACTGCTACTGTTCTACATTACCGCACAATCATATAGCAATTGGATTTTTTCTTTAAATCAATGCATATAAAAGTACTCTGTTCATATACAGCTTAACGCTTTCCATTCAGTTCAACAATGGTCTCAACGCACCAACGAATAGCAATTTCTGCTATCGATCACTCAGAAATATATAAGCCTGACATAACAGAGTTTTGCGTACAGGATTTCTCACCAAACTGTAAACTTAAAATGTATTAAAATACCCCCTTACGCAGAGGTTTAATACCTTTTATACTCACCAAGTATGCATAACTGTTTTCACATTTACTGGCGCTCTCCTCTTTCCATTATCAATCAAATTCAGATCGATTTAACATAACCACTCATTCGACATAGATAAGTTCATTTATTTAACACAGATGACAATTGTTATATGAATATCAATCCTTTTAGCTTGTACGCATAAATCAACCTCACAAATTCTTTTATTGCACCTTCCTTTGGTCGATCTTTCCAACAAACAATTCCTCAACCATATATATACATTTAACCAGAAATAAATATAACTTTCACAATCAATCACCGAATGTATATATATAATCTGAAATCAAAACAAATTACTTACAAACTCTTGTTGGCCTGATATTCCGGATTGATGGCCCTTACAATTTACCAAAGGCTTACAGCCTTGGTTGTTCAAAACCAGCTCTCTACCACTCTCTCACTCTCTCTCACACACCCCTCATGCCTTTGAGGCTTGATGAATTTATACAATTTTAAAAAATGAACTAATTAAATGCTCAATCCCCTTAATATCTCAACACCACTAGAATATCTCAACAAACCCTATTATCTAGAATCTTATCCCTTCATATCCTTAACCAAATTCTCTCATATCCTTTTATTAATAAAAGGATATTTACAAAATCCTCACCTTCGCCTATTTTATTCAAATTAATTAATAAAATATTAAAAATTGTCACACCCCCTTTCTAACATATTTACAAAATAAAAAAATGCCCTTGATGCTCTTGCATCAGACTCCCCATGTAAGAAAATTCATGACCACCTGGTCATAAGTCTGGATAATTATTTCCTCCTGGATCCCAAATTTTATTTTGTAATCTTTCCTTGCTTGTCAATTTCTTTACTGCTGTTGTTATCTGTTGTTGTCCTCCAGGTTTTCATATTTTGTGTTGTAGTGCTCCACTTGCTCTACCTTCCAAGTCTGCTACAGTGTTTCTCTTGTTGTCTCTCCTTTTCTTTCTTGCTGCTGTCTTTCTCTGGGATGTTTTTATCATTAACCTCCTTATCAACTCAATTTCTCTGTCCAGTATGTCCTCTGTCTGCTGATTGTTTCCATCTCTTGATTGCTGAACTATTATTCTTACTTGTTCCTCACTTGTTTTGATAACTTCCTTTTCACCCTTACTGTTGTTTTGTACCTTTTCTGCTGCTGCTACATCGTCTTTTAGAACAATTTCTTGCCTCTGTATTCTGCATCTGTCAATTTCTTCTTGATTATTATTTATGACAACTGCTTTGTCATCCTTCTTCAGCAATCTATCCTTAACATCCTTCAATAGATGTTCTTCTTCTCTTTCTTCCATTTGGCTATCCACCTGTACCAAATGTGTTCCAGCGTCTGCAACAACATCTTCAATTATAAGACAATCATAAAAAAAATAAGGCCTCTGTACCTCTTTTCCCTTTAGCAACACTTTAGTATGTTGCGTTGATTTCTCTTCTTCTGTTAGCATATCAGTATGCTGATCCAAACTCAAAGAACTCTTGAGACTGTCAGCTAGTCTCCCCTTCTCATCAACTATTTCACTGATGTCTTCCATCATTTGTCCACTGTAGTGAACTGATTCTTTCCCAGCCTCTTTATCATATTCTGCTTCAAAACTTTCATCTTCTGGAAGGTACTCTTTCACATCTTTGACAACTTCAAAAGATTGTCTATCTTCTTCCAAACCTGCAATCACACACAAATCATTAGTTTTAAAATCACAAGACCTTACGGTCTTATTTGATGCTTCAGTCATCAAGTCTTCGGGCTGCTTCGAATCATTCATATGATTCAACTCTTCTAGCTCTTCATCACTTTCAAAAAGTAATGGTCCACTTTCTGGGTAACATATCGAAACTTCAACATCTTCTTCAGCATCTTCCTTTTGCTGTAGCTCAATTCTTTCGAGCTTCTCTATCCTCTGTCTGGCATCTATAACCTGTTCAAGTTCCCTTAGTTCCTTCACCAACTGCATATTTACCTGATGATTCCACTTCTCTTGTAGCCTCTGCCACTTTAGCTTCTTTCTTATGACATAACCATGCTTCTGGTCTACCTCATTTCTTTGCAATATCTCCATTAACACCTCAAGCTGAACTTCTATCTCCGCCTTTTCCCTCTCATATTCCTCTTTGCTTAACTGTCTTTGTATGCCAATTTCCTTGGCATCCTTCTTCTTTTTTCCTCTGCTGTGGTTTATTTCAGAACCTCTGTTACGACTGTCACTAGTCATCATCCTTTCCATCTCTATGAGTTTCTCACTCACTTTACTATGAGTTGCACTAAAGCCACTTCAGCAGCAAGTCCTGTCTTGCCGCCACTTACCTCACCAAGCTCTCCTCACTCAGTCTTTTGGCAAGCAATTGGTTCTCTATCTACGGAACCTCCTTTGAGCACTTCTCTTTGCTCTTCCTGGGCTTCAACTCATCTGCCTGTTCACAACTGTCCTCCTTATCCAATCTCTTATTGGAATTCCTCAAGGTTCTGCCACATCTATGTTTTCACTTAGAAACTTTCACCAACTTCCTTTATCTGTTAGCAATTCTAATCACATTGCCTTTTGGGAGTTGCAATAATACTTCAATGCAAAGACTACAATATTCTATTCTTCAAATCCAAATAAAACCATATCATCTTACCTCGTCTGATCTTGTCCTTCCATTCACCTGCACTTCAATTACCTTCAGAATCTCATCATTCCTGCAAATCTGTTCCAGCAAATCTTTATGCTTCCTCTGCACAAATTCTCGATATTCAACCACTGTCAATCAGATTTTAAAATCTGATCCTCTCTTCCAATCTTCTGGCTTTATCTGGCAAACTTCAGCTGTCAGCAACAATTCCTTCTTTGTTGAGTTTCTTCCACTCAGAAATCATTAACAGCTTCTTTCATTACTATCCCTTGATCTATTTTGCTGAGATACTTCATTGTTGCAACCATCAATCCTCAATCCATTTCTTGTCAGTGAAACTCAAATCAAAATTAAACAAACACAATACCTGCACGATTCTTCATTCCTTCAGCTGTACTCTAGTTTTCTTTTACTGTCAGATTAGAATCTGACATCCCTTGTCTGCATGCACATCTGCTGTCATAATTTATCTCTACACTTAGCGCCTGCAATTTTTCAATCACTCATACAACCCATATCAAATTTTACCAATCAAAACAGAATTCTATTCTATTTGAATACATAACCGAGAATTACTTCTCCATACAGGATTTAATATAGATTCAAATTCAGTCTTCAACACTTCTTAAGAAACTTTCATACAGAGCCAGCTCTGATACCAAAAATGATGCAGGCTCACCCTGCAATAACCAGGATCTTCAAACATAATGCATATAAGAATGCATGCTCAGTAATGCTCAAATTCAAATCTCAATCTCTGGCAAATTCATTTCTTCGGAAGCTCATTTAACTTCAATCATAAACATCATTCATGCACATGTGTTTATACACATCATCCCAATTTACAATTTGCATTTCCAATCCCAGTTTACATGCCTTCAAATCAAATAAACATCATTCATTCTAAAGCCCAATCTTGTACATGAGCCTTTTAAGATCAGATTTCTTTCCATGATCAGATTTCAACCAAATGCGCCATGTTCTAATATTCAATTAGACACTGTTTTAAACCAAACCAACCAAACTCATAGAATTTCATGCTTACCCAACGCTGCCTTCAGTGAATTTGCCCGACTTGTATTTCCCCAATTCTCCAGCGCTGACACAATTCTTTGACACTGCTTCCAAATTGGATCTTAAATATTCGAACTGCCGCTTCAAACTGACATTCAATTCCTCTAAATCTGAATTACACGGACCTGAAATCGACTTCAATTGTATTCACTCATCTACAACATATTTAATCGAACAAAATTCCTCCAATCGATGCCACTAGAGGAATCGATTTCAGCAACATATCCACAAAGTTCAGAAATTGACTTACTGCGTCCCTCAGACACCAGTAATTTGTGTAAAACCCAGATTCAATATTGAATTCTTCAACATGCCAGCGCTCTAATTCAAAGTCTCAAAACATCAATACAATTGCTAATTGAATGTTGTGCCTACCTGCGTTACTTTGTTCATGTCTGGCGCTTCAACATCTGCATTGGATTCGAACTGGTTTGTCTCAATACCAGTGCTTCTGATTTATACAACCTATCATCAATCCGTCCTGACACCTTTGATAATAAACTCGTCCTCTGCACCAGCGTTTTCACTCCACGCTTTTGTTGCCACTGAATTGTAATGAAATCTGCGCTTTGTTTAAAACTTTCAACAAGCTGCAAACAATTATAATCCCATCGATTTCTGCAATTAACAATTACAGTATTGATCCACATAGCAACGACCATAATTTCCATAGATGACTCCATTTAAAATCAAGTAACGTTTCCACATTACTACGTCATATAGCAATTGGATTTTTCTTTTAAATCAATGCATATAAAAGTAAACTTGCTTATATCTTAACGCTTTTCCATTCAGTTAAACAATGGTCTCAATGCACCAACGGATAGCAATTTCTGCTATCGATCACTCAGAAATATACAAGTCTGACATAACAAAGTTTAGCGCACAGGATTTCTCACTAAACTGTGAACTTAAAATGAATTAGAATACCCCCTTACGCAGAGGTTTTATGATTTTTACACTCATCAAGTATGCATAACGGGTTTCATAATTACTGGCGCTCTCCTCTTTCCATTATTAATCAAATTCAGATCGATTCATTCGACATAGATAAGCTCATTAACACATATGACAAATGTTATATAAATATCGATCCTTTTAGCTTGTACGCATAAATCAACCTCACAAATTCTTCGATTGCACCTTCCTTTGGTCGATCTTTTCAACAATCAATTCTTCAACCATATATATACATTTCGCCAGAAATAAATATAAATTTCACAATCAATCACCGAATGTATATACATAATCTGAAATCAAAACAATAACTTACAAACTCTCTGCTGCTCTGGATATCCAGATTGATGGCCCTCTTACACTACTGGAACGTTAAGCCATGCTGCTGTTCAAAACTGCTCTCTACCACTCTCACTCTCTCACACACACCCTCATGCCTTTGAGGCTTGATGAATTTATACAATTTTAAAATGAACTAATAAATGCTCAATCCCCTAATATCTCAAATACCCACTTAGAAGATATCCTCAACAAACCCCTATTATCTAGAATCTTATCCCTTCATATCCTTAACCAAATTCTCTCATATCCTTTTATTAATAAAAGGATATTTACAAAATCCTCACCTTCTCTTATTTTATTCAAATTAATTAATAAAATATTAAAAATTGTCACACCCCCTTTCTAACATAATTAAAAAATAAAAAAATGCCCTTGATGCTCCTGTATCATGCATGAACCACTAGTAAACCCTAGGAATTGCGTAATTCCTTCAGCCCACTAATTTTCCAAATCTGTGCATTGAAACTAAGTGCTTCAAGAGAATAAGTTGTTGTTTATTGTTGGATTATTACTAAGAGCTAATAATAATCGACACTTCTATTTTTAGATCGACGATATATAAATAGACTTCGCCCAATATTATAAAAATAGAATTTCATCTATTTTTCCAACTTGACCAACCATCCACAAATAGCATCCTGCAACTTCTAAAATATGATCACCATGTCTAAAAATAGACATAGTCTAAAAATAGACTTGCACAAAAGAAAGCCTGCGGGCCCACTTAGTGAAGGTGACTCTTTTCACTAAGCTCATCATCTTCTTGAATGTCAACATTATTTTTAGACTCAAGTTCTAGAAATCACATGACAGGGAACATAGAAGTGTTTTCTAATTTGGACGAAAGTGCGAAATCTAAAGTCACATGAGGGATTGATAACAAAGTGTCAGTCATGGGTAAAGGAAAAGTCAATATTATAACCAATAAGGGGGAGAAGAAGTATATTTCTAATGTGAATTTTGTTCCTAGTTGAAAACACAATATGATAAGTATTGGAAAGCTTATGCAAAAGGGGTACAAAGTATTTTTTTAAAATGGAGAATGCAAAATATTGAATAATTTTCCAGGTAAGAAGTTTATTGCAAAAGTCCAAATGACAAGCAATATATTGTTTCCCATAAAGATAAAAATAGAATTGGAGGAAAAGGGAATGCAAACACAACTCTCAATGAGCTCACAAGAAGATGAAAGAAAAGTTGCAGAAATCACTAAAATAAACTATCAAGCATAAATAAAATATGAAAATTGGTTACAACATTTAAGATTTGGGCATCTGAATTTTGGATGTCTAAACTTACTACACATAAAGTGCATGGTAAAGGGTTTACCACTTATATAAAACTATAAATATTATGTGAAGGATGCATATTGGGCAAACAAAATAGAGAATCATTTCCAACCAGGAAGTCAATAAGGGCAAAGGAACCTTTCGAAATTGTCCATTTAGATTTATATGGACCAATGCATACACCATAAATTGGAGGAAGTTATTATTTGTTGACATTTATATATGACTACAAAATAAAGACTTGGGTCTATTTTATAAAACATTAAAATGAAGTGTTTGATCTCTTTTGTCAATTCAAGGCTCTTGTTGAAAAGAATAGTGAACAATACATAAATTTTTTGAGAACTGATAGAGGTGGTGAATACATCTCAAATGACATCCTACGTTTTTGTAGGGAGCATGGAATTTATAAACAATTTAAAACAAGGTACACACCTCATAAAAATGGTGTCACTGAAAGGAAAAATAGGAAAATTATGGAAATGGAAAGGAATAAAGAATATGGCTCCTAAAGAAGCATGGAGTGGAAGAAAACATTGTGTCACTCACATGAGAGTGTTTGAATGTGTGGCTTATGCACATGTCCCAGATGAATTAAGAAATAATTTGGACAACAAGGGGCAGAAATGCATATTTTTTGTTTATAGATGAATCGAAGGAATACAAACTCTACAATCCAATGAAAAAAAGGGTCATAATCAACATAGATGTACAACTCGTAGAAGAGGAAGCATGGGATGGAAGTTTGGAGAAGACAATTAATGTAGCAACAAGTATAGCACAAGAAGGAAAAGAGGAGTTATCATCAACAAATATTTCTTCTGTTGTAGCTCGTTTTATTTTCCTCACATGTAGAAAAATAAAATTATATATATATATATATATATATGTGTGTGTGTGTGTGTGTGTGTGTGTGTGAAAAATCAAAATCAAAAGTTAGGTTAGGATTTTGATTTATTTTTTAATGGTGGCTTAAGTATCACTAATCGATTTTAGTGCAACGGAAATAAAGTGTAAGGTTGGTGGGTCCTATGCCTAAGTCGAATGCAGTGATAAACTCCGCTCGGGTTGTTGGGTATGATGTAACAAGTGTGAGGGGCCCAGACGATGGTGGAAACCTGACAACACTACATGCTCGACGATTATTCCATCCAGTGCCTCCGCAAATACTTTTGAGAGTCTTGTTGACCAGTAGATCTACAGTGGAATTAATTATGGGGGGAATCCATCGTGTTAGTGTCAGTATTTGCATCCTTCCATTAGTGATCAAATTAACTCTTTCATGTCATGTTAGGGGTCCCATTCTGACTTTTTTATCATTCCACTAGGTCATGGAAAATTTTCGTCACTTGGTGCACATTTCAATCAAGGTTCACTCTTTTCAAAAAATGTCATTCATCACTTGCTGGCTCATTTAATCACTATGTTGAGTGTCCATCATTCATGAGTCTTTATCACCTTTTTATTCATTTCATCATGAATTCCATTCAGTCAAGGTGTCCATTAGGTCTTAGGGTTTCCAAGGTTCATTAAAACATAATTTCCATTGCATAAAATACCAACAAGAAAAAGGATGACCAATAAATTCACTTTACCATGTAAAGTTGAAATGTAATATGTAGTTTTTTATTCCATTATGTTATTTTATGTTTTCTCAATATGTAATAAGTTCATCGTTCTAACGTCGTTGTCAAATCAAAGTTTCATATGCCAAGAAATCTCAAAAGTTTCAAAGTCTAAGTGTTCTCAATTTATCAAATGATCAAACTCCAAAGATCAAAAGAAAAAGTGAAAGGTAAAGATTTCAAGGATTAAAGTGAATGTGAAGAAGAGAAGTGGGTCCCAAAATAAAATTCATTCAAATCACCAAGTATAAAGCACATCAAAAGGAAAATAAGGCACTCATTTTCTCTCCAAACCATTAAGCTCCTACTGCCTTAGCTTGAAAATCAAGTTTGCAGTGTCAAAATCCAAGTTTTTGGGTGGCGTTGTGCTCCTGGAGGCAAGGTGTTGTGCTCCTGGCAAAGGCGCTACACTCCTGGAGAAGGCATTACACTCCTGGAAGGTAGGCGTTGCGCTCCTACCATTGGCACTGCACTCCTGCCCAGTTTCACTCACAGCTTCCAAAACTTCGTGCAAGTTCTCCAAACCATCAACAAATGGTTCCTCCACCTCATAGAAAGTAAGCAACACCATTTTATGCCCTCCTTGCATTTTCCATTTTCAAATTTAAAGTGTTAAATTTATTATTCAAATTTGCAAATTTTTCAAGCAAAGAAACCCTAGCTTTCATTCCTACATCCCAAAATTGTTCCCTATACCCTATATTCCCTTCCCATATCACAATAATTCCTAATCCTATCCCTACATCACTAAATCCCTTTCCCCAAAATACATTCCCCAAAACCCTAGCTCCTTGGCTACAAATTTTCTAGGTAGCCTCCCTATACCTGTAATAAATTCCCCCCCCCATTTTCCTAAGTGTTTTGATCCCATTTCACTCCCCTAAGTTCCCTAACCCCTTACCTATTTCCCAATTTTTCCTACTCCCATCCCCACTCCCTAAACCTATTTTCCACTTCCCTTTCCCTTTTCTAGGGTTTCAAAACTAAAAACACCATGGAGGAGGAAGATAGCTATTTCATGGAGAATGAGGAGGACGGAGAGGAAAGAAGACCTCACAAGGGAGGAAGAATTTTGATTTCTGTGAAATGGTTCAAACAGTTCAACACCACCCTGTTTTGAGCAGACTTTTCATCTCAAACCTTCAGGACAATCAGGTGACCCTTGCAGGTGTGACCTTCACCATATCCACACCTGTCATTGTTGTTCCCACAAGGATACCTAATATGGGTGAGAAGTGGTTTAAAGCCAAAGACCTGGATGGCCAGTTTTATGAACCATTCATCAAACCACGGTACAAAAATGAGAGAAAGAAAGTCTTCAATTTTAGTTACCTTCTTGATAGGTATGCCCCCATGATGAAAATAATCATGAAGTACTTCTATTGTGAAGGAAGGCTCTCTAGAATCATATCAGATTGCTTATGCACTTCACAAGAGTCAAATTTCTCAACATCCCATATTATTTGTTCAAGAGCATGGAAGAAATGACCCACATAATACACAAGAGAGAATATGATCAAAAAATGAACAACCTCTTCCATAACTCTTTGATCAAATTCATTGTACTCCATCATCTAAACCAGTTGAACATTGCATGGGATACTTTCATTGCCAATGATGTTCACCACTCCACAAACTCAGCATGTTGAGACCATCCCTCCTTCATCTCAACCCACTGCATCTATTCCTCCATTATCTCAGCCTAATAGACCCATATCATTACCATCATCAATATTTCAGAGTCAAATTGGGTCATCCAGTAGATTTCTGGTCAAAGAGCCTAAAAAGACCAAAGAGGTTGAGAAGGAAAAACAGTTCAAGACCTATCATAGTTCAAGACCTATCAGAGGGGACCTAGGCAGGTGTTTGATCCACATATTGTGGAAGGGGCCTTGCCTTCTTCATCAGCAAAACAGGTACACCGGGATGAGCATCATAAAGAGGCAATTGTGCATAAGGAAGTCATGCAAGAGGATGAGGACCCTCATGATGAGGAAACAAAGTTTGACCTATTTGACATGGATTAGCAAGATGATCATGAGGCCTTAAGCTTCATTATCAAAGAGAAGGATGCCCATATCAAAGAATTTCAAACTAATTTGGATAGAGCTCAGTTTGTCAATTCATTTCTTGAGCAGGAGAATAAGGAGCTGAAAGATCAACAAGTACTTACGGAGCTAGATTTTCTCAAATAAAAACTAGGTATGGCCATGATGTCACTTGATGATCTTGATCATGATGAAATTCAAACAAGCAGAACAATACCTAAGACAAGAGGTCTTAAGAGAGCTCTACAATAACAGAAGATTGAGGATGAAAAACTCACTTTTGAGGAGAGGATTGCCAAGGAGGTTGAAGATGATAGAGAGATATGGCTTGATAGGGTCAAGCTTCACCTTGATAAACTCCTCCACAAGGAAAAAAAAATATAACAAGATGCTCAGAAACATGTCTAATAGGTACATCACAAGAAACAAGGTATGCAACATTAAACTCAAGAAATTGGAGGAGAAACATAAGCAAAACCTAGCCAAGAAAAAGGAAGGATACACGTTTGATATCCTTTCTGAGGCATCTCTCATTACTTAGCATACTTCATCAGGCTTCTAAAAAAAAAATTGAAGATTTTTTTAGCAAAATTTTGAAATTTTGAGTTTTTGCAAATTTCTGACAGTTTTTAACTCAGTTAGATTGTGAGGAGCGCAACGCCCTAAGTAGTGTGCTTCTTCTATAGACCTCCAAATGAGAAACCAAGACCACCATTGGATTCAAGAGGCAATAAATAGTCAATTTTGACACTTTTCTAAGCATATTTGGGCAATCTGGCAGGGAGAAAGGTCAAAAAACACCTCAAAAATCATGTTTCTGCCCTATTTTTAAGCTTGGCCAGTCTTGGGAGATTGAATTTTTGGAGGGTAAAAAGTTATTATTTTTGAAAACCAAGCATATTTCTAGAAACTATATTGAACAGGATTTCTAGTGAGCTATCCTAAGCTCAATTTGGACATCATAAACCCCCTCAAAAGCCAATCTGAAGATGGCACTGTGCTCCTAACACCAGTGTTGCGCTCTTGACACTGGCATTGTACTCTTGAACAATGACTGATATTTTTGATTTTTTCTCAGTTTTTTGAGTTTCACCATGGAAAATCATGATTTTATTGATGTAAATGTAAATATGATGCTTTTGAGTTACCTAGGGGTAAATACTTTAGGTAAAAGTCTTTTTGAGGATTGACGAATCGGTTTCACTAAAGTTAGGGATGAGTCATTTTGACCTCCCTACACTCTAGGTTTTCAGTTCAGAATTTTGTGGACAAGCTCCACAAC
Organism: Pinus albicaulis; assembly: GCA_034641835.2. NCBI lineage: Eukaryota > Viridiplantae > Streptophyta > Pinopsida > Pinales > Pinaceae > Pinus > Pinus albicaulis. Next base: position 591,343,096 of record CM076570.1, read on the forward strand.
TCAGGGATTTGACCTCTGAGGTTGGGAGAAGTTGTTTCATGTCTATATCTTTCACTTCTTTACTCATTTCACAGGTTGGATGTTGTTGTATTGATCATAGACACTAGTGTATTCATATTTTGGCAGGAATATATTGGATAAGTTGCAGCTATTTTGGTGGGATTATTATGGTACTGTATTTTGACATAGTTTCTTCTTCTATTGCATATGTATGAATTTTTTGTACTTTCCACATTCATTACAGTTCTATGATATGTTTGATTCTCAAGTTTGATAGGCAGAATACATCTTTTATGCTCTGTTTTGGGAGAATCACCATAATTTGTTTCATTTATTTAGTTTAAAAGGAATCAATGTATTGTTGTGCTATTTTTAGAACCTCACCAGTCTGATCCATCTCACCTAAAAACTCTAAAGTGTTAAAGTACCTACCTACCTTGCCCCATTAGATTCTTGCAATTCTGATCTTATTTTCCTTGACCTAGTTACCTCTTTGACCTAATTCACTCATCCAAGACCTAAATCAACCAATCAAAACCCTTGTGCTATTATACCTAGCCTAAAAACTAATTGATCCAACCCTCTTGGCTGTGATCCCTTGGAGAGAGCCCTCTCCTGCCTAGTAGGGCTAGCTACTTTGCGAGAGCTTGGTCTGTAGTTACCTTTGCTAGTCTCTTCTTAGCCTCAGAGATTTAGTGGAGTGTTAACATCTCGGCGACTCCACTGGGGAAGAAAAGTGTCAGATATTCCCTAGTTGTCCCATTAGTTCTTCAATTTATTGGCCTCTGGATGATAGGTCTAAGATTTCGTTGAGGTTGATCTGAAAAAGTTGCAGAGAAAACAAGCTATTGAACAATGAACATTCTGGCTTTGAGGAGATACACCATATCAAATCTTGATCCACACCTAGCTGATCCAGTCGAAGATCCAGAGAGGCTTGTTCGGAAGCATAGATATCAAGCTACAAAAATTCAGTTAGATCACTTCCCATTGGCAATATCTTCTTCACTGCCTGCTAAATTTCTATCTCTCGAAGATATACCATTTAATTTAAAATTTTAGTTGTCATTGTTTCAATCTAAGTCTGAAACATCATTAGATGACATAGTATTTGATCCATTAAGGCTCTCCGAGGTCAAGTCATTATCTAAGTTAGATCTTAGTTCTTTAAAACTTGAAGAAAATTTATCCTTTGAAGAAACTAAGTCTGAATCAGAATTTGACACTAAAGTTTGGAGTAAATTTTATAAACTTGAAATTTTATCAAACCAACTTCAGTACCAGTCGGAAAAATCCATAATCCAAAATTAGCAAGAATCTATACCTATCCTGACACATTCACAGTTAGTTGTTGTTTGCTCTTCTGCACCATCTACATCATCACCTTTTCAGAAAATTCTTCCCAGTGTCACTCCTGTAGTCCATTCAACGGGAATTATGGCCAGATTTGCACCTCTCATCTTACCAAGTCAACTCCATGCCTTACCTCAAGGTTATGGCCAAGGGCTTCCACTTTTTGATGAAAATTATTAAATCACTAAAAAATAGTACATAGTTAAAGTCACTGTCTTTATTGATCTAGAAGAAGTAGATGAAGATGATTCAAAAATGAGAATCATAGTTCAGAGTTTTTCAGGAGAAGTTAAAGAATGGCTCAAATTATTAAATGAAAATTACATAGATACTTAAAATCAGCTGATAAATGCTTTCATAGCCCGATGGGAGGTAAAAAAGAATCCATTACAAATCCTTTCCAAATACAATAATCTGAAAAGAGAACCAAGTGAATCCGTACAAGACTTCACTGCCCGATTCAACAGAGTATGTAATTCCATTCCTAATGAGATCAAACCCCCTCCAGGGTTTGCCTTGTTTCATTACCCGGATGGTTTTGATCCAAACATGGATTATCAGTTGCGAGAAAGGAATGCTGCTACGTTGGAAGACATGCAGAAAAATGCGATTAGTGTAGAAGCTAGTTTGTCCATAAAGAAGTCAAAAATGAAGGGTGAAAGGAGAGTAAGTACCAAAGAGGAGGCATCATCATCTTCTGATGTAAAACTAGACACTTTGATAAGAATAGTTGAAAGGATGGTTGATAGGATGTCTATCACCGAAAGGCAGCCAGAATCATAAGCTAGAAATCCTAACTTTAGAGGACAACAACAACAACCTAAATTTAGAATCGAGCAAAGGGAAAAGAGGGTACTTGAGCAACCAGCACAGCTGTTGGACTGTATTAATCACTATTAAATGAATAAAATAGTACACATAAATTATCAATCCAAGGACGTCTGTTATTCCAATGACAGTAGCACTGTCTGTGCCGATACATCAACCAGAAGCAGTGTCAAAGAAAAGAAATCATTTCTGAAGTAAAATGTTGGAAATAAATCACTCATGCAGAAATAAAAGAATCCACAAGATTGAAATCACACTTCAATTGATTTGTTAACTTGCCACACAGTAAGTACCCAACTGGTGTCTTTAATAATCAAATGTGTAACAACATATAAAGTATAGAAATCAAAGTAGATATATTCTTAGCTAAACTGTCAGCAACAACACTATAATGATACATAAACTGGAATCCAATTACATAAACACACAACTATTGTAACCGTTGCAATCCCTTCTAAGAAGGAAGGCCCTTCCTTCCTAGCAGGGTGTAGGTAGAGAAGAAAATTTAACTAAACTTAAATGGAATCACACATGTAACAATCGTGAAAATATGATATGTATTAATCTGAACGGAATTACAGAGGCAAACAACACTATTCTTCACTAGCCTCTTGAACTCTAGGGTCAAGAGATATATAGTTGTTACATCAGAAAATTTAGGATTAGATCAGTCATGAGAATCTTATGATTCTCATGCTGATCAAAATGGAACTCATGCATTTATAAGCACTCCCTAATAAAGTTTTGATTAGGAATTAAAATATTACAATCATAACTGCCCTTAGGTTGTTATCCTAAAAATATAATGTTGATAACTCCTACAGCTATCATAACAAAACACAACTGTAGTGAAACCGCCAAGGAATAAATCAGCAGCAATATAGACAAGAGCGGTCAATGGTACAACTGTATCAGTGATTCACCAATGATTCTGGAACAACAAGGTGTAACATCAATTGCTGGCGGGTCTGTAATAACACGATGTAACACCATCGCTTTGTTGTAACATCACCATCAGAACTGCTTCTGTGAACTCCATGTTTGGGATCTTTGACATCTGAAAGGAAAAAAAAATACCATCGATATTTCTCCAAACATTCACCATCAGTTAGTCATAAAAAGGTATAATAGATCATAATAATTGGTGAATTGGAAAAATAACAAAAGCAAGGTGAAATAGCACAATTTAGGGTAAAAATGTGGGAAAAAGAGTAAAGATGATCCCATAAGTTAAGGTTACTAAGCAAGATAAGCGAGATAAGTGTAGGAAAAAATGTGCAAAACCAACACCCAACATCTCCCCCAACATAAATACTTGCATTTCCTCATGCAAACTCATCTTTCATGGGAATACCTTTGGTGCAGATCTGTGAGATCATAAGCAACAACTGTGTCTTTGTCTACAGACCTATATCCCTGATTTGCCATCAACCACTACACCCAAGATTCCGACTCATACTTGCTTAATTCATAATTGATCTGGTAATCCTCAATGGGAAACTAGATCAAAGGAAACTTGAACTTTAATCCCAACCATAGAGCTCCAAGATATTGTACAATCTGTGCGTAGGCTGGTACATGTGTAACAACCACCACAAAATTTTGGAATGAGAATGGATCTACCTTTAATAACTCAACACTGCTAGCTTCCGTACATTTTAAGCATCATGTCAAAGCTTGACTTTTCATCATTGCCAATTTATTGAGACAGAAGTACACAATTCTTCTTCTATAAGTGGCCATTGGTCCTCTAATCCCAGGGGTACCTAGTATTCTCCTGAATTCTCTTCTCATCTCAGCAGCTTGTCCTGGTTTCGCTTGAACCCATTATTTTGTCTTCTCCTCATTAGTTTCCATAGATTTAATGGCCATATGCCATTCAATATGATTCCTCATGAAGGATACAAAAGCCCTTAATTGAAGATCTCCCATATAAGAGAAGACTGTCGCAATCATCTGCATACTCACATGTTCACAAATAATGTTGTGTAAAAAAAATTCACACATCAAAATTTTCTCATCAAAGTATGAGGCACGAAAAACATCCAGAAATGTATGAGTGGAGGAACATACATAAGGTCTGTCCTCCAAAATGGCTTTCAATTGAAACAAGAAGTAACGTTCCCATAGAAAAATAGGATATGATGGAGAAGGTCGCCTACAACCTAACAAGTTGAGGGCAAGATCATGAAGTTTCTGTTTAACAATAGTGAGGTCTCGAATCTAATCCTGTAACAACAACAGTTGTTCTTCTTATTTCTTCAGAGCCTCTTTCTTCTTGTAATCCTCCCACTTTTTCTTCAATTCTGCTTCCATCCATTTTTTATGTAAAGTGTTTATTTCCCTTTGATGTTCTTTTAGCGAAATCATCCCATCCCGAAGGGAGATTGCTTCTTGCTTCCATTTTTGCAACTCAGAGATTAGCAGAAGTTTCTCAGAGTTTCCTCCCAAGGTGGGACTTAGTGTTCTCCTAGATTCAATATATTCATCGACAATAGGTGTGCCAGCCTCTGCTTCATGGGGTTCTTCCACCTCTACTGCTGGTTTTTTTGTAACAACAGCCTCTTCGATGGGTTCTTGTGTGTCAGCCCCCTTGTTTTAACCTAGAGTTGCCTCTGCGTCCACTGTGTTTTCTTCTATAATAGGCATGGCTTCCGCAGGTTCTTGTGGGTCAGAATCTAGGTCGATTATTATAGGAGGCTATGCTTTAACTGCTAGTTCTTGTGTAACAGCAGCATCATCAGCAGTTTCTTGTGTAGCAGCATCCTGCTATTCTATTTCTACTTCCATAGGGCTGATATTTTCTCTACGGGCATTATACCCTGCTGCTGTTAATTTCTGAAAATAGGTTATGAATACTGACACCAGAATTTCTCTTCCCTCAAATAACTTCTGCTTCAATTCCTCATTTTCTTTTCTTAATTTCTCAATTTTTAAACACAAGGCATTAGTTTCGTCCTTACTTGATGAGGAAGGCTTCCCTTCTTCTTCTAGAACTTCTACTTCTGTTTGCTTCTCGGCCGTAGGCAAGGATTTTGTAGGTATGCTTACCTTCACTCTCTACTTCGGTATTTTGTCCCCAATTGGTTTATCAATAGGCTTTTTCCCAATTCTGACTTCAGCAGCCTGAGTCTAGGTCTCCTCCTCTGACTGAATTTCTCCTGGGGTTGTCGTTTGTTTCCTTTGGCTTGTCCTTGAAATTTTCCTTTTGAATTCCTCCTAAGTCTTTCCATGCTGACCCAGGGCATACAGCACAATGAGCTTAATAATTCCATGATTAGTCACGCATGCCTCCGGGTGTGCTGCTGTTTTTACTGCCGCAACCATGTGTTTGATGTTTCCAAGTAAATAGAATGGGAGATTGATTCTTTGCTAATGTCAAAGGTGGTTGAGAAGAGGAAAGTGATAGTTGAATACTATCGTAGACCTCCCTTCATAGGTAATATATTTGATCAAACCCAAGGAAACGTCTTCCCAAGGGTGGGGAAGTGACATTCTATCAATTCCTCCTCCTTTCTTCTCCAGTTTCTCTTCCCCTACTAGGAAATCCTCTTTCAAGGAGGGGTCATTGATTTTCCTATTAAACCACCTCCGCCCTTCAATTGGTAATGAGGTTACCCTCGCAATCACCTCCTTAGTCACCTCCATTTTCATACCTCTTACTCAGGTTTGATTATCGTTCAAGTTTTGAGAAAATTCAATTGCTACGGCCTCGTCCGAACCTTCAAGCTTTTGGAAAACTCAACCCATCCAGCCTCTCTAAATATGTGGTAAGTTTCAGGGAAATTATGCAAAGCATCCATAGAATTTGGCACATGCGTGACCATTGCTCCGCCCATTTTTTTTATTTGTTCCTAACTTTACTTCTTGGTTCTGGAAATACTGCAATATTACTGAGTTTTTGAGTTCTCTTCTTTGCTGCTCAATCCTACTGTAACATCACTATATCTCTAGTTGCTGATAAACACCTCTGATTATCCCAATCAATGAGTCTACAAATGAGGATGCAAGGTTTCGGAATAAGGTTGATGAAAGGTGGCGGCTTTCAAGGATTTATCAAATCGTACCCTACACGAATACTCATAAATAGCCTGTTATGGAAAGTGATGGGATTTTGTACACACACGCTTTTTCCATCAGATTCAGTCATTATTGGTAATTCTGCTATTGACTAGGTGCATTTAATAGATTTTTTATGGTTACAGCGTTTTTGCAATAATTTCAAATCATTTCAAGTCATATCCCCTCCCCCGCTTTAATTGTGACAGCCGCCCACGGCCGTCATAGGAGCGTCACTATTTTGCCAATTAATCACCAAATTATAATGACAATCATTTACCTTTTTGATGACGTACCTGCGGTGGCGTTGGGAGAAGAATTGCGTTGACGACATCCTACATGCAGCGTTCATATTGTTGTGTCCAGTTGGCATTGTTATTTCTTTTTATGAAATTAATTACAAACAACAGTAATCGTGGCTGTCGGTTGTTACATATGTAACAGCCAAGAAAACTTTTGGATTATTCTCAAACAAATAATGATCAACAGAAATTGGTACAAAAAAAAGAAATTACATGAATAACATCATCCTATGACATAGATAAAAAAGGGAAGATGATTTTACAGGGAGAAAAACATGGGTGTAACAACCGCCATAAGAGTGGTTTTTGACTGTTACTGGTTGTCTAACTGTGCCCCTAAAAATGAGTTTTCACAATTAGATTTATTTTATTATTATTTATTTATTTATTATATATATATATATATATATATATATATATATATATATATACATATTTTTTTTAACAAAAAATAGTGTAACAACTACCACACAGGTGGGTTTCAGCTGCTGCACTTATTGGAATTTCAAATTTTTAAGGATGCAAAGGAGAATGTCCCCCTGCTGTCGTAACATAAAGATCAGAGTTCTTGACAATGTTGAAAAATGATTCCTTTGAAGCGGGTTGATGATATAGCCTTAGGCGGTGCCCATTAACCAGTAACGACGTCTTAACACTGTCAATGGTGACCAATTGTAAAGTCGCATTGTCAAAGACTCTATCCACTTTGTAAGGACCTAACCATCTAGTGTAGAACTTGCCTTTAAAATCTTTGCACCTTGAATCGTACAAAAGAGCCCAATCTCCTTTCTGGAAACTTTTCTTCTTAATAAACTTACCATGCCATTTGGCTCTCTGTTGCTGAATGATTTCTGTTTGTTGGATGGCAACCAGTTGTTTTTCTTCCAGCTCATTGAGCTGGTTCAATCTTTGAGTTTGTGTTGTACTCAAATCCAGATCAACCTGCAATGCTATTCTCAATGTCTTTATTTCAAACTCTATGGGGAATAAGGGATTCTTACCATACACCAGTTCATATGGTGAGAAGCCTGTAGTATTCCTCCATGTTGTCCTATAAGCCCACAGTACCTCTGGAAGTTTCTTGGCCCAATTTTTTCGGTGGCTAGCTACTGTCTTTGTCAAAATTCCCTCAATGAATTTATTGGTGCTTTCTACTTGCCCATTTTCTTGTGGATAATAGGGTGTGGTACTGATTCTATGATGGATTCTATACTTTTCAACCAACTTCTTGATCAAATGAGATGTGAACTAAGGACCCCCATCTGTCACTATCTCTTTGGGTATTCTGAAGCAAACAAAAATATCTTGAAACATGAAGTCTGAAACAGCCTGCTTTGTTTCTCTAGTTAATGCCCTTGCTTCAACCCATTTTGTGACATAATCACTGCAGACCAATATGTATGCTTTTTGCTGTGATGAAGGATTGATTGACCCCACAAAGTCTAGGGCCCATTTCTCAAATTGTTTTATTACTATCTGAGGATGTAACAACATCTCATCTTATTTTAGAGGCTGGCCAATCCTTTGGAAACTATCACATCCTTTCACAAACTTCTTGGAATCTTGGAATATGGTTGGCCAATAGTACCCTGTTGATAGTACTTTATGTCCTGTCCTCTTGTCAGCGAAGTGCCCTCCACAAGGTTTTTCATGACAAGCCTTTTAGGATCTCAAATACCTCATCTTCTCTAACACATCGCCTAATCTGGAAATCTGGCCTGGTGTGATAGATATTGCCTTCTATCCAGGAGTAGGTAGCACTATGTTGTATAATCCTCCTTCTTTCTTTGGAAGACAATTGGTGTGGGAATTTCCCTGTAGCAAGATAATTGGCTATATTTGCATACCATGGTGAGTGAGTAGAAATGGAAAAAAGATACTCATCTAGAAAAGAATCCTTAGTGGCAGTGCAGTCATCACTTATAGTTAATCTAGAAAGGAAATCAACAACTACATTATCTTTTCCGGGTTTATCTAAAATAGTAATATCAAATTCTTGTAAAAGCAATAACCATTGTGTAACTCTACCATTAGTAATAGGTTTTTTCATAAAAAATCGAATGACAGCATGGTCAATGTGTACGAATACTTGATACCCGGTGATGTAGTGCTCGAATTTGTTAATAGCATGTACTACTGCTAGGAATTCTTTCTCATTTACAGTGTATTTAAGTTCTGCTAGAGTCAAATTCTTACTGATTTAATATATAGCGTAAGGTTTCTTATCCTCCAGCTGCCCCAAAACAGAACCCACAACCATGTCAGATGTGCCTATAATAATATGAAATGGTAATTTCCAGTTTGGCCCTCGTAAAACAGGTGTTGTTGTTACACATTTCTTCAACTTTAGAAAGGCCTTCTAACACTTTTCCGTCCACACAAATTCCACATCTTTCATTAGTAATTAAAATAAAAGAGATGAAATCTTTGAGAAATTTTATATAAACCTCCTATAGTATCCGTCATGCCCCAAAAAACTACATACCTCTTTCGGAGTCTTAGGGGTCAGGATTCTCGAGATTACCTCAATTTTTGCAGGATCTACCTTGATTCCTTCTGCTGAAATGAAATGTCCTAGCAAAATTCCCTCAATCATCATCATATGGCATTTTTCTGTGCTTAGAGAAACATTAGTTTGCTCACAATGTTCCATCAATTTTTACAAGTTAGTTAATGCTGTCTCAAAGGCACCCCCGTAGGGTGTAAATTAATCCATAAAAATTTCAAGACAACCATTCAAAAGATCACAAAAAATACCTAGTATTTCCCTTTGAAAGGTTGCTGGTGCATTGCAGAGACCAAAAGGAAGGACTCTGTATGAAAAAGTACCCCATGGGAAAGTAAAGATTGTCTTGTATTGGTCTTCTGGAGAAACTTGTATTTGATTATAGCCACAAAAACCATCTAGAAATGAAAATAATCTTTTTCCACAAAGAGTGTCCAAAACTTGATCCATAAATGGCAAGGGAAAATGGTCCTTTTGAGTGGCCTTGTTAAGTTCTCTATAGTCAACACAGAACCTCCACTTGCCATTCTTTTTTCGAAACTATGACAAGTGGAGACACCCACTGACTGTCAGAAATTGGATAGATGAAATTAACATTAAGGATTTTCTGCAATTCTTCTTTTACTATCTCCTTGGGTGCGGGGTTCATTTGGCGCTGAGGTTGTCTAACAGGTTTTCAATCTTCCTTAAGGTAAATGTGGTGAGTGCATAGGTTGGGATGGATTCCTTTCATATCGGTATAGTCCCATGCAAATGCCTTTTTTTATTTTTGTAACAAATATATCAACAGTCTGTTTTGTTCAATAGTCAGGTTAGGATTGATATTTAAACATTTTCCAGATTCAATTTCAACGGGATTGCTGATAGTAAGCAGAGTTGTTTTCAAATGTTAAATAATTACATCATATTCCTCACTTTATTCTCCCAATATATAATGGAGGCAATAGGGAGTGAATTACTGATAAAACCATTGATAATATCGTCCTTCGTTTCATCCTTAAAGTATTATGTTTTTCCAAGTGTGAGAAGGGGTAGGGAAATATCAGATTCAGGTACAAATTCGTCCCACCAGGGACTATTTGAATTCATGTAAGGTTTTGCTGGGGGATAAATATTTATGTTCTGAGTTGCCTACCCATCTGAGATCACCATAGATCCGGACCTACATGATATATGCATCTGCAGTGGCTAGCCACGGTCTCCCCAAAATGAAAGGATGACCCCCCCAGATTGGATTTGGTCTGTAAAATAAGAAAATCAGCCGAATAATTCCAGGAGGCCATAGTGATAATCACATATTCAATCATCCCTTTGGGCTTAACACGAGACCTATCTGCCAGTTCAAGAACTGTAGGTGTAGGTCTAAGTCCATAAAGTCCTAGAGAGATGAAGAGGTCTTTAGTCATAACGTTAATAGCTGCTCCTAGATCACTCAAGGTATTAGTTATAGGATGATTGTGAATATGGACAGTCACTGTGGGGTTCCCTGGGTCATTATACTTAGTCAAAAAAGGCTTATCAATCATAATATCAGACAATTTTCCCAAGACATGGATGGTAGCAGGGTCCTTAGGTTTCCTTCCTGGTGCACGCGTATAACCCATAGTCCCAATTTTTACAAAATTTCAGCACAATCTGTGCGTGAAATGTATCCAAATTTCCTTCTTCCCGAGGAAAATCCACCATCCGGCAATCCCGCAACACCCAGGTCCTGTCTATTCATTTAATAAGGGCCTTCATAATTATCTCTTCAAATTCATTCATCAAATTCCTAGAATTTGATTAATGAATACGTTGACAACCTTCATAGGCATAAAAGGAAACCCTTATATCGCCTAATATAACAAGTCCTTGGCAATTCAAACAACGCACTCAACCATCCACACGGTGCTCATAACGTCGAACCATAGGGTTATAACCTTACCCCAATGGGATTTAAGATACTATGCTCATTCAACGTTCTTCTAGCCCAGGCGCCCTCAATAAATCTTTGCCACTGAATTAAATTTCACATACCTCGGTTAACTCCACGACCTTGGTTTGAACAATCCCAATCAATATAATTTAGAGCTGCGGCCCAGTGCCTATGACCCTTCCACATCCAACGACGCACAACACGTCGCACTTCTTCAGATGATCTGACGTCCTCAAACAAATCTCGCGCAGACTATTATGCATGAACTTTAACTCGCGATGAGAGTGGTTTTTCAAACTTGCTTAGGGACACGCGTCACCCAGTCTATGGGATCGCGTTAATTTCTTAAATACTGCTACCACTTTTCTAACTTGCGATATACTGCTGGTTATTTTATGAAACTTCTTCTACTATTCATTCCTTCATGGTTCCGCTCCCCTTACTCCAGGTTCCATCATGCTCTCTAATGCCTTACTGCCATTAAACTCTGCCTCATTGTTCATCCTTCGCGTGGCCATACCAAACGAACTCGGCACAACCATTTCAAGGAGACACGAGGCATTACCTATGCCACGGTTTATGTCTTATGGGTCCGACAAGGTTAGTATCGGTTCTGAAAATCGATACACCAGTCCTTGGTTCATTCCATGGCCTACACATTCACAACGCTCATTGCGAGGTTTTACCTAGCTCACGGAGGTTCGAGCACAACATCTCCTTTCTCTACCAGAGGCGCACGGGGATATCATTAACCCAATTCACATTCTATTCACACAACAAATTATAGAGTAATTCCCCAACTGTTTGACACAGTTATCTGTGGAATCCCCCAATGCTCATAATCCCATCACAGGGTTTCTTAATTACCATGGGAATTCAATTATCCTTCATCAAGATGCATACATCTATTCACACACAGAAAATTTACTCAATCAACGCACATATAATACTAACAAATTCCTTATATAAATGAAATTTCTTACAGTCTTATGGTCCTCGGCCAGATCTTCGATGCAATGGCCTCCTACTCTCCTAATTGCGCTCTCTGGCTCCCTAACACTATGCAGCTCGGTGCAGGTCTCTATGCAGGTCTCTTGACTCTGTCACAGAGGTTTATTTTTATATCAATTACAATGAATCAATTCGAATTTCTCGATGACTCACAAACTCTTCAAATTCCTACAGTTCCAAATTAGACTAACGCTCTGATGGACTGAAACGGACTATCAATTCCTATGCCCACTAATCATTTGGGCAATTACATTTCTCCCTCTAATTAACTAAAATAACTCAATTATGAATATTTACATGGGGAAACAAAACATAAGACCCCCTTTTACATTTATTTATGGACAAAGGTTGTTTTGAGCCTAATGCCCCTACATCAGACTCCCCAGGTTAAAATAGTTCATGATCTCCTGATCATGTGCCCTTCATTTTTATCTACCTGGATCCCATACTTTGTTCTGCAACTGACCATTTGTTGCAGTGTTCTTCTTTCACATTCCTCCTGGATTCCATATCTTGGTCTGCATCTTTGCACTTGCTATGCCCTCACGGTTTGTGATTTTCTTCTTCTTGCTGTTGTTGTTTCTCAGCTTTCTTGCTGCTGTCCCTTTCTAAGGCATCTTCTCCATCAGTTTTCTTATAAACTCAATTTCTCTGTCTAATATTTCCTCTGACTTTAGGACGCTTAATTTTGTTTTCTTCATTCTCATTTCTTCAATTCTTACTGCTACCCTAGCTGCCACCCAATCATCCATACCCTCTCTGCAACAGTAAAACTTGTGCTCCCCTGTTGGCAACACTTTAGCTTGTTGCTTCAGCATTCTCTCCAACAACAATCCAAGTAGCTGTTATTCTGGAATTTCACTCTCTTCTCTGGATGTTTTCTGCAAACATTCTCACCATCTCCTTTGGCCAAACAAATCTTCACTATGCTGCCACTCAGTTTCAGCATCTTCTTCTTCTGTCTTGGCAATCTTCAGAAATTGCCTTCCTTCTTCTTGATTTACTTCAAGCTCTTCCAGCTTTGCATTTTCATCTTTTGTCAGAGTGAAAATTTGGTTCTCCACTGCTGTAGCAGCCCCAATATTCTGCCATACAACCTTCTCCCCAATCTTCTCTTGGCTATTCGAACAAGCCAATTCCTTTCTGCTACCAATAACAACCAACTTCTGTCCAGGAGACATGTTTGTCTCATCTTCTTCCAGCTGCTCATCTTCATTCTGCAACAGCTCCTTTTCTTTTTCATCTATAGGAACAACAAGTTCATTCACAGGAGGCATGATAGCCTCACCTTCCTTCTTCTGCAACAGTCCATCACCTTCCAGAACAACTTCAAAAGATGGATTGTTTCCTGCCTTGCCTGTCAACACAACCAAATTGTCAATTTTCAATTCACAAGACCTGATGGTCTTAATTGATGACTCAATCACCAATTTCTCTTTCGGAAGTTCTAAGTCTGTCCCAAGACTAAAAAAATCTTTCCTGGCTTTATTCCTTTGTATCTTCTCATGCTGCAACCCCCAACTTTGAAATTGAGGTTCTTTCTCTTGTACAGGATTTTGCTGATCCAGCACACTCTCTATCAACTTAATTCCTCCATTCCATGGACCAAATATTCCCACATAATTCTTATCCTCTTTCAATTGACTACCCCATGTTGTCAATTCTCCTTCAGCATCAACATAATCTGCATTCATCAAACAATTGTTAGAATCAATCTCACAAGGCCTCCGTGCCTTTCTCTCTTCTGTCAGCATCTCAGTATGCTGCCCCAAATTTCTTTCCTTCTTAATCAGCACATCAGAATGCTGATTCCAAATCTTCAAACATTTATTGAGACTGTTAGCTAGTCTCCCTTCTACATCCTCCTCTACAAGGATGTCTCTCTGCCCTAGCTCATGGGAATGAACTCTCTCATCTTCAATCATCTCTTTCCTTACCATCTGAATACCTTCCCTCTGTGGTTCTGTCCTCTGCTCTAGAACACTTAATTCATGCCACAATATTGGCATCTCTTCCAAGGAAACATCTTCACCATCTTCTTCTGTCACTATCACCTCAACCTTCATCAGAATAGAATTCTGATTTCCCATTTCAGCTATCTGTCCATCACCCTTTACTTGGCCATTCAATAGAAGAAAATTTTCATTATCATCATTAATGACAAACTCATTATCATCAAACACAACCGTCATGTCCTCCTTGAGGCAATCCCTTCTATAAAATAAGGAATTAATGAATTCCTTCACAATCTGATCTTCACCTGAAAGATACTCATCATATCTAGCTTGGCAATAGTCAGCTTCATTTGTCACAGTTCCATCATGTGAACTGCCTTCATCAACACCTGCACTCATACACAAATTGTCAGTTTTAAAAACATAAGACCTCATGGTCCCATTTGATGATTTGATCATCAAATCTTCTTGTTGGTCCAAGTATTTCATATGCTTCAAAAATTCTTCAATAGTCTTCTCTTCTTCAAATTCTCCAAGCTGTCCAACTTCCAGCTTCTGGCCAATAACGTAAACTAAATATCCTCTGCTTCCAACATGTTGGAAAGAAAAATATTTCTCTAACTGTGCATGGACATCTTCAAAACATGTAGCTGCTCCATTTTCTTCCTCAGTGACAACATCAGTAGTTTGTTCTCTCTCACCTACTGTTCCTACAAACACACACAAATTTTTAGTTTTCAAATCACAAGACCTTTCGGGCTTGGCTACTTCCTCGATCACTTCTTCTTGAACAGGCCTGCATATGGAATATGCAATTTCCATCCTTGCCTCAAGAACTTGGGGTTCTTCTTCCTCTATGGAGTCTGTCATTACTTCACAATTGTCAGACTCAAGAACACAAGCCCTTCCATCATCTGGACTTGTCCAATAACTCAGGAAATCCTCAATGATATCCTCCTCAGAAAGACAAGCTTCTTACTGCCTCAAGTCTTCATCATGTCCTACAAGGTCTCTTGTAGATCTCCACTCTTCATCTGTGCATTGTTCTGCTTCACAAGCAGAAATTTCTTCTCTCAACTCAGTTGCTCTGAGTTCTCCTCTCAATAAGGCAATCTTCTTTTGCCTCAATCTCAACTTTAATGGTTTCCAATTTACTCTCTTTTTCATGAGCCAACCAACTCTCTGGATTTCTTCTATCCTTTTCTCCAATTTATAAACCTGCTCTGTAATCTCAGCTATTTCTTTCCACCATTCTTCATCAGTGAGTCTCTTCCTCATGCCAACTACTTTGGCATCTTCCGTCACTCTTCTATTGTGGCCTCTCTCAGAACTTCTGCAATCTTTTCAATCTCTGCTATGGATCTCAGTAGCCATTTTCTTCTCTAGGAGTTCTTCACTCACAAGCTGCACTAAGCCTCTGCAACAACAAGCTCTCTTGCTGCAACTTACCTCACCAATCCCTTCCTCCGGATCTGACTTTTGGCAAGTACTGGTTCACTCTCTCTGGAACCTTCTAAGCACTCTCTTCTGCTCTCTAGGCTTCACTCTGCAAATTCTCTCTAGAACACCTCTTTTCTTCTGTTATCCAACCTCTTTTGGGAATCTTCCAGGTTCTGCCACACTTTTCTTCACTCAGAATCCCTTATTGGACTCTGCTATCACTGCTCTAAAAGATGTGATCTACTTCTGCTGAGATTCTTCCTGTCTCACCTGCTTGCACTCTGAAATCTGCAAGAAATACCTTCCAACCAGAGTTCAAATAAGGCTCATAATCTTACCTCTCAAGATCCCTAACTGATCTTGCTTTTCTTTTCTCACCTGCACTGCACTCTATCTGCTTTAATCTTTAGGATTCCTTTTTTTTTTCACCTCCAGATTCTACACTTTTGGGCTATCAACCTTCACTGCATACTCATTCAAATCTGCAATTATGTTAAAAAGATTTTTAAAAACCCAACCTTTCCACTGTTAAGTACATGTGCCTTTCAGAAGTAAATTTTCAAAGAGCTAATCAAATTCTAGCTCTGATGCCACTCTGGTGCACGGGTATAACCCATAGTCCCAGTTTTTACAAAATTTCAGCACAATATGTGTGTGAAATGTATCCAAATTTCCTTCTTCCCGAGGCAAATCCACCATCCGGAAATCCCGTAGCACCCAAGTACTGTCTATTCATTTAATAAGGGCCTTCATAATTCTCTCTTCAAATTCATTCATCAAATTCCTAGAATTTGATTAATGAATACGTTGACAACCTTCATAGGCATAAAAGGCAACCCTTATATCACCTAATATAACAAGTCCTTGGAAATTCAAACAACACACTCAACCATCCACACGGTGCTCATAATGCCAAACCATAGGGTTATAACCTTACCCCAATGGGATTTAAGATACTATGCTCATTCAACGTTCTTCTAGCCCAGGCGCCCTTAATAAATCTTTTCCACTGAATTAAATTTCACATACCTCGGTTAACTCCACGACCTTGGTTTGAACAGTCCCGATCAATATAATTTAGAGCTGGGGCCCAGTGCCTATGACCCTTCCACATCCAATGACGGACAGCACGTCGCACTTCTTCAGATGATCTGACGTCCTCAATCAAATCTTGCGCAGACTATTATGCATGAACTTTAACTCGCGATGAGAGTGATTTTTCAAACTTGCTCAGGGACACACATCACCCAGTCTATGGGATCGCGTTAATTTCTTAAATACTGCTTACCACTTTTCTAACTCGCGATATACTATTGGTTATTTTATGAAACTGCTTCTACTATTCATTCCTTCATGGTTCCACTCCCCTTACTCCAGGTTCCATCATGCTCTCCAACGCCTTACTGCCATTGAACTCTACCTCGTTGTTCATCCTTCGCGTGGCCATACCAAACGAACTCGGCACAACCATTTCGAGGATACATGACGCATTACCTATGCCACAGTTTATGTCTTATGGGTCCGACAAGGTTAGTATCAGTTCTGCAAATCGATACACCAGTCCTTGGTTCATTCCATCGCCTACACATTCACAACACTCATTGCGAGGTTTTACCTAGCTCACGGAGGTTCGAGCACATCATCTCCTTTCTCTACTAGAGGCACACAGGGATATCATTAACCTAATTCACATTCTGTTCACACAGCTGATTATAGAGTAATTCCCCAACTATTTGACACAGTTATCTGTGGAATCCCCCAATGCTCATAATCCCATCATAGGGTTTCTTAATTACCATGGGAATTCAATTATTCTTCATCAAGATGCATACATATATTCACACACAGAAAATTTACTCAATCAAAGCACATATAATACTAATATATTCCTTATATAAATGAAATTTCTTACAGTCTTCTAGTCCTCGGCCAGATCTTTGATGCAATGGCCTCCTACTCTCCTAATTGCCCTCTCTAGCTCCCTAACACTATGTAGCTTGGTGCAGGTCTCTATGTAGGTCTCTCGACTCTGTCACAGAGGTTTATTTTTATATCAATTACAATTTATCGATTTGAATTTCTCGATGACTCACAAACTCTTCAAATTCCTACAGTTCCAAATTAGACTAATGCTCTGATGGACTAAAATGGACTATCACTTCCTATGCCCACTAATCATTCAGGAAGTTACATTTCTCCCTCTAATTAACTAAAATAACTCAATTATTAATATTTACATGGGGAAACAAAACATAAGACCCCCTTTTACATTTATTTATGGACAAAGGTTGTTTTGAGCCTAATGCCCCTACATCACTTCCAGGTCTTTTAATGCATAGATCCCTCACTCTTTTGGCATAGATAGGAACTTCTTTAAGAGCTTGTAACAGTGGAATCCACACATATAAGTTTTGCAGCTCCTTAAGGAATTCAGATTCAGGTTGTAAGACCACCCAAGTTTCAGTTAATCGTTGAGGGTATGGAGGATTCTGAATGATAACAGCTAAATCAACTACCACAGATGCACCAACCTTACTCGGATTAGATGCTGTAAAAACAACAGACTTTCCTGAGTCGACTATTACAAGTGTAACAACGAGTGCTATATCAACAGTTACATGTGTAACATCTGCCTCAGAATCATCCATATCCTTTTTGGGTGATTCACTTTCTTCGAAAATAATGGGAGTGTGTCCAGATCTGATTACTTTCCCTGATCAAAGTTGAACCTCATTAAGTCTAATAGGAGTGATAAGGTAAGTCTGGAGGGTAACCGGAGCATCCATGCTCTGAGCTGCCTTATTATTTGGATTGGGGTTAGGTTATACAAGTAATTGGGGTTGGAAAAAAGGTGTAGGATTTTGAATTGAAGGCATTTGTAATTGTTGTTGTTGTATTGGAATTGGAGGGGGTACTGGACCTTGGCCATTACTTCTCCAGTTCTTACCCCAAGGATTGGGTTGTGATGAAAGATATTGCATTGGTGGAGGAGATGGGTACTGGTTCCATGGTGAGGGAAATTGTGTTAAAGAAGGAGTGGGATATTGCCATAGATATTACTGACTGTTATAAACATTATTCCAAGGATAAAAAGAAGAAAAACTTATAGGCATACCTGTAGGTCATGGCTACCATGGTATCTTTGATCCAATGAAGTAAGAAGATTGAATGTCCTCACTTGATTCTTGAAGTACTACCTTTAGTCTGGGAAACTCAGGACATTGATTTGTAGAATGCGCCAACTCACAAATGCTACAAAAACTGACACTATTCAGTCCACATTCTCTTTCCAAATGTTTATTTTTACATCGGGGACAGAATATTGCTAAGGTTGCTTCAACTTCCGCTTGTTCCTTCTTGACTTGTACTATAGTGTTCTGGGCAGAGAGAGTGCTAAGGAGATTGGTTTTGAAATATTCAAATAAATTCCCAATTTATGCTCTGGTTACCCCTCCACTTGTGGACTTCTGTATCCGAAGTGAAGGGTCTCAAACTAAATTCCTTCCCTTGACAGATCCTCTTGAGATACGCAGGAAGAGTTTCGTTATCTCCTCAAACATTTCTTGTGATATATCTCATTTTCCTATTATATTCAGATGTTCCAGACAATCATCTCTTAATCCTCTTAAGAATATCAACTTTAGGATCTCTGGATCTAAGTTACTCCACTTAGACCTCTGTAAGTTATAGTGGAATCGCTACAGATACTGTGCAATTCTGAAAATTTTGTCCTTCAGATCCCTAGTTCGGCAGTAGTCCTGATACTTAAAGAGAAAGGCTTCTCTCATGTCGTTCCATGTTCGAATCATGCCAGCACCCAATATTATAAACCATCTTAATGCTGCTCCTTTCAGAGTAGAAGGGAATAATTTCAGCTTTTGGGCATCTGAAGTGTAGTCAAAACCTCTACACAACACATCAAATTCGAATAGGAAGGTATCAGGATCTTCAACAGCCATCCCTTGAAAGGATGGTAGGGATGATAAAGGGATGTTCTTCATAGCATCTTCATCTCATGTTTTTGTTATTGGGAATTCAAAGGTGACAGAGCTATCGGTCTTGACATTCTTGTCCCCCATGACTGATTCTTCCTGATGAGATGAGCTTCCCTCGGAATGCACTGGAGACTGGAAAATAAAAGTATCCTACTGTTCTAGGACCAACTATTTGACAACACTACCAACATCCAATTGATGATCAACTAGTTTTTGTTTCTCAGGTTCCTGACAGTCCCCACTGGTCTCTCCGTGTTCTTCAATTCTCAAATCCTGGTCAATGATTTTCCACTGTTGTTTTGAATCTGGAGTTTTGATATCAGGAGTGGATATGCTGTTCGAAGGATGGTGAGGTCCAGACATAGAAGACACTAATGGTCCAAGCCTTGATGTGGTAGCCACTTTTTGTGGTACTATATTTTGATTATCTCTGTATGAAGTGGACTGTTCCTTTTCTACTCTTGCAATCAGGTCTCCAAAGAATTTTTTCCTTCCCAAATCTGCGCTCTTATTTTCCTTCTTATGATTAATCTTTCTTGTATTTAGTAGAGTGGGGGGTATTTGTAGATGTTGATGTTGTCCTACTGGCACACATGGGCCCTATGCATATCAATTCATCCTATAAGTGCTTTAGTTTCTATAGCAGTGAGCCCACTCAAGCTTGTTAGAGCGATGCGTAGATTCTTACCTCTCGTCTTATCGCCCAACGACTGTATAGCTGAAGACACCCTAAAAAAAACCCAAAATTCAATTCCTAAGTGTCCCAACAAGGAATTAGTGAGCTCGCTTAGGCTTGTTAGAGCGATGCACAGGTTCTTACCTCTCGTCTTACTGCCCAACAATTGCAGCACTGGAAACACTCTAAACAAAAGACAAAATGCTCATAAATTCAATTTCCTAAGTATCCCAACAAGACATTGGCGAGCCCGCTAAAGCCTATTAGAGCGTTGCGCAGGGTCTTACCTCTCGTCTGACTGCCCGGAAATTGTATCGCTAGAGATACTCTATATAAAATAAAAAAAAACACTGAAATTTCACTTCTAAGAAACAACTCTGATTGATTGGATCATCACTTCCGTCCCCAGCAACGACGCCAAAATGTTGGACTGTATTAATCACTATTAAATGACTAAAACAGTACACATAAATTATCAAACCAGGGACGTCTGTTATTCCAATGAAAATATCACTGTCTGTGCTGATATATCAACTAGAAGCAGTCTCAAAGAAAAGAAATCATTACTGAAGTAAAATGCTTGAAATAAATCACTCATGCAGAAATAAAAGAATCCACAAGATTGAAATCACACTTTAATTGATTTGTTAACTTTCCACACAGTAAGTACCCAGCTGGTGTCTTTATTAATCAAATGTGTAACAGCATATAAAGTATAGAAATTGAAGCATATATATTCTCAGCTGAAATGTCAGCAAAAGCACTCTAACGATACATAAACTGAAATCCAATTACACAAACACAAAGCTATTTTAACCACTACGATCCCTGCTAAGAAGGAGAGCCCTTCCTCCCTAGCAGGGCACAGGTAGAAAAGAAAATTTAACCAAACTTAAATGGAATCACACATGTAACAACAGTTACAATATGATCTGTATTAATCTGAACGCAATTACAGAGACAAACAACACTATTATTCGCTAGCCTCTTGACCTCTAGGGTCGAGAGATATATAGTTGTTACATCAGAAAATTTAGGATTAGATCAGTCATGAGAATCTTACGATTCTCATGCTGATCGAAATGGAACTCATGCAGTTATAACCACTCCCTAATAAATTTATAATTAGGAATTAAAAGATTACTATTGGAACTGCCCTTAGGCTATTATCCCAAAAATATAATGTTGATAACTCCTACAACTATCATAACAAAACACAGCTGTAGTGCAACTGCCAAGGAACAGATCAACATCAATATAGATAAGAGCAGTGAATGGTACAACTGTATCATCGATTTGCCGACGATTTTGTAATAGCAAGGTGTAACAACAATTGCTGGCGGGTCTGTAATAGCACGATGTAACAAAATCGCTTTGCTATAACAACACCATACGAACTGCTTCTGTGAACTCCATGTTCGGGATCTTTAACATCTGAAAGGACAACAAAATACCATCGATCTTTCTCCAAACATTCACCATCAGTTAGTCATAAAAAGTTATAATAGATCATAATAATTGGTGAATTGGAAAAATAACAAAAGCAAGGTGAAACAACACAAGTCAGGGTAAAAAGGTGGGAAAAAGGGTAAAGATAATCCCATAAGCAAGATAAGGGAGATAAGTGTAGGAAAAAATGTGCAAAACCAACACCTAATAAAAACCATGACAAATTTGGACACCCTTGCAACAGAATTATGCTCAAGGAGTTGAAGAAGAAGAAGAAGACCATATTGTTGAAGAGAACCACTTTTTTACAGTTGATGGCTAGCCCATATTTTTTGACTGAAGATGGAGATTATGTCGAGAAGACGAATGTACCCGAGTATGAAGACTAAATTTTAGCCCAGGATCATCAGCTAGAGGTTGAATCTAATTATCATCAATGATGATAATTGAATGCCTTCATCTCACAGCAGAGGAAATATACATTGAGAGGTAGAGATTTCCCAATAACTCCTATTCAGAAGCAGGCATCTCAACAAAAAGATACTCAACCAAAACAAAGTTATCAAGGTAATAAGCGTAAAGGAAAAGATTGTGCAGCTACAAATCAGAAAAAAGATAATGTTGATGATGACCAACCTAAGCTTATATTTGGTCCAGCAATAGACGACCAGTTAGAGGATAGTGAAGTTCCTCCTTTCTATTTGAGTATGAGAATCCACCAAAATATACTTCACAATACCATGCTCAACTCTAGAGCTTCCCAAAATTTGATGTCGAAAGCCATTATGGAGAAATCGGGCCTAGATATTACTCGTCCTTACCATAACTTGTATTCCTTCGATTCAGGAAGAGTCCGTTGTTTGGGTATTATTAAGGATTTAATAGTTTCCCTTGAGAAAATTCCAACAAAAATTGTCGTGATGGATGTGGTGGTGGCTGATATTGTTGGGCACCGGATTTGTATACTTTCTTCTCTCATTTTACCCTATCTTTCTATCTCTTTGTGCCATTATTCATCTTAAAAGCATGAGGTAAAACCCTTTCTCCTATCTTTTATGGGATATTTGATTAATGATGTACTTGTCATGGAGGTTTTACCTTCTTATGTATTAACTCCTATATTTCTTCAGATTTGGCTACAACAGGTACGTTACGGCTGCA
This sequence comes from Pinus albicaulis, assembly GCA_034641835.2. Classification (NCBI taxonomy): domain Eukaryota; kingdom Viridiplantae; phylum Streptophyta; class Pinopsida; order Pinales; family Pinaceae; genus Pinus; species Pinus albicaulis. The sequence continues at coordinate 591,365,746 of CM076570.1, forward strand.
AGACAGGGCACAACCCATCATTTTCCAGCACCTCCCTAATTTTCTTCTACAACGTAACAACCATGGATGTATCAACGATATATTTGGGTTTCTTATGGTTTCTTGCTGGGAAATCTGGTTGCTGTTGTAACAATGTATATTTTTGTAACAATGGAGTTGTTGGGAGAAATTGGGGGATCTCAGGGTTATGGTATAAAGAAGGCTATGGGTTGCAAATCGGGAGGCCTTTACATAGATACATATCTTGTGATTAATCTTCTTTTTATTAATCGATATACAATAGCTTGTTGTTTCTCCTGTAACATTTGAGTTTCCACAACTCTGATCCAAGGGTTGGGCCCACTCTTGTGATAAGGTTCTGCGTTATTCTTGCTTTTCTTTCAGTACTGTGTTTTGTGTGACTCTTTAATCGCTATTACAGTTACGCTAATTTTTGTGGATTATTTTCATTTCCACAGTTGATTTATTGTTGTTACAATGATATTTGTGTTATAGATTAAACCTGTGATCCACGATAGACCACAGTTCTTGTATATGGATATACTTTGCCGTTAGTCTTGAAGTAACTAACGCCCTCGGGTTGATAGTTTATGTGGAAAAAGGGTTGAATCTTGTTCATATCCCAACACCAACATTTTGGCGTCGTTTTCGGGGAAGGCTAATAGGTGCAAGAACAGGATCTGCAGTAGATATCAGAGCCAATCTCTCGTCTTGAGGTGGGAATCTATTGCCCAGCTTCAAGTCCTAAGCGTAAGTGCTTTATATTTTCTTTTTTTCTTTCTTTCTTTTCTGTTTCTTGTATCATTTTTTTCTGCAAAAGAAAAAAATAAATTAAACCCTCGTCTTGGAGAAGGTGTTTTATAAAAACTTTCCCTAAGTCCTGGGCATTGTTCAGTTTTCTTTCCTGTTGTCTTTATTTTTCCTGTTTTTATTTTTAGGGGCCAATTTCTCATCCTGGGGAGGGTATTTTATTACTCTACTCCAGGTCCTGAGCTTTGATTTCTTTTCTTTTTTTATTTTTTATTTATTTCCTGTGAATCTCTTCTCTCATCCTAGGGAGGAAGTTATCTTTCCTACTTCGGGTACTGAGCTATTGATTGATTTTTTTTAATGAACCCTTTCCACAATTTGTATGAAAAAATATCCGAGCAAGAGGGGTAGAGGAAAACCCCCAAAGAAAGGGAAGGATTTGGGGAGGAAGACGTATATTCAGGAAATTATTGAAAAATCTAGATCTGAGGCATCATCCTCTACTGCTGCTAGGGTTAGGGTTCAGAAGAAGTTTGAAAGGCAGTCTGTGGAACAACCACCGCCATCCACAGTACCAGAAGATGTTCGTTCTACAATAGAAGATTTAATAAACATGGTACCAGTGGAAGAGAAATCCTTATCAACAACAGAAGGGGAAGAAGTGGCAAGTAAGGGATCAGAAGAATTGAGCAACTCTAACTGGGGAGAAGAGCCCCAAAAAGGGTTTTCATCCCTAAGAGACCAAGGCAACGCTGTGAAAATTCTTGTTGCTTAGTTAGGAGACTCTGATATGGTAAAGGAATATTTGAAGGACTATGAGTCACCAATGTACTAGGGAAGTGTGGTGCGACCATCTTTGGCTGAATCACTCCAGATACCGGCTACAAAACCAACCGAAATTCCAAGTGAGTATTGGAAGATCTTTATGGCACTTGTAAGTTCATCCATTGATTTTCCTATAGGAAATGTTACAGGCAATGAACCAATGAGACCCATACCTTTAACAACTTTGCCTAGTTTTCATGGGCTCTCTTCAGAGGACCCTGGCACGTTCCTTTTTTAATTTGATATTGTTTGTCGAGGATACGACTATATGACTGATGCTCAGAAATTGAAAATATTCCCTGCTACCCCAAAGGGGACAGCCCTGAGATGGTTTATGGGCTTAGGGGGAAGCATGATTACTTCATGGGACAAAATGAAGAAAGTTTTCCTAGAAAAATATCAAGATTATTGTAAGTCTCGTGACATCAAGGAGGAAATATTTAAATTCTCACAGAAGGAAGATGAAAAATATGGAGGACTATGTAGAACGATTTGAATACATACTGCAGAGGTCTAAACATAGTGACTTGGATAAGGACATTTTAAAAATCATTCTTTTGAGAGCACTCAGGGACGACTCTCTGCAACTCCTGAATATAGTGGGTAAAGGAGATATTTCAAAAGAAAGCTTTGAAACTATATGTGATTATTGTATCAAATGTTCAAGGGGGGCTGCAAGAATTTTACAGGGTATTCGGTCATTAAAGACCTCTGGTGGAGGGGCACAAAAGCAGAGATTGGGAATTTGTTAGATAATTTGAGGACTGATATCCTGAGTATGCTATCAGCCCAAATGGACACTCTACAGGCAAAAAAGAAGCAGATGGAGCTGGAGAAAACCATGGCCATATTCTTCCCTCAGTGCAGAAAGAAACACCCTTTGAAGGAATGTCCGCTGAACATAATGGAAGCCTGTGCAATCTGCGAACAGACTCATGCAACCAGTGCATGTCCCTCCTTTCTAGGGCTGAAAGCGGTTTTCCAAGGAGCAAGCGAGGAAATCCCAGTGGACCAGCTATATTTCATGGGGTAGAAGAAACCATGACAACCTCGACGACCGATGGTGAATCCAGGTATGTTCCAGGACCCATCACAGTATTTTCATAATTTTAGTATGGGTCGCCAATCTGCACCATTTTCAGCCATGTGGCCTCAATACCAGTATCCCCCTTAGCAGTAATGGGTTCCTCCAGCCAGTCCAAATCCTTCATGGAATCAGAATTGGCATGGAGCCCCTCCCACTGGATAGTTTCCTCAGCCTATACCTCAGCAACAACTTCAGTTGACTGTTGGGAAAGATACTGAGAGGGGGGGGGGGGGGGTGAATCAGTATCTTGATTTGTCAATCAACTTTTTACTTTTCTTTTTTCTCAAAAACCCATACGCTAATTTACAGAACAAAACTAGCGTATATATGCGGATATCCTTAAGGAAACTCGCATATGCTCAGATCTCTTATTATGCAGATAATTCTTATCTTAGATTATTGCATCATTCACTTATTAGATGTTAGTAAGCAGTAAACATTTACAGTAAGAACAGAATAAATCAACACACATAAGCATCACACATGAACACCAGGATTTTAGGTGGAAACCCAATTCAGGAGAAAACCACCACTGTCGTCATCTCAGTCTTCAATATTTACTATAAAGAAAACATCTTACAACTATGTACTAGCGCAGACTCATACCAGCACGCAGGCACCCACCTGCAGAAGGCTACAACCTTCTCTCATTTACCAGCCTCTCCTGGAAGGGAGCTACAACCCCCTGCTCTCGTTTACCAGCCTCTCCTGGAAGGGAGCTACTAATCCTTGCTCTCGTTTACCAGCTATCACTGGAAGGGAGATACTACCCCCTTAATGAAGGCTTCGACCCTTAGCACCACTGCAGACAACGTTTCATCAATTTTCAAACTGGATCAAACAACTTCAACTCAACCTTTCATTTTTCAACAAACATACTTTGCCCAATGCTTAAAACTAAACAGTGAAACCACTGTAACCAGAATATCAGAGATTACCCAGACTTCAGAATAGATATGCAGAAACACATTCAACCATGAGCAACCTTTAGTTCAAATTCCATACGCGCTTTTATTTAAACATACCCGCGTATACACGTGCTTTTCATTAGACTAACCCGCGTATACATCTGTGCATTTTTTCAGTAAACCCTAACTTCCCATACGCGCTTTTATCAGATCAAATCTGCGTATAGACGCGCCTTTTCACAACAAACTCGTGTATAGATCTGTAAATGAAAGCTTTGCAAAACAGACCAAATCTATAAGCTTACCCAGATTTATTCATTACCTTTAGCAGACTTTGCGCCAGATCTTCACCAGTTCTTCTTCTGCAGATCATCTTAGAGATTCATCATCATCAGATCTAAGGATTTAGAAACATCCATGGGTGCATCATATATTCAGATTTATCAATCAAGAACAAATTTCAATCATGCAGATATACTTCAAAGTGAAGTATTCATTCAATACCCAGACACATGCACACCCTTGCACAATGATCTTCTTCTCTTTATATAGGTTTAGCCTTTATCAATACCATGGGTCAAAACCACACCACTTCCGATGGTATTCCTGGACGGGACCAAATAGATAATCAAGCGCTCAATACAATGGGTCAATACCATGGTAAAACCCCTTGGTATTCTAAATTTGGAGCGCAAAAGGGCATACGCGATTTGGCACGTACTTTTCCGCGTGCATACGCTACTTCACCTTAACAAACCCACGTATGCTTTGTGACACATCATATTTATCATTTTTCTATCACTTCCTTTCTTCTGTTCCTTCTGAGCTGATCTGTAGATACATCATCCTTCCTTTTAACACACAGATACATCATCCTTACATATTTAACACATAGGTTGCTTATCATAGGCAACTCATCAAGAACAAATTCATCAAATAGGTTGCCATCAAGGACAACACATTGCATCATATCACCGACAGTCTTATTTCATCAAGTAGGTTGCCATCAAGGATAAAATATGCCAACAATCTCCCCCTTTGGACTTGATGGCAACCATGATGGTGTTTGATCACCACAACAACAGATAGATACATTGATTATAACCATTATGCAAACACCATGATATTCTCCCCCTATTCAAACACCATGCTACTCTCCCCCTTTGACATCAAGGGCAAAGGGCGGATCAAAGCCAAGACAATGTTTTTCTCCTCATGTAGAAAGAAGAGCTCTATAGATCTGATGTGCATTGAAGTTACCATGCTCCCTCTGAGTTCATGCTGAGTCTTCAACATAAAATTCAATGAATTACATGACTCTATGACCTTTCCTATCACCAAGGACTCATAATTACATCAATGATCCAACCAAGTGGATTTACATATGTGACACAAGTACCCAACCAAGTGGGTTTACATATTTTGACTCAACTACCCAACCAAGTGGGTTTACAAATTTGAACAAGCCCTTTACAAGACTGAATATTACAATTTACATCATAGGTCTCAACATAACCTTTTCATCAAATTACAAATATGACTTTTTATAACCAAGACCAAAAAGACCTCAAGAGAGATCATATTTCAGAACCATCATAATGCCAACAATGCATTACATTCAGCAATGCTAATGCTCCCCCTGAAACTGTGCATCTAATGCATCCTTTCCACATGACCAGTGCTCCCCCTTAGCTTGTGCATCCTGAACAGTTTCAACAACAAATCATCAAGGCATATTTATCAAGAGACATCAGAGAAAGAAACAGAATTATGAAAATTGGAACACCACCAGAGATACCAAACAACATCAGAGATACCAAACAACACTACAGCTATGCCGAAGAATGCTGACCCCGAGTAAAATTAGTCAGCAACTAACCATACACGGTTTTCTTTGCATAAACTCGCGTATATACATGAATTTCGTTCAGGAAACCCGCGTATTCAATTTAATCTTTTGAATTTAAGCAGTTCTGATTTTCTGCAAGGCAGAGACTACTCCCAGCTTCTGTATGAGATATTCAAACGCTTCCCTGGGCAGAGGTTTGGTAAATATATCAGCAACTTATTCTTTGGAGGGAACATACTCCAACTTCACCTTTTGTTCAAGCACTTGTTCACATAAGAAGTGATACTTGATGGGAATGTGCTTGGTCTTGGAATGCATAACAGGATTCTTTGAAATACTGATGGCACTTGTATTATCACACATAATGGAGACAAGAGGTGTGCACTTGATTTGAAAGTCTTGTAAGGTTTGCATCATCCAAAGAAGTTGTGTGCAACATGATGCGACAGCCACATATTCTGCTTCTGCTGTAGATAAGGCAATAGAGTTTTGCTTCTTGCTGAACCAAGATACTAACCGGGGCCCCATATAGAATGCTCCACCACTAGTGCTTTTCCGATCATCAACATTTCCAGCCCAATCTGCATCAGTGTAAGCATGAAGAGTAAGATCAACATTCTTTGGATACTATAGTCCAAAGTCTTGAGTTCCTTGTAGATATTTGAATATTATTTTGACAGCCTGAAGATGAGAGTCTTTTGGATTAGCTTGGAATCGTCCAACAATCCCAACAGCATGCATAATGTCCGGTCTAGTCCCAGTGAGATAAAGTAGACTTCCTATCATAGATCTGTATTCTGGTTGATTCACCATGGGGGAATCATCATGAGAACTGAGATTACATCCGGTTATCATTGGTGTACTTACAGGTTTGCATTCTTCCATGCCATACTTCTTCAAAATTTGCTTAAGGTACTTTGCTTGTGATAAGAATATACCATTAGTAGTTTGATGCACTTGCAAACCAAGAAAGAATGTTAGTTCCCAAAGTAAAGACATTTCAAATTCTTGCTGCATGACAGAAGCAAATTTCTGACTCATAGATTCTTCATTACTTCCAAAAATGATATCATCAACATATACAACCATAATCAAAAGTTTATTGTTTTCAATTTTTGTGTATAAGTTGCTATCAACAGGCCCCTTTGAAAATCCTTGTTGGTGAAGATATTTGTCAAGACGATAATACCATGCCCTTGGAGCTTGTTTGAGACCATATAGAGCCTTTTTAAGTCTACAAACAAGATTTTCATCATTTCCCAAAATAAATCCTTCTGGTTGTTCTATATAAACTTCTTCTTCTAGATCACCATTGAGAAATGCAGATTTAACATCCATTTGATAAACTTTGATTTGTTGAAAGCTTGAAAAAGCAAGAAACATTCTTATGGCTTCAAGTCTAGCTACAGGAGCAAAAGTTTCTTCAAAGTCTATACCTTCTTGTTGAGTATACCCCTTGCAAACAAGTCTAGCTTTGTTTCTTACAACATCCCCATTCTCATTTAATTTGTTTTTGAATATCCATTTAGTTCCAATGACATTTTTGTTATGAGGTCTTGGTACTAATTCCCAAGTGTGATTCTTTTCAATTTGATCAAGCTCTTCATTCATGGCTTGAACCCAACATTCATCTTTGCTGGCTTGATTGACATTGTGAGGTTCAATAGTAGATAGAAATGCCAGATAGCTAGAAGATCCCACAAGAGTCCTTCTTGTTTGTACACTTGATCCCTTATCTCCCAAAATTTGAGATTCTGGATGATTCTTTTGAACATATCTGGATGGAGCCTTTTCATATAAATCATCTTCAGGTTCTTCATTGGGTTCACTATCTATATCATTGCTATTTGATGTAGAAGGACATAAGTCACCATCGTCTTCATTTGTTATCTGTTTTTCTTCCTTTGGGGCTGCAGGAGACTCATCAATAACAACATCAATACATTCAACAATCTTCCGAAGTCTTTTATTATAACATTTATATGCTCTACTCGTAGAGGAGTAACCAAGAAGTATTCCTTCATCTGCTCTAGGTTCAAAATTGCCAAGTTTTTCATCATTATTTTTGATAAAGCATTTACTTCCAAAAACTCTAAAATGCTTCACAGATGGAGAATTACCATACCAGAGTTCATATGGAGTTTTGTCACTATTTACACAAACATGTGCCTTGTTGAGAATGTTTACCGCTGTATGTGTTGCTTCTCCCCAAAATGTGTCAGGTGTTCCAGAATCATCAAGCATAGCTCTAGCCATTTGTTGAACTGTTCTATTCATTCTTTCTGCTACGCCATTTTGTTGTGGAGTTCCAGCTACAGAAAATTGTCTTTTTATGCCACGTTGTTCACAAAATTCAAGAAATTCATTTGAAGTATATTCTCCTCCTCGATAAGATCTAAGACATTTGAGTTTTAGATCTACTTCATTTTCAACTAGCGCCTTGAAGATCTGAAATTTCTCAAATGCTTCATCTTTGTGCTTCAGCAACCCAATCCAACACATTCTAGAGAAATCATTAATAAATAAGATATAGTATTGTTCACCACGAGGTGACTTTTTCCTCATAGGTCCACATATGTCAGTATGAATGAGTTCAAGAGGCCTACTTGATGATCCTTCCTTGGCATTAAATTTCACTCTGGTCTGCTTGCCGAATTGGCAAGATTTGCATATGATACGTTCAGGTAGAGTAATATTGGGAAGACCACAAACAACATTAAGTCTACTTGATTTGTTGATTTGAGAGAAGCTTAGATGTCCCAACCTTCTATGCCATAGCCATTTTTCTGAAGATTTACTCAAGTAACATTGTTCTTTTCAGTTCTTCAATACATATAGGTTGCTTGGAGTTCTTTTTCCTTTTATGATTGTTTTACCTGTATCAAGATCACGAACCACACATTATTTTGAACTAAAGACAACTTCAGTTCCTTGATCACACATTTGACTTACACTTAACAAGTTATGCCTTAATCCATCCACATACATGACATCATTAGCCTTCACCTTATCTTTTAGAAACACAAACCCTTTTCCTTTAATTACTGTAGGAGTATCATTTCCAAAAGTAACTTTCTTTTCCTTTTCTAATGTACTATATGCACGAAGTTTGGTTTTGTCACCTGTCATGTGTCTTGAGCATCCTCTATCAATGTACCATTGATTTTCTTCTTCTACAAATAACGCTATGCCACAATTTTCAACCTGTAAATCTTTCTTTTTCCATACTTTGGAACTTGAAGAAAAATGCTCTTTTGGCTGAACTTTGCTCCTGCATTCAGATTCTTCATGCCCAAAGTTATTGCAATAAGCACATTCAAATTCATTTAGCAGAGGAGAAAAATTGTTATAGGTATTCTTCTTTGTTTCAATATCAGTCCTTTTCTTTCTCGCTTCTCTTGTCATGATGGTTTTATATGCAACACATTGAACAACTTTGTGACTAAAATTGTGACATGAGAAACATTGTCCATTGAAGAAGAAATTTCTTCGATCATGAAATCTTCTACTTGAATTTACCTGTTGATTGGTGTTTTTTTGAAAGATATTCCTGTTAGTGTTCTTTGAATTGAGATGATCATTCTTTACCTGTAAATATTCTTTATTCCCTTGCTGAGTGGCAGAATTTTGTAAACCAGCTGTAACTGCTTTTAGATAATTTGGTGCTGAAGCCTGAGAAGATTCCCCAGTATATCCAAGACCTATCTTTACAAGAGGAGAGCGTTGTACCTTGATAATATCATTTAAGGTTTTTGATACTTTAGTAAATCTAAGATTCAGAGTCTTTTCTTTCTCAAAATCTTTTCTTAGACTTACCACTTCACATTCTAATTTCTCAATGTGTTTCTTTGCTTCTTCAAACTTCCTTTTCATAGTCTCTATGGTTATTTTCCTTTCTTCTAAGAGTATTTTACATTCTTCCAAGTGTATTTTGAGTTGATTGTTTTCCTGAAGAAAATCATTGTCCTCTAGAGCATCCACAAAAGTATCATTTTCTTCTCTAGATTCAAATGCCATGAGAAGTCTAAGATCTTGTTCACATTCTTCCTCACTATCAGATAACCCATCACTATCATCATGAGTATAGTAACTTTTCTAGTGCTAGACCGGTTCTTATTCCTTCTTGCTACTTCTTTCCCTTTTGCAGATATTTCTTTATAAGGACACTTAGCAGCATAATGACCAACTCTTCCACAATCAAAACATTTGAAAGGAAGCTTACCTCTGAATCGTCCTGTGCCAAGTTGAAGTTTCTTTACAAAATTTACCTCATCTTCTTCTGAGATATATCCTGATCCTTCTGCTTATTGCACTTCTTTCCCTTTTGTAGAAGCTCTAAATATGGCTTCTTTGACTTCAGATGGTCCTCCTCTTCTCATTTCATATGCAGTTAGTATCCCATGAAGTTGCACCACAGTAAGATTTTGAAGATCTTGTTTTTCTTCAAGAGCAGAAACTTTTGACTCAAATTTTGTCGTTAGAGATGTTAAAATTTTCTCAACCAAAGTAGATTCGGTTATTGTTTCTCCCAGATTTCTCATACGATTTACAACATCATCAAGACGTAAAAAGAAACTGGCAATACTTTCATCACTATGCATCTTTAAATTTTCATATTTAATTCTGTGAGTTTGGAGTTTTGCACTTTTTACCTTTGCATCACCTTCATAACTTAGAATGATTTTGTCCCACATTTCCTTTGCTGTATTTAGCTGCATAACTTTGAAAAATTCATATTCAGTCAGACTTCCCGTTATAGCATTGACCGCTTTTGCATTTGATTCATAATTCTTCTTTTATGTCGGATCTGTTGGTATTGTAGCTGGATATTGATATCCTTGTTGAACAATGGCCCATACATCTGTTCCCATAGACTGAAGATAAGATCTCATCCTTGTTTTCCAGAAGATTAAATAGCTTCCATTAAAGAGGGGAGGCTTGATAGATGTTGTTCCATCTTGATTTCTCATCTTGCTTGATCTTCCTTCTAGCGGCTAAGCTTTTTCAAAAGGACCTGCTTTGATTCCAATTGTTGGGAAGGATACTGAGAGGGGGGGGGTGAATCAGTATCTTGATTTGTCAATCAACTTTTTACTTTTCTTTTGTCAAAAACCCATACGCTACTTTACAGAACAAAACTAGCGTATATACGCGGATATCCTTAAGGAAACTCGTGTATGCTCAGATCTCTTATTATGCAGATAATTATTACCTTAGATTATTGCATCATTCACTTATTAGATGTTAGTAAGAAGTAAACATTTACAGTAAGAACAGAATAAATCAACACACATAAGCATCACACATGAACACCAGGATTTAAGGTGGAAACCCAATTCGGGAGAAAACCACCATTGTCGTCATCTCTGTCTTCAATATTTATTATAAAGAAAACTTCTTACAACCATGTAATGGCGCAGACTCATACCAGCACGCAGGCACCCACCTGCAGAAGGCTACAACCTTCTCTCGTTTACCAGCCTCTCCTGGAAGGGAGCTACAACCCCCTGCTCTCTTTACCAGCCTCTCCTAGAAGGGAGCTACTACCCCCCGCTCTCGTTTACCAGCTATCACTGGAAAGGAGCTACTACCCCCTTACTGAAGGCTTCGACCCTTAGCACCACTGCAGACCACGTTTCATCAATTTTCAAACTGGATCAAACAACTTCAACTCAACCTTTCATTTTTCAACAAACATACTTTGCCCAATGCTTCAAACTGAACAGTGAAACCACTGTAACCAGAATATCAGAGATTACCCAAACTTCAGAATAGATATGCAGAAACACATTCAACCATGAGCAACCTTTAGTTCAAATTCCATATGCACTTTTATTTAAACATACCCGCGTATACACGCGCTTTTATTTAAACATACCCGCGTATACATCTGTGCATTTTTTCAGTAAACCCTAACTTCCCATACACGCTTTTATCAAATCAGATCCGCGTATACACGTGCCTTTTCACAACAAACTTGCGTATAGATCTGTAAATGAAAGCTTTGCAAAACAGACTAGATCTATAAGCTTACCTAGATTTCTTCATTACCTTCAGCAGACTTTGCGCCAGATCTTCACCAATTCTTCTTCTGCAGATCATCTTAGAGATTCATCATCATCATATCTAAGGATTTAGAAACATCCATGGGTGCATCATATATTCATATTTATCAATCAAGAACAAATTTCAATCATGCAGATATACTTCAAAGTGAAGTATTCATTCAATACCCAGACACATGCACACCCTTGCACAATGATCTTCTTCTCCTTATATAGGTTTAGCCTTTATCAATACCATGAGTCAAAACCACACCACTTCTGATGGTATTCCTGGACGGGACCAAATAGATAATCAAGCGCTCAATACAATGGGTCAATACCATGGTAACACCCCTTGGTATTCTAAATTTGGAGCGCAAAAGGGCATACGCGACTTGGCACGTACTTTTCCGCGTGCATACGCTACTTCGCCTTAACAAACCCGCGTATGCTTTGTGACACATCATATTTATCAGTTTTCTGTCACTTCCTTTCTTCTGTTCCTTCTGAGCTGATTTGTAGATACATCATCCTTCCTTTTAACACACAGATACACCATCCTTACATATTTAACACATAGGTTGCTTATCATAGGTAACTCATCAAGAACAACTTCATCAAATAGGTTGCCATCAAGGACAACACATTGCATCATATCGCCGAAAGTCTTATTTCATCAAGTAGGTTGCCATCAAGGACAACATATGCCAACATTGACTTCCAATGTGCCCCCAGGAAACCTAGCCATTAGACCTCAGCTTCCTCTCTAGCCCAACCCAAATCCAAATAACAAAGGGGTTCAACAAACAGAAACTCTGAACCTTCCATCCTATAGCATTTCTACCACATGGCTCAATGAGATAAATCTATGGTCTATCCAGGTAGTAAATGCACCTATTTCACCCATTATCACAGAACAATTTGACGGTGAATATACAGAACTAGAACAAAGAACAGTGAGGGAGAATGTAGATCAAAACATAATAAATCAGACACCTTCCCAAGTGGTTCCTAATCAAGGTCATTTGACATTTCCTCCATATCCTGAAAGATTGACCTTGAGCAAACCAAACCCTCAAGCAGAATTTTATTTTCTAGGGGAACTACATAATATTTTATTAAAATACCTCTTTTACAAGCTATGAGGGACGTACCTATTTATGCAAAGACTTTAAAAGAATACTGCTAAAAGAAACTGGGTAGAAAACCTAAGGATCCGTTAACTATGCATGTAATGGGAAGATTATCTGATATCATGTTAGGAAAGATCATGCCTGTAAAATATGGAGATCTTGGGAACCCGATCCTAGCAATAAAAATTAATGGGATTGAAATCCCAAATGTACTGGTGGATTTGGGAGCAGCCATTAACATTATCATGGTTGAAACAATGAACACATTAGGACTTGGAAACATTAAATCAACCCCTACTATCCTGGAACTTGCAAACAAATCCATAATTAAACCAGTAGGGAAATTAGAGGATGTGATCATTTCAGTAGTCTCATGGCATTACCCTGTGGACCTCCTTATATTATAGACTCAATCTTCAATGGGTGGTCGCCCATTGATCCTAGGAATACCCTAGTTGGGAACTGCAAATGCCTATATAGGATGTCAGTCTAGACATATGATTATATCCAATGGGACAATTACGAAGGACCTTAAGCTTTATTCTCCTACGAAGCCAAGCCCATCTAAAAAGTCATCAATCAATCAGAAACCTCTACCTACAGAAGAGCCTAAACCTAAAAATGAAGATGTTAGACCAGTTCTCACTATTGGCCAAGCCCTTCGATTTAAAACAGAGACTGAAGATGATGCCATTAACGCCTTCATTAATGATTCCAGTTCTATTCCCAATCGAACTCAATATATTATAGAATCTTCTATGAGCTGTGAGGCACAGGAAAACATGGAACAAGAAGATGACATAGAAGATATTCTTGTGACCCCATTCCATGATAGTTCTCCAATCGAAATTGAACAAGGGAAAACACTTAATATCAATCCTAACCTGTCTAAATCCCAGACCAAATAGCTTTTGAAAGTCCTTCAAGAACATCAGGAAGCTTTTTCCTGGGATTATACCAACATGAAGGGTATCCCTACTGGTCTATGCACTCATCATTTTTACATTAAGGAAGATTGCCGCCTTGTAAGACAACCTCAGAGGAGGATGAATCTTGCTCTCAAAAATATTGTTAAAGAAGAATTACAATTTTTTTTGGATGCAGGATTCATTTATCCCATCTCAGATAGCCAATGGGTATCCCACCTAGTTATCATTCCCAAGAAGAATGGTAAATGGCGGATCTATGTAGATTACAGGGAATTAAATAAGGCAACACAAAAATACCATTTCCCTTTGCCATTCATTGACCAAGTCCTGGATACCTTGGTTGGAAATAAGTTCTTCTCCTTCCTAGATGGATTTAGTGGATATAACCAGATCCAGATAGCCCCGGAAGACCATGATAAGACAACTTTCACATGCCAATGGGGAAACTTTGCATATAGGGTCCTTCAGTTTGGCCTTTGTAATGCTCCTGCTACCTTCTAGAGGAAAATCTTGGGAATTTTTCTGATTTGGTCGATGATAGTGTTGAAATCTATATGGATGATTTTACCCCATATGGGAATTCATTTGAGGAGGGATTGGAAAATTTGGAGAAGGTACTCAAAATATGTGAACAGACCCATGTATCATTGAGTACAGTCAAATGCCATATGATAAGGGAAGAAGGAGTAGTATTGGGACATTTTCTCTCAGCTGTTGGAATTCAAGTTGATCCAGCTAAAGTAGAGGTAATATTACATTTTATGGTACCCAAAACACCCACACAGGTACTTAGATTTCTTGGTTGTGTTGGTTATTATAGTCGCTTTATAGAAATTTTTCTAAAATAGCACATCCATTATTTCAATTGCTAACAAAAGATGCAAAATTTTTATGGACCAAATATTGCGAGACAACTTTCACGAAAATTAAAGGGTTGGTGCGCACGACCCCAATCCTTCAAGGACCTGATTAGGCATTACCATTTCACATACATACTGATGCTTCTCAGATAGCAGTAGGGGCTATTTTAGGACAACAAGTAGACAAAACATTGTATGCAATTTATTACGTCAGCAAGAATTTAATTTCTGCTAAACTAAACTATACGGTGACAGAAAAATAATTCTTAGCTGTCATTTATGCTATCAATAAGTTCCAACACTACATCACCAGGTATTCTACTATTGTCCATACTGATCACGCAGTAATCAGGTATTTGATGAATAAACCCATTACTCCTAGCCGTGTTACGAGATGGTTACTATTGCTTCAAGAATTTGATATTACAATAGTAGATAAGCCAAGAAAAGATAATGTAGCAGCTGATTTCCTATCTAGAATGGATAACAATGATGAATGCACACCAATAGAAGACAATTTTCCTGATGAACACCTTTTTACAGTCTCTACTAAACCTCCATGGTATGCAAATATTTCTAACTATATTGCTACAGGGAAAGTGCCTCCTCATTTGTCATATAGGGAAAAACGAAATATTATTCATCATAGTGCCCAATATTCTTGGATGGGAGGGTACCTTTTTCATACAGGAGCAGATAAGTAGATCCAGCGATGTGTCTTTGAAGATGATATCTATGAATTATTGAACTCTGCCCATGATGGCCCTTCTGGAGGGCATTTCGCAGAAAAAAGAACAAGCCATAAGGTGCTACAAATGGGATATTACTGGCCTTCCATTTTTCGTGATGCTCAGAATTATGTCAGGAGATGTGAAAGTTGCCAACGTATGGGGTAGCCCAGTAAAACAAATGAAATTCCTTTGCAGGCATAGCTAGTTCTCGAACCTTTTGAGAAATGGGCTATTGACTTTGTTGGACCCTTTAACCCACCCTCCCAGCAGAAAGTCCACATTTGGTCTGTACTGATTATGTTACTAAGTGGGTGGAAGCCAAAGCAGTTGCGAAAGCAACAGTGCAGGTAGTCTCAGATTTTCTATTTGAATAAATTTTTTCTCGGTATGGTACTCCAAGAGAGGTTGTTTCAGATGGAGGACCACAATTCACATCACACAAGATAGAAAATCTTATGCAAAAATACAGGATCAAGCACAGAGTGACGTCTCCATACCATCCCCAGGCGAATGGACAAGTGGAAAGAACAAATAAGACATTAGAAAATATTTTGACAAAAACTGTGGCATACCATCGTCGGGATTGGGCTCAGAAACTTCCAGAGGCTCTGTGGGCATACATAACAACATGGTGGAATACAACAGGGTTTTCACCCTTTGAGTTGGTTTATGGGAAATCTCCGTTGTTTCTAATTGAATTTGAAATAAGCACACTCAGAATAGCCCTAGAATTTGGTTTAGATCTATCAAATGCCCAGAAGCACCAACTGGCTCAGCTTAATGAACTTGATGAAATACGTTCAATGGTTGTCCAACAAACTACTGCTATTCAGCATCAGAGAACGAAATGGCACGATAAGTTTATCAGAAACAAGGTATTTCAAAGTGGAGAATGGGCACTACTTTATGACTCTCGTTTCAAGGATTTTAAGGGCAAGATTTGCACTCGGTGGATGGGACCTTATGAGGTGAATGCTGTATTTGATAATGGAGCAATCAGGCTAGTCACAATTGATGATACACGTACCTCCTTTATAGTCAATGTACATTGCTTGAGATTATACCACCGACCGGCCTCTAAGGATGCTTTTATTAAACAACTCTCTAAGAAATCTAGTTTGAAGGTTATCAGTGTAGAGAATATTTCCTCTGCACCCTTGTGAAATATATATATCTATAATAATAATAATAATAATAAATAATTTTGTCTTTTTGCAGGAGTTACGACTAAGGAGTAAAAATAAAATTAAGGAATACTCATGTTGTTGTTACTCGGTTGCTGCTACTCACGTTGCTGTTACTTGGTTGCTGTTACTCCAATGCTGCTACACTGGATGCTGTTACTCGGTTGCTGCTACTCATGTTGCTGTTACTTGGTTGTTGTTACTCCGATGCTGCTACATCGGATGTTGTTACTCGGTTGCTGCTACTCATTTGTTGTTACTTGGTTGTTGTTACTCCGATGCTGCTACAATGGATGTTGTTACTCAGTTGCTGCTACTCATGTTGCTGTTACTTGGTTTCTATTACTCCGATGCTACCACACAGGACGCTGTTACTCGGTTGCTGCTACTCATGTGTTGTTGTTACACCGATGATATTACACCGCTGCTGTTACACCAGATGCTGTTACATCGATGCTATTACAACGATGCTGTTACTCCAATGTTGTTACATCGATGCTGTTACACCGATGCTATTACTCCGATGCTGTTACACCGATGCTGTTACACCAAATGCTGTTACACCGATGTTGTTACATCAATGTTGTTACACTGACGCTGTTACAATGGATGTTTTTACTCCGATGTTGTTACACCGATGCTATTACACCATCCCATCATCTAGGTAGGCCGCCAGGTATGCCTCCACATGACTTGTACTGATTTAATTAAATATCCCATGTGAAGATTTTAATGCTGCAGACGTCAAAAATTTAAGTCGGGGGGGGGGGGGGGGGGGTTGTCGTCATGCCAAGGGCAATGTAATAATTACCCCATAAGTTAAGAATGACATCTCACTCATTGTACACGTTACGGATCACATAAATATGAGGTACCATCATTTAAACCTATCGGGATTCGCAAAATGTCTCATCTATCCTGTACGAGTAATTATTATTTCTATTCTACCACACTTACCATATTTATTTATGATTTTTCTCGGTTTTCGAGAATTACCAATCATATTTACCGTTACCACCTATCCATTTTCACTATGTTGTTCCTCCAATTCTGGTACCCACCTTGCCCAATGGTCTGCCGCTACAGGAAGTGCTGCTACAAGTCTCCACATTATGGGTGGGCTGGCTATGCGACGTGAGCCTAAAAACACAGTTTCAGTTCACAGCAATCCAGAGGTTTGGAAATTTTTTGTCGACACAAGTTGGGATGTCTACTTTGACAGATTGCAGGGATTCGATGGAGGTATCACAATGGAGTTCACACTCAATTTAGAGGATAATCATTCGTGGGTTAGAGGTCTAGAAATCCCTATTACAGAGGAAGTAATTGCAGAGGTTAGTGGGCTCAGACAGCAGGGGCAGAAATGGTTTTCTCGAAATGTTTCTCTCTCGGAGTTTCCTGAATTGTTTTTGTAGGAAGGAGAAAGTGTAGTTCAATTGGGTAGGGGATACGAGCGCAGAACTGTACTGTATCCATGGAACGAAGTTGCAGGCTTCATGATTAAATACATTACCTACAAGGGTCGGGCCTCAGCTCTGTTCAACTATCATTTTAAAATTATAATGCACCTCCGATTTCCACAGAATAAGGAGCATGACCTAAACATGCCATTATTTCTATTAAAACAACTACAACATATGGCACAGTCTGCTCGACGCTCCTGCTAGATGATGACAATAATCTCTTACCATGGACTAGTTCGATTATTGGTCGTGCATGCAATAAGCAGGTTGCAGGTTTCTTGGGAAGAACTCTGTGGATCCTCAGAATAAGAGGTAGCAACTATGGTTGTTGCTAGAGAAGAAGAGCCAGCCTCTCCAGCTGGTCAGGTGGAAGAGAAACCTTCAGAGGAAATCAATCAAGAGGAACCCGAGGAAATGGAAAAAGAGATTGATTAGGAAGAGCCTGAGGAAGAGGAGATGATGATTGATCAGGAAAAACTTGAAGAAATGAGTATGGAGGAAGCAATCAGCAACATGGATGAGGCTGTCACACAAGAACCAACCTCATTGGAAAAAGCCACGGAAAAGGAAATCAGAATGGAAGAGCTGATTAGTGGCACAGACGAAGATGTCACACAAGAACTAGCTTCGCTCAAGGAACCCACAGAGGAAGGGATTATGGATATTATGCAACAAATTGATAGTGTGATATAGTCGGCAACCTTTGCCAATGAAGAACAAAGGGATGGAATTGTAGACAGAGAAATGGAAAGTGATGATGTTTCGCAAGAACCACCCCCAATTTGGCCAGAAAAGGAGTCGTCGAATCGTGGAAGCGATGTTGGACCTCAAGAATTGGTACCAGCTGTGAAAACACAGGTGATTCCGAGGGAAAAAGAAGCTAGAGAAGGAATGAGTCGGTTGGTTGATACTGTTCCACAGGAACAAGTATCGACCCATGAAGAAGAAATGATAAGAGAAGGGTAGGAGGAAAGAAGGGAATTGAGCTAGGGAATTAATGTTGCTCCACAAGAACCATCATTGACTCTGGTTGAGGTAACAATTCATGAATTCCTAGTCCAATCCAGGAATGATGATGAGGGGTCCATTCCCTGTTCTCCATTCCAGTCCATGATGCCCAGAGGGGCAAGGGGATTTCGCTTGCCTAAATGGTTGGTGGAAGAAGTTGTTGTTCCCCCGGTATTAAAATTTTTTGACACAGCCAAGGTTGGCCTAGACACTACTGAACTAGAACAATTGGAGGCTCACTAGGAAACAATAGCTCCTATAGAAATATCGGAACATAGAGGGGTCGATGAATTTTCCGGCCAAACAGCAGAAGTTTCCGGGAGAAATGTAGAAGAAGAAGGACCTGTGGGTCAGGGGCTTGGCCAAGAGGGTTTGACGAAAGAATCAGGAGAATATGCTGGTAGCATTTCACCACCTTTTGATCCTATCGTAGGTCTAGAACCTAAATTCGCTGTTAAACAAGAATGGGTTGAACAATGTGAGAAAAGAAGGTTACCTCTTAAAAAGAGGTACCAGCTGCAATTCAGTGAAACCATCAGACTGAAAAGAGAAGTTTGGAGCTTGAAGAAGCAAGTTTCATGGCTAAAAAGGAAGGTAAAGGTCTACAAATGGAGGTCAATAAAGCCGAAGGTTGAAGTCTCCACTGCAGCCACCTAGACCGGTCCAATCGAAGAATTGTTCGAAGGTCGGGAATTCATATTGGCCGCTGAAATTCAGAAATGGCAATCTGCAGCAAGAGACCACAAGAAATAAACAGCTAGGGTTCGAGAATAGGCTGCTAGAATCGTTACAGGGTACATAGATCAATTATACAAGGCTTGACTGAAGCAGGCCAAACAGAAGGCTAGGATATAAGAGTTGGAAGAACAAATTCAGTTGTTAAAGATAGATAAGGAGAAGATGTTGTCCCTAGCATAGCAGGTAATGGCCTGCAGACCTCCTGCACATAGCTATGCCTTATTCCTTCATGAGCATTTTATTTAATTTTGTCTTAAAAGTATATATAAGGAGATTTGGTATGAAATTGAGGACTCCATTAAATTTCTCCGTATTTTAAAATTTCATGATGTTATAGGACAAAATTTAATGTGTGAGCTCTACATGCATGGGTATCATTTAAAGCATGATCAGTCCTTTAACCCCGTTCCCTTCATGGGGGACATCCATTTAAGGGCTTTCACCTGCTATACCATCAATCAAATTAAATGGAGAAAGGCCTGGGACACATTTGAAGAAAATCAAGCTGGAAAACCATTAATGGTAAGAAGAGAGCATGGTCAATCCGCAAATATTTACAATAAACATTATACCTTTCTACAGATTGAGGGCCGAAAGGAACACATGAAGGAAACTCAGAAGTGGCGTGCTGACCTGTGTGTCAGCCAGATTACGACATTTCGCTAGGAAGCCTTGGATAGTTGTCAGAAAAGATGGATGTTGTCTTCTTCAGCCGTAAGGGGAAGAGAACCATTTGGGGCTCCTAAATTTGCACGTGCCTTGGAAAGAATGCCGCGTTATGTGGCATGTATTCATACCTGTGGGGTTAGATGGATGGGATTGAGATTTTGGTTTCCCCTTTTATGGCTGCCATCTGAACAGTATACTCCTGCTTATAACGTTTAACCTGACTGGTGGAAAGACGTTGTTTGGATAGAAGGATATAAGCCACCAGGCCGAACAAAGATGGCTGTAGAATATGACCTTGAAAAGCTTCATTTCAATCACAGTCAGTCAAACCCAGACCTGAGGAGACCACGATCTACATGAGGACATGCAGATAGATCAGTCAGGGGGAGATGTTGGGCACCGGATTTGTATACTTTCTTCTCTCATTTTACCCTACCTTTCCATCTCTTTGTGCCATTATTCATCTTAAAAGCATGAGGTAAAACCCTTTCTCCTATATTTTATGGGATATTTGATTAATGATGTAATTGTCATGGATGTTTTACCTTCTTATGTATTAACTCCTATATTTCTTCAGATTTGGCTACAACAGGCGCATTACGGCTGCAAGGCAAGGCAAAACCCATCATTTTCCAACACCTCCCTTATTTGTTGCTACAACGTAACATCCATGGATGTATCAGCGTTATCTTTGGGTTTCTTACGGTTTTTTTCTAGGAAATCGGGTTGCCGTTGTAACAATGTATATTTTTGTAACAATGGAGTTGTTGGGAGAAATTGGGGGATCTCAGGGTTATGGTATAAAGAATCCTACGGGCTACGAATCAGGAGACCCTTACACAGATACAGATCTTGTAATTAATCTTCTTTTTACTAATCGATATACAAAAGCTCATTGTTTCTCCTGTAACATTTGAGTTTTCGTAGCCCTGATCCAAGAGATGGGCCCACCCTTGTGATCAGATGTTGCGTTCTTCTTCCTTTTCTTTCATTACTCTGTTTTGTGTGACTCTTTAATTTTTGTTACAATTACGTTATTTGCTGTGGATGATTTTAATTTCTACAGTTGATTTATTGCTGTTAGAATGATATTTTTGTTATAGAATAAACATGTGATTCACAGCAGATCACGGTTCTTGTATTTGCATATACTTTGTCGTTAGTCTTGAAATAGCTAATGCCCTCGGGTTGATAATTTATGTGGAAAAAGGGTTGAATCTTGTTCATATCCCGTCACCAACAGATATACCACCACGATTTGGTATATTTATATCTAGATCTTGGGGAGCGAAGTTAAGAGGCACTTTGCAACTAGACTTCTCTTATGCCACCATTCCAGTTTTCAGACAATTGAGAAATTTGTTCTGAGAAACGAAGATGAAGTACATGATAACCAACAAAGAGAGGCTTAATAATCATCCAATAGATGTTGTACATACAGATTTAGAATCTTTTATTTTTTTCAATGATAGTGGCTTGAATGATGTAGATAGTTAGTTTGTAGAAGTAGAAGATTTTCCAGATATTTCTAATTGCATCATAACATTTTTAGAGAAGGGAAAAAATAATCTTCTAAGTGCTTCAGAGGAACTATCTAATAAGGCAGAGGAAAGTTCAAATCAAAATCAAGAAGTAGCCCAGAAAGTTGAGAAAAAACAACAATAAGAATTCCAACACTTGGAGGATGAAAATGGTCTATGGACCATGGATTTTGATGGTGCCTTGGGGAAATATGGGGTAGGCATTGGAATTTGGATCTGTAGCCCTCTTCATAAGCCTGGTAAAGTTCCTAAGAATTTTATATTATGTTCATACAACTATATTTTGATTGTTCTCACAATGAGGCGAATTAAGAAACATTGATCACTAGTCTCAAGATTTTGAAAAAGTTGGGCGCAAGAAGAATTTCAGTATATGACGACTCCGAACTTGTGATAAAATAGGTGAAAGGGGAATACCATACCAAGCATCCACAAATGAGAGCATACAAGAATGTTGTACTAGATATCTCGAAGATGTTTCCAGAATACAATTTGTCAGTAGTACCAAGAAGTCAGAATCTCATGGAAGATTCGTTTGCTACAACAACAAGAAATTTCAAAATCCCAATATTTTATAACAGAAAATTTTAAATTCATGTGAAGCATCGACCTATAGTTCCTGATAACTTGCGATATTTTAAAGTATTTTTGAATGATCAAAAAGTTAATAATTTTCTGCATAATGAAGGTGAGTTTGAGAATTCTGCAATTGACAAAGTTTATGATAAGGATGATCAATTCATCGAAGAAACTCAGGTTGATATACTAGAGCTGAAGAACAACAATATTCCAAAAGGTCTCATAACGTTGGTATAATTTTTTGATCAAGATGATGTAGCGTGGAAGCCAACATTAGTTCCTACAGAAAAAGGTGTGGAGGACGTAAACATCGGGACAACGAACAAGCCTAATATGGTCAAACTGTCCAATTATTTTCCTCTTGAGGTAAAGGAAAAATACATTTATTTACTTTTTGAATTTTCTGATGTTTTCACGTGGGATTATGCAGAATTTAAGGTCTACAATAAATACATCATACATCACACCATTCCAATTAAGCCTGATCAAAAGCCCTTTCAGAAAAAGTTGAGAAGGATCAACCCAAGTTTGTTGCCATCCATAGAAAAAAGAAGTGAACAGGCTCTACAAGTCAGGTATCATTGTTCCTATAAGGTTTTCTGATTGGATATCTAATTTAGTCCCTGTAAGAAAGAAGACTGGTGAAATAAGGCTTTGCATAGATTTTAGAAATTTAAACAAGGTGTCACTAAAGGATAATCACCCCCTTCCCAAAATGGATCACATATTACCGAGAGTGGTTGGAGCTTCTTGAATGTCTTTTCTTGATGGATATTCAGGATACAATCAGATTTTAGTACATGACGAAACTTCCTTCACTACACCTTGGGGTACGTTCAAATATGCAAAGATGCCATTTGGACTAAAGAATGCAGGGGCTACCTTTTAGCGTGCAATGGATATAGCATTTGTAGATGAGAAATTTGATTTTATAGTGGTATATTTAGATGATTTGACAGTTTTATCCCATTCTGATGATGAACACTTGTATCACTTAAGGATTTTTTTTCAGAAATGCAGGAAGTTCAGAATCTCTCTTAATCTGAAAAAGAGCGCTTTTTCCATGGAAGAGGGAAAACTTCTCGGTCACATCATTTCTAAGGATGGAATCCAGATTGACCCTTCTCGGGTTGAGGCAATTCAACAAATTGAATTTCCAAGGAACAAGAAAGAAATTCAGGCTTTCAATAGTAAGATGAATTTCTTACGCAGATTTATTCCAAATTTGGTTGAGCACCTTTGGGAAATGAACAACTTGTTGAAAAAGGATAATGAGGTAAAGTGGTCTGAGGATGCTAAGAAGTCATTTAACATAGTGAAATTTTCCTTGACTATTGCCCATGTTTTAATGAGTCCGGATGACACTATTGATTTTATTATATTCTCATTCGCCTCTGAGCACACCATAGTTGCAGTCTTAATGCAAAAGAAGGACAAGATTGAACAACCCATTGCATTTTTTAATCGAACCATCAGGGATGCAACTCTTTGGTACAATATCATAGAGAAATAGGCTTTGACTTTGATAAAGGCATTGAAGGATTTTCGTGTCTATATTTTACACTCTCATACTTTGGCTTATGTCCCTAATGCAGTAGTAAAGGATGTTCTGATGCAGACATATCTGGAAGGTAGAAGAGGGAAATGGATAACAACGATGTTGGAATATGACCTCGAGGTCAAGCCCACAAAACTGATCAAAGGTTAAGGTTTGGTTAAGCTTATGGCATCATTCAAATTTTCATATTTTAGATATCAATCTTATTACAACATTGTCCGATGAAGAATAGGATGTCACTGTGATACAGGTATCTGATATGTTTAGTTCGTCTCCTTGGTATTCTGATATAATATATGTTATCCAACATTTGAACCCTCCTCTAGGCATGAATAAGAGTAAGAGTAGGTCTTTAAAGTTGAAAGATTCCAAATACTGCATTCTAAACAACGCCCTTTATTGGAAAGATCCATGAGGTATTTTTTTGAATTGTTTAATTGAGAGTGAATCCCAAGAAGTTATGAATGATTTTCATAAAGGAGACTATGGGGGCCACCTTTTCTTGGAAGACCACGGCTAATCAAGTATCGAGAGCAGGATACTATTGGCCAACTCTCTTTGCAGTTTTGTAAAACAATGACGAGTTGCCATGAGTGGCAAGTGTTTCAAGGTAAAAGAAAACTTCTTCCATTACCTCTACAACCTATTTCAATTCATGCACTGTTTCAGCAGTGGGGACTTGAATTCATTAGAGAGATTCACCCTACATCATCTTCACAACACAAATGGATATTGACAACCACCGACTACTTCACCAAAAGGATCGAAGCGATGCCAACAAGGCAAGCAATAGACCTAGTAACTATTAAGTTTTTTGAGACTAACATATTGTCTCGTTTTGGTTGTCCTCATAAGATTATTACTGACAATGCCACAGCATTCAAATAAAAAAGGATGGTTTAGTTTTGTGAAAAATATAACATCAATCTGGGGCACTTAGGTGCCTACTATCCACAATGTAATGGCTTAGCAGAGTTCTCTAATAAATCCCTGATTAACATCATAAAAAAGATGCTGGAGACCAACAAAAAAAACTGGCACAAAAATCTTGTGAATGCCTCGTGGGCAGATAGGGTGAGTTGTAAGAAATCTATTGGAATGTCCCCTTTTTAGTTAGTTTACAAAATAGACAATGTTTTTCCTACTTCAATGTTGCAAGAAGCAGGAAGTGAGGAGAATGATTTACAACGCCGGATCAATTAGATGATCCATATTTAGCAGGTGAGATATGAGGTATTTCAGGACACCTCAAAGCTTCATGAGAAGATAAAGAAGGTGTATGACCGTAAGACCAAGGCATATAAATTTAAGCTTGAATATGTAGTCCTCCGGTGGGATGCAAGGAACGAGGAAAGAGGGAAGAACATAAAGTTTGAAAACCTATGGAAAGGGCCCTACAAGATCTCAGCTATGCGAGGAAAAAATGATTTTCTACTACAGGAGATGAATGGAGAAGAATGTTTAGGAGGACCAGTCAATGGTAGGATCCTTAAGCATTATTATTATTGATGCAATTTTCATATTTGTCACTATCATTGTAAATATCGGTTTAAATTTCATGCAAAGTGTGAAGCAGAGAATCACCAAAGCTTGGGGCCCGAGGTGAAGGCTATAAAGTTTCATTGATTTTCTGTTGTTTTAAAAATTAAGTCAGTGAAAGTCAAGTTTGTTTTGAGTCAATTTAAAGTCAGTTTTCAGTTTGTTTGAGTTTGTCACAAATCATTTTAAGTTTTAAGTTTTCATTTAGTCTTTAGCTTTTGAATCCATGCCCAATGGATAGGAACTTGGTCTACGATGTTCTTGGCACATCCAAGGAGCTACCATCCCTAGCTGAAGCCAATGTTAGTGTCAATATTTCCATCCTTCCACCAGTGATAAAATTAACTCTTTCATGCGATGTTATGGGTCCCATTTTGAAATTTTTGTCATTCCAATAGGTCATGCAAAAATTTGGTCACTTGGTGCAGATTTCAATCAAGGTTCACTCTTTTCAAAAAATGGCATCTCATCACTTGCTGGCTCATTTCATCACTATGATGAGTTTCCATCATTCATGATTCTTTATCACCTTTTCAGTCATGTCATCATTAATTCAATTTAGTCAAGGTATCCATTAGGTCTTAGGCTTTTCAGGGTTCATTAAAACATCATTTCCATTGCATAAAAGACCAACAAGAAAAAGGATGACCAATAAATTCACTTTACCATGTAAAGTTGAAATTTAATATACAGTTTTTTATTCCATTATGTATTTTTTATTCCATTATAATTTTTATTCCATTGTGTAATTTTATGTCTTCTCAATATGTAATAATTTCATGGTTCTAAGATAGTTGTCAACTCAAAATTTCATATGCCAAGAAAGCTCAGAAGTTTCAAAGTCTAAGTGTTCTCAATCTATCAAATGATCAAAATCCAAAGATCGAAAGCAAAAGTGAAAGGTAAAGATTTCAAGGTTTAAAGTGAATTTGAAGAATAGAAGTGGGTCCCAAAAGAAAATTCATTCAAATCACCAAGCATAAAGCACATCAAAAGGAAAGGAAGGCACTCATTTTCTCTCCAAACCATCAAGCTCCTACTCCCTCAACTCGAAAATAAAGTTTGCGATGTCAAAATCCAAGTTTTTGGGTAGCGCTGTGCTACTAGAGGAAAGGCATTTTTCTCCTGGAAAAGGCATTGCACTCCTTGATAAGGCATTGCGCTCCTGGCAGATAGGCGTTGCACTCCTACCATTGGCATTGTGTTCCTACCATTGGCGTTGCACTCCTGCCCAGTTTCACTCACAACATCCAAAACTTCGCGCAAGTGCTCCAAACCATCAAAAAAGGGTTCCTCCACCTCATAGAAAGTAAGAAACACCATTTTATGCCCTCCTTGAATTTCCCATTTACAAATTTAAAGTGTTAAATTTCTTATTCAAATTTGCAAATTTTTGAAGCTAAGAAACTCTAGATTTCATTCCTACATCCCAAAATTGTTCCCTAGACCCTACATTCCCTTCCCATATCATAGTAAACCCTAATCCTATCCCTACATCACTAAATCCTTGTCCCCAAACTACATTCCCCAAAACCCTAGCTCCTAGGCTAAAAATTTACTAGGTAGTCTCCCTATACCTGTAATAAATTTCCCCACCCCATTTCCCTAAGTGTTTTGATATCATATCACTCCCCTAAGTTCCATAACCCCTTTCCATATTTCCCCAAATTTTCCTACTCCCATCCCCACTCCCTAAACCCATTTTCCACTTCACTTTCCCTTCGCTAGGTTTTCAAAACTAAAAACATCATGGAGGAGGAAGAAAGAGATTTCATGGAGGAGGAGGAGGAGAAAGACGAAAGAGGACCTCACAAGGGAGGAATAATTTTTAGGCTTGAGCCTACTAGCACTAGAGAACTGATGGCCTCACCCATGACATTCACTTGCTTCAAATATGTGGGCTGCTTTGATTTCTGTGAAATGGTGTAAATAGTTCAACACCACGATGTTTTGAGCAGTATTTTCATCTCAAACCTTCAGGACAATCAGGCGACCCTTGTAGGTGTGACCTTCACGATATCCACACTTATCATTGTCGCTGTCATAGGGATACCTAATATGGGTAAGAAGTGGTTTAAAGCCAAATATATGGATGAATATTTTTATGGACCATTTATCAAACCATGGTACAAAAATGAGAGAAAGGAAGTCTTCCCTTTCAGTTACCTTCTTGATAGGTATGCCCCCATGATGAAAATCATCATGAAGTACTTCTATTGTGAAGGAAGGTTCTCCAGACTCTACATATACCATATCATATTGCTTATGCACTTCAAAAGAGTCAAATTTCTCAACATCCCACATTATTTGTTCAGGAGCATGGAAAGAATGGCCTACATAGTACAGAAGAGAGAATATGATCATCAAATGAACAACCTCTTCAATCACTCTTTGATCAAAATAATTTTACTCCATCATCTAAATTAGTTGAAAATTTCATGGGATACTTTCATTGCCAATGATATTTTCACCAATCCACAAGCTCATCATGTTGAAACCATCCCTCCTTCATCTCAACCCACTGCATCTATTCCTCCATCAACTCAGCCTACTAGACCCATATCATCACCATCATCAATATTTCAGAGTCAAATTGGGTCATCCAGCAGAGTTGTGGTCAAAGAGCCTAAAAATACCAAAGAGGTTGAGAATGAGAAATAATTCAAGACCTATCAGAGGGGACTTAGGCAGGTGTTTCCTCCACAGATTGTGGAAGGGACCTTGCCTTCTTCATAAAAAAAACAGGTACACCAAGATGAGCATCAGAAAGAGGTAGTTGTGCATGAGGAAGTCGTGCAAGAGGATGAAGGGCATCATAATGAGGAAAAATATCTTGAACTAGTTTAATTGGATCAAAAATATGATCATGAGGCCTCAATATTTATTATCAAAGAGAAGGATGCCAATATCAAATAACTACAAAATAATTTGGATAAAGCTCAGTTTGTCATTTCATTTCTTGAGTAGGAGAATAAGCATATAAAATATCAACAAGTACTTATGGAGCTCGAGATGCTCAAAGAAAAAAGAGGTAAGGCCATGATGTCACTTGATGATCTTGATCATGACGACATTCAAACCAGCAAAACAAGACCTAAGACAAGAGGTCTTAAGAGAGCTCTACAATAGCAGAAGATTGAGGATGAAAAACTCACTTTTGAGGAGAGGACTGCTAAGGAGGTTGAAGATGATAGAGAGATATGGCTTGATAGGTTCAACCTTCACCTTGAGAAAACCCTCCACAAGGAAAAAAAAATAACAATATGCTCAGAAACATGTCTAACAGTTACATCAGAAGAAACAAGGCCTGTAGCATTAAACTCAAGCAATTGGAGGAGAAACATAAGAAAACCCTAGCCAAGAAAAAGGAAGGAGAAAAACTTGACATCCTTGCTGAGGCATCTCTCATTTCTTATCATACTTCATCAGGCTTCTATAAAACAATTTTGAAGATTTTTCAAGGGAAATTTTGAAATTTTGGGTTTTTGCAAATTTTTGACAATTTTTAGCTCAGTAAGACTATCAGGAGCGCAATGCCCTAGGTGTTGAGCTTCTTCTAGAGGCCTCAAAATGAAAACTCAATACCACCATTGGATTAAGGAGGCCTTAAATAGTCAATTTTGACACTTTTCTAAGAAAATTTAGGCAATCTGCTAGGGAGAAAGGTTAAAAAACACCTCAAAAATCATGTTTTTACCCTGTTTTTCAGCTAGGTGCTACACTCCTGAACATTCTTGGGAGGCTGAATTTCTGGAGGGAAAAAGCTTATATTTTTTGTTAACCAAGAATATTTCTAGAAACTAGACATGACAGGCTTTCCAATGAGCTATCTTGAGCTCAATCTGGACATCAGCAACCTCCTCAAAATCTGAGCTGAAGATGGAGATGTGCTCCTGACACTGGTGTTGCACTCCTGACCAGTGACTAATATTTATGATTTTTTCTCAGTTTTTTGAGTTTCACCATGGAAATTTGTTATAGGTCAATTTTTAGAAATTATATACAATATGCATGTATATATCCGGACTCTCATGTTCTCACAATATTTATCTTCTTGCAAAATACAGAATCCTTCCACTATAATTCTTGCGGAAATTTAATCAACAATTGCAAAACACATGAAGCAATAAAAACACACATAACATAGTTGTTTAACAGGAAAGCCTGAAGCTGAAAACCCCAACTATCATATTATGTGTATCATGGAGATCATATGACAATCTCATACAAACATACAAAGCTTATCACAAGCTCTCATTACAGTGCAATCATCATACACTAATCAGGACCAATCTTGCAAATCCATGCACCGATCTTTGCCTCCTGCTAGCCTGCCTCCATTGCGCAATCCAAGCTGATTACAAAGACCAATTCAATGTAATCCCTCTCTCATTGAATGATTTATTATCATTGGAAACTCCAATGTATATGTAGATGCAATTCATGCATGACTAATAGTCACAACTGATAGTCACACTGCTCTTTCACCTACCTCTTCACTGGTCCCCACTGAAACTGTCCATGCAATGAAGTTAACTGATGTATTATTTAGTTGATTAATGAGTTTATAATTAGTGAATTAATTCACACCACTCTCACTAGTTTATCAATCAGTTAGACTAGATACAACTAGCTCAACTGTGTCTAACTGAGTTAAACTAAATTCAACTCCACCAACTACTTCTCCAACTCCACCAAACTCTGTCACATGAGTTCTAGCTGAAGTCCTCCATGAAATAGCTCCACTTAACCCTTAGGAATAGCGTAATTCCTTCTGTCAGCGCCTGTGCCACATCTATGCACTTAACTGAAGTGCTCTAAGAGAATAAGATAATGTTTAGAGTCCAAATATTATTAAGAGCTAATAATATTTGACATTTCTATTTTTAGACTGGCAATCTAAAAATAGATTCCGCCCAATATGTCTAAAAATAGAAGTCCATCTATTTTTTTCAACTTGACCAACCATCCACAAATAGCATCCCGCAACTCATAGAATATGATCGAAATGTCTAAAAATAGACTTTGCGACAAAAATCACCTGTGTGGGCCCCACCTAGTTTAGGTGATCACTTTCCAACTAGGATCAGGAATGATGTTTCAGGATGCCTTCTTCACTGTTTCTTGTTGCAATATTCAAAAAAATTTTAGCATCATTCCCCATGACCTGTTCAAACTGGACATCATCCCCAGGACCAATAAAATAGGGTCTATCATCCCCTTACATTTCAGTTGCTATATGCCCTAAGAGAAGAACAATTCATTCATGGATTCTAATGTGAGATTTCCAAGGTTTTATGTATATTTTATATCACCTATGAACTCACCAATGCTGCCTCTAAAGGGAATAACTGTGTTTCGTATGCAACATCCTCCATTCAAGGGTGCACTACAATACACTTCTTGACATTCAAGAGTGCGCTGGTCACCTGGGAGCGGAATTCTCATTATTTCAACAATCTCCACATGGCTAGTGCCTTCTAGAAGAGTCCATATGTGTCAAAATTAGAATCCAAGTCTCCATATATTACCTTTGAACTTGGGAACATGTCTTTCCTAATATTAGAAAGTCATTCATTGAGAAACTACCATTAGTTTCCCCATAAATTGAGCACAGATCCTAGTGTTAGGAAGGAACAATTTTGGTAAATAAATGTTGTTGGATTCTCATTTGAGAGAGTGAAAGTAATGATATGTTGCTGGTGTGATGTTGGATGTGATGAGGCTAGGATGAATCTGGATTTGGTGACATCAAATCGATCATTGGTTGTAACCTCCCCCTTATACTCTTTAATAAAGATTGATGTTCATTTTCCCATATATGTATTTGTTTATCTTTCTATTTCTCATAAAATGGATTCTTTAATGATATATATGTTTCACATCTAATAAATTTGAGTGATTAATATAAGTAGGCATCTGTATATTGAAATATTTGTTCTATTCTTTGTTTGCAAGAGTTAATCTAGTGATCTGAGTTGGATTGAAGGTGACCACAAAAGCGGCAGAAGGAGAAGGAGAAGCGCTTGGATTGCAAGTAGGTTCTTCTATCATTCTTTGTGTTTGCTTATTTTAGAGAAAATGTTAGCAAAGTATTTCATCTATTGTTCTAAGTGTCTATCACCTCACTTAGGGAATTTTATTTATCCGTAGATCACATTTCTGCATAACAAATTGGTGACTTCGCTGGGGAGTTTTCTATCATTCCTGGTGTTTTTTCCTCTATTAATCCACATCATTAAAATATAATTTCAGTTATTAGAATTTTGAATGAAATAATTACGTTAGAAGTGTGTTCTGTAGCTTGCATTTTCAATCACTAATGTGCTCAATGCACTGTTGGTCAAGACACAGTGCACTGCATTGCACTGTCTCCCACTCAGGGGTGAACTGCAACACATTGTCTCCCCTTAGAGATTGTGTTGCCCCCTTAGCCAACCAAATTCCATTCAAATTTTTCATTCCTATCATTCTCAGCCATTTTTTTGTTTTATTCTTAATTGTATGATACCTCCTAGAGACCAATGAACTTACTTGATTCTTCCTCCTTTGAAAAATAATTTTGTTCAATGTCTCTTTAGTGTTTTTCTCTATCATTGGAAAATCAAATTCAAATTATTTTATTTCTTCATTAGATCCATTTATTTTTGTAGAGGAAATTATCGTTAAATTCTTCATTTCCTGTAGGAAAAATTGTAGTTCCATTATTTGTTTTTCCTAAAAGAGAAATTGTTGTTAAATTCCTCGTTTCTCAAAGAAGAAAACACTTTTTTTTGTTGATTTGATGCATCTAGTTTCCTTTCTTGCATTCACATTAAGGGAGCTGGAAAGAAAAACATGCATGTGCATATAGTGAATTGTGTGTGTTGCATAGGAACAAGTTAGGAAAGCTACATTTTAGTTTGTGCTCTTTGTTGTTTGCTCTAAAACTGATTGCTCTTTCCCTTAGTAGCTAGGATTTTCATTGGAAATGCTAAAATTGAAAATTTTTCTTATCATTTTATTTTTCATTTTTAGTAATTTCCATCACATCACATGGTGAAACTCAAACACAAACTTTCTAAACAAGATCAACTTAAAATTTACATCAATTTACCTAGGAAAGCATTGGAACCATAACGATAACATTTAGAAGGTCTAGGCTAGAGATGTGTTCCAGCATTGTTAAACATAGCAGCTGTCATTAACTTGCATGTGATAAATTCCAAGTGTGATACCTCAATCCATGTACGTAAGTATATCGGAGTTCGTCCACGTACCTTCGGGTATATCGAGCAGTGTTATAGTACGAAAAGTATAACAGGGTGCTCTCACTGTTCGGTTTTGCATTAGACAACGCTAATATGGATTTGGGCCTCCACGTAACTTTGAGTATATTTGGGAGGAAAAATTTAGGTTGTTATCCATCCATAGTGAACCAATTCAGTCGCCTTGTAATTTGTGATACACCGAACATAGCATTCAGAAAGATTGCCTACCCGTACTTCTTGATTCGTCAGGAGGTATTTTGCAGTTCACAATTACTTGGTAAATTTTTTTCCTAGAATTACCCTTTTATTTTGTTTATTTGTTTTTGGTCATAAAATAAATCAATCATCGTGGAAGAAAAACACCCCTTTCCCCATCGTTCATGTAGAATAGCACTGAAACCACCTTTACCATTGGAAGCCATTTTTGGTCAGCGAAGGCGACATTGCTCTACCAAAACTAGTACTATCAGTACCTCTGGTGTGACAGCATCCTCACATATACTATAGTTGGCACAAGTTGTTTCTAGAAATCCTAGTTCATATAATGTTGTTGAGACAAAGTCCTCACAACTACCCATGGTCACAATCCATCCAATCAGTGAGACCATACCTCTCGAACCTGACGTTTTTCAATTGGAAGTTGATCCGGATCCTATCATTTTTTGCCAGAACATCTGAATCTCGAATTCAAACGACCGAAATTTGTTCCTGTATCAGTCACCCCACAATATATTGTAGCCATTAAGTATCCCATATCACGCAGTCAACCTCCTAAAATATAATTTGGGCCTAACGACGAAATCCTTCCACCTGGTTTAATTTCGATTGAAGAAATACTACAAGATGAAACACCTTTAACTCCAACTCATTTTTGGGTGGAGCTTTACCTGTACGAGTCTTTTCCTCAATCACCCTCTTCTTCTTTTGTTGATCCTTTGTCTATTAGAGTTCTCGTAGATCTATTAGGGTATACATTTGGTCAAATAACCATGCCTAAGCCAACATCTTCGGCTAGACCATCTATTCCAGTTGCAACATCACCTGCTCTTGCTACCCCGCCGATGTTCACAACTTCACTAGAGTCACATTTATATGGTGGCCCTTCCGTCCTACCTGGTTACCAATATTTATCTGGAACCTTCTCTGGTGCATCCTCAAACTCATGGAATTCACCAATGTCATCATCTGGTATTCTAACTGGTAAATCTATAATGAGCACTGAATTTCTTGATCCTTTATATACATCATTAGGGCAATATCAAGCTGGTCCATCTGAGTATATTCCATCTAGTACAATTTCATGGACTCCCTGCATTTGGAGAACAATATTTTCCATATTATTATTCTCCTCATGTTGAGGGGCAACATATGGTCACCCATATTGACAATAATCCATTGTTATTTGGTCATCCTAATGTCGGAATGAATGTTTTCCAGTGGCAGCCCACTTTACCCATCCAACCACAAACGATTTTACACTCTTATCAACCGGTTCAACCTATTGCACCCACATCTACTCCACTTGTTAATACATCCTTACCCATGTCACAGGCTCAAAATGTGGTACCTCAACCATCTCAAGAGGGTCCTTCAACCCAATACCCTCAAGTATTGAGCCCTCAGACTCCAACTCCTTCGACTGGTTTGCAACAACCACCTGTATCCGAAATTATTTATTCACAAGTTGTATTACCATATTATGGGATGTCGCAGCCACAACCAGGTTATACCTATCTGCAACTGAATCCAATATATCCTATTTTGGGTTATAATATTGTTGGACATACCCCTTGGCAGCCATAATAAAAAATTCCACAACTTTCATTTCAACAAGTAGCATACCCAGGTTTTGGTCAATGGAATCCTCAAGTGTTTGATTTTCAAAACAAACCCTATCTGGGTTACCAAAAATAGATCCCTTATGTTGGTGCTCAAAGCCCTGTTGCCCAAGAAATTCCATCATACCCTGGCTATGCTCAATGTGACTTAGATTGACAGTTGCCTTTTTTGCAACTTTAGAGTTACCGGATTTAAACTGGCTCACCAATGATTCAATCAACTATGCTCCTTGGTGGTCGATGATACCTCATAAATTACCCTTGAATATTCCTAAGTTCAATGGAAACCCTGGGGAAGACCTGTCGATGCATGTCATGACTTATCATTTGTGGTGTTCATCTAACTCTTTAAATGATGACTCCATTTGACTACGTATTTTCTAGCGTCCGGCCTCAAAATGATACATTGAGTTACCAAGAGCTTAATTTTATAATTTCACTTCCTTAGCTACTGTCTTTCTGACCCACTTCTAGTTACCCATACAATATGAAATTGGAATGTAACTCTTGACTAATTTTAAACAGACCAATTCTACTCACATTTCTGATCATATTCATGAGTGGCATCATCATCATAGAATGGTTAAAAAATTTGTTCATGATCAGCTCCTTTCTAAGTGATTCATTAAGTCCCTGTTACCATCTATAACTGAGGATGTGGACAAGGGTGGCATCGTCACTGAAGAGTAAGTCATTGCTCATGCCCAATATTTGGACTTGATTTACACTTAGTTTGGCAAGCTCTATGAGAAAATTCCCAACACGTCGCGATCTAATTTTACTGTTCCTCCTCCATCTAAGGACTCTCATATCAGAGATGGTATGATCAGTACTACAAGAATACATCACTCTACTGCAACTAATCCTACACCTTCTTCTAAAATCCATATCATGTGATATGATAAGGGAAAAAGTGACAAGCAACCCGGAAGTAAGAAAAAGGGGAAATCAAAGAAAAATCAAACTTCTACCCCACATGAAAGATCATCTGATCAATCATCTTGAAATGGGAAACCTCCTTACCCTTGCATAATCTATAATGAGGAACACTTTGTTCATGACTGTCCTCACTGTGCTGAAGTCTCAAAATTTTCCCTCCCAGAAGTAGGCTTTGTTGTTGGAAATTGGTGGAATCAATCTGGCAGATTCCAATCTTGTAGTCTTTAATAATATGGGATATGTGCTGCAATTACCAGTAGAATTGACATTCTCCATCCAATTAAATGTTCTCAATCACCTCATTCATCGTAATATTATTGATGAGGGAGCATATACGTGCATTATGTCTCTAAACTACTGGAAGTCACTTGGCTCGCTACGCTTATCGCAATCGCCTACGACGTTGAAAGCTTTCGACAGACGTACATATAAGCCTTGTGGTATTATCAATAATCTGCATGTTGAACTAGGGGGAAAAACAATGAATGTTGAATTTGAGGTCGTTGACAGACCCCTTGATTACAACATTTTACTCAGAAGGCCATGGGTATATGCTATGACTGCGATCGTCTCTACATATTTTAGAATGATCATATTTCCACATAAAGGTGTCATCAAGTCATCAATCAACTATCCTTCTTTGCCTCCAGTTCCTAGGTAACTCAAAGCATTTTGTTAGTTCACGCACCCCAACTCGCACTTCATAACATTGGTGTAGGACTCTTAAGGGATTCCACTCTCATGGGAACCTTTACATTACCACCGCCTGCGACATCGGCAGAAATTGAAAACATAGAGACCTGCTACATGATATCTTCCACTCCATCTGGCTTAAGGAAGATTACGAGTGATTCTGAAGTTGTTACGTTGGACGAATTTCTGTCACCCAACCCAATTGAGCTGGCATAGCAATCAATCTACATGGCTTGGACAATGAATATGAAATCATCGTCGCCAGTCGTTTGGGTTGTTCGTTCATTAGAGTTTGGTACTCCATATGATATTTTTTCCTCAACTTTATTGATAGATGAGAATATTGTGGAATCCATGATGCCAAAAGGAGAACCATGGGAAGATCATCATCATCGCTCCCATCTTCAGGATTACAAAGAATATAATCTTATTGAACTATATCACCCATCGATCAAAACATTCCTTTCGAATTCTTTTCCTATTATTGAAATTGAATCCAAGCGAAACTTATCAAATATTGAAGAAACCATTTCTATCCATATGTAGACCAAACCCAACGCTGTAGAAAACATTCATGTCAACATGTATTGTTCTCCATCAATACTCGAAACATATCGCTCTCCCTTTCATGAATTTTGTGATGTATTTTCTTGGTATTACGAGGAAATTCTAGGCATAAATACTAGTATCATTGACCACACCATTTTTATGTACCCTAATGTCAAACAAATATGTCAATGTCTTCGTCCTGTTCATCCGAAGAAGGCCGCTGCCATTAAAACAGAAGTTGAAATTTTTATGCGTGCTGGTTTCATTTACCCTATCCCGCTAACTGAGTGGGTTTCCAACATTGTTCCTGATATGGAAAAAAAAGGAACCATTAGAGTGTGTGTCGATTATCGGGATGTAAATATTGCTTGTCCAAAACACAACTATCATACTCCCTTTATCTACTAGATTATCGACGATTGTGCTGGATGCGAAATATTTTCATTCATTGATGGATTTTCTGGCTACAATCAAATCAATATTCGCCCAGAGGACCAATATAAGACAACATTCATCTGTCCCTGGGGCACATTGGCTTATCAGAAACTCCCGTTTGGTTTAAAGAATTCTTGGGAAACTTTTCAGAGAGTAATGTATTATGCTTTCAATGACATAAAGCACATTTTTCAACCCTATCTAGATGATTTACCCATGCATTCATGAAACCAGACTGATCACCTGATGCATTTGAGAGCTATCTTTCTACGCTGTTGACACTAAAAAATATGCCTCAATCCACATAAATGTGTGTTTTGTGATGGTTTTGGTCATTTGGTAGGATTCTTCATCTCAAAAAAAGGAATTAGAATCGACCCATTGAAGGTCTAGACCATTCTTGATTTTCCTGTGCCATCAAATTTTCTTCAGTTACAGAAACTTCAAGGAAAGGCTAACTTCTGAAGGAGGTTCATACCTAACTATGCCGAAATGGCTAAAGGATTTACTCAGATCTTGAAAAAGGGGATTATTTTCCATTGGGATAAGGTTTTGCAAGCTTCTTTTGATGTTTTCAAGCATAATCTTGTCCAGGTGTCATTAATGTATCCGCCCAATTATCAGAGTGATTATTTCTTATATATTGTCGAAGGTGATACGACCATTTATATGGTTTTGGTCCAAGTATAAAATGAGATATAACATCTGATCTATTAGTTGAATCGTAATCTCAATGATACAGAAGTGAAGTATTCATACGTAGAAAAACCTGCCTTGGCGACTGTTCAAGATGTCCAAATATTTCACCTCTATATCTTGTTCCGGAGGACCATTGTCATTTCAGATTGCAGCCCCATGACTTACATATTATCATGTCAATTTCTGTGGGGAAATTATTCAAAATGGATTTTTGTTTTACAGGAATTTGATTTGGAATTCATCAAATCCAAGTCAAAAAAGTCTTTAGTTTTGGCTAAGCTTCTATACGACCTTCCCTCTGATAGTACTGCTACTATATCAGAACCATCTATTCCTGATGAGTCTCTGTTTCTAATTGGATCATCTGATCCTTGGCATGGGGATTTTATCATTTATCTCCAGACTCAGACTTTTCAGCCGGATACCTCTCGCTCTGACCAATGACGTATTTGATACCAAGCCAAATATTATCTGATCATCGACGATACACTTTATTGTCATATTGTTGATACAATTTTAAGAAGGTGCCTCACTCATGAGGAGGCCGAAAAGGTTTTAAATGATTGTCATGTTGGAGCTTATGTTGGACACTTGTCAAGATACGCTACCGCACAAAAGATCCTCACGGGCAGAATTTGTAATGCTTTCCAGATATTTGATCGTAAAATCCGTAAACCGCCAGCACCAATGCATCCTATTTTATCTGTGGGACCATTTTAAAAGTGGGGCATTGACTTCATGACCTGTAACCCCCGTTCATCTAGGGGGAATGGTTATATTATTGTCGCAGTAGACTACTTTACCAAGTGGGCTGAAGTGATTCCTACATTCAACAACATTGGACAAACAACTACATTATTTTTCTTTAATCATGTCATTTCACGGTTGGGTCCCATAGGTTATAGTCATAGATCATGGATCACATTTTCGCAATCATATGATGAATGAGTTGACTACCAAATTAGGATTGTCACATGATAGTTCTACTCCTTATTATCCACAATCAAATGGATAAGTTGAGGCTATTAACAAGATTCTTAAACAAATGCTTCAACAAATGATAGGATTTCATAAAATAAATTGGAATTTTATCCTATACTCGGCTCTGTGGGCATATCAAAACTCGGTGACAAATGCAACTAGATTTACCCCATTTCAATTGGTGTATGGTCTAGAAATTATCTTGCCAATGCAATGTGAAATATTGTCATTAAAACTCACAATCGACTTGTTACCTGACACCTCTACTGAAGAAACACGTCTTTTTAACCTCATCCATCTTGATGAAATGCGTCGTGAATCCCAATTGGCCAACGAAGCGCATAAGAGACATATAAAGGCACAATACGAAAAGCATGTCCAGCCTTGCATTTTCTCAGAGGGTGACTTGGTCCTTCTTTATGATCAGGAAGTTGATGTAATAGGTACAGGGAAATTTGAACTGTTATGGCATGGCCCCTATATTTTCAAAAGAGTTCTTGCTAAGGGTGCCTATGAGTTGGTAGATTACGATGGAATTATGTTGGTGCAACCCCGAAATGGGTTGTATCTCAAATGTTACTATGCTTAAACATGACTGTAGTAAACTATTATATTATATTGTATATATGTTGTTGATTTGCATTTACTGTCTTAGTTTGTTTTTCAAGAGTTTTTTTGAAGTTAGTAATACACTTTACATTTCATCGCAAATGTATGAATCTTTGGAACCATTCGTTGGAATTTTTGATGGTGCTAGTTGTAGTATGCAGAATCTATCCTCTGCAGCGTGGGCCATTTTCACTCCGAACGATGAGTTAGTGAGTTTTCAAGGGATTTTTATTGGTCGATCTACAAAAAATATCACTGAGTATAAAATGTTGATAGAACTTCTCTCTGATGCCATTTAATTTGGTATTAACCATATGATCATTAGGTTAGACTCACAACTTGTGGTACTGCAACTTACTAGTGTTTATACTGTCAGAAATCCAACACTGCATTGTATGTTCCTAAGAGTTCAACTTTTGGAAAGAGATTTTGATTTCATTGAATATCAACACATTTCTAGAAACTTGAACACATTAACTGATTCCTTAGCGAATTATGATATAAACATACATTTGCAACACATGTAAAGACATATTTTCAATTCACATCACATAATTGAATAGGATTGCGCAATAAACATAAGAAAATATTGAAAACAAATAAATAGATAGAAAAATAAAAAACATGGTCAAAACATTCTTACCTATTGCACCCAATCGACCGTTGAAGTTCAGGGTAAAAACTAGTTCAGAACACCTATTTTTCAAATGGTAACATTCAAATGGTAAAACTCTTTTAATTAGTCATATTATTATTTCAAATCATATTTATTGCCGTGACTATGGTTTTTATTCATTTTCTACTATGAAACAAGTATTTTAAATCCATTTGATGTTGTTATGAACAAGTTTACAACTGACATAGAAAATTAGTTTTGCACACTTATTCAAGAAAGATTTGACTGCAAAGCATAATTTTATCCTTATTTTTCAAGCTTTGATAAAAATGAAAAAGGAATTGAAGTTCACTTTTATCTCTTTTTTGAGCTTTGATAATAGTGAAAAAGGAACCCCTGGAGTCTTCTTTTAACTCTTTTCAGACTCCGATAATGTGAAAATATTGCTAAGCACTTGTCTTTTCGAGCTCGTAAAAGTAAATGAATCGACATATACTCAATATAAGTTTAACCTTTTCCGAACTCAGATAGATTATTTATGAAAATGGAAAACCTTAGTCAAACATGGCTAGGCGGTTCTCTTAGATATCATTTTATACTTTTTCGGATCTAAGCGTCAAATTTACAAAAAAGGACTCATGGAGTTTTCTTTTTTCCAGCTCTTTTTCAAACTCTCTAAACATGAAAAAGGACCAGGTTTTCATTGTCGTTAGGCTCGTTAAAGCATAAATTAGCAACGGTCTTGTTGATCATGGCAAGAATCGAGTTTCATTTATCGCTAGGTTTGTTAAATTATTAAATAACGATGCATATTCACCCGAAGGGTTGAATTATAAATCAAGCATATGTTATCCTCCTCAAGATTGTTAAAAAATAAAGAGGTAGTGGTTGACAAATGACTAGGGAAAATTTTGGAAAGTGAACAAAACTTTTACGGTAGTAGGTCGCTCCTGAACATGACACTTCACTCCATCATCGTGACTATTTGGGAAGGGTAATATTGTTGACGGTTCATTCATACCTATGGTTCATCATACCTTCACTTCAGTTTTGGGTCAATGTTGCCAACTCATCTCAGTGTCACGATTATGTTCAAGAGAAGTCATCCAGTGAATACTCATAAACCTTCATTTTCATGATAGTCATCCCTGAACATTGCTATATCAAGTCACATTTTGTCTCCGAAATCAATAACTCCCGTTTCGCGATAAAGTGGCTTCCTATCGACATCAACTCATCATCCAGGAAGTTTACTTAGAAACATCATCTTCTAGTACCATGAGGCTTGTTACAACATCGACAAGATCCTCACTTCTGGACCTTTCACCGAAATTTTTTTTTTTGGCGTTTGACATGAAATCATCTATTTATGCCTTAAAAAATGAAATACAGTACCTTGAGAGCCATTGACATCAATGGTGGTTCTCTCGCATTTGTTAACAACTCACATTATTGGCTGGTAATCAAATGATGTCTTACCATGTTCAACTACAAATCATATATTTGCATGGATAGACTTGTACCCGAACAATCGAGTGAATAAGATAAGAAGACCTCAGATCTAGTTTCAACCATCTGGGCTGTGATTTTTGTACAAATCATCTGTACGGTGACCTTACATACAACTCGTCATCCGAACATGGGCCTATATCTAGAGGCATGTCTGTATTGGGAAACATTCCAATGTAGATGAATTTTTGAA
Organism: Pinus albicaulis; assembly: GCA_034641835.2. Classification (NCBI taxonomy): domain Eukaryota; kingdom Viridiplantae; phylum Streptophyta; class Pinopsida; order Pinales; family Pinaceae; genus Pinus; species Pinus albicaulis. The sequence continues at coordinate 591,407,452 of CM076570.1, forward strand.
CTATGTACATGTTATTATATAGTTTAAATAGCTAATCATGGGAATGCCTCCCTCAAAAATTCATGATCAAGATAAAAATATCATGATGTAATGTATTGTAATATTGATGCAGGTTGCCACTCACCTTCAGTTCTAGCGCATCACATTGTAAAGCACTTCATTCAAATATATTATTATTATTATTTTGACTTCATGCTTTAGGGGGCAGTTGTTATAGGTCAATTTGAGCATCATTGCCCATGGCCTGGTAAAACTCAACATCATCCCCAAGACCAATGAAATAGGGTCTATCATCCCCTTACATTTCAGTTGCTATATGCCCTAAGAGAAGGATAATTCATTCATGGCTTCTATTGTGAGATTTCCAAGGTTTGAAGTATATGTTATATCACTTATGAACTCACCAACGCTGCCTCTAAAGGGACTAACTGCGTCGCTTATGCAACATCCTCCATTCAAGGTTGCACTGAAATTCACTTCCCGACATTCAAGAGTGTGTTGGTCACTTGGGAGTGGAATTCTCATTGTTCTGGGAATCTCCACATGGTCAGTGCCTTCTAGAAGAGTCCATATGTGTCAAAATTCAAATCCAAGTGTCCATCTAACACCTCTGAACTTGGGTACATATCTTTCCTATTATTAGAAAGTCATTCATTGAGAAACTACCATTAGTTTCCCTATAAATTGCCCACAAATCCTAGTGCTAGGGAAGGAAGAATTTTGGTAAAGAAATGTTGTTGGATTCTCATTCAAGAGAGTGAAAGTAATGATATGTTGCTGGTGTGATGTTGGATGTGATGAGACTGGGATGAAGTTGGAGCTGGTGACATCAAATCGATCATTGGTTGTAACCTCCCCCTTCTACTCTTTAATAAATATTTATGTTCATTTTCCCATATATGTATTTGTTTATGTTTCTATTTCTCATGCAATGGATTCTTGAATGATATATATTTTCACATTTAATCGATTTGAGTGATTAAGATAAGTAGACATCTGTATATTGCAATATGTTTGTTGTTCTTTGTTTATTCTTGCAGGAATCAATCTAGCAATCTAAGTTGGATTGAAGGCGACAACAAAAGCGACATAAGGAGAAAGAGAAGCACTTGGATTGCAAGTAGGTTCTTCTATCATTCTATGTGTCTACTTATTTTAGATAAAGTGTTAGCAAGATCTTTCATTAGTTGCTCTAAGTTCCTAACACCACACTTAGGGAATTTGGTTTATCCGTAGATCACAATTTTGCATAACAAAAATCATGATTTTACTGATGTAAATGATGGATGTAAATGTAATTATGATGCGAACTTGGACTTTTATGTGATTTTATGTATTGATTATCTGTTAATTGCGCTAAGACGTGAATCTGTTCTCTTATGGTGTATTTACTTCTGTCAATGGTTAATTGCATCTGTGCACGACTATTAGTTGATGTTAGATGAATAGATATGAATGAAGTATACTTGATTATTATGTGCAAATATATATTGAATTATTCTCTGATAATATACGAAGGGTTTGATTTGTTGATGCGTGCATCTATTATATTATCTTTTATAAGTATGTTTAGGGCCACTACATCAAAAAATTCCTCAGGGTGCAGAAACCTATTTCAAAGACCCCCCCATACTGCTTCGGGTGAGACTTTGATCTGTGAAATAAGGTCACTGCTGAAAGGACCAGTATTTGGAGGGTTTTGTTGTTTGCACGATAACTTCGAAACTGGTTTAGGACCCCTCAAGCCAAAAAATGGTTCCGTTGTCGAGACCAGAATCATTTTGAGGGAGAATTTATGTTTTGGCATTCTACACAGAATGAATTACAAGATTGGCTTGATAATAATATGCTTGAATTTGCAATCCAATAAAATAGAATTTCTAAATGGTCTACTGAAGATTGGGTACAAAAGTATATCTACACAGAGGTCCATGAAAGTTTCTTTGCCTCCTTTGTGACCAAGTTGCATCAGTGGTTGTCTCAACTTACGGAATTTCAGACCTGCACAAAGGAAGACACGATCACTCAGTGGACCCCAAAGTTATTACAACAGTTAGAGAAGACTAGCAACAAGATAACACATGTGGTAGATCATTGGATCGAATATGTTCTGGGAGGATTTATGATTGAGTTTGATATTGATCAATTTGTATCTTATTCTGAAGATGAGCAAATTTTTCAAGGGTCCTAGAGGTAAGTTCCTGCGCTCTTTAAAGTTGTGGATTAAAATTTTACTGTGTGAAAATCATACTCTATGTAGTCATATTGAGTGAATTTCCCATAGAGGCCTGACTACGCGCAGTGGAAGAACTTACTGCATAGATCTAGAAGAAGGGTTTATTTATAGTCCTCTCAAGGGTAGATCTGACAATGACGAAGAACCAAAGACTAGCAGCTCTGGTGAATCCATGCACCTTGAAGAAGAAGTCTCGCAAGAGTAGAATAATATTGGGTCGCTGGCCATAGTTCAGATCCCATGCAATCCACTTCCAAAATCATCTCACAAGTCATCCACTCCACCTCTACCTCCACCACCAGGTGTAGATATGGCTGTTTCCATGAATTTTCCTACTTTCTGTGGTATTGGGAATGAAGATAGAGACTAATTATGGTTTGTCACTGGCATTGTGTGGAAAATGCAGCAGGTGAGTAATGATGATGTTAAGAAAGCACATTTAGCCACTTATTTTCAAGATCATGCGCTGGACTGGTATATAAGGTATGTTTCCACAAATCCTCATGCCACTATTGATAATTTGAAGGCAACACTAAAAGACCAATTCAAGAGGCTGAAATCATTTGTGCAATGTGTCACTAAGTTGAAAGAGATTCTTCAAGAACTGAATGAATCTGTATGGGATGCAGATAAAAGGTTGAAGTGCACTATCAAAGACCCAAAATTGACTATTGATGATACCCAACACAAGGAATGGTTTATTTCTATGCTTCTCCCACATCTGCGCCAGCCCTTGAGTCAACAAAATATTTCCATGCAGGTTGAGGCCGTAGAAACTACAATGAAACTAGAGGCTTCATCAATACTTGTTGTGAAAATCAGGACCCAGCAGATCCAAAGTCAGTTGGAAGCGATGCATTTAGAAATACAAAGTTTGTGCAAGGATAAGGGAAAGGAGGTATGCGTAGATGTATGGTGCATATGATGCAAAGTTGTTGGGCATCATAAGGATCAATGCCCTATATTCAATGATTATCTGCAAGCTGGAGGACCAAGCCCGCTGAAGAGCGGGGTCAGACCAAGTGGGAGACCTAAATTATGGTGTGCAATTTTTCAAGCTATGGGTATGCATGCGACATATTACTATCTGAGGATTGAAAAATATGTGTCTGAGCTAAAGCAACCTTTTTGCAAGTTTTTCTCATAATTGGGACATGACGAACAACACTTTTGCAGCTTTGATTTAATGATTGATCGAGCTGGCCTCTATCAAATTCACGCTGAGCCTACCTCACCACCATCCCTGTCTAGGCGTGGTGGATTACAGACTAGAGGATGAGGAAGAGGAGGAGGAGCTGGTCGAGGAAGGGGACAACCCATCTGCTACAATTGTGGAGACGCTCACCATTATGTGCATGACTGTCCAAATCCAACAAGACAGCCCTACAAGAACTGTAGGAAATTTGATCATGTAATGAAGATTGTCCTGTTTTGATTTCCAAGATGAAGGAAAAGAAAACATGAAATCCTACTCAAAATATTCAGATGGTAAGATCAGAGCTATGCGGAGAAGAACAAAGCGTGAATGTTGTCACTAGGAGTGGTGCAGCCACTGGTGAAGACAAAGGGAAGAAGCCGAATGTTGATCTCTGGATTCGAAAAGAGCCTGAAAAGAAGGAAGGATTAAACTTACAATTCGAAAAAGACACCTTTTTAGAAGCGAAAAATGGATTCGTAGAATCAAGTGCATCAACATCAAATAGACCTATGAATGTAGTCAGAGTAGACGAGGAAATAAAGCCATTTTTACAGGCTTGTATCAAGCTATTGCGCAATAAAAAGGTATTTGAGAACCTCTAAGCATTAATAGACAATTGTGTAGAAAAAGAACAACCCCAGATGGAACACAAGGTTGTCAATAAGATATATAAGAATAAAAGAAGAACCAGACGAGAGTTGCGCTTGACTGCTCAGATTGGTTCCTATGACATGGATTAGGTCATTTTGGATCTAGGATATTATGTGAATGTCTTACCTAAGCAGACTTGGCAACGCATGGGAGAAACTAAGTTGGAATGGTCTACTATTTTGCTGAACATGGAGAATTAATAGAATATTATCCCATTAGGAAGTCTCTCGTTGATTGTAGTAGATATTGAAGGAGTAAAGGTGCTCGCAAACTTTGAAGTCATACATATTGTGGATGATACTGATCCCTATCCTACACTGTTGGGTTTATATTGGGATATTGATATGGATGAAATCATTAATATTAAGAGAAGAATTATGGTATTTGAGAATAGTGGAACTAGAGTTGTGATTCCCTTAGACCCTATAGAAGGTGCATGATATACAAAGCCGATGCACGTGGATGACGATGTTGACCATATATATAAGCTTACTATGTGAGAGGATGACTGGATCAACCCAATAGATGATGGAAGACTTAACTAGGAGAAATATAGTTCTTGCTTCCTAGATTCAGATGAAGAACAAGAGAGCTGGTAGAACCAACTATATTAAGTATATACACTGCGTTGCAATCAAGTGACAAGAGCTATTCGATGCATATCATCAGAGGTATGAGAATTACCTTACTATGATGGTCTGACTAATGTCAAATTGTTTAGGAGAACTTGAAAGGGATGTTATATAAGCACAAAGATTCCATGCACTTTATATCATGCTACGCTCTACCCCAACACGCTGGTGGGAGACACACAAAGAAAACTTGGGTAACTGGGAAGAATGCACCCATATGATGAGACTGCGATTTGAGAATCCAAATACCAGAATGGAAGAGACCTATTATGGAAAAGGTGATCCGTGTGGACATTTGGATAAATGGACTGAAGAATGGGGCACAAAGCCAAGACCAGAATGGGTGCACATTTTCATCAACACTTTGGGGAAGGTTCCTACGGATTGGTACCTAGAAACTAAGCTGCAATGAGGAACCAATGAATGGAATGCGCTGACAGAAAGTTTGATTTTAACCTTCAGCTTTGAAAGTGGGTTCGACTGCTTGGGTAAAGCACTGGGCATTCAAGAGGTCATCTTTGACACCACAAAACCAAAGGTAGAGCATGCCTTACTAGCATGGGATGCTAGAGGAAGGACATTGTCAATTGAAAAAATTTGACAGTTGAAGAGAACGAGGAAGATCCTAGGAATATTACAATCCATGAATCTAAGGGACAATGTGCAGTTTTTGGGACTTCAATTGAGTCACTATATGTGACTAAGCCTCTAAATATTCGACAAGTAAACATTGTCTCAGAAGAAAAATCGAAATTAGCGAAGATCAGAGATTACTGGGATGATGATATGGTGGGAAAGGACGTTGAGTTGTTGACTGAGTATCAGTACCTATTTCCTACAAAGTTTTCTGAGATGAATGGGATAATAGGAGATCTCGGGGTAGTGAATATTACGTTGAAACCTGATGTGCAACTTGTGAAGCAACGCCCGTATAGATTGAATCCAAATATAAGAAGAAAGTCAAATAAGAATTGGAGAAAATGGTTGCTGCAAGAATCATTGAACCAGTGTAAGAATATGATTGGGTGAGTCTATTGGTGGTGTAGGATAAGAATACTAAGGGATAAATAAGCATTTGCATGGATCTACGCAAATTAAATGATGCTTGCGTACATGACCTATTCCCGACCCCATTTTCTGATGAGATCCTCAAAAATTTAGGAGGACATGAAGCCTATTCATTTACATATGGTTTCTCAGGATATCACCAGACCAGAATTGTGTCAGAGGATAGAAGTAAGAAAACCTTCGCAAAAAAATGGAGATCCTTTCAGTATACAGTCATGCTATTCGGTCTGAAGAATGCACCAGCTATCTTATCACGTGTATTAGTAGCTGCATTCAAGGAGTATATCCATAATTTCTTAGAAGTATACTTTGATGATTGGACTATCATTGGGTTTTTGAAAAAGCATGTATCAAGTCTGCACCTAATGTTGGATACTTTTCGGAAGTATCGTATCTCACCTAATCTGAAGAAGTGCATATTTTTTGTGCCATTTGGGATCTTGCTTGGTCATATTGTTTATCAACAAGGATTGATGGTGGACCCAACCAAGATCACAGTTATTGTTAACTTGGAAGTTCTTGTAAATGTCAAACTATTGCACTCCATTTTGGGGCATACAGGGTGTTATTTCTAAATTGGTACTGATGGGCTACTCCACTAGACAACTTAGAGTAACTCTTTCAAACCAGATTTTGACTGAGGATTAGCCTCATTAGCCTGAGAGGGCTCTCTCAAATTTACTTATGATTTTCTCAATTAGGATTCAATCATATGGCTAAATTAGTGATATGTACTTTAATGTATTTGATTACAAGTGAAAAATGAAATAGGGTTCACTAACATTGGGTTTATGGAGTCAGTGTGAGAGAATTCAATGACAATGGTTCTCTGTGTGGAAGCATAGGCTTTTAATGGTTCAATGGAAGGACAATACACTCACATGAATATTCAATAACTTAATGTTAAAAGGAAGTCAAAGCATGCAGAAAATGAATTCTGGGTAATTCAACATCAAGATATTGGAAACAAAATATTAAGAAACATAAGATATAAGAATCATTGAAACTGTTGTAACATATTTTGGCACTCCTAAAATTTTTAATTTTTGGTGAAAAATTGTCAAGCGAAAAATGCTAAGAAATATATTATTATGATTTTGAAAGGTTTATTTCTTTTATATATTAATTTTTAATTGAAAATATATTATTTTTATAAAAATATAATTTTTTATGGAAATATTTGTTTTAAATTTAAAAATTATATTATAATTTTTTTTTTAACCTAAGTCTTATCTAGCATTTCAAATTATAAAGGACGATCTCCATTGATTTCAGACCCCCTTGATCTTTTCGATATTTAGCTGAGTTGGGGGGTCCTAAATCCTGTTTTTCCAAAACAGTTAATGGGTACGTGGTAGCATCTGAAGTTGTTCACACCCCCAACAACAAAACTACGTACTATTGAGGACCCCCTTTGAGTTTCTTCTCATGGTTTTCAATGAAAATGTAGGAAACTCGGTTCAAGTGTTGAGGATTCTACATTGGGTAACTTATCATTGTTTTATGGATGACCTATCTACTAAAAAATTACTCCATGAATCTAGATGCCCTAGTTAATGAATCGATTTTTGGTCCAGAGAAAGGGAAGGTTACCCATATGCACAGAGAGTAGCTAAAAATTACCATGGAATTGCAAAGTTTGATCCCGCCACTGGAAATAAATTCAAGGCGAAGCACTGGCCTAAATATGTTTTCAAAGAGCTTTCCCAAAAGATGCTTTGATGATTGGAATAGTAGTTACTTTTTTTGCAGAATTCCCAAAGCCCTTTTTTGCTATATATTCCTCTTTTCTGCAAAGGGATTATGATCAGGTTATACATGATGTAGACTCACAAAAATTGCATGTTAGATTTGCGATGGATAGAGTAGGGCTAGATGGAGCAGATTGTCCAACTCATTGTGGAGCATTTGATGTGACTTATTTGTCTTGTCTTCCAAATACTATATTCATGGCATCTTCTAACAAGCCAAACTGTTTGACGTGGTTGCAACTGTAGTTGTTATCAATGATGACCCTGGTTGCTTCATATTAGAACTACTCTTATGGGAGGACTATAAATAGTAAAATATGTTGAGATTCAACAAGATGATGAGCTTAGTGAAAAGAGTCGCCTTCATTAAGTGGGCCTGCAAGCTATTTTTGGTGCAAGTCTATTTTTAGACTATGTCTATTTTTAGACATGATGATCATATTTCAGAAGTTGCAGGATGCTATTTGTGGATGGTTGATAAAGTTGGAAAAATAGATGAAATTCTACTTTTAGAATATTGGGCGAAGTCTATTTATAGATCGTCAATCTAAAAATAGATGCATGTCGATTATTATTAGCTCTTAATAATAATCAGACTCTAAACAACAACTTATTCTCTTGGAGCACTTCAGTTCAGTGCAAAGATGTGGCACATCAGCTAACAGAAGGAATTACACTATTCCTAAGGTTTTACTGGAGCTAATGCATGGAGGACTCAGTTAGAACTCAAGTGGCAGAGTTATGACATAGTTGGAAGAAGTAGTTATGGAGTTGTATTCAGTTTAACTCAGTTAGACTCAGTTGAGCTAGTTGTATCTAGTCTAACTGATTGATACACTAGTGAGAGTGGAGTGAATTAATTAGTTAATCAATTCATAAATAATAACTCATTAATCAACTGAACAATACAACAGTTAACTACAGTGCATGGCAGTTTCAGTGGAGACCAGTGGAGAGATAGGTGAAAGGGCAAGATATACTATCTGTTGTGACTATAGTGATGCATTGATTGCAACACACACACAGTGGAGATGCCAATGATGATTGTGCAGTCAAGGATGGAGTAATTATAATTCATTCAGAGCTATGCTTCAGTAGATATTGCGCAGTGGAGGCAGGCTAGTAGGTGGCAAAGATCGGTGCATGGATTTGCAATATTAGGCCTGATTAGTGTATGACAATTGTACTGTACTGAGAGCTTTTGATCAAATTTGTATGTTTGTATGAGATTTTCATATGATCTCCATGTTACATAATATATAGTTGTGGTTTTTAGCTTCAGGCTTTCCTGGTTAAAAATTGTGTTATGTGCGATTGAATATTTTTGTTTATGCTTCACATGTGTGTGCAATTAATTTTTCCGCAAAAGATTAACAGGTGGAATAGATTCAGTATCTTGCATAAAGTTAAATAGTGTGATATCAAGTGGATATTGGACATATGCATGATTAGTGCATATAATTTATACATGGTATCAGAGAATTGTTGATTGAATATTGCAATTGTGAAGTGAGTTTGTGCTGGTGGACAATTCGAATTTGCTACAGAAGATTCTTGGTGCAGAAATCAAGTATACATTGAAATGTCTTTCAACAGGTTGAGATTGGAGTATGCCCTTGATGGGAGCTAGAATTACATAGCCTGGAAGGACAGGATGGAGGCAGTATTGGAGGATAATGGGCTGAATGAGTTCATCGATAGCGATGTTCCTAAGCCAGGTTATAGCGATGTTGCATTACTTGACGCATGGAAAAAGAAGACTGCAAAGACGAGGATGATTCTATTGGAAGGTGTGAAGGACCATATTGTGTCTAGCCTTTATGGGAAAGCCACTCCATTCTTAATGTGGAAGGCTTTGACAGACTTTTTCCAAAGCAGAAGTGACCAGAGGAAGTTGGTGCTTAAAGAGAAGCTCAGAAAAATAAAAATGGAGAAAGGCGACAGTATTCCAAAATACCTCACGAAGTTTGTCCACTGCAAGGATGAACTAGGAAGTGTGGGGGTTAATGTTGATGAAGAAGACTTGGTGAGCTTGGCTCTCCTTGGGCTTTCGAAGATTTGGCATAGCTACGAAGACTCTGTCAATGGAGGGGAGAAACTTCCAGGATGGGAGCGACTTTGGTCGGATATTGTGTAGGAGGAGATAAGGGGGGGTACTAGGGATGGATATTCATCGAAGAATGAAGATGAAGAGAATTTCACTTTGGATACCAAAGCAAGGAAAGGGAAGGGGAAGAAATCTTCTTCAAAATCGGGTGCTAAAGGCAAGAAGCAGGATTTGTTCAAATTGAAGTGCTTTCACTGTCACGAGCATGGAAATTTCACCACTAACTGTCCACAGAAGAAGAAGAATAAGAAGGTTGCTGGATCTACAGTTGGAGAGGCCTTAGCCTCGCAATTTGAGCTGGATTTTTCCTTGATCGCATGCTTGGTTTGAAGCTTCATGGGATCGGTGTGGTATCTTGACAGTGGTGCGTCTTTCCATATGACGAGAGACAAAGAGTTGTTTAGTGACTTGGAGGAGAAGGACGTCCAGATGCATATAGAGATGGGAAACGATGGTCAGTACAGTGTGACTGGCATTGGGACCATTACCTTTGAGAGGGAGTCCGATAATCCATTCTTGTTGAAGGTTTTTATGCATGTTCCAGGTATGAAGAAGAACTTGGTCTCAGTCGCAATGCTGGAAGACAGAGGTTATGATGATGTTTTCAGTGAGGTAAAAGCCTTCCTTCGACATAAAACAAAGGGTCAAACCAAGAAGATAGGGGTTTGAACTAATAATCTCTACAAGTTGGAGGTCGATGGCTGTGATGCAATGGTGGGCAAAGTAGAAGAAGTGGTGAGCCGGGATGAGGGTGAATTATGGCACAAGATATTGGGCCATCTTCACCATGGTGCTTTGAAGATTTTGCAGCAAATTTCTACTGGACTTCCCAAGGGTACTCTTGCGCAGTTAGATTAGTGCAAAGGATGTACCATGGGTGAGTTTGTGAAGATCACCTTTCATGAGAAGGAGAACCCTGCTTCTGTGATCCTAGGGAGAATTCACATAGATGTGTGTGGACCATTCTCAGTTGCTTCAACAAAAAAACACAGGTATTATGTTATATTTGTTGATGACTATTCTCGTAGATGCTGGATCTTCTTCATGCAGAAGAAGAGTGAAACGGTCTCAAAGTTCTGTGAGTTCAAGGCATTGGTGGAGAAGGAGTTGGGGAAGAAAGTGAAAGCTCTACGGAGCGATAATGGTGGTGAATACATCTTGGGCGAATTCAAAGACTTCTATAACAAAGAAATAATTCGAAGAGAACTCATAGAACCTCATAACCCACAAAAAAATGGGGCCGTGGAGAGGAATAATAGAATGATCATGGGTGCTGCACAAGCTATGCTTGAAAGGGAGCTAGACTTGCATGCGGAGGAGGAACTTCATGTTCCCAAAGATGAGCCTCTGGATGTGGATCAGCCACAGGAGGAGATTCATGGAGTGGAAGAGTCCACTCTTGCAGAACCAAACATCAGACAAGGTAGAAATCATACCACAGAAGATGAGAGACTGAAGCTTGATGCGGCACAGAATGTAGGAGTCCCTACAGCACAGTGCAGACAGAGACAGTCACCTGACCAATATACTGGATACATGGATCTTATGAGAAAGTGTATCGTGACAGAGCCATATTCTTTCAAAGAAGCAGTGCAGGAGCCCACATGGGTAGATGCCATGGTGGAGGAGTATAACTCCATTGTCATAAATAGTGCTTGAAAGATTGTTCCAAGGCCAGTGGGAAAATCATTTGTAGGATCAAGATGGATCTACAAGGTAAAGAAAGTTGCTGATGGGAGTGTCGAGAAGTATAAGGCAAGATTTGTTGCTCAGGGCTTCTCACAGATTGAGGGGATTGACTATGAAGAAACCTTTGCACCTATCGCACGGTATTCTTCCATATGGACCATCCTTGCTCTCTCAGCGCAAGTGGGTTGGCACATTCATCAGATGGATGTGAAGACTGCATTCCTTAATGGGATCATTGAGGAAGAGATGTACATTGAGCAGCCTGAAGGATTTGAGATCTTCAGCAGTGAGTCGCATGTGTGCAGGCTCAAAAGAGCACTGTATGGGCTGAAACAAGCACCTCGTGCTTGGTACACTCGGATTGAAAGCTATTTCACTGGATTTGGCTTCACCAAAAGTGAGGCAGATGCAAACTTGTACCAGATTGTGGTGGAGGGTAAGCTTTTAATCATTGTACTTTATGTTGATGATTTAATAGTAATAGGTGATGAGCAGTTGATAGACTCATGCAAGGCAGATCTTGCAAAGGAGTTTGAGATGAAGGATTTAGGCCTCCTTCATTATTTCCTTGGATTGGAAATATGGCAGTGGGAAGGTGAACTATTTGTGTCTCAAGTATGCCCCAGAGATATTGGAGAAGTTTCACATGCAAGGTTGCATGCCTATCGAGACTCCTCTTCCAGGAAATTGGAAGAAAGAGGATGCTACATCGGCAGAGGTAGTGGATGCCATTGTTTATCGACAGTTGGTGGGTTCGCTCATGTATTTAGTCAATACAAGACTAGACATATGCTATGCGATGAACCAGCTTTCAAAAGTGATGGTTAAGCCTACCAAGATCTTTTGGAAGGCAGGCAAGCATGTCCTGAGATATCTCAGGGGCACATCTAAGTATGGTTTATGGTATAGACAGAAGGATGAGGTGAAGTTGCATGGCTTCATGGATGTAGATTGGGCAGGAAGCCCAACAGAAAGAAAGAGCACCTCAAGAGGGATTTTTAGTGTTGGATCTACGACAGTTTCTTGGTATAACAGGAAATAAAGATCCGTAGAACTCAGTTCAGCGGAAGCAGAATACATGGCAGCAAGTTTAGCTGCATGTGAGGCTATTTGGATGAGGAATATTCTGGTTGGTTTGTTCGATTGACATTTATATCCCATGGTGATTAATTGTGATAATCAGAGTTGCATTAAAATCTTGGTTAATCCTGTGTTTCATGATAGATCTAAACATATTTATATCCGGTATCATCATATCAGAGATTGCGTGTAGCGGAAGATCATGTTGCTTCAGTACATTCCTATAGAGGATCATGATGCAGATATTCTGACGAAGGCGCTCACCAGGAGAAAATTCGAATACCATATAGGCAGGATCGGGGTGAAGGATAATCCCTATCTTGTTGAGAAGGAGTGTTGAGATTCAACAAGATGATGAGCTTAGTGAAAAAAGTCACCTTCACTAAGTGGGCCCGCAGGCTATTTTTGGCACAAGTCTATTTTTAGACATGATGATCATATTTCAGAAGTTGCAGGATGCTATTTGTGGATGGTTGATCAAGTTGGAAAAATAGATGAAATTCTATTTTTAGAATATTTGGCGAAGTCTATTTATAGATTGTCAATCTAAAAATAGATGCATGTCAATTATTATTAGCTCTTAACAATAATCAGACACTAAAAAACAACTTATTCTCTTGGAGCACTTCATTTCAATGCACAGATGTTGCACATCAACTAACAGAAGGAATTATCCTATTCCTAAGGGTTTACTCGATATAATGCATGGAGGAATTAGTTAGAACTCAAGTGGCAAAGTTATGACACAGTTGGAAGAAGTATTTATGGAGTTGTATTCAGTTTAACTCAATTAGACTCAGTTGAGCCAGTTGTATCTAGTCTAACTGATTGATACATTAGTGAGAGTGGATTCAATTAATTAGTTAATTAATTCATAAATAATAACTCATTAATCAACTGAAAAATACTGCAGTTAACTATAGCACATGGCAGTTTCAGTGGAGACCAGTGGAGAGATAGGTGAAAGGGAAAGATAGACTATCTATTGTGACTATAGTGATGCATTGATTGCATCACACACATAGTGGAGATGCCAATGAGGATTGCACAGTCAAGGATGGAGTAATTCGAATTCATTTAGAGCTATTCTTTAGCAGAGATTTCACAGTGGAGGCAGGCTAGCAGGTGGCAAATATCGGTGCATGGATTTGCAAGATTGGGCCTGATTAGTGTATGAGGATTGTACTGTACTGAGAGCTTGTGATAAGCTTTGCATGTTTGTATGAGATTTTCATATGATCTCAATGTTACATAATATACAGTTGGGGTTTTCAGCTTCAGGCTTTCCTGGTTAAAAACTTTGTTATGTGCGATTGAATATTTTTGTTTATGCTTCACATGTGTGTGCAATTAATTTTCCGCAAAAGATTAACAAGTGGAATAGATTCATTATCTTGCATAAAGTTAAATAGTGTGAGATTAGGTTTATCTTGGACATATGCATGCTTAGTGCATATAATTTCTACAAAATACAAGGTACAAGTGCGAGTTCATTTTTAGAAATGATCAAAGATGTGGAAATAATAGTGGGTTCTTGCAAAGGATGTATAGTCACTACTACTGGAGATGTTGCATTTCCTAAAGGAAAAGAATATTTGGCTTTAGCGTTGAAGTGATACAAACATTGTCTTATTAACAAACCACTAAGAATACTTGAAAATAATGGTGGAAGATGGAAATTCCATGGGTAGCTATGACAATTGTTTTGCAGTGATTGTAATTTATTTGTTTTTTAGTAAATGAAAATTTAATGTTAAATTTTGAAGATCTCTCAATTGCGCGCTTTTGATTGTTTTCCTCCAAAACCCATTGTTAATGTACTGGTCAAGTCAATGGAAAAGTCCACAGTTCAAATATTTATAATGCTTCATTGGGGTCTTAGGCTTCTCCCATGGCCTTACATGGTTCATTTTCCAAGCACGTTGCTCCTTATTTTAATGGAAGTGAGAGGTGTTACTCGCGATTGCATATCCCCTCTTATCATGAAGAATTTTATTATCAAACAACTAAAATACATGGTTATCAAACCACATCTTATATGGGAAGAAGTGGAACTCACGCCTAATGCACAAATGCAGTAGATTCACAGATTGGACCCCAAGTTGGAGAAATCTCTTCCTTCTCAATGCATGATTGTTTCAGAAATGCACCAGTTGGATATGGATTTAGTAAGTTACAGGAATAAGGTTCTCTAAACACTGACTTTGAATTATATGGCTTACAGGAAAGTGGATCATCTTATAAAAATTCCTTTTCTAGTCGATCGTTTCTATGGTCCCATGGAAATGGCCCATATATAGTCCAAACAAAGAAGTATCACAGTTTTCCTGATATATCTAGTCATGGAATAGTAAAGTGGGGTTCTCCTATAGGAAAAGAGCAAGATCAGTGGAATCCTTTAGTTCAAAGGGCTGCAAGGGAATTGGATACGAGATATAGGAGTCTAGGGAGTTCATCCTTTAGAATAGCTTTCAAGAACTTACCAGTTTCTCATATGGGGACATATAATGATGATGTTAATGACTAGGTTCATCAAGTTCCACTGTATTTTGATGAAATTTCTCCTTTCTAGCTTCACAAAGATGGTTTTTCACTCCAGTCAACTTCAAAAGCAAAAAAAAACTCTCTTTGGTCAAGACAACCTTTTAAGAAATTGTTTGGTATGTTTGGTATTGGAAGTGGAAGAGGATATGTTTATGAACATAATAGAAAGTCCAGAGTTGTTTCAAGCACACATGAGAATGTTTCTTATGGAGATTTTGAGGTTGATATGCTAGAAAACCTTCGTTTTTGCATTGTGAAGCTTCTCAGATTGGAAGGATCAGCGTGGCTATTTTACCAAGATGGTGGATTCGATGAGGAGTTTATTGATTTGGTTGTTGCAAGGGAAAAAATTCTTCGTGAGGCTGACATCTATGAGTCTTCCAAGTTATACACCAGTGATGTACATAATCAGCTTCAGGATTAAAAATATGTCCCTATTCCAAATATGTGTGAATCAACTTCAGTCCTTGTCCTATCCGTTTCTCATTGTGGTGAGGGTTGTGTTTAGGTAGCAAGCCTACTTGTTACTTTTGGTATCTGGGGTATCCATAGGATATTGAATTTTTCTCTCATGGAGAGTAGACTGGAACTATGGGGCAAGTATACATACTCTTTGAACCGCCTTTAGGGTATTTTAGAACCATCCTTTTCCAAACCTCGCCTTGTGCTTCTCCCCTATTTTTGTCTATAGATCCCTTTATTAAAAGATGTATATGGAAGAAAGATGGTATCTTTGGATAGTACATTATCAAATGAGTCTTCTACAACTTATTTTATCCAAGAGGAAATGGAGGAAGTGCATAGATTCCACCTGGTAACAAAGGAGTGTCGTTAGAGAAAGTGGCAGAATTTCCTCGACACAAAACCAACAGTGAAAAGTTCATTACCTTGATTGACTGATAGTTAGCAGATTTTAAGGAAACGATTCAGATCTTCAGGTAAAAGATCAACATATCAAAAGGGGTAATTCCAGATTGAAATAGCATTTGGCATGAACAGCTTCAACATTTCCAAATTATTTTTCTTATATTTATTTTTATTTGATTTTATTTCTAGGAATTTTGTAATAAATTAGATTTTATTTTTAGTATATTGTTAAGATTTTGTTTTATATTCCTAAAAGCTAGCAACAGTTAGCTTATTGTAATTTCATATATTTGATGAATTGTAATAAGAAAGGTGTGGGATTTTAAGGCCGAGACCTTTTCAACTTTGTAAAAATTTTCTCTAGAAATTCTAATTAAAGTATTTAAGCTCTGACTTTGACAGAATTTGTGTTTCTCATACATTTTTCCAGTATTTCCATATTTGTTTTCTTCATATGATTTAATTCATGTATAGTTATCCAATTGGAAATTTAATTGAATCTCAGTTTTGTTTCTGATTCGTTGTGAAGTTGTAATTGGATTAAGAGATTAATTTACAGGGCTATCTGTTATTGTAAATTCCTCTTGAAATATTAATTACGCAAGGTTTCTGTAATGACTTGATCATATTTTGTTTATTATGAAAACATAGTTTTCATAATTTCTGAAAACTATAATTTTTTAAAGAGATTATTATATCAGACTGTTTGTTTGATCAAGCTCCTCTTTGAAGCTGGTTATTATTTGTTCATCTCCCTAGTGGTTAATTAGTCAGTCTGGCTGCTCCATTATTAGGGATCTCCTTACATTCTTCTGTCAAATTATTATACAAATTAAGCCATTCTGTCAAGCTGGAAGATGACACTTTGAGAAAGGAATCTGTGAAGGAGGTATTTATTCATGAATAGGGATTGAAATTGATAGCCAACTAACCCCAATTAAAAACCATAAATCTCTCCATTGTGCTTCAAAGGCTGTTGTTTGGTGACATTGAAAAATGTTAAAAAAGGCCTCGTAAAAACTGAGGGAGCCCCCTCTGGTTCAAGGGACAGCTTGAACCTAAAGCTGGTTGAGTTAGTTTCCTGGCGTAGTTTTTACAGCCAATGACTGCCTATAGGAAACAGGTACAACATTTTTCATCGTTTCCAGGGAGAGAAGTAACAAACATATTTTCCCTAGAGTATGATAAAGTTTAGATATATTCCTTGCTGGTGAACAATGAATAGGCATTTGTATTGGTTGCATTATTTTCACCTGGTGACTCCACTTTGTCAGATGGCGATTCCACTGGGAGACTGATCCCACTATTTTGAAATTTCAGTTGGCTTTAGTATTATGCAAGGTCTGTTGATACTTGCAATCAACAGTATATGTTTTCTCCTCTCAGCCATGATTAGAAATGTAACATGTCAGCAAAGGATGCAACTTTTAAAGGACACATGTGAGTATAAGTTTTCCATGGGATTTTATGTTCATATTGTTTGCATTCTTCAAATTTTCAGCTGTTGGAAATGTGGTTTGTCAATAAATCCACTCCACACTTGGTTACATTGGAAAACAGATTACACCTAACAGCACAACATTTTCCATTTCAGTTAGACAGATATTTGGGGATTGAATAGATATTCAAAGTTTCAATATGGAGTAGATTAGCGTATTCATTGTTTAATGAATGGTGTGATTTGAAGAGTATATGATAGATCAACTTATATTTTTAGTCTCTATAATTTTTAAATTTTTAGATTTTATTATGAAAATAGTATTCAGATCAGTGCTAGCATACAGTTGCATTTCACAATTGCAAGTTGCAGTCTCCATCAGCAGGCTATTCAAATGACATGATTAATCTATGAGAATTGGTTATGGCAGATTGTGGTTAATGATCAGGTTTATAGTATGAATCCATGCCCAATGATAAAGGAAACTGATCTTCTTGTTCTCTGCATCCCACAGGGGGAAGCAGTCCCCATTGGAGTCGATGTTGTAACATATTTTGGCACACCTAAAATTTTTAATTTTGAGTGAAAACTGTGAAGCTAAAAATGCTAAGAAATATATTATTATTCTTTTGAAATGTTTATTTATTTTATATATTAATTTTTAATTTAAAATATATTATTTTTATAAAAATATATTTTTTATGGAAATATTTGTTTTAAATTTAAAAATTATATTATAAAACTTTTTAAACCTAAGTCTTATCCAACATTTCAAATTATAAAGGACGATCTCCATTGATTTCAGACCCCCTCGAGGTTTTCAATATTTAGTTGAGGAGGGGGGGTCCGAAATCTTGTTTTTCCAAAACATCTAATGGGTATGTGGCAGCATCTGAATTTGTTCGCGCCCCCTAGCAACAAAACCACATACAATTGCGGAACCCCTTCGAATTTCTGCTCACGGTTTTCAATGACAGTGAAAGAAACTCGATTCAAGTGTTGAGGATTCTGCATTGGGTAACTTATCACTATTTTATGGATGGCCTATCTACTACAAAATTCCTCCATGAATCTAGATGCCCCAGTTGATGAATCGATTTTCGATCCAGAGAAAGGGCAGGGTTACCCATATGAAAAGCAAGTAGCTAAAAAGTACCATGGCGTTGCCAAGTTTGATCCCGCCACTGGCAATCAATTCAAGGGGAAGCATTGGCCTAAATATTTTTTCCAAGCGCTTTCCCACAAGATGCTTTTATGATTGGAATAGCAGTTAATTTTGCTGCAGAAGGCCTGAAGCCCTTTTCTGCTATATATTGCTCTTTTCTACAAAGGGCCTATGATTAGGTTATACATGATGTAGACTTGCAGAAATTGCATGTCAAATTTGCAATGGATAGAGCAGGGCTAGATGGAGCAAATGGTCCAACTCATTGTGGATCATTTGATGTGACTTATTTGGCTTGTCTTCCAAATACGATAGTCATGGCATCTTCTAACAAGCCAAAATTTTTGACGTGGTTGCAACTGCAATTAGAACTACTCTTATGGGAGGACTATCAATAGTAAAATACAGGGTGCAAGTGCGAGTGAATTTTTAGAAATGATCAAGGATGTGGAAATAGTAGTGGGTTCTCGCAAAAGACGTACAAGAACTACTACTGGAGACGTTGCATTTCCTAAAGGAAAATAGAATTTGGCTTTTGCGTTGAAGCGATATAAAATTCGTCTTGCTAATAAACCACTAGGAATACTTGAAAATAATGGTGGAATATGGAAATTCCATGGGTAGCTATGACAGTGGTTTTGCAGTGATTGTAATTTATTTGTTTTGTAGTAAATCAAAATTTAATATTAAATTTTGAAGATCTCTCAAATGTGTGCTTCTAATTGTTTTCCTCCAAAACCCATCGTCAGTGACCAGGCCAAGTCAATGCAAAAAATCCATAGTTCAAATATTTATGATGTTTCATTGGGGTCTTGGGCTTCTCCCATGGCCTTACATGGTTCATCTGCCATTCAAGTTGTTCCATATTTTAATAGAAGTGAGAGGTGTTACTCGCAATTGCATATCCCCTCTTATCCCGAAGAATTTGGTTATCAACGAGCTACAATACATGGTCATCAAACCACATATTATATGGGAAGAAGTGGAACTCACGCCTAATGTACAAATGCAGTAGATTAACAAATTGGACCCTAAGCTGGAGATATCTCTTCCTTCTCAATTCATGATTCTTTCAGAAATGCACCAGTTGGATATAGATTCAGTAAGTTACAGGAACAAGGTTCTCTAAACACTGGCTTTGAATTATATGGCTTACAAGAAAGTGGATCATATTATAACAATTCCTTTTCTAGCTGATTGTTTCTACAGTCCCATGGAAATGGCCCATATACAGGCCAAACAAAGAAGTATCACAATTTGGCTGATATATCTGGTCATGGCTTAGTAAAGTGGGATTCTCCTACAGGGAAAGAGCGATATCAGTGGAATCCTTTAGTTCAAAGGGCTACAAGGGAATTGGATATGAGATATCAGAGTATAAGGAGTTCATCCTTTAGAAAATATTTCCTGAACTTACCTGTTTCTCAGATGGGGACATATAATGATGATGTTAATAACCAGGTTGATAAATTTCCACTGTCTTTTGATGAGATTTCTTCTTCCCAGCTTCACGAAGATGGGTTTTTACTCCAATAAACTTCAAAAGTAGAAAAAAACTCTCTTTGGTCAAGACAACCTTTTGAGCAATTGTTTGGTATGTCTGATATTGGAAGTGGAAGAGGATATGTTTATGAAAGGATTAGAAAGTCCAGAACTGTTTCAAGCACACATGAGAATGTTTCTTGTGGATATTCTGAGGTTGAGATGCTACAAAACCTTCATTTCTATATTGTGAAGCTTCTTAGATTCGAAGGATCAGAGTGGATATTTAACCAGGATGGTGGATTCGATGAGGAGCTTATTTATTTGGTTGCTATGAAGGAAAAATTTCTTCATGAGGCTGTCACCTATGAGTCTTCCAAGTAATACAATAGTGATGTACATAATCAGCATCAGGACTACAAATCTGTCCCTATTCCAAATACGTGTGAATCAACTTCAGTCGTTGTCCTGTCAGTTCCTCATTGTGGTGAGGGTTGTGTTTGGGTAGCAAGCCTACTTGTTAGTTTTGGTATCTGGTGTATCCATAGGATATTGAATTTGTCTCTCATGGAGAGCAGATCAGAGCTATGGGGCAAGTATACATACGTTTTGAACTTCCTTTAGGATATTTTAGAACCAACCTTTTCCAAACCTTGCCTTGTGCTTCTCCCCTATTTTTTGACTCAGGTGAAAATGTGAAGTTGGGTTACAATTTTTGCCCTTTTTTTGACAGAACACTTTCATTTTTTTTATTTTTTATTTATTTTTTTATTTATTTTTTAATTTATTTTTTATTTTTATTTATTTATTTATTTTTCTTCTGTTCTTCAACTTTCAACAAGCTAAAATAAATTTTTTGTTTAGAATTTCATTTTGCGATCAAAATAAAAGTTGCCAGAAATTTTGTTATCTTTCTATTACTTATTTTTTGGAATTTTTTTATACACATTTGATATTTCAACTTAGCGTTTCTTTGAGTGTGTGTTTTTTAACAATCAAAGGATTCATAAGAAGTAATGTTAATACGCAATCTTGTATTCTTTGAAAATTTGTGTTTTTGAGAAACAAAATATGTTACAACAATCTAGACAAAGTCTTCTTCGGTTTCATCATATTTACAAAGCCAACAGATGCAAATCATAATTACTATAATTTTTGAATTGGTCCAATATGGAAAAATTGCATATTTTGAATATGTTTTGCGACGCAAGAAATTTCTTAACATATAAGTTATAAACTAAAATTCTAAAAACTACCCATTAGAGACGACAGACTAATGTAATGCACCATAATTTTTTCAATTTTTTGTACAATGTATTTTGGAAGATATAGAATTATGATTTCACTGAATCATAATGACCTTCAGAAATTGTTTGCACCCGTTTTATTACAAAATTAATTAAAATTAGTAAATAATTATGAAATTCCATAAAAGTTATATTTCTTGAAAGTAGATTCAATTCTGAAAATGCTTGTCTTGGTTCTGACAGTTAATTCAAAATGTTTCATGGAGTTTAATCAGTCCAAAGTTCTAGATACGTATTCAGAGCTTGGTTCTGCGTAATTGTTGACGCGTTAGTTCGATCAAACTCTTAAAAAAAGTTCAGTCGAATTGCTTTTTGCGCTGACGACCCGTAAAGTCTAATGACATAAATGTTCGGTCGAACTTTTACCTGACTTTCTGTCGGCCGGAAAATACTACGGAGCCCCTCCAAAAAAATATTTCGCGGCAATATAAATTGTCGTGAAATCATTCATTATTTTCACATATTTTCACACATTTGGTCTGATTTTACAAAGGTCTTAGTATGATTTTGCAAAGAATTGTTTTGGGTTTAAGGACTTTTCTTAGAGGTACATTCAAAGAACATTTTTGAAAAAAAATGTTTTGGGTTTAAGGAATTTTCTAGGAGGAACATTCAAAGGACATTTCTTGGAGGTATGTGATACATTTTTTGGATGTTTTTTGGGCTTCATTTTTTTTTTAAGTATGGATTTGGGCTTAATTTTCATTGTTTTTGAAGGTATGGATTTGAACTTCATTTCGAATGGACTCTTTTTAGGCTTAATATTCAAAGGACATTTTTTGGACATTTTTTGGAAGTATTTTTTAAAGTGATATTTTTTTAGAGGATTTTTTGAAGTATTTTTAAAGTGGCATTTTTTAAGAAGTTGGAATTAATTTTCAATGGACATTTTTTGGATGCATTTTTTGAAGTAAAATTTTTTTAGAGTATGTGTTTTGGGTTAAGTAAATCTTTTTTAACGATTTTTTAAAATGAGTTTTTGTCTAAATTTTTAAATGAAATTTTTTTGTAGGACTTGGAAGGAAATATTTTGAGCTTCGTTTCATTTTTATAAGACATTTTTTTCTCGTATTTTTTGAAGTAAGTGTTTTAAATTGAAGTATGTAGTTTTTGCAGAATTTTTAAAATGAGGTTTTTTAAAATTAATTTTTTTGTGATGTTTTTTTTAATTGAGTTTTTGTCTAAATTTTTGAAGAAAATTTTATTGAACTTCATACTCGATTATCATGGGAAATCGAAGGAATTGTACGATAAAATATGATCGAAAAAGAGACCTTGAGGAATGGAGAGAAGAGACGAGACAATCTTGCAAAAGAAAGATAGAAGCACTCTCAAATATTGAAGGGGAAAATAAACCTCAACTAGAAGTTGAAGTAGGTATGTAAATGTAAATATTATGAGTTTGATATATTTAAAATTTTCCTAGTGTAAAATGTGAAGCTTAATTTTTATTTGATGAACTAATTTGAAAAATATTTTGCAATGTAAACAGAGAGAGATATTCCTCAAAACATTGATGATGAGATAGAAAATTTTGAAAGAGAAAGTGAAAGAGATATTGAACCAATGATTGAAGATGTTGAAAATGTTGAAAGAAATTCAAGTGAAGAAATTGAATCACAAGGTGTATATATATATATATATATATATATATATATATATTGAACACATGCACGTATTATTGAAATTATACATATATTTATTAATTTAGTTATTTATTGAATATGTAAACTTATTATGTACTATTCATTCGAATATGTACATATGAAATCAATGTCGATGATGAGATGTTAGAAAATGTTGACACTCACACATATGGAGATAAAAGAGCTGACCATGTTATACGATATCGTGTTAAACACATTTTTGATACGTACTTCATAAAGGAAAATGTGACAGTTCAAGCCCAAATGTTGAAAGGTCTCCTATCATTAAGGAAATTAAAAGAAGCTACGACTTTATTGGGTATTCAAAAATCAACCAAAGATTAAGAAATGAAGGAAAATGTGATACAAAATATATATAGTGCTATAAATTCAATTAGAAGATCTAAACAGAAAAATGTTTCAGTTGTACGTAGAGCAATACATATGGCAGTGGTTTCATCAAGTACTAAAGAGAATCACTTGGTAAAATCTATGGCACGAGCATTAGGAACCTCACGAAAAACTTTGCACAAACATCGGAAATTTCGGTTGCAAATAGATGTAAATGATGAACTCGCTTGTTGGAGAGCTATTTGTAGGCAACCATACAAAGATAGACTTGGAGAACATGTTAAAAAAATAATATATGAATATTGGAAGAAAAATTCACGTGTTTCGCCAAATGCAAGGGATGTGATGCGAAGAAGAATAGCACGAAATCAGTACGAAGAACATGAAAAAAATTTCTTGGAAACCACTCACATAGATTTGTTCAACAAGTTCAAAGAAGAGAATCGTGAAATTCATGTGTCAATCAATGCTTTTGTTCAACAAAAACCATGGTATGTAAAACCTATCACTGTATGCGACACTTTTTGTTGTCGTTATCATGTGGAATTTGAGGTATGTTATGACACATTCCTTAATTTTGGTAGAACATTTTGGAAGGATTCACCTCCTCCTTCCACTATCCGTGATTTCATATCTCAAATTCTATGTGAAAGACAAAGCGATGATCTATTTTCGAAAAGTAAAAAATGCGATGATTGTGGAAATTTGACTAAATTTCAAAACAAATATCGTATTGATATAAATGATCAATCATTGTCTAACATGAAAGTTAAATGGAAGAGATATGAGTATATCCATACATCAATTCAAGGTGACAATAGTGCTAAAAGAATTGACTTACGAGAAGAAGAAATTTTTGTGATAGAATTTTTGAGAAGGTTTGAGGCAGAAATTTATAAATACACCAAGAATTCCCATAGAGCTCGATGGCAAGACTTGCAAGTAAAAAAATACCGTGAATTTTTTCCACCAGGGATCATTTTTTCAGTAATTGATTTTGCAAAAAACTACACATTTGTTCCACAAAAAGAAATTCAGAGTGAATACTATCATTCTGACCAAGTCTCCATGCTCGTCCATATTCTATATAGACATGTTGAAAAAAACGTCAATCATATAGAAAGCACCAGTGAAAATCGACATGTTATTAAAGAATATCAATTTTATATTAGTGATGATCGTACACATGATAAATATTTTGTACAACACTGTTTTGGAAAGATTTATGACTCCTTGAAAAGTCACGGAATAAAATTCAATGAACATTGGATATGGTCAGATGGATGTGCAGGTCAATTCAAATCTACACGATCATTCTTTTGGTTGTGTTGTCTTCATAAGAAAACCTGCATTAAACATTGTTGGAATTTCTTCGAGACTGGTCATGGAAAAGGAGAACATGACGGTGCAGGGGCATGCATAAAACGAGCACTTCGAAGATATCAAATGAATCCCTCTGCAAACCGACTTGTGGATGCTAAAGAAGTTGTTCAATAGTGCATCGCTACTCTAAGCCATGAGACTAACCGATCAAGGGAAGTGCGAAGGTACATTCAATTTAATTTTTATTGGATATCTAATTTTAAACAATGTACATTTATCACAATTTTATTATCTCTGATTGATTATCTTTGATTGTATTTTGATATCATATTTACATTCTTCTTTGAATTTTCCATATAAAGGTTTTTTTGGCATATTGGGATCGAAGAAGTAGATAGATCAATTGGAAATGACGTTGAAACAATAAAAGGGACTCGAAAATTGCATTCAATTAAAACAAAGTTGTCCATAAATGTGTTTGCATTGGATAAAAGAAAATATTCTTGTTTTTGTCATGTTTGCATAGACAACACAGAATCCAATGACGTTTGTGAAAACAAAATGTATGTAAAATATTGGAAACATACAAAGCTGAATACAAATGGAAAAATGTCCATTGCAATGTTTGAAGAAATGCAATCAGAGGAGACTACAATATCGTCCGATGGTGATCGAGTTTCTGATCTTGTTAGAGAAGGTAATATTTGAATTGCTTTCAAATGATAAAGATCTAGAAATAAATTTAAATACATAAGTTTTTTGAGTTTGTTTTATTGTGCAGGAGATGTTTTTGTTGTAATTGCACCTACTAACAATGATGAAAATGTGAAGTATTATTTGATGCGTTGCACTGAACGAAAAATGAAACTATTAGAAAACTATAATGATCATGGGTTTCCATATGAAAGAGGACCTATTATACTGAAAGGTTATTTTTTCAGACAAACTAATCAAAGTGGGGATTTTGTTTACATTGAAGACTATGAACCTGATGTCATAAGTTTTCAATATAGTCACTTGGTGTGTGCAACACGCATAAAGTTGATAGAGGTTCAATCAAAGAAAAAAAAGAAAATTAAGAAATGGAAAATGTCAAAATCAGATCATGAACGGATCATTGAACATGGCATTCCATTGGAATTTTTTTGATTGAACTGCCCAACAATTTCTTCTCTTTGGATTATGTTTTAGAACTTCCAGAACTCAACTAAAATTGAACTGCCTTGTTATGCTATCTATGCAAGTGTTTGCACATGTACAAATTGTTTTGGTACATGCACACTAGGATCAACTGAAATTAGCTTTTCTATACATGCATTGATGAAACTGTTGCATGTATTGGATATATATATATGTTCTAGAATTAAATTAACTATTCAAGTAGTTTTAATATATGTGCATTGATGAAAAATGTTTCACGTACTGAATATATATGTTCTAGAATACAATTAACTGAAAGTAGTTTTTCTATGTGCATTGATGAAAAATGTTGCACGTACTGGATATATACACGGACTGAATGTGACAAGTTTTTCTCGTGGGATTTTCTGGTAAAAAGTATGGAATGTAAATAAATCATCCACAGTATAGTTTTGTACGAAGATTCCTTTCAGACAAGATACTCGAAGCACTTCTCCGACTTTTGGTGGGATTTGACCCACATCTCTATTCCTGATAGAAAATCTATTACAAAATTTGTCTGTCCAATGTCGGATATGTTCTAGGCAATTAACTGAAATTAGATTTTCTATGTGCATTGATGAAAAATGTTGCACATCTCGGATATATATATATGTTCTAGAATGCAATTAATTGTTCAAGTAGTTTTCCCATGTGCATTGATGAAAAATGTTTCACGTACTGAATATATATGTTCTAGAATGCAATTAACTGAAAGTAGCTAAATTCTATAGCCATTGATGAAAAGTAGCTTAATTCTATTGACATTGATGAAAAATGTTGAAGCACTGTATATATATGTTCTAGAAAGCAATTAACTATTCAAATAGCTTTTCTATGTGCATTGATGAAAAATGTTGTACGGATATATATGTTCTAGAATGGAATTAACTGAAAGTAGCTTTTCTATACATGTGCATTGATGAAAAATAATGGACATATATGTACATTATAGATTGCATTTTTAAAATTTTATGATTGTTTTCAACACATCTAACAAGACCTAGAATCTTATGATTGTGTATATATATATATATATATATACACACATCAATATGTATTGTACTTCACAACATTACTTCACATGCCAAATGTACTTCAACCATCCAAAACTTGAGTTTTAAAAACTTTTTGATGATATCACAAGATTACTTCACATGCCATGCCAATTGTAATTCAACTATCCAATAAAAACATTTAACATTATATCACATGCCAAATGTAGATCAACCATCCAAAACTTAAAAGTTTTAATTTAACAAAAAATTATAGATCACAACATTACTTCACATGCCAGATGTACTTCAACCATGCAAAACTTGAGTTTTAAAAACTTTTTGATTATATCAAAACATTACTTCACATGTCATGCCAATTGTAGTTCAACTATCCAATAAAAACATTTAACATTATATCACATGCCAAATGTAGATCAACCATCCAAAACTTAACTTTTAATTTAACAAAAAATTATAGATCACAACATTACTTCACATGCCAAATGTACCTCAACCATCCAAAACTTGAGTTTTAAAAACTTTTTGATTATATCACAACATTACTTCACATGTCATGCCAATTGTAGTTCAACTATCCAATAAAAACATTTAACATTATATCACATGCCAAATGTAGATCAACCATCCAAAACTTAAGTTTTAATTTAACAAAAAATTATAGATCACAACATTACTTCACATGCCAAATGTACTTCAACCATCCAAAACTTAAGTTTTAAAAACAAAAAAAATTATAACACAACATTACTTCACATGCCAAATGTAGTTCAAAAGCAAAACATTAATTTATAGATCACAACATTACTAGTAGTTCAACTATCCAAAACTTAAGTTTTAAAAACCAAACAAATTATAACACAACATTACTTCACATTCACATGCCAAAAGTACTTCAACCATCCAAAACTTAACTTTTAAAAACAAAACAAATTATAACACAACATTACTTCACATGCCAAATGTAGTTCAAAAGAAAAACATTAATTTATAGATCACAACATTACTAGTAGTTCAACTATCCAAATGTAGTTCACA
This sequence comes from Pinus albicaulis, assembly GCA_034641835.2. Lineage (NCBI taxonomy): Eukaryota > Viridiplantae > Streptophyta > Pinopsida > Pinales > Pinaceae > Pinus > Pinus albicaulis. Next base: position 591,435,220 of record CM076570.1, read on the forward strand.
TAAAATATGTCCAAAATTTGTAGATCTCACAAGTATCAAGTATCAAGTTATATATATGACTGCATCTAGATAATATATAAAAAAGTAAATTTAAGACTAGAAATCTCAATAAAATCTAGAAATCATCCATCAAATACAGATGGATGTAGTGGCTTTCCCATCAAAGTCTAAATCCATGATCTATCCTGCAAAACATGGGGAACCTGTATACAATGCACGTACAAACATTAAAATTTGATGTTTTAAAATTGAGTGAGAATATATATAACTTCATGTAAAAAGCAAAATACAAAAATACATCATGCAATACCTCATGAGGTTCCCTCTCCATTTTTTGCTCGTCAGCTACAACTTCCCCCATGGGAACATCTCCAACAGTAAACTGTACAATATACATGTACATTTATATATATATATATATATATATATATATATATATATATATTAAAAATTTTCAAATGAAAATGCATATATATATAAACTTATTTTCAATAATATTAAAAAAAAATAGACAACTTGTTCATGGTTGAAATGCTGTGAATGTTCCTATCTCCATCGCTAGAGTCCGTGGAGAAAAGAAATCCTCTATAGAAACCTAAAATTAAAAAATTTAATTTAAGTATAAAATAACTCAAGATCAAGATCTCAATTTATAATAAAACTTTTGAACTTCAATTTATAAATTATAAATTAAAAACATATATATTTAAAATTGAAAAATTGAATACTTCTGCAAGTGGATTTGGCACGTCTCCTAAGAGAGGCTCCAAAAGAAAATCTCCAAAAACCTAAAATTCAAAAAATTTAAAATAACTCAAGATATAGATATATCTCATTTTTTAATGGAACTTTTTGAGGTGGAATATATATAACTTAAAAACATATAAATTTCAAAAGTGAAAAATTGTCCATACTTCTTATGAACCTAGCACATCTCCTAAGGAAGTAGAAGGTACATCTCCTAAGGAAGAGTAAGGTACCACCATCCCAAAAAAATTGGACGGAATCAAATGGAATCAAAATTTGTTAAAACATTTTATTATATATACATGAAAATGTACATATGTGCACAATTGTTTATTTTAAAAATATCAAGTTTAAAAAACACTAACATTTGCCAACATATCTTGATGGTGAGACCCATCTTGATTGTTTGAACCTGAGGCTCCAAAAGTGATATTAACATTTTCTTCATTCATCAAGCGTGACAACTGGAAATGGTGTTAACATATAATAATACATTTTTGTTAGATTAAAGTACATACAAATATATATATATATATATATATATATATTACAAATTGTATGTATGTGTTAAAATAATTGAATGCTAACCATTAACAGATACCGTTCCCATGCCCTCTTTCTCATGAAGAATTAGGTCATGCCAACCATTGCGAAAATTCTTTGCATATATTTTCAAATCTTCAACACTCATGTTGTCAATCTCTTCATCTGTATAATACACAAAATTGGCATGTGCATCCTCACGTGTTCTTTGTTGATTCAGACAAACATCGACTCCACCCAATCCACTATGAACATTTTCAATGATGGAATCCCTTGCTTCTCAACTAATTTGAGAAGTGGCTTTCATCTCTGACTCCAAAGTTTTGACACAAACAGGTCGAGTACAATGGTGGCTCAGGACGAGGCAACTCAGCATCATGCCTAGCGCCCCTACGGTCACACAATTGACCTTACCCGAGACCAAAAAATTCAGAGAGAAGATCATTGTAATTGGGTTTCATTTCCAAAAATAATTTTGCAAAATAAAGTGGAACCTCGTCATTCAATGGGAGTCTTCCATAAGCCGCAAGATGTCTATCATAGAAATAGTGAGCTATATCAGGGTGCTTGCAATATTGCACCTTCAACATCTTTCTTTTCAGCCCTTCTTTAAAATTAAACTTAGACTTTGCCATTGTTGTTGTCACTCTTTCTTTAACAACCTTCCATTTATCGGGTCCCATCATTGTTTCCTTTCTTTTTCTCATGACATCCACAAAAGTATCCGTGGTTGGCCCAAGATTTTGGTACACATCTACTAGTTTGCCTAAAGAATGTGTAACTATTTCCAAGCTTTGTCGACTCTCAGCAGGTAGAGTCAAAGACACGAGATCTCTCTGCAATTTTGTATGAAGTTGTTGACACCTTTATAAGGTGCATTGCTGTATGTTTCTTTCCCACGATATATCATAAATTTCAACCGGATATGTCGTGGTGGGCGGACAACCTTCTTCTTGAATGAAGCGTTCTGCCCTTCGTCTATTTTGACCAACATTTGGAGCATTTTCAGCCTCTACATCAATATATAAAATTTTGTATATTAGAAAAAACATATGTAAAAAAATTTGTACAAATTGAATGAAAAAAATATTTAAATTGATGGCAACCTCTATGTGGTTGGCTAGCATCTTCCCCACCCTTAAATAGTTGAGAACCAGAACGATCCTGCTGAGAACCAACACCACCAACCGTTGATTGGCCTCCGGGGGAATAAATATCACCACCCTCACGCAACTTGCTAGCACTTATTGATGGCCCTCTAAGGAGATTTGAACCACCACCGACCTCTTGAGACGAGAGAGAAACTTCATAAACAAATACGAATTTATAATCAATTGAAAAATGCATTCATACATATAAATACACGTACATATTCATTGATTAAATTTCGTGAACCATACCACAACTGGGTGAACCATGGGCATGCTCCATGGATGGAGTAGAGACCCTTCTCCTCTTATCTCCTAAAAAATAAGAAAATAAACTTATTAAGAACTAATTTAACTCACAAAGTCGATAAAAAATCAATTCCATATGTACACACATGTATGGAGATTTAAGATTATATTTAAATACCATGAATATCCCTCGATCCCCGATCCCCCCCTCTCGTAGAGATATGGGATTTTTTTGATCTTCATCGTTCATCCTCCATGATATATATATTTACGGTGGACATTTACAATTATTTTTTTAAATAACTAGAATTTAAAATAAATTCAAAATAAATTTCAGAAAATTAATTTAATTTACTGTACACAAATTATGAAAAACACAACTTTCAAAGCACTAATTGATGTGTGAAACTCAATTTAAGCAAAAATATATATAAAAATGATAAGTTCACCAAATTGCACTTTACATGGTGGGAGCACACTTGGTATAAAATTGAAAAAAACACATTGTCATTAAAAAAGAAGTGAAACTCCATTTAAACAAAAATTTGTTGAAGTCCCTGCATTTTAATTTTATAAAAATGTGAAGTTCACCACTTGTTGCAAATGTGAAGTTCACTAAGTTGCGCTTTACATGGTGTGGTGGGAGCACACTTAGTATATAATTGAAAAAAACACATGGTCTTTAAAAAGACGCATTTATAAGTACAAAAAACACACATATTCAAGATATGCTATAATATCCATCAAGAAATTTTGAAGGAGAGAGTCTCAACACTAATTCATCTTTGAGAGATGAATCTTGAATTTTTGAAGAAGAGAATCTTAAAGCTAATTCATATTTGAGAGATGAATCTTGAATTTTTGAAGAAGAACGTCTGAAAACTAATTCGTCTTTGAGAGATGAATATTGCATTGGCATTTCCCTGTATAATTCTAATTCATATTTGATAGATGAATCCTGAATTAGCATTGCCCCACGCACTAGATCAACAGACATCTTATTCACATTTCAATAGTGTCTTATACTAAAAAAGTGAAATTGGCTAACAATATTGTTTGCTATTCCATGCAGTTCTTTTAGCCTCTCATTCTTAACTTGGTACATGCCATTTATATGGTTGCACACAAGTTTAGAATTGGTGAAAACTACAATTCCATTTGATCCATACTCCATAGCTGTTCCCAAGCCTTCTATCAATCTAATATAATATGCCTCGTTGTTTGTTGTTCTTCCTGGTATATTCATTTTCCTTTGAACAACTTTTCTAGTTGCAATATTGGAAAGCACATATGTAATCACTGCTTTCCCTAGATTAGGATAGCTAGAAACTACTATGTATAATTTCCATTTTCAACCATATTTAATGGTTTTCTTATCCCTGAATATATATATAATTGAAATTTATTTCAAATGCATGGGATAAATGACACAAGATCATGAGATAAATGACATGTGCATGGTTTATCTTAAAGTTTGACTTAAAAAGTTTATGGTAGAATTCACATCTAGAATTAATGGGAGGAAGCCTATAGTTTGTGGGAGAAATGACACATGTACACAGTTTACCTTAAAGTGGTTGTGTTTTATGGATATTAAAATGAAGAACTTCTATTTAGATCTATTCCAGAGATTGACTGTAGGGGAATTTACTAGATATGTCACATTTCATAAAAGATGAGATTTGGGGCTACTTGGCCCTTTATAGACTCTGCCTATGGCACTTGTAGAAGTTAACACTACCTATCCCAATTATACCCTATGAAGGGTGTAGAGGACCTGTGGAATCATTCACACTACTTTACATAGACATAAGGGTGTATAAGAATGCATTTGTTTTACATTGGATATTAAAATGAAGAACTTCTATTTAGATCTATTCTAGAGATTGACTGTAGGGGAATTTACTAGATATGTCACCTTTCATAAAAGGTGAGATCTAGAGGCTACCTGGCCCTTTAAAAACTCTGCCTATAGAAATTATAGAAGTTAACACTATATGTCCCAATTATACCCCATGAAGGGTGTAGAGGACCCATGGAATCACTCACACTACTTTACGTAGACATAAGGGTGTATACGAATGCATTTGTTTTACAATGGATATTAAAATGAAGAACTTCTATTTATATCTATTCCAAAGATTGACTGTATGAGAATTTACTAGATATTTCACCTTTCATAAAATATGAGATCTAGAGGCTACCTAGCCCTTTACAGACTCTGCCTATAGAACTTGTAGAAGTTAACATTACCTGTCCCAATTATACCCTATGAAGGGTGTAGAGGACTTGTGGAATCACTCACACTACTTTATGTAGACATAAGGGTGTATAAGAGTGCATTTGTTTTACATCGAATATTTTTAATTTTAAATTAAGAATCTATTTGAAACAATTACCTATATAAGGTTAAAACCTATGTTTTGTATCAAATCACTTTTGGTTTCAATGGGAAACTTTTATGGCTAATGTGTTTTTCTCGAAATATGATACACCCCATAAAAATGGGAGATATATATCGAAATGATTCCTATGGTGTAATAAAATATAGATGCATAAATTCAATGAGCATAGTTTTGAGATATAAAAGTCCAAAATGGAAGAGTTGTTTGTGAACAAATATCAATGCCACTATGGATATATCTTCTTCATTTAAAGGGATTTTTCTAGAATTATGTCCACTAAGTTGGAAAGAAGGGAAAATATCATAATTATATGTTAATGTGCATGTGTTTTACATTGAATATTTTTCATTTCATTAAAAATATATTTGAAACAATTAACTATATAAGGTTAAAACCTATGTTTTTGTATCAAATTTGGTTTTTCTCGAAATGTTGTTTGTGAACAAATATCAGTGGATCACTATGGATATATCTGCTTCATTAAAAGAGTTTTTTCTAGAAGGATGTCCACTAAGTTGGAAAGAAGGGAAAGTATCACAATTATATATTAATGTGCATATGTTTTAAATTGAATATTTTTCATTTTATTAAAAATATATTTGAAACAATTAAACTATAGAAGGTTAAAACCTATGTTTTGTATCAAATCACTTTTGGTTTCAATGGGAAACTTTTATGGCTAATGTATTTTTTCTCAAAATGTGATACACCCCATTAAAATGGGAGACATATCGAAATGATTCCTATGGTGAAATAAAATAGTTTCAAGTAGTTTAAAGATATCGATGCATAAATTCAATGAGCATAGTTTTTTGATATATAAGTCCAAAATGGAATAGTCGAAATGATTCCTCTGGTGAAATAAAATAGTTTCAAGTAGTTTAAAGATATAGATGCATAAATTCAATGAGCTTAGTTTTGAGATATATAAGTCCAAAATGGAATAGTTGTTGGTGAACAAATATGAGTGGATCACTATGGATATATTTGCTTCACTAAAAGGGATATTTCTAGAAGGATGGAATAAGTTGGAAAGCAGGGAAAATATCACAATTATATTTTAATGTGCATGTGTTTTACATTGAATATTTTTCATTTTATTAAGAACCTATTTTCAAAACAATTAACATAGTATAAGGTTAAAACCTATTTTTTGTATCAAATTACTTTTTGTTTCTAAATATTATGTGTTTTACATCAAATATTTTTCATTTTATTAAAAATCTATTTGAAACAATTAAACTATATAAGGTTATAACCTATGTTTTGTATCAAATCACTTTTGGTTTCAATGGGAAAATTTTATGGCTAATGTGTTTTTCTCGAAATGTAATACACCCCATTAAAATGGGAGATATATCGAAATGATTCCTATGGTATAATAAAATAGTTTCAAGTAGTTTAAAAATATAGATGCATAAATTCAATGAGTATAGTTTTGAGACATAAAAGTCCAAAATGGAAGAGTTGTTTGTGAACAAATATCAGTGGATCACTATGGATACATTTGCTTCATTAAAAGGGACTTTTCTAGAAGGATGTCCACTAAGTTGGAAAGAAGGGAAAATATCACAATTATATGTTAATGTGCATGTGTTTTACATTGAATATTTTTCATTTTATTAAAAATCTATTTGAAAATATTAACTATATAAGGTTAAAACCTATGTTTTGTATCAAATCACTTTTGGTTTCAATGGGAAACTTTTATGGCAATTTGTTTTTCTAGAAATGATTCCTATGGTGTAATAAAATGGTTTCAAGTAGTTTGAAGATATAGATGCATAAATTCAATGAGCATAGTTTTGAGATATAAAAGTCCAAAATGGAATAGTTGTTGGTGAACAAATATCAGTGTATCACTATGGATATATCTAATTCATTAAAAGAGATTTTTCTAGAAGGACGGAATAAGTTGGAAAGAAGGGAATATATCACAATTGTTTGAGTCCTGGTATTATAAAAGGTTTCCACTAAATCCATCCCTATTACTTTTCATGTGAACCACATTCCCAAACCCACCCATCTATGTACCTAAGAGCCAAGCCAACTGTAAAAAGGGCTTATTTCATATTCTACTTTAACACATATGTGATTAATTATTGTTAGAATTTATATGGTAGAAATGCGTATAAAGAGTAATCCTTAGTATAGATCTATTTTGACTTTAAGGAATAAAGGGAAGTTTTTAGAAAGTTTATCTTAGGAGGTAGAACTAAACTGTCTATAACCCACAAAAGAAACCATGGCCCATGTGCATTACATGCAAACACAAGTTACTCCCATGTTTGAAACACCACCTCACATCATCATAAGGGTTCCAAACCACTAAGAAACTCATACTAAGTTCCCTAGAAGGGATGACTATCATATTTAATGATTGGGTTTATCTTCAAGGTCAAAAGGAAAATCAAAGTTAGGAAAGGGAATTAGAATAGAAATTAAGGTAAGGCCATGAAGTTTTACCCAATATTGAACGAAGGTGAGCAATCATAGATATCATGAAGGAAGTTCAAGAAATATTATGATAAGAAATATTAAATGAAAATCAAAGTTAGGAAAGGGAATTAGAATAGAAATTAAGGTAATACCATGAAATTTTATCCAATATTGAATGAAGGCGAGAAACCATATATATCATGAAGGAAGTTCAAGAAATATTATGATAAGAAATATTAAATATTTTTTGCAGAGGCTTAAATTATAATATGATTTAGGAAATATTATCTTTTTTGAAATAAGTTATGATATGATAAGAAATATTATCTTTTTTTTGCAGATTCTTAAATTCATGAAAATATCATGAAAAGGTGGAATATTTATTCTGTGCAAAACAGTCGGAGATCATGACAACCAATATGTCTTTTCTAGGGGTGATAAACTCATGAAATTCTGATATGATAAGAAATATCCCAATATTGTTGACGTAACAGATGAAGTTTTCCAAACAACAATAGATTCTCAAAAATCTGCTGCTGTCATGACAACCAATTCTGCTAAAACAACAATTTTAGGCTCCAAAACCACTACGGCTGATCCAAAAGTTGTTCCTGCTAAAACAATTGCTGAAAATACTAAACCTGAGCAACCATAGATATCATGAAGGAATTTTAAGAAATATTATGATAAGAAATATTAAATCTTTTTTGCAGAGACTTAATTTCTGATATGATTTAAGAAATATTATATTTTTTGAAGGATGTTCTGATATGATAACAAATATTATCTTTTTTTGCAGATGCTTAAATTCATGAAAAGATCATGAAAAGGAGGAACATTTATTCTTTGCAAAACAATCGGAGATCATGACAGCCACTCTGTCTTTTCTAGGGATGATCAACTCATGAAATTATGATATGATAAAAAATATTATCTTTTTTGAAGGAAGTAGGCTAGATTGCAAAACAAAGAAATATCATAATTAGTCCCATCCATAGTGGGTAGCCTTTAGAGAAAGATATTAAATGTGATAACTTCATGCAATGCATGTCAAACACCATTGTTTCCTTTTTCATGTCGAGAGGGTCAACACCTCTCACTTAGGTTAGTTATACATAGCACACTAATGTCAAGGGAAATTTTCCCCAAGGATTTGGTGAACTTTACCAATATATATAAAAAAAGAACCTTTTCAAACAGTTAATATGCACATCATAGCAAAGAAAAAATTCAATTTATGTTTGAGATATACACTATTGGACTTGCAAGATCTATATATCCCAACTTAAAAATCCAACAATGTATATCCCATTCTATATATTATTTATCATGATAATGTATATCCTAATATATATAGCATTTATCACTATCATATACAACATTTATCACTATCATGTGGTATTCGTTTGCTTCTCCTGGGAGGAATCCCTTTACACATCATTTTATTTAGGGAGGGGAAAAAGTTTTCATATCATTTTTATTTAATAAAGGAGAAAAAATTTAGTACCAACTAAATTTAATTTCTTTGAATATGAAATATATGAACAGTCAAGGAGAAAGGGTTAGTCCTAAATAAATTTAATTTAACTACTTTTAATATGAGATATGAACAGTCAATTCTTAGCAAAAGAAATGAGCCAAGTATATGAAATCATTGTAGAAAAAAATGCTACACGATGTTCCTAGAGAGGTCAAAAGCAATCCATAAGGTTATTTTGTGATTTGGTGATTCCAAAAGCACAACTTTGCACGTCCGACTACATATAGTAACTATGAGCAGAAACAATGAGAAAATCCTTCTTTACAAACATGGTCGTTAATTAGACAAGTTTTTGAAAGGAACATACGTACCTGGAAATTCGCAGAAGAAATTGGTCATTAATTCGAACCTGGGCGATCCCTGAAGAGGCTTAAGACGTCGTGGTAGACAACTGCGAACAAAAAAAATCAAATTAAAATAAATTAAAAAAAAATAATAATTACAAAAAATAACAAAATTAACAAAACTTACCTCAGCGTCGAGGCGCAAATAAAAAAAACTCCCCTCCTCAAAGCATCACAAAACCAAATCAACTAAAATCATGCGAGACTGATGTCAGCGCAACACCAAATCAACTAAAATTGCATGAGACAGATGTGAGCGCAACACCAAATCAACTAAAATCGCATGAGACAGATGTGAACAAGAAACCTAGAACAATTTGTGGGAGATATATTTATAAAATAATAGTTCGGCTAAACTTTGTTGCCGGTTTTCCAATTTCTGGCCAAAAATATGTTTTTCATTGTCGTCATTACGTCATCAATTTAAACGGCAGAATGAGTTTGGATGAACTAATTTCGAAAGTTCGGCCGAACTCCTGAATAGTTCAGCCGAAATTTGACTAATGTTCGGCTGAACTATTGAGGAAAAAAGTTTTTCGCCCCGAATTCTCACAAAAGTGTTACCCATGTTCGCATTTTTACCCTATATATCCCTTTATTAAAATATGTATATGGAAGAAATATGGTCTATTTGGATAGTACATTATCAAATGAGTCTTCTGCAACTTCTTTTCTCCAAGAGGAAATGGAGGAAGCACATAGCTTCCACCTGGTAACAAAGGAGTGGCCTTAGAGAAAGTCGCAGAATCTCCTAGACATAAAATCAATAGTGAAAAGTTCATTACCTTGATTGAATGACAGTTAGAATATTTTAAGGAAACATATTCACATCTTCAGGAAAAATATCAGCATATCAAAAGGGGTAATTCCAGATTGAAATAGTATTTGGTATCGACACCTTCAGTATTTCCAAATTATTTTTCTTATATTTAGTTTTATTTGATTTTATTTGTAGGAAGTTTGTAATAAATTAGATTTTATTTTTAGTATATTGTTAATATTTTGTTTTATTTTCCTAAAAGCTAGCAACAACTAGCTTATTGTAATATATATATATATATATATATATATATATATATATATAGAGAGAGAGAGAGAGAGAGAGAGAGAGAGATTATCAATTGTAATAATAAAGGTGTGGGATTTTGAGGCCGAGACCTTTTCATCTTTGTAAAAATTTTCTCTAGAAATTCTAATTAAAGTATTTCAGCTCTGGCTTTGACAGAATTTGTGTTTCTCATCCATTTTTCTAGTATTTCCATATTTGTTTTCTTCATATGATTTAATTCATGTACAGTTATCCAATTGGAAATTTAATTGAATCTCAGCTTCGTTTTTGATTCGTTGTGAAGTTGTAATTGGCTTAAGAGATTAATTTACAAGGCTATCTGTTATTGTAAATTCCTCTTGAAATCTTAATTGCACAAGGTTTCTATAATGACTTGATCATATTTTGTTTATTATGAAAAAATATTTTTCATAATTTCTGAAAACTATAATTGTCTAAAGGGATTAGTATATAAGACTATCTGTCTAATCAAGCTCCTCTTTAAAATTGGTTATTGTTCATCTCCCTAGTGGTTAAGTGGTCAATCTGGCTGCTCCATTATTAGGGATCTCCTTACATTCTTCTGCCAAAATTCTTATACAAATCAAGTCATTATGTCAGGCTAGAAGCTGAAAATTTGAAAAATGACTTTGTGAAGGAGGGATTTATTCATGAATAGGAATTATCATTGATATCCAACCACCCCAAATTAAAACCATAAACCTGGCCATTATGCTTCAAAGGTTGTTGTTCGGTGACAGTGAACAATGTTAAACAAGGCCTTGTAACAACTGAGGGAGCCCCCTCTGGTTCAAGGGCCAACTTGAACCTAAAGCCAGTTGAGTTGGGTTCCTGGCATAGTTTTTACAGCTAAGGATTGCCTCTCGGAAACAGATACAACACCTCATATAATCCATGATTTCCTTGAAAACTATTACAAATATCTTCCCAAGTTTGATGGAGAATATGGTAACATCACTGCTGAGAAACACATTCAGAGTTTTGAAAATTTTCCCAACTTTTTTGAGGTTGATGAAGATGATGTTAGTATCATGATATTTGGTCTATCTTTGCAAGGTGAAGCCAAAGAATGGTTCAAAAGCTTGCCAGTTGCAAATAGTTTTGATCTCCATAAGTTTGTGAAAGTCTTCCTTGATAAATGGGTGATCAAGAAGAATCCTTTTCTAATTTTAGAAGAATATGATAATTTGAAAAGGCAACCAGGAGAAATAGTGCAACAATTTTTAGCTAAGTTCAATCAAGTATACCATTCAATCCCTGCTGATATAAAACCGCCTCTTGGTTCAACCCTCTTACACTACCCGAATTCCTTTGATCCGGAAATGGAATTTTGATTGAGAGAAAGGGACATTACAACACTCAAAGAAATGTAGGATAGTGCAATACCTATAGTAGTTAATTTTTTGGTCAAAAGGTTAAATTGAAAGCAGAAGAAAGGAGAAAGAATGCTTGATATCTTCAGAAGTGAAGCTCGACATTTTGGTAAGTACAGTAGAGGAAATGATGCAAAAGATCACCATGGGAGATGAATTTGTTGTTCAAGATCACCATGTCTCACTTATTGGAGAAGAAGAAGAAGTTGATGGCCTTAAAAACTATCCTGCTAATTCCAGCTACCATAGATCAGAAAATGATTGTTGTTTGTATTCATTTATGAACAATCATGAAAATGGATTTGTAGATCAAAATGTGGAGGAAAAATTTGATGATCTAATGTGTATGTTTGATGACATTTATTCTTTTGATGATTTGCCAAATTTTGATCAGTATGATGATGATTATATTCTCCAAATTGAAGCTAATTTTGTAGAGCAATCAAAAACTAGTTTGTGGGAGGAAAAATATTAGTTTCAGCAACTGAAATATAGCGATAAACTGATGCATATCTATGATGACAACGATGAGGAAAATGCAGAAAATTTTGAAATAAGTGAAGGATCTTTGCCTTTATGTTTTACTTTAGTTCAATTTCTGAGAGAAAATATTTCCAAGACAAGAAATCAGCAGTCTTTCAGTTTTGATGTTGAGGTTGAGGAACATAATGAACTTCTTGAGCAAGCTGTTAATGAGAAACCTTCTCCTGAAATGGTTGAGGAAATCATTTGACATAGAGGCCTCCTTAGCTCTAGATTTGCAACCACTGAGTTCCATTGAATTTCAAATTGCAGATGAAGGCTTGGAAGCTGAAACATATGATCAAATGATGCAAGATGATTTTGTACTAGTATGTTTTGAAGCATTTAAGTTTTTGAAGGAACATTTTCATAATTCCTCTAAAGAAAAGGATGATCAGACTGTAGAAATTCACGTAGTCTCATTGGAACCAATAGAAAATAGGTTTTAGCATTCTTTTAATTTTTTTCATGACCTAATAGACTATGTGTTAGATGATATCTACAGTTAAAGTCCTTCTCCATTAATTGGTTATGAGCTTCAAAACAGAGATGATAAAACTTCGATCTGCTAGCCAGCTTCATTGTCTTGTTACTACTACATTTGGCGGAAATTCCGACACTTAGTTCCGACGCTTTTGACCAGATGTCGGAGATTTCCCCAAATTTTTTCCATCCCGCCCGAAACCGTTGCTATACTGAAATTTATAGAAAAGTGTCGCAATACTGACACTTAGACAAAGTGTCGCAATTGCGACGTTTGGAGGAATACGTCGCAATTGCGACACTATGGCCCAAAGCGTCGCTATTGCAACGGCTGTCTCCAAACGTCGCAAGTAAGACACAACGTCTAAGTGTCACAATTGCGACGTTTGGAGGTAGCCGTCCCAGTAGCGACACTTTTTCCGCCGTCAGTATAATGACACTTATATGCGCGCTACATAAAAATATGAAACTTATATGCGCGCTACATAAAAATATGAAATTTATATGCGTGCTACATAAAAATAGAAAACTTATATGTGCGCTACATAAAAATAAAAAACTTATATGCGCGCTACATAAAAATTATTTTATTGTTTCGTATCCATCGCAATAGCTACATTAACGTCTGATATCACGCGCGCATTCGCCCTCCGCCCTTGCAGAACAACATTCTCCCTCAGCTCTTGCAAAACATCATTTATCCTCAGCATTCGCCCTCAGCGTTCGCCCTCAGCTCTTGCAGAACATCATTCGCCCTCAGCTCTTGCAAAATGGTAAGTTATTACTGCAAGCCCTTCCTCCTATAGTAGGGTTGACTCTATTTGGTCAATTCCATTGGATTGTGTTAGGCTGTAGGGTTCTCTCTAGATGTCAAGAATCAAGATTCAATACCCTCTATTATCTTCATCACCCAATACAAGATTTAAATTTTTCCCAAAGAAACGCTTATTAATTTGGCAGCCATTATTTCTCCCTGCTTTAAAAAACCTACATTTAAATGAAAACAAGCATTGCATTTCAACTACAAAAATCTATTAGTGTTCAAATGTACATGTGTGCTACATTAACGTTTGATATCACGCGCGCATTCGCCCTCCGCTCTTGCAGAACAACATTCGCCCTCAGCTCTTGCAGAATAGCATTTTCCCTCAGCATTCACCCTCAGCTCTTGTAGAACAGCATTCGCCCTCAGCTCTTGCAAAATGGTAAGTTCTTATTGCAGGCCCTTCCTCCTATAGTAGGGTTGACTCTATTTGGGTTTTTTTGGTCAATTCCATTGGATTGTGTTAGGCTATAGGGTTCTCTCTAGATGTCAAGAATCAAGATTCAATACCCTCTATTATCTTCATCACCCAATACAATATTTAAATTTTTCCCAAAGAAACGCTTATTAATTTGGCAGCCATTATTTCTCCTTGCTTTAAAAACCCTACATTTAAATGAAAACAAGCATTGCATTTCAACTACAAAAATCTATTAGTGTTCAAATGTACATGTGTGCATCACTTGTGTAGGGTATTCCTTTTCCACTTTCACATTATCCAAGAATGTGTGCAGTATAGTTCCTATTTTTTGTGATTTAGATTGCCTTGAAAAAGGAAAGGTAAATTATTTCCCATGGAAAAAGAAGGTTTTCCATTTTTATAGGTTGTTTGGACTTACGTGGAAAAATTTATGGTATACCTTTCATATTATGTAGTTTAAATTTGAATTAACAGATTATTCTACATGAAAATATAATTACCTATGTGATGTCCTTCATCACTAATTAAAATTATAGGGTTTCAATTTCCTAGACTCTAACTCATCTAATGCTAAATTCTAGGTTCTCATTGGTGGATCACTCTTCCATTGATTTCCTTTCCCTCTGGATCTTGTCATACTTTAAAAGTCATCAATGATACATATATTATGATGTAGGAGCATCTGACCCTTTTCTTAATTAAAGAAGAATCCAAGTGGAGCGATGACGTGGGCAGTCAAAAATTTGGAAAACGGAAAAATGTTGCTCAAAAACAGATTTAATGAGGATTTGACGGATATATTATCTGCGTGCATGCATTATGGAGCTTTCGTTGGAGAAAAATAAGGATCGGATCCCTCCGATCTAACATTTCTTATATAAATGTAATGTAACAGCGAGGGTGATATAGATATATATAGGCGTTTGTGAGTGAGAAAAAATGTAATCGGTGTGGATATCGTAACTAAGGCTGCAATGCCTTGGTTATATTGTGTTTTGTATATAATCGGAACTATATATTATGTTGATTTTCTCCATGTTGTGTGATGGGGTTTTATAATTTAAATTTACAAGTTAAATCTTATGTAGTGGACTGTTGATCGATCATCGATCACTTGAGGATCGATGGCATTCCAAAATATTGTTTAACTATTCTGTATGAACGTTCTGTTGAAGTCCTGTTAGAATCGTGGTCGAATTTTGCAGATTTGTGCTGTGCGATTGACCTAAATTGAAGTCAATTTTAAATGCAGATGGGCACTCGGCTTTGGAAGGGTGCAAGTGACTCAAACCATTCAAGGAGTCAATTTTTAAACACAGAGAAAGTATTTTAATCTCCAGACATGACGATTGATACAGAGGTGGAGCTAACTATTTGTTGGGATAGTATTTTAAATCTGGTTTGAGTTTGTGTGACTTGAATGAGATTTCAGATTGGAATCGCATCGAAACTTCTGATTGTCGATTGGAATTGAAAGCGCATGTAAGTGCCGATTTCCGATTGCCAATTGGATCAGATCGGAACATAGGCGATTGAATCGGATCGGAAGAATTTGAAACCTGCAATGAGCGATCTCCGATCGCCGATTGGGAGTGCTTTGTAGCTGTTTAAGCCTGAGGGTCGAAATTTCCATGTCTTTTCCGTGGAATTGCAATACGTGTGTCTGCGGGTTTTGTTAAAACCTTAACACATATAGTGTATGTAATATTTATTAATCTCCTATGTATGAATGGCACGACTTTAATATAGATTCACAGTTCAAATGAAAAGCACTTAAAGTCTAAAACGCTTCCGATAAGACCTCGTGGGCCCATAACCCACAGGCCTAGGTTCGAGATTTTTACATGAAAAGGGATTTTGGGCTTACCCCAAGATCTCTTTTCATCAAGTGGTATCAGAGCAGGGAAAGGATTTCCTGCGAGAAGAAAGAAGAATGCAAGCAGAAGGGGAAAGAGGTACAGTTGAGTTAAAGCTGGAGAGTTTATGGTCTTACTGTCGTGCGCATGGCGGCAGCGAAAGGTGAGAAGATTTGCAGCAACCTAGAGCAAGGTGTGCTCAATTGGTTCCAAAGGAGAGAACCAGAAGGATGCCAAAAGACCGAGTGCGGAGGGCTTGGTGAGGTATCATGTAACAGAAGGAGACTGTTACTGCAGAGGTTGGTTGCAGCTCACAGAAGATCATGAAGGCAGTTCCACTGAAGAAATGCAGTGGGTAGAATTGCTAAGGACCAGGAGAAGTATATGACCAAGAGGTCATAAATTTTTTTTACCTCAGGAGTCTGATGCAGGAGCATCTGACCCTTTTCTTAATTAAAGAAGAATCCAAGTGGAGCGATGAAGACGTGGACAGTCAAGCTGGAAAACGGGAGGAAAATCTGCTCAAAAACAGATTTAATGAGGATTTGACGGATATATTATCTGCGTGCATGCATTATGGAGCTTTCGTTGGAGAAAAATAAGGATCGGATCCCTCCGATCTAACATTTCTTATATAAATGTAATGTAACAGCGAGGGTGATATAGATATAGATAGGCGTTTGTGAGTGAGAAAAAATGTAATCGGTGTGGATATCGTAACTAAGGCTGCAATGCCTTGGTTATATTGTGTTTTGTATATAATCGGAACTATATATTATGTTGATTTTCTCCATGTTGTGTGATGGGGTTTTATAATTTAAATTTACGAGTTAAATCTTATGTAGTGGATTGTTGATCGATCATCGATCACTTGAGGATCGATGGCATTCCAAAATATCGTTTAACTGTTCTGTATGAACGTTCTGTTGAAGGCCTGTTAGAATCGTGGTTGAATTTTGCAGATTTGTGCTGTGCGATTGACCTAAATTGAAGTCAATTTTAAATGCAGATGGGCGCTCGACTTTGGAAGGGTGCAAGTGACTCAAACCATTCGAGGAGTCAAGTTTTAAACGCAGAGAAAGTATTTTAATCGCCAGACATGACGATTGATACAGAGGTGGAGCTAACTATTTGTTGGGACAGTATTTTAAATCTGGTTTGAGTTTGTGTGACTTGAATGAGATTTTAGATTGGAATCACATCGAAACTTCTGATTGTCGATTGGAATTGAAAGCGCATGTAAGTGCCGATTTCCGATTTCCAATTGGATCGGATCGGAACAGTGGCGATTGAATCGGATCGGAAGAATTTGAAACCTGCAATGAGCGATCTCCGATCGCCGATTGGGAGTGCTTTGTAGCTGTTTAAGCCTGAGGGTCGAAATTTCCATGTCTTTTCCGTGGAATTGCAATACGTGTGTCTGCGGGTTTTGTTAAAACCTTAACACATATAGTGTATGTAATATTTATTAATCTCCTATGTATGAATGGCACGACTTTAATATAGATTCAGTTCAGAGTAGAAAAGCACTTAAAGTCTAAAACGCTTCCGATAAGTCCTCGTGGGCCCATAACCCACAGGCCCAGGTTCGAGATTTTTACATGAAAAGGGATTTTGGGCTTACCCCAAGATCTCTTTTCATCATATTATTTCAGGTATCCCAAAAGGCTTTATAGTAGAACATATTGTGAATTTTTTTTAACAATTGAGGATTCTTTTTAGAACTGCAACGCGGTCTATGCTATCGAGTTATATACCAAGCAACTTGTCCTTAATAACCACACTATGAGGTAGGTTCAACCAGTTTGAACTTGTTGGGACATAGCATATGAAGTTGTGTGATGAGTCCATATCACAAGTCTATTATGGTGACAAAAGTGAAGACATGTAATGATAGTTATTATGTTAACATTACTAGAAACATTTTCGAAATTATCCATGCTATCAAGATGTCAAAATTCCAGGCATTAGGTGTCAATACTCGTAGCTAATAGATAATAATAATAATATAAAAAGATCACAACTTTATTCTTGAAATATGATTGTTACACATTGGTAACCTATTTCATGAGTTACTATCACCCAAAGACTACAAAACAAACTTAAAATATAAATTAAACCAACATGAGAATCCAACTAAGGGTTTCTCGACAAAATCATGCCATAACCTGGCATTTTGAAACCCAAATTTGAATCCATCATAAGTAATACAATGCAAACTCAGATGGATTTTCAATGCATGTTTGCATGCTACACTTATTCTCTGCCTAGATATCATTTTTTAAATGGAACCATTAGTCAAGCCCACAGTCCTTTTTATGTGAAAAATTTCAGCTCTATTTGAGCTCTTTTTTGCTCCACCACCTCCATAAACATAAGCAAACATATATCATGATCTTGGAATTCCATTACATATGTATGTACCAATGTTCCATAATCATGCCCCATCATCAATTTAAGAAATTTCCATTGAATATCAAATTATGGAGGGGGGGGAACTTTTTGCTGCAACATTTGGCTCAAAATCAGGGACCATCTCCGTATGAGGTGAATGAGAACTATAGATATTTGAAGAAGTAGATTAGTGCCTTTTCCTCTGGCCATGGAGTCATATACAGTCATCCATCACAAAAAAATTTCTTTTTTCATTCTCACCTTGAAAGTTGCAAAAAATCATGCCCTAATTGAAACGACACTAAATTTGAAAGATATAATAAAAATGCAAGCTAGAAGTGCCCTATTAATACAAAGGGAAAACCTTCCTACCTACCCTAACTGAGATAAATTTTGATTGAATAGGAAACATGATATTACCAATGGAGTTGATCCAACAACTTGTTAAATGTATGGGACTAAATCATGCATTTTATTTCCAGGGAAACATGCACATGAAGAGAAAAAGTGCAGAATTAATGGAAAATCCATACATGCCACTTATGAAAACTACACCGAAAGGTCAAAAAATACTTAAGGCCTTAACTTAATTTGAATCCAAAAATGAAAAAACAGGATTAGTGAAAACACGAGAGTGGTGTGGGTGAACAACATAAAAAAAAGTGAAGATACCTTTCCCCAAGATGCCTTTGTCACCGTTGTATGAAAACATGTTTTCCTTTCCCTTTATACATGCAAGTGAATGCATTATAGGTATGGTGTTTTCCCAGAATAGGAGAAGCCTACTTAAATATATCATTCGTGGAGTGAATGTTTCCTTGACCCAGAACCTCATAGAAACTTATCACTAAATTTGATGTTGGGATGGGATTGTAAAGACAACAACCTCTTCATTCCTACAAACTAGATTCCTTCCTGGAGTTAGGACACAGAGTATTGAATCAAAGTTGTAGTTTCTAACTTCTTGTATTGGTTCATCAATCTTGAAATTCAGACATTGCATGTCTTCATTGCTTCATGTTTGAATAATTTGCATCATATCGTATAATAGGAAATTAGGAATTATGATTATTATTACTTTATGAATCTGTTAAGTTACTTTTAAGTTTGCATGGTTTAGTGTGAAATTATTCTAGTGTGCCCCTAGGCCCAGGTGAAGGAATGCCAAGGACTGAGAACCCTAGTTTTTAAATGGTATTGTTTCTTATACCTAAAAACCCCTCAACATCACTTCTTATTAGTTCTTAACAATAGTGTTGTAAACAATTTGAGAATTGATATAGCAAAATCTCGCACTTCTCAAGATAAAGTCTTAAAGCTAAAGTGTGATACCATGTGTAATTCAATAGCCCCATTGTCACCTCACCAACCTCTTTTCACTTCGGGCTAGCTCTCCTCCAACTCAAGGGGGGTTCCCCCTAGTAGATGTTAGGGATCTAATGGCCCAACCAAACCAAGTCAAGAGCCCCCTAACTCTCTATGTTTACTACTATCAATCAAAATATTGAACAATAGGGTCAGACATGCATCCTGAAGATAAAATTGCCATGGTATTTTTGGGTAATTTCAAAGGGAAAGTCCCCAAACACATATAATCAAAGAATTATAACGTGATTTCAAACATTAAATATCAACAAAATCATTTAAAGATATTGAAAGGAAAAAGGTGATGGAAGATAGAAGGTGCCTTACTTAAATGCTCTAAGGATTTTTCAATAGTTGCTCCAAAAGCTTCACTTCAAGGCCCTTCAAGATCGTCTCCAACAATGCTATACCATCAGCTTCAACAATGTTGCTCCAAAAATATCCTCGAGGTCTTCACAACAAGTTTACTAGAAGTTGCTCCAACAATATATTCAATAAGGTCTTCATTGTCAACTCATCTCTTGTTTGGGTGCCTTAATGTGCAATGACATGTTTCCAAGACTGAATTCAATGCAAGGCATATTTGAAACTCTAACTCTGTCTTCCGGTGTCTTATTAGAAATTATTTCAGTTTTCATTTTGTGTTTTCAAGTTAGATATTGTTTTCAAGTTTTTACATTTGTAATTTTATTGCAATGTGGCAGACTGATCAGAGCAGTGCAGGAACAACCCCGAGACAGGATGATCGCGGAAAGAGGCCAGCGGAAGAACATGTAAAGTGCCAGCATTGCTCTATCTTCAAGTATTTTAGTTATTTACATAATTGAAATAATATTAATTTTGTTCAAATATGCAGACACCTAGCCATGGTACGCCTGATGATTCCCTCTTTGAGGAAGAGCTTTCTTCATCCCTATCTCGAGTGTTCTTGTTGCAAAAAAAGGCACGAGATGCAAGGTCGGAATTTAATACTTTGATAGACGCGCCTCAAACACTTGAAATAGAAGAGAGGATAAATCATCTTATGAACCAGCTAGAAAGATATTAGGTAATAATAAAAAGTCAAAAGGTTATTTCTTTTGTTCTGCATGAGATGAATTGTGATAGTTTGATTTTTAATTTATACATTGACTAAACTAACAAAAAGTTCTTTTGTATGTAGCGTTTTCTGGAACTTGCTGAACCCGGTGTTGGTGGTAGTGGGACACAAGGGCAAGATATTTCCCAACAACCCTCTCGTACACCTTCTACTCCTTTAGGTTCCAGCCAAGAAACACACCCTGCCCAAGCAGACACCCAGCCAACCGCTGAACGTGTTGGCAATGATGAGGCTGATATGGCCAACTACATTATTGCGTTTCCTAGAGCTACACGTGTCAGCTCCACAGGGACCATTAATGGCACATTTTTGGTGAACGATGAAGGTGTCCCTATAAAGCACGTACAACTCCCAGGTAAATTTTAATATTTTAACTATTTCATGTACTTTATCTAAAACATATTTATCATGATTTTTATTTTTAAATTAATGATAATATCTTTTCTTTTTCTTTTTTTTCTCTGTAGGAAACAATGAGTTCTAAAGGTTTCTGGAGAGCCATGCGTTGGTAATTTTTGGCCCAACCATACGCACAGGGTGGAATTCCCAGAATTCCAACCTAAAAAAAGAACTTCTAGATTATCTAGAAGCCCTTTTTGGGGTCGGCACATTTGACAGAACAACGGTGGCTCGGGTAGCCGGAAAATATTTGAAATATACCAGGGACACCTATAGGACGTAATTTCAATTTAACCCTATATATGAGCATCGTCTCGCAGTTCCAGAGAGTGAGTGGAGAGCACTCATCCATGACGGAAAAGAGAAAAGGGAAAAGAAAGAAGGAAAAATGGAAACTGGACCCACAAGGTAAATTACAACTTTAATTCAATAGCTTTAATTTTCTCTATGTCTAAAATAAAAGTGTGCTATGTCATATCTGACTTCAATTTTGTTGATGCTAGGTTTCCTGACACCTCAAAGGAAACCAAAGCTAGGATTGAGAAAAAGGGCCATCACAAGATAGGCCAGGGCGGCTACTTGAAATTAGCTGCAATAATTGTAATTAAGTAGCGAAACATCTTAAAATTAATTGTATCGCCTTCCAACGTTTTTGTAATCCTATCAAATATGATTAAAAATACACAATCATATGTAATGTAGGGTGATGACTTCGGAACAGAAACTACAGAGGAAGATAAAAATATCGCTTTCCATTTTGGCTATCAAGCCGTAGTTGAACGTCGCAGAAGCTTGGGGCAGGTCCCAAGATCCAGAATGCCTGATAAGGTAAAACATTAACCTTTAAATATGTTTGTTTTCATCCATAAATTTAATTTCTAACAACTTTGTTTAAATCAGGGGAGCAGCACTACCGACAAGGCAAATAACCCAGTTTTAGAGCCAGATGTAGATGATCCTCACGTGCAACCTGATCATTGTAGTGGGGACCAGGCCGACAATGCTACTATCAGTGAGGGTCATGACGGTAATTAATTTCCACTTATAATTTTTTCTAATTATACCTTGATGGTTGTCCTTATAATTTTTTTTTTTTAAATGACAGAGAATGTTTCCCTTGAGGATCTTACCACCAGAGAGGAACACAGGGCAACGGTCCCAACAGCGATAACTGGTGCACCAGGTAAATAATCTCATTGCAATTTTTTTTATTAATATTACCGAACTAGTTCAATGATATTTAAAAACTGACAATTAAAATTTAATATTATCTGTTTTTGTAGGCGATGCCCCGTCACTGGATGAGACCAGACTTCATGACTACGCAACTAGGTCAGCGGTGACAACTGGTGCACCAGGTAAATAATCTCATTGCAATTTTTTTTATTAATTTTACCAAACTAGTTCAATGATATTTAAAAACAGACAATTAAAATTTAATATTATTTGTTTTTGTAGGCGATGCCCCGTCACTGGATGAGACCAGACATCGTGACTACACAACTAGGTCAGCGGCGACAACTGGTGCACCAGGTAAATAATCTCATTGCAATTTTTTTTATTAATATCACCGAACTAGTTCAATGATATTTAAAAACTGACAATTAAAATGTAATATTATCTGTTTTTGTAGGCGATGCCCCGTCACTGGATGAGACCAAACATCATGACTACGCAACTAGGTCAGCAGTGCGGGTCGAAAGGCATGAAACAGGAGCAGAGCATGATGATATTGATGATGTAATTAGGAGCTTTAGAAATAGGAAGAAGAAAAAGAAAATTCGATAATGTAAAATATTTTATTATTATAAGACAAACGTTATCATACTTGGAACGTTTTTTGCGTTATATAAAAAACTCATTTATCATACTATTTTTATGTCAAGCATTAATTGCAATGTTTCCTTGCGTACTTTTTGTTGAATTGTTTTTTTATAAGTTATTGAATATTTTTTTTTATGCTCATGAAAGTAAAAAATGAAATATAGATTGGGTATTGGGGAATTGAGAGTGATGTGAGGGGGTGGGGGGGGGGCGAGGATGGGCCATAAGAGCTTCCACCTTCACGTGGTTGGCCCTGTTTAGTAGAGAATAATTTATTGGAGCGATTTAATCTTGGAGCAAACCTCCCTCGGTCCAGCGTAGCAACAAAAAAGTCACTGTTGACTTAGTTTCTACTCTTTCAGATCGTGGGAGGCTTGTTCCAAGTTCATGCGACTCCAATAAATTGTTCTTAAAATGAAGAGGAGCTTATTCAGGTATGTTTTAAAATTTTCAACATATGTTCTAACATTATCATAAGAATGCATCTTAGAGTAAAAAATACTAATTCAATTACTTGTATTTATTGTATAGATAATGATGGATTTTGATTGACTTGGTAGTGCAGGTACAAATCCTCTTGCATCATGAGAAATACAACTTGTCAACGAGGGTCATGTCCAGGATATTTTTGCTTGTGCACTTGACCAGGTTCATAATGTCACATTTTGTAAGTTCCTTTACAGTTCATAATTCAATATTAAGCTTGTTCATGATTATTATCTAGGTTTTTTGTATGTGTTTTTTCATCTATTTGATTGTAAGCAACTCTGCATGTTTCTTGTTGTTCACTATGATTTCTCCCATTACCACTCCCAGGCTGAATCTGACTTTATTGTTACATAGGTTACTTTATTGTTACTATGATTTCTCCATTTACGATTTCATAGGTTACATCATGTAAAGTTGTCAATCTCAGGTTGGTGATGAGCTTTAATTCTCTAGATTTGGGGCTTTTCTGATATTTTCTCCCTCATGTCATTCCTGCATCACCTCGTTGTTTGAGCATGCAAATTTTCTACCACTTGTACCAATTGGCACATGTCAATCTCTGAGTGGTGCCACATTTCACCTATTTTCAGTGAGAGTTTAGGGTTTCTCTAACATAGCTTCAGAAATCCAATTTAGTGCCTGCTTGAATATTGTCACATAATACTCATGGTTTGGATTGATGAGCATGTTCTGAATGGTTGGTTGATTCATAAGAACCACCCATATAGTCATCTTGAGATATTTCAGAAGTTTTCTCGGGTTTCCTTTTTCACCGTTTCTAGTGGGTGGGATGGTGTGGGGTGATCCATCAATACTGGTGCTCTTGTAGTAGGGAATTTGTTTTGGGGATATAAAGGAGCATTTGATGTAGATATCCCATTGGATGCATTCATATATGGGCACGAGAGGTCAAGAATTTAAATTAAAAATATGCAACCTCTAGCATGGCAACCTGAAGGCCGCGAGAGACACTAGTTAAAGATTGTTTTGTGTTGGCCTTAATATAGTCGTGATTTCTTTCTATTATCTTAATGCAAATATATAGTCCGGTCTCATTAAAATGAGGATTGTGGTTGTATTTCTCTTTGGTTGTTTCTCTCTTAATGCTCCAGAAGTTGCCAAAAGTTGCGATAGTTGTTTAGTTTGCCTGTTACAACTTAAAAGTGGTTTTTAGCAATGGGAGTCATGTTTTTTAAGGTTCATACTAATATGAAGATCTTGTAATTCTATATTCAACATAAGATAAGATGGCCTCTACTTTGGGCGATATGACAACAATTGCCACATCTACCTCATTGGGTAACAATGGAAAGGGGAAGAAGTTGGGTGCAATGTTTGATAATTATGGCAGACAATTGTCTTCTCTTTCAGTTTTTTCACCCATTTCCTTTAATCGCTCAAGCAGAAGAGGGACTCTAAGATTACGAGACAGAGAGAAGGTAGTTAATACAAGATCTATGGAAAAGGAGTTGTACTTCAACAAGGATGGCTCGGTGACAAAAAAATTGCAGGTCAGAGAAAAAATTATGTTTAAAGGAAGGTCACCTGCACGTGAAACTTCACTGCGGTGGATCTTTCCTTGTCCACTTATATTCGATTTTAATGTGTTATTTTAATTTTTCATGGAGGGTTGTTTTGGAATATGGTCTGGCATTCAATTGCACACTTACTAAAAGCATTGTCAATTTGTCTTGCAGGCGGTGTGAACAAACTTGCTGATCTTGTTGGAGTCACCCTTGGGGCGAAGGGAAAAATGTTGTCTTGGAGAGCAAGCATGGTTCTCCAAAAATAGTTAATGATGGTGTGACAGTAGCTAAGGATGTAATTTGTAGATGTGTGCTCTGGTTTTCTTTTTAACATTGTATTAGTTCCCCCTCTTAAATGTCTTAGATTTGGTAGGCATAATTTGAAAACTCAAAGGTGAAAGGAAACATATTTGTTACCGAGTGGTCTACTTGGCCTATGGACTAGCCACATTAGAGTAATGCATAAAGCTTTTCACAACAATAAAAGGAAAGGGTTATGGCTGAGTCAAATTTTATTGTTATTGACGGTGTAATGAAATGTATCTCAATGCTATGGTTTTGGCCTTTTTATTGGTTGAATTAGAGGACCTAGTTGAAAATATTGGGGTCAAGTAGGCTGGTTTTCCTTTTTGCTGATGGTTTGGTGTATCTAATTGAATTAGTTGCCTAAGGTATTTTTGGTTGCAAACTCCTTTTCATTTTTCATACAGTATTGGCCTTGTGGAATACATCTGATTGTGTGGTCTTGTTAGATCTACAACATTTGTAGTTGTTTAGTCTTATGGCCGAGGTGCACTTTTATTATGGAAACAGTTGATGCAATATTGTCATTTAATCCTTACTGCGGGGTAGCATGTTGAGAAGTTTCTTGTGAAACATTTGGTATTCAAAATGACACTTGATCCTATACAACATCATGCACTTGACTTCAAAATTCATATTCAAAGTGTGCTAGACAATTCTTGCAAAATTTCAAATATTTATGTTGTTTTAAACCATTATCTTTTTCATGTATTGGATGCTGAAAATGTGAAAAAGACTTTGGTATGGAACCAACTGGTGAATAATTTCCAGCAAAACAACCACTTCCAAGACATGATTTAGAAGTAGAACATATGTACTTATGAAGCATAGAAAGATATTCTTGATGCATTGTCAATGTTTGGCTAGGGTTATTTTTGGAGAAAATAACTCCTTATTCCTAGAATAGTGATCTTCAATAGAAGTAAATGCCAGAGAAGAGAGATCATCGTGTGACACAACAAAACTGAAATTGGACCCCTAAGGAGAGCTGGTGTGTCTACAATCACTCTGTCAGCATTTTCCCTTGGTTTACCCCGTTCTTTTCCTCCAGCCTGAGTCTTAATTGACTTCTTCTTTCTTCGGGTTTATTTATAAAATTCGTAGAAATTCGTAGAATTTGATAAATAAATACTATCCACAATGCTTGGACTTTAATTTATATTCCCGACTTTATATTATCTCCAAGCCTTATAACCAATGTTTAACTTTCAACACTTTGTATTTATACTCCACGTTTCTTTTTAAATAAATAACTTGCAATGAACTTTTGGCTCTATATTTCACCACCCAGCCTTACAACAATCACACTTCAGACTTATGCTAATTATCCGCCAATCGTTTAATTAAACAATTTCATTATACTCTGTCCCCACCTATATATATCAATAACCAATCAAACACTCGTATCGTACCTGGCTATCCTCTGCACACCTTAGTTAACCTCCGGGAAAGTTCAACGTGCGACCACCGTCCGATGGCCCTTCTCGAAATCAACGACACTTGGAAATTTCGCTCGGCTTCCAACGTCGGGCTTTAACGTGCGATGGCGCGGGTTAAACAGTGGTTTTCCGGGGGTCACTTTGCCATGTGTCACATTCCCTATGGAATCGCTCGCGAATAGGAAATACCGCCTACTCCACTAAAGTGGTGCGATATGGGAAACCCACTTTTGTGATTCCGCTCATGGTTTTGGTACAGGGCTTGACCACGGGTGCAAGTCTAGTTCCGCTATCCTTTTTTTTGTTAACTCATGTCCAATCCTCGGGTCAGGTTTTGAAAGCACAACAATTTTGTCTCTTTATTAAGCGAGATTTTTATATTTGAATAGTGTTCACGACCTCGTTTCTCTACACAGACCTCGCCTTCCGATGGGGTGAGTTCACAGGGAATTCAAAGACAAAATAATGGAATTATCAGTACCCAATCGCTTCACAGTTAAACAATTCTTCACAATTAGCAGTTCGAGATAATTCAATGGCAACTAAGCTTGGAAATCATTTAAATAGAAACAATTGTTCACACACATAGGTTTATTGCAGAAATCCCCTCTCTACTCTCCTCTTCCCTCTCTACTTTTATTCATCCGAGGAATTACAATTTATATACATAACATATGGCTCTTTGGTTCCTCTAAGAGGACCGTTCTAGAAATCAAAAGGTCTAATTATAATAATTCAACTAACTGAAACTGTTCGAATCCTACAACTCTAACTAGTCTAAGTAATACAGTCAGCTGAGGTATTGACACCTAGTTGTTACAACTCAAATGTTTTCGAACCCTCCTAGCCACAACATGTGGAAAAAACCTCCTACATTGATGGCTAGTGCCTAATGCCCCTGCATCATCATCTGACATAAACCTATTAACAAAAGTGAACATGGAATGATTATTAATTATGGCATACTAAGTTGCTTTTCTAAAGAGTAACATTGTAGATAACCTTAAAAACATTTGTTAACTATTTTTGTTTCACCATTTGATTGTGTTTGATATGTAGAACTCATGGCAGCTAGTGTTTCTCCACTCATATTAAATAATTATTTCCAAAAGTTTCTTGTTACTATTACTTTAGGAAAACCATGAAGACTATGAATTTATTTCACGGACACTTATGCCACTTGGCTTGTTGTTTATGTACTTTGAGCTCTACAAAAAAAATCTACAAAATTTGTCTATATAAATGACCACAAAAATGTAATACTTACCTTTATATTTCAGTAACCCTATAATAAAGTCTATTGATATATCTTCTAGTCTTTGAATATGTATGTGGAATGGTTGAAGTAACCCTAGAGATTTTACTATATCTCTTTTATTTATTATGCAAACCTGACCTTCTCTTACAAAATTTTGAATATCTTTCTTCATTCCTTCCAAAAATATATTTTTTGATCCTTTGAGATGTTTTAAGGAACCCTGCGTCCTACCATCAGAGAGACATAGGACTCCCTTAATATTTGTTTATTCAAATATGCTTGCGTGCATAAAAATATTCTACATTTGCACCAAAGTATATCTCTCTTTCACTCCCAATGCTCCATAGAGTTCATCCCATCCTTTAT
This sequence comes from Pinus albicaulis, assembly GCA_034641835.2. Taxonomy (NCBI): domain Eukaryota; kingdom Viridiplantae; phylum Streptophyta; class Pinopsida; order Pinales; family Pinaceae; genus Pinus; species Pinus albicaulis. The sequence continues at coordinate 591,463,644 of CM076570.1, forward strand.
AAATTTTAGTTTTTGTTTAGTACTATTGTCATTTTCCATTATGGCAAGCTTCTTCTAGCCACCTAGGAATAGAAAATGTAATTGGATATAAATTTGAGGCCTCTTCTATTTTAGAAAGAGCATCATGTACTAAATTTTCCTTACCCTTTTTGCAGATTATCTCAAAATTAAAACTTTGCATTTTTTTCTCCTCATTTTTGTTAATCTTCTAATGAAAATCATAGCTTCAAAAAATAATTTATGCTATCATGGTATATCTTGACTTTAAAGTACCTCCCAATGATATACTATCCCCATTTTTTATTGCATGTAATATTTCTTCCATTTATTTTTCATACGTAGATTTCACCAAATATTTTCTTTGAATTCCTTGCTTTTAAAAGCCAATCATATTCCTTATTGTGTTAATGTTAAGTAAATTCCTTGTCCTAGTGCCTCACACTCTACTATGAATTTTTTACCGAAAGTAGGTGCAACCGATGTTGGTGTAGAAGACATGGCATCCATTAAAAGAGAGAATGCCAAAGTAGCCTCATCATTCCATATAAATGATATTTTCTTCAAGAGATATGTGAGTGGAATTGAAATGCATGCATAATTCTTAACAAATGATCAATAATATCATGTAAGTCTAAAAATCTTCTAAGAACCTTGATTTTCTTAGGAATAGGTCATTTTGTAATAGCTTGCATCTTTTGAGGCTCCAACTTCACTCCTTCCTTTAAAACAATATGAACCAAATACTCGAATTATTATTTCCCAAAAGCACATTTGGATATTTTTACATAAAAATGATTGTTCTCAATAATTTATATAACTTTTCCACATCTTTAGTGTGGTATTCCCATGATTTATTATAAATATGTGTTTTATCAAAGAAAACCAACACAAATTTTATAAGATGGGATCAAACAAAATTGTTCTTAAGTCAAGCCCGCCCGACTTCAAACGGCAATAAACCATAATTCAAACCAAATTCGCGTTCCAAAATAGCCTGCTGACGTCGGCCAATTTTGTGACGCGAAAACCAAATGAATTCCGCCCTAATCCTTTTCGGGTCCGAAGTTGGGCTGGCATACAGAGGGAGAGTTGTGACGCGAATTTCTTATCAAATTCGCCCTAATATTTTTCGGGTCCGAATTTCCACTGCGTGAGCGGCCCAAACAAAGATCTGCTCCAATCAATTTCTGCCATGTGTCCTCAATAAAAACTTGCCCTGCTCTCGGCTGCGGGTGCATTCGATGTTGTTTAAGGCGATGGGACATGGATGTGGCGATTTCATATCAATCACATTAAGATTTAACGTTGCTCAATTAAGTTCCAAGGTTTTCACATCAAATTGCATTAAGTTTTAACACTGTTCAAGATCGGACCTCCACTCCCGTTAGCGATTCTGCATGCTCCAATATGATCCGGCCTTCGGCTCTCATTAATGATCAGAGATTAATTATGACGAGCATCCTTTGATTGCATTGCATTGATAAAATGGCATTTCGCTATGGTTTTTCAGACGAACCGGTTGCTGGGTTACACTGCCTGCTCACTGTGACGAGAAGGAGAAGTGGCCAGCTGAACTGTTGTGTAGACGTTACTGCATATCTTCATTTCTCTCGGTCTGGTCCTTGTCTATCTTCCTCTGTTTCTTTTAATTCTGCTTCTCCGTCTCCTCTTGTGCCCACTGCTAGTGAGACTGCACCCATGCCTCGCGTGCGTCAAAGGATGCATTACCGCAGGGGGAGCACTAGAGGTCAACTCCTGCGCGCTCCCTCCAGCCCCTCAACCGAGTTGTCTTCCGGCCAATTCAGTGATTATGCAGGTCGCTATCCAAATACTAGGAGTGGGTAGGGTCGGGTTGTAGGATCTAGCCACCGTATGGATTCCCCTGCTCCTCGTTTCCCCACTGCTAGTTCACCTTCTCCCAAGACGCGCACTGCGCAATTTTCCTTTAATTGCTCTCTCAACCTCCCATGAATTACAGCTTCAGTCACTGTGGTTTTCCGCGAGGAGGCCCAAACGGAGGAAGAATGCACCCGTCCGGCAAGTCTAAGCTCGGAAAAATCCGGCCAACATTCGGGCCTTCGGGAGGGGAGCCGTGGCATGAATGTGGAGGTAGCACCTAGCGATCCTAGACCTTCCGAAGGATGGTGCCGAATCGTCGAGGAGCCGGAGGAGTAGTTTGGTTAATTTGTTTTTCTTGTATGACACAAAATTGGGGGGCCCTTTTAGATTATTTTCTTGTCTTTGGACCTTTGTAATATTTTTTTGATGCAATAAATTAAACGTTAGAGAGAGGCTAGTTTCCGTATGAGGGAGGCAGTCTTCTTAATTTTATTTTTTGATGGCTCATTGCCATGAGTCACAGGCAGCGATTTTGACTTCGGTGTAATTTTATTCCACACTGCCTAATAAGTGCTTTACTTAGAAAAAAAAATGTTGCCTGAACACTATTTCGCTTGTTTTGAAATACGAGCCATGTTTATATGGTCTACGTATTATACTCTTTCTCTATATATCTATAGGAACCTTTTTGCTATGAAAAGGATGGATGATAGCATTTTAATGGAAACAAGCGACACCGAACCTTACATCTCGGATGCAACGGATGGTTACCAATTTTGGAATCAAGCCAGGCGATCTTACAAACAAGCACAGGTTTTAAAATTGTAGATGATTTATCACACTCCTCACATGATTAGCGTTTTCTCTGTTGCAGGATTTTGGGTACTTTAATTTGTATTTGGAACAATGAACATCTGTACTCTATCTGTTACTTTACTATTCTACATACTTGCTATTTCACTTTCTTATAGATGCCTCGGGCATATTTGGATGCTTTCTCAGATCGGACGATAATCACACTCCATGGACCATTAACAGGAACTTATATCATGTCCCTGTATGTGACATGGGGTATTTTTCTATCATTGTCTAGGGTGGGACTTCCACTTTTCTGGATGGATATTTGGGTTCCAATATTTAGATGTGAAAATGTAATGATGTCATGGACTGTTTTACTTCATATAATATATTGAAAACAACGTTTTTTCTCTTGTGAAAAAAAAATGATTAATGTTTATCACTCTGCCTTAAAAAATAGCGATGCTGGTCTATGTTGTTGGTTTATTGATATGGTCTGATGGTCTTTTTATATTTTGGACATATCACACTCCTCACATGATTAGCGTTTTTCTCTGTTCAAGGATTTTGGGTACTTTAATTTGTATTTGGAACAATGGACGACGGTACTCTATCTGTTGCTTTACTATTCTACATACTGCTATTTCACTTTCTTATAGATGCCTCGGGCATATTTGGATGCTTTCTCAGATTGTCGATAATCTCCATGTGGATTGTTACTGGGTTTTATATCAAGTCCCTGTATGTGACATGGGGTATTTTTCTATCACTGTCTGGGGTGGGACTTCCACTTTTCTGGATGGATATTTGGGTTCCAATATTCAGATGTGAAAATGTAATGACTTCATGGACTGTTTTACTTCATATAATATATTCAAAACAACGTTTTTTCTCTTGTGAAAAAAAAATGATTAATGTTTATCACTTTGCCTTCAAAACTAGCTATGCTGGTCTATGTTGCTGGTTTATTGATATGGTCTGATGGTCTTTTTATATTTTGGACATATCACACTCCTCACATGATTAGCGTTTTTCTCTGTTCAAGGATTTTGAGTACTTTAATTTGTATTTGGAACAATGGACGTCGGTACTCTATCTGTTGCTTTACTATTCTACATACTGCTATTTCACTTTCTTATAGATGCCTCGGGTATATTTGGATGCTTTCTCAGATTGTCGATAATCTCCATGTGGACCGTTACTGGGTTTTATATCAAGTCCCTGTATGTGACATGGGGTATTTTTCTATCATTATCTGGGGTGGGACTTCCACTTTTCTGGATGGATATTTGGGTTCCAATCTTCAGATGTGAAAATGTAATGACTTCATGGACTGTTTTACTTCATATAATATATTCAAAACAATGTTTTTCCTCTCTTAAAGTTTCATTTTCTTTTTAAAATTGAACCTGCCGTCGCTATACCGACGCCTTGTAAGCGTCGGAATTATGACAGATTAGAAACGTCGGAAGAGCGACAGTATAAAAATGTCGGACGAGCGACGTTCAAAACATCGGACCACATTTCGTCAGAATTGTGACCGTTTACAAACGTCGGAAGAGCGACGTCCAAAACGTTGGACCACATTTTGTCGGAATTGTGACAGTTTACAACTGTCGGAAGAGCGACGTCCAAAACGTCGGACCACATTTCGTCGTAATTGTGACAGTTTACAAACGTCGAAAGAGGGACATTCAAAACGTCGGACCACATTTCGTCGAAAGTGCGACAGTTTAGAAAGGTCGGAAGTGCGACGGATTGGGAAACGTCGGAAGAGTGACGCTTGTTTGGAAGCAACAGAAAAAGTATCGATAGTGCGACACTTTTTAATTGCGTCAGAACTGCGACAGTATGGTAAACCACGTTTTACCCGCCCTTGAACTGTCACTCTTGCGACGACTATGTGCCGGAATAGCAACGAATTGGCCGTCGGAATTTCCGCCAAATTTTCTAGTGTGTTTAGCAGGAGTCTCACTACAAAGATCATACAAAGATTTGCAGTCATATTAGGATATTAATGAAGAGGATTATTGATTTTTGTTGATCATTAGGGAAAATTAGTCATTCACGAGTTTCAATATCCTTTTGTCAAATTGTTGTAGTCATCAAGGGAAGAAAGCATAGATGTTGGGAAAATTTTAAAATCAAGGTACGAAGACTACCTAGAGCAGAGCAGTAATGTATTATATGGGCTGGAAATTAATATGTATTCCTATGAAGATCCTTTTGTAGAATTCTTGAGGTCAAATAGAGGGCTCATGCTTTGAAATTTCAATAAGATTCAATCTGATTACAAGTTTTCATGGGAGTTGCCTTTCAATAGTTCTCTCTTTTTTCTCATGAGCAAGTACTTGCAAAGAATTCAACTAGCAGCTAGAATGCTTACATGGTTGCATTGGTTGTTCCATTTCACTTGATTAGGTGATGAATGGATCAGTTAGAGTAGGTTTTGTTGAATAAGCTCAATTCTAAGCATCTTTTTCAGTAGTATCTTCTAGTAAATTTTGCAGTTAGTCTACAGTTTAGGTTATCAGTTTTATTTCTGAGTCAGTTAGTTTATTATATCAATTTTTCAACATTCAGTTTTGTTTTCAGCTTTTGACTCAATGCTCAATGGGTAGGCTACTTGGTCTACAGTGTTCTTGACACCTCCAAGGAGCTATCATCCCCCAGTTGGAGCCAATGTTAGTGTTAGTTTTTGCATCCTACTACCAGTGATCAAAAATATCTTTTCATATCATATTAGGGTCTCATTCTGAAAAATTTGTCATTCCATTAGGTCATCATGCAAAAATTTGGTCACTAGATGTAGATCTAGGTCAAACCTCACTCTTTTCAAAATTTCAATACTTTCTGGCTCATTTCACCTCTTTGTTGAGTGTACATCAGTCATGAGTTTTCATCATCATTTCAGTCAGTTCATCATGAATTTCATTCAGTCATGGTTTCCATTAGGTCCTAGGGTTTTCAAGGTCCATCAAAACACCATCTACATGCATAAAAGACCAGCAAGCAAGAAAGTGATAATAAACACATTTCATCATGTAAAGCTTAAATTTGTAAATTATAACTTCAATTTCAATATGTAATTTTATGTTTTTCAATGTGTAATAAGTTCTCAAAGTTCCAAGTAGCCACACTCAAAATGTTCCTAAGCTACGTGGTTTCAAAATCCAAAGTGAAAACACATGTGGGTCATCCCACTACATTGAAGGAAAATTGCTCAAACAAGGTATATAAGACCAATTCATTTCATTTACTCATCCATCCAAATGAAAGAGAGCTCTCACTCACTTACCAAGGCATCTGCAACACTTCAACATCCAAGAAATACCCTCAACAAGTCAACGCAAGCTCCTACACTGCGTTTTTGGGAATTTTAGGGCTTGGGAGAGTGTTTTAATTCCCTTACACTAATCCCTATACCTTTTTTTATCATTTTCCACCTCCCTAAGCCTCCTAACACCCTCACCTACACTCCATAAAACCTCCTTAAAGTGTTAAATTACCTACCAACCTTGCCCCATCGGATGTCTACAATTGCTGGTCCATTTTCCCTAACCTAATTTCCTCTTTAACCTAATTCATTCATCCAGCACCCAAATCAACCAATCAAAACCATGTGCTACTATACCTAGCCTAATATCTCATTAATCCACTCATATTGGTTGATATCCATTGGAGAGATCCATCTCCTACCTAGTAGGGCTAGCTACTTAGCGAGAGCTTGGTCTGCGGTTACCTTTGTTGGTCTCTTCTCAGACTCAGAGATCCGGTAGAGTGCTAACAAAGCCCACTCAACGATATTACCTAGACGCAATACTATTGTGCAAAAAGGGATGGAATGGGACGAAAGAGATAGGACACAATAGTGTTGATCCAAGTGGATATTGGTAGTCACCCACCTATTCCACCTAGACCTCCATTCGGTTTCATCTGTTTCCTTAATTATAACAACATTTACTATTATTACCAAATTTTTGGGTCCTGAACTTTCGAAGTTGTTTTGACCCCCTAAAAGGATTCTTTTTTAGGTCTGCACTAAGACCATAGCCATAGGAAAGTGCTTGGAACAAATCCTGTAGCACTCACATAGGTATTTCCAATGAGTTATCATACGCACGTAACAAAGGTAATATGAGAAAGTTACAACCCCAGGAATTTGGGTGTGCCAAACTAACCCCTACGAGGCCCATAAACTCTTGGTGTTCCATTTCTAAGGGTTAGGATTTTGGTTGTTTATGGTTTTCCTTTTTGTTCAATAATAAAAAGGCCCTTAAGCCTCATTATAACACATTTCAGAGGCATGTAGTTGTCACATCGCTTCTTAGAGATAAGATACCATCACCCAAGGTAGTTTATTTCCATTCTTCTTGTAAGCATATTTTATTTATTTGATACTAATTAAATGAAGATTTGTTTATGTTGTATCTTTTTGTTTATGTTTATATATGTATTATGTTTTGTTCCTACATAATTTTGGATCAAGTGGTGTAGCTGAGGTAGCTGACCAATGAAAATGGAGCAAGAGGAGGCCCTCTCCAACAAGCCATCCCATTGAGGGCTAGCCCGAAGGTTTAATAGGGTTAGAGTTTCATAGAGCGTCAGACTGGAAAAAGAAAAAAAGGGAAAACTTTGGCCCACATGGTGGCTTTTGGGGGGTACTGTAGACATTCTGTTAGATGAGCTCTGTGGTCCCAGAATTGGTTTCCCGCACAAGTTGATCATGCATACCAATGATAGAGAGCTACTCTGAGGGCACCTATCCCAAAAGCTACTCAGGAGTGGTGTCAAAGATTAAAGGCTCGAACCCAATGGTTTTTTAGGAAAACAAATTATAAAGTAAATGGTCGCAAAACAAGCCTCAGAGGACCTCCTCTCTCCTCTCTAACAACATGATAGGTGGAAACGCATGATTGGCTCAACAAAATAGGATGGTGAAGTTAGCATGGACACGCGATAGGAAGATTCAAGTTTTATGGGCACCCAAATGGCCCTTTTTGTGTAATATTCCATTTTTTTATAAGGTCAAAGTGGACAGAATCAACCCATATTATTTACCATGGTATTCGCCCATGGTATCTGCCTTTATTTCTCAAAGGAAAACAATAAAATAAGTTCCATATAACCTATACAAAGGGATAAGGGCCAGACAGAGGGACTCATTATGAAATTGTCTATATATTTTTTTTTTGATGCGAACTTGGCATGGTCGGTTCTAGCTTGATCCCGAGATGAAAACCCCATGGTGAAATTTGTTGGTGGATCCATTCAGGGTTCACATTTTTTCTATAGTATTTTCACTTTCTTGTTCATAAAGAAGTCATGTATGTAGGCAGGAGCTCCATTATTTTCTTGTATTTTGGGCATGACTCATTTTATGAATATTAATTGAAATAAAGTATTGCAGTTCCAGATCCTACTGTGTTTAGTGTTTTTATGGAAATTATTTTTAGTTAGAACACCGAGATGTGCCATATTTGTGATAATTTTTATTTATTTGGATATTACAGTGGTATCAGAGCTGTGTATCTTGCCATCCTAAGGGTTTTATGCATGGAAATTTGATGGGATTTATCCTCACCCTAGACAACATTTTTCCACCTTCGGTGATACTCGATATCACCCTAGTTGGTCTATTACTTTTCACTTAATTATTTTTGGAAGTGTCTTGCAACAAGTTCGAGATTTAAGCGGGGATTTATTAGATTAGATTTTCTCTGTAGATCTGACCATTTATATTCAAGTTCAAGTTCAGAAGGCCAAGATCTTAATCTTCAACAGAAATTGAACACTTGTGTTAAGAGATATGGTCTCATCAAGGATAGGAGGTGACTTCATTTTTGTACAAATTAATTTGCGACATCTCTTTGGGAGAGTGAATTTGGTATGAAAACTAAATCAAGGGCTTGTTAGATTGGATTTGGTTCAGCTGCACCAGATATCTCATTCACAGCCATATTAAAGGGTTGAGATCTATTAAAGGAAGGCTGGGATGATGAGAATGATACAGTGAGGCCGTGAGGCCATATACAGCGGCATTAAAATGGAGGTCAGCAGAGAAAAATACTGAGTTTTGTGGACCATTAGGCTACATATACAACCAAGACCACCTGAGACAAAAAAAATTGCAAATGTCATAGGAGGAGGTCATCCCAAGGGTCATGAGCCGAATTTTTGGATGCAACAACAAGGTGGTATTAGAGGTTAGATAGGAAGGATGAATTTTGAGGTCACCATAGGATCATGGGCTAAAAATTTAGGTCATGAGCTCCATCAGTCGACTAAGAAATGATTGAGGAGTCACTAATAGCATTATCAGGTTGCAAAGGGGTTGCGAGTTTTGTTGAGAAACCCACACGTCAAGTATTGATCTATTGGGTAACACGTCGATATCAAGAGCCATAAATTCTAAGAAACAACCAAGTTTCTATCTCAGCACCACAGAGATGCAATGTTAGAGAAAAATCCCACTAAATATAAGATGGCCTCAATTATAATGGGCATATTTGTTTGATTGGTTGTTGGGGTTGTATGCATGAGCCCATTTACATGCGCTCCAATTTCTTATAGACCCTCCTTGAGTCTCTCTTGAATAAGATGTATATTACCAAGTTAATAATTTTTTTAGGGGTCCATGATGCATTGGGATATTTTATTTTATTAGCTTAAATGTATTTTAGAGGACCATCACGCTAAGCTGAGAGAGAGTGCTGAAGAATCGCTTGATAAAAGAAGGTGTGAGGAGAATATTAGACAAGGTGATCATGGGTCTCCACCATCTGGTTTAGGTCATTTAATGATTTTTCTAGGGCGATCATATCTTCATAGCTAGTCATGAAGGAGTTCCATAATGTGGAGCACCAAAGGCACATGTTGTGCAGCCATCGAGTTCCATTAAGTAATAAGAAAGGTCGACGGGGCGAACAACAACTTCACAACTAACTGCAGAGCCTAGTGGCATGGCACAATGCATTCAAGACTGGGTGCAGGCCATTGTTTCATGGGTGGGACTACGAATATTTTATCCATCTCAGAAGAGGGAGAGAGAGGCAGCCGAGGCCACTATTTCTTGAGTGGGCCATAATTAGTAAAATTTTCTCTTTTGGGTACAAAAACGTATTAATTCCTTTATTGTTTTAATTCCTTTATGTATTTTTTGCAATAAATATAGTACAAGGAATAAATTGAAAAAAAATGGTAAGGTACACCATCTAGAAGGAAATGGTTAAGGACTAGTCAGACAAGCATTTGCGTAGAACCATATCAGTGAAAGTTTTGGACAAACTTGTGTGTAGAACCATGTCGAAGCAGAGAGATTTGTCTGAGGAGGAGGATGACTAAACATGCCAAGAAGGATCATTTATTAGTTCCACAAAAGATTTAGGTTTAACAAGCGATGTGGAGCATTCAGAGGAGTCAGGATCTTGACGTTGTTGTACTAAGAAAGGAAGGACTTAATGTTTCTGAAAACGCTTGATGTTAATCTGGAGTGCCTTTGTTTTGGGTATCATTTTATCTCATTTGAAACTACATCCTATTTATTTTAAATTTTTAAGGGTATAAAAGAGAGAGAGAGAGATAGCAGAAGAAGAAAAGAGGAAGGAGGCTTTAATGAAAATCTTGAGAAGATGGATCATCTTGAAGAATTTTTGGAAAAAAACCGAATTTTTTTTGATGAACTAGTGAGGATATGGTCCTTTAAGTAGCCATACCTCCATATACCAAAATGATAGTCAAATCATGAGACCATTATCAAAAAGGGCCCATGTCATTCTGCAAAAAAATCAACCATGGGAGGTGAAGGAAGGACAAAGAAGAGGAGCTAATATATTTGCACTTGGTGCTGAATTGCAACAAAAAAAATCATTCATAGATTGTTATAAGTTGGAAGAATTAGACACATGTTTGTTTAAGGTGGGATAACCAGAATGGAAGAAACTTAGTTGGGATCTCAAGCCATCAATGCTTTCATTAATACAACCCAGATTTTGGGAACATCCTTGTGAAGAGGTCAGACTCACAATTGCTTCTTGTCTCAGTAGGTTCATGGCTTTAACATCCCCACTACTGCTTTATAATGATATCATGGAGGAGATATTGCAACTGATAGTAGAATCCTTGCTGGGGTTGAACAACATTATGCTTCCAACTTATCATAAGTGGTGCAAAATTTTAAAGCTCATGGCAGGGTTTAGCGTTGGCACATTCATGCTGAATTTGGAATGTGACGAGTTGATATTTCAGTTGTTCCAAATATTTTACACCAACATTACATCAGTTCATCCAGACTACGTGAAAAAAAGTATACAAAAATATTGTGTCTATATTCTTAGAAGAGATGCTGACATCTGCAAGATACTAAGATCCAAATTGTTGACCATTTGGAGGAGGAAACCAAAGGTATCATCAACTTCTTATGATCTAGTCGAGAAGTTCGTCAGAAAAAACATAAAATTGCTCAAAAGGGTGACGAATAAGAAGGAGTTGAGAAGGATTGATTGAGGAAGAAAAAACCAACCCTACAACAAGAATGAACTAAGGAGGAGAGGCCTATGCTTTATCTGCAAGGGACCTTGGGTCCTTAACCATTCATGTCCAGGTGATAAGGAGGAAACAAGGGATGAACAGTTAAAAAATTATTCAGATCATGGGGATTCATCCATAGTTGGGTTCACTAGTTTTCAGAAGAGAACCTATGAAGAATCCAAGTTGTCAAGTACAAATGGTGAGTAGGAACACCATGATTTCTAGATAAAATTGCAGGAAAAACCGATTATAATCAGTCTTATTAACAAAGTACATGGTGAGAAGAAGGAGGTAATTCATCCTGAGGATGTGGTAGTTGAGTTTATAGATATTCTGAAAAAAATCCATAAAGAGTATGGGAAATTAGGTGTAGATAACAGACCACCAGTACATCCATGCTTGACGACCAAAGAGGGTGGACAAATTATCTCCACATGTGGAGAAGGCCAGGAAGAAGAAATTCAAGAAGAATAAAATGAGGAGTCAATAGTGATAAACCAATATGATGATGAGCCTGATCATGCATAGTAGCATGACAAATATTGTATGTAGGATGAGCCATTTATAGAGGTTCAGTCAAAGGTTCAAGTTGAAGTTGTGGGGTATCCAGTGCAAACAGATACATATACATTCAACAAGGCACTATAATTTCTAGTAGAATACTTTCAATAAAGGATCATGCATTTCAAGAAAGATCTTATGCTATTGAAGCAAAGAATTTGAACAATCCGATACATTGTATTACAGGAGAATAGAAAAATTGAGGATCTCATAGGGGTATGTGTCGAATCAATGACCAAGTTGTCTAATGTTGAGGAACAACTCAAGTCCCTCACAAGGCAACAAGAGGAGTACAGTTGGGAGTTCCAGAGCAACCCTCTACACGAGTACATAGATAAATCTTGCAACACTACCAACCCAGCTTTATACATTGAGAAGATCAGGAAGATCTATCCAAATGCATCATGTTGGGTGACCGAGTGGAGTAGTATGAATTGAGCATTGAACATCATCAACATATCATATTTGCAGATATTCATCCTTCCCCAAGTACAAATTGGCGAGAGATTATGAGTTGGTATTATATTGATGGGTCAATTCCTTGGAGGATACTCACAACCAAGGGAATATTGTATCTTGGGCCCTTTGGCATACGCAACGATGGAGGGCTGAGATGGTACCATAACCCACTGGTCCAAGGATTTAGGTGGCATTGGGATCCAAGAGAATCCATTGGGAGTAGGATTGGAAAAAGTATTGTTTGGGATCCAGGTAAATCTATGAAGGGAAGGATGGTAGGAGGATTGTTTGGGATCGAGGTATCGAAAGATCCATTGAGGACCATTCAACATGGAGGGATGGAACAATACATCGGGTTGTATGGGATCTGAATATCAATTTACAAATCATTCTATTGTGGATAGAAGTGAATTGCTTGAGGACAAGTAATTTTTGGGTAGGAGGATTTGTAATATTCGATTTTTTTTATAAGGTCAAAGTGGACAGAATCAACCCATGGTATTTAGCATGGTATTCGCCCATGGTATTATCCCATGGTATTCGCCTTCATTTTTCGAAGGAAAAAAATAAAATAAGGTTCATCTAACTTATAAAAAGGGATAAGTTCCAGACATATGGATTCATCATGAACTTGTCTATATATTTGTGTATTGATGGGAACTTGGCATGGCCAATTCTAGCTTGATCCCGGGACGAAAACCGCATGGTGACATCTGTTGGTGGATCCATTTAGGGTTCACTTTTGTGCTTCAATACTTTCACTTTCTTGTTCATTGAGAATCCGTGTATGCTGATGTTGGGGCTCCATTATTTGATTATATTTTGGGCATGTCTAATTTTCTAAATATTAATTGAAATAAAGTGTTGCAGTTCCATATCCCATTGTGTTCAGTGTTTTTATTACAATTATTTTTAGTTAGAAAATCTAGGTGCGCCAGATCTGTGATCATTTTTATTGATTGGGATATTACATTTTGGGTGAAATTTTTCATATCTCAGAGGTTGAAACGTAGCACCGGTGACATCATCTTGATGTCATCACAGAGGTTGGAGCTGAAGGATTACTTTTGGTGCACAAAGAAGTTGTTGGGAAATACAAGTTGGGCCATGCTAGCACGTTGACAGAGTAACAACCCATCAGATAATTAGTGGGAGGACCCTACAGGACAACTAGGCCTACAAGACACAACCCGACGTGATTGTTAAGTGCATTTTTGCAGAAGAGTTAGAAGAAGGTGATTCGGGCCAAAGAGGAGGAAGCGGGAACCAATTGGAGGAGTGTCTGGTGGTCCCCACAGGACATGTCGACTAGGCTGTGGTACCTCGATGAGTACAAAAATGGAAACATCGGAACGTGAAGGGCTACAGGCTAAGCACCCTCACTAGGTCATATGCCACAATAAGTGACTATGGGTGCAGAAATTGTAAAGAGCAGTGGAGGCTCTTAAATAGGCCTTAACGCCTGGACATTGTGTTGGGGTGTTTCACATAGAAATGAACCTGCAAAACAAAGAATGGAGTTTTTTAGGCTCTTGGGGTTATCTAAATTAGCACCTAGATATAGACATAGGCTGTTTCGTGTTAGAAAATCATATATTACATAGCAATGTAACACATAAAAATATGTGAAAATAAAAACACAGAAAACATATAAAACAAGAGAGACATAGATATATGTGGTTCACCCAACTTGGGCTACATCTACGCATTAGGGGAATTTTGAGGTCTAAAATGGGTCTCCTAAGGAAAATGTACAACAAAAATAAACTTTATAAGAACCAATAGGATTCAAGATGATGATGTCAACCATGGGGGATGATTCACCATTTTTTAAGTAAAAGGGTAAAAATATTTAAAAATAATAAAATAATAAAACTACTTTTTCAACTCATATTTTCAACGTATCTCCAAAAATTTTTACTCAAATTTCGAGCGGGAGTACTCGTTGGATGAAAAATTTAATTTCTCATCCAAGGAGTACCCATTTTGCATACTTTTGATGGACCCTGCTACACAAAAAAATGAGAAATACATAAAAAAGCATGATTACAATCACGTTTTTCATGTATTTCTCATTTTTTGTGTAGCAGGACACATCGAAAGTATGCAACTGGGTACTCCTTGGATGAGGAATTAAATTATGCATCTAGCGAGTACTCACGCTCAAAATTTAAGTAAAAACTTTGGGAGATAAGTTGAAAATATGAGTTGAAAAAGTAGTTTTTTCTTTTTTCCTTCTAAAATTTGATGATGTCATCAAATCTTATTTTATAATTTCCACTATTATTTTATAATTTCCTTAGGAGGCCCATTTTAGACCTCAAAATTCCCCTAATGGAGAAACATCTAGTCCTTCCTTTATATTATCCAGTAAAATGAAGAGACAAAACCTACAACAGATCCGTTGTAATATCCTCTCACATAGTCCCCTTTTCTCTTTCTCACTCAGAATACACTCTCAACACACAACTGCAACACAATTCCCTCATACAATAAAGGATTTCCTCCTATGGAAAAAACCCTAAAATAAACATAACTTCTACTGTCAGATCATCTACCTAATTAACGACCCATATTTACTATGAAATTACAATATTTTACAAGGAAATTTTACATCTATTTTTAGCTTTGGGGGGCCCCCAGCCAAGAAGAATGCCCGCCCTCCCCCCCCGAACCCCTGTGGGGGGGGACAAGTCCCTCCCACATGGAGGGGTGTACATTCTTCCTGGGGTATACATCCAGATGAAACAAAGACCTCTAAATTAGGATTATAATCAAGCTCCACACCCAACAATCTCCCACTTGGAGACCGATTGTAGCAATTCCACCACTACTTCATTTGTTGGACAATGACTCCACTTTGGACTTGGCTATTTATAATATTCATCATCATACTTGAAGACCAATTGAAACTGAGCAGAACCTGAGTTTCTCCCTGGTTACAACTTTTTTTAATATATCTACAAGATTCTGGCTAGTGTGTATCTTTTCCAGCTTCAACTGTCCATCTTCCAACACTGACCGTATGAAATGGTACTTTAGTAGTATGTTTTTAGTATTGGAATGAAATGTTGAGTTCTTTGAAATATGAATAAATTTTCCTATCACTGTATAACCTTCCCATCTCCTGCTTCTTACCCAATTCATCCATAAACCTATGTAACCAAATAATTTATTTAGTAGCCTTTGTAAGAGCAACATATTCTGCTTCTCTTGTTGAAAGTGCAACAACACTTTTCATTTTTGAAACCCAACTGACAAATGTTCCACCTACAGTAAATACATACCCTATAGTGCTCCTCCTTTTATATCTATCACCTACCATATTTGCATCAACATATCCCTGTAGAGAAATGTTTGAACCACCAAAGCATAATGCTTGATTTGTGGTAACTCTAAAATACCTGAAAATCCATTTCACTACCATCCAATGTTATTTTCTTTTATTTTTCATGTACCTTCTTATAACTCCCACTTCATGTGCAATATTAGACCTTTTTCAGACCATTCAATACATTAAGCTTCCAACTGTTGATGCATATGGAGCTTTATACATATAATCCATTTCTTCTTGGCTCCTAGGGTACATCTCCTTACTAAGTTTAAAATGTCTAGCCAAAGGTGTAGTAACCATTTTTGCATTATGCATATTAAATCTTTCCAACACCTTTTGTATGTACTCATTCTGAGATAATGTTAATTTGTGATTTTTATTGTCTCTAGTTATTCTATACCAAGGATTTGTTTTGCAGCTCCCAAATCATTCATTTCAAATGATTTTTCCAATTTTTCCTTTGAGCAAATTTATTTCCTGCATGTTAGACCCTGCAACAAGCATGTCATCTACATACAATAACAATATAAAATAGCTTCCATCAATTTGACTTTTTAGATAAACACAATGATCAAAGTGACATCTAGTATAACCTTGTTCAGACATAAACCTGTCAAATTTTAGATACCACTGCCACAGAGCTTGTTTTAGGCCATACAAGCTCTTCTTCAATCTGCACACTAATTTTATTTCCCTTTGACCTCATATCCTTGTGGTTGTTTCATATAGATATATTCCTCCAAATCTCCATGGAGAAAAGTTGTCTTTACATCTAACTGTTCAAGATGAAAATATTTCATTGCTACAAGACTTAAAATAGTTCTGATTGAAGTCATTTTAACAGCAAAAGAAAATATTTCATCAAGGTCAATACCTTTCTTCTGTGAAAACCCCTTCACCACAAGTCTAGTTTTGTACCTCTTCTTTCCTCCATCTTCATCCTTCAACTGGTAAACCCATTTATTCTGCAATGTTGGTTTACCTTCTGGCAACCTGGCTAAGTCCCAAGTCTGGTTATGTACCAAGGAATCTATCTCTTCTTTCATGGCTAGCTCCCACTTCTTCCTAGTTTCTACTTGCATTGCTTCTTCATAACATTTTGGTTCACCAGAATTAGTCAAGAACACATAGTATAATGAAGGATAGTATCATTCAGGGGGTCTGATTATCTTGGTAGATCTTCTGACACCACTTTCAGGTGTTTTAGGTGCATGTTGTTGTTGTGGCTATTGATTATTATTACTTTCAGACACCTTTAATTTTTCTATGATCTCATCAAGAAATATGTATTCTTTGTTTTCTTTTTCCTGTTTCTTTTCTTGTAACTGATCCTTATACAAGACCTTTTCATTGAATATTACATCTATGCTCCTAATGATTTTGTGATTTTCATAATCATACAAGTGATAACTCAAATCATTAACACTATATCCAATAAAGGTACATTTCTTTGATTTTTCCTCAAGCTTTGTTCTATTTTCTTTATTAATATGGAAAAAGGCCTCACAGCCGAAAGGCTTTAAAAAGGACTAGTTTACCTTTTTACTCGTCCATGCCTCCTTTGGAATACCACCATCCAAGGAAATTGAAGGCCCTCTATTTATTAGATAAACAACAGTATCTACAACATCTACCAAAAATTGTAAAGAAATTTTTTCATGCAATCTCATGCACCTTGCATGCTCCATGATTGTCCTGTTCATCTTTTCTAACACACCATTTTCCTATGGTGTTCTTGGAATTGTCTTCTCTCTGCGAATTCCATGCTCTAAGTTGTACCTATAGAATTATTTGCTACAATATTCACCTCCATTGTTTGATTTGGGACACTTCAACTTCTTTCTTGTCTCAATCTCAACCAAAGCTTTCCATTTCTTGAAAGTATCAAATACATCATATTTATTTTGAATACAATAAATCCATTTTTTTCTAGTTGCATCATCAATAAAATTAACATAATAATGAGAGCCACTGAGAGATGATACTTGAGCATGTCCCCATACATCTATATGAAAAAACTCTAATTTTTCGCTCTTCTTTTCTTTCCCAACCATAAGAAATCTGACTCTCTTATGTTTTCCATAAACACAATTCTCATAGAAATCCAAATCAATATTCTTCAAACCTAACAAAAAATTCCTTGAGTGAAGAATCTTCATCCCCTTCTCACTCATGTGTCCAAGCCTATGATGCCATAATGATGCATCTGCTCTTGTGGAGTTTAAAGCATTAACACAATTAGAAATGCCATTGTATAAATAGAATGTACCAACATTTTCTCCTTTTGCTATTACTAGAGCTCCTTTAGTGACCTTCCAGGTTTTATCTGTAAAGTTGTCACACAACCTTCATTTTCTAACTACCATGTTGAAATCATATTTTTCTCCAGATTTGGAACATGCCTTACCTCTTTAATAACCATTGGTTTCCATTCTGTTGTTTTATAAGAACTTTACCCATTCCAACGATTTTACAGGGTTTATCATCACCCATATGAACCTATCCAAAATATCCTTGCACATAGTCATGAAAGTGTTTCTTATCAGGTGTGGCATGGAATGAGGCCCCTGAATCTACCACCCAAACATAAATAACATTTTCTAAAGAAAGAATCAAAGCATTTTGCAACACATCACTTGTCACATTCGCTTCATGATTTTTTTCTTGTTGTGTGTCTCCTTATTTTCCCTTTTGAGACTTACAGTCTTTCATCAGGTTTCCTTTCTTCCCGCAGTTCCAGCACACTATCCTCGATATAGACTTGGATTTGACTTTTCTTGATTTACTGTGATATCCTGTGCTCTTTCCTCTTTCCATATTTCTTCCCCTAATCTCTACACTCAAAGAATTATCCGATGTCTCACCAGAGCTTTTATGTCACATTTCATTGATAAGGATAACACCGACAACATCATCAAACTTTAAAGTACTAAATCCAAAGACAAAGTTACTAATGGCCAAAACTAAACAATTCCAAATTTCTGGCAATGAGCATAAAAATAACAGATCCCTAACTTCATCATCAAATTTTACCCCTACAGAACTTAACTGACTGGTAAACATATTAAATTCATTTAAATGGCCAGAAATAGATCCAGATGCCAACATTTCCATACTAAATAAATGTTTCATAAGAAATACCTTATTTGAGGTTGGGGGTTTTTCCTGTAGTCTGGCCAATGTCGTCATTAAACCCTTTGTTGTCGTTTCCTTCGAAATATTAAAGGCTACCTGTTAGGTGCACATAATTTGTCCGATTGGCAAGAACAAATGTACAAGGGTAACATCAAACCAGTATTTGGAGCCCTAGGACCTAGCCTTCCTGGACTGAGAGAGGGCTCTCTCTATATTTGTAAGAAAGATGTGAGCTTGATTGATTTTAGGGTTTTGATTTTTAGGCTAGTTATAGGGATAGGGTTTGTTTCTTCATTTGTTTGGTTGGATAGGTTGTCAAGAAGAATAGGTAGAGTAAGAGAAAATCAATCCATTAGGCTATGGAGTCTGCAAAGGTCTTGAAAGGTATAACAATAGGTCAAGGGTGTTTCATAGGGAAAGTTTAACAAGGCCAAATGGATCTAAGTAGGTTTAGTGAGTGTGAAATGAACATGAAGTTATGAATGCAGTAGGTTCAAAGGGAAATTAAGGATCCTTAAAATATAATAGAAACAAGAAAATCTTTCAAGATGATAGCATAGTAAAACTTGAAGAGCAATGAAGGATTCTTCAACTAGACTTTTTCTAAACGGACCTCAAAACAACAAGTAAGTAATCCTAAAGAGCAGTTAAGAATTCTATAAACATTAATTTCAAAAAAAGAGACATTTTAACATAAAATTTTAGTGAAACTAAAGAGCATTCAAGGATTCTTTAATTAAACTTCAAGGAAGAAACATAGAGATACAAGAATGCAGACAGAAGTAGGGTGCCATGAAAACATATCCTACTATAAAATTGTTGTCCTATGATCAAAGAAACCATGAAACATAATGAAAAATGAAGTAAAAAAATACATGAGTGGAATAAAATCACCATCTAACAGAGCTCATGAATCCTAGGAATGTTCTTGATCCATTGATGCTCAATCCAAAGCCATCACATCACACCAAAGCCAATTTCTTCAACAAACTCAAAGTCTAGATCATATTAAGCTCAACAACCAACCAACATGTACAATGAGACTTCCATGTAGTATTTGACTTTCAAAGGAGGGTCAAAACCCTAGCTAGGGTTTTGGAAACCATTAATTACTCATAAATATCATTTTTTTCCAAAGAGACCATGCAAGGCCCAAGGCACAAAATATCCTAACTTAATAAATGCAAAATATATCCTAACATAAATTCTGAGCTAACTAGGAGTGATTTTCCTTTAAGTTCATCAAAAATATCTTTTTTCAATAAATTTGTGTCTTTTTTTTACTTTTAGGAAAGGGCGCAACACTGAGGTCCAAGGTCGCAACACTTGCACTAGAAAAATTACATGTTTTGTAACCAAGATTTGGAGGCCTTCTAGGTGTCCAAATGAGCTCCATGATGATAGCTCATTGGAAAGCCTGTCCTGTATACTTTCTAGATCAAATTTTAGTTTTCAACTTGGTGCCCATTTTCCTGACCAAAAAATCATTCTCCCAAGACTGCACAGGGCGCAACGCCAACTCTGAAAATAGGGTAGAAAGGTGATTTTTGGGTGTTTTTGGCACTTTTGGAGGACCAGTTTTGCTCCAAATGAGCTGAAATTTTCTGTGAGTGATGTCCTTGGAAATATTAACATGAAAATGTAATCCATTAATCCATTTGGTGCCCCAAAAAAGAGCGCAGCACTAGTGGCACTGCGCCTTTGGCCCTTCAAAACAGTAAAAAATCCAGAAACTTCAAAATTGTGCCAAAATTTGATTTTTCCTTACTAATTATGTTTGGGATGCCTGTAGGGATGCATAAGAAAGGATGTCAAGGTTTTATTTGCCTTTAGCCTCCTACTTAACCCTAATATCTCTGATCTCATAGATGGCCTTCTATGCCTCTAGCTGCTTGTTTTCAACCTCATCACTATTTGCCTCACTGCCCTCATGGCTCTTTGATCTGACATCATCCTCACTGCTCTTTGCTTCAATTCTCTCTACCTCACTGACATCATCCTCATTGATATAGTTTCCCTTTTCCTTCTTTCTTTCTTCTTTATTGACATCTGCCTCCTCATTTCCTTCTTCTTTATTGCTTGTTTCATCATTTCTTGATTTCTCATTTCCCTCTCCCTTATTGACATTTGACTGCTCATTGTCATCTTCCTTATTGTTTGATTTTTCATTGTTATCTTCTTCACTCATATCCTCTTCTTTTCTTTCTTCTTCATTTCTCTTTCCCTCACTGCCACTGTCCTCTCTTTCTGACATTTTGACCACTCTGCCTTTCAAACCCTAGGATTGCAAATGGAAATGAGATGAAGGGATGGTGGAATGGCAGCCTTTACATGTGAATGAGATGAATGAGTGAGGGTGAAAGTATATTAGAATGAGGGATAAGCTACCAATTCAATGGAAACCCTCTGCTGATATGTCAAACTCTGTTTTGAACACTTGGGCTAAATGTGAAATTGAGATGAAAGTGAGATGATGGAGTGTCAATTTTTGCAAGTGAAGGGACAGAGTGTATGAGTGTTATGAAGGAAATGCATTTAGGGGGAGACCTAGATGAGTGAAAAATTCCACAACACCCTATTTCACACTTTTCTATACTGATACCCTTAGTAGGCAGATGAATGAGGCTTAAACAATGATTTTAAGCATGAAATTTAGGGTTTCTCCTTAGGGTTCCATTATTTTAATCAAATGATTAAAAAAACACTTGGAGAGGAGTTTATGACCTACACTTATCTCTGCTAGTGCTTGGAGAAGCCTTGGTGATGATTTGAAGTAGTCTCGAGGTGATTTGAAAGGTCAAAGTGCTTAGAAGGCCCTCTTGGCCAAGAGCGTAGTGCTTAGTCTGAGGGCGTAGCGCTCAGTTCTAAATGTGTAGTGCTCAATCCTGAGCACGAACGCCTTAAGAAAAATGTTGTGGGTGTGTTCCGGGTAAGGGCACAGCGCCTTAAGAAAATATATGGGAAAAAATTCCAAGGGCGCAACGCCACTTTCTAGGCACACAGTGCCAAGCGAGTGGCGCAACGCTAGGCAAAATTGTCCAATTGTGCCTCGAAAACTCAAATTTTCTTATCTCCTTGAAACTTCTAATTCTCTGCAAGTGAACCATGATTGATATGAAGTGTGAAATGACTTGTATAGGTATGTGGCGTTTGATTTACCTTTGCAAACCACTTTCTAATGTTTTTAAGCCTTTTTTCTCTTTCACTAATGTCCTTTAAAATTTTTTCTTGTAGGTGACTTGAAAAGATGAAGTTGATCCTCTAATTTTTACTCCTTTGAGACTTGACATGTTATTCTGATGATTTTGTGATGTTTGCACACAAGAGGAGCTTCAAAATCCTCTGTTTCTCCCATAATCAAGTTAACTTAACTTTTGTTTTTTTCCTAATAGTTCATTAAACACCTTTGGGAGGATTTTCTATAGAAACAACTTCAACACCTTCTTTTGTCTACACCATGGAGTTCAGACCATGTTTTTACCTTCTTTGACACTTTTGATTGCAGGTGACTGAAAACCTTTAATTTACCTTTCTTACTAATATTCTCTACACCTTTGCTCTTTGAAGCATGACACATTCACCTTGGAAAACTTTGGGATGATTGCACACAACAACACCTTCACAATCCTTCCTTTGTTGTCATCGTGGAGTTCAACTCATAATTTCACCATTAGGCATGAAAAACTCATTTTTACTAGTTTGGGATCTGATCAAAGAATGACATCTTCAAAATCCATCCTTTGCTTTCACCATGAGATTTAACATCATCAGTTCACCCTCTCTGGTTACTTTTCCAAAACCCTAGGCATCTGGAGTACTTTAAGAAAATTATCAGTGTTGTCTTCTAAGTTCTCTATAGCCCTTTCAAGTTCATTCACTTCTATCTAGTTTACCTCACCTTTCTATCGTATTTCATGAATCATCTCAGAAATAATTTTCTTCATGTTTGGTTTTTGGTGTGCCTCCTCCATGGTCATTTCTGCATTTGATCTCTGCTTGGTACCCTATTGGACCTTCAAGCTCGAAAAAACCTAATTATCTACAAGAACAAGTGTTTCCGTTATTCCTTGTTGCAATATATCCTTATTCAGGAGAAGATCTCCTACCTCACCAACTTTCTTCTAATAGACCTTTTAACACTCCTGCAAAAGTGTCAAATTTTACATTTACCTCTTGCAGACCTTGAATTTGATAAGGTAGTATTCTTTGGAAAATTTTAGATATTTCTTGAATAACCATGTCTCAACATTCCAATACCTCTTAACCAAATTCTAACAAAGAAAAATAGTGTCTGAAACACCAATGATTTACCTAGGAACATATGAAACCCTAATTGACCTAGTGGGAGGATTCTTTGACCTCGTCTTTGACTGAAAATTGGCTTGGAGTCATCAAGTGAAAAAATAGAGTATTTTTCAAAGTGTTGTATTTGAAGATCTATAATCCAATGTACTTGATTTATCTAAAGAGCCTATAGAGATAGTTTTGAGACCATCAATGCTTGAGGAATCTGGGGAACATGGGAAAGATTTAGGCTATAGGAAACCCTAGAATGAAGGTGAAGTTATGGACAAGAGGAAAAATAGGCCAATGATGTTATAGGGAGAGAAGGAGGATGAATATGAGAGGCACAAGCCATTAAGGAGTCCTTTAGGAGTGGCAAGGTGACCATGAAATGGCAAGGTTGATAGAATAGTGAAAATTTTTCTATAAGGATAATGAAGGCAGTGAGATTTCTAAAACTCACAATGTTCAAAGAATGTTGCTTTTAGAGACCTATAACCAATCTATAGTCATCTATCAATAGTGAAAAATATTGATGACTAACAGTGGCTCCACTTGGGGAGGGCAGCTCCTTTTCAGGAGGTGTCAAGAACCTCAGAGTTCAGATCTCTGATTTTTGAAGATCAGTACCTTAATTGTACTTGGAAGATCCCTCTTCCTTCATTTGTTGATGTTCTCTTGAAGTTATGATCTCAGAAACCTGAAAAGACCTGATTGCTTCAATATCAGTTCTACCTACCCATCATACTTTGCCTAACATTTTTTCTTCTTCTGGGTGCACCTGGACTGGAAAACCCTTTACATTATTTTGTTTTGAAAGCATAGAAAACTATTTACTTGTACCCTTATGTCATCCAAGAGTTCAGATTAGGCTAATGAACTCTCTTATTCTCTACATACTCTACTTATCTATCAAGGTTAAGCTGTTTGAAATATTTTCATTCTCTAACCTACTAACATGAAATTTAAAACATGATCAAACCAAGTTTAAGAAATCTGATTTGTCATGGGTTGTGGAATTTTGGACAAGTTGCACACAGAGTTTATTTTTTGTACAAGCAAAACTAAAAACTTGAGGGCTAATAATTTGGAGTTTGTTATGTACCCCTTTCATTTTTCTTTGGTTCATATTTAAGCTTTGGGAACTAGCATCTTTTCCTAATCTAACCTACTGACAAGTCAAGCTTAAATGGTTTGAAAATTCTTTTTTCACTAACCTATCAGCAGAAATTTAAAACATGTTAAATCATGATTAGGCTAGATCACTGAACAAGACTTTTGTTTCTAAACAGTAGTGGCATTTATGCTTTCACACTTTCAACAATACTCTTTTTTGGTATGGGGTTGTACCTCTTCTTTTTTCCTGCCCTCTTTTCTTCTTTTCTTTGTTTTTGTTTTTTCTTTTTTTGTCAAAAGAATCTAAAACTAAAAGATTCTCATAGTGCTGAGCTTATTTGCATACTTATTTATCCTAATCTAACTTACATATGATATATATTCATTTGGTGAATTCCCTTTTCCAATATAACCAATCAAGTAGATGATTCCATGATTGATATTTGTTCAGCTCTTTGAGTGTGCTAAAAAAATAAAAGGGCCACTTCCACCTTACTTGTTTTTGAACAATAGTGTCTCAACTTTTCTTTAAACCTTGCATCAAACTACGCTTTACATATTTTACTCCTTCTTCAAATGTCTCTAAGAAAACAAAAAAGGGATCTTGAAATAATACCTGGCTCTGAGGATTTTAATAACCAACTATATCTAGGACCATTCCTTGTTCTAGCTTGTTAAGCTTGGGATTATTTTGAGAAAAATTCTCTTCTTTTTCCTCATGATCATCTATACTGGCAACTTCATCATATATTGCAATGTTGTCCTATAGCAAACTTGATATGCTCTGATTGAGTGGGTTGAGTTCTGTGTGAAGGCCATCATGTTGATGAGCAAAAGAACTCTTTGGAAATAAATATTCTTGAGAAAGTATAGCCTTAGAATCAATATTTTCCTCTGTTTCTTCATGAGGCAAGACTGCAGAACATAAATCAGCGGGAAAAAAAATAGAAATTTTTTGTTTACATGAAGGTTTAGAGGTTGACTGCATGTTTAGAATCTGATTTATTTCCCCTTCAGTTAAAATACAAGGCATTTTTCTCTTTCTTTGGTTAGAACCACAATTTCTCTCTTATGAAGGTTGGTCATAAGGCTGAATGTCTTATTTTTTGTTAAAATCAATACCCAAATACTGTTGATTTTTTATTGCATTAAGGTTGTCCTTGATGAACTAAAATGAAGTACAACAAAGAGGTAAAGATCCTTCTCCTTCTTTCAAACTTTCTGCACTTTCTTCTTCACTCTCATAGCTAATCTGTGTTTATTGATTACTATACTTGAGCTGCTGACAATGACTATCTTTGTCCCACAAAATAATCGCTGATTTTTCTATAATGTTAGCTTGAGTCCGGAGGACATAATCATCATCATATTTATCATACCTAGGAAGCTTATTCATAGAAGGAAAGTTATCTAATGTGCTCACTAGATCAGTAGATTTCTCTACCATATATTGATCTATAAGTCTATTTTCTAATCTATGGTAGTAGGGATTAAAAAGAGGGTGTTTATGGCCAATAGCTTCACCTTTTCCTGGGATTGAATCATGGTGGTCTTCTTCATCTTATGAAATATCATAAGGCTGGATGTCTTCTTGGGCCTTACAAAAGAGAATATGAATCATCACTTGTCCCTTTAAAGAGATCTTGTGGATATTCCTTTATTTCCTGATTGATTTCATCCTCAACCAACTCCTCTTGGTTGTCATGACAGTTAACTTGAGTATGAAATGCATGAATTTCCTCTAATATATATTCAGGATGCCAATTTCCCATATCTTCATCAATTCTTACAAGGTATTATATGATATCTTCATATTGATCACAATAATTTTCAACTAAAGATAAAGATGAACAATTTTCTTTATAATTGTCATAGAATACCTTATGGAAATCCTATAAAAAAAACAAACTACCAGGGTCTAGGCCTTCATACCATTCCCTTTCTTTACCTTCTAAATTCCCCATGAACATTTTCATAAGGCAGTCCTCATGCCATTCAACTTTTAACCTCCATGTATGTATATGAAACTTGATGAGGTGTAACAAGGGGTCATCAAAATTTTCATCTTAAAACATAGGCAGGTTTTTGTCCCAATTTATCTGAGGCATTTTTTGTGGGAATATAGGGATGTGATCTCTGTTCATTGGAGCATACCTGCGTTGTATCCTTGGATCCATTTTTTATTAGTCAGAACAAGGGCTACTGCATCTTTAAAACCAACCTAGATTCTTCTACCAGTGGAGTCTTTAGGTCTATTAAGAGTTATGGAGTCGCTAGGTGGAAGATTTCAACTTTGTTGTCCACCATCAACAATATTACGATTGATTAATTAATTCCCAAGGGAATCTGTGAGAACTGGCGGGGTCAACAGTGCTACTGAAGACCAGTGGAGTCACCAGGTGGATGATGTTTACTATTTTAAGGATGGACTTGTTGTCCAACATTAACAATTGAATACCAATCTAAGGATGTTTTTGGGTTTTCTGAGTTCTTTATGGAATACATAGATTATTACTGACTCAGAACGTCCCACCGTGATTTCCATTATGTTAAGTCCTCATAATTTCTCAGATTGGCAAGACCAAATGTACAAGGGTAACATCAAACCAGTCTTTGGAGTCCTAGGACCTAGCCTTCCTGGACTCAGAGAGGGCTCTCTCTATATTTGTATGAAAGATGTGAACTTGATTGATTTTAGGGTTTTGATTTTTAGGCTAGTTATAGGGATAGGGTTTGTTTTTTCATTTGTTTGGTTGGATAGGTTGTAAATAAGAATATTTAGAGTAAGATATAATCAATCCATTGGGATATGGAGTCTGCAAAGTTCTTGAAAGGTATAACAATAGGTCAAGGGTGTTTCATAGGGTAAGTTTAACAAGACCAAATGGATCTAAGTAGGTTTAGTGAGTGTGAAATGAACATGAAGTTATGAATGTAGTAGGTTCAAAGGGAAATTAAGATCCTTCAAATATACTAGAAATAGGAAAGCTTTCAGGATGACAGCATCGTAAAACTTGAAGAGAAATGAAGGATTCTTCAACTAGACTTTTGCTAAACAGACGTCAAAACAACAAATAAGTAATCCTAGAGAGTAATTAAGGATTCTTTGAACATTACTCTCAAACAAAGAGATATTTTAACATAACTTAGTGAAACTAAATATCATTCAAGGATTCTTTAATTAAACTTCAAGGAAGAAAACATAAAGATACAAGGATGCAAACAGAAGTAGGGTGCCAAGAAAACATATCCTACTCTAAAATTTTTGTCCTATGATAAAATAAACCATGAAACATAATGAAAAATGAAGTAAAAAAATACATGAGTGGAATAAAATCACCATCTAGCAGAGCTCATGTATCCTAGGAATGTGCTTGATCCATTAATGCTCAATCGAAAGCCATCACAACACACCAAAGCCAATTTCTTCAACAAACTCAAAGTCTAGATCATATTAAGCTCAATAACCAACCAACATGTACAGTGAGACCTCCATGCAATATTTAACTTGCAAAGGAGGGTCAAAACCCTATCTATAGTTTTGGAAACCATTAATTACTCATAAATATCATTTTTTTCCAAAGAGACTATGCAAGGCCCAAGGCACAAAATATCCTAACTTTATAAATGAAAAATATCTCCTAACATAAATTATGAGCTAAATAGGAGTGATTTGCCTTCAAATTCGTCAAAAATATCTTTTTTCAATAAATTTGTGTCTTTTTTTGAATTTCAGGCAAGGGCGCAGCACTGAGGTCCAAGGGCACAGCGCCTGCACTAGAAAAATTGCATGTTTTGTAACCATGATTTAGAGGCTTTCTAGGTGTCCCAACGAGCTCCATGATAGCTCATTGGAAAGCCTGTCCTGTCTAGTTTCTAGATATACTTTTAGTTTTCAATTTGGTGCCCGTTTCCCTGCCAAAAAACGCATTCTCCCAAGACTTCTGAGGGCACAGTGCCAGCTCTGAACATAGGGAAGAAAGGTGATTTTTGGGTGTTTTTGGCACTTTTGGAGGACCAGGTTTGCTCCAAATGAGCTGAAATTTTCTGTGAGCGATTTAGTTGGGAATATGAACATGAAAATGTGAGCCATTCCTCCATTGGGTGCCCCAAAAAAGAGCTGGTGCTGCGCCTTTGGCCCTTCAAAATAGTCAAAAATCCAAAAACTTCAAAATCGTGCCAAATTTTGATTTTTCGTTTCTAATTATGTTTTGGATGCCTGTAGGGATGCATTAAAAAGGATTTCAAGGTTTTTTTTATCTTTAGCCTCCTTCTGAGCCCTGATATCTTTGATCTCATAGATGGCCTTCTATGCCTCTAGCTGCTTGTTTTCATCCTCATCACTATTTTCCTCACTACCCTCATGGCTCTTTGATCTACCATCATCCTCACTGCTCTTTGCTTCAATGCTCTATGCCTCACTGACATCATCCTCACTAATATCATTTCCATTTTCCTTGCTTCTTTCTTCTTTATTGACATCTACCTCATTGACATCTGCCTCCTCATTTCCTTCTTCTTTTTTGCTTGTTTCATCATTTCTTAATTTCTCATTTCCCTCTCCCTTATTGAAATTTGATTACTCATTGTCACCTTCCTTATTGTTTGATTTTTCATTGTTATCTTCTTCACTGATATCCTATTCTTTTATTTCTTCTTCATTTCTCTTTCCCTCACTACCACTGTCCTCTCTTTTTGACATTTTAACCACTCTGCCTTTGAAACCCTAGGATTGAAAATGGAAATGAGATGAAGGGATGGTGGAATGGCACCCTTTACAAGTGAATGAGATGAATGAGTGAGGGTATAAGTATATGAAAATGAGGGATAAGCTACCAATTCAATGGCAACCCTCTATTGATATGTCAAACTCTATTTTGAACACTTGGGCTAATTGTGAAATTGAGATGAAAGTGAGATGATGGAGTGTCAATTTTTGCAAGTGAAGGGACAGAGTGTATGAGTGTTATGAAGGAAATGGATTTAGGGGGAGACCTAGATGAGTGACAACTTCCACAACACCTTATTTCACCCTTGTATTGACTGATACCCTTAGTAGGCAGATGAATGAGGCTTAAACAATGATTTTAAGTATGAAATTTAGGGTTTCTCCTTAGGGTTCCATTATTTTAATAAAATGATGAAAAAAAACTTGGAGAGGATTTAATGACCTGCACTTACCACTGTTAGTGCTTGGAGAAGCCTTGGTGATGATTTGAAGTAGTCTTGAGGTGATTTGAATGGTCAAAATGCTTATAAGGCCCTCCTAGCCAAGAGCGCAATGCTCAATCTAAGGGCACAATGCTTAGTTCTAAACGTGCAACGCTCAATCCTGAGCACGTAGCTCCTTAAGAAAAATGTTGTGGGTGTGTTACGCATAAGGGCGAAATGCCTTCTCCAGTGCGCAATGCCTCTTTCCAGGCGCGCAATGCCTTAGGAAAATATATGGGAAAAAATGCCAGGGGCGCAATGCCACTTTCTAGGTGCGTAGCGCCAAGCCAGGGGCACAGCGCCAGGAAAAATTGTCCAATTTTGCCTTGAAAACTTGAATTTTCTTATCTTCTTGAAACTTATAATTATCTACAAGTGAACCATGATATATATGAAGTCTGAAATGAGTTCTATAGGTATGTGGAATTTTCTTTACCTTTGCAAACCACTTTCTAATGTTTTTAAGCCTTTTTTCTCTTTCACTGATGTCCTTTGAATTTTTTCTTGTAGGCGACTTCAAACAATGAAGTGAATCCTCTAATTTTACTCCTTTGAGACTTGACATGTTATTCTGTTGATTTTGTGATGTTTGCACATGAGCAACTTGAAAATCCTCTCTTGCTTCCATCATCAAGTTAACTTAACTTTTCTTTTTGGCTCGTAGTTCATTAAACACCTTTGGGAGGATTTTTCATAGCAGTAGGTTCAAAACTTTCTTTTGCCTGCACCACCGAGTTCAGATCATGTTTTTACCTTCTTTGACACTTCTGATTGCAGGTGACTGAAAACCTTGAATTTACCTTTCTTACTGATATTCTCTACACCTTTTCTCTTTGAGGCATGACACATTAAACTTGGAAAAATTTAGGATGATTGCACACAAAAACACCTTCACAATCCTTCGTTTTCTTTCATCATGGAGTTCAATTCATCATTTCACCATTTAGGCATGAAAAACTCATTTTGACTAGTTTGGGATTTGTTCAAAGAACGACATCTTCAAAATCTTTCCTTTGCTTTCACCATGAGATTTAACATCATCAGTTCACCTTCTGTGGTTACTTTTCTGAAACCCTAGGCATATGGAGTGCTTTAAGACAATTATTTGTGTTGGCTTCTAAGTTATCTACAGCCCTTTCAAGTTCATTCACTTCTGTCCATTTTACCTCAACTTTCTATCATATTTCATCAATCATCTCTGAAATACTTTTCTTCATGTTTGGTTTTTGGTGTGCCTCCTCCATGGTCATTTCTGCATTTGATCACTGCTTGGCACCTTGCTGGACCTTCAAGCTCAAAAAACCCTAATTCTCTACAAGAACAAGTGTTTCTAGTATTCCTTGCTGCAATATTTCCTTATTCAAGAGGAGAACTCCTACCTCACCAACTTTCTGCTGATAGACCTTTTAACACTCATGCAAAAGTGTCAAAGTTTACATTTACCTCTTGCAGACCTTGAATTTGATAAGGTAGTCTTCTTTGGAAACTGTTAGATCTTTTCTTGAATAACCGTGTCTCAAAATTCCAATACCTCTGAACCAAATTATAACAAATAAAATCAGTGTCTGAAACACCAATAATTTACCTAGGAACATATGAAACCCTAATTTACCTAGTGGGAGGATTCCTTGACCTGGTCTTTGACTGAAAATTGTATTGGAGTCGTCAAGTGAAAAAATAGAGTATTTTTCAAAGTGTTGTATTTGAAGATCCAAAATCCAATGTACTTTATTTATCCAAAGAGCCTACATAGATAGTTGTGAGGCCATCAATGCTTGAGGAATCTGGGAAACATGGGAAAGATTTAGGCTATAGGAAACCCTAGAATGAAGGTGAAGTTATGGACAAGGGAAAAAAAAGGCCAATGAAGTTATATGCAGATAAGGAGGATGGAGATGATAGGCACAAGCCATTAAGGATTCCTTTAGGAGTGGCAAGGTGACCATGAAATGGCAAGGTTGATAGTATAGTGAAAATTTTTATATAAGAATAATGAAGGCATTGAGATTTCTAAAACTCACAATGTTCAAAGAATGTTGTTTTTAGAAATCTAGAACTAATATATAGTCATCTATCAATAGTGAAAAATATTGATGACTAACACTACCGACGTTGCGAGGCATAATTGTATTATTCCAAGTGCCTTTCTTTCAATAGTCTCCCATTCCGCATATATCATACTTGATAACTTCTTTGTTTTCTACTCAATGGTAGGTACAGATCTTTCTGATATAGATAATCTTCCATCTGCATCTTCCACAGTGGGTAGTTTTGGCTGTTAAATTTATCAACATTAAACTTGCCATTTTGTTCCATTACTCCTACTCAAACCAGGAACCCTTTTCTCCTATGAGTTTATCAGCCAAATAGACCTTCGACTCTGATGCCATTTGTTAGAAAATTATGTATTACATAGAAATGGAACATGTAAAAATATGCATCAATAAAAACACAGAAAAAATATAAAACAAGAGAGACACATTTATATATGGTTCACCCAACTTGGGCTACGTCCACGGAGAAACAACTAGTCCTTCCTTTATATTATCTAGCAAAATGAAAAGACAAATCCTTCAAAAGATATGTTGTAATTTTCTCTACTCTCTCACACAGTCCCCCTTTCTCTTTCTCTCTCAAAATACATTGTCAACACACAACCGCAATACAATTCCCTCATACAACATAGGGGTTTCCTTCTAGGGAAAAAAACCCTAAATTAAACATAACTTATATCGTCAGATCATCCTCTTAATGAGTAATCCATGTTGACAATGAAATTACAATATTTTACAGCGAAATTTTACCTCTATTTTTAGCTTCGGGGGACCGCTGGCCCCCGTAGGCCCCATACGGGGGGGATGCCCCCCCCCCCCTCGAATCCCCATGGGGAGGAGAAGTCCCCCCCCCCCGCGTGGAGGAGTGTGTATTCTTCTTAGGGTATACATCTGCTAATACAAATACCACTAAATCAAGATGATAATCAGGCTCCACACCCCAAAATTTCACATAGAAACAGGAGGGTGTAGCTAAGCACTAGTATTTCGGCTACAACTAAGTTTTGTGCATGGAATAGAAAATGTTGACATCATATTTAAAGGCCTTTTGGATACAACTAAGTGTTTTGCATGGAGAAGAAAAAATTGGCAGCATATTAAAATGCCCTGTGGCCTAGCATGCATGAAAAATCAACAACTAATTTAGTTGCATGTTGAAATGAGTCAATAGTTCGATCTATCAGTAAAAAGAAGAATTGGAGCTTTGGTAGAAAAAAAAAGGTAAGTGATAATTTTTATAGTAAAATCCAAGCTTGGTAGCTTCGGAGCATGCACGAATGGGTTGACAGCTGTAATAAGTGGCAGATTTGGCAGAACAACCTATTAAGAGGTAGTTTTAGCAAATTAAGGCAAGTTTGAAGAGTCTTCCAATTTAGTGCACCATATCTAAAACCTATAAAAATGTTGACTTGCAGGAGAACAATAGTTAACTTAGAGATTAATCCCAGAGGTGCAGATCACGATTAAAAACACGCAGAGGAAAATTTGAGAACAAAAAAAAAGGAAAAAATGGAGACTCATGCAACATATTTGAAAAACGAGTTAACTAAGGATCAATTCAAAAAATATGTGTCAAGAATTTCTTAAAAGTAGAATTCGAGCAACAGATTGTAGGGGTGGTATGAGAGGTGAGTTGCAGCAGGTGGTTGCATGAGCTCGAGTCGTAATTTTTGAGTGATGCTGGGGTGGTTTCATAACAACAGAGGGATGCTAGTGTGCAATAGGTGATAGAAACATATTGTGTGTAGAGCTTGGTATTTGGATCAACAATCAGAAATTGTTGAAATATTTTTGTATCAGCAATGATAAAGTGTTGAAGGTGAAGGTAATGGTGTTTGTTTTAGCAAGAAGAGATTTTTTAAGATGTGGTGGATTTAGTGAGAAGTTGTAGTGAGAATTTTTTTTTTGATGAGGTAAGTGGTTTATTGGTTCTATTTTGAAAATGGGTGAAAAATGGATTAAAAAGACCAACAAATGGTAGCTTCCATATCATAGGCAGAAAATCCTTCTAGTGGGTGCTAGAAAAGATTTGGGGGAAAGATCCCCTTTCAGTAGAGATTGATAAATGATCAGGGGAAGGATTCCCTTCTAGTGGATACTAGTAAACGAGAAGGGGAAGTATTCTATTTCAGTGGTAGCTAATAAATGAGCAGGGATTGAAGTTCCTTTCAGTAGCAACTGATAAACCTAAAAGTGGTAGGTTGTGGGGCCATGATGTAATCAAGTTGAAGCTTGTAATAAAAATAAGGTTGGTGTCTTGTGTATATGTTTCTCATGTTCTTGATAATGTTATGTATTACATGATTGTGTTGTTGAACCATGAATAATTGTTAAAGTGATTAAAAAATGTAATTTGTGAAAACTCTATAATTTGGTCACACTACTGATTCATCCCCCCTCTTAGTAGTGTCTTGGTTTCCATTGTTTCCAACAATTGGTATCTGATCCAGTGTCCTTCAGGATTAGTTTAACAGTTGGAAGGAAGATCAAGCATCATGGAGAAACATTACTTGATTACCTCAAATGGGCTGTATGAAGAGGCCAAATTACTGATCAACACCCAGAGCAGATGCAATCTGCAAGTAACTTGTTGTAATGTTGTTATTATAGAATAGTAGGTCATTTTTTTTCTCAGTTGCAAGTACTGGTAAAAGTGAGATTTGATCATCTAATTATAGTGAAGAAGGAGCTACCTTAGTAGAAATAGCAGATCTTGAAATTGGTCATGAAGACAATGGGTCCATCTCTGGTTAAAAAGAAGAAAAAGAATCCCCAAAATTATCAAGGGAACACATTTTTAAGAGTGAAATAGACACTTTTTGTGAATCTAGTTGCTCCTTTATTGACTTGAAATATATTTATGAAAAGATCTATTTGAAGAGGAACCTTATATCATCTCTTGAGGAGATCAAGACAATAAAATCAAGCAATATGGAGCTAGATAAGGAGAGTAGAGCATTAAAATAACAATTTATCAATCTTCAGTTACATGTAGAGAATTCTGAATCATTGAAGGATATTTAGACCAACCATTATTCCCCTCAGGCTAATACAATAGAAAAAAGTGAAAGTTACTAAGCAACATCACAACGCCAAGGAAACCAAAATACTTCCAGAAACAAAGTAAAAGGTTTGAAACCCCTTATATGTTTTTATTTTAGCAACACATGGCACTTTTCCTCCAAGTTTCTAGAGAGGAAAAAGAATGTGAAACAACAGAAGATGCATGTGCAGGTTTAGCCAAAACCACAGGTTGCTGAGAGAAATTTGAATAGAAAAAAACATAGAGTCTCTTCCCAATAGAAGAAATATTTTCAATGGCCCAAGAGCAATAATAGAGTGAGTTGCAGTCCAAGAAATTGGACAAGCACATGTTTTGATAAGAAGAAAATTTTCTTTGTCCCATTCTTAAATAATATTGCATGCTACATGTGTAATAAATTTGGGACCAAATCATCTACATGAAAATCTGGAAAGAAATTATTTTTCTAGAATTTTGCAAATAAAGCTGAGAGCCAACAAAAATAACAAAGTGTGAGAGATTTTAGCACCTAGAAGAAAGGAGGTCGAATGTTACATGGAGGAAGTGCAGAAAAATGTTTGATTTTAAATATTTAGACTGTAAAGTTTTTGTGGTTGATCTCTCCTATATAACCTACAATAGGTAGAGACTCAAATTAGTCAAAATAAGCAACATCAGTCCCAAAATATATCCAAAGAAGTACAATGAGAAAGAAGAGCAGTAGAGGTTTGTATGCTTAGGAAATGGAAGAAATTCACCCAGTCAGGTAAACCAGTGCAAGAAACCAACTCATGGTGTTGATAAAATTCAACATATATAGTTGTGGAAGAAAAAGGAAAATAATATACTTAGGGGGAGTAGATTTGTTGTTCCTCTTCATTTAAAAGAAGAGGTTGGCAAGGGAATCCATAAAAGTTAAATGCAAGGAGAAAAAAGGAACATGCCAAGGAATGCATTTGAAGGATAAAGGAAAGTATGTCATTTTATGTTGATTACTAAGTAGTGTGATGTTGTTTTCAAATGAGTCTGGTTATGATATGTTTACAAAAATTTCTAGCAAGTATTGCTTATATATTTCTAATGCAAAGAGGGAGCATGGCCACAGGGGGAGTATAATCAAGTCAATATTTGAGTATCAAATTATGGATTGACAATTGGTATCAATTATGTGTTGCAAAGGCTAATGCTATTTTTTTCATATGTGAGTAATCAAAATGGATTGGTTGTCATGATGTTGTTCCAAATTAGTAATTGGTATCACATAGTATCAAAGATATTGTCAATTGGTATTTACATTTAGAGTATGGTGTTCACATTGTCTAATTTTGATAGGAAAATATTTGTTTATATGATTGTTGTTCATGGTGAGTTTGTTGTCATTAGAATTCTAACACGTGAAGTGCAATTTGAGTTGTTGGTCTAGGCATGCATTGGTGATATTTCCTCTATGTCTGTCAAAGTGTAGTACTTGGTTTACAAGTGATGTTGCCTACATAGAAATGATTGTTCTTTCTTCTAGAGTTCATGTGTATGTGTCTAGCTAGGCCCTATTATGAATGTAATCCTAGTTGAGACTTAGACCAACAATAAACATTTTCTCATGAATCAGTTGCACAATCATGTGTTTTTTTAGCAACAAATCCATATTTCCTGCTTGAGGTCGAGATTGGGAGAAAGTATTCCTTTCCCTTAAACTCAATCTTCTTCACAGGATAGAGAGAAAGGTGTTTGGATCAAATCAGAGGTACCTTAGGTTTTCAGCATAAGAAGAAGTAGTTGATAGGTCCACAAGATCAAAAGTAAGAGAGATGTTGTTGACAGGGGGAGAATTTTAGTATCTTTTCCATTGATTTAAAAAGGGGAGAATTATTTTTTATCAAACACAAGATGGTGGATCATTGGTAATGATGTGTTCTTTTATATTTGTGTGTCCATCAATGCCAAAGGGGGTGATTGTTGGAAATGTGTTTTCATTGATGGAAAATGTGATTGATGGTAAAGGAAATGGAAAATAAATGATAGAATGGAAAATTATTGTGCATTAGTAACCATGTTGTCATTGATGGCCAATGGTAAATATTGGAAAAGGAAAGCATGGAAATCATTGGTGGCCAAGACAAATATTACAATAGCAGAAGTGGCACAAGAAAAGCAAAGGAAAACCATCATAAAAGGATTAGATAATTTGGAACCAGTTGTGGAATATCATATCATTTCAGGTGTAGGTGAAACCCCCATATATGGATAGAGCTCAGAAAAATATTTTTGATGGTATGAATAAGTTTAAAAATTGGCTACCTAGATCAAAATTTAGATCTAGTTAAAGATTGGTGACCCCAATTCAAACTATTATAGAGTTAGAAGAGGTTGGATGAGCTTTGGCACATAACCAAAGTTGGTAGAAATTCCAAACTCAACATATATGGTGGCAGATCCTCTACACAAAGCTTCGGGCTCACGTGGAGTGACATCTCAACATCGGGAGTGTTTCCCATTGGGAAGGTGGAACCCACCCGGTGGTAATACCTTGGTGGTATTATTGTTATGCCCCAAGTTTAAGAGATTGGGATAGGTAGAGCGAGATGACGTTATCCTAGCGGAGTTACCCCGAAAGGTATACCCCAGAAGGGTGGCATGGGAACAAAAAGGTAAGGTCTCGGGAGGTGGTCTAAGGGACACAAAAACTAATCATTTTCCAATATGAACTGATCGAGTGGAGCCCACTGAACGGTATTGCTTCGACACAACCCTTTTGGCACACAATAGGATGGACCGGGAGGAAATATTCGAGACATGGAAGCGGTGTAGCTGAGGAAGCTAACCAATGAAAAGGGAATAGGAGGAGGCCCACTCTGACATCTCATCCCACTGAGGGCAACTTGAAGGTTTAACATAGTTGCAGTGAAGTAGAGCACCAGCTCTGTAGAAGAAAAAAAGGGAAAAGCGTTGGGCCATGTGGTGGCTTTCCGAGGGCACTAGAGATAGTTCGTCAGATGGGGATTTTGGTCCTGGAAGTGGTTTCCCTCACAATTTGATTGCTTAGATAAAAAAAAAAAAGAGCTACTCCAGGGGAACCTCTCCCAAAACCATAATCCACTTAGGAATGGTTTCGAAGACTAAATGCTCAAACCTGGTGACTTTTTAGGAAAATAAATTATAAAGGAAATGGGAGCAAAACAAACCTTGGAGGACCTCCTCTCTCCTCTTTGACAACAGGACGGATGGCAACACATGATTTTCTCGATAGAGAGTGAATGGTGAAGTCAACATGGACACATGGAAAGTAGATTTGGGGTTTTTGGGTAGTTGAATGGCCCTTTTCTAGGTGACACATGTCACATCTTAGAGGTTGACACATAGCGCAGGTGATGTCATCTTGACATCATCCCAGAGGTTGGAGCCTGGCAGATTATTTTTGGTGTGCAAAGAAGTTTCTGGGCAACAGGAGTCGGGCCATGCTGACATGTTGACAGAGCGAAAACTAATTAGATAATTTCTGGGAGGACCCAACAAAACATCTAAGCCCGTAAGACCTAGCCAAGTGGGATTGTTAAGTTAATTTTTGTGGAAGCACCTGAAAAAGGAGAGTCGATCCACATAGGCAGAAGCAACAACCAATTAGAGGATTGTCGAGTGTTCCCCATAGGAAACATCGACCTGATGGTGGTATCCCGACAAGTTTACACAGGCACACAAATGGAAATGCTGGGATATGAAGGGCTATGGGCTGAGTGCTCACATTGGCCCATATTCCACAAGAAGTGATTATGGGCGTGGTACTTGTAAAGGGTCAAGGAGGCTCTTGGACAGGCCTTAGCACCTGGGTATTGTGTTGGGGTGTTCTGCATAGAAATGAACCTGCAACATGGAAAATGGAATCGCATAGGATCTTGGGGAGATTCAACTTAACACCTGGATATATCCCAAGGTTGTTTCACATAGAAACAAGAGGGTGCAGATAAATGTTATCATTTCGACTATTGTTTGATGTTTAGCATAGAATCTCTAACAATGAAACAAGGCCATTTATAGTGATATTTGGCCCGCATAGGGCATAAAAGGGCTAAGCACATAGAACAATTGACCGGTGGTCACGGAGACCCAGTTCCATGGTGGAAATTAGGTAAGGTGCTAGAAAAAGGGGCTTTAAGGCCAATTTGACAAATTTGGCAAGATTTTATTTAAAAATCGAAAAGGTCGGTGGAGGTAAGTTTGGAAGTGGCAAAGCTTTGTTTGGAAATTAAGGAAAATATAAACAATGATTCCTTATTTATAATAAGAAAAGAAGCTTCTTAGGCCTTTTGGCTACAACTAAGTTTTTTGCATGGAAAAGAACAATTTTGAAGCATATTAAAAGGCCTCATGGCTTGGCATGCATGAACCGTCGACAACTAATTTATTTGCATGGTGAAATGAGTCGACAGCTCAATCTGACACTAAAAATAAGAATTGGAGCTTTGGTAGTAGAATAAACAAGTAAGTGACAAATTTTGCAGTAAAATCCAAGCTCGATAGCATAGGCATAGGCATGAATGGGTCGAAAAATTTAATAAGTGGAATATTTGGTATAAAAACCTATTAACAGGATTTTTTGGAAAATTAAGAAAATTTTGGAAGTCTGCTAGTTTAGTGAACCACAACTAAAACCTGCAAAAATCCATAATTACAGGAAAAAATAGTTAAGTCATAAATTAAGCCCATAAGTGCAGATCATGATTAAAAATTATAAGAAGAAAAATTGAGAACAGGAAAAAGGAAAAAATAGAGACTCATGTAGAATATTTGTAGAACAAGTTAACTAAGGATAAAATAAAAAAATATCAGACAAGAATTCCTTAAAAGTAGAATTTGAGCAGCGAATTGTAGGGGTGGTATGAGAGGTGAGTTGCAACAGGTGGTTGCATGAGTTTGAGTAGAAATTTGTGAGATATGCTGGGGTGGTTGCATAATAATAGAGGGTTGTTGGTGTGCAGTAGATGAGAGCAATATATTGTGAGTAGAGCTTGGTGTTTGGATCAATAATCATAAATTGTTGAAATATTTGTGTATCAGCAATGATAAAGTGTTGAAGGTGAAGGTAATAGTTTTTTCTTCAGCAACCAAAGATTGTTGAATTTATGGTGTGTTTAGTGAGCAGTTTTTGTAACACCCCCTTTTGACATCTACCCAAGAAACTGGCCAACTAGGGTAAATATCCGACGATATACTACTATGGTGAGATTCAACCTCCTAGGTGACCTTAAGGAAGTGGAATCAATGGAAACTCTTCACACAAACCTTGAACATCAACAATAACACCCCCAGGAGCTAACCCAACCATCTAGGCAACTTTCCCCTGGGTCCCATTGAGCTAATTTTACTATGGGCCTTTGGACACATGCACAACCCTGCAAGCCAACGTTTATGGGTCTCTACACCCATGCATAAGCCCACAAGCCAGCTTCTAGGGACTAAATTCCTTAGTGTTGTGCCAACGTCCTTAAGATTTGAGCCATTTTTTAGGCCCATAACCCATTTCTCTACCAATAACTTCAAGAAAATTTCAGAGATGAATCATAATGACCAAAAAATGATGTATTCACAAAAATATTTGAAAGTAATAAACTAGACCCCCACTAACCATGACAGTAATTTCATCAAACATGTCACAAACATGAAATCTATAGGTATAAACAACATAACTAAGAATAGGGGTCTCATACTTATCTGAGAATCACTAAGAAGAATTTTCTCCCCTACATCATAAGATGCAATATAATCTATTTGACCATAGATACATTGTGCATTAATTTAAAAGTAAAAACATGGAGAGAGCCACATATCATCACTATCAACATACATGTTTATAACCAACATAATAATAATAGAAATAGAGTGGATACAAAAGCAACAGAGTCCACATAATAACAAGTACATTTATACATGAAATACCAAAGGAATGAGCTTCTTATTTATGAATTTAAAAGCAACCGGAGATGGGACTTCCACGTTCCACCTGACCATAGATTGGCTGAGCCAAATGTCTCTTCATCCAATCACCCTCGTGCCATATTCCAAGCATGAATGTGGGACTCATAACCAACCAAGAATAAACAAATAAAAATGAATTGTACCATATTTATTTTCGTACACCATGAGGAATTTTCATGTCTCCTAGTCTCTCCGGCTTTACTGCAATCCACAATCCAAATCAGGTATCACTAGGACCTAAATCGAGACATACTCTATAGTATTTACTTTACATCCCATCTTAGGACTATAAGTACCAACGAATATCACCCACCTCTCAGGCTTTACTGTGATCCAAACTCAGTTCACTAGGCCTTAAACAGAGGCAAACCACCTCTACGCTATACTGTATATCCCACCATTCACAGGTTGAGGATTCCTAGGCCTACCAAGCCAACACACTATCTAGATTTACCACAACCCACAGTCCAGTTTAGGGGTTACTAGGACATGCGCTATATCAATTTAGAGATCCGCCTCACTGAGCTTTGAATCCATCAAGAAATCCAGCTCAACCGAAGTATGAGAACCCATCTCATCAAGGTTATCTGGAAATGGCAAGGCTGGGCTGAAAACACTGTCACACCTAGAAAAACTCATGATAAGACAGAAAAAAAAAACACTTGCAATACCATGCATGCCAGATCTATGAAGGAAATCACACATGAAAATCAATACATGCAAAGAATCATGTTGTAGTTTCTTGATACCTATTCTTCCTTGTTTGCTTCCTCTTTCTTCTTGCTTTCTTTCCTTTCTTTCTCCAACGCCAAAGTTATCCAAGAACATTTTAAGTGTCCAAGAGTGAGAGAGAGAAAGAATGATGAGAGAGCTCCAAAAATTGAAATGACAAAAGGTACCAACTGATTCTCAAAAGCCTTTTTATTGGCCCATGCCTCTATTTTCTTCATTTTGCATTATTTTCCTTCATTTTCCTCCTCGCATGAAACCTGTGACCTTTCATCTCCCTTTTCTCCTAAATTTCATTATTTTTCATAAATAGATATGCCAAATATGCCATTTTTCCTTCCAAATACTTTTCCTTTGTATTTTCCAATTTCCTTAGCCATATTAAACCGAAATCAACACCCACTAGGTTGTTTTTCCCATCATTCATCTTGGAATAAGTGTCTCGTAAACTGTGGTTATTAATTTTAACATTTATTACATCGAATTTGCACCAAGGATGTTATAGTACCCCCCCCCTTGGGGTACACCATCCTCGGTGTTCGCTCACACATATACCTCAACAAAACCATTGGAAGACAACACACTGCTCATGGAGATTTATATCATAGATCGATTCAGTGTTTACAATGATCACCCTGTTGAAAAGAAACCCATCATGAAAACATAACAACATGACATCATAAAAACATGATAGCTATATTGACATGAGACCCATACCAATTATTGGAGCTTTATAACATAGCTTATGGTGGTATTTATATCCATATACATATGTACATATACCCAAACATCACATCAAACATATATGAAAACGTCACCAAAACATATGCCAAACAAATACCAACATCACACTAAAACTGCTTTTACTCAACTGGAAAAAAAGGAAGGATACATGGCCCATATATGATCCACCATCTACCATGTAGGTTAATTGAGCCCAAAGTACTTCCATTGCACTTTAACTTTCTCTATTGTTCAATTCTAGAGCATGAGCACCTTTTTATATAATATACAATGAGGCTCCAGTTGGAATTATCCATCTGGTTCCACCAGTAATACAGACTAGTCAATCACATGATCAACATATTTAACATACTTCTTAAGCAATGATATATGAAAAGCATCATGGAAATTCACTGTGGAAGGTAGTGCAATTTTATAGGCCACTGGTTTGATCCTCTTAATGATCACGAGGGGTCCATAAAACTGTGGTGCCATCTTGGCACATGATCCAATCTCCAAGGAGATATTCTTGGGCTTTATACATAAGTACACCTGTTCCCCAACTTGAAACTCCTTAAACATCATGTTCCTTTCTACATAAATATTTTTCCTATCCTCCATTTCTTTCAAGTTCTTCTTGTTCACCTGGATTTCCTATTCCATTTATGCCAACATCTCTAGTCAAATCAATACCTGTTAACCAAATCAATCCAACTGATAGGAGCGTTGCAACTCCACCCATACATAGCCTTAAATGGACTCATATTCAAATACTCCTGATACTCGTTGTTGTAGGAAAACTCTACCAGTGGAATATAATCTTCCCACTTGCGCTGTTGATGCATCACATACATCCTCAAGATATCCTCCAATATCCTGTTTACCCTCTTAGTTTGTCCATCTATCTGCAGATGATAAGCTTTGTGAAGACCAACTCAGTGCCCAAACCTACAAACAACTCCTTCCAAAACATAGAAGTGAATTTTGCATCCCAATTAGACACAATGTTCTTTGGAATACCATGCAATATGAGTATGTCTTTGATAAACACATGTGCTACATTGCTAGATTAATATGTAGTCTTCACTAGAATGAAATGTGCAACCATTTTCAACCTGTCCATAACAATCATGATGGAATCATGATGTCTAGTTTCCCTAGGAAAACCTATGATGAATTCCATGGAAATGACCTCCCATTTCCACTCTAGAACCACAATCAGTTGTAGCAGTCCACCTTGATGTTTACACTCTTCCTTAACCATATGAAAATCCAAACATCTGGCTACAAAATCTGCCACATCCTTCTTTAGATTCAGCCAATAATAGAATTTCTCACTGTATTCAATGTCTTATGGTATCCTGGGTGACCCAAATATGGTTTTGCATGAAACTCTCTAATATTTAGTGCATATATGATCATTTCTTGCTCAAAATCATGTGTTGGGTAGTTCTTCTCATGCTCATTCAATTTTCATGACTCATAGCATACCACTTGTCCATCATATATAAGGATTCCACCAAGTTGTCTCTTGCAAGCATCCGTACACACTACAAACTCCTTGTTCGGATCTGCAATATTTAACACTTGAGCATGTGTCAACAACTACTTAAGCTGCTCAAAACTAGCCTCACACTCCTCTATCCAATCAAAATTCTTACCTTTCCTCTGCAATGATGTAATAGGATAAGAAATTTGTGAGAAGTTTCAGATGAGCCTCCGATAATAACCTGCCAATCCCATGAATGATCTCACCTCATATATATTCTTATGAGCTACCCACTCCATGATGGCCCTTATCTTTTATGGATCTAATATAATGCCCTCCTTGGAGACAACATGTCCCAGTAATGTACCTCAGTATGGAAGAAACTATATTTGTTGAGCTCAGCATACAATTGATGCTCTCTCAACAACCTCAACATTGTTGCCAAATGCTCGACATGCTCTTCCTCATTTTTAAAATATACCAATATATTATCAATGAACACAATAAAAAACCT
This sequence comes from Pinus albicaulis, assembly GCA_034641835.2. Taxonomy (NCBI): domain Eukaryota; kingdom Viridiplantae; phylum Streptophyta; class Pinopsida; order Pinales; family Pinaceae; genus Pinus; species Pinus albicaulis. The sequence goes on from CM076570.1 coordinate 591,507,411, forward strand.
GTCCAAATAAAGACGCAACACACTGTTCATCAAAAAAATAAATTTAGTTGGGGCATTAGTCAAACCGAATTGAATTACAACAAACTCATAATGCCCATACCCAGTCCTGAATGTGATCTTGTAGATGTCCTCTTATTTGATGCGTACATGGTGATATCCTAGTCTCAAGTCGATCTTAGAGAGAAATGTTTCTCCCTTCAGTTGATCAAACAAATCATCAATCCTTGGTAATGGGTACCTATTCTTGATGGTCACTTTGTTCAGCTATCTGTAGTCAATGCACAATCTGAGAGCGCCATCCTTATTCTTTACGAACAACAATTGTGCGTCCCAAGGTGATACACTTAGCCTAATGTATCCCTTTTCAAGAATATCTTTCAGCTACAACTTTAATTCTACCAACTCAGGTGTGCTCATCCGGTAAGGTTCCTTTGATTTTGGAGTTTCCCCTGGCACCAACTCAATAGAAAAGTCTTCCTCCATGTGAGGTGGAAACTCTGAAATATATGTTGGGAACACATCTTGAAATTGTTGTAGGACTGGATACCTACTAAAAACATATGCATCCTCCACTCCCTTACCTTTTCCATGATAGAAATGAACTGCAAATAGCACATGCCCTTTCCTGCGACTGCTCTTGGCCTGCATGGCTATCACCATCCTAACTGGTGTGGCCTTCTTCTTTCCCTGTAGGAATCTTGGTTCCCCATTGTCATCCAAGCACTCAATGGATTTAGCATAACAATATACCTTGGTCCTGTGAAGATATAACTAACCCATACCAAAAATCATATTGTATGAAACCAATGGAAATATGTTCAAGTGTGCTTTTGTAGGCATGCCATTTAATTCAAATGCATAAGCTCTTACCCCATTGGTGAACCCTTTTCTTTGTACTTGTAGCCAACTGCACTAACCAATATTCTGCATGCATTTCCTTACTCAAACCACATTTATCCACCAATTCGAGACTAACATAGCTATAATTAGATCTAGGGCCAATCAAAATAGAAATAGCTTGATCACAAAGCTTATCATCCATCTCAATGATAGATCTCTGGTGCTTTACCTGCCTATTGTCGACAACTACATAAACACGAGGAATTCTCTGCCCAACATCCCTAACAGTCTATGCCTTCTGTGAACTATATTTTAGGCCTACCACCATGGTCCTGTGGACAATCTCTCCTAATGTGATCCTCACTGCATGTCCAACACTCCAAATGTCTCGTACCATTACCTCCATGTTGTTATTGTTTTCTATGTTGTTGTTGTAATCCATGTACCTTCCTAGTTACATTAAACTTCTTTTGAGGTGTTACATTCTATTTCTCATCTTCAGTATGAGGTATTTCTCTCTTAGGCTGCCATTTACCTTTACCTTCAACTTTCCATTTCCATCCTTTTTGAGAGCCATTCTTGCGCTTTGATTGTTCATAGCAATAATCCAACTTCCTAATGACTTCCTCAAGTGTATGCGGCTCATCATACTCAATCTGATCTCTAAATGCTAATGGAAAACCATTAAAAAATCACCAAAATTTATCCTTCTCATCCTCGAGATATGGTACATACATTAATAGATCCAAAAAAAATTTCATGTACCTCTCATATGTCATTGATCCCATCTTTATCTCATAAAATTATTTTGCCTTGCTGTCATAGTACCTCTCTAATAAGTAATTCTTCCTGAAAAGCATTTTGAATTCATTCCAACTCAAGCCTTTTGTCCTGATGTGTCTAACCTGCTTCACATATTACCACCATATTTCTGCTTTACCTCTCAAACTGAAGATAGAAATCTTGGCCTTCATGTTATATAAGTACTCATGTAACTCAAAGAACTTCTTCACCCTAAGTATCCAAGCTTATTCTTCTTCTAGTTTCTTCAATTCCTCATCAAAATTAGGTGTATTTGCTTTCTTAAATTCTTATGGAAAGTATCACTTTTCACTCCACCTGTAAGGATGATACCAATGATGATCATGATGTCTATATAAACCAAAACTATTATGGTACTTGTACTCATCACCCCTCCTATTTGGAGTGTCCAACAACCTGCCACCCCTCACTGTGTCATCTCTATCTGACCTGTGTATGTCATGAGACCCACTACCATATGCCCCATTATTTATGTCCTCTTGTACATGTCTGATCCAAAGTGGCCCTTGCCGCTACAACTTTGACAAGCTCTGAAGGAGTATTGCATTTACCTCTGCTTGTTTCTCTTTTTCCTATATGATCATGCCATTGTCTACCTTACAACTTCTTATTTATTCCTTTAGGCTTCTCAATGTGTCTACCAATTTAGAAGAGTGCCCATCATGTTTCTCATATGACTCATAGGGTAAGTCCTTGTAGTCTACCATGTTTCTATCCATTCTAATCTCTCTCCTACAAAGAATAATATGTCAGCTAAACCAAATAAAAATAAACCAACGTATCTTAGTGTAATTGGGGGAGGATACATCTTGCAATATCAACCAATCAACATAGTAAATATATATACATAATCATAACAACATATAATCTTGTAACACATGGTATATTAGCACATAACATCATTCTAGTTGAAGTTTAGTCATCAATGCATGACCATACCAAATACACACCATGACCTAATGCATGAAAACCTCAACCATACCAATGCAACTTGAACACACACAATCACAAGCACTAACAATACACAAGCATAAGAAACATGTAACCAAACATGAACTACCAATACAAGTTCAACATATAGCATTACATAAGAAAGCATACATGTAAAATACACAAGCATGGCCAATATGCACCCTATCATAACAATCAATTCATATACAACACGTGACACATTTAAGCAAGTGTGCATGGTCAATACATAAGAATCAACAACACATAACAAATCATACACTCATTACAATATGTTTACAACAACACCATCATCCCTTCCATGGTGAAGCCACTGCCACCATAGCCAAAACAACACAAATGCAACAAGAACACACAACCTAGGTATGAGAAAGACATTTGTAGTCAATATAAAAACATGACCAACACACCGCCCATCCATTCCAAGGGTTGAACCATGCTATAATACAATTGTGTAATACCCCCTTCACACATCTACCCAAGCAACATGCCAACCAGGTTAAATATGCGACGAGAGGCTACTATGGTGAGATTCAAACTCCTAGGTGACCTTAAGGGAGTGGAATCGATGAAAACTCTTCACATAGAACTTGAACATTAATAATAACACCCCAAGGAGCTAACCCAACCATCCAGGAAACCTTCCCTTGGGTCCCATTGACCTAATTTGATTTTGGGCCTTTGGACGCATGCACAGGACTGTAAGCTAGTGTCTATGGGTCTCTGTACATGCATCCATAAGCCCACAAGCCAACATCCAAAGACTAAATTCCTTAGTGTTGTGTTAGCGTCCCCAGGATTTGAGCCACCTTTTCAAGCCTAGAAGCCAGTTCTCTGCCCAGAACTTCAAGACACGTTCATATATGAATTATAATGAACAAACAATGATGTGTTTGCAAAAATATTTGAAAGGACTAAACTAGACCCCTAGTAGTCATGACATGAATTTCTTCAAACATGTCACAAACATGAAAGTTTCAGGTATAAATAACACAATTGAGCGTAGGGGTCTCATACTTATCTGAGAATAACTAAGAAGCATTTATCCCCTACATCATAAGCTACAATACAATCTATTTGGTCATAGATACATTGTGCATTCATTTACAAGTAAAAACATGGAGAGAGCCATATCTCATCGTTGTCAACATGCATGTTTATAACTAGCATAATAAAAATAGAAATACAGTGGATACAAAAGCAATAGATTCCACATAATAACCATTACATTTATACATCAAATACCAAATTAATGAGATTCTCATTTATGAATGTAAAAACCAACCAGAAATGGGACTTCCATGTTCCACTTGACCGTAGATTGCATGAGCCAAATCTCTCTTCATCTAATCACCCTCAAGCCATATTCCAAGCATGAATGTGGGACTCATAACCAACCAAGATTAAACAAACAAGAATGGATGGTACCAGAGTTCTTTGCCTACACCATGAGGAATTTTCCTGTCTCCTAGTCTCTCAGGCTTTACCGCAATCCACAGTCCAAATGAGGGATCACTAGGACCTAAATATAGACATACTCTCCAAGCTTTACCGTACATCCCATCCCAGGGCAACTAGGCCCAACGGAGAGCACCCACCTCTTATACTTTACCATAATCCAAACCTAGATCACTAGGCCCTAAACCAAGGCAAACCACCTCTAGGCTATACCTTATATCCCACCATTCAAAGGTCGAGGATTCTTAGTCCCATCGAGGCAAAACACTATCTGGATTTACCGAAACCCACAATCTAGTTCAGGGGTTAATAGGGCATGTGTTATATCAATTAAGAGATCCACCTCACTCATCTTTGAATCAATCAGGAAATCTAGCTCAACCAAAGTATAAGAACCCATCTCATCAAAGTTATCAGTAAATGGAAATCCTAGCCTGAAAACACTATCACACCTAAAAAACCCACACCAAGACAGAAAATAACCGCATGCCATACCATGCATGCCATATCTAGCAAGGAAATCACACATGAAAATCAATACCTGTAAAGAATATTGTTGTAGTTGCTTGATTCTTGCTCTTCCTTCCTTGCTTCCTCCTTCTTCTTGCTTTCTTTCCTTTCTTGCTCCAATTCCAAAGTGCTCCAAGAAAACTCTATTTTTCCAAGAGTGAGTGTGTGTGTGAGAGAGAGAGAGAGAGAGAGAATAATAAGAGAGCTCCAAAAATTGAAATGAAAAAAGGTACCAACTGATTCTCATAAGCCTTTTTATTGTCAATGCCTCTATTTTCTTCATTTTCCATTATTTTCCTTCATTTTCCTCCTCACATGCAAATTGTGACCTTTCATCTCCATTTTCTCCTAATTTCATTATTTTTCATAAATAAATGTGCCAAATATTCCATTTTTCCTTTCCAATGCCTTTGCCTTTGCTAATTTCCTTAGTCATATTAACCGAAATGAACACCCACTAGGATGTTTTGCCCAAAATTCAGGTTGGAATAAGTGTCCCATCAACTGTCGTTATTATTTTTAACTTTTATTACATGGAATTTTCACTAGGGTTGTTACAGTTCCAGTGATCAAAATTTGTTTGTTGATGAGGTAAGTGGTTTATTGGTTCTAGTTTGAAAATTGATCAACAAGACCAGTAAGTGGTATCTTGCATATCAGGGGTAGTAGCTCTTTCTAGTGGGTGCTAGAGAATATTTGGGGGAAAGAGTTTCTTTCATTGTAGACTAATAATCGAGCAGGGGCAGGATTCCATTCTAGTGGGTACTAGTAAACGAGAAGGGGCAGTAGTCCTTTTCAGTGGTAGCTGATAAACGAATGTGGATTGAAGTTCCTTTTGGTAGCAGTTGATAAACCTACAAGTGGTAGCTTGTGGGGCCATGATATAATCAAGTTGAAGATTTTAATAAAAATAATATCGATGTCTTGTGTTTATGTTTCTCACGTTATTGATGATGTTATGTCTTACATGATTTTGTTGTTGATCCATGAATAATTGTTAAAGTGATTGAAAATTGTAATTTGTGAAAATTGTATAATTTGGCCACATTGCTGATTCAACCCCCCCCCCCCCCTTCTCAGTAGTGTCTTAGTTTCCTTTGTTTCTAAAAAGTCGACCATGTAATCATCAAGTTGACCTAAAGGAGGTAATTTAACCCCTTGAGAAGGCTATATAAAGGAGAATTTCAACTTCATTTGGGACTCACTCACTCACAAGTTCGATTTACAAGAAAGAGTTTGATATGTAGCTGGGAAGAATAGAGAAAAGGAGCGGAGGTATATAAGAAGCTAGGAGGAAGAGGGATCTCTCTCTCTCTCACGTGTGCAATTCTAGGGTTTTGAGGTTGCAAAAACAGGCTGAAGTTGCAAGTCCAAGTTGCAATAGGACAAAGTGCATAATCTGGTAGCTGGAAGAGGAAATACCCTTATCTTGACCTCGTTGACCTTGGGAGAGTTTTATTTCTTTAATTAGGTCTTAGGAGGAGGATATATTAGTGTTACCAAGAAGCTGCAAGGACAAAGTTTTTGGATCAAAGTTGCAAGTCGAGTACTAGTGTTGTAGATGGAGGGTCGAAGTTGCAAGGTGTAGCTGTTTGGTGCATAATACAGGAAGAACTTAAGACATGGTTGACTTGGTACTGTGAGAAGGACATTTTCTAGGAATTAGGTCTTTGTATCTCATCTGAAGTAGATTCTAAGAATAGAGGAGTTTATGGGTTTTCCTGTTGGAGGGTTTTTTCCCTGGTTGAGAGCCTATATTTGTGTCCTCTTTTTATTATTATTATCATTCTTAATATTTTGTAATGAAATATCTAACTAAGGAAGATAAAGAAGACAACTAAATATTCACAAGCACTATCAAGTATAAGGAAAATAAAATATAATAGTTTTCTCTTTACATTTTCTAACAAGGAATTGGAGCTAAGGTGAACAAGGAAGGTAGCTGGAAGGACACTAGAAAGGATTGTTGATTAAAATGTAAGAGGCTCTCAAAGCCTGAAAGAAGAATACCACAAGGAAAAAATTCTCTTCAATAAATCCAAAGACTCATTGGTAGAAGACCCTTCTAATCTAGGGTTTCTACATTGAAGAAGATCAAGACTACATCAATCTTGCAAGGAGGTTGTTGATCCCAGAAATTCTATGTGCAAGACATCAATTTTGGAAGTTGTTGGTGGAGGAATCCTAGGGAACATCTTTCAAGGACATTATCAAGTACTCTCCTAAGGTATTGAAAGCATCAAGAAGGTTGGAAACATCATCAAGGAGAATCTCGGTCATCAAGTAACATATTATTACATCATTCTTGAATCTTCAAGCCATATCGGTTCTTTTTGCAAAGAAAGCAACAAGCTCATTGGGGAATCAAAATATCTAGCATGGAATAAAATAATTGACTTGATACTAACATAACAAAAAGTAATGGAATATATTACTAGGGAAATTGTTGAAATTGAGAAAGATAAGACTCAATAAATATAAAAATACAAGAAAGGGGAAGTAAGAGTTTAAAGGATCATAGTTGAATAAATTAAGGATTATCTTGTTCCATTTGTTGCAAATTTGAAAACTTCCAAGGCCATGTATGAAAAGCTAGTAAATTTTTATTCGGTAAGTACAACATGACAAAAGGTTTCATTGAGAAACAAGCTATACACAATGAAGACATAAAAGGAAAAGGATGTATAATCCTTCCTCATGAGAGTCCCTCAACTAAGAGACCATTTGCAAGGATGCGGGGAACCAATCATTGATTTTGAAGTAATCATCGGTGTACTGAATGCATTGTCACTAGAATGGAACAACTTTACAACAAGCATCTACTCCAAGAAGGATTCAACTCCCTTTGATGGGTTTTGGGTGCACTTCATACTGGAAGAATCAAGGATAAAGGTAAAGGATGATATTGGATCTAATGAGAAATTTCAAGACTTTCTAGCCTGAGTCAAGAAGCTAAAGAAAGGAAAGTTTGGTAAGTCCAAGAAGAAAGACATGTCGAAAGTGCAATGTTCTGGATGCAATGAATTTGGAAACTTTAAGAGGGATTGTCCAAACAAGAAGAACAATAAGAGAAAGGAAATGAGTGAAGCTCATGTAGTCGAAGTTGTGGGAGAACCTCAGAAGAAGACAAATAAGGAAGAAGTGAATGATATTTACTACTAAAATAAGTTTCACTTACTATCATGTTATTTGAGAAGATTAATCTTTCTTTTAAAATATCATGTTCTGCATAGCATCATAGAAAAAATCATATGATAGTAACATGTCTATAATTTACATGATTAGGTTGCTATGTAGATATCATCTAGATACATGCATATATAGGCCATTTTTCATATTAATAATCGAGGTATTATCTAACATTATGTTATAATTAGTCATATTTCTTAGGTGGATCATCGTGATCCCGGGATAACCATCGTTATGGAAGGTTATTGGGAAAATAACTATGACAAGGCTAGTATGAATTCCATGTAATTTGGAATCAATACTGGTAAAGGGATGAAGGATTGCATTGGGTCATGACTCATAACGCATTCTCTTTGTACGATATATGGATATCTAGATGGTCGGATCAAAGCATAAAATTTATGGATAAGATTTATGTGTATAATCTTGTGGAAAGAAAGATGATCATAAAATGTGCTTAGCTATATGATGATTCTTGAGAAGAATAATATTTGACTTACTTAAGGATGTATAAATAATTTAATACTTTCTCTATAATACATGTATAATAATGATTAACATCCGGTATAGTCTCTAGAAGAAAAAATTGTAACTTTGTAATCAAGTTTGATCCTTGGGCATGTTGGCATTGATGATGCAGATGTTGGTTGCAGTGATTGATGTTTGGCATTGATGTCAACCTGGGCATGTGTTGGAAAATGATCATGTTGCGGTTTGGATTGCACATGATGTGTGTGTGTGTGTGTGCTTGTCTTATATGCAGATGTTATAGGATTTCTATTGGAAGGTGACTGAGTGGCAGGGATTATCACTGATGTGTTGTTAGTTGTAGAATATTTGTGGTATTAGCATCAATATAGTATTTGGAACTTGGTATTGATTCGACGTTGATTATTATATATTACTTTATGTGTGGTCTAGGCACCTGGTTTGTACTTTGCAGATATTGGTATTACCATGGTATCTGTATATGGTATTGGATTGGATATTACCATAGTACAAGGATCCACGATATTGGCATAACCATGGTATTTACCCATAGTATTGATTTGTATTTTACTATGGTACAGATGTCCATGGTATTTTCCCAAGGTATTGTTTGGAGATTTTTTAACACATTTTGACATATATTCTTACGATAGCGTGAATTGATGATGTGAGTGTATGGATGGAGTGAGATTGTGAGTGTGTGCTAGGGTATTTTGTCTTGCATATTGATTACCTATAGCGGTGTTGGATGTTGTGATTATTAGTCTTTATTTTTAAAATCATATCATAGAGTAGTTGTGGGGTCACTCATGTTGAGCAAGTTTTAGCCTAGTGTGAAATATTTTGAAATGTGACTAGCATGGAGGTGTTGAATGAATTGAGGCTCATGATAGATAGTGTGTAGAGAAGGTGGGTTCCTTATAGCCAGCAAATCAAATCGAGGAGAAAATTTCTCCAGATTCCAGTGGCATTTGGAGAGGCTCATTTGTCATGGTGGCTTCCAGTAAACAGGAGTTCATAGATTCGAGAGAGAATATTCTCTCTATCTGGTATTGCTAGAAAAAAAATTTCCTATTACTTGAGTCTTCTAGCTAGTCAGTGCTAGCTCCTCTATGTGCTAAATTTTTTCATCATAATAGAATTTTGAGTAGCAACATCAACGGTGGTTTTTTTTCCCTGGAGAGGGTTTTCCACTAGAACATTTGTGTCATCTTATGTGCATGCTTTTGCTAATATTCATGGTGTTTTTATATATTGATTATTTTTCGGTTTCATGTCTTCACTAATGGAGCTTCTATTTTTGTAAAAATAATTTAAAAGTTAATAAATCCTCACACTATTGATTCACCCACCCCCCCACCTCTCAGTAGTCAGCACGTTTCTAACAATTGGTATCAAATCCAATGTTCTTCAGTGAATATTTACAGCTTGGAGGGTAGATCGTGGGATTATGGTGAAAAACAGGAGGAAAAAATATCAGAAGAAGAAAAGTTGCAAACAGGTTAAGAATGCTACAAAATATTGAGAACCTTTTATGCTGGTAAAAGGTATGGAAAAGAGAATTTTCAGTGATGGCCATTTTCCTTGCTAGTCTAGTGATGATGAATTTGGAGTTATAGAATAAATTGATGATAAGTATTTTGAATTTGATTCCTCAAGATGTGAGGAAGGTGTGTTTCCAATGTAGGAATCTGAAGATGAAGAACATTAATGATTCTTGAGTATGGAAAAAAACTCAAGCAATGCTAATTGAAAATCTCACTTCATAAAATAGAGATATGAAGAAAGTGATGCAGATTATTGAGGATAAAGAATATTCTCTCAAGAAATGAATTTCAGATCTAAAAAATTAGTTAGATAAAGTAAGGATAAAAAAATAGGAGATTGGCAGCCAACTCAAAGATTAGATGAGAATTTTCAAGAAATTTCAAGCAGAATGGAAGAGAACATAACTAGTTTAAATGGAGCTAATGAGACAACAATCGAGAATTCCAAGGCAAAAATTAGCGACATAAATAAATAAAATCAAAAGCTGGAGAAGGTGACAAGGAATGGTTTGAGAAATGCAAGGTGTTTTCATTGTGAGAAATTCAAACACATTTCAATAAACTGCGGAAGGAGAAAGACAATTTATTTCCAGTAGAAGAAGCAGTTGAATTCTCAAGCAGCCCCATCACATTCCAGGACTTCTGGCACAAATAGAAAAAGACACACCAACAAAATACTTGAGCCATTTCTACCATTTATTTGGCACATAATGTGTTTTACTTGAAACAATCTCGACCATAAGACCAAAGATTGCAAGCTTCCCTTAGCTCTCATGGAATCTAAATGGAAGAATAGGGGTAATAGTGCAAATATTTTTGGCATGAATCAAAATTATCTAGAAGAGAAATAAACAAAAAAAATTGGAGAAGGAAAGAGCAAAAATAAAATTGAGACTAGCATGGCCTCAGAGGGAGCATGAAGCAAAGAGAAAATTTTCATGAATTGTTTTTTGCAAGTTATCTTTGTGTAATGATATTGAATCTAGTCTTATAACTTTTTCCTGCAAAAAGGAAAAAAGAGGGGGTTTGTTAATCATTAAATATGAGCATGATCTAGATTAAATTTTCTCATTCTATTTTCTTGCACATGAAATGATGAGAAATCTCCTGCACAAAACAAAATTGATGGTTAGCTTTCGAAAAAAAACTCAACTCTTGAATTGAAGAAGATATGTTATGGTCATTATAATAGTGTGAAAGTAAGGGGTTTTGGTCTGGCATGAATGGGCGAAGTACATGGACCATGATCAAGTCATTGATTTCAATTTAAGGTGACTCTCCATCAAGAGGGACTTGTTTATCACAGAAACAGTCTAGAAATTGATTTAGTGTAAAATCATTAAACAATTTAAGTGATCGTTGATTTGGTCTATAGAGGAGAATCTGCCTTTAGCTACAGTGTGACTTTTTTTTTTTGTAATGGTGTTGATTCGGTCTTAAAGGAAGGAAGGTGCACTAATTAAGGGGTTTTGGTCTGGCATGAATGGGCGAAGTACATGACCCATGATCGAGCCATTGATTTCGACTTAAAGTGAATCTCCATAAAGAAGGACTCGTTGAACACAGATACATTCTAGAAATTGATTTAGTGTAAAATCATTAAACAATTTAAGTGATCGTTGATTTGGTCTATGGAGGAGAATAAATCTTTAGCTACAGTGTGATTTTTTTTTTTTTGTAATGGTGTTGATTTTGTCTTCAAGGAAAGAAGGTGCACTAATTATGTTGATTTTGTCTCCCAAGTAGTTGATCATAGAAAATGTGTATTTGATCCCCAAAACAAGTGGTTTATGTTGTTGCTCATGAAGGAGCATAGTTGGATATATCTAAAGGCCTAATTGGAAATTTGATCTCATATTTTTGGGAAGATGACCCCATTTCTAGGCCATGATGTGAGGATATTTTTTACCCACCTCCATGAGTGTGAAATTCCAGTGAATTAAATTTTGACCAAGAAGCATTTGTGTCCATCAAGGAGTGCTTTCCAAAAATTCAGTTCAACAATTATTTCTTTGACAAGATGAGTGCACATGTTTTGTAGTGGAAAATCTTGATTTGCAGCATACACAAAGTAAACAACATGCTAGAATTTTACAATTGATTTCACTATTCTCGAAATAATTATTCAACATTTCCAAATCCCCACCCTCGTTTAAATTTGAAGCTGGATGCAAATATTGGGGCTTTGTAAAGAGGATAAAACCAAAATGTTTCTATGTATTTATCTCAGATCATAAACCTAGGAACTTGTACCCATAAAAATTATTGTGGTTATTTTCTCTTACCCTTTAAGCATTTCAGTGTCTTTCTCACCTTGTAAACATAAGAATAACAAATGTAAATTTACATTATACAATTATATACCATGTTGGAAAACCATAACTGCAAAGTAGAATGTGTCCACTTGTCTAACAATGTGATTCCCTCTAAGAATGTTCTTATCGCACTCAACCACATCACCTAAAAGATGGATGTGCTATAGAAATTTCTATAATTTCAATGTTGACTAAATTTGTAGTTGTGACAAAACCAGTAATAATGGTTATTGAAATGTAGCAACAAAAGTTAAGTAATTAATGGGAAAATTTAGTTATTACCAGTTGGTCAATTTGTATAACTAAGAAGAAGTTATGTAATGATGTAACGAAGTAGCCAATATTATATTGAGGTGGCCCAAGAGGCTTGTAACTATGGAGAATCATTCTTGATTAATAGAAGTTTCCAATCCCTTGCCCCGTGGAGGTTTCCTTGACACATTGTCAAGGTTTTACCACATAACTCATTGTGTGTTTACTTGTGTATGTGTGTCAGGTTTCCATTCAGTTATATATATATATATATATATATATATATATATATATATATATATATATATACACACACACACACACACACACACACACACACATTTATTTCTCCTTTAATGTGTTCTTGAGCCCAATAAGTGCTATCAGAGCCACTGAAGATTAAAGGTTCATTGTCCAAATTTTTTAAGATCAAAGAATTGCTGACCCTATACCGTCGATTTGAATAATATTCAATATTGTAGCCACTAGAAGAGGAAGAAGTCCATTTTTGTGCATGATGCAAAAAGCCGGTGCACTCGACCCCAACAGAGAGATCGACATCCGAGTAGTCTGCAGAGGCGTGCATGTTGCCAATTAGGTGAACTGAAAAGAGAGAAGACACCCATTGTTTCTAAAGAAAACTATCGTAGAGATAAATACTTGCTGCACGTTGGTCATCTCCGCCACAGAGGAGTTGAGGCCGACTGTCAGAGAACTTCTAGTCAAAATAAGTCGAGTCTAATCGACATTGCTAGAAGAGGAAAGAGCTGTCGAAGTCGCTCAGTTTTTGAAAAAAAGGGATTGCAACCATCACATTAAGAAGTCTTGGGTCAAGATATTATTGCATTCACAAGCCTTAGAAGACAGATTTTTTCACCAAAATTCAAGAAATAAGGAAGGTTGCGAAGAGCTACGTTGAAGACTCGCAAGAGCTGACAGAGGTATTTTTTTTTCTCTGCATTTGAGTGAAGGGTTTTTATTTTTTATTTTTTTGCATTCAGAAAAACAAATGAAGGGTTTTTTCTCTGATTAAAGAAAAAGGGGCACTTTTTTTTGGAATAATTATTAGAAAATAAATCCTGGTTGGAACAGAAAATTATGATAAAGATTATTTGAAGACATTTAGAATTTGAAGGGGAACATATTCATATTTTTTTAACAGGATCAATTTTTATTTTTTAAAAGACATGGAATTGGAGAAAGGAATTATAAGATTGGAAACAAACCCTATTGTAGAAATTAATTTAGAGATTGGAAACAAACCCCACTTCTGAAGATTGTAAACCACAAATAAACCCTAGATGAAAGAAAGGAAACAATAAAATTTTTGAAACCCTAGCTGGAAATTTTAGAAATAAGGGAAAACCAGGAAATCATAGTAGGAATATTTGTAGAAAGAAATGGCCAAAATGATGAATGAAAAGTTCAAGGTGGAGAAGTTGACCAGGAAGAACAATTTTTCATTATGGAAACTGAAATTTAGGGACTTTCTGGTGCAACAAGGGTTGTACAAAGCATTAGAAGAGTGAAGAAAAAAACTACAAGAATGACAAATTCAGACTGGGTGGACTTGGATGCCTGAGCTCTCAGTAACATTAGGTTATGCATGGAAGATGAAGTTATCTTAAATATAATTAAAGATAGTACAACTACATGTTTGTGGGGAAAACTGGAAACTTTGAATATGACCAAATCATTGAACAACATAATTTATTTGAAAATACACTTATACAGTCTTCGGATGAAGGAGGGTACAAAAATTGCAAAACATTTAAATGTTTTTAATACACTTATTTTCCAATTTTCAAATATGGAAGTTAAAATTTAGGAAGAAGAAAAAGCTATAACCTTTTTTTGTTCTCTACCCAAGTCATGAGGCCACTTTGTAACTTCAATCAATTTGATCACTGCTGATTCTTTGAAATTTGAATCAGTTGTGGGAGCTTTGTTATCTGAAGAGGTACGAAGAAAATTCAGTATTGAAACATCTGTACCAGAAGTCGGTCAAAGGGGAGAGGGGAGAAAGAAAGGGGTTCTTCTAGATAAAAATCAAAGGGCAAGAAGTGTAAAGCTAAATGCTGGAATTGCAAAAAAAATGGAAACCTCAAGAAAGACTGTTGGAACTGAAGGAGTCTCAGAACCAGAAGAAGGAAGCAAATCACGTTGATTCAAGTATGGTTGATGAAGTTTTATCTGCTGAAGTAGGAATGGTAGATGAAGCTTTAGCTATTTGTAATGTCTCTCAGAATGTTGAAGGTTGGTTGTTAGACTCTAGTGCTTCTCATCACTTGATTCCGCACTAAAATTGGTTTACTTCATACGAAGTTGTGAATGGTAGTTCTATGTTTATGGGAAATAATGTTTTTGTCACACAATTGGGATGGGAAATCTAAAAATTAAGATGTATGATGATACAGTTAGAACATTAACTAAGGTTAGCCATGTACCTGAATTGAGGAAAATTTTTATTTCTTTGGGAGTTTTGGAATCAGATGGTTATAAGTTTACAAGTCCAAATGGAGTGTTGAAAGTATCAAAAGGCGCCCTGGTTGTTATGAATGAAGAAAAGGTTGGAAATATTTACATACTCAAAGGAATTACTCAGATAAGTGAGGCAATGATTGTATCAGAAAAATTAGAAGAAGGTACTCGTCTATGGCACCAGCGGTTGGTTCACATGAGCGAGAAAGGTCTTCAGGTACTGATGAACCACAAGTTGCTTCCTAATTTGAAATCCTTGAAGTTAGATTTTTGTAAACAGTGTGTATATGGAAAACAATGTAAACAGAGATTTAAAACTCAAAGTCATAATAGTAACGAAATTTTGGACTATATTCATACTGATCTTTGGGAACCATCTCCTACTGTCTTATGGAGGTGCATTATATTTCTTAACATTTATTGATGATTTCTCCCAGAAATTTTGGGTCTATATGTTCAAAAATAAAGGTGATGTATTTAATGTTTTAAAAGAATTTAAATCTATGGTGGAAATGAAAACAGGAAAATAAATTAAATGTTTAAGAACTGACAATGGCTGTGAATTTAATTCTTTATAATTGTAATGATACTTTAAAGATGAAGGGATTGTTAGACATAAAACTTCTTTTTATACTCCTTAGCAAAATGGTGTTGCTGAACGTATGGATCAGACTCGTATGGAAAGAGACAAAAGCATAATCAACAATGCTAACCTTCCAAAGGAATTGTGGGAAGAAGCAGTATCTATTGCTTGTTGTTTAGTTAATAGGTCACCTTCTATTTCCATAAATTGTAAAATTCATGAGGAATTTTGGTCGGCTCAATCTTGTGATTATTCACATTTAAATATTTTTGGTTGTGATGCCTATGCTATTGTCCCTAGGAATCAATGCTCAAAGTTAGATCTAAAATTATAATGTTAAATTTTTCTAGAAATTCGAAAGGAAGGATAGACTTTTGAAGAAAAATATGAAGAAGCAAAGGAATCTGTAGAAGTTCCAGAACTAATTCAACAACCAATCACTCTAAGAAGGTCTACAAGGGAAATAAGAACACCTAGAAGGTATGCAGATTATGATTCATCTTTTGCGTTGATTAATAAATATGGGGAGGGGAACCTTCCTGTTATCAAGAAGAAGTGGATGATGTAGACAATGAAAAATGGAAAAAGGCTATGGAAGAAGAAATGGATTCCTTAGCCAAGAAAAATACCTGGGATCTTGTAAAACTTCCAGAAGGGAGAAGTGTTGTTGGATGCAAATGGGTCTTCAAATTGAAATGGAAATTTGATGGAAGTATCGAAGGGTATAAGGTGAGGATGGTTGTAAAGGGGTATTCTTAGGTTGAAGGTATTGATTTTCATGAGATTTTTTCACCAGTCGTAAAACTTGTTTCTATTTGTACTGTGTTAGCAGTAACTGCATTACTTAACCTTGAGTTAGAACAGTTAGATGTTAAAACATATTTTCTTCATGATGATTTGGATGAAGAGATATATATGGAACAACCATAAGGTTTTGTACAATATCACAGTAGAAGATTAGTTTTCAAGCTTGGGAAATCATTGTATGGCCTGAGGCAGTCACCCAGGAAATGGTACAAGAAGTTTTACTCCTTCATGGTGAGCCATAATTTTATCAGAAGTGAGTATGATCATTGTGTATACTTCAAAATTTTCAATGGAATATTCATTATCTTGGTGTTGTATTTTGACGATATGCTTATTGCAAGAAAAAGAATGGAATAAATCAACAGGTTAAAGGCTCATCTCTCTAGGACTTTTGATATGAAGGATCTTGGAGCAGCAAAATATATATTGGGAAAGGAGATACATAGAGACAGGAAGAATGGTAAGCTTTGGTTATCACAGCAGAAGTATGTGGAGAAATTTCTTGAAAAGTTTGGTATGAGAAATGTGAAGCCTGTTAATTTTCCGTTAGCTTCCATTTTTAAGCTTTCTTCAGTTTTGAGTCCTAGAACTAATGAAGAAAAGAAGTATATGTCTTGTGTACCATATGAAAATGCGATAGAAAAATTAATGTATGTGATATTATCTACAAGACCTGACATTTCACATGCAGTTGGAGTTGTCATCAGGTTCATGGAAAATCCAAGGAAGAACATTGGCGAGAAGTGAAATGGGTTCTTCGGTATTTGAGAGGCACAAGTGACCATCGCATCATCTTTGATGGTCATGAAGGTTCAGTCTGCGGATATGTGGATGTTTATTATGTAGGTGATTTGGACAAGATTAGGTCTACTATATGTTATGTTTTTACTCTTGCAGGTGGAGCAGTTAGTTGGATGTCAAAGCTTCAAGAGACAGTTGCTTTGTCCACTACTAAAGTAGAGTATATAGGTGCTTCAGATGCTTATAAAGAGACAATCTAGTTCAAAGGTGTGCTTGATGAGATTGGAAGGATGTAGGAGAAAGTGAATGTGTTCTGTGATAGTTTAAGAGCTATTCATTTAGCTACAAATCCAGCTTATCACAACAAGACCAAGCACATTAATGTAAGGTATCACTTTGTGAGACATGTGATCGATGGTGGCGAAGTAGCTCTCAATAAGGTCCATACACAGGAGAATTGTACATATATATTCACGAAGTCAGTTAGAGTAGAGAAGTTGCGATGGAGTTTGTTGATATGTTACAACAAACATTAAGTAATTAATGGGAAAATTTAGTTATTACCGATCAGTCAATTTGTATAACTAAGAAGCAGTTATGTAATGATGTAACGAAGTATCCCATATTAAATTGAGGTGGCCCGAGAGGCTTGTAACTATGGAGAATCATTCTTGATTAATATAAGTTTCCAATCCCTTGCCCTGTGGATGTTTCCTTGACACACTGTCAATTTTTTTCCACGTAAATCATTGTGAGTTTACTTGTATATATGTGTCAAGTTTCCATTCGGTTATATATATACATTTATTTCTCCTTTAATGTGTTCTCGAGTCCAATAATAGTGGTATTTTAGCCTGGTCAATCCTACAAAAACGAGTGTTATTTCTCCATGCATTTTAGTACACAGTAGTGTAATAAGACGCAGACCCACAAGTTTAATTATGAGATTTGAAGGAGTCGTTTGTGAGCAATTATCTTGAAAGAATGAAAATGATAGAGAAGGTGCTCGGTTGCATGAAATTCGTTGCCTCTCTCCTGAACATAACAAGGTTTTCAAATTTTAGGAAGGGCACACATCCATCTATGTATACTCTCAGAAGGAACACAGGAGCAACGCAACAATTATGATTCTAATCAATATGGATATTGTAGCCACTGGTGGTTTCCGTGTTTACTTGATATTTGGAATGACTTTTTTTGTAATTTCTACACCTGTGCCACATTCTCGCTAATGGATTTGGGAAATGTTAATCATTACATCCATAAAATATTTTGAGGAAAATATTCTTCTTTAAGTCTCACAAAGGCACTGGAAATGGAGGAAAAATTCATTATTTTAGCCTTTTGTGGGTCTTAAATATTAGATTTTGCATGCACCGTCACACACTATGTTTAACACTTTCAAGAATCATTCACAGGGAGACCCAAAATATATCTTAGACAGAGTCCTCGGTGGAGTCTCTGATAGCAAGAGGACACAATCAACGGGGAATAATTTTGACACGTCACCAAAAAGCGTAACAGTGTAGGTTGCTTTTGAGATTTTTCAAGCATGCCACCACTATTCTGACGTGAGGACACTGGAGGAGTTTAATGTAGGTCATGTGGAAGATGATAATATTTTCCCATACATGTTAAAATTCAAAGAAGGAATGGTAAAAAAAAAACATAACTTTGTTTAGGAAGTATTATCACATTTCACCAAGGATTACAAGATCATTATTGGATACCAGAGTGGGAAAAGATCCCGTATGGCGGCAGAGCTGTTGATTTCACAGGAAATTCGAAGTGATTACAAAGAATTTGGGCGATAGTTTTTTTTGTATGATTTAATGGAGAACTTTTGCGGTGCATTTAATCTCATTTATAGTTTACGTGAAAACGATCGAAACCTGAACTGTACACATGCTAGTGCGACTTGTCCAAGAAATAATTTTTTTTTCTTTGACGTGTGAAAGTAAATAGCTGAGTCGATGGTGAAATGGAGAGGAAATTATAGAAATCCAAATATTTTTGTTAAAATAGCAAGGTGCTCAAAGCTTACTGTTACATAGTATTTTGTCACCGTCCCTGCAATTCCCTGTCCCGCACATTGGAGGGCTATTCCCGTGACCTGTGAGTAGTGACATGACCTGAAACCACTTTCATGGCATCCCCTCTCATAAGGACAAGCAGTCCCTTGAAGAAATTTTCCTCTGAAAAACCCTAAAAACATATCTTTTTTCCTTAGCGCAACTAGCCAGTTCAACCCTTGCGCCAATGGGGGAAATCCACTATAGAGGGCGCACCAACTGGTGCTCTGTCCCCGTGTCTCACTCGCTCCAAGATTAGTAAGGGATGTTTTTTTAAAATAAATGGTGGAATTTTGATTCCAATAAACTCTTGAACGAGTCACCAAAAGGAGTTGGGTGGTTTGGCTCTGGATCTCCATGTATGGGAAATGGTTTTCCACATATCATGGAAGCTTCCTTAGAGATAGGGCCAATCCCATGATTATAGGGATCCCAACTGCCCTCCCTCCATCTGTAAAAGCTTGCCTTCTCCCTTAGCAAGGTAGCTGAACTTGTAGGAAGGAAACTATAGGCAGGCAACTATTGAGAGCCAAGCCGAAGAGAGAGAGCTTTGTCCAGATTCCTGACAGGCTTTGTTGAGACGTGCTCCACTGTCAACCCCGCTGAAGGAAGATCAAGCATCGGAGCTTTGGGTTGTAATCTTTCCTTTGTTATTTTAATGATAAGCAATTTTGATTATGGTTCCATTCATGTGTTTATTTCTTTATGCAATGAATTATATCTTCTCTGACTGATGTATGGTTACATGCTTTAGATTTTACGTTGTATGTCATTGTTCCTTGCATGTGTGCAGGTGTTTGGACGTGTCGAGTGGAAGGATCGTGATTTTCCAAGCAAGGGACGGGAAGTGTCATCCTTTCTTCAACGACCACTACGTAGGATTTGAGGTAGGCAATTTGTTATGATTTTTGTCGTTTTGTAACTAGGAACCTGCGTCACTGCGTGACTTGCTTGTTGCTAGACCCGATCTGGGCTAGTAGGGATCGCCTCTATCCGCAGAGGGGATTTAACTCCTCAAAAAACTGGTGACTCCACCTGCGTTATGTCATCTGCCTGTTGGAAATCCATCAGCTATCCAGCCCTCACCTCATCTCCAAATTCCCTCGAGGCATTTGATGGTAGGGAATCGAAACCCTTGGGTGTTCTCACGAGTTTACCGATCACATTACAAGGTAAGACAGTCAACGTTGAAGTAGAAGTGGTTGATGCCAAACTCAACTACAATATTCTACTTGGTCACAGCTGGACCCATGCCATGCTATGCGTTCCATCCACCCTCTTTCAGCTTTTGAAGTTTCCACATGAGGGCAAGATTATTACAGTCGATCAGTTATATTTCTTTACCTCGTCCTCCGAGAACAACGTGCCATACGTGGATCAAATTCCTAATCCCCCCGACAGTGTAGGACCTGGTCTTTTCAAGGACCTCATTCTCATGGGTATTTTTCCCATGCCACCACCAAATACCATTCAAGTCAACATGATCTCTAGGTCAGGTGACCCATGGATCATCCCTTCTCCTGAACAGGTGACCTCTTTTGGAGAATCGATGCCTCTGACCCCAGTTGAAATTAATTATTGTGAGATCGTTGCTGCATCGGATCGTCCTCCTACTGAAAATGCTCCTTTGAGCATGGCTCTTGATGTTTATTCTCAATCCCCTTGGCTCGGTGATGCAGACTCACCCGATCCTTTGAGAGAGTTCTTTCCATATAATGAAGCTATCGTGGAGACGATGTCTCTCGAAGATCTGCCGTGGAGCGATGGGCATCATCGTTCCTCGTTCATGCCCGGCCTGGGGGAAATGTCTAATTGTCTCGAGCACTTTGCATCTCAGGTTCCCTCTCTACCTCTCCAAATTCCAATATTGACTCATGAGGTTCTTTCGGAAGGAAATCTAAGTAATATCACCCAAACAATGCCTATCGACATCTCCGTTAAATCGGGGGTCGTCGAGAACATTCACGTGGGATTTACTTGTTCTCCCGAAGAGATTCAAGTATACACTAGCCTTTTCCACCAATTCTAATATGTTTTCACATGGTCTTATGAAGAGATGCCTGGGATCGATCCCCGTATATTCATGCACAAAATTCCCACCTATCCGGGTGCGAAGCACGTGCATCAGCGTCTGCGCCCAGTGCATCCTCGAAAAGCCTATGCGATAAAAGCAAAAGTTGAGAAACTTCTTAACGCGGGCTTCATATATCCAATCCCTCTCACAGAATGGGTTTCCAATATTGTCCCCGTAGATAAGAAGCAGGGCACAATTCGAGTCTGTGTTGACTATAGAGACATCAATCGCGTTTTTCCTAAGGACAAATATCCCACTCCCTTTATAGATCAGATCATCGATGATTGTGTAGGGAGTGAGATCTATTCCCTTATGGACGGCTTCTCGGGTTATAATAAAATTAATATTTTACCCTCTGATCAACATAAGACCGCCGTCATCTGTCCGTGGGGCATGTTCAGCTATAAGAAGCTCCTATTAGGCTTGAAAAACGTTGGAGCCACCTTCCAGCGTGAAATTTCCTATGCCTTTCATGACATACGTCACATTATTCAGTCGTATCTGGATGACCTCCCTGCTCATTCAACTCGGCTTGAAGACCATTCCGAACACCTCTGCCAGATTTTTCTCTGTTGCGGACGTTACAATATTAGGCTCAATCCTCACAAGTGCGTCTTCTGCGTTGACTCTGGTCGTCTTTTAGGGTTCATTGTCTCTAAAGATAGAATTTTCCTGGACCCCCTCAAGCTCGAGGCTATTTTTAATCACCCATCCCCATCCTCATTGCATCAACTTCAGAGTCTTCAAGGGAAAGCGAAATTTTTATGTCGCTTTATCCCGAACTATGCAGAAGTGGCCAAAGGGTTTACGCGACTTCTAAAGTAGGACGTTCCCTTCCATTGGGATGAGATTACCCAGCAATCCTTTGATAAAATTAAAACGGTGCTTGTCAATGCTCCATTAATACGTCCTCCTAACTATCATCACGACTTTACCCTCTCTTTGGCTGCCGCATTCAGCACAATTGCCATGGTTCTGGTACAGGATGACGATGACGGAAATGAACATGTGGTTTACTATCTATCTCGGAATCTCCTCGACACTGAAATGCATTATGCTCACGTCGAGAAGTTGGTGCTTGCCGCGGTCCAGGCCATTCAGCGGTTTCGCCTTTACATCCTGTTGCGTACGGTAACCGTGATTTCTGACTACAACCCCATGACTTACATCTAGTCTCAACAATTTCTGGGGGAAAAGTACTCCAAATGGATTGTGATCCTTCAGGAGTTCGATTTAGAGTTTACTACTGCCAAATCGAAGAAGTCACTGGTTTTTTCTGATCTCATCTGCTCCCTCCCCACTGACTTTGTTCCATCTCAATTCGAGGATCATATCCCAGATGAAACTCTCTTTCTAATCATCACTCACGATCCATGGTATGGTGATATAATTGTGTACCTTTAGACATCTACCTTCCGGTCCGAGTTGACGAAGGATGCTCGACGTTGCGTTCGGCATCAATCGCAACCATATCGCATTGTCGGAGATACCTTATATCGTGTCGGAGTCAATTTCATGCTCCGCCGATGTTTGATCTTGGAAGAGGCTAAGAAATTCCTAAATGACTGTCACAGTGGCGCCTGTGGCGGTCAAATTTTCGGTTATGCTACCACCCAAAAGATTTTGCATGCGAGTTACTTCTGGCCGTCTATATTTAAATATTGTATTGTTGCATTAAGAAAATGTCATGCGTGCCAGATATTTCAATGCAATATGCCTGCGCCACCCCTACCTTTACATCCTGTCATTACCGTAGGCCCTTTCGCCAAATGGGGCATTGATTTTATGACATGTAACCCTCACTCAGCTGGGGGGCATGCTTATATCATCATTGCCATCAACTACTTCACCAAGTGGGCCAAGGCGATGCCTACATTAGCTGTCGATGGTAAGATAGCCGCTCAATTCATTTTCAACCATGTGATCACACGTTTCAGCGTTCCTCAAGCCATCGTCACCGATCATGGCACTCATTTTCGGGACTACATGATGGTAGAGCTGACATCAAATTTGGGTTTGCATCATGACATATTACCCTTAGGAAAATGGCCAGGTTGAGGCAGTGAACAAAGTTCTTGTCACGATGCTTCAACGAAAAATTGGTATTCACAAATCCAACTAGCATCTCCAATTTTTCTCAGCTCTCTAGGCCTACCGAACGTCAGTAAAGAGCGCAACCGGATTCACACCTTTCCAGTTGGTGTATGGTCTAGAAGCAACTCTTCCGGTTGAATGTGAGATCCCTTTTCTAAAGTTGGCTATGGAATTACTGCCTGACACTTCCCCAGAGGAAAAACGTCTCATGTATCTAGAATGACTAGATGAAACTCGCCGCTTGGCTGCTTTGGTTATTGAGGCACAGAAAAAGCGGGTTAAAGCTCATTTCGATCAAATGGTTTCTCCACGTTCTTTTATAGAAGGGGACCTCGTCCTCTTATATGATAAAGCACATGATAAACTTGGGGAAGGAAAATTCTATACCATGTGGCATGGGCCCTATATCGTTAAACGTGTATTGAAAAATGGGGCCTATGAGCTAATCGATTATGAAGGTATTCCTTTGGCACAACCTAGAAATGGGTTGTACCTGAAGAAGTACTACGCTTGAATTATTCTTGTGTGGTGTGTGTACATAAGTGAGTGATTTCATTCTTGTGCATGTGTGGTGTGGTGTGCTTTGTAAGTGTCTTTATGCTGATTGGGTCTTCCTGATTGTGTAGATGTCTATTACCCCTTTTGTTGGTTTCACGGATGGTGCCTCCCGCAGTACCAAGAATCTGTCCTCGGCAGCCTGGGTAATTTACAATCCTGCTGGTGAGTTAGTTAATTTACAAGGTGTTTTTCTAGGGCCTACTACAAATAATGTCACAGAATATAGTGTCGTTTTGGAATTATTGAATGAGGCCGTTAACCTCGGTATTCATGCATTACTTGTATATCTAGACTCACAGCTTGTAGTGTTACAACTCAATGGTCATTATTCAGTTAGGAATCCATCCATTTTAATACTATATCTACGTATTCGTTTACTAGAAATAAATTTTAATTACATCACATATCAGCATATACCCAGACGAATGAATGCGTTAACAGATGCAGTAGCTAATAGAGTATTAAATAGACATTTACGCAACTTGTAAAGAAAAAAAAACATCATCATAAGTGAAAAATATCCATGCAAAAATAGATATATATATATATGTCGAAATGTTTACTATTTGTGTGCATCACATAAAATCCAAAAAATATACGTGTCTGTTTTAATAATATACGGAGACAACATGTCTCTCAAAAATATGCAAATGAAAAGCCTAGGCGACTAATCAGTATGGTGCTCATAGTAGCATGTTACTGCCCACACCAATCGCCTTAGTAAGCGATGAAGGCGACTAGGCACCCCTACGGTGTGCCTCTGATAAGCCATAGGGACATCTGCTAGACAAGCATAATCAAGAATCCCATGGGCGATTCCCTCTAAGTTCTGAACCAGCTCATTCCCCTCGCCCCCCTCACCTTGAGGGTCATAGGTGAGAGGGGTCTTCCGCATGATCGGCGACATCCTAGCGGGCCTCTCTGGGCCAAGATCTGCATACATGTAGGATCAATTGCTAGAACATGCATGTATACCAAAAAAAATCATAAATTTTACAAAATAAAAAAGAGTCTTACCCAGCTCCTCATCCCAGTCCTCTCCTTCCGGGAGTGGAAGGTATGGGTCTCCAATGAAATTAGTACCGACATAGGGCTAGTCCTCTATGACAATCAACTGTCACCGAAGCCATCCAAAGAACTCGGGCCGCCATGACATCTGCTGGCCCCCTCCTACTCTGGGCATTAGTGCTGCCCATCAAGCCATTCGTGGCTCTCTCAAAGGTGGATCTGCGACTATCACCTCCTGGCCCTAGAAGATAGGTAGGCATTCTAGGATGAACGATACCAAGATATACTCATACCCAAACTGCATCAGTTTGGCCTTTTTACATTTAGTCAGCTGTCGTTTGATATTCATGGTTACAGCTGTGGCCCAATCAAATATGTTCGGGTTCATACATTCTGATGCCAAAAGGAGCTATGTTTTAGTAGCCTCATGCAGTGCCTGCAACCCCGTAGCCTGCATGATGGTATGGAGCACCACTCTGAGTGTTAGATCGGGAACAGTGTGAATGTCAACTTTCCCACTACCTGATCCTTTTTGTGCCCCTGGGCACACTCTTTCCATAACCATTGACATCTTTTCGCCAGAAGGTCTAGTACCTGTCATAATCGGAACTGGACCTCTGCAAGTCAATCCAGTGATGAAGTAAACATCAGACACTTTGAGTTTGAGCACTTGATCTCGAAGCCTAAAATTCTCCTCATTCTCATCCCAGATACTGATCAAGTATTGTAACAATTCAGGTTGTGCCCTGAGACATGGTGTCAAGAAGAATTTATTTAAACTGCAATCCCGGAGAGCATTCATGCATTTCTCATTCTCCATTTCCATTTCATCCTCTTCACTATGCTCCCTTTCTTTCCATTCGATCACCATTGTAGCTTTATACCTGCATCAAAATGGTCATAAGCGCATTATAAAATCCCTTGGGCATTCAAAAATTCAATTGATTGGTTCAATTTTTGAGAAATTTAAGCAGAAATTGAGGTTGCGTGGTTGGTGCGATTGTTTTGCTAACAGTCGCGCCAGCTGGCGCGACCTCTTTGCAAAAAGAACTCGATTGGTGCGGGTCCGTGCCTCATACCTGTGCCAATATCCGAAGCCCTAAATTTGTAAATTCCCCCCTCAGGGATGCCAAATCATGATGGAAAGATATGAAATATGGATTAAAACATAGCTAATGGAAGCGTCTCTTACCTGGAAAAGACGGGATTTAGAATTATGCACTGGATCGTCCACAATCGTCACCGCAAGTTCGCAAGGAAAAAACTCACTATTGCTTTGCACAAGAGGTAAAAAGTAAAAATTAAATATGTTTTTACTATTTTGGTCATATTTATAACTTTTCAAAATCATATTAGGTTTTGAAGCTTATTTTTCCAACATTTTATCATATTTTGTCGAAAAATGGGTTTTACGCTTGCTTTTTGCGCAGCAATAGGTTTTCACGCGACTAGGACGAAGATACAAGTTGTATTTTATACTTTTTTCGGACTCGATAAAAAACATAAAAAAGTCACTACTGGAGTCATCTTTCAGCTCTTTTCTGACTCTCTAAAATGAAAATATTGCAGAGTCACTTGTCGTTTTAATCTCATTAAATTGGTTGTGAAACGACATCTACCCAGTATACGTTTACCCCTTTTTCGGGTTGGGATAGATTATTTAGGAAAAAGGAATACCCTATCCTATCGTGACTAGGAGGTTCTCTCAGACATGGTTTTCTACCATTTCAAATCTGTGAGACTATATACGAAAATGGACTGTTGGAGTTTACTTTTTCGTTGTCTTTTCAAACTCTCTAAACACGAAAAGACACCGAGTTCTTCCCTTGTCAGGCTCATTAAAACGTGATGACATCGGACCCCATCGTAGTGATGATACTTGAGTTCCTCTTTCCTAGGGCTCGTTAAATGTACTAGGTTGGATTTGTCTGAAGGACAAACTTATATTGCAAGCATAGGCTATTCCCTTCAAGCTTGTTTCCAAAAATAATTGAGGTACTCACCAGAAATGGTGGGGAAAAATGGAACTAGTATCACTGTCGTGTCGACAGTATGTCACTCTTGAACATGGAACTTGTATGCATTCGTGTCAGGTTGGGGATATCCCATCTCGTTATCTGCTTGCCTCCATGGGTTTGGGTAATCTCTTTTGACCGCTCATCTGCTCTTTGCCACATCATCATGACCTTAGATCCTTTGATGTCAAATACTGCCAAATCCAGTTTCGTGCCGCCGATATGTTCAAGAGAAGTTGGCCTCTGCAGTTCTCAAGCTCCCTCTGATTCTCTACTGATCCTGCTCACCAACATTATGTTCCTATATCTCACATCGATGATGTGGGAAACACTATGGCCCACCTTCGATCAAGGTCACTTCTTGTCGACTTCAGCTCATTATCCAGGAAGCTGATCTAGAGACTCCCTTTTGGTACCTTGGAGCCTGCATACCTCAATGGTAGGTTCTTCGCATTTGACGCAAGGTTTTCATTGTTGGCCTTCGATCGGATGATTATGCGAGTGTTCGACGTCAACTCACTGTTCATATTCCATGGTTTGTACCTATAGTACCTTGAGGACCATCCTCATTATTGGTGGTTCCTCTCACGTCTGTTAACGACTTTCATTATCGGCTGGTAATCAAACGATGTTCTTGCATGTTCGACTTCAGCTCACTTATTCACATGCTGGGACTTGTACTCTATTCGAGTCGAGATGGAGCGCAAGACCCTGGATTTTGTCAGATGAAATCCAGGCTGCGGATTCTTTGTGGATTATCATGATTAGTTACATGATTCATTTGACTGGATGGCTGCGACCATACCTGAGTCTACTTGTTGATCCTTCTTACTAGATGGTTGCGCCCATACCTTGGATCATGGTTATTGTACACTCTATTATGGATGGTTGTGCCCATACCAAATATCATGTATCAGAGATATCAGTTGTACTTCTTTGCAGGTTTTTCAATGGCAGTGTTTTCAGTTGGGCATGTTCTCATAAAGCATTTCACCCCTCCCTCTCTCTCGGGCCTCATGCTTTAGGGGGCATCTGTTACATAGTTTTTTGTCACTGTCACTGCAATTCCCCATCCCGCACATTGGAGGGCTCTTCTCGTGACATGTGAGTAGTGACATGACCTAAAACCACTTTCATGGCATCCCCTTTCATAAGGACAAGCATTCCCCTGAAGAAAGTTTCCTCTGAAAAACCCTAAAAACAGATCTTTTTGCCTTGGCGCAACTATCTAGTTTAGCCCTCACGCTAATGGGGGAAATCCACTATAGAGGGCATGCCAACTGGCGCTCTGTCCCTGTGTCTCACTCGCACCAAGCTTAATAAGGGATGTTTTTTAAAAATAAATGGTGGAATTTTGATTCCAATAAACTCCTAAACGAGTCACCAAAAGGAGTTGGGTGGTTTGGCTCTAGATCTCCATGTATGGGAAGTGGTTTTCCACCTATCATGGAAGCTTCCTTAGAGATGGGGCCAATCCCATGATTATAGGGATCCCAACTCCCCTTCCTCCATCTATAAAAGTTTGCCTTCTCCCTTAGCAAGCTAGCTAAACTTGTAGGAAGGAAATTATAGCCAGACAGCTATTAAGAGCCAAGCTGAAGAGAGAGAGCTTTGTCCAGAGTCCCGACAGGCTTTGTTGAGACGTGCTCCACTGTCAGCCCCGCCGAAGGAAGATCAAGTGTCAGAGCTTTGGGTTGTAATATTTCCTTTGTTATTTTAATGATAAGCGACTTTGATTACGGTTCCGTTCATGCATTTATTTATTTATGCAATGAATTATATCCTCTCTGACTGATGTATGGTTACATGCTTTAGATTTGACGTTGTATGTTTTTTTTTCCTTGCATGTGTGCAGGTGTTCATATGTGTCGAGCAGAAGGATCATGATCTACCAAGCGAGGGACGGGAAGCGTCATCCTTTCTTCAACGACCATTGCATAGGATTTGAGGTAGGCAATTTGTTATTATTTTTTTCGTTTTGTAACTAGGAACCTGTGTCACTGCGTGACTTGATTGTTGTTAGACCCAATCTGGGCTAGTAGGGATCGCCTTTGTCTACAGAGGGGATTTACCTCCTCAACACTTACTGAGATAAACAAATCTCCTTGGATCAGCTTATGATTGCTACGTTTGAATAATTTTCAAGTGAATTAATCACATAATAGCACAATGATGGTATCAATGGTCGTTTGGATCTAGAGGAAGTGGAAAAATGAAACCATGTTGCTTCAGTTCTTTAAAATGAGTTGTAGTCATCCCAAAGCATATTTTATAGCTCTTCGGTTGGATGCTCTGTGATATATGAAGGACATTCACCTTAGGAGTGTGATAGGAACATTGGTGCCCATGGAAAATCCTCTTTCTAGCAATGACAAGTGCAAATAATATTGTTGAAATTGAGTGGAGTGTAGATCTTAATGTTGACTTGTTTGTTTTGTAGGGATGTTGTAGCAAAATAAAATTGATCGTTGCATACCTTTATACCTGAGTTTTTTCTTGGACCATAATAATTTTGATGGAGATAAACGTATTGAGTTTATTTCTTATTGTTGAAGTTGTCTAGGTTATTTTGGTCATGATTAGAGGTAAGTGTGTCAAGAAATGTTGTTTATCTAATTTGAGAGTGTGTTGATGAGGGGTTTAGATATCATTGTCATAGTCATAAATTTTTATTATAGTCATGTTTTGTATCTTATGATGAAGCCTTGTAATGTTGAAAATGTTGTAAGTCTTATCAAGCTACTATGAGAGTTGAGCATATTGACCATTGTATTAGATATTGTAGTGGGCTGAGAGATGTTTTGAGTCAAAATGTATGTAGAATTGGATGCCAGTGTCATGGTCTTATATTTCATGATAAGGCCTTGTAAAAAATGTCCAAAATTTCTTGGTTATGGCATGAATCATTACTTGGATAAAGGTGTCACATTGTAAATGTTGAGTCCATGGTGTCATCATTTGGTGATAGGAAGACTCATGTGTCAATCATGTGAACTGCAGAACCTTGTACTCGAATGGTTATATACTTGGTCAAAATTCGGACGTCTAGTCCATGAGGTGCATATTTCAGTAAGGAACTCTTTAGTGCAGGATGATGATAGTGCTTAGGAGGAGCACACATGTTGTACTTCAATCATGATGATGATTGTGGTGATGCTTAGGGGGAGCATGACCAATGTTTTTTTTTTGATAAGATATGGAGTGGTGATACTCGTGATATATTGTAGTTATTTTGGTTGAGAGTTATGTTGATGTTGCTAATGTTGTTGTTGTTTCTCATGATGGAGAGGATGTTGTTGTTGCTCACATGTGATGGATATGTTGATGGCGAGAGTGTTGATTCCTATGATGCATTATTGATCATATTTTACTGGTGTTTCTAATGGTACGATGGTTTGATCTATTGTTTGTGTTGATACTATTGTTAGGACCTGGAGATGTATTATTTTATGTTTCTATGAGTAGTGAGTGATGTATGGTTGTTGCTGCTTGTTGAGACCTAGCCAATGTCCAGGGGAGTTTTTGTCAGTTTCATCAGTGTTGAAGTGAGCCCCTTTCCATTGATGTCAAAGGGGGAGTGCATGATCAATTTTAGAGGTTAGCTTAGATGGATGGTTTAGAAGGGGTTACCATCAATGCCAAAGGGGGATATCGTTGGCATTGATGATGCAATTGATGGTGAAATTGTTTGTTGCAGTGATTGATGGTTGGAATTGATGTCAACCTAGGCATGTTTTGGAAAATTATCATGTTGCAGTTTGGCTTGCACATGATGTGTGTGTGCTTGGCTTATTTGCAGATGGTATAGGATTGCTATTGGAAGGTGACTGAGTGGCAGGGCTTATCATCAATGTGTTGACATTTGTAGAAGATTTGCGGTATTGACATCAATCTACTATTTGGAACTTGGTATTTATTCAAGGTTGACTGTTATATATTAGTTTATGTGTGGTCTAGGCACCTGGTTTTGTCTTTGCAGGTATTGGTATTACCATGGTATCCGTTTATGGTATTACCACGATAAAAAAAGTGACAGGAGTGCATGCAATGTGCCAAGCATAATGGGAGCCTCAATCCCCTTTCATGTGAGCTAGAATCTTATTAAGGTGGAAGGGGTGCGTGGCGGGGAGGTGACACCCACTCCTGGGAACCCTCCTTAGGGGAGGCTAATTTATTATCTAAGTCATTATTCCCTAAACCTGTATCTATCATTAAGTGAAGTCAAGTTTCTAAGGACATGCCAGAAAGTATTTCAAGGATTAGAGTAGCCTAAAATATATTAAAAAAAAATCTGATGGTACATATTTGATAACCTAAATAAAATGATTAACATAATATTGGAACTAGGGGAAGTGGCTACAAATTCAACCAATTTTTCCATTGGGATTTAATTATCTCATAAAATATTTTGAAAGGGACTTAAATCTTATTTAAGACATTTATAGATATTTTTGAAAGGTTGCATAGATAACTATTAGGAGTTCATAGCTAGCGTGATATTTTGACTTTGATTCCTAAGTTTAAGATTGCAAGTGTGCAATTCCTTTTATCCATGTGATTTTAAATGAAATTATCTTTTAAAATTCTCTACAAAATTATTCCATGATTATTTCCATCTATCCAAATTTTTGGTTCTTTACTTTTTCGTGTGTTGAAAATTTGATAGTATTTAACTTTATTCATGTTGTTTGAATGTTGTATCGTATCATTGTGAATATTCAAAGATTGCTCCTATATTAGGCCTTTTCTTTTCTCTATTATGTGATTTTATATTTGTGAATATGGTTAAGTCTGACTATGTATTGATTCTAAAATATTTGTTTGAATGATTTGAAAGCAATTAATCAATGTGATAAACTGATAAAGTTTGATTATAAATTTTGTATTTATAGCATTGTTAATACAATAATTATCTGCAACTTATGCTAGAATTTCACTTGGATGAAACATTTATGACTGCAAGTTAAGTTGTTGATATTGATTACCCTTTATTAAGTCTTAGGAATGTAATATAAATAATTAAATTATAAATGATCATGGAAATAATTGATTATTAACTTCCCTAAAAGATAGGAAGTTGTATGGCAAAGTGGGAAGTATAGCTCATAAATGAGCTAGTAACTACCTGCCACTTGTGGGGGTGAGGTGGAGGTAGTTACCAACTACCAACTAAATGGTAGAGAGGAAATCCACTTAAGTCACATTGTTGTGGAAAATTCACACAGAGGCAATCTGGTGAAAGGCAAGGAAAAGACAAAAGTGAACTTGTAGGGAATAGATGCTCAGGGGGATAATACTGAAGGAGTATTGAAGGTTGGGAGGAGCCAACTAATTCCTTTATTAATTTCGAATTTATTTAACCAAGTCAATATCTCAAAATTTATTTCAGGAGTAATGCTTTAATGATAGAATGGATTATGGAAATATAATTTTCTTTAATTTTATATGCCTCGGTGTATATTCTGAGATATTTGCACAAAAAGAAACCTTTGTAGTTCTTTACTTTTTAATTTGTTGAAAAATTGATAGTATTTAAATTTATTCATGTTATCTGAATGTTGTATCATATTATTGTGAATAATCAAAGAAAACTCATATGTTAGGCATTTTCTTTCTCTATTATGTGATTTTACATTCTTTGTTAAAGAAGAGTGCCACCTCTATAAAAACAAAGGGGGGGGAGATTTCCCCCAAATGCAACATCTATAAAAACAAGCGAGGGGGGGGGGGGGGGTGAAGATTTTCCCCAAATAATATCCTTGATATTAATTTTTTTAACCATAATGCGAATTTTAAATTATTGTGATATCCCCTGAATTGAATCTATTATTGTGAATTTGTGAATATGATTAAGTATGACTATGTGAAATATTTATTTGAATTATTTGAAAATGGCTTATCAGTGTGATAAACTGATAAATTTTGAATGAAAATTTTGTATTTATAGTGTTGTTAATATAATAATTATCTCATATTGATGCTAGAATTACACTTGGCTGAAAGAGTTATGATTGCACATTGTTGATATTGGTTACCCTTTATTAAGTCCTAGGCATTTAATCTAAATGATTAAATTATAAATGATCATGGAAATAATTGATTGTTATATTCCCTAAAAGATAGGAAGTTATCTGGGAAAGTGGGAAGTAGAGCTCATAAATGAGCTAGTAACTACCTACCACCTATGGGGGTGAGGTGGAGGTAGATACCAACTACTAACTAAATGGTAGATAGGTAAATCCACTTGAGTCGCTTTGTTGTGGAAAAATCACACAAAATTAATCTGGTGAAAAACAAGGAAAAGAAAATGTGAGCTTATAGGCCAAATATGCTTGGGGGATACTACTGGAAGAGTATCGAAGGTTGGGAGTAGCCAACTAATTCTTTTATCAATTTCAAATATATTTAACCAAGTCAGTACCTCAAACTTTACTTAATGAGTAATGATTTAATGATAGAATGGATTATGGAAATATGTTATTCTTTAGTTTTATATGCACGGTGTATATTTTGAGATATTTGCACAAAAAGAAAGCTTTTGTAGAAATTAGCCAGAAGGAAAATATGTTCTTTGTTCAGTATAATTATACATGCATGTACATTTTTTTCATACATAAAAACAATGATGTATGAGTAAGAAATAGGTAAATATGTATTTATGTACTGAAAATAAGTAAATAAAATTAGTATAGATTATAACTTATACCATATCCATATGTGCAGATATAAATGGTCAAGATTTTAATGAGCTACCTATTGATGTACATAAGAATATAGAAAATGACGAATACAAATAGATAAATGGTTTTACTACATAAGTAGACATTATTGTTGCATTGGCAGTGTGAAAACTTGAGGTATGAGTAGTTTAAATTTAAGATAGAATGTATATGATAAAAATAAATATTTATTTCTATCATTGGTAAATATAACCAAGAGTCGTATTAAGACTTGTATTTGAAAAGAGTAAGCGAAATACGATAACTTGTGAATATTGATTCTAAGTCCTCGGAGAAAATGATAGATTTTACATTTGTATAGTTGCAAATTTAGCAAGGATAAAACAATCAATAAGACTTTATATGAAAAAACTAGAAAACGTAATAACTAAAGTTATACAAGGAAATAAAAAATATTATAGTTCTTGTATAAACAATTTGAGCAAATAACAGTATGACACAGATTATTATAGCCTCGTAAATTCAAGACCTAAACATTTCATGTATATGCAAAAACAAAGAAATTTCTCTATTAGTAGTGTAGGTTGACATGACCTCTTTAAGTTACAAATTAATAAGAACTCTGGGCCGAAAAGAACCCATAAAATAGTACAATAACATGCACATAGGCATGCACCTTAAAGGAAATCTTCTAGGAAGAAAAATAAATATGTAAATATTTCTAATGAATATAAAACTCAAAAGATAAAGGATTGAGAACCCTGAAGGAAATTTATCGAAGGAATATTTATGAATAAGCAGAGTTATTAGTCCAGGGTTTGGAATCTGTCGACATGGAATGTTGAAGTCGAAAACTTCATAAACAAAAAGAAAACCCCATGGTATCAGTCTAAAGAAAAATTTCCATAATTTCACTTCATATGATTTAATACCTTATACAAACTAAGGTATACAATTATACTCAAAAGAAAAAGGATTGAGAAACCTGAAGGAAATTTATCCAAGGAATATTCAGGAACAAGCAGAGTTATCAGTCCAAGGTTTGGAATCTGTCGACATGGAATGGTGAAGTCGAAAACTTCATAAACAAAAAGAAAACCCCATAGTATCAGTCTAAAGAAAAATTTCCATAATTTCACTTCATTATTATGCTTTAATACCTTATAAAAACTAAGGCATGCAATTAATATTTTCACATTATAATATAAATGAATTAAATACCTCTCAAATGTGAGGAACAACGAGTAATAAAGATTAATTACTTCAAAATATATGTGTATTAGTGCAAACAACAGAAACACATAATAAGGAACTTATATTAGGGTTTGAAATAAACCATGTAAATATGATCAACATATAGAGTATAGAAAAAAAAAAAAGTATTGGTGAATAACCAGAGGGAATTATATATATATAAACCACGATTATAATTAAAAATCCTAAGAACCCTCATTACATACAAAGTATTATTATGCTTTACATAGTAACATGCAATAACAAAGGGCACTAACTAAGAAAATTCATAGTGTTGGTAGAGAAAATGTGAATAACATAAAATTGTACTGAAAGGTTGGGGTTTTAAATCATGGTCATGTATAAATTCTTCAAAGAACAAAAGGAAAGAAGTAAACACGAGAGAATTTAATATATATATATATATATAATAGAGATAGAGAATAATTGAATGTACAAGATTATAAATCCCATATATATATATATATATATATATATATATATATATATATATATATATATATATATATATATATATATAATAGAGATAGAGAATAATTGAATGTACAAGATTATAAATCCCACATGTAATAGTAATAGGTATTCAACTCAGACTTATGATATATAGAGCAGGTTTGTTATTTTTAAACGAATTTACACTAAGTTGAAAACCCAATTTTGTGGGGAATTCAAAGTATCTGAGAATATCTACAGTCGCACTGAAGGGCTAGGGGTTTAAAATTTTAAATACCAAACCACAACAACAATATGAAAAGGGAACAATAACGAAATCATATGTTAACCTAATATCTATGCATTCCACAAACTATCTGATGGATGCATATGGTTGGTTTGGGGGTCTAGCTGTGCTATGGAACCCAAGATGGGCATCCTTCACCACTTTTAGCTTTTTCGGGGGCATCTTGCTCACGGGTTATCTGAGAGGATCCAATATCAGGATGAAGATGATCAACCTATACACTTCGTATAACAACAAAGAAGCGTTATGGCATAGATTGGATAGATCTGGGTTTCTTGAATTAAACCACACAATGATTGCTAGGGATTTAAATTGCACTTTAAACAGTAATGAGATCTGGGGAGCCGACAACTTGGATCCTCTATCGAATCTTCTGAATGATTTGTTGTGTGAAAATCACTTAAACAATATAAAGCCTATCTTTCTAGGACATACGTGGTATAATGGCAGAGCCGGTGGGGATTATATTGCTAAAAGGATGGACAGGGTGCTCATTCAGAAGGATATTATAGAAATTTTAGATGGTATCTCTATGAGGGTGGCAGATATTATGATATTTGATCACAGGCCCTTAGTGGTGGAATGGAATGTCGAATCCAAACAAGGGAACTACCCTTTTAAATTCAACAAGGCATGGTTATAAGACGAATATTTCAACAGTTTGGTCCAAGAATTTTTTAAGGAACATACAAGGGAGGCTGGTTCATCGCTAATGGAATTCTTTTCAGAAAAATTGTGTATGTTGAAGCAAAAAGTTAAAAGTTGGGAGAGAACGAAAAAGAAGAATATGAACTTAAGATTGGATCAAATAAAGGATCAGGTCAGGTTATTACTCTAACACATAGATTGTGGCCATCGAATTGATGAAGCTTGGGATTGGATCAAAAAACTAGAGGTGGAAAAAAAAGAGATACTCCTTTTTCAGGAGAAGACTTGGAGACTTAAGAGCATAGCATTATGGCTCAAAGAAGGTGACCAAAACTCAAAATATTTTCACGCAATCGCAAATGGGAGGAAGGTTCAGAATGCAATCTGGAAAATATCACATGAAGGAAATGAGCATTTCACGACAGAAAATATCCAAAGGGAGGTTGTCAAATATTATGAGAATTTCTTCAAGGAAAGGGAAGGTTAATTCATTGAAGACCAGATCTGGGCTATGAAGGAATTTCCATTAATGTTCTCAGTGGAGGAAAATGATAAATTAAACAAGGAAGCTAGTATGGAGGAGGTGGAGGGTATCTTAAATCTTTTCAAATTGGATAAGAGCCCTTGGTTGGAAGTTTGGACACCTGACTTCTTTTTACATTTCTCAGACTTGTTTCTCTGGGACCTGACTACTATGGTAGAGGAAATTAGAATGAAAGGGCAGATACTGGGATCTATCAATTCCACTTTCCTAAATCTAATTCCAAAGAAGAAGGTGCTTCGACTTTCGAAGACTTCCGTTCGATATCTTTGTGCAACACACTTTAAAAAATATCATCCAAGCTTATTGTGGAACGTATAAAAGGAGTATTAGTGATCCATATTACACAAGAATAGTCAGGTTCCCTAAATAATAGGCTTATTCATGATGCAGTGGCAACTGTATAGGATTTGATGCATATGATTCATAGTAGGAAGATAGAGGTGATCATTATGAAAGTGAATTTAAGTAAATCATATGACTGTATTGACTGGGCTTTCTTAAGAATAATTCTATATAAGGTTGAGATGCACAGGGATGTGGTTGATTGGATCATGGGATGTGTCTGCAATTCAGCCATGGCCATTATTATTAATGGATCAGCCACTAGATTCTTTAAACCGAGGAGGGGACTGAGACAGGGTTGTGCTTTGTCACCCCTTATTTTTCTCTTGGTCATGGATGCACTAAAGATCTTCGTGGAAAACTCAGTGGGCACATTTAAAGTAATTAAGCTCACACACAACTGGGATGTCACACACAGCTTATTCATGGATGATGTGGTGTTATGTGGTATGTTGATCAGAGAATGTTGGGCTACTCTTTTTCACATCTTCCATCGATTTTGCAATGCATCGGGGATGATTGCTAATGAGCTAAAATTGTGCTTATATTTCTCTAAAGGGGAACATCTTTCCTGTATTGCAGATATCAGTGATATATTCAATTTCCAAAGGAAACCTCTCTTGGAGGGGATGACTTATCTGGGCTTTCACCTAAAGCCAGGACAGTACAAAACTGAAGATTTCAACGAATCATAGATAAATTCCATAAATGTATTCAAGGGTGGTCTCATAAAATTTTGTCAAAAGGAGGAAAGTTGATTCTCATTAAGGTAATATTACAATATATTACAGTTTTCTGGGCACATATTTTTATGATTTCGTCCTCTATCATTGACAGGGTTAAATCTTCAATCACTAAATTCTTATGGGATGGAAGGAATGGTGAAAAGAAATATCATCTCGCCTGTTGGGGCCTTCTTTCCATTCCAAAGGACTGAGGTGGTTGGGGCATATTAAATATTGACACTTTTGGGAGATCACTTCTTATGAAGTCTTTTTGGAGAAGTATAAATCAAGATGGGGTGTGGAGAGAAATTATGTGGTACAAGTATTTCAAAAATATTGAACTTGATGATGCTTTATTCTCGGGTTGGAGGAAAGTTGATAGCGGTTCACTGATATGGAGAAGTTTCATCAAAATCTGACCTGAATATAGAAATCACCTCCAATGGAATTTTGGAAACGGTCATAGAACCATGCTCGGTGAGAGGAACATAAGAGGTTTTCTGGTGGAAATTGGTCTTGGGGAGCAGATTTTACGATGCTTACATGGGCGAGGGATATTTTATATTGCTCTGTGCATAAACTATTGGCAGGATGGAATACCGAGATGGCATGATGTTGTAGACCTGGGGTTACAGGGTCAGATGATCAAGGAGTGGAAGTCTTATATGGAAGTGGTAAGTGGTATGGGCTAGCACAAGAAAGATGAAGGAGATATGATCACATGGGGAGGTAGTTTGCAAAACGGAAATATAGTTATTAAAGAAACATATATGGCCAACATGGACAACAAAATAGGCTGAAAAGGTAAGTGTTGGTTCAACACAGTTTGGAAAGTAAAGACACAAATTAAAATAATCATTTGCATGTGGTGCGTGTGGAAGGAGAAAAAATTCACATGGATGAATCTGATGAAAAGAGGTAAGGTTGGCTCGGGTATCTATAATCTCTGCATGAACGATGAGGAGGATAACAAGAATATTTTCTACAACTGTGTATTTGCAAAGGAGATTAGATCCCTATTATGTTGTCACTTCAATTTCCAGGATTTAGATTACGAAACAATTGAAGAATGTACCAAATGGTGGCTAGAAAATGGTAGAGGTTTTATCATCATCCCACTAATATATCATAGGTATATATTGAAAAGCAGAAATTAGAAAATCTTTGATGATAAATCCATTACTCCAACATGGATTGTATCTCATATTATTAAAAGCTGGGATGGTATGCAATTTCAACTCAAACCACCCAAATATCTATCAATCAGAATGCGACCTCATGAGACATTGGCACTCTGGGGTCTTCTATGGTTTACCAAAAACTTATACATGACACCATATGGATCTTAGGGATTCAAAAGTGTTAATTGATTTTATAAATCATAGAAATCGGATGCCCCCCCTAAATTTAACTTCATGGATTGAACGTATCTCAGATTTGGCCAGTACTTTCTCCAACATTTCTTTCACTCATATTTATTGAGATAAAAACTCTACAGCAAATCGGTTGTCTAAAAAAGGCCTGGAGGGGTCTTTTGGGGAAATTCGATATGAATTATTTGAAGTAGAAAGGGATGGGACAAGTGGAACTGTAAGAATTTACTGAGTAAGTGCCAGAATGTGTTTTTTTTGTTTTTTGTCTGATGTTTTACACTGCCTTTAGTGCAGGGAGGATATAAGCGAAAGTCACATAGATGCGAAGAATTCCATTGGCAGAAGGCTTAGTTTTTTAATGCTACCTAGTATGGTGAGCACATATGCATTTTTAGTATTTTATGTAAGGGTGGACGATTTAGACCTTTTCAGATATTCGAGACAACTATTTCATGAAGAAGGGGAAGACTACCTTGGCAGTGCCCTTTCCAGCTATTAAGGATTGGAAACATTGTAGTGTTATTGGCTGCACAATCTGTGGATGCACCAATAGCTTAATCAGTACATGAAGGGAACAAAGTTGATAGATATATGGAATAATGAATTGTAATGGGTTTAATTGATGATGTTATGATTTTATAATTGATGTTGTATATTTGTCAAAAAAAAAATGCAACACTTTTAGAGCTTTGTACTGATACATTAATATATATCAAAGTTTTTCATGATGAAAAAAAAAAATGTTAACCTAATAAAATGAAAATAATTTATTTTAAAAAATTAAAAAAATAATAAGATTCCAAGTTGATACACCAATGAAATAAACATGAGTTTAAGCTTTTGCAAGAGTCCATGTGCCAAAAATTTATTCGCAAAAGTAGCTTCAAGGAATTGCCACAAAAATACCCTGTTAGGACGAACATAATAATAATAATAATAATAATAATAAAAAACCATGGAGGAAAAATAATAAGAGAACAAATTATTTCTTAAGTAATTTCAAAATGAAACAAGATAATATTATCTTATTACCTTGTATCTAGTATCGAGAATGTTAATATATGGTGACACAGAAAACATAACCAACAAATTTCATTAAAAGATCAGACCTGAGCAGAAATCAGAAAGATACCAATTAAATTTGCAAAAAGGAAAGAATCAAAGCACATATATATATATATATATATATATATATATATATATATATATATATATATATATATATATATATATATATATATATATAACCACGAAACTATTGGAAAACCAGAGAGGAATTATCTCAAACAGGAAAACACCTTCTAGGCTATTGGAATTGCATCCTGTTTGTTGAAATTTCGGCTGCTATGGGAAGAATTTCCCATAGGAACCCAACTCCCTCAGCAAAATCTCCAAAGAAGAATTCAAATTGTACAAATAAATTATTAATAATTTAGCTTGGAACTACTCTGTCTACATGAAAAAATATTTGGGCAAGCATAATCAAGAAACTTGGTAAATATATATTTAAAAGGATTTTATTTATATATTGTGGACTAATTGATGAAGAGATCAGGTTGGCTCTTTTAATTGAAGAGATCTCATGGGAACCAAGGCACCCCATCGAATTGTATAAATAATAGATCCTATGATTCATTCTCAAGCATCATATCTTAGATATTAGTTTGGCTCACATTATCCTTCTCTGTGCTCGCATTGCAATTTATAGTGACTCAAATTTTTGTTCTTCTATATTCCTGTGGCTCATGGCTTGATATATTTCTTGTTAAAATTAATGAAAATGGCTCTCCAGGTGAGAACCTGGAGAGTGTACAAACACACTCACACAATATCTATTACATTGAATGAGATGAGCCTTAATTATATAGGCTTTCACACTAACAGGATGGTTTCAACCACTCCCGAGATATTAGGATCTGAGATCTAGAATTAGAATCTCAATCTTATCCTAACTTAACTTTCTTCCATTAATTTCTAACACTCCCCCTTAATGGAGAAAGGGTACAGAACAATAACATATGATAACATACGCCTGCTGGTCTAGTCTCAGCTAGGCTTACAATGGTAAAAGACATAAAAAAAACTTGGTAACAAAGTTTTCATCTTAGTCTTCTTTGTGTGAGATCCATGCTTGTTCATTTGTGGATGAGGCTTCATATTCAATTTATTTTCCCTGAGATAGTGATGTATCTTTGCCTCATTTCTTCCCCAGGGATGGAAAGCTTGAACGCTTATCCTCGCCCTTTTGAAAATTATGACAAGCTTAATAGAAAACAATTTTCTCTCACCATTTCTGGTGTCAGCAATGTTGTCATCTGCACACACATAAATATTGATGAGATTATCACATTTTAAATTCTCTCCAGCTCTGTCTTCTTCTGCCACGTCTTCACCATAAGCTTCATGTGGCTCATCGAATTGATCTTCAACACTTTGTTCATCTTTACATCCTTCCTGGAGATCAACTTGTGACTCTTCAATATCAGGATCTTGCACAATAGATTGTGCCTCTTGTTTCTCGTGGTCATCAACAGAACCATATTGTTTTTCTAAAAAAATTCCAGACTTAAAAATATTACTCATGCTAAAGCCTTCAAATGCCAACATGAGAATATCATTATCATCATCATCAGAATCAAAAATATCTAAAAAAATAGACATGTTGTTAAAAGGTCTAGCTTATCTGGTTTTGTCTTGCTTCCAGATTTCGAGTCCACTCGGTCTTCTTACGAGCTCCAACAAACCCATTTCCACACAGGCGGGAATCCTCCCTTTGGTAGCTCTTCAACAGTAGAATCTTGTAGACTGTGGCTTCTATGCCACGCAAGGCTTAGTGCCCTCAGCTCTTGCAATGAGCAGCGAATGACCTCTCAACAAACTGGAAATGATATCGCCATCCAATTCTGATGCATGTGATCTCTAATGATACATATTTCTGAAAGAACGTAGCAAGTCAATTAATCACCTCAGGCACTCGCATCTCCCCCACTCTACTGCTACTTCCACCGCCGAGTCTGAAACAACCTCATGCAGCCCAAACAACCTTACGCAGTAGGCTCAACATGAGAACGCTACTCAAACAAAACAAAAAACAAAAAAAAAAACCACTGCGATCCACGCACCTGCTCATGTAAACACTGATCTGCTCAGCAAAATATTTTACGTAAAGAAAGAGAACTCTTTAATTGAAACATCTTTTTTTTTTTTTTTTTAAATTAAAAAAAAAATCTTTTTAAGAACTTTTATT
The DNA here is from genome assembly GCA_034641835.2 of Pinus albicaulis. Classification (NCBI taxonomy): domain Eukaryota; kingdom Viridiplantae; phylum Streptophyta; class Pinopsida; order Pinales; family Pinaceae; genus Pinus; species Pinus albicaulis. The sequence continues at coordinate 591,549,787 of CM076570.1, forward strand.
AAAAAATCTCCACTCATGAAAAGAATCATGAAAAAATTCATGTTCGTTTTCAATTTCCATGTATGAAAAACTCACTTATGGGAAATTCCTTTTAAAAATACCTTTGAAATACCTTATGGGAAATTCCTTCTAAAAAATACCTTTGAAATACCTTTACGTAAAGAAGATCCTTCAAATTACGAGTATGGCATGCCAATGGAGAGTATGATTTTAAAATCACCTTTTTTTTTCAAGTTTAAGAGAGTGCGGTGGACAACGATCCTAGCCCCGAGGTGGCTTGGCTATTGAAAAGCTCGAGGAGGCCCGCCAACGTAAACAGTTCCGGTAAATATGCTCTACGATGTCGACTTCGTGGAATTGTCTGTTGAACACACTGAACAGTTCTGGTTTCTGGACAAGGATGCGATCACGTGAATGAATTGAGGTTAGGTCTTGCCATCTGCTCCCTGTGAAATTTGCAATGTCATTTAAAAGAACCGATGCATCGCAGCCGTGGAGGAGTTATACTGCATAAGCTTGATTCCTTCGCTCAATTGTAGCGTGACAAGGCAAGAAAAAAAAAATTCATTGCTGGAGTGCTTCTCCCTCACGATCCACAGTCCATGTTTCTGCTCTGCCGAAGAGGGCAATCGTGATGCCCTTTGATTACAGCAGGTCAAATCTGATATGCCTCTTAAGTGAGATGTCACGGCGTTCAGACCAAGTCCCACGCAGCGTTCTGAGGGCGTTCATACACAGTCTTACTTAGAGGAGGCTCATCGCGCAGAAACATCGACCTGCAAGGTTATAATCCGCAGCTCGCATCTACTATGCTGATCCATTTTGCCTCTATACACAGATGTAGAAGATCCAACTCACGTTAAGAAAACTTTTCCTTACAACGCACAGGTCCACTCTAATCTTATGCGCTCTGATACCATGTTAAAATTAATGAAAATGGCTCTCCAGGTGAGAACCTGGAGAGTGTACAAACACACTCACACAATCTCTATTACATTGAATGAGATGAGCCTTAATTATATAAGCTTTCACACTAACGGGATGGTTTCAACCACTCCCGAGATATTAGAATCTGAGATCTAGAATTAGAATCTCAATCTTATCCTAACTTAAGTTTCTTCCATTAATTTCTAACATTTCTGTGGCCTCACTCATATACTTTGTGCTTGATCACATTCATTACTATGGTCTGTATAGATTTCTGTGGTTTGTGTTCTTAATTTAATATTGCTCGTATTCAATTATCTTGGCTCACAATTACTCGCATACATATCTATTTGTGGTCTGTTGGCTTGCATATATCTGTGGCTCAGGTCTATGATTCACATACATTAATTTATGGATTAATATTACAGTGACTTGCATAAGTTTCTATACAGCTCGCTCGCACATCTTCTTGTGGCTCGTATGATCCGTATTATAGTTCTATGATGCACGTATCTCAGTGACTTCAAATTACCTATGGCACACATTTATTCTTGGATCGCATTGTATCTAAGGCTCGTATCTTTGTTATGCTCATGGATCGCATATGATATGATATTTTTCTATGGTTCACTTTATTATGGGTCATGATATTCGCATATGATGTTTTCTGTGGAGCTGATGGCTCACACTACGTTATTTATTGCTCATTGATATCTCTGAGATTCACATTCTATAATTATTTGCATTGTTTTCTCTTTGTGCTCAATATACACGATGGCTCGATATATCTATTCTCACTACACACACGTGAGACTCACTTTCTATACTCTGGCGTTCATTTCCATTACAGTGACATTGATTTATTTCTATGGCTCAAATTGTATTCATGTGGCTTCGTCTTTTCTAGTGAATTTTATATATATGACAACGACTTGGACGTCTGTGATCTCTAAGTTGGAATTTCAACCCAACCGGACCACAATTTAGTTCAGGAAGTGAACTCAGGGCATATGTTGAGAAAGACGTGCTCAAAAGAATAGCGTAGCAGAAGCACCATTAACAGATGACATTAACCGAGCTTTTGTGCTTATCTAAAATGCATAGATGTGCATATCTGGCTGTTGTTGTCTCTAACAAGGGTGAAAGAGCTCTGCAAACCTCTTCAATTGCCACCACCTTGATAGCCATAGCATTTTACCAGTGCTACTTTGTTGTTCTTGTTTTAGTCTTGTAATGTCATGGGCGACCAGTTGTTCTACGTTGAAATTTCATTCAAAAATCAACGTCCGGTAGCACAACTTCTCGGTCGAGGGCTCCAGGAGGACATAAACCATTTTTTGCAGGGAATTATGGTTTCTGTGAAAGCAGCTACAAGCTGCGGTTTGTCTAGAATTCATAGTGTTTGAATTTTTGAACATCGGATTAAGTTACTTCTTTTGAGGGAGTAGTGGAAGATTTGAGGGGAAGGGCCATAATTTATCATATTTTTTATTGTCCTTTCCAATGATTTAGAGTATTTGGGAGTATTTGTTATTTCTTTAAGGTATACCAGGTGTTTTCAAACCCTGAGGTCCTGATCTCTGAGCGAGGAGGATGTTTTGAGACATAAATTTTTTATAGACCATGGAGCAGTTAGCAGACGAAATTTTCAGCTGGGGAAAAGAGGGTGGATTATAGGTAAATGCTTATGTTGTTGCTGTAGGCTGATCTTGGAAACAGTAAATGTTTTCTTCCTCGGAATCATCCACTGGTTTTTCAGGAGGATATTGAACGAAGTTTTCATGGGAGAGTTTTTCAAAAAAAATTCTGACTAAGGGGAGTCGGTGGGGGTCTATACGAGGGCGGCTGATGTTGAAAGGTGGTGGCCGAAGTGGTTCATAGGACGATTTCTTTTGATCTCGTTTGATTTGCAGTTAATATAGTAAAGAGGTGGATATGGTCATCTTTATCTGACTATTTTATCTTACTATTTTTAAGAGTTTTGAAATTTTGATCGAGAAAGGGACAGGATGAAGCCAGGTTTCCATTGTGAAGTTATCGAGGATGAGCTATACGACGAGGAATTTTTCCTTGCTATGGAGAAGGCTGAAAAGGACCATTGTGCTGTAAGTTTCCTTTCTCCTTGCGAGACTCATTTAGCCTCTGTGGAAACTGAACCAGTAGTTGCTAGGAACTGGAAAGAGAACGTGAAGCAGAAGGGTAATGGAACTAAGAAGGAATCGTCTCACAGAAGAGTGCTAAAGGCTTTAAAGCCATCGAGAGAGAGAATACTGTTAAGTTTTGGAACCGATGTTCTATGGGACAGGGCGGATAGTCTACTATCTAGAGCACTCGTTGGTAAGTGGATGTTTCCCAATTATTGCAAGGTGGATTTACACCTTTGGCTGATGGAGGTGTGGGTGAAAGCTATTGGATACAAGCCTAGGACGAGAAAACTTCCTCACTGATGGTTTTGTTACCATTTTTTGAAGGAAGAGGATGTTCAGGAAATCTTAAAGAGATCTTGGGTAAATGGAAGATCATTTCTTCCTCTACACCGTTGGACTAAAAATTTCCACCCTATAAATAATGCGCCTAGGAACCATCTTCTGTGGGTGAAACTTCGGGGATTGCCAATCCATTTTTGGACGCAGGCGGTGTTGAAGAGGATAGGGGACAACATAGGGACCTGTCGCTTTGTCGACCCAAAGTGTAAGGGCATTTATGATAAGCGAATGGCCTGGTTACTGGTCGAGGTTTCCTATGTGGGGGGCCTTCCAGAGGACATTGATCTGGAGTGGCATGGATCTGTTTATCGACAGGACATTGACTATTGGAACATCCCATTTAGGTTTTTCCATTGTCACTTGCTGGGACATTTGATGAGGTATTGTGATCGCTGGCGGCGGGAGGAGGGTGGGGACTCTCTTGGGCCCAGGGATCGATTGCAAACGAAGGATCGACTGTAGATGCAATCTCTCTCCTCTACACGAACGTCTCCTGTGTCAGGTAAGATTTTTTCTCTTTCCACATTTTATCCTATAGATTATATTGAAAAGGAGGAGGAAAGGGGTCATGTGGACAGAGAACGAGGTGATGAAGTGGTTCCGGGGGAGGGTAACAGTTTGAAGGGGGATGTGACTATAAAAGATGGGCTGGGGAAAGGGTCTGTGGCGGTGAAACCCTGCCTTCATATTCCGCATTTATCAGCTCTACCTTAGGAACAAAATGCATCATTGAAGGATACTGTTTCAAGTGACTATTCGACCAAACTGAACATCCCTGCGGTTCCTCCTGAAGCATCGATGACACATTGGGATAGGGATTCACTGGATGCTACGCTTGTTGGGATGACAGAGGCAATTGTTCAGGGCTGCTCGGAAAATAGTTTACCTGCCACCGATGCCAAACCTTCCTCTCCTAGGAATTATGTCGGTAGTGACTTGGATCTACTTCTGTTAGACCAAGACGCTGAATTGGTTAGTATTCCCGTGGTAAAGGGAGGTCTGGCATCATCCCCTGGTTTCAAATGTTTGACATCCACTGATAATGTTACTTTACGCCGAGGGAAGGGGAGACCTAAGATTAAAAAGAAATCATTATCATAGGTGGGCGGAATAGGGATTCATGATATTGAGAATTTTCGAGATATACCTGTTAATATTGCACTGAAAAGGGTTCTTAGAGCTTTAAGCCCTTCGAAGGTTTGTCCATGAATTGCCTACTTTCTATGAATATTAGGGGACTTGGGGGGATGAGAAAAATTCTTTCTATTCGCGATTTTCTTAGGAATAGGGCGCCCTCCATTATTTTTATTCAAGAAACTATGCATTGTGCAAAAAAAGCTACTTCTTGCTTCAACGCCATGTTTCCTGAGTGGAATTTGGCAACGAGGGATGCTTCTGGAAGATTTGGGGGTGAATTAGTCATGTGGGATTCGGTTAAGGTGGAGATGAAGGCATATGGCTTCTTTGGAGGGATTTTATTGACAGGTTTCATCAGAGGTTTTAAACAAAGGATTCACTTGATTAACATTTATGCACCCTACATGGAGAAGTTAATTTTCTGGTGCAGGATGGCAAATAGTGGCGTTTTGATGTTGGATAATCTCATTATAGCTGGGGATTTTAATCTATCCCTGCATGAGGATGAAATATGGGGAACTAGAAGCAGAAAGGAGGGGCTGGAAGGCACTATTATAAAGGTTTTCGCAGACCATTCTCTGCAAGATATATCGATGAAGGATGGGGGACCATCATGGTTCAACAGAAGAAAGGGTGATGACGTGATATGCAAAAGAATTGATCGGTTTGTCGTGAAAACCAATCTTCTGGCATGTATGGGGGAGTGGGAGGCAGATATTGGGGATATATGTATTTTGGATCACAGACCCATTGCTCTAAAATGGCGCTTTGAGAAGGCATTGGGAGGACCACCTTTTAAATTTAACCGCACATGGTTGCAGGACCCTGATTTCATCTCCATGGTTGAGCATTTCCTAAATCATCTGCCCGGCCGAGGTTCAAAAACAGCGATGGACTATTTGATGGATATGCTCTGGACATTAAAGGGTAAATTCAAAGGTTGGGATCAAGTTAAAAAGGAAAATATGAAGAAAGGCCTAAAGGCACTAGAAAAAGAAACAACAGTTCTATTCAAAGAACTAGAAGGCCCTGCATCAAGTGAAGACATTTGGAAAAGATTGAAGAGCGTGGAGGAGGAAAGACGTAACATTCTCAGGATTGAGGAACAGATTTGGATATTGAAAAGTCGTGCGATATGGCTTCGAGAGGGAGATAAAAACACTCATTTTTTCCATGCCTGTGCTACTGGGAGGAAAAATCAAAATTCTATATGGAGAATTAAGGTTAATGAGATCACATAAACTTCAGCGAAGGAGATTCATAGGGAAGCTGTAAATCATTTCGGAAATTTATATAACAGTCTTGATGACTCGGCTCATGTAGAGCACTTATGGGCAATCGAAGATTTTCCAGTAATGTTTGGAGAAGAAGATATTAGCGAGTTCAAATAGGCAATTAGTAACGAGGAAGTTCTTGCTGTTCTAAAATCCTCTGTTGCGGATAAAAGTCCGGGCCCAGATGGCTGGACCCCGGACTTCTTCATTTTTTTCAAGGATTTTTTCATTGATCATATATGGGTTATGGTAGAGGAAGAAATGAATATTGGCAAAATTAGTGGGGCTTTAAACTCTACGTTCATTGTTTTGATTTCAAAAGAAAAAGAGAATGAGACTTTTGATAGCTATCGACCAATATCTCTCTATAATTCACTGTATAAGATTATCTCGAAGATTATTTCTGAGAGAATGAAAAAAGTGTTATCACGATTTATCACTTCGGAACAGACAGGTTTTTTACGGGAAAGAAGTATCCATGACGCAGTACCATCTACTTAGGAAATTCTTCATTCCATTCACTCTCAGACTTTGAAGGCACTAGTTATGAAAATAGACCTAAGCAAGGCCTATGATAGGGCCGATTGGGGTTTGTTGAGACTTATTTTATACAGGATTAGTCTAGATAGGGTCTGTTGAGATTGCAACAAGATGATGAGCTTAGTGGGAAGAAGTCGCCTTCACTAAGTGGGCCCGCAGGCTATTTTTGGCATAAAGTCTATTTTTAGACATATGGATCATGTTCTATGAGTTGCAGGATGCTATTTTTGGATGGTTGGTCAAGTCGGAAAAAATAGATGGACTTCTATTTTTAGACATATTGGGCGGAATCTATTTTTAGATTGCCAGTCTAAAAATAGATATGTCAAATATTATTAGCTCTTAATAATATTTAGACTCTAAACATTATCTTATTCTCTTGGAGAACTTCAGTTAAGTGCACAGATGTGGCACAGGAGCTGACAGAAGGAATTACGCTATTCCTAAGGGTTATGTGGAGCTATTGCATGGATACTTCAGTTAGAACTCATGTGACAGAGTTTGGTGGAGTTGATTGAGGAAGTTAATGGAGTTGTGTTTAGTTTAACTAATCTAAACATAGTTGAGCTATTTGTATCTAGTTTAACTGATTGATAGAATTAGTGAGAGTGGTGTGAATTAATTATTAATTAATTCACTAATTATAAACTCATTAATCAACTAAAGAATACATCAGTTAACTTCAGTTCATGGACAGTTTCAGTGGAGACCAGTGCAGAGATAGGTGAAAGAGCAGGTTAACAATCAGTTGTGACTATACTATTGCATATTTGCAACAACTAGTGATTGGAGAAGCCCATGAGGATTGCGCAGTACAAGCCAGTTGGTTCAAGTTATTTAATGAGCCATCCTACATCATTGATTACGCAATAGAGGTTGGCTATCAGGTGGCAGAGATTGGAGCATGTGTTTTGCTAGATCTAGCTTGATTAGTGTGTAGCGATTCGAGGTTGTGCTAAGAGCTTGTGAGGAGCTTTGTACAATGATTGTTACATGATCTCTATGACATATAATATACAGATAGTTGGGGGTTTTCAGCTTTAAGCTTTCCCATGAAATACTGTGTTCATATGTGTGATTGTTTATGGTTTTAATGTGCGCATGCAATTGTTTTTATTTCCGCAATTAATGATCAATGGTAGAAGAGATTTTGTATTATGCATGAAGATAAAATAGTGTGTGATCAGGAGAATCTCGGTGAATAATATATCAGTTATTCAAATTTCTACATGGTATCAGAGCGATATTGATCATTGGAGCAATTGCAAAACATTGAAGCGATTGAGTTTTGTGCTGGTGGAATTCGAATTTGCAGTAGTGTTTTCTTGGTGTCGAAGTTGAGATGTCTTTCAATGGATTGCGATTGGAGTATGCCCTTGAGGGAAGCTTGAATTATATTGCATGGAAGGACAGGATGGAGGCAGTGCTGGATGACAATGGGTTGAAGGAGTTCATAGATGCAGAAATTCCAAAACCTACTTCTAGTGATGCTGCCGTACTTGATGCATGGCAAAAGAAGACAGCAAAGTGTCGAAGGATTCTGTTGGAAGGTGTGAAGGATCACATAGTGTCCAGCCTTCATGGTAAATCTTCTCCATTCTTGATGTGGAAATCTTTGACAGATTTATTCCAAAGCAAGAGCGATCAGAGGAAGTTGGCGCTCAAGGATAAACTCATAAACATAAAAATGGAGAAAGGCGACAGTATGCCCAAGTACCTCACGAAGTTCATCCAATGCAGGGATGAGCTGGGAAGTGTGGGGGTGATTGTTGATGATGAGGACTTGGTGAGCTTGGCTCTCCTTGGGCTTCCGAAGAGTTGGCATTCCTATCAGGACTCTGTCAATGGTCGGGAGAAATTTCCAGGATGGGAGCGACTTTGGTCGGATCTTGTGCAAGAGGAGATAAGGCGAAGTACCAGGGACGGATCTTCATCAAAGAACTTTGATGAAGAGAATTGTGCTTTGGCTGCCAAAGAAAAGAAGGGGAAGAGCAAGAAAGCTTCTCAATCTGGTGCGAAAGGCAAGAAGCAGGACATGTCCAAGGTGAAGTGCTTTCAATGTCACCAACACGGACATTACGCCACTAATTGTCCACGGAAGAAGAAAAATAAGCAGGCTGCTAGATCTGCAGCTGGAGAGGCCTTAGCCTCGCAGTTTGAGATGGATTTTTCACTGATCGCATGCTTGGTATCAAGTGTGATGGGTTCAGTGTGGTTTCTTGACAGTGATGCGTCTTTTCACATGACAGGAGATCGAGATTTGTTTACTGATCTGGATGAGAAAGATCTTGGAGTGCACATCGAGATGGGCGATGATGGTAGATACAGTGTGACCAGTATCAGTACCATTTACTTTGAGAGGGAGTCTGGTAAACCCTTCATATTGAAGGAACTGATGCAAGTTCCAGGATTGAAGAAGAATCTTATCTTTGTGGCAATGTTAGAAGACAAGGGATATGATGTTGTCTTTAGCGAGGGAAAGGCTTTCCTGCGCAGTAAGGCAACTGGTGAGACCCGGAGGATAGGGGTTCGAGTTAAGAACCTTTATCAATTGCAGGTAGATGGCTGCGCAACAATGGCAGGCAAGGCAGAAGGAGTGGTGAGCCGGGATGATGGCGAGTTGTGGCATCGGAGATTGGGCCACCTTCACCATGGAGCTTTGAAGATACTGCAACAAATTTCTACTGGGCTTCCTAAGGGTACTCTTACGCAGTTAGATCAGTGCAAGGTATGTACCTTGGGAAAATTTGTGAAAGCCACCTTTCATGAGAAGGATAGTCGCACCACAACGATCCTTGAGAGAATTCACACAGACATGTGTGGACCTTTCTCAGTAGCTTCAACAGCAAAGCACATGTACTATGTGATATTTGTTGATGATTTTTCTCATAAGTGCTAGATCTTCTTCATGCAGAAGAAGAGCGAGACATACTCAAAGTTCTGTGAGTTCAAGGCACTGGTTGAGAAAGAATCGGGGAAGTAGGGGAAGGCTCTTAGGAGCGACAATGGTGGTGAATTCATCTTTGGCGAATTCAAGGACTTTTGCAGCGCAGAAGGAATTCGAAGAGAGCTCATAGCACCTCATAACCCACAGCAGAATGGGGTTGCTGAGCGGAAGAATAGAACGATCATGGGTGCTACATGGGCGATGTTGCATGATTAGGGCCTACCCATACACTTGTGGGCTGAGGCATGCAATACTGCAGTATATGTGCAGAACCTTTCTCCTCACAGGATACTTGGCATGAGTACACCCGAGGAGGCGTTTTCTGGTAAGAAGCCTGATATTTCCCATTTGAGGATTTTTGGTTCACCTGTTTACATTCATGTGACGAAGGATGCCAGGAAGAAGCTGGATCCAAACGCAGAGGTTGGGATATTTGTGGGGTACACTGATACGCCCCACAACTATCGTGTGTATTTTCCAGATAGTCATAAGACTGTTGTGCGACGGGATATCAAATTTCACGAGGAGAAAGCCATGAAGTGTTCGCTTGAGAGGGAGCCACACTTGCATGCAAATGAGGAGCTATTAGTTCCTAAGGATGAGTCTCAAGATGTGGATCAGCCACAAGATGAGGTTCATGGAGTGGAAGAGACCACTCAAGCAACGCAAACCATCAAAGGGCGGAAGTGCACTACAGAAGCTGAGCGAATAGCTCAAGATCCAGAGAAGTTTGTAGGAGCACCTACATCACAGTGCAGATAGAGACAGTCACCTGACCGGTATACTGGATACATAACTCTTATGAGCAAGTGTATCGTGACGGAGCCATCCTCTTTCGAGGAAGCTGTGGAGGATCCCGCATGGGTAGATGCCATGGTGGAAGAGTATGATTCGATTGTCGGAAACAGTGCATGGGAGATTATTCGAAGGCCGGAAGGGAAATCAGTGGTGGGTTTGAGATGGATCTACAAAGTGAAGCAGGCAGCTAACGGGAGTGTGGAGAAGTACAAGGCAAGATTTTTTTCCTGAGGCTTCTCACAGATTGAGGGGATCGATTATGAGGAAACCTCTGCACCTGTCGCAAGTTATTCTTCCATACGGATGATTCTTGCTCTCTCAGTGCAGATGGGGTGGCACATTCATCAGATGGATGTGAAGACTGCATTCCTCAATGGGGTAATTGAGGAGGAGGCGTACATAGAGCAACTCAAAGGTTTCTAGATCCTCAGCAGCGAGTCACATGTGTGCAGGCTCAAGAGAGCATTGTATGGATTGAAACAAGCACCTCATGCTTGGTACACACGGATAGACAATTATTTCACCGGACTTGGATTCTCCAAGATTGAGGCAGATCATAACCTATACCAAATTGTGGTGGAGGGTAAGTTGCTGATCATTCTATTTTATGTCGATGATTTGATTTTGACAGGTGATGAACTGTTGATACACTCATGCAAGGCTGATCTTGCAAAGGAGTTTGAGATGAAGGACTTGGGCCTCCTTTATTATTTCCTGGGATTGGAAATTTGGCAGTGCAGTGATGGACTGTTTGTTTCTCAAGGCAAGTATGCCCGAGAGATACTGGAGAAGTTCAACATGCAGCAAGTTTGCCAAACTAATGATACCTCCTCTTCACAGTGGATGGAGGAAGGAGAGGGATGCTCGCCAGTAGTGTAGTGGATGCACTGCTTGTTTATCGACAGTTGGTGGGGTCGCTTACGTATCTGGTCAATACACGACCCAACATATGCTATGCTGTTAACCAGCTTTCACAAGCTATGGTTAAGCCAACCAAGCTCTTTTTGAAGGTAGGAAAGCATGTATTGAGATATCTCGGAGGCACATCGAGGGCCATGGATTGTAATTAACGGACGATGGGATGAGGTGAAGTTGTGTGGCTGGGATGCGGGGTCAGGCGGGGGGCCCCCATGGACGAGAAGAACACATACGGAGGGATTTTCGGTATCGGGTCGACAACGGTTTCTTGGTACAGCGAGAGACGAGATCCGTGGCACTCAGTTCAGCAGAGGCTGAGTATATGGCAGCAAGCTTGGCTGCATGCGAGGCCATATGGATGAGGAAGATCCTGGTCGGGTTGTTCGGGTCACACTTGGAGCCTACCGTGATTTATTGTGATAACCAGAGTTGCATTAAACTCTCGATTAATCCAATATTTCATGATAGATCTAAACACATTAACATCCGGTATCATCATATCAGAGATTGTGTACAGCGAAAGATCATGTTACTTTCATACATTCCCACGGAGGATCAGGATGCTGATATCTTGACGAAGGCGCTCACCAGGAGCAAATTCGAATACCACAGGGGCAGGATAGGGGTTGCAGATAATCCATATCTTGTTGAGAGGGAGTGTTGAGATTGCAACAAGATTATGAGCTTAGTGGAAAGGAGTCGCCTTCACTAAGTGGGCCCGCAGGCTATTTTTGGCGCAAAGTCTATTTTTAGACTATGTCTATTTTTAGACATATGGATCATGTTCTATGAGTTGTAGGATGCTATTTGTGGATGGTTGGTCAAGTTGGAAAAAATAGATGGACTTCTATTTTAGACATATTGGGCGGAATCTATTTTTAGATTGCCAGTCTAAAAATAGATATGTCGAATATTATTAGCTCTTAATAATATTTGGACTATAAACATTATCTTATTCTCTTGGAGCACTTCGGTTAAGTGCACAGATGTGGCACAGGAGCTGACAGAAGGAATTACGCTATTCCTGAGGGTTAAGTGGAGCTATTGCATGGATACTTCAGTTAGAACTCATGTGACAGAGTTTGGTGGAGTTGATTGAGGAAGTTAATGGAGTTGTGTTCAGTTTAACTAATCTAAACATAGTTAAGCTATTTGTATCTAGTTTAACTGATTGATACAATTAGTGAGAGTGGTGTGAATTAATTATTAATTAATTCACTAATTATAAACTCATTAATCAACTAAAGAATACATCAGTTAACTACAGTGCATGGACAGTTTCAGTGGAGACCAGTGCAGAGATAGGTGAAAGAGCAGGTTAACTATCAGTTGTGACTATACTATTGCATATTTGCAACAACCAGTGATTGGAGGAGCCCATGAGGATTGCGCAGTACAAGCCAGGTGGTTCAAGTTATTTAATGAGCCATCCTATAGCATTGATTACGCAATAGAGGCTGGCTATCAGGTGGCAGAGATTGGAGCATGTGTTTTGCTAGATCTAGCTTGATTAGTGTGTAGCAATTAGAGGTTGTGCTAAGAGCTTGTGAGGAGCTTTGTACAATGATTGTTACATGATCTCTATGACATATAATATACAGATAGTTGGGGGTTTTCAGCTTTAAGCTTTCCCATGAAATACTGTGTTCATATGTGTGATTGTTTATGGTTTTAATGTGCGCATGTGATTGTTTTTATTTTCGCAATTAATGATCAATAGTAGAAGAGATTTTGTATTGTGCATGAAGTTAAAATAGTGTGTGATCAAGAGAATCTCGGTGAATAACATATCAGTTATTCAAATTTCTATAGGGTCTTGGTCAATTGGATCATGGGCTGCGTTAGTAATACTTCCATGGATGTTATCATAAATGGAGTGGCAACTCGTTTTTTTAAACCTAGAAGGGGATTATGTCAAGGTTGTGCCCTTTCCCCTCTTTTGTTCATTCTTATTATGGATTCTTTGAGCACCAAATTAAACAGGGCAGTCAACAGAGGTACTATTAGGGGGATTGGAATCACATTTCACAAAGAGATTACTCATAATCTATTTGTGGATGATATCCTTTTTTTTGGCTTACTTGTGAAGGAGGTGTGGGAGGATTTTCATGGGATTTTCGCAAAATTCTGCAGAGCGTCAAGTATGATGGCCAATCATGGAAAATATTGTATATACCATGGTAACGGAGATATGGAGATAGTGGACTGGATTGGTTCTCTGTTCAATTTCAGGCTTGCACCATTAGACATGGGCTTCAAATATTTGGGATTTTATATGAAGCCTAACAAGTATGGAATAAAGGACTAGAAATAGCTGATTGAGAAAGCAGAAAGAAGGATTGGGGGATGGACTTCAAAATGGTTGTCCAAAGGAGGTCGACTTATATTAGCATAGGCTGTGATTCAAAAAATTATGGTTTATTGGGCACATATTTATGTTATCCCATAAAAAATTTTAAAGGGCATAAGGAGTAGCATACTTAATTTTCTATGGAGTGGGGGAAGGGATAAAAGAAAAATTCATTTAGCAAGATGGAAACTAGTTATGAAGCCTTTGGACAATGGTGGTTGGGTTCTTAAAGACTTACACATTTTTGGGCAGGCTTTGATCATGAAATCCATTTGGAGAGGGTTGAATAATGGTGGTATCTGGAGTGATATATTAAAGTTTAAATACTTGAATGAAAAGAATATGGAGGAATTATATGTCACCGGTTGGCAACAGAAAAAGGGAGGATCTATAATATGGAATGGTTTCAGTAAGTGTTGGTCGAGTTTTACTACTTTCCTGATTTGGAACTTTGGTGGGGGATCGAAGATTTTGATTGGACATGAAGGCTTGAATGGAATCTTTGATCAAGGGAATCTTGGCATGGACATTATAAAATTTCTAAATTCTAGAGGGATCTTCTATTTGTCACAAATTATAAAGGATATTATAAACGGGAGACCGATATGGATGACGTCTGAGGACTTGTATCTTCCTAAGCATTTAAGGGCAGAATGGGACAGCTACAATGTGAATTTAAGAAGCCAAGGTTTGCTTATGGACAACGATGGAGATAGGCTCACATGGAAGGGTAGGACTGTAAATGGGAGACCGATTGTTAGTGACATTTACCAGTACCTGACCTTTTCCACTTCTAGTGGAGAGGATAGAATATATAAAAGAATTTGGAGAACCAATTCTCCGTTGAAGATGAGGATCCTACTTTGGTTGATTAAGATGAATAAAAATCTTACATGGGACACTTTACAAAGAAAAGGATGGAGTGGACCTGGATATTACAGACTTTGTATGAAATCTGAGGAGAACAATGTACATTTATTTTATAGCTGTACATTTGCCCGAAAGGTTATGGAGGAATTGGGTAATTTTTTTAATTTCAGTATTCCTTTTTTGGCTAATACAGTGGAGTTTATCCTATGGTGGCATCTGCGTGCCTCTTCACTTAGGGTAATTCCGACATTGTTTCATTGGAAAATTTGGAGAGCCAAAAATCAGGGGATCTTTGAGGATGTTGCTTGCAGTCTGGAGAAAACTATGGGCTTTATCATTTCCTCGTGGGAAGGACTGAGGGAAAAGCAGAAACCAACAAAGGATCTGTCTAAGAGAATGTGGCCTGTGGAAATGCATTATCCAGCGGGTTTTTTTATGGAGCCTCCCAACTTTCCAAATGTGGGTGTGGCGCCTAGCTCAGGATGTCTCCTAATTGTCACTATAAATTCTTCTGGCATGGAGGGAATGGAACCAATATGCGAGTAGAAATTCTGGCATGCTGGGGTTTACTGTGGTTTGCATCACAACTTGGTGTCTAACATTTTTGGGTCTATGGTGATTCAAAAGTTTTAATTGAAAACCTCAACAAGGGTACAAGGTTAAATCCTAGAAATTTTGGGTCTTGGATGGATAGGATTTCCCTGCTTCGCAAGATGTTCATTGATTTACACTTTAAACACAGTTATAGGGAAAAAAATGGAGTGGCTGACTGTTTATCGAAGAAAGGCTTGCAGGGGGTTTTGGGGAACATGCAATATGAGTTGTCTGATCCGGAAGGGAGAAGAACAACAGGGACAGTAAAATTTCTCTAATATGATTGCTGCTACAGAATGGTCACTGCCCTAGTTGCCTTTAACAAGAACAATTCTTACAACAGAGGGAATACTTACGAGTATCTAGAAGCCTTCATCAAGAAAGTGGTTGATATTTTTTTTTTATAGTGCACTACAGCCGATGGATACCTAGTGAAGTACAGGAACTGTGAAGGGACTTACACTATTGTTTTTACTCGGCTGGGGAAGTATTTTGTTTATGGACAAAGATTTAGAGATTTTGAAAGTAATTTTGGATGTTAATCAAATTTTTTACGTTTTTGGGGGAGTACTTTTGTCTCTTATGTCTGTTGAATTATGTTTACTGAACTGACAGTATGGGGGTCGATCCTCAGTATTGGAAAATTGTAATGAACTATTCTTGAACTTCTATTGAACTAGTACATAATATATGACTAGATTTTTTTCTGTTTTGAAATAAAAATGACAACGACTTGGACAATTAAAATGACTTGGATATATAATAACGACTTGGATTTATATGACTATGATAGTGACTTGAATATGTATGGCTATGACTGTAACCTTGTTACATAACAATTCCCTTCTGTACAGTGAGTTTGTTCCTTTGTGGAAAATATCGTAGTGATGTCATAACAGTCATGGTAATAATAAATTAGACATGTGACAGTGATCTTCCTATGTGACTGTTACATAGTAATTTTTCACCGTCCCTGCAATCCCCATATCACCCATTGGAGGGTCATTTCTGTGACCAATAATCAGTGTCATGCCTTGCATACCATCATTGCATCCCTTTCCATGAGGACAACATTCCTTCTGGTGATCATTTCCTGAGGAGACCCCTAAAAACACTTGTTTTTGCCTTGGCGCTGGTAGCCCGTTATGTACTCGCGCCAATGAGGAAAATTAACACTGAGCTCACGCCAATTGGCGCTCTATCCCAGTTAAGCACCCACGCCAATCTACTTATGGAAATTTTTTAAAAAAAAGAGGTGAAGTTTCGATTACAACAACTTCGTGGATGAGTCATGAGGAGTGGTTTCAACTGAATAACCACGACCTTCCTCATTTGGCCTCTTGTTTCCACCTTATGGGGAACCTCCCAAGGGATAAGGCCTCCCTTCCACTATTGTAGGGATCCCAACCTCCTCCTCTCCTCTATAAATATAGCCTTCATCCATTGATGAAGGGGTTGAATAGCTGAATGGCTGAATGGTTGAATAGCTGAATGGCTTAATGGCGGAATAGCTGAAGGGCTGAATGGTTGAGTCTCCAAGAGCCTTCATAGCCTAAAGAATACTGCAAGAGCCTTGATAGTCCTCATAGAACCAAATTAGTAGCAAGGATATTGACAATCGAAGAGAGAGGCTTGTCCCATCCCCGATGAGCTTTACCGAGACGTATTCCGCTGACGACCCGCCAAAGGAAGATTCAGCGTCAGAGCCAGGTTGTATTTTCCTTTGTATGAATTAATGATAAGCGACTTTGGTCATGGTTCCACTCGTATTTTTCATTATGATCATGAGTTGTGTCTTCTCTGACTGATACACAATTGCATATATTGGGTTTTACGCTTGTGTTTGTCGTGTTTCTTGTGTGTGCAGGTGTTCGATCGCGGCAAGCGAGAGGATTGTGATCTACTGGAGCAAGGAAACGGGAGCGCCATCTTCTCTACAAACAACAGCATTGGACTTGAGGTAGGCCTTCTTCGCAATTTGGTCTATTGCAATTAGGAACTTGCGCCTTAGCGTGATACGATTGTTGCTAGACTCGATCTGGGCTAGTAGGGATTGCCTCTGTCCGCAGAGGGGATTTATCTCTACAAAAAATTGGTGAATCTGCTACGGATACATTGATTGGAGTTTGTCTTGTCTTTTCGATTGATTTTGGTCTTTTTCTGCTTGATCATCTCTTTTGGTTCGCTTTTTTTTGGTGTAAAACCTCTGTTCAGCCCCCAAAGGATCAGATCTGACCTTTGTGTTTTTGAATTTTCATATTTTCATGGTTGGCTTGATTGGCGTGATTTCTGCCTTGACAGTTGTGCCAATTGGCGCAGGTTGCTAGTTCATCATTCGCGCCATCCCCTGTCTGGCGCGGATTAAAGCCAGACAGTCGTGCCATCTCCTGTAGGTGATAGGGTTTTCCCTTGTTCGGAAGTTTCTTTTGGTCAGTACTTTGCTTCTGGGTTTGTTTTAGATTTTACTTGAAGTGGTGAGTCTGGTCTTGGTTGGGATAAATTCTTTGTTTTTTCATTTTCAAGCATTGGTGCTTGTTGTCAGTTAGCAACCCGCGCCAATTTTCCATTGGCGCTAGTTGTCAGTGAGCAAGTCGCGCCATTTGGTGCTAGTTGTCAATGATAAAGTTGTACCAATTCCAGGGTGTGTGAAAATTGAAATTTTTTCCCTAAATCCTTCACCAGCGTGTCTTTCCCTTCCAGTATTTTCTCTGTATGAGCATAGATTACATTGCTCATTGTTTGAAATGTTTTCTCTCCATGATTTCTTGATGTAAAAGGGAATGAATGCCTTGTTTTGATCTCATGCTTTGGAAGTCCTCTTTGTGTTTTGTAGCCTTTTGAGGAATTTCGTTACAAAGTGTTTGAAACAATGATTGCATTCTTAGTGTTTTTTTACATCTTTTGCATTCGTCCTTCATTAAGGAGTTTTGTGATCTTTTAGTTTTCTTTTCATGCATTAGATCACATTGCATTGAAAAGTATTTTTGAGATTTATCATTGAACTTAGATCACATTGTTTAATGATTGAAAGCTAAAAATCGCATCGAGTGCATTCTATTTCATTAAAAGCATGCATTAAGTAGATTCTCATTTCATCGAAAAATGCATTGAGTGCATTCTTATTATTTGAAAAGAAAAAGGAAATTGTGCATAGATTACAATTGCATAGTTTTCAAAAAAGAGGATTTTGCATAGAATACATTGCATTATTCGCATCGTTGAATGTTTGAAATTACTTTTGGATAGTGAAAGTCATCTAGTTTGGAAAATTTTCATTTAAAGTGTTGTTGTTTGTTGCATCATTGTTTGAAGCTCTTCCCTTAACTAGATAGCATTCATCGAATTGAAAAGTTTTCTTTTCTCATATAGTTGCATATAGGAGATTTTCAGATGACATACGGTAGGGCCTTGAAACCAAGACATAATTGAAGATCAACCTTAAAATTTATTCAATTTGCCTTAAGGAAGCATTGAAACATTAACGAAATATTTAGAGGTCTAGGTTAGAGACGTGTTTCGGCGTCTTTAAACCTAGTAGCTGTCATTCGCCTCTTGGCTTTAGATAGCACTAGCACGGACTTGTGCTCCCCGTACCGTTGCGTATATAAAGGGAGACCCCACTAGGTTGCTATCCTTTATTCGTAGGAAGCCAAGTCTGCCGCATTATACCCATGATACACCGGACACAACATTCGGGGAGATTGCCTGCACATACGTTAAGTCCTTGGTTGATTTCTCTTTCATTTTGAAACCAAGGTGTATATTGTAGTTCACGGATATCTGGTACACCCTTTTGCCTAGATTTCCAGAGTAGTCATTTCGATCTTTTCTGACTCTTTAAATTTGAAAAGGTAATCAAGCGCTTGTCTTTTCACGCTTGTTTCCAATTTGAAAGTGATAGGGTCACCTTTTTCCTATTTCTCAACTCTTAAAACATGAAACAGTAGAGTTTTGTTTCAATGTTTTAAAAATTAACTGCCCACGAAATATTCCAGGTTAAAGTTAGTTTCCTTAGGGTGTTGTTTTGAAGATCGTTTATGATGGCAACTTTTCCGGAGTTCACCAACCAAGGAATCCCCTCAGATGGGAATCCGGGTCCTTTTCCTCCTTTTGGAAATGTTGGTGCTCCTTATATGGAAATGTTGTCCCTTCCTGGGTTAACTGTTGGGTTGCCTGTTTGGTTGTTCTCAACCTCTGTGGTCCCGAATGTCTCAGCTACTGTTCAAACGTCTCCTCCAACTGAACAACATCATGTTGATTCCAAGGTGGACCTCTCCCCTTCTTCGCCTGTTTTTGCGTCCTCCTCTTCTACTTCGCCTGGCGAAAGTCTGGATTCGAGTAACCAGGTGGCTAAGAAGAAGAAGAAGAAGACAAAGAAGAAGAAGTCTGATAAGAGAGAGGCTAAAGCTGTAGCTAGCGCTTCTGAAACATCTCCTCTTGATAAACCTCCCAACCCTCCACGGAAATTCAAGTTCCCTTGCATGTTGTGCACAGGAGACCATCTTCTTCAAGATTGCCCTGGCATTCCCAAGGTACTCGAAGTATGGTCCAACGGTCGTCCATCGTTGCCTTTGGCTTCCGAGAGTCAGGTTAGGGGCACATCTTCAACTGGTGCTGGTAAGACTCCTCAGAAGCAGGGTAAGATTACCAATCCCTGTAAATTGTTTGAAGGGCACCATGCCATTCACCTTTGTCTGTATATGGATGAAGCCAAACGAGTTTTGGACAACTTAACCAGTTCTACACCATGCCTTCCAGTTGGTTATAATCGGCTTTCTTTGATTCCTCCACCAACTCATCCTACGATCGGTCAAGAGTCATCCTTGGTTGATCCCGCTCCCACAGAAATTCAAATTCAGGAATCCATCCACGACAAACCATTGGTCGTGGGATCGGTTGAACTGGCCCCATCTACGGTGCACCAGATCTTTTCCGTGGAGAGTGGATCTCACACCCCTCATGTTCTTCTTGTTTCTTTACATTCTTTGGACTTGGAGAAAGGTTTTCTTGTCCCTATATCTCAAGAAGTTTCTCCTCCACCTCCTGTGATGGAGGTCCCGGAGGATACCCCTCCCACCTTCGAGATGGAGGTCGTGAAGGATGCTCCTTCTTCTTCCGTAACACCAAGGGAAGACCTTCTTGGTTTGATGGTAGCCCCTCCGAGTAGTTTGGTTGCTTCCCTTGATTGGAATCGATTTGCAGGATACCGCCTTCCTTCTTATGTGCCTTTTGAGATCACGGTACAGGCCTCCCATCTGGTCGTGCCTAGCACCATTATAGATGAAGGCGCGTCTGTTAGTATTTTATCCTCAACTACTTGGCAAGCTTTCGGTTCGCCACCGCTTATGCCTGTTACGTAGAATCTGTTGGCATTTAACAGAATAAATAGTCAACCGTTAGGGATCCTTCCAAGGTTACCTGTTACTTTGGGAGGTAAAATTGTCCATATGGACGTGATGGTTGTTCCAGGCCCCTTGGATTTCAATCTGCTCTTGGGGCGCGATTACACCTATGCCATGGGAGCTCTTGTCTCCTCCCTTTTCTGTGTGGTCTGTTTTCCGTATGAAGGACGGATCGTGACCATTGATCAGCTTTCCTTCTTTGGTCCTGATATGGCAGTTGGACCACCATCATCCCTTCCTGGTTTTTATCCACCTATTGTATCTGCCCCACCGCAGGTCAACTATGTGGCTACCTACCCCGTGCCTGTACCCAGTGATAGTGCCATTGTGCATCAGGTGTCAGCATCGTGGGTCCCCACTTCCTGGTGGACTTTTCCCTTTCCATCGAGTGGAAACTCTTGGTAAGTTTATGACTTCTTGTTCATTATGAGATGAGTTGCTCATGAGCATAGTTTGTTTTCAGGTCAAGCTCCCCTTTAAAAATGAAACAAGCCGGGTCTTGAGTAGTTCCTCGTCTTTGTACAAGCCCTTAAAAATGAGAATGGTTGTTTGAGTTGCAGTTCCTTTGTCTTCAGGTCAAGCTCCTTAAAAATGAAAACAAGGTCAGTTTGAGCAGTAGTTCCTGTCTTAAATGCTCCCTTAAATAATGAAACAAGGTCAGTTTGAGCAGAGGTTCTCACCTTGTGTCAAGCTCCTTAAAAAATGAAACAAGGTGTTCTAAGGATAGTTCTTTTAATGTGTCAACCTCGTTAAAATAATGAAACACTTTCCTGTTCAATGCGAGTCTTTGATAAGATCTCGTAAAATCTCAGTCGAGTCTTTCTCTTGATCTCGTAATTTGAACCTTCACTCCATCTGCATTTCATATGGACTGAAGATTGGGGGGCATGTACCTCAAATTAAGTCACCATGCTGGGGGCATGCTTACTTTTTCAAGCATAGTTTGTTTTCGTTTCAAGCTTGTGTAAAAATGAAACCGGTTTCAAGCATAGTTTATCTTTGTTTCAAGCTTGTGTAAAAATGAAACCAACTTCAAGCAAAGTTTCTTGATTTCAAGCTTGTGTAAAAATGAAACCATTCCCATTTTACCTCTTGTGGTTGCCATTTTTATCAGCCTGTTTTTGCCAGATGAGCCTTGGTTTTCTCATTCCATTGTCACTATCTGCTTGACCGATCATATGCCTTCACTTGGTTGTTTTACCCGTTCCTGAGGAACCGCTGCGATGAGTGGTCTTGTTAGCCAGCCTCTTGAATTTTATCATTTTCTAAGCAGTTCCACCATCACTGAAACCAGTTGCTACCCTTTATACCACTCGTTCCTCCAGGAGGAGTCAACTTTCAGCTCTTTTCTGACTCTCTAAACATGAAAATATTTCCGAGTCCCTTGTCGTTTCAATCTCGTTAAAGTGGCCACGAAATGACATCTACCCAGTATACGTTTACCGCTTTTTCGGGTTGGGATAGATTATTTACGAAAAAGGAATACCCTAGCCTATCGCGACTAGGAGGTTTTCTCAGACATAGTTTTCTACATTTTCGAGTTGAGGAACTATTTACGAAAAGGGACCATTGGATTTTACTTTTCTGCTGTCTTTTCAAACTCTCTAAACATGAAAAGACGTTGAGTTCTTCCTTTGTCAGACTTGTTAAACCCCGATGACATTGGATTCAGTCATGATGACGATATTCGATTTCCTCCTTCCTAGGGCTCGTTAAATGTACTAGGATGGATTCGTCCGAAGGACGGATTTATATGACAATCATATGGTATCCTCTTAAATATTGTGTAAAAATAAAGAGGTACTAGCTAGAAATGGTGGGGGAAAATGGAACCAGTATCATCATCGTGTCGGCAGTATGTCGCTCTTGAACATGGCACTTGTCTGCATTCGTGTCAGGTTGGGGACATCTCACCTCATTATTTGTTTGCCTCCATGGGTTTGGGTAATCCCTTTTTAACTCTCATCTACTCTTTGCCTCATCATCATGACCTATGACCTTTTGATGTCAAATACTGCCAAATCCACTGTCGTGCCGCCGATATGTTCAAGAGAAGTTGACCTCTGAAAATTTCAACCTTCCTCTGATTCTCATATGATCTTGATTCCCAAAGACATTATGTTCCTCTGTCTCGCATCGATGATGTGGGAAACACTATGGCCCACCTTCGATCAAGGTCACTTCCTATCGACTTCAGCTCATTATCCAAGAAGCTGATCTTGAGACTCCCTTCTGGTACCTTGGAGCCTGCATGCCTCAATGGAAAGTTCTTCGCGTTCGACGTGAGGTTTTCATTATTGGCCTTTGATTGATTTATTCTACGGGTTTTCGATGCCAACTCACTGATTCACATGCCGTAGACTGTACCTATAGTACCTTGAGGGCCATTGTCATTATTGGTGGTACCTCTCGCGTCTGTTAACAGCTTTCATCATTGGCTGGTAATCAGGCGATGTTCTCGCATGTTCGACTTCAACTCACTTATTTGCATGCTTGAACTTGTACTTTTTTCAGGTCGAGATGGAGCGCAGGACCCTGGATTTTTTCTGTTTGGAATCCAGGCTGCAATTTTGTGGATTATTATTATTAGTTACATGACTCATTCATTGGATGGATGCGACCATACCTGAGTCTATTTATCAATCCTCACTGGATTGCTACATCCATACCTTGGATCTGGATCTGTTATGGATGGCTACGCCCATACCACATATATCATGTATTTGAGATATCAGTTGTACTTCTCTACGCAGGTTTTGCGACGGCAGTGTTTTCGGTTGGACACGTTCTCGTAAAGCATTTCACCCCTCTCTCTCTTTCGGGCCTCATGCTTTAGGGGGCATCTATTACACAGTAATTTTTCACCGTACCTACAATCCCCATCTTGCCCATTGGAGGGTCATTTCTGTGACCAATAATCAGTGTCATGCCTTGCAAATACCATCATTGCATCCCTTTCCATGAGGACAACATTCCTTTTGTTGATCATTTCCTGAGCAGACCCCTAAAAACACTTGTTTTTGCCTTAGCGCTGGTAGCCCGTTATGTACTCTCGCAAATGAGGAAAATTAACACTGAGCCCGTGCCAATTGGCACTCTGTACCAGTTAAGCACCCGCGCCAATCTTCTTATGGAATTTTCTTTTAAAAAGAGGTGAAGTTTCGATTACAACAACTTCGTGGATGAGTCATGAGGAGTGGTTTCGACTGAATAACCACGACCTTCCTCCTTTGGCCTCTTGTTTCCACCTTATGGGGAACCTCCCAAGGGATAAGACGTCCCTTCCACTATTGTAGGGATCCCAACTTCCTCCTCTCCTCTATAAATATAGCCTTCATCCATTGATGAAGGGGCTGAATGGCTGCATGGCGGAATAGCTGAAGGGCTTAATGGTTGAGTCTCCAAGAGCCTTCATAGCCTAAAGAATGTTGCAAGAGCCTAGATAGTCCTCATAGAGCCAAATCAGTAGCAAGGAGATTGACGATCGAAGAGAGAGGCTTGTCCCATCCCCGACGAGCTTTACCGAGACGTATTCTGCTGACGACCTGCCGAAGGAAGATTCAGCGTCAGAGCCAGGTTGTATTTTCCTTTGTATGAATTAATGATAAGCGACTTTGGTTATGGTTCCACTCGTATTTTTCATTATGATCATGAGTTCTGTCTTCTCTGACTGATACATAATTGGATATATCTGGTTTTACGCTTGTGTTTGTCGTGTTTCTTGTGTGTGCAGGTGTTCAATCGCGGCAAGCGAGAGGATTGTGATCTAATGGAGCAAGGAAACGAGAGCGCCATCTTCTCTACAAACAACAACATTGGACTTGAGGTAGGCCTTCTTCGCAATTTGGTCTATTGCAATTAGGAACTTGCGCCTTAGCATGATACGATTGTTGCTAGACCCGATCTGGGCTAGTAGGGATCGCCTCTGTCCACAGAGGGGATTTACCTCTACAACAGTGACAAAATATTTGATATGTGACATTGATCTGAGTATGACAGTGACATACATGATGACAGTGAGCCGATGATCTATATGACATTGACACAATAATCCTTGATGTATGGAAATAAGCCTAACTTGACAGTGATATTTGATATATATAGCAGTAACCTTGTATGGTTGAAACCATGATGAATGACATGGAAATGATCTTATATGGTAGTGGAATGGTTGCATAACAGTGACCTTGACATGATATTTATAATTCAGATGACAATGATACAATATTCTAATGAAAATTATATGGCAACATCTCTCTAGAAATAAAATCAAATCGTTCAGTTCACAAATGTAGTTGTGAGCTGACTTGGGTTGACCTTAGGAGACCTTAGGAGGCCTGATGTGAGTGATGAATTTCATAATATTTGTGATTTGTATTTTAGCTGAAATTTTGATGAATATTATATATATAAATAATTTAGTTGGTTTTCAAGGATTTTTCTCTAATCTTTGACTAAAATTTCTAGTATCTATGTTTTTCTGTTGTTCCTTATTGTTTAGCTAAATTGTTGATGTTTATTGTTATCTTTATATTATTATTAATGATTATGTTATGGAGTAAATGGAGTAAATGTTATATGAAAATGTTGAAAAAGTTGTTGATGTTTATTTTTATCTTTATATTATTACTAATGATTATGTTATGGAGTAAATGTTATACGAAAATGTTGAAAAAATCCATAAATACAATGATCTATAATAGTGAACAATCTAGGCCTAAAAATTACTGTCCAGGTTATCAACAAAGAAAAAAATTGTTAAACTAAATACTTTTTTTTTTGTAAGCTTAGGGGGTACCTTCTATTTTCTATTAATAAAAACCGGCAAAAGATAAAAAACTAGACCTCAAACTGCCTGCAGGAAACCAGGTATTTTGGCCATCGGAGTTCAAAATAAGTCAACCAGAACATAAAAAGTCTTAACAACCTATACCAAATCTGTCTATACTGGATATCCAAGTCTAGAGACCATATCATATACAAAAAGGAAGCAACAAAAGAACCTTAAACAAAAGATGCAGCATAAGAGAAAAAAAATCTTAACCCTCCTCAAATTCAACAGGTGCTGGAGCTTTGGCCGAAGCTCCTAGTAGTTTTATTGAAACCTATTGCATTGCTTTAATTTCCTTCTCCAGTCTTCCAAGCCTCGCATACTGATGCAACTAACGTAAATTAATTTCCTGAATATTCCTATTGATATCAGCCAGGGTCGATTCCAACTTTGTTTCTGCTATAGACATAACAGCTTTGGCTAATAGGCATTTAATTAACCAATAGGTTCAAACAAATTGTTGAAAGAGAGAAGTTCGTCCCCGGGTGTGCCTAGGGTCTAGAATCACAGTATGCATATCCTTTAAAGCCATGTCATCCTCCAAATCTATGTTATCGAGGATCTCAGATTCCCATCCATAAATGTGACCACGAACTGAATTGGGGATGTCAGTCATGAAGGTTTGAACTAGTGGCTCAAGGTGTTGCTGAACCGACTTCCTTCCCATTTTCTGGTGCGTTTCGAGAGAGGGTTGCTTGCCTTTTCCCCCAGTAGGATTTTTGCCTCGTTTAACCAATTTAAAAAAACCTGAAAAATATGTTAAAAATTCCAACCATACAACAATACGAGTCAGCTTCGTAGATAGCATATAGACAACACCACAAAGAACAACACCATCTCCCAAGTCAGTGACTAAAAATAAGGTAAGAGGTAAACAACCAGAACATCTGAACGAGTCCAGAAAAGGCTGAAAAGCAGGCCGCTAATTAGAAACCCTATCATAACACAATAGGAAACGAAGAAGGGTAAAAGGCCAATTAAAAATCCTAAATACGGAGTTAGGACAATAAAAGGAACCAGAACTACCCACAATAATTTGCATGCAGGTTCCACAGGGGCCCCGGAAGAGAGCGAGGTGAAAATCCATTTCCTAGTTCAAATACTGACAGAAGAGAAAGTTAACAAAGCACCCATTACCCCTAAATCCTGACACCAGAACCAAGGTACAGTAATCCTAAAAATCAATAGAGCAAATGCAGGTAGCCGAACCACAGCAGACCCTAACAATTTGCATGCAAATGGCCGATAGACCCCAAAAGTAAACCAGGCTCAGAACGATAATACCTTGAATTCCCAACGTACATATGGCGACATAAAAACGACTAAGAAACACAATATTGTAATGCAGCAAGTCCGCCAAAGGGTATAAAACATAGCCCATAATTCGAAAGATGCCAGGCTCAGGAAAGAAGAACAAAGACATAAAAAGACTAACAGGCATAAAAATGCAAGACAGAGCATAAACTAAGGGAAGAAAATGGATGCTGCAACCAACTTCGTGAATCTGCTGCATGAATTCAAACCAGAAGCGACCATGCCTCCATTCCCACAAATATTCTAAGAAAACCATGAGAAAAATCTACAGACGAGAAGAGAATAGAGTCGAGAGCTGAAAGGTTAAAAACGGAGATACATACCACTGCTGAGCTTTCTTCGTCACCTTGAAACTCTTCTGGCCAGAACCACTGCATGCACTATCAACCTCAGGAGCCAAATTCAGAGCAAAACAACAAACAATGAAATTGAAAACAACCTTACTTGCCTTAACCCCGCACTGACGGCACTGTTTCCAAAACGTGACTAACAATCTAGCTGGTCGATCCATCTGGAGGCTCTGGTAAGTGCGGTTCATTTATGATGGTGGGTGCCAGATGTCCCTTTGACCAACGCCTTCGGGTGGTTGCATGCAACCACCACGTGGTGGGCGTACACTACCCACGTAACCAACACCATGTAGACGTACACCACCCGCGTCAACATGGTCGAACTCAGGTCCATTATTAGGCTCGGTTCTAAATATTTCGTGCTCGGTTCTAAGTATTTCGCACCCCGATCGAGGAGGTTAAACTAAATATTTATTCTCGCTCAAACCTAAATATTGTAAAGAATTAGATATGGTTGCAGAGCAGCGAAGCTCTTCTTCAGACCTATTGAATGTGTAAAAGAATGAGTTGAAGGTGAAAATGCCATTTAAACCAGGAAGAAGTAAACCTAATTAATCGTCATCGTAAATTTTTTAGGTTTTCAATCCTCATCATTGATATGACTGAAAGGACCAGGTCAATGTGTCCATATCATACTATAACATGTCTATAAGCGCAGTACCCTATGTCATCACATAGAAAACTCTATAAACCTTATGTAAACATTACACCACATTGTGCATGCACGCGAAGACTAAACATATATTAACAAATGTGAATAGATGCAAAAGTATAGTGTGACACGAGTATGTGTAATATGATATTGAACATTGAAATACGGTAATGGTATAATGTGTCTAAACTTTAGTTGACTTATATTGTTATATGTAAAAGTATGCGCAAAGTATAACATCTTTAAAAGGAAAAGATATTGTTATATGTAAAAATATGCCCAAAGTATAACATCTTTAAAAGGAAAAGAACATAGATGAAGTATCAATAAAAGGAAAGTTGAAATAAAGCATCTTTAAACTGAAATAAAGCATTTTTAAATTGAAATAAAGCATCTTTAAAAGGAAATAGATGAAGTATCCATAAAACCTAATTTAAATAAATCATTTTTAAAAGGAAATAGATAAAATATTCATAAAACCATTATAAATCACAAGTTGAAAGAATTCAAATAAAGCATTTTTAAAAAGGATATCCATAAAACCATTATAAATCACAAGTTGAAAGAATTGAAATAAAGCATCTTTAAAAAGAAAAGTAAAATTACAAGTTGAAAGAATTGAAATAAAGCATCTTTAAAAGGGAAAGGAAGATGAAGTATCCATAAAACCATTATAAATCACAAGTTGAAAGAATTGAAATAAAGCATCTTTAAAAGGGAAAGGAAAGAACATAGATGAAGTATCATAAAACCATTATAAATCATAAGTTGAAAGAATTGAAATAAAGCATCTTTAAAACAAAAAAGAACATAGATGAAGTATCCATAAAACCATTATAAATCATAAGTTGAAATAAAGCAAGAATAATGTGCAACACACATATCTTTATAGCTAAATATTTAATATAAATTTTAAGTAAAAGTAAAGTTAAATAAATAGATATATTATGGTCACAAAATTTATGATTAGCAAGAAGTTTTAATTGAACAAGTATACCCATTTTTGATAGTATGAGAGTAGTAACTACAAAGAAATAATCTACAATACCTTTAAAGACTAGAAGGCAAAGGGGTATGGATATAAACATCCAAGTTGGTAAGGTTTTAATCAGTTAAGTACTTGAATCTAAAATATCTTTGCATGAGAAGGTAAAGTTTTTAATTAGTTAAGTACTTGAATTTAAAATATCTTTGCATGAGAAGGTAAATTTTTTTATGAAAATAATTTAGTTATAGTTTTTTTCTTTATCTAGAGATTGTAAAAGAAAGATAGAATTATATTTATTAGACAAATTAAAAAGAAATATCCTTTAAGTATAAAATCGTCAATTAAAAATACAAAGTTATTTCTTACTGATAATAAAAAAATAGGTGTTAAGTGGGGGTATATTACAATTATGTAGGAACTATATGCCCAGATTGCAGCTTGTACATTAGGTGATTATTTTTTCTTGCAAGCCGAGGTCAGATGAAATTGAAACCTCATCAAAGTTGTCATTTAAGATACCTTTATGAAATCTTACTTTCCTAACAAGAGCCCGGTCTTTGGAAGTAAATATTTTTCAAAATACCTGTAAGATCATACAAAGTTTACAAAACATAAGAGAAGTTTATTACACTTGACCTATAAACTAAGCTTCAAAATTACGTTCTTCTAGGAGAGGCACATTCAGATCAATATTAACCAAATTACCAACACTTTCCTCATTTTTGTTGGAGGGGGGATGGAGGTTCATTGACTTTATAATAGCACTAAAATCCTCCACTTGCTATCACATGCTATTCACTTTGTCCTTTATTCTTTTTTCTAATTCATATCTTCCACGTGAGCTCAATTTTCATCATGACAGAGTCAAATAGTTTATTTGCGTAGGATAGTTAATTTTTCTTCCATCCTATCCATTTGAGTGACAAGAGACTCCACAACAAGAATTCCAAGGAGAAAGCAATTGTTAGTTGTAGTCAACACTAAGGTTTCTTTAACAATTACAACGTTGATCAAAGACCAGATAGAGAGAGGGAATTTTTGGCCCTTACATGTCCCCCCAAGGGAAGTCCAGAGAATATTAAGACATAAAACACTCTTCCACGACACAACATATACCTAATATGTCTTTCACCGTGAATTAATTAACTTCATAACCAATGAATTGAAGCAACAAGTAATAGCATGAATGCTAACCTAGCTGAAATTTCTATTCTAGAAGTTTTTCACATTAACAATCCAAACATATAGGTCATGTTAGCTTGGATACAACACGAATTTCATGTGAAATTCAACATCCAAAATAAGTTTTAATTGTGAATTATAAAGGTTTGAGGCAAGTTTCCATTTAACATCATCCTTGGAAGTGATAGGCTGGCCAACTACAACTCAATTGTATTTTACATCCACCACCTACCAAAAAATTGATCAAGGAACCAAGGGAAATGGTAGGATGAAGGTGTTTATCGCATTCATTACTCCAATTTCCCCTTAGTAGACTTACCTCATTTCTTTCCCCTATTTGAATGAGAATTTCTTCCCTTGTGGCTTTGTAGTGATCCCTCACATCCTCCTTAAATGCAAAAGGGTTCGATGGAGGCAGGTTTTCAACTATGAACATTAATCCCAGTCTTATTACCACACATTTATAAAAATTCCATCACATGGAATGGAGGAAGGGTGACAACATCTGCTTAAGCATAGAATCCAACAATTCCTCTTTTATGCATAAGTTTTCGCAATGAAACAAAATCCCTTCGTTAAACTAAATAAATGTGTGTCTTGAATTGGGAGAGGAGGCCACATAGAGACACATGGGCCTCCCTAATCCTTTAGCCAGCCTGTTCACATTACACCAACTCATTTTCAAGGGACAGATTTTGATTTAGGTTGTCCATTTTGAATTAGGACACCTTCCTCTAGTTTCACACCTTCATTGGCCAACCTATCCATGTAAAACACTATAGAAAATTCTAACAAAGGGATTCAAACACATCTTGTAATGTACCAAAACGAAATATTGAATCCTTCCTACAATTTGCAAAAAACAAATTCGATTGCACAATCACATAACAAGAGATAGAAACTATTATTCACACAACACACGATGTATCCAGGGAAAGCAACTTCTCAAAACCCTGCTATTTGTGTATTGCATAAATTCAAGATCATGAAAAAATACAATGCTATTTCTATTCCTGAGAAACATCTACACTCTGTTGACTGTCTCACTTTGATCCTACTCGAATATGGCTTTCAATCTAAGAAAAATCAGTCAACTATTTAACCTTTTGCTTGCCTCTGCTCGGCCTACCTTGCTCATGCATTCTTAGGCTAATTGAGCCCCTATTAATTATGAAAATACCAAATAATGATTATGAAATCCTTCAAGGCCTTCCTGATGACCTCATGCATGACCTGTACAATTTTATAATAATACAATTGATAGATCTCTTCTCTTTAACCTCAGTCTCAACTGGGCCTTACTTATAAATGTCATGCAAAAACTATTTATAGAAAATTATCAGCTAATTTATAAATAACTACTTGTGAATTGAATCATGTTTAATTCACTCGATCAATCACTATCTCATCTCTCATTTAGAACTAGTTAAACTTATTTGAACTCAATTAATTAAGTTAACTAATTACAACTCATAAATAACTGTAACTGGAACCCCTAAAATCATGGGAGAACTCTACATGCCTCCTCTCTGACCTATAACTTGAATTTCCTAAGCTAACTAAGTCTTCCTGACTTAGTTAACAAATACAAGTTGTCATGAGATTAAATTACAATTTTTCTTCCAATTTAATTAAATGAAAATTAAATCAGAAGCCCCCTATGGTACCATTTCTGGGTGCCATTTTCTGGGTACCATTTCTAGATGCCATTTTCATTGTTTCTTGTTGCCAATTTCAACACTCCCTCTCAACAATAAAGGAATTCAACCTATCCCAATATGGTACCTTTGGAATGTTCTGCATGTAACACTTCTCTAGTGTTGTTTTTTCCTGCAACTCTTGAAATTGAAAAGCCTCCAAAAACTGAATAAATATTATGCATCTCTCATTAAAGTCTCTGACTGCTACCGGTTATTGCACTTTCTACTGAAAAATATACGCTACTGCTGACTCTTCATTTGTTCTTTTTTCACTGCTACCAACTTTGATCTGCGCTCTAGTATCTCACATTTGTCACTCTGATTTATGTATTTCTAACATCTGATTGCATCAATCGCTACCTATCCTTCCTACTACTGTGTATAGTGGGCTCCCCGTAGCTAGGTCAAATCCATGAGACAAGCCATCTCAATGGATCTTGCCCAAATTTCTTCTCTTGGGATTATGTCTTCACATTTTCCCACCTCTCACCTCGAGGTATGGCTTCATGTGCTCCCTCTGCCCATCTAGCTTGAAAATTTACCCTTCTAGAGGTATTTTCTTGAGTGGACGTCTCCACTCAGTTTCCTCTATGCTTCAATTGTGGTTGCTTCATAACCTTCTCAGAATAATTTTGAGGTTGCAAGTTGAGAGATAATTTAGGCTCCCTCTCAACCACAAAGTCGCTAACTTCTTATTTTCTCCTCAAAGCTTTACATGCATCTTTGACCTCGAGAGAATACAAGTTCTTGACTCATACAATCAATCTGTTTCACCCGTCCTCTCGTGATGTGTCTAAGGAACACCATTCCTTTTCTAAATATAACATCATAACCACGATCTTCCAATACCGCTATGCATAAAATATTATTCTTTAGTCCTAGAACATACAAAACATATGTCAATCAAAGAGGGGATCTAGACTCCCTCTGAAAGGTAAATGTACCTATGTCGGTTGTGTTATACCTCTCGTCATCTCCAAACTCTATGTTCTGCTGGAGGTGCCTCTCCTCCAAGTCACTGAAGAGATCTCTATTCCCAGTGATATGGAACGAGGCACTGCTCTCTAGTTACCACATGCATCCCATTACAATTTTTTCCATGCATGCAATGAGAGTAAAATCAAGCTTGAACTATGAAGCTAGCATTTCACTTGCTGCTGCAACTACATGATTCTTCTTGCTTGCCTTCTGTGTACATTTCAAGGCATAGTGCCCATGCTTGTGACAGTGAAAACACTTGACCCTGGACAAGTCTCTCTTACCCTCTTCACCTTAGGATTTCTTTCCCTTGGCTTTCTTGCCTTTTTCAACCAATGCAAAATATTCTTCTTTGTATTTGTCAGAGGTCTTATCTCTGGTGCTCCACCTTATCTCTTCTATTACCAAGTCAGACCATAAACGCTCCTAGTATGGTAGCTTCTCCCTCCCATTCACATAGTCCTAGTAACTATGCTAGCTCTTGGGAAGGCTTAGAAGATATAGGCTCACCAAATAATCCTGGGCTACTATCACACCAACACTTCCAAGCTCATATCAACATTGAGTGAACTTCATCAAGTATTTTGGTATCGTCTCGCCCTCCTCCATCTTGATCTTTTTGAGTTTGTCTTTCAACGCCAACTTCCTGTGGTCGTTGCTATTCTGAAACATATTTTTCAAGGCCTTCCACATATCATATGGAGTCACCTTCCCATGGATACTAGAGACAATATGATTTGGAACTCCCTTAAACAAGATCCTTCTTGTCTTTTCTACCTTCTCCTTCCATGCATCAAGAAGTTGAGCATCTGCTGTTGCGGGCTCGAGAATATCACTATCTATGAATTCCTTCAGTCCATTTTCCTTGAGCTCTACCTACATCATATCCTTCCATTCTATTTAATTTCAATTTCTCTTAAGGTAATATTCGAGTCTCAAGCCATTGAAATACATCTTAATCTGTTGTTGGGTCCTCGAGAATAAATTTGCAAATTCGAACTTGTTCAAAACAAAATTTGTTCTTCTCTTATATTGTGATTCTTGTCGTTCTTATACTGTTAGTGTTAGTCAGTTCTGCCTATCACCAGTGATCAAATATGCTCTTACATTTTTTTTTTAGGATAACAGGTCAATTTTTTATGGTTTCAGTAGGTCTTCAAATTAAAAATTGGTCACTGGCTAGTGTGTCTAGGCCTATTACTGCTCCTTTCAAAAAATTTCATGACTTGTTCATTGCCATATCTCACTTGGATGATTCGTCATTGAAAAATCACCATTTTCATCTTAATCATACCATAATTGTCCTCATTCATCTCAGTGTCACCATTAGGTCATTGGGGTTTAAGTCACCAAAATATGTCATTTCATTAATAAATCCGAAAAATGGAGTAGTAATAGGGAAATTGATCATAAAGTTTTGTTTCACATGTAATTTTATTTCAAATATGATGTAATATGTTCTAATGTTCCAAATATGCAAAGTTTTCAAAGAAAAGGTGAAAAGCACATGGTGGGCCACCACACCACTATGAAGAAATTGACTTCCACAAGCTATAAATGACCATCAAAGTCATTTTTCTCACTCATTTAATTGGAAAAGAGCTACCACTCACCAAAAAATACTACATCAACACATTCAACATCAAAGGATACTCCCAAGAAGTTATTGAAACCTTCTCCAAGCTACCACGTTGTGTTTTCAGGCATCCACACTGCATTTTCACCACTATGTTGTGTTTTCACTCCTACAACCATAAATATTGTTTTCAAGGATTATGAAGGGTAATTGAAGTTCTTATCATCAGTCTAAAAGTAATTTAAGGCCTTTGACACCTCCTATAAGCATTTGTTTCTTTGTTTTTATGGTGAAAAGACTCCATTTGTCCCCACACTGCGTTTTGGTGGGTGAAGCTTTTATTT
Organism: Pinus albicaulis; assembly: GCA_034641835.2. NCBI lineage: Eukaryota > Viridiplantae > Streptophyta > Pinopsida > Pinales > Pinaceae > Pinus > Pinus albicaulis. The sequence goes on from CM076570.1 coordinate 591,583,945, forward strand.
TCAAGTTTGCAAGTAAAAAACCTATCCCTTATACACTATACCCTTCCTCACACTCAAAAACCCTTCCCAAAACCCTTACACTCCCCTACTCTCATTTCCCAAGCCCCTACATCCAAACCCTAGCTCCATGCTGCGTTTTGGGCAGATTCTAGGGCTAGGACTATGTAAAATTTCCCTACACTAATACCTTCACTCATTTCATCCCTTTCCACTTCCCTAAGATCCCTAAAACCTTTGTCTACTTACATAAGTTTTCCTACCCTCATATCCCTTCACTAATCCCTTCATCCTATCCCCTCACCTACTTCCCATGTTTTTCCCCATTAGGGTTTTCCCTTGCAATCTATTAAACATGGAGGGAGAACGGAAATATTATAACAAAGGAGGTCAAATATCAAGGTTTGAGCCACTAAAAACTCATGATTTGATGTCCTCTTCACTGGCCAAATAATGTTTTCAGAATGTAGGATGTTTAGGGTTTTTTGAGAAAATTCAACAAGTGAAATATCATGCCAAATTGACAAGTCTGTTTGCCACTAACCTTAGGAGAGATAAGGTCACAATTGCAGGTTGAGCTTCAAAATTTCAACTGAGGCCATAGCTAAAACTACAGGGATACCAAGTAGTGGTGAAAAATGGTTTAAGAGCCTAGATTTGGATGTGGAGAATTACAAACCCTTCATCAAATGTCACTACAAAGATGCCATTAAGAATGTGTTTCCTTTTGGTCAGTTTCCTGATAAGTTTGCTCCATTGATGAGCGCCATTATGAATTACTTTACATGTGACGGAATATTTTCTAGATTTTACAAGTATCATGTCAGATTTCTCATGCACTTCACAAGGATAAAACTTCTAAACCTATCCTACTACCTCTACAAGACCTTGGCTAAAATGGCAGAGAAGGTGTAGCATAGATAGAGTGATCATCAAGACAACCTCTTTCACAATGACCTCATCAAAATCATTATCATGCACCCAATTTCACATAGCAACATCACTTGGGAGACATTCATTTATTCCAATGCATTTTTTCCCCCTGCTAGTTAGCCTACTAGCCAAGGTACCTTACCAGCAACACCATCAAAACTGTCCAAGAAAAGGTATATTGGCTCATCTAGCAGAATTTTAGTGAAGAAGACACCTAGGGCTGAGGTAATCCAAACATATAAGAGAGGTAGGAGGCTTGTGTTTTATCCAAACATTGTGGAAGGGGCCAAGCATACATCAGCAGAACAAATATCATCACCACAACATGAGGCACCTTTGCAAGATGAGGAGCCATTCCAATTTTTACACTAACATGGCAGACTTGGAGGTGGATGAAGAGCAAAAAAAAATAGAGAAGGTCATCATGGATCAAGATGCTAAGATCAGATAACTCAAGGACAACTTTTCTAAGGCCAACTTCTTCATTTCATTCCTAGAGGAGGAGAACATGCAATTGAAGGTAAATCAACTACTCTTGAATAGGCATAAAGTTTATGCTAGAAAAGAGGATGTAAAGGGAAAAGAAGTAGTTGAAATAGATTATTCAGATGAGCATGAAGAGCAGGTAAGAAGGAAGAGGCCAATAAATAGAGGCCTAAAAAGGGCACTTTAGCAACGAAGAGAGGCATCTCCACCAAAGACACAAATGGCAATGGATGAGTGCATATTGGCAAACATTGAGCAAGACATGGAGTACTAGCTTCATAGAGTCAATGTTAATTTAGAAAAACTATTGAAGATGGATAATAATAACACTAACATTTAGAGACACATGGTCATGCACTATTACAAGAGAAATTAGGTGTACAACACAAAAATCAAGCACTTGTAGGCAAAACTCAAAGAAACCCTAATGAAGGAAGAAGAGAAGGGTAAGTTGGATTTTCTAGTTGATGCTTCCCTCACAGCATATAAAGTCATCTCAGTGCTTCATGGAGTAATTTTAGAGAAATTTTGGGCAAATTTGGAGAAAATTTGAAATTTTTTGAAGATTTCGAAGTTTTTTGCAATTTTTGACACAGTCAGTTGTTCAAAAATACAACTTTCCCCATGCTGCGCTTTTGAAGGGGGGCTCCAATTGATAAATGGTTTTCATATTCAGGTTTCTCAGGATTTCTACATCAATTTTAGCCCTCAAGAGAGACATTTTAGCAAGTTTTGGTAGGTGAAAAGGGCCAAAAACCATTCAAAAAACACCTTTCTGCCCTCTTTTTGAAAAGTTCGTTGCATTTTTGGAGTACCTGTGGGAGAATAGATTTTTGGGTGGCTACGAGAAGTCTTTTTTAGTGCTTGAGGATTTTATAATGTAGCCAACAGGAAGATATTTCTCCAGCACCTTTCATATCAGGATTTGGACCTCGAGAAGGCCTCAAAACACCTCTTGCACCAATTTCGCTGCGTTTTTGCCCAAAAGTCACTTTTCTCAGTTGACTCAGTACAGATTCGACCTCCACTGATGTAATTTGTCAACTTTTGAGTTGTGATGATTTAATCATGTGTAAATTTGTTGGTTAGAGTAAAAATGAGATGGGTACATGCTTTTAAATGTCATTTATGGTCAAATGTATCAGTTTCTCTATCTTGAGGAGAGTTTGGTTACCCTCCCTAGTCTTTAGGTTTTAGGTGAGGGAATCATGTGAACTGCTCCTCCACTCTAAGATTCAACCCCTGAGATATGGGAAATTTTCTTTTGTCTATATGTATGCTTTTATTAGTCATTTTTATGGTTGGACATCAAAGGGTGAGAGTATTTTAGCTTGTGCTTCATTTATTTTTCATAAATTCAAAGGACCAGTTACAGCTATTATCTAGAAATTTATATGCAATGAGCTTTTTATGTTGTATTTTCTCTGTTATAGTATTTTATAAATGATATACATGTTCTCTTTTGATGCCTTGATTTCTTCAATGATTTTCCTAAAAGTTTGATAAGCATAAATCTTCATAATCTCTGTTTTGTTTGGGAATATCATTTTATGTTTGCTTCCTTCTGTTTTAATGAATTCATGATACATGCTCATTAAGATCCTCCTTCATCTTCAAACCCTACACTACATTGAAAAAACCCTAAACCTATAATTAAAGCATTGCTACCTTGATCCTTTATATATTTTCAGTTGTAACCCTTTAACAATTTGACCTAGCTACCTGGTTTCATCCCTAATCCAGCAAAAGAACCATCAAACTTTCCAAACCCTAGATATGACCTAACTAGCCTAAAATCCACTCTTCATCAAGTCAAACCCTTGGCTATGATTTTCATATAAAGGGCCCTCTCTGGTTTTGTAGGGATAGCTACCAAACTGAAAGCTTGGTTTGAGGTTACCTCCGTCGATATCCTTTCTCAGCCTTGGGAAGTTGTGGAGGCTAACATTTCTAGCGTTGTTGTTAGGGATCAAAGTGATAGATCTTCCCTGGGTGTACTGTACTTTTCATTGAATTCTAGGACTGTGGGCGATAGGCCCTAGTTTTTGTGAAGGTTGATTCAATTTTTAGAGAGCCAAAGTGCAAAAGCAAGAATACATTGGATCCTAAAAGACACACATGATCGAATCGTGATCCACATCCGAATTCTCCCATTGAAAATCTAGAGAGACTCATCAGAAAACAAAGACCTCGACATTCAAAGATTCAGTCGAGTTCATCTACTTTAGTAAGGTCTACATATTTTCCTTCTAAATTGCTTTGGCTTGAAGATATTCCTTTTGGCCTGAAATTTGAGTTATCATTTCTTAGATCCAAATCAAAAACATCCTTGTCTGAAATTGTATTTCATCCTTTTGTTACACAACATTTTGTCATCGTCCGTGCAATCCCTCATCCCTCATATTGGAGGGTCATCCCTATGACTTGTGAACAGTGGCATACTCTACAAACACCTTCTTTGCATCCTTCTGCATAAGGACATCATTTCTCCTGTTGGACATTTCCTCAAAAAAGCACACAAAACCTATGTTTTGGCATTGGTGCGGATAGCCAGTTCACCCCTCATGCCAATGTGGAAGATTTGCACTAGAGCCTGCACCACCTGACACTCTATCTTAGTGCAGCCTCGACGCCAAGCTATTTTAGGAATGTTTAAAAAAAAATTAGAGGTGGAAGTTTCCTTATAATTACCTTAGAGATGAGTCATTGGAAGTGGTTAAGTTGATCAGCCATGGATCTCTCTCTTTAGGCAGTGGTTTTCACCTCCCATGGAAAATTCCTTAAATATAGGCCTCCCTTCCATAATTATAGGGATCCTAACCTCTCCCTCTCCCTCTATATAAACATGCCTTCTCCCTTTATGAAAGTTAGCTGAACATATAGCCAAGGAGCTAAACTTGGAGAAGAATACTATAGCTGAGTAATTGCTATTGAGAAGGTAGAACCAAGGAGAATTCCGTAGAAAGAGTCTCATTCGAATTCCCGACGAGTCTTTGTGAGATGCGCTCCGCTTGAACCCTGTTGGAGGAGACTGCAACGTTGAAGCTTTATTGTACTCTTCCTTTCATTTACTAATATACTCGACTATTGTGTTGGTTCCATCATTGTGTTATGTTGTTTATGTAATGCAATTGATTTAGTCCTCTTCGACTGACTGATAGTTACAAATGTGAATTAGTATGTTGTATATTGTCGTTGTTTCTTGTGTGTATGCAAGTGTCCGAGCATGAAAGCAGGAAAATCGTGATCTGTAAAGCCAGGAGTGAGGAGCGAGCCACTCTTTTCGACGACAACAACAGCATAAGACCTCCGGTAAGTCATCTATCGAATCTCCATCCATTCGTTAACTAGGAATCAATATTATAGCTTGTCTTATTTGTGGCTAGACCGACTCTAGGGATAGTGGGATTGCCTCTGTCCGTAGAGGAGATTTACCTCACTAACAAATTTTTGACTCCATTGGGGATCAGTGCAAGTTTTTCTTTCACCCATTAGGTCTTCTTTTGGTATTTGCTTGCTTTTTTTGCCTTTTCTAATTATTCTGCTAAGTCCAAGACCATTTTTCAGCCCCAGAGGATCAGATCTGACCTCTGTTTTTCAAAATTTTCCCTTTTTCCTGAGTGAACTGGCTTGGCACGTTTTTTGTTTAGACATATGCGTCGGTTGGTGCTAGTTTCTAATGTTGTGCCCGCACCATCCCTTGTTTGGCAATGATTACAACCAAACAGCTACGCCGACCCCTATAGGTTTTAGGGTTTGGTCTGTTTTGAGGACTTTTGGTCAGTGCTTGTGCTTCTAGGCTATTTTTTGGGTACGTTTTGAGTGATTTGGATTGTTTTTATTGTGATCGGCTTTCTTCCTTCAGTTGTAAGTCTGTTTCCAATCAGTATCATAGCCTTAGGTTTTTTTAAGTGCTTTGGTATGCTGAACCTCATGTAGGAGTTTGAGCCTTTTATTTCGCAGTCAACTTCTTTCCTGGTTTGGTTGCATTTAGCTCTCTTGATCTGTTTGAGTGATTGCATTGGTTGAATTATTCTTGACTCTTTCGTTCAATTTTTCTTCTTTTCACTCCAGGCATAGATCATTGCTTGCACGGGTCTGTTTGGAAATATTTCTTCAATTTGAGAGATTGCAACATTGGTTTGAGTTTTGTTATGTTTGTCCTGGGTTGATTGAAATTTTTTCGCTTCAACTCTCGCATTAAAATTCTTGAGCTAGTGTTTTGGTTTGTTTTTCATGTCATTTAGTGCACTATTTTCTCTATTACATTGAAAAATAAATAAATAAATTGTTTGCATTCTTTTTTGCATTGTGGGGTTGAAAGTCTTTCGCATATCTAGCATTGGACATTCTAGGAAATATTTCTCATTTCCATTAGCTTGCATCAGATACTGTAGTGGATGTTTCCGCATGTTCTCATTATTTTCTATCACTTGAAAACTCCTAACTTTCTCGTAGGTAGATTTTCATCGAACGAAATGGTATCTTTTGGCATGTAGCTTGCATTTAGGAATTATTTGAGATCCAACATTCAGTAGGACCTTGGAATTGAAACATAAATACAAGATCAACTTAAAAGTTACTCAATTAACCTAAGGCAGCATTGAAACCTAACGAAACGTATAGTGGTCTAAGTTAGAGATGTGTTCCGGCGTCTTTAAACCTAGCAGTTGTTGCTCGCCATCTGGCTTCAGACAGCACTAGTATGGACTTGTACTCCCCATACCATCGAGTATATAAAGGGAAACCCCTCTAGGTTGCGATCCTTTTATCCGTAGGAAGCCAAGTATGCCGCCTTGTAACCATGATACACCGAACACAACATTCGGGGAGACTACCTACATGTACGTCAAGTCCTTTGTCATTCTTCTTTCATTTGATCACCAAGGTGTATATGGAATTTCACGGAAACCTGGTACACCCTTTTACCTAGACTACGTGAGTAGTCATTTTCGATCTTTTCTGACTCCATAAATTTGAAAATATCATCAAGCACTTGTCCTTTCACGCTCGCTTAAAACTGAAAGTGACTAGAGTCATCTTTTGCCTGTTTCTTGACTCTTAAAACATGAAACAATGAAATTTTGGTTTCAATGTGGTAAAATAAACTACCTACGATTACACGCCCATTAAATTTTGATTGCTTGGCCTGTCTTTGTTTGCCTTGGTTTTTATCCAAGAGTCTTCGTTCCCGATCTATTTTCCTTATCTAGTGTGTTACATTCACAGTGGCGAAACCATCGATTTCGTCTAGTGGTAGTCCTTTCTCAAACGATTCATCTAAAGCTTCTCAATCCTCTAGGTCTGTCGAGCTTCAGTGGCCTATTCTCCTATCAGAGTACCCCTTTGGAGAACCACTTGAGTTCACTTGGCCTCTTTCCAACGCTTGGTTTGGGTTTGGGGTCAGGGAGAATTTTCCCCCTCTTACATCGGGATCGCAATTTTTGGATGCTATCATACCTCCTAGTCCCTGTAGTATTTTACAAGATCTCACGGTGGATTCAGATATGGACTCGTCTAGTATTATTGGCAGTGAGGGGATTTCTGTTTCTGATGAAGAATGCCAAATTTTTCCAGAAAACATCCCTCAAGATTCTGATCAATCTTCACCATCGGTATCACTTCCAACCAGATATAGGTCTTTGGGTCAGATTATGGCCAGTATTGCCTCCATGGCACCATCAACTCCGTCAAGGGGTCCAGTCCTTCCATCATTAGGGATGTTGCCAATGACACTTGTCTCATCGATGCCTTTTGTTACATTTGTCCCAACTAGACCTACTATCTGCATGGCTGCATCAGCACTCGTTGCCACCACTCAGTCATCAGGGGCTTCACCTTTGGTAGAGACTTCAATTTCCATGGCGGTTCCGGACGACCTTTCTTTCGAAGAGTATCGGCTGGATGTTTAGCAGTAGAGCTCTCGGACTTACCAGTCCCCTCAGGATTCTGGTGAGCCTTATCTTTCTCATTATGACACAGTCGGGAACCCCATTTATTCACTTTCGTTTCATTATGATGAGCACAACAACCCTATCTATTTTCCTGCTCCGGAAGCTTATCAGTTCCTTTCCAAATTTAGACCTACCTTACATGTGCAACTTTCTAACCAACAAGGGCAACCCTTTCAGGGAAAACCTTCAGTTTAGAAAGGGTATGCTTATGACCCACAAGGACAACCCTTTCAGGGACAACCTTCGGTCCAACAAGGATTATTTTATGGTCCACAAGGGCAGTCTTACAATCCACAAGGCCAAACTTTACAAGGTCAGCCTGTGATCCAACTTGGGCAACCTCAAGGACCTACTGGACAACCGATATATCAACCAGGGCCTTCATAGGGTCATGGGGGACAATTTTATCCATCTCAAGGACAACCTTTTGTGCAACCACAATAGCCATATCTTCCAATTGGCCCAAATGTTGCATAGCCAGGGCCATCTTATGGTCCTTCTCTAGGACAACCTAGTCATTAGGTACAACCTGGCCCATCACAGCTAGGGCCATCTTATGGTCCTTCTCCAGGTCAACCTAGTCATCAGGCACAACCTGGCCCATCACAGCCATTAAACCAACCTGCTCCGCAAGGGAAACTTGGTGGCCCTCATCAGTCAGGTAAACCTGTTCAGCAGGGACAACCTGCATAGACAATTCACCTTGCTCAACCATTGCTCTATTCTGCACCACAATCGGGTCAACATGCGCATCCGATTTATTCAGCTCAGCAGGGCCCTAATTATCAGCAGCTCGTTCAACCCCAAGGCTCCTATTACCCCCAAGGTCAATATCGACCAGTTTACAATGCGCCTCAATGTTCTGCTTATTACCCTCAACCACCAGGCTACACTGACATTCCACAGCAAAGTCTTTATGCTACTCAATCAGGACCCTCATATACTCAGAATCAGTATCCTAGTCCTCAACCTCCGTATCCTGGTCCTCAACTGCCATTTAGCTGAACTATCCGGCTTATACCCCTTATGGTCTGAATCCTTCAGGACAAAACCAATGGGGGCAGAGTTACACTCAACCAGGATGGAATGTGGGTATGGGTCCTTATCTAGGACCTGCTATGCCTTTTAACCCTCAATTACCATTTCTCGCCACGTTGGAATTACCAGATGTGTCCAAATTAACGAATGATCCAATCCTTCATAATCCATATTGGCCTCTGGTTCCAACCAAGGTTCCTGGTGATTGCCCTAAGTTTGAGGGCAAGGCTGGAGAAGACCCCCAAGCACATGTCATGACATACCATTTATGGTGTTCTTCGAATTCTTGGGTAGATGACTCTATTCAACTCCATATTTTCCAGCAAACTCTCACTGGAGTTGTTGCTAAGTGGTACATTAAGCTGTCTCGCGGTATCTTTCAAGATTTCAACTATCTTGCTATGGTGTTCCTTACTCATTTCTAGTTACTAGTTTTTTATGAAGCCGGGACACATCTCCTAACATCCTTGAAATAGGATCGAGCTACCCATATCTTGGACCACATTCATGAATGGAGACGTCGTCGTCGTCTGATCAAATTCAAAATTCCTGATCAACTTCTTACCCATTGGTTCACCACCTCTTTTTTCAATCAGATTGCAAAAGATATAGCCATGGGGGCATGTGTTACTGAGGAACAGGCCATTTCTTGTGCCCAGTACCTTGATTTAGTGTATTCTCAATCGGGCATTTTGTATGATATCTTGACTGATGCCCCACGACCTGGGACTTCTAAAGCACCGACCACCCCATCCGTCGACAGCGTTATTGGTTCCATGTCTCAAACTTCACGTAAGTCTTCCAACACTGGGAAGCAAAAATCAAATTCTTCCAATGATTCTACTTCTCAGCCTCCCTGGATTCTGGAAAAACCTCAAAGGTCAATGCCGTTCAGGCCAATCCTGCAAATAAGATATCCAAGGGGAAGAAGAAGGGCTAATTCAAGGCCAAAGCCGATGCCCCAAAACCAAAGTCGACTAAACCTCGTGTTGATGATGGTTCACAGCGCAAGTTGAAGTATCCCTGTCTGATTTTTGATGAGGAACACTACACTAAAGATTTTCCTAGATGAGCTGAAGTTAGTAAATTTCTCAAAGGCACTAAGGGAACTCTGACTGTCCTTAAAGAACCTTTTCTATCTCAGCAAACACAGATGGTTGAGCAACCTGCGCCATCTGCACCATTTGGCTCTCAAGTGTTCATGATGAATGGTTCTGCACCCATTTCCATCGCTACTCGGTCGAAATATTATACTGGATCACGTCAGGCAGCTGGGAAAGAGATCGTTGATGGTTGTCCTCCCCCACTTGCCTCTAGTCCTCTTGAGATTGAAAGGCCCACTGTTGAACCCATTGTACGACCACCTTCTAAAGGTGTTCTCCAGAAATATTCTTATAATCCTAACGCTCGTGCTACTCAACATTACAGTATTGTTGAGGATTTAACACAGGCACCATCCTCGATGTTCATGTTAGAAGTGCTTCAGATTTGTCTGTATCAACGGAAAGTGTTATTATCTACTATCGGCAGGATTGATCCTGTTGATTCTAGCCTTCTCTCTTTCGACATAGAGAACTGTTTCCCCCGACTTCCACACCAGATTGCGCTTGTCATGCAAGTCGTCATTAATGGTCTCAACATCCATAAAGCCATTGTGGATGAAGGTGCATCAAATTGTTTCATGTCATTTACTTGCTGGAAGGCTATTGGCTCTCCAGCCCTAACTTCGTCACCCAATGCCCTTGAGGCATTTGATGGAAGGGAATCGAAACCCTTGGGTGCTCTCGCCAGCTTTCCAATCACACTACAAGGAAAAATGGTCAATGTTGAATTAGAAGTAGTTGAGGCTAAACTCAATTACAATCTTCTACTCCGTCGCAGTTGGACTCACACTATGTTGTGCATTTTGTCCACCCTCTTTCATCTTCTAAAATTTCCACATGACGGAAAAATCATTACTGTCGACCAGTTGTCATTCTTTACCTTGTCTTCTGAGAACAACATTCCATACATGGATCAGATTCCTTCTCCCCTCGACAGCATAGGGTTGGGTCTTTTCAAAGACCCCGCCCTCATGGGTGTCTTTCCCCTTCCGCCACCAAATAGCGCTCAAGTTAATATGATCTCTCGATCAGATGACCCGTGGATCATCCCTTTACCTGAACGGTTGATTCATTTGGGGATTCAATGCCGCTTAGTCCAATTGAAATCAATTATTGTGAGCTTGTAGCTGCATCAGATTCTCCCCCTTCAGAAGATGCTCCTTTGAGCATATCTATTGACGTTTATTCTCAATCCCCTTAGTTCGGCGATGCAGATTTGCATGATCCTTTGAAAGAAGTGTTTCCATCTGATGAGGCTATCGTGCAAACAATGTCTCTCAAAGACCTTTCGTGGAGCAATGGGCATCATCATTCCTCATTTATGCCCGACCTTGGGGCGATGTCTAACTATCTTGAGAGTTTTTCCTCTCACTTTCCTTCTCCGCCACTTCAAACGCCTATCTTGACTCACGAAATCTTCTCTGAAGGTAACTTGAGTAATATCACCCAGACGATGCTTATTAACATTTCTATGAAACTGGTAATTGTTGAGAACATCCATGTCAGAATCACTTGTTCTTCCGACGAAGTCCAAGTGTACACTAGCCGCTTTCGTGAATTCCATGATTTTTTTACCTGGTCTTACGAAGAGATTCCTGGAATCGATCCCAGTATTGTGGTGCATGAGATTCCCACCTACCCCGGTGTGAAGCCTGTTCTCTAGCATCTTCATCCAGTGCATCCTCAGAAAGCCGACGCCATAAAACCTGAAGTTGAAAAACTTCTTAAGGCAGGTTTCATTTATCTGATCCCTCTAACAGAGTGGGTTTCTAACATTGTTCCTGTGGATAAGAAGCACGGAAAAATTCATGTATTTTTTGACTATCATGATATTAATCGGGCTTGCCCTAAGGATAACTATCCCACCCCTTTCATCAATCATATCGTTGACAATTGTGCAGGAAGTGAGATTTTTTCCCTTATGGATGGATTTTATGGCTATAATCAAATCAATATTCTCTCATCCGATCAACACAAGACCGCTTTTATCTGTCCTTGGGGAACGTTCACGTATAAGAAACTCCCTTTTGGCTTGAAGAACGTTGGGGCTACATTCCATCACACGATGTCTTATGCCTTTCACAATATTTGTCATATTGTTCAACCATACCTAGATGACCTTTTGGCTCATTCAACTGTGTGAAAAGACCATTCGAACCATCTCCGCCAGATCTTTATTCGCTGTATACACTACAACATTTAGCTCAATCTGCATAAATGCATCTTCTGCGTCAATTCCGGTAGAATTTTAGGGTTTATCATATTCAAAGATGGAATTTTCCTTGATCCGCTTAAGGTTGAGGCTATTATTAATCTCCCCTCTCCATCCTCATTACACCAGCTCCAGAGTCTCTAAGGGAAAGCAAATTTCTTACGACGTTTTATCCCGAACTATGTCGAAGTAGCCAAAGAGTTCAGATGTCCCTTTTTTTTGGGATGATATTGCTCATAAATATTTTGATATGCTTAGGATGTTGCTTATCAATGCTCCTCTATTATGTCCTCCAAATTATCATCGTGATTTCACCCTCTATCTAGCTGCTTCCTTCAGTACGATCGCCATGGTTTTGGTTCAAGATGATGATGACAGTAACAAGCATGTTATTTACTACTTGTCTCGAAACCTTCTCGACCCTGAAATGCGTTATGCACATGTTGAGAAGTTAGCGCTGGTTGCAATCCAGGTTGTCCTGCGTTTTCGTCATTATATCCTTTTACGGATGGTAACCGTGATTTCTGATTGTAACCCCATGACCTATATTCTGTCTCAACAATTGCTGGGGGGAAAATACTCGAAGTGGATTGTTATCCTCCAAGGGTTTGATTTGAAATTCACTACCACCAAATCAAAGAAATCACTCGTTTTCGCTGATCTAATTTGTTCTATCCATGCCGACTCTGCTCCTTATTCTGAGGATCATATGTTGGACGAAACTCTTTTCTTGATTAACACCCTCGATCCATGGTATGGTGATATCATTGTGTATCTCCAAACTTCTACTTTTAGGTCTGATTTGATGAAAGATTCCTGACGTTGCATTCAGCATTAGTCGCAACCTTATCATATTGTCGGAGATACCCTCTATCGTGTTGGAGTTGATTTCGTGCTCAACCAATATCTGACCCTCGACGAAGCTGATAAATTTTTAAATGACTGCCACATTGGCGTCTGTGGGGGTCACATGTCTGGTTATGCCACCGCACAAAAGATCCTTCGTGCTGGCTATTTTTGTCCGTCCATTTTTAAAGACTGCATTGTCGCAGTACGCAAATGCCATGCGTGCCAGATATATCAACGCAAGATGTGTGCGCCACCTATTCCTTTACACCCTATCATTACCATTGGTCCTTTTTCCAAATGGGGCATCGATTTTATGACATGTGACCCTTGCTCGGCCGGGGGGCATGCCTATATCATCGTTGTCGTCGATTATTTTACAAAATGGGCTGAAGCAATGCCTACACTAGCTACGAACGATAAGACAACGGCGCAATTCATAATCAATCATGTCATTACTTGGTTTGGTGTCCCTCAAGCCATCGTTACCAATCATGGTTCACATTTTCGGGACTATATGATGGCAGAGCTAACGTCTAAGTTGAGTCTGCGTCACGACAGCTCAACGCCATATTACCCTCAAGCTAACGACCAAGTTGAATTCGTAAACAAAGTGCTCATTACGATGCTTCAACGAACAATTGGGATCCATAAATCAAATTGGAATCGCATGTTGTTTTCAGATCTATGGGCTTACCAAACTTCGATTAAAAGTGCAACCGGATTCACCCCGTTTCAGTTGGTGTACGGTCTGGAAGCTACCCTTCCGATTGAGTGTGAAATTCCTTCACTCAAATTAGCTGTGGAATTACTGCCTAATACTTCACCTCAGGAAGAGCGTCTCCTTTATTTAGAGATATTGGATGAAACTTGTCGCTTAGCTGCTTTGGTCATCGAAGCACAGAAGAAGCGAGTCAAAGCTCACTTTGACCAAACAGTTTTCCCTCGTTCTTTTATCGAAGGCGACCTCGTCCTCTTGTACAACCAATCTCATGACAAGATAGGGGCAAGTAAATTCCGACCCATGTGGCATGGGTCCTACATCATCAAACTTTTGTTACAGAATGGGGCTTATGAGCTTATTGATTATGAAGGTTATCCCTTAGCACAACCCAGAAATGGGTTGTATCTGAAAAAATATTATGCTTGAGTCAATCATGCATGATATGTGTACATAGGTGATTTTTTCATTTTTGTGCATGTTTAGGTTTGATGTGCTTTGTAAGCTTTTTTATGCTTATTGGGTCTTTCTAGTCATGTAGATGTCTATTGCCCCTTATGTTGGTTTCATGGATGGTGCTTCCCGTAGTACCAGGAGCTTGTCTTCAGTAGTCTGGGTAATTCATAATCCTACTGGTGAGTTGATTAATATACAAGGTATCTGTCTAGGAAAAAAAACAAACAACGTCGCTGAATATAGTGCTTTTGTGGAACTATTAACCGAGGTAGTTAACCTCGGCATACGCACATTCCTTATAAATCTAGATTCACAGCTTGTTGTTATTAAACTTAACAGTCATTATTCAGTCTGAAACTCATGCATTTTGAGATTGTATTTATGTATTTGTTTGCTTGGAAGACATTTTGATTTCATCACATATCAACATATACCAAGACGAATGAATACATTAACTAATGCAGTGGCTAACATTGTATTAGATAGACATTTGTGCAATTTATAAAACATCATCATATGTAAATAGACCCATGTAGAAAATAGATGTATATATATATATATATATATATATATATATATATATATATATATATCTATTGTTTGCAGCATGTACATCTTAGAAATCCAAAGAAATATATATGTATGTTTCGGTTACATCCCAAGACAACATGTCTCTTAAAAATATGTGGAAATAAAAATCCTAGGTGCTTAATCAACGTGGTGCTCATGATAGCATGTCACCGCCCATACCAACCACCTTAGCAAGTGGTGGATATGATTCGGCACCCCTACAGTAAGCCTCTGGTAGGCCCGAGGAACATCATCAAGGCGAGCATAGTCTAGGATCCCACGGGCGATCCCCTATATATTTTGTACTATCTCCTCCTCGCTGCCCTCACCATGAGGATCGAAATCGCGAGGAGTTTGCCTCGCTATTGGCGACATAGCTGCAGGCCTCTCTAGGCCAACATCTAAATACGTGTAAGGTTAACTGTTAGAACATGCATATATACCAAAAAATCATAAACTCATGAAAATAAATAATGATTCTCACCTAACTCTTCATCCTAATCCTCTCCCTCTGGGAGCAGGAGGTCTGGATCACCGATGAAGTTTGTACCAGAGAAAGGCCAGTCCTCCACAAAAATCAGCTGTCGACGGAGCCAATCAAAAAATTCTAGCCTCCAAGACATCTGTTGGCCACCCCCTACTCTAGGCATTAGTGTAGTCCATCGGGCCATCCATGGTTCTCTAGGTGGTGGCATCGAGACAATGACCTCCTAATGCTGGAATATCGGTAGTTGTTCCAAGAAGAATGATACCAAAATGGATCCATACCCAAACTGCTTCAGTTTGGTCTTCGTTCACTTGGTTAGTTGTTGCTTAATGTTAATAGTCATGGCCTCTGCCCAATTGTAGAGGGTCGAGGTCAGGCAGTCTATGAAAAGAAGCAGTTGTGTCTTTGTGGCCTCATGTGATGCTTACGATCCTACAGCCCGCGTGATAGTGTACAACAATACTTTTAGTGCCAGATCCAGGATGGTTTGGATGTCAACCTTCTCGCTCCCTGTTCCTTTTCATGCCCCTCGGCACACTCTTTCGATCACCATCCCTATACTCTCCCCAGAGGGACGGGTACTAGTCAACATAGGGACTTCACCCCTCCGCGACAATCCTGTGATAAAATACACATCAGAGACTTTGAGTTTGAGTTCCTGATCTCGAAGCACAAAATTTTCTTGTTCTTCATCCCAGATGCTTATCAGATACTGAAGCAATTATTGCTGAGCCCGGAGGCATAGTGTTAGGAAGAATTTCTTTAGCCCACAATCTCTGAGGGCGTCCATGCATCGATCATTCTCCATGGCAAGTTCATCTTCCTCACTATTTTCCCTCTCTTTCCACTCAATCACCATTCTTTATGCTTGGTACTTGCACACATTGTTCATATAAGCATTGTTAGTCTACTTGGGCATCGAAATTTGCAAGAAATTGACTTCATTTTCCTCAAATTTATGCAGATTTTTAGGTTGCGTGGTTGGCACGACTATTTTGCAAACAGTCGCACCAATGGGCGCGCCCTCTGTGTAAAAAGGGAGCGATTCGTGTGGGTCCGTGCCCGAAACCCGCGCTAACTGCGATGCCCTAATTTTGACAAATCCTCTCCTAAAAGAATCAAAATGACAAATACATGTAATGAAATTTAGCTTAAAATATGGAAAATGGTGTCGGCTCTTACCTAAGACTGACGAAATCAAGATTGGTTCACTGGATCACTCGCAATCGTCGCCACAAGCTTGCAAAGAAAATGGGTCATTGTTGCTCCACAAAGAGGTAAATGTGAAAAGTAAATCATTTTTACCACTTATGGCATTTTATAACTTTTCAAAGTTTTAAATTAGGTTTTAAAACATATTTTTCGATTATTTTATCATATTATTTTCGAGAAATCGGTTTTACACACGTCTTTTGTGCAGTGACAGGTTTTCACATGGTTATGATGAAGAAACGAGTTGTATTTTATACTTTTTTGGACTCGGTAAAAACACGAAAAAGTCCCTACTGGAGTCATCTTTCAGCTCTTTTCTGACTCTCTAAAACTGAAAATATTGCCGAGACGCTTGTCATTTTGAACTCATTAAATGGCTGCGAAATGATATCTACCTAGTATACGTTTACCTCTTTTTCGGGCTGGGATAGATTATTTATGAAAAAGGAATACCTTAGCTTATCGCAACTAAGAGGTTCTCTCGGATGTTGTTTTCTACCTTTTCAGATCTGAGAGACTATTTACGAAAAGGGCCTTGCTAGAGTTTTCTTTTCCGCTTTCTTTTCAAACTCTCTAAACATGAAAAGATGTTGATTTCTCCCTTTGTTAGACTCGTTAAAAAATGATGACATCGGACTTCATCATTATGATGTTACTCGAGTTCCTCCTTCCTAGGGCTCATAAAATTTACTAGGTTGGATTTGTCCGAAGGACAAACTTACATCACAAGAATATGCTATCCCCTTCAAGCTTGTTTACAAAAATAATTGGGGTACTTTCCAGAAATGGTGGAGGGAAATGGAACCAAAATTTAGTCGGTAGTATGTCACTCTTGAACATGGCACCTGTCTACATTCGTGTCATGTTGGGTACCTCTCACTTCGTCATTCATTTGCTTCCATGGGTTTTGGTAATCTCTTTTGACCACTCATCTTCTCTTTGCCACGTCACCAAGACCTCAGATCCCTTGATGTCAAATACTGCCAAATCCAGTGTCGTGCCACCGATATGTTCAAGAGAATTTTTGCCTCTGCAATTTTCAACCTCCCTTTGATTCTTTGTTGGTATTAATATGCAAATCATCATATTCCTCTGTCTCATGTCAATGATGTGGGAAACATCATAGCCCTCCTTCGATCAAGTCGCTTCCTATCGACTTCAGCTCATTTTCCAGGAAGTTGATCCAGAGACTCCCTTTGGGTACCTTGGAGCCTGCATGCCTTAATGGTAGGTTCTTTGCTTTCGTCGCAAGGTTCACATCATTGGCCTTTGACCGGATGATTCTGCGGGTGTTCGATGCCAGATCACTGTTCACATTCTGTGGATTGTACCTTTTGTACCTTGAAATTCATTGTCATTATTGGTGGTTTCTCTCGCATTTGTTAATAGCTCTCATTATTGGCTGGTAATCAAAAGATGTTCCTACATGTTTGAATTCAAATTTTCTATTCACATGCTCGAACTTGTACTTTTTTCGGGTCAGGATGGAGTACAAGACCCTGGGTTTTGTCTGATGAAATCTAGGCTACGGGTTCTTTGTGGATTACTATGACTTTTTATATGAATCTTCTGATTAGATGGATACGACCATACCTGAGTTTATTTTTTGATCCTTATTTATGGATGGCTACGTCCATATCTCGGATCTCACTTTTTATGTACTCTATTATGGATGGTTGCGCCCATACCACATATCATGTATCAGAGATATTAGTTTTATTTGTACTTGCAGGTTTTTCGACAACAGTGTTTGGGTCGAACATGTTCTCATAAAGCATTTCACCCCTCCCACTCTGTTGGACCTCATGCTTTAGGGGGCATCTGTTATACAAAATTTTGCCACCGTCCCTGCAATCCCTCGTCCTGCATATTGGAGGGTCATCCCCGTGACTTGTGAACAGTGTCATACTCTGCAAACACCTTCTTTGCATCGTTCTGCATATTAAGGACATCATTTCTATTGTTGGACATTTCCTCAAAAAAGGACACAAAACCTATGTTTTGGCCTTGGCGTGGATAGCCAGTTCACCCCTCGCGCTGATGTGGAAGATTTGCACTAGAGCCCGCGCCACCTAGCACTCTGTCTCAGTACAGCCCCTACACCAAGCTATTTTAGGAATGTTTTTTAAAAAATTAGAGGCGGAAGTTTCCTTCTAACTACTTGAAGGATGAGTCAATGGAAGTGGTTAAGTTGATCAACCACGAATCTCTCTCTTTAGGCAGTGGTTTTCACCTCCCATGGAATACTCCTTAAAGATAGGCCTCCCTTCCATAATTATAGGGATCCTAACCTCTCCCTCTCCCTCTATATAAACATGCCTTCTTCCTTTATGAAAGCTAGCTGAACATATAGCCAAGGAGCTAAACTTGGAGAAGAATACTATAGCTGAGTAATCGTTATTGAGAAGGTAGAACCAAGGAGAATTTCATAGAGAGAGTCCCATCCAAATTCCCGATGAGTCTTTGTGAGATGTGCTCCGCTTAAACCCTGTTGGAGGATACTGCAACATCGAAGCTTGGTTGTACTCTTCCTTTCATTTATTAATATACTCGACTATGGTGTTGGTTCCATCATTGTGTTATGTTTTTTATGTAATGCAATTGATTTAATCCTCTTCAACTGACTGATAGTCACGAATGTGAATTAGTATGTTGTATATTGTCATTGTTTCTTGTGTGTGTGTAGCTGTCCGAGCATGAAAGCGGGCGGATCGTGATCAATCAAACCAGGAGCAAGGAGCGAGCCACTCTTTTCGACGAAAACAATAGCATAGGACCTTCGGTAAGTTATCTATCGAATCTCCATCCATTCATTAACTAGGCATCAATATTATAGCTTGTCTTGTTTGTGGCTAGACCCACTCTAGGGCTAGTGGGATCGCCTTTGTTCACAGAGGGGATTTACCTCACCAACACCTTTAAGGTTGTCTGAAGTAACATCTCTATCTGAAGTTGTATTTGATTCTTTAAAGCCCAAAACTATTTTATCATCCATAGAATCCAATTCAAAGTCAGATTTTTATAGGAAGGTTTGGATTCAATTTGATAAGCTTCAAAAATTTGCAAACCATCTCCAATATACCTTTGTGAAAGCTTTCATACAATATCAGCAAGAGCTCTTGTTCGCTGGTCCTCTTTCAGTTTCATCCATCCATACTGCTCCTTCTACATCATCTACTCTCCCTCCTATACAAACACCTTCTATAACAACACTTCCTATTGTACCTATAAGCTTACCTCCTACAACAACCATGGCTATATTTTCTCCATTGGTTATGCTAGGTCAGCTCATTGATTTACCTCAAAATTATGGACAAAGGCTTCCTCTCTTTGACGGAACCACTGATGTTACAGCAAGGCATCACATTGATAAGATCACTGATTTCATAGATTTAGAAGAAGTAGACAACGATGATGCTAAGAAAAGAATCATTACTTAAAGTTTCTCAGGAGAAGTAAAGAAATGGTTCAGAGCCTTCGTTGTTGGTTCAATGCATAATTCACAACAGTTGACATATATTTTTCTTAACAAATGGGAGGAAAAGAAAAATCCACTTCAAATATTGGCTATATAGGGGAATTTTGAGGTCTAAAATGGGGCTCCTAAGAAAAATATAAGAAAAAAAAAGTAAACTTTATAAGAACCAATAGGATTCAAGATGATGATGTCAACCATGAGGGATGATTCACCATTTTTGGAGTAAAAAAAGTAAAAAATATTAAAAAATAATAAAATAATAAAACTACTTTTTCAACTTGTATTTTCAACTTATATCCCTAAGGTTTTACTCAAATTTGGAGCGGGAGTACTCATTGGATGCAAAATTTAATTCCTCATCCAAGGAGTACCTATGTTGCATACTTTTGATGGACCTTGCTACACGAAAAATGAGAAATACATGAAAAAATGTGTTTATAATCACGTTTTTCATGTATTTCTCATTTTTCGTGTAGCAAGGTCCATCGAAAGTATGCAAAATTGGTACTACTTTGATGAGAAATCGAAATTTTCATCCAATGAGTGTTTCTGCTCAAAATTTGAGTAAACCTATAGGGTATAAGTTGAAAATACGAGTTGAAAAAACATTTTTTCCTTTTTTCCCTCTTAAATTTGATGATGTAATCAAATCTTCTTTTATTATATCCACTATTATTTTATAATTTCCTTAGGAGGCTCATTTGATACCTCAAAATTCCCGTAATGGAGTATCATTCAATGAAGATAAATCCTAATTAGTCAGTCCAAGACTATACCACCCGCTTCAATAATGTATACAACTAGATTCCCGCCAATATCAAACCTCCACCTGATTTGGCCTTGTTGCACTATCTAGATTCTTTTGACACGGACATGGCATATCATCTTAGAGAAAGGAATCCTACCTCATTAGAGGAGATGCAAAAAAATGCTATCAGTGTTGAAGCTAATCTTCTGATCAAGAAGTCAAAAAGTAAAGTGGAAAAGAGAGTCACAATAAAGGAAGAGCAATCAAGTTCATCTGAAGCAAAGTTGGACAGTTTGATAAGAACCGTAGACAATATGGTAAGTAGAATGTCAATTTCAGAAAGGCAACAAGATAATCAAGTTTGGAATCCTAGCTTCCAAGGATAGCAACAACAACCACATTTTAGGATTAAGTAGAGAGAATAGAGAGCTCTAGATCAACAAGCTCAAAAA
The DNA here is from genome assembly GCA_034641835.2 of Pinus albicaulis. Lineage (NCBI taxonomy): Eukaryota > Viridiplantae > Streptophyta > Pinopsida > Pinales > Pinaceae > Pinus > Pinus albicaulis. The sequence continues at coordinate 591,604,638 of CM076570.1, forward strand.
AAAATCCAGACTGCACTGCAGCAGAACTATGCCCAAGCACTAGAAGATGATGATGATATTGTTGAAGAAAGCCTTCTCTTTTCAAAATATCATGGACCTATTTATCTTACAAAGGATTATGAGTATATCAAAGAAACTTATGTGCCATATGATCATGAACTTGTACTTGAAAATGATGATGGGTTGGAAGTCTGATCCGATGACTATCAAAGGGGGTATCTAAATTCTCTCAACTCAATGCAAATAAAATACACTTTGAGAAACCGAGATGTTCCTATCACTCCTACTCAAAATAGGACAACTCAACAAAAAGATACTCAGCCCAAACAAACTCCCCAAGCTAGTCCAAACAAGGAGAAGGAGTCAGCTACCATAGATCAGAGCAAGAAAAGTGAGCCATCTACAAGTACATCAAAGAAGGATAAAGAAGTGAAAAGGAAGGAAACTCCAACAAAAGAGTAGCCTGAGGGAGCCATTTTTTACTAAACTCGTACAATTTTAATATAAATTTCATATAAACTTGGGAATTTCACCCAAACAAATCAGTTTTATATGGATTTATACTTTTTTTATGATATTACCTATTACAATGTCTTCAAAGGCCTGCTTAGGTATTATGGAACTAAAATTTGGATCTAGACCTGGTACAGTTATGGTACCCATCACTTTGGAAACATAAAAATCAATTCCATTTCTATCAAGTACACAAATTTTACTTGTAAAATGCAAGAAAGAGTTGGTTGGTCCTTCAACTAGTAAATGCTCCTATAAAGGCATGACCTTTTTAGAGGAAAAGAAAAATTTTCAAATATAGGAAGAATATTTGTTTGGATTTGAAGGGAAACCCTTAGAGATTCCTATTTATTTCTATGATATTCATGGAGGAAGTGTGCCAACAATACAAAATTTGGGCATATTTCTTTAATGAAAAAATGAGAACCAGTTCATACCTATACATATTAAATTCAACAACTTGAGATCAAAAATATTTCCAATATTGATGAATATGTTGCTTATATTTGGAGATTTTTAAATTGAATGAATTAGATGAAATTGATGGTTTTAACCTTGAAACTATTTTTTTGGTTCTTCTTACTTCTATTGGATATGGTGTGCTATTTTGAGAAAAAACATGTGGAAGGACAAGGAGAGTATAAGGTTTTTTTAATACCCCTTAGGGATTTCATGAAGATATCAATTCCTTACATAGTAACAATAAGTAATTAAAAAAACATGGACACTTTGTTATGAGTGCTGGCTCTACCCCACAATAATCCAAAAAATGTACTTCTATATGTTATGCTAGAAGTCAATCAACAAGAAAATAACTAAGGATAAATGGTAGTGGTAGTGTGGGAGAAGGTGGTGATGGAAATCACCCTAAAATCAATTTGGAAAAGACTCGTGTTGTTGGAGTAAGTTCAAAGAGAGACAAAAATAACACTTGAGGTAATATTAAGCTTTACCCAAGGTATTGAATATTTAATTAAAGGTTTTTATGACATCAAAAAAATTACAAAAATACTAGACTAGGTTGAAAAGAAAGTTCTTGAAAGCTAGTCTATTGCCGATGAGTTGACTTGAGAAGAGACTATTTATTTAGAAGTTGAATTAGTTATATTGCATCATGTAGTGTGTGACGAGAGTTCTAAGAAAAATATAATTTGAACTAGTGAATTTGAAAATAAGTAGGTGGTTGATAAGATAAACATAAAAATTGATGTGAAAGGAATAAAACCCCACAAATTGTTTGAATTCCATCAAGAAATTAGAGATGAATTTTCTAATTAAAATTTCAAACAAGAGATGGAAAATATAGTGTTAAAGAACATAATAAAAGAATTGGATATGGCTTTGTATTTTTTTTTTTTAAGTTAGGAACTTTGCATTACGTCAAATGAGGATTACATATACCAAAAACTTTATGCTACTAGTGCCCGAAGGTAAAAATTTCAAAGACTTGAGATTGTTAAGACCTTCTCTAACTAGAGTATATTGTAAATAATACATTGACATGAGAAGACAAAAAACACTACGAGAGCTGCAAATAAAAAACCAGTGATTCATAATAACTATTGGGAAGAATCTCCAGGAATCCATGCTAGTTGGTCATTACCCTCATTCGAGGAGAAGGTGATGTTGGCTGATATCTTGGGTAGAACAGTCAACTTGTGGTCTATACTATCAATTTTTTCCTCCAGCTCTACTAATATGATATAATGCTCATGTTGATTCCTCTTGGACCTCCCTATGTTACATGTAATATTCAAATTACATTGAACCTTGTTCCATTTGTGCTACGATCAACAAAGTGATGAGAGTGCATGCAATGTGCCAAGCATAATGGGAGTTTCAATCCCCTTTCATGTGAGCTAGCATCTTATTAAGGTGGAGGAGGGGTGTGGTGGGGGGAGGGGGGTGTGACACCCACTCCTAGGAACCCTCCTTAGGGGAGGCTAATTTATTACCTAAGTCATTATTCCCTAAACCTGTATCTATCATTAAGTGAAGTCAAGTTTCTAAGGACATGCCAGAAAGTATTTCAAGGATTATAGTAGCCTAAAATCTGTTAAGAAAATCTGATGGTACATATTTGATAACCTAATTAAAAGGATTAACATAATATTTGAACTAGGGGAAGTAGCTACAAATTCAACTAATTTTTCCATTGGGATTAATTATCTCATAAAATATTTTGAAAGGGACTTAAATATTATTTAAGAAATTTATAGATATTTTTTAAAGGTTGCATAGATAACTATTAGGAGTTCATATCTAGTGTGATATTTTGACTTTGATTCCTAAGTTTAAGATTGCAAGTGTGCAATTCCTTTTATCCACATGATTTTAAATGAAATTATCTATTAAAGTTCTCTACAAAATTATTCCATGAATATTTCCATCTATCTAAATTTTTGGTTCTTTACTTTTTAGTGTGTTGAAAACTTGATAGTATTTAACTTTATTCATGTTATTTGAATGTTGTATCATATCATTGTGAATATTCAAATATTTCTCCTATATTAGGCCTTTTATTTTCTCTATTATGTGATTTTATATTTGTGAATATGGTTAGGTCTAATTGTGTGTTGATTCTAAAATATTTATTTGAACTATTTGAAAAAAATTAATCAATGTGATAAACTGATAAAGTTTGAATTTAAATTTAGACCCGGGCATGGCATATCATCTTAGAGAAAGGAATCCTAACTCATTGGAGGAGATGAAAAAAATGCAGTCAGTGTTGAGGCTAATCTTCTAATCAAGAAGCCAAAAAGTAAAGTGGAAAATAGAGTCACAATAAAGGAAGAGCCACCAAGTTCATCTGAAGCAAAGTTGGATAGTTTGATAAGAACCATAGAGAATATGGTAGGTAGAATGTCAATTTCACAAAGGCAACAAGATAATCAAGTTTGGAATCCTAACTTCCAAGGATAACAATAACAACCACAGTTTAGGATTAAGCAGGTAGAATAGAGAGCTCTAGATCAACAAGCTCAACAAAAAATCCGGACTCCACTGCAATAGAACTATGCCCAAGAACTGGAAGATGATGATGATATTGTTGAAGAAAGCCTTCTCTTTTCAAAAGATGAGGGACCTATTTTTCTGACAGAGGATGATGAGTATATCAAAGAAACTTATGTGCCATATGACCATGAACTTGTACTTGCAAATGATGATGGGTTGGAAGTATGATCTGATGACTATAAAAGGGGGTATCTAAATTCTCTCAGCACAGCGCAAAGACAATACACTTTGAGAAACCGATATGTTCCTATCACACCTACTCAAAAGAGGAAAACTCAGCAAAAATATACTCAGCCCAAACAAACTCCCCAAGCTAGTCCAAACAAGGAGAAGGAGTCGGCTACCATAGATCAGAGCAAGAAAAGTGAGCCATCTACAAGTACATCAAAGAAGGATAAAGAAGTGCAAAGGAAGGAAACTCTAGCAAAATAGTAGCTTGAAAAATGGGATACCATCATGAAAGAGGTAGAGAAACAATCTAACTTTTTTAGCTTAGAGAGTAAAATTTATAAGTTAAAGGTGTCGATTCCTCTCACTAATATTGTTAAGAACGATAGATATAAATATCAGATTTCCAAGATGTTGAAAGTAGATCACAAGACTGTTGTAAATCAACAAATGAATGTTCAATAATATGCTCAATTACCTTTACTTGCTGATTAGCAAGAGGAATTTGTTATTCAATTTGATCTTTTTCAATTGAGACAACACAGTGTTGATGTGTTCATCCACAAGATCTTAAATAACCTGCTAAATTTCACTTATGTCCCCTACTTTATCAGGTTCAGGATGTTGAATTTCTTCCTTCACCTTTAGCTGATCAGTTTGTTTTGCTATTGCAAGAATTATTTCCTGTGGGGAAACTTTATGAACATCTACACAACATACATCATATGTTTCTTCTTGGGGGGAAGCCAATTCAAGAAAGGATTCTACTTTTTGTTCATGATGTTGAAAAGGATTTTCATCTAAAGCCTCTAGTATTTCATCGTTCGTGAATTGATCATCATCATACTGATATTACAAATATTGAATAAAAATTTCAAAATTATCACAGTAGTTTTGAATAAGCAACAAAGATGGAAAATGTTATTTGTATTTGTCCTAAAATATAGTATGAAAATTCTTTAAAGAACGTATACTAGTAGCTCGTAAATTTTCATACCAAGATCTAACCTTTTCCTCCAAAGTTGCCATAAAAATTTTCATAAGACAATCTTCATGAAATTTGACTTTAAGCTTATGTATGTGCATATGAAACCTCAATAAATGTACAACAACATCACCTCTTTTTTTATCTTTAAACAATGGAAGATAAGTTAACCAATCAACCTTAGGCATGGAATTTGGAAAACTTGGAATTCTTGATATGTCCATAGGAGCATACCAGCGTTGTATTCTTGAACTTCTTTAGAAAAAAATCAACAATAGAATGGAGTCACCATGTGCTCTACAATTCTGGATTATTTGACAATGGAGTCACCATGAAAACTTTGAAGCTCTGGATACTTCAAACATGGAGTCACCAAGTGAATGATTCAACCTTCTTGTGTCTAATCACTTTTCACCATCAGTAATCAGATCTACAACATGATCTGATCCCTACATTGTTATGAAAAAATCTCTCTAAACTTCATAATTTTCCCCTTCTTGGAAATAATTTTCAAGATGAAATATTACTTAAAACATCTCAAATATAATAATCATCAGCGATAATCAAGTGGCCCTATAAAAATTATAGGACCCTAACAGTTCCCACATATTCATGAAATCTTCGTTGGCACTCATGACCCTTTTCCATTGATGTCAAAGGAAGAATAAGAAGCAATAATATCAAACAAAAATTCAAAGGGAGAGATAATGAAGACATGAAAGAAGAAAATACAAAGAAGAGAAGCAATAGAATCAATTAAAAGTACCTAGCAACGTGCCAGGGGAAGTTTGGAGTTTTGGACTCATTACCATTAATGACCATCAATGTCTAGCAGTGTTGCCATCAATGACAAAGGAGGGGATTTTTGCACATAGTGTTGTCATTGATGAAAATAAGTGTCATTAATGTCAAAATGGATTCCTATGAAATAAATTGTATCATCCATGAAGCAGTATAACAACCTAATAAGTTGCATGCCCTCATCAAGTGAAGTCAAATATTTTTGAGGTTTATTGATTTTTTTGTGAAATTATGATGCCCTAATTGTTGATTTTCTAATGCAATTAGGGTTAGTACAATATTTATGAAATTCTAATAATTATTTGTGATGTAGATATTCTTTTATCTTATTTCAATATATCATTCAGCAATTATAATTCATAAATTCAACAGTAGAGATCACAATGCACAAAAGAGAGACAAGATTTACCCTAGGAAAACCCATTACAGGGAAAACCAAACAATATTTTCAATAGAGAATTATTTATATTCAATAAGAAACCCAACTAGACCTATGATCAAACCTGGTATTCTCCTCTAATTCATGTCTCCCAAATTGATCTTGCATTTTATTTTGGCTTCATCGTCTAGAGATTTCAGCCTACTAGCAGTTGTCCAATAGCCTAGAATTTCGGCCCCCAGAAACTACCCAATAACCAAGAAAAATTAGGCTCCCCTACAATATAATTCCTACAAATAGTGTGAATCACATAGAGATACTTCTATCCACACATGCAAGTTGATGATAGATGAGAGACAGAAACTCAACCTTCATCCTTTGTCCTTCTTCGTCCTTCTTGACCTCCTTCCCTTGCTCAGAAGTTGTATTGAGTGAGGAATGCAAATATACCAAATAAAGAGCTCAAGTTTCATTTATATAGTAGCTTATATAGGGTGAATAGATGTGTCCCTTGTATGGGGCTGACTTGTCACCTTTTAGATCCAAAATTTACATTTTAGAAATTCAAATTTACATCTTTTAAAAGTTGCAATGGCACTTTGACTCAAAATAAATCTATTTTGACTCAACCATTTATAAATATGATTTACAATGATAAATATAATTACATCAAGTGACCACAATTACATTATGAAGACCAACCATAGTTACAAATTCAATAATACCTCTTAACTAGTGAGGTATTCATAATCTCTGTCATATATGCTCTCAGATTGAACAAAATTCTCTAAAGAAAAAGTTATCCATTATTGTCAAAATCATCATCTATAATCAGAATTTGCTAGCGTCCATATCAAGGGTGATACCAAACCCATGGAAATGTCATCAACATATCAGGACTCACTCCTCCAAAGTGATCGGTCCTCAAATCCCATGGCCACCACCTAGGACAAAATATTGAGACCCTCAACTAGCAAGAACTAACTCACCCTTCTTGATGAGAAATATGGGCCAAGACCTCACTCAACCCCTATCTGGTTGGTGATCATGTCTAAATTTTGAATAATACCTCACTCCACCCTATTCGTTGTGTGATAAAGGTCTAAGAACTCACTCCACCCTTCATGTGTGATCAGGTGCTCAAAATTATGTTCAAAAAAGAAATTTGTCAAAATGGCGTGGAACCTAAACAACTGCGTAGATATCGTTGTTATGAATCCGGTGCAACTCCTTTCATGGAAAAATGACACCGTATGCTCCCAGAAATGTGTTCTATCTGTTTTTTCAAACATATAATTCTTTTTGAAAAAAAAATGCAGGATAGCCCAGTCAGTATTTTGTACTACTGACTGGGCATGTCCAGTTGGCATGTTGACTGGTCAAAGGTATTTCCTTCAGTGAATCAGGTGGTGCCAAGTGGCACGATTTCAGTGGTTCTATCATGGCCAATTTTTATTGGTTAATTGATGGCCAACCACACATTGCCACTTGGCCCAACCGGATGCCACCACATGGCAGCACAGGAGGCCACCAAAATTTTTGGGTGGAGGTCAAACCACAGCCCACTGGGGTTGAACACCTGAGCTCATCGCCAGCAACATAAGTCTTTACCGCTACACCACAATTGCTCCTTATTAAATATATGTCTAGAAACTTATGTTATGGTGTATGTATGGCGAAGGTGGGGGAAGGGGCCAGGGCTTAGCCCTGACCCCCCTTATGTTTCAACATGCGACCTCAGCTGGAGACCAGGGGTGCGGTGGAGCCGCCCACACAGAGCATCATCCAAACTGCCAATATGACACCCATGCGACGAACATTCAGTGGTTAATAAGCCGCCTAAATTTTTATATTAAAAAAATATTTTCGACACCAATATATATTGATTCAAGTTTAATTTTAAGCGTTAGTGGAAATATTAACGGTCTAACAATTTTTCCTGGAATTCCATAAAATTGTCACTTCATTAGCCAAAAATGGGACAAAATTGTAGGACCAGTCCATATTTTGGGGAAATTTTGGAGCGGTTTGCAGGAAAACTAGGGAGGCTCATAACTTCTCCATTTTTTGACCTATTTCGGAACAGAAAGAAGCTAGACATGCATTTTTGGGCATTCTGGAGCTAATGGAATATGCTTTGAATCCATTTGAGCATTTTAAATGTATGTAATCATTGTTTTGAGCATAATGAAATAGGGCCAAGCCATTGGAAGCTGGAACAAGGAGACGTAGCCCAAGCAGGGTGAACTCCTTCATCATCTGATTTTTTGTGGTTATTATTATGGTGCATTTGTCTATTTTTTCGATATATTTAAAATTTTATTTACATGCTTTATGCGTTTAAAATTTAGCATAAAAAATCTCAAAAAACTCATTTTAAACACTTGTAATTTTCAAACCCTCAAGCACAATTTGATTAAGATCTCATACAGATCAAGTTTGGTGTCAGAGCTATGTTTAATTTGTTGCTATGAGGATTTAATTGTTTGCAAGTGTATGTGATGCTTACAAGGTTGAAGCTCAAGAGAGGAGAAGGAAATTTGGTGGTTGCAAGTCCTCAAGTCAGGTCAAGGATAAGGAGAGCAAGTTTTCCTCAAGTTCCACCACATATTCTTCCCCAAATTGTAGTTGAAGCTTCAACAAGAATATCTCATGAAGGAGGAACTGATAACATGTCAGATGATGAAAATACTTTCAGAAAATATTTCTTTTACATGACTGAAATTGTCAAGGTTCTTTATGAAGAGAGGACTTCAAGGTTGCAGGGTGAAATTTTCAAGCCTTCAAAAGGAGAGGGTTATTTTGGAGGAAAAGGAGCAGATGATGACAAGCCTTCAAAGGGAAATAGTGACAAACCACCCTCTTCTCCACCATCATATTCACCTCCATCCTCATCTCATCTTCTTCCTCTTCCACAACCATTGTTACTGAAACACCTCCACATATCCCAAGGGTGCATAGTAAAAATCCCTTATTAAAACTTGATATAAAATTCGAACTGCCTATGTATAATGGTGAAGTTAATGTTGAAAGACATTACAATTGGTTTTTTCAACTTGAATTTTATTGTAGGATCCAAAACATCAAAGATGGTGACACAAAGATTCAGTTGGCTTCATTGAGGTTGGAAAGTGCTGCTTTGATTTGGTGGGAAGCCAAAACATAAGAGGATTGAAAAAGTATGGTAAGGTATCCACCTCTTGGATAGATTTTATTTCTACACTTAGAAGAAAATTTTATCCATTATCTTATATGCAAAAGTCTATTATGGGTTGGCATAATTTTAGACAACTAAAGGGTCAAAGTGTGCAAAGCTACACTCAAGAATTTAGGAGAAGATGCTTGATATTAGGTGTACATTTGAATTCACAATATAATTTATTGAAATATATTTGGGGTTTACACATTTATTTATGACATACTATCCTTATGTTTAATCCTACAAGTTTAGAATAAGTTTGTGTCCAGGAAACTCATCTTGAAGCAAGAGGGAAAAAAATTCCACAAGATGGTAACAAGAAGCCATTAAAAAGTGGAGACAAGGGTAAGAATAAGTTCAAAGGGAAGGGAAATAAGAATGCATCTATCAAAAAGGAAGGAGAAAAACTAACATTTAAAAATTGTTCCAAATATGGTCATGATGAAGCTCATTGTTGGAAGCTTCATCCTAAGATTAAGCCAAAGAAGTTTAACAACAAAGGGAAGAAAAAGACAGCTGCAACTACACAGAATGACTTAGGCTCCGATTTGGGAGATGAAAAAAAATATCACAGGAATGGGAATGAAAGGTAAGGACATAAAAGCACTAGCTCTTCAAGTTTTCCTATTGATACTAAGGATGAGAAAACTAGAATTGAACTTTTCCATATTCAAGTTATTTAAAAGCACGCCAAAATTGATACAGTTTTTTATAGTGTTTCACAAGAAAATTTTATTTTCAAAGAATTAGTCAAGAAAATAAACTTAGAGACCATTCCTCATCAAAGAACTTATACTTTATGTTGGATATGAAATAATTCCAACTTACAAGTTACGAGTAAATGTATCTTTAAATTTGAAATTACAGCAAAATTTCTTGATGAAGTTGAACTTGATGTAGTACCACTTGATATTTCCGGAATTGTGTTGGGAAACCCATATTTGTATGATAGAAAAGCTATTTTCCATCACCATGAAAAAATTTATCACTTGTTCAAATATGGAATAAAGTCAATTGTTAGAGCACATCGACAAAAACTAAATCTTTCACTTCTAAATTCTGGACAAATGAAGAGACTCATTAACTCTAGCAAGAATTATGTGTTGCTAATGGTCAAGAAAAAGAATGATGTTGAAAATGAATATTTTCAAGGTTTTGATTCAAGATTAAAATCTGATTTTGTTGAGGTTGTTAACTAATATTATGAGATGTTTTAGGAGCCAAAATGATTGCCTCCCAAGAGGGGAATCCAACATGAAATACAATTGCAGCAAGATTGTCCTCTTCCTAACATTGGCATGTACTAGATGTCAGTGATGGAAAGTGCGGAAATTAAAAAGAAAATTCAATATTTATTGGACAAAGGGGTCATCAGGCCAAGTACTTCTCCATGCGGGTCACCTATTTTAATGGTGCCAAAGAAGGATGGAACATGGTGCATGTGTGTGGACTTTAGTGTATTGAACAAAATTATGATAAAGAACCATTACCCACATCCTATAATTGATGATTTACTAGATCTATTTAAATATGCAAAGAATTTTACTTAGTTGGACTTAAGGAGTGGCTATCATCAAATTAGAATTTTTGAAGTGACATATGGAAGACAACATTCAAAACAAAGAAAGGTTTGTTTGAATGGCTTGTTATGTATTTTGGTCTTTGCAATGCTCTGGCTACCTTTATGAGTGTGATGAATGATGTATTGAGGCCATTTCTAGATGAGTTTGTGATAGTATACTTAGAATACATCTTGATTTTTAGTAAATCCTGTGAAGAACATTTCATGCATGTCAAAAAAGTACTTGATGTCTTAAAGAAAGAACACTTGTTTTTAAAGTTGTCAAAGTGTGAGTTTGGAAAAACTTCTTTAGTGTACTTGGGTCATATTATCGGAGGAGGTGAATTGAAAATATATCCCTGCCATTTTGAATTGGCCAAATCCAAAAATATCTACAGAGGTAAGAAGCTTTTTGGGAGCAGCCCAATATTGGAGGAATTTTATTGCTAACTTCTCTTCTATCGGAGCTCCATTGCATGCATTAACAAGTGTGAAGCAGGTCTTCTAGTGCGGAGGTAAAAAAAAAAAAAAATTTGATGCATTGAAAGAAAATATCACTTCGACCTCAGTACTTTCACTTCCATACTTGAGACAATCATTTGAGATTCAGACTGATGCTAGTGATTATGCCATGGATGCAGTCCTCATGCAACATGGTAATCTTATCTATTTTAATTTGGAAACATTTAATGGTGTAGTGATTATCTATCCTACATATGACAAGGAGTTGCATGCATTGGTGAAAAGTGTGAAAAAGTGGAAACACTACTTGATGAGTAAGGAAACAATCATTCACACTGATCATCAATTGTTGCAATACTTTCAATCGCAAACAAAGTTGCAGCAATCAAGGCACTTCTGAAGAATGGGTTTTCTTCAACAATTCCACTTTGTGATAAGGTATAAGAAAGGTATATACAATAAATTTTTTGAGATGCTTTCTAGGCCTATTGTTAGTTTTGCTACTATTCTTAAGCATAATTATGTTTTTCATGAGAGCTATGTTGAACAATATGCTTTAGATGGTGATTTTCAATATGTATATGCAACTTTAAGTCAAGGGAACCAAGTAGATGATCCAAGTGGATATTGGTGACCACCCACCTATTCCACTTAGGTCCCCACCATTGTATCTTTCAGTTTTTCAGTTTCAGCACAACTTACTATTTTTAGTAGTTTTTCGACTCCTGAACTTCTGGAGCCATTTTGAGGCCCTAAATGACATTTTTTGGGCATCACGATTTTGGCTAATATGATTCCATTTTGAAATTGATATTCGTAGTCAACATTTGTATTCCTCAGATAGATCTTTCTAACAATGTATCATGTGCATCAAACGGAGATAGTATGCCAAAGTTACAACCCCGGGAATTTGAAACACCAATTTACCCAAACGGGGACCATAGTTTTGGTGCTTCATCTCCTAGGGTTAGGTTTTTTGATGTTTAGGGTTTTCCATTGTTTCTCTATAATAAATAGGCCCTTGAGCCTCATTGGAACACAATTCAGAGGCCTATAACCACCACATCTCTTCTCGGAGATAAGCTACCAATGCCCCAGCTAGTTTATTTCCATTCTGTCTGTAAGACAATTTCAGTTCTTTAATATTAATGAAATGAAATGTTATTTCCGCTGCATCTTTGTATTTATGGTTATATGTATATTTTGTTGCGTTCCTGCATAAATCCGGATCAGTGGTATCAGAGCGGTCTTCTTTTTCTCGATCCTTCTTTGCATGTCCCCAACGAGGTCGGGGTATAAGGAGTTAGGGCTCGATCTGGTTGAACCTTTGCAAGATCAGCCTCGCAAACCCTAACAACCACCCATGGGGGACAAAAAGAAAGATGAGGAGTAGGAGATCCTATCAAAATATTGCTCGAGGAGGCCCTCGAAAAACAAAGGATCGCAACAGAATACACATATAACCATAAATACAAAGATGTAGTGGCAATAACACTTCATTTCATTAATATCAAAGAAATGAAATTTGCTTATAGACAAAACGTAAATAAACTGGCTAGGGTGCTGGTAGCTTATCTCTGAGAAGATATGTGGTGGCTACAGGCCTCTAAACTATGTTCCAATAAGGCTCAAGGGCCTATTTATTATATAGACACAATGGAAAACCCTAAACATCCAAAAATCTAACCCTAGAGATGAAGCGCCAAAAATATGGGCCCCGTTTGGGTAAATTGGTGTTTCAACTTCCTGGGGTCATAACTTTGGCATACTATCTCTGTTTGACGCACATGATACATCGTTGGAAATATCTATATGAGGAATAAAATTGCTAATTAAAAATATCAATTTTGGAATTGAATCATCTTCTTTGGAGGCGTGATTCCAAAAAATGTCGTTTAGGGCCTCAAAATGGCTCCAGAAGTTCAGGACCCGAAAAACTACTAAAAATAGTAAGTTGTGCCGCAACTAAAAAAACTAAAAGAGACAATGGTGGGGCCCCAAGTGAAATAGGCGGGTGCCCACCAATATCCACTTGGATCAGTAGAGGAATTGGATTATCACAGTCATGATAACTTTTTGTACCATCTTGGTAAGCTTTGTATTCCATAAGGAGAAAGAGTCAACATCATAAGAAAGGCACATACTTCTCTTATTGCTGGTCATTTTAGTGTAAGTAAGATGGTGGCACATCTAGAGAGGTAATGTTTTTGGCCTCGTATGCTTGAAAGTATGTATTTTTTTATTAGATTTTGTTCATTATGTGTTGTCAATAAGCCTAGCAATAGAAAGTTAGGATTGTACACTCTATTTCCAGTACTTATGGTCCATGGGAGAGAGTTTCTATGGAATTTTTTGAAGGTCATCTGATGTCAAAGAGGAATCATGATTATCTTTTTGTATTTGTGGATAGGTTCAGCAAAATGTGTATTTTGATGCCATGTAAAAAGATAATTACAAATGAAGAAACTTCTCAGTTATTCTTTCAAAATGTATGGGTTCATTTTGGATTTCCCACATCCATTGCTAGTGATCAAGATTCCCGCTTTGTTGGGAACTTTCGGTCAAGCTTGTGGGGATTCATGGACACCCAATTGAAAAAGAGTACAACATTTCATCCTTAAACAAATGGTCAAATAGATGTGGTTAACAGGACAGTGATACATCTTCTCCATGGTTATTGCAACAAGCATCCTAAGTTGTGGGATGACAACATGCACTACATTTAGTATTCTTACAACCGGGCAAAGAACTCTTCAACTCAAACATCCCCATTTGAGGCATGTTTGGGATAATTGCCTAAATCTCCTTTGGACTTCATTTTTGGAAAGGATGTTTCTATTGATGGTCATAGTGACATAAACAAAGCTAATAGAATCATTAAACAAATCCAATTGGTGCATCAAGCAATCCAATAACAACTTGAAAAGAGCCAAGTCAAGTACAAAACAAGGCATGATAAGCATCGTGTAGATCACAATTTCAAGTCGGCGATGAAGTTTGGCTTCACATTAGCAATGAAAGGCTTCAAGGTGAAGGTAAAAAACTAAAACCAATTCAATATGTTCCATTCAAAATTTTATAAAATATTGGTGATAATCCCTTTAGGTTGGATTTTCCTTTATATATGCAAATTTATGATGTTTTTAATATTGGGAACTTAAGGTTGTATGAGCCGACTTTGACTGAATATTAAGGAGAAAATTTTCATATTCCTTCCATTGAGGATTTTTCTCCTAAATACCTTGATGAACTACAGAAAGACACCATTATTGACAGAAGAACAAGATCTTCAAAACGAGGGAATGTGGAGTACCCTCATGTGGGGATCAAAGGCACAAATCCAAGCAAGGCCAAATGAATCGAGATTGGAAAGGTGAGATAACTATACCCTCATTTGTTGAACAAATGAAAGTGATATTTTGGGGTCCAAAAGCCTCAAGTGGGGAGGAGTGATCAGTTGCTCAAAATTATGCTAAAAAATTAAAGTTGTTGGAATGGTGTGGAACCTGAACGACCTCGTATATCTCACCATTCTGAATCTGGAATAACTTGTTTCATGGAAAACTGACTATGTATGCTCCCAGAAACATTTTCTATCTATTTTTTCGAACATTGATAGCCCAGTCAACAGTCCGTACAGCTAACTCGGCATGCCCAGTTCGCAGGTTGACTGGTCAAATTTATTTCCTCTAGAAAATCAGGTGGTGCCAAGTGGCACAATTTCAGTGGTTCTGTCTTGGAAAATTTTGATTGGTTAATTGATGGCCAACCACAAGTTGCCACGTGGCCCAATTGGAGGCCACCACATGGCAACACAGGAGGCCACAAAAAATTTGGGTGGAGGTTAAACCACAGTCAGCTGGGGTTGAAAACCCTACCTCACCACCAATAGCACATGTATTTACCGCTACACCACCATTGCTCCTTATTAAATCTATCTGAAAAATTATGTTATGGTGTATGTATGGAAAAGGTGGGGGAAGGGGTGAGGGTTTAGCCCTAACCCCCCTTATGTTTCACCATGCGACCTTAGCTGGAGACCGGGGGCATGGTGGAGCCGCCTACACAGACTGTCGACTAAACCACTAATATGACACTTATGCCACTAATCATCAGTGGTAAATAAACTGCCTGAATTTTTTATATTATTATTTTTTTCACTGCCAATATATATTGATTCAAATTTTTGATTTTAAGCATTAGTGGAAAAATTAATGGTCTGACAATTTCGTGTGGAATTCCAGAAAATTGTCGCTCCATTAGTTGAAAATGCGGCTAAATTGTAGGACCCATATGGATTTTGGGGAAATTGTGGAGCGGTTAGTAGGAAAACTAGGGAGGCTCATAACTTCTCCATTTTATGAAAAATTTTGGATCAGTGAAAGGCTAGATAGGAATTTTTGGGCATTCTGGGCTTGATGGAACAGGTTTTGAAGCCATTTGAGCATTGTAAATGTATGTAATCACTATTTTGAGCATAACGAATTAGGGTAAAGCAATTGGAAGCTAGACCAAGGAGACGTAACCTAGGAGGGGTGAACTCCTTCATCATCTATTGTTTTGTGGTTGTTATTATGGTGCATTTGTCTGTTGTTTTTGCATATTTCATATTTTATTTACATGCTTTATGTGTTTAAAATTTAACATAAAATCTCTCAAAAAACTCATTTTAAACATTTGTAATTTTCAAACCCTCAAGCAAAATTTGATTAAGATCTCATACAAAAAAATGTGTGTGATCAGGGTCCCTATGTTGAAATACCTCACCCCACCATGTCTGGTGTGTGATCAAGGTCCAGGACCTCACTCCACCATTCTTGGTGTGTGATCAGGGTCCTACTCCAAGATATGCTCACTCTTCATTGTTTGTTGATCCCTTTGGGTCTCTTAGACCTATTCTCCCTTTCAGGAGAATGTCCATCTATGCTTCAGACAAATCAACACTCCCTATAAACAAGAGGGGTGATCTAAACGAGCCCCATCTTGTCTCTGAAGTACACTAACTTGTTCCTTAGCAACAACTTCATCATAACATCAGTTGTCTTCTCATTGATGGAGATGTACCCAAGCTTTATTGATTTCCTCTACATCATGTCATGGATGTAGTGGTACTTGATCTCAATATGCTTTGACCTATCATTGAAAAAATGATTCTCTAAAATCTTCACACAAATTTGATTATCGCAATGTATCGTTGTCGGTTCCAACTCTTGGTCGAACAATCCTGTAAACAAATTTCGGAACCATAATGCTTTGGTACAAGCCACATTAGTTGTGATGTATTCTTCTTCAACAGTGTTGAGTGTGATAAACCTCTACTTCATGCTCATCCATGATATCATAGCAAATCCCAAACTAAAGAATAATCTTGAGGTACTCTTCTTGTCTTCAACACTTCCTGCCCAATTTATGTCTATGTGTCCCTGAAGTTGTACATCCTTGTTTGTAACATACCTCAAGCCATAGTTTATTATACAGCACAAATATGTCAAGATGTGATTTGCTACAATCCAATGCTCATGTCTTAGTTCTACTTGGAACTAGCTCAAGGTATTCACAACAAAACAAATTCCTAGTGTGGCATTAACCAAATACATAAGCATACCAATTAGTCACTGATACATGGATGTATATATGAATTTGGAGTCGGAACCTCTTAACATTGTCAATTTAGTCACCATGGGAGTCGCCATGGACTTGCAATCTATCACATGGAATCTCTAAAGGATCTCTATCACATACTTCCCTTTACCAAGGAATACTTTGCCAATTTTTTTCTATACTTCTAATCCAAAGTAATAGTGCATCAACCCAATATCCTTCATGTCAAATTCATAAGTCATTTGCTTCTTGCACTGAATGATAAGAGGCTTGGCACCCATCAGAAACAAGTCATATACAATAATAGTAAGATCACAAGTGCATTCTTCACAACCTTAAAGTAAAGGTTTGGATTGTCTTCGCTTAGGTAAATCCCAGTCTTGTCATATAGTTTTCTATATGAGAATACCAAGTTTTTGGAGCTTTCTTGAGTCCATACAAGGCCTTATTCAACCAGCAAACATGAGATTCCTCTCCATAAACCTCAAATCCTTTAGGTTTCTCTATGTACACCTCTTCCTCAATCATGAAATTGAGAAAAAAGTATTCACATCCATATGGTGTAAATTCCATCCCAATGTAGTAGCAAGAGAAACGATGATTCTAATGGATTTGTACATGGAAAATGGAGAAAAAGTCTCATCATAGTCTTCTCCCTCTTTCTGGGAGAATCCTATAGCCTTAACTTTTCCTTATATTTGTCAATTCTCCCATATTAATCATGTTTTATCTTGTATATCCACTTATAAGTCACCATTGACTTCCCTTCAGGCCTTGGAACGATTAAACAAACTCCATTCTTCATATTCAATTCGTACTCCTTGTTCATTTATTCCTTCCACACCTATTGTCTAGCTACTTCTTCAGTTTTGGAAGGTTCTTCATCAATGATTTTTGTCATGAGGGATACATAGTTGGAAAAAATTTTAGGTTTCTTTACTTCTCTAGATGTGACATCAGGAGATACATGTCCTTTTTCCTCCTCTAATGTGGATCTAAGCCATGTTGGTCTCTTCTTTATTTATGGAACTATGACTAATTTTGTTGGATCTTGAGGCCCTTTTGTCTTTCTGGTACATTCTATAGAACTTGAATGTTCCTCTCTTGAGGCCTCCAACTTTACATCTTCCAAGGAATCTATAGATACTTCCTTAGAAATCCAATAACCCACATCTCAGCTAACTTTAAGCCTTCCTTTCTCTAGAATGTATATTTTGTATGAGTTTTAAGATTCACTATACCCAACAAATATGCCTCTTTTTCGTAAAGGCTCAAGCTTTTTCCTCTTATACTTAAGAACATGAATATATATAGGACAACCAAATATTCTCATGTGCCCAACCTTTGGCTTCCATTTGGATAAGGGTTCTTCAAGATTCATACCTTCCAGAAATCTATGAGGACTTTGATTTTGAAAGTACACAATTGTTTTGATGCTTCACCCCATTAGAATAATGGCAAGTCCAAGGCATGCATCCTAGCCTTGACATATTCTTTAATGGACTTGTTCGTTCATTCTGCTACACCATTTAGTTGTGGATTACAGGGGACAATTAGCACCCTCTTAATCCAAGCATGTTTGCAGAAAGCAACAATCTCCTTTGAGGTGTATTCTCCTCAATTGTTAGATCTCAATGTCTTGATCCTTTTACCTATCAAGTTTTCCACTTTAGATTTGAATTCCTGGAACTTTTCAACTACGTCATCTTTCGTCTTCAAAATATTTAACCATGTCTTACGGGAGAATTCATCAATAAATGGCACATAGTAAAATGAACAACCAAGTTATTTAATGGGCATCAGACCACATACATCAGAATGAGCCAAGTCCAAGGCTTCCTTAGATTTTTTGTCACTATTTGGAAAATGGTCTCTTGATTTTCTTACCAAGAGCACATCCTTTGTATACACCATTATTATTTACATGTATTTCAGGAACTCCTGATACTATTTTACTTAATTCAATCAATGCTCTAAAATAAATATGTCCATACCTTTGGTTCCATAACTCACTTTGATATATTTCATCATCTACTAATGTATGCTCTGGTTGACTCACAAATATATACAATCTTCCATCACGAATCCCAATAACCCTAGCATCATCTATACTAGAACCCTTAGACCATACAAGTACTTTTCCATCCACAAAATCAACCTTATCTCCCTTATATTATGTAAAAGTAACAGAGACAATATTCTTTTTCAAACCTAGTACATAGAGGATGTTGTTGAGATGAACATGGTTACTAGATTCCAGCTCTATGGGTGCCTTTCGAACTCCTTTCACAACATAGTTGTTATTATCTCCCAATTCAACCCTTTGAGACAACATTTTCTGTCATGCTTAAAAGATTCACATGCTCTCTGGTCATGTTACTTGATGCTCCATTATCTACCAGCCACATTCCATCATTATCTGCAAAGGAACCTATCAAAGCATAATAGTAGAAGAAATATCTTTCACCTTTGGCCTTCTTTAGTTTTTCATCTTCTTCAACTTTTGTTGTGGAAGAATTTCATTTCCATTTTATTTTCTTGTTAGCCATATTAGGACAATCTCTCTTGAAATATCCATATTCTTGGAAACCATAGCATTGTATCTTTGTTAAGCCTTTCTTTTTCTTAGAGGAAGAATATTCCTTCTTATGTTGATATTTTGGAACTTCTTCTTTCCCTTGTTCTCGAAGTGAGATGCAAGGGCTTGAACTTGTTCATCCTAATGGTATCTACTCATCAATCTTGATTCCTATTGATAAAATGATGTCCATAATTGCTCAAATGAATGAACTTCTTTCCAACTGATTATGCCTATTCCAAATGCATCCCATGATCTAGGGAGACCACTGAGTGGTGCATTCAAAATTTTCTTGATCGGAGATAGTTTCTCCAATGGCTAAAATTTGATCTCTTATTTGCGATTTTCTCATGAAATATGAAGCCACAGTATCGTCATTAACCATTAAAATATTTCGGAGCTCATTATTAAAACTCATGGACTGGCCAAAATTCTTGATAGACCATATATTTTTTAGGGAATCATATATCTTCTTGGAGGTATTATTCCTATTTAGGAACAGCTCATGAATCATGCACTGGAAAACGCATTTTCAGAAAAAATATGATTTGGAACAGGAAAATAAATCTTGGATCCTTTATATTAGACAATATACAAACTAAATCCAAGATTTGAGCTGAAACAAATAAGACTAGGTGGGTTAAACAGATCTCTCGCACCTAGTTATCTTCAAGAAAAGGCCCAATGAGGGGCTGCAGAAAAGTAAAACGCTTTGCTGAAAGTGAAGAGAGATATCAATGCATAAAATGTGCTGATAGACACTTATAAACCAATTTCAAGTACAGCGGCAACTTAGATCTGAATTTAGGATCCAAAAAATGGGGAAAAGCAGTGATTTCGACCTTAAAATAGATTTATTCAGAAATATGCATAAAAATAAGGGAAATGGCTCTATTATATGTTATCATAGGCTGTTTTTAACTTCCATGCAAAATTTCAGCTCAAACAAAACATTCTAGCTATGTTAAACAGTTCCTCCATTCTCGGATAAGCTTAAAAAGGTTGATTTCCCATGACTTGGAGTATGCAAAAAATGGCTAAAGAATACATTGCGTGATTTCTGAAGAAATTAGACAAAATATGTCTGAAATATCAGATCTTAAGTTTATTATAACAGAGCATGAATAAAAATGGATATTTAGCTCCTTTTATACATCAAATAGATCACTCGGCAAGGGGATTTCATGAAAGAACAAATACAAGTATTAGATCTACAGAATATGGATTTGGAAAATGCAGAATCACTAAAACTTTGAGTAGATGAGCTGAAGTATAAAAAATTACAGAATAGGGCTTAAATACAGACTTTTCGGAAGAAGGGATGGCCCTTCCTCAAGGAAATAAGCACCAAACTAGGGTAGAAACCTTGCTACAGAAATGCACTGCAAAAATGACATAGTTTCTAAAGTATACTACGCAGATGATGTTGGAAGGTCCTTTGGCCTTATGCCAAGATATTTAACTGAAGATCAATGCTTCCTCACTAATCTCCCAGACAAAGGAATGCTCCCTTTTCTGCAAAACTAGATCTGGAAGTGGTGTTGAAAACCCCTCACTGCAACACCCTGCAACACAACAATTCCTGCCCAACAGAAATAATGTTGTAATGGAGGAGGAAGCTTGGTATCAAGCCTAGATTTGAGGCATTTCAGAACATACTCCTTCAATAGCTCCTCAATGAAGGAGGAGGAATCCCTAAACAGGAAATTCCTCTCTCTAGCTAAACAGCCAAGAGAGTTTGAGTTTCTTAAGCAAGCTCAAAATCAAATTATCTTCAACTGCCTTTCCTTTTGGCCTTCCTCTTCATTTTATAACATTAGGGCTTAGAAAACTCTAAACCACCTCCAATGAGTTAACCCTTTTCACATGAAGGGTCTCCATCTAAAACTGCACTGATCAATAAGAAGGTTCAATGCATCTAGACATTGTTGAGATTTGGTCCTGTTGACCCAGTCAATCTTCTTATTTCCTCTTCACACCTAAGTGTGTTTTATTGAAATGGTCCAGATTTGTCCATGTTCACATTGGGAATTGATTTATTTTTCTGATTAGGAGTTTTAAAGTTCCTCCTTTACACTTCTATTCATGAGTTAAGCAAACTGAAAATAAAATATTATATTCCCATTAGCTGTAAAAATTGGGAATATTACAGTCTCCCACGGAAAAATGTTGCTTTCCCTCTATAAACTCCTATTGTAGATTCAAACCATATATTCCCCTCCAAATGGCATCCACATAAGCAAGGTTTCCTCCATTTTCTACAATAGTTTATGTATGTTTGGTCCCAAAGTTGTTTTCCACAAATACATGAGATGACTTCCAACTGTAAGGTTAGAGGTCCTCTTCCTATCATGAAGTACAAGATGACAATTACATGATGTCCAACGCCATCATAAGCACATGAGAGACATAAAATATAGTAGCTCCTTCCATAAAGGGGAAGCTTCATCATGCAAAACATTCCTCTATCCCATGTCTCATAAATTTGATTGAGCATTGTTATGCTCTCATTGTTAGCCCTGTTGGCTTCCTTGGTGTTAGCCACCTATAAATTCTGTTATACCATGTGGTGGCTAGTCTTGTCTTTAAGCCTTCAAGAGATAGTTTCCTTTGAAAACTTATCATCTTTTGAAGTCTTATGATGATAATTACCCTTTGAGTTAATCTTCACTGTTTTTTCACTATTAATCCTAAAGTACCTACTATTAACTAAGAGAAAGACTTCTTAAAAACTCCATTTTCCATCATTTCAATTCTCCCTTTTCACCCTTTTTCCCTTTCACAAATCCTTCTAAAACCTTCCATTTTAACCCCTAAATCATCAAAATCCTCTTTAAACCTTATGTCCCCCTTTCATTTGGTTTAAAAAACCCTTATCCAACCTACCAAAACCCTATTTGGCCTTAAAAATCTTTGTTTTTGGCCTTAAAAACACCCTTTTGCACTATAAGTTATTTAGCCCCCAACAAATTATGGATTTTAAACCCTTATCCTCATATGTCCGAAGCCTCGAAATCGGGTGCTTAAATGCATGACCCTTTGTGCCAAAACCCCTATTTCCCTTCTATTTCTCCATTTCCAACATTATAATTCTAAGCAGATCTAGACCGTTGATCTCTACAAATCAACGGCCATCGGGCCCCCATCCTTCCGCCCATTCTCCCACCTTCCCCCTTCCCCTTTCAATATATCCGCTCCATCTCTGAATCTCAACCGTCCATTCAGGTGATCCTACGATTGGGACTTAACCCGATAAACCTCGCTTTCCATTTCACCCATCTACTACGTGACAAAATCTATGTCACCGTAGACCCCACTACTATCTCTTCCAGTGCATCTTTCGGCCCATCACGCACAATCTGCACTGTTGGATCTGCAGCCCATCATCCGACGGCCAGTGATCAATATCGTGTAATTTTTGGCCCCGTTTCACAGTGCACTACTTTTGCGCGATATAAGTGGTTTTCATTTTCCACATGTCGAACGATGAATGGAATCGCGTTCCAAAAGTTAATACTGCCTCCCCGCCCAAATGTTGCGCGAAAACCACTGCCGGTTTTCCCAAAACCACCATTCCTCAATTCGCGCCATATTTTAAATTTTAAACCCTAGTTATGTGTTTTACCATAGAAACCCATCCTCCGCTGCAAATTCCTCCATCCTCACTACTCCGAAACACTTCCACGAACCTTCCAAAGTAGTTTAAACCAATAAATCACAAGATTTAAATAACGTTGTGTGTTTTTTAAGCAAGTTTAATGAAGATTAAGGTTAAAACCCTCCCATAGATGATTACAGTGTTATGGGCAGAGGATGACGATCCTCATGGCCCTTGATACAATTTCAAAGGGTTTGTGAGGTCTAATTACACGTTTTCAGGGAATCGATAATTCATGATTATCGGTTTCCTGAACAAAAATTCCAACAAACCCTCTGCACACCTGCAAACAGCAAAACACAGTCAGCATCAATTAATGAAAGAGTTTCAGTGTCAAAGATGAAGATCAGAGTATAATTGAAGGATTAAAGATGTTAATTAAAGCTTAAAGGATCAAGGCATGAACTCTGGAATCAAAGGCCTAATCCACAAATCAGATCCAGAAGACCTCGAATGCCACATCATAGGGGCTAATTGAATCCCCAGCTACCAAAATTGCCACCTGCAGCCTCTCTACCTCAAAGGAATATCCAGATCAAATCCTAGTCAGTAACATTAAGAATAAAGGCAGCTGACAGTTATTACAAAAAAAAGAACATATTTTAAATTGTTAGTAAAGTTATTGTAAAAGATAATAAAATGCTTGAAAGTCAATCTTTTCACCCGCTAAACCTAAAAAGTAGAAAACAGAGTTAATAAAATAGAGTTAGAATTAAATGAATTCCTGCCTTATGCCTTGCATGGTTTTCAAGGCTAGGAGTTTCATTTAGTTAGAATTAATTACACTTCAACCCTAGGAACTCTTCCATCTCCTCATTTCTTCTATAAATACTTCTGAAGAAGATGAGAAGTTGTTGGTTGATTGGTCACTAGTTGTAACACTGAAACTCTCTGAAATAATACATAGTCTGTTTGAAGTTGAAGAAGAAATTGAAGTCTTGGAAGCTGGATTATGTTTTGACATGCTTGTTCTTGAGAAGGCTCTATCATTGGATCCCTGAGCTTGGTTTTTGGTGATGTATTCTGAACTGTATGTTTTTTTTCCTGTTTTCATTATGTTTCATAAATTCTTACTACAGTAGGATGAAAAGTTTAGGCTAAGAAATGACTCTTGGAAGCACCTTAGACCTGTTTATCCTTCACTGTTTTATGTTTTCTTCTACTGAGGTATTTTAGAGTCTTTAATATTTCTCTTTAGTCCTCATGCTTGTTTATTTCTCTAATAGTTCAAATAGTTGGTTCCAACGTGATTTATGGTTTTCCCTGCTTGTCTACTACCACTTGAAAATTGTTTTTGAAGTCTCCCTTTGAAGTACCATTGTTTATAGTTAGCCAAGGAGGTATGTTTTGATCATACCCTTTTTCCCTGCTTGAATAGTTGTTTTAAAGGTCTTTATAAATGTAATCATGGATGTGTTAGGTTTTCCCTCTTCTATGACTGCAATTATTAGTGACTCTTTTATGTTTTCTAACTCCTTTGAAATAAAATCTTTGAGGAAATAGGATGTGATCCCGAATCTTAGATTTAATTTTGAAAGTTGTCTTGAAATCATTATTTGCTTAAAGTCTGGTTTGTAGAATTCATGGTTATCCCTGTCTATCAAATACCCCTTTATTGTTCAAGTTATGTTTTTAAGTTCCCTTTGTTGAGAATTCAATTTCTCTTTCCAAATCATTAATGTCCATCTCATTCACAAAACTAAAGGATCCTGTAGCCAAGTTATATTTTCCCTTTGATATCCCATATCCATTTATGATTTTGTCATAAACCTCTTCTTGACTCCATTGCCCAATGAATCTGACACTCTTTCTTTCTATCTATCTTTCCTAGACCTTTCATGTTCTGCTATGCCAATCCAACCAAACAAACCAAACAAACACCTACACTTAATAACTAGTCTAAATCAATACTTAAAATCAAACAAGACATATCTTTGTAAAAAATTTGAGAGATCCCTCTCTGATAACAGGAGGACTAGATCCTGGAACTCTAAAGATTGGTTTTGATGTTGCCTTGTCTTTTGGTTAGCCAATATATCAAAAGACAGGACCCCAACATAATGGTGATCACGGTGGGACCACTGAGTTCATAGTTGCCTAGCAAACTCTTATAGAATCATTAGTCTTTCAAACAACCATAGAAACTCAAAAAACCCCAAAAATATTTCAAATTGGCTTCATAATAAACATGGTGCTGGAACCATAAAACAATTTTACCTTCACAAAAAGCTAAAAATTTTCCACCTGGCGACTCCACTGGCCTCCAGTAGGCCTATTACTTCACTAGTCCTTCTAAACTCTCCTGTAAATGCATTGAGAAAACCGAATCATGCTATTGGTGGACAAAAAAGTTCAAAATCTTCCACCTGACGACTCCACAATCCCAAAAGACCTAATGACTCCACTGGTAGAAGACTCTGAACTGGTTTAAAAGATACAGTGAACTCTTTATTACAAATATGGAATCAAGTATAGATAGAGAAGCTAAACTAGACACATTATTGGACATGATTGTAAAAATGATGTACATACTTGACAGAAAACTGGATAGGTATGAGGCTGATACAAATATTGATTATCCAGAGCAGCCCATACCTCCTCCCTATATGAAACAAACTCAACCACTACAAGACAAAAACAACAAGCAAAATATGTATGATGAGCTATATTGCAGAGAAAACAATGAAGAAGGTTGTCAAGAAAGTCTCGATAGCCTCCCTTTATCTTGTATTGCACTATTAAGAGAAATTTACGACCAAAATGCAAATGTAAAAAGTGAGCAGTGTTTTGAGGAGACAATAGGCCACCTAGGAAACACAAAATCTGAAATAGAAGAAAAATCAACACATATAGGGACTCTCCCTCTATGTTGTAACTCATTTCAGATTTTAAAAGGAGAGTGGCATCCTGAAAATATAGTAGAAACAACTCATGAACCTTATATTCAAAGTGACTGCCATGAAAATCATGAGGAGTTGTTTGAAACTGAGATAGATCAGGAAAAAGAAGAAAATCCTCAAATTTTCCCTGAAAACACAAGTAATGATTCCCTAGAAGAGGCTCAAGAAGATATCCAGCCTCAAAATCAGTCCATACAAGAGAAAAAGGACTGTTGTACTTCTATCCAAAGCAAAATAAAAATTCCTCTTTTGACAGAAAAAGAAATTGACCAAATATTAAACAAACAACCAGCCTTCGAATCTTCATTAGAACAAAATAATTCTACTCATATACCTACTGAACCTTGTTGTCTTGAAGCAGAAAACAAACTTGTAGATCAGCTCAAAGAAAAGCCAACTGATAACCCAATATGCTTGATTGGTGATATGGTTTATACTAATGATTTTCCAATTTTTTGTCAATTTGATGATGATGATAAGCTCCAAATGGAAAATAATCATGCAAGACAACCAACAGTGGATCGGTGTCATGAATTTCATTATCATCAGCTTCAAAGTAGTAATCAAACAATGCATCTCATCAGAAATAACTTTCACATAATTGGAAATCAACATTCTATCAGTTGTAATGTTGAGATTGAAAAAGAGGAGGAATTTCTTGAGTAGGATGAAGATAAAGAACCTTCTCCTGAGAGGATTGAGGTAATAAAAGATACCCCTGCTCAAAAACATGATGATCTCTTCACAGAGTACAGTCCATTGAATCAGAGCATACTAGGACTACAAGAGGACAACACTGCAATATATGATGAGTCCTCCAGTTCAGATAATAATGAAGATGAGGAAGTTTTTCTTTCTCAAGAGAATCTTTATCTTGATCTAGTGGAGAAAAAAGAGATAATCCTGGTTGAAACACATCTTCCATATACTCCTAACTAGGCATTATTTCAAGATCCCTATGTAGATTTCCTGAAGACATCTGAAGAAGGGATAAAGGTTGCAAACAACAGCATATCACCAAGTACAACAAAAGACATTTTAAGCATTGCTGCTAAAGAACCAAGAGAATGGGAGTGGCCCTGTTTGTCTTGCATGCTCAAAGAGATGAGAAAAGACCAGTCATGGAACTGTTTGATTAACTGGATGTATTGGAAAAGAGAATTTTTTAGCTATTTTTTGTATATATTTCAAGTTATATTAGGTTAGAAAGGAATTTCAATAAAGCTCAACCTTTGAGCATTAAGTTAGTTGTTGATTTTTTCTTTGAAGGAAAAAGATAAAACTACAAAAAACAATAAAAAGTAGAAAAGAGGGCAGAATGAAAACAAGAAAGGTACATCCCCATAACAAAAAGAGAGACAAAATATGAAAGTGTGCAAGCTCAAATGCCACTCCTAAAAACACACTTCTAGTTAGCCATACATCCTAATCATGACTAATTAGCTTTTCAATTTACTGCTGATAGGTTAGTGAATTAGATCATCCAAATAGCACAATCTTGGCTTATTAGTAAGGTAGATTAGGATAGAGGAAACAAAGGTTCAAACAAATTCAATATCTGAACCTATGAATCTCAAAAGAATAATGGCTCTAATTAGATTAAATATTGAGCCAAAGATAGAAAACAAATTGGTTCCAATTTTCTAAAAACTTGAACCAGATGAGAGAGAAAACACAGCTCAAACAAATTCAAAACAAGCTGAAGAAATAATGAAGGATGTTTTAGTTTTCAGATCTTAAGCCTTCACAAATTTTGTTTTACTTTTCATAAAGACTATGTGCAGCTTTTTTTTATGCCATAGATCTGCAGCAAGTCAGACTGCTTAATCCTAACTTGGCTGCTTTTAAATTTCTGTTTTTAGAATTTAGAAAATAAAGGTCTCTCAGATAGTCTAATCTTGACAGATAGTAGTTAGGTAGAGAAACTTATGAGTTCAACTGCTTAATATGAACTCATGGAGAAATAAGAGTAGAAATATATTACTTTCCTATTTTCAAAAAGAATAAAATGTTAATGAAAAGATTTTGCTAGTTCAAATGCACTCTGAAGAAGAAAAAATGTTAGAATCATAGGAGTGGGTAGGTAGAGATGTTGTTTTGATAGAATTCCATTGTTTCAGATTGCTGCAGAGATTATCAAATCAAGGAAAGGTGAGCTAAAGGAAAATAAAGTTGCTACCCAATGGATGAAGGCACTGGTTTACTGAAAAGCCAGAGATCAATAGCTGAGGTTCTGGACACCTAAAGAACCAACTGTCCTCCCCAAGTGGAGCCACTGTTAGCCACCTATAAATTCTGTTATACCATGTGGTGGCTAGTCTTGTCTTTAAGCTTTCAAGAGATAGTTTCCTTTGAAAACTTATCATATTTTGAAGTCTTATGATGATAATTACCCTTTGAGTTAATCTTCACTGTTGTTTCACTATTAATCCTAAAGTACCTGTTGTTAACTAAGACAAAGACTGCTTAAAAACTCCATTTTCAATCATTTCAATTCTCCCTTTTCACCCTTTTTCCCTTTCACAAATCCTTCTAAAACCTTCCATTTTAACCCCTAAATCATCAAAATCCTCTTTAAACCTTATTTCCCCCTTTCATTTGGTTTAAAAAACCCTTATCCAACCTACCAGAACCCTATTTGGCCTTAAAAATCCTTGTTTTTGGCCTTAAAAACACCCTTTTGCACTATAAGTTATTTAGCCCCCAAGGGCTTATGGATTTTAAACCCTTACCCTCATATGTCCGAAGCCCCGCAATTGGGTGCTTAAACACATGACCCTTCATGCCAAAACCCCTATTTCCCTTCTATTTCTCCATTTCCGACATTATAATTCTAAGAAAATCTGGACCGTTGATCTCTACAGATCAACGGCCATCGGGCCCCCATCCTTCCGCCCACTCTCCCACCTTCCCTCTTCCCCTTTCAATATATCCGCTCCATCTCTGAATCTCAACCATCCATTCAGGTGATCCTACAATTAGGACTTAACCCAATAAACCTTGCTTTCCATTGCACCCGTCCGCTACGTGGTGAAATCTACATTACCATAGACCCCACTACCATCTCTTCCCGTGCATCTTTCGGCCCATCGCATGCAATCCGCACTGTCGGATTTGCAGCCCATCATCCGACATCCAACGGCCAACGATCAATATCGCGTAATTTTTGGCCCCATTTCACAGTGCACTACTTCCGCATGATATAAGCGGTTTTCATTTTCCACGTGTCGAGCTTTGAATGGAATCGCATTCCAAAAGTTAATACTGCCTCCCCCCCCAGATGTTGCGCGAAAACTGATGTCGGTTTTCCCAAAACCACCATTCCTCAATTGACGCCATATTTTAAATTTTAAACCCTGGTTCTATGTTTTTTAACATAGAAACTCGTCCTCAGCTGCAAATTTCTCCATCCTCACTACTCTGAAACGCTTCCACGAACCTTCCAAAGAAGTTTAAACCAATAAATCGCAGGATTTAAATAATGTTGTGCGTTTTTTAGGTAGGTTTAGTGAATATTAAGGTTAAAACCCTCCCACAGATGATTACAGTTTTATGGGCCGAGGATGACGATCCTCATGGCCCTTGATACAATTTCAAAGGGTTTGTGAGTTCTAATTACACGTTTTCAGGGAATCGATAATTCATGATTATCGGTTTCCTGAACAAAAATTCCAACAAACCCTCTGCGCACCTGCAAATAGCAAAACACAGTCAGCATCAATTAATGAAAGAGTATCAGTGTCAAAGATGAAGATCAGAGTATAATTTAAGGATTAAAGATTTTAATTAAAGCTTAAAGGATCAATGCATGAACTCTGGAATCAAAGGCCTAATCCACAAATCAGATCCAGAAGACCTCGAATGCCACATCATAGGGGTTAATTGAATCCCCAACTACCAAAATTGCCACTTGCAGCATCTCTACCTCAAAGGAATATCCAGATCAAATCCCAGTCACTAACATTAATACTAAAGGCAGCTGATAGTTATTACAAGCAAAAGAACATATTTTAAACTATTAGTAAAGTTATTGTAAAAGATAAGAAAATGCGTGAAAGTCAATATTTTCACCCACTAAGCCTAAAAAGCAGAAAACATAGTTAATAAAATAGAGTTAGAATTAAATGAATTCTTGCCTTATACCTTGCATGGTTTTCAAGGCTAGGAGTTTCATTTAGTATAGAATTAATTACACTTCAACCCTAGGAACTCTTCCACCTCCTCATTTCTTCTATAAATACTTCTGAAGAAGATGAGAAGTTGTTGGTTGATTGGTCACTAGTTGTAACACTAAAACTCTCTGAAATAATGCACAATCTGTCTGAAGTTGAAGAGGAAATTGAAGTCTTAGAAGCTGGATTATGTTTTGACATGCTTGTTCTTGAGAAGGCTCTATCATTGGATCCTTGAGCTTGGTTGTTGGTGATGTATTCTGAACTGCCTATTGTTTTTCCTGTTTTCATTATGTTTCATAAAATCTTACTATAGTAGGATGAAAAGTTTAGGCTAAGAAATGACTCCTGGAAGCACCTTCGACCTATTTATCCTTCATTGTTTTATGTTTTCTTCTGCTGAGGTATTTTAGAGGCTTTAATCTTTCTCTTTAGTCCTCATGCTTTTTTATTTCTCTAATAGTTCAAATAGTTGGTTCCAGCATGATTTATGGTTTTCCCTGCTTGTCTGCTGCCACTTGAAAAAAAAAATTTGAAGTTTCCCTTTGAAGTACCATTGTTTATAGTTAGCCAAGGAGGTCTATTTTGATCATACCCTTTGTCCTTGCTTGAATAGTTGTTTTAAAGGTATTTATAGTTGTAATCATGGATGTGTTAGGTGTTCCCTCTTCTATGACTGCAACTATCAGTGAATCTTTTATGTTTTCTAACTCCTTTGAAATAAAATCTTTGAGGAAATAGGATGTGCTCCCGAATCTCAGATTTCATTTTGAAATTTGTCTTGAAATCATTATTTTCTTAAAGTGTGTTTTGTATAATTCATGGTTAGCCCTGTCTATCAAATACCCCTTTATTGTTCAAGTTATGTTTTTAAGTTCCCTTTGTTGAGAATTCAATTTCTCTTTCCAAATCATTAATGTCCATCTCATTCACAAAACTAAAGGATCCTATAGCCAAGTTAGATTTTTCGTTTGATATCCCATATCCATCGATGATTTTGTCATAAACCTATTCTTGACTCCATTTCCCAATGAATCTGACACTTTTTCTTTCTATCTATCTTTCCTAGACCTTTCATGTTCTGCTATGCCAATCCAACCAAACAAACACCTGCACTTAATAACTATTCTAAATCAATACTTAAAAGCAAACAAGACATATATTTGTAAACAATTTGAGAGATCCCTCTCTGAGAATAGGAGGACTAGATCCTGGAACTCTAAAGATTTGTTCTGATGTTGCCTTGTCTTTTGGTTAGCCAATCTATCAAAACACAGGACCCCAACACTTAGATCCAAACTCCATCATTCCAACATTAGGAAAAAGAAGGTAAAGAGTAATATGGGTAAACAAAGAGGTCAAAACATATTCTCCTAATAATAACCACCGGAGCAAGGCCCTTTGCTGCCAACCTCCATCTCCTCCATGTAAGGTGGACAAGCCAAGCTTTCCAAAAGATGATGTACATGCCCTCCTTTACTGCCATTTATCTTTAATACATAGGGCATGAATCAGAAAATTATGAGCTATGGGGTGGTCACCATACTCATTTAAAAGCAACCAAAGCAACAAGAGGTCTTGTTGCCTTCTTTCCTCCTCATGTGCATCATGAAACCAAACCATACTAATGGACATATGATATGTCACATCAGCCCAATACAAAGTATCATCATCAATGCACATCATGAGATCAATATGCCAAATTTTACACAATGCAAAACACATAGACATAGGAGATGCCATGTGGTGTCCATACTTTCTCAAGTGAATCGAAATGGTACATGCCTTCTCTTGCTGCAATATAACATTGAAATCCAAGGCATGATTCAGAAAATGATGAGCTATTGGGTAGTAACCATACTCACCCAAGAGCATCCATAGCAATAAGGACTTTTGCAGCCTTCTTGCCTTATCAACATGTGGATCATGGAGAAACAACACAATGATGGACATGTGAAATGTCTCATCAACATAGTACAAGCAAGCTCCCTCATACCACATCATGTGGGAGTCATCCCTCCTCCCAAGCCAAATTTCATGCTTGAAACATCCCTCCAACAGAAATACATGTGGATAAATGAGACATATTTCAAACATGGGTGAATACATGGACATGAGATTTAACATGTGATGTCCAAACTTTCCTTTTAACAACCACATCAACCATGTTTCCTTTTCATATACTCTATTAATGATGCATAAAGCATGAGATGAGAGAATGAGAATCTTTGGGTAGTGATCGTGCTTACCCCAAAGCAACCAGTGTTGCCATGCCTCCTTATTCATTTCATGACCATTCTTCAAGGCATAGATCATAGAAATAGGTGCCTTTGGAGAGTGATAGGAGTCTCCCAAGGGAAACTAGCATAACCAAGCTTTCTAGCCCATATATGTTTGCAAGTGATCATGTGATCTCTTGCTCATCATCCTCATCCACTCACTCCAATATGGAAGATGAGTGATGTGCTGCATAATCATGGCATCCTCCCTTCGTAGAATACCATCTCCTTTGAACCAATGAAGAACCTTGCATCTCATGAAATATTGAAATGCATCTCTGATGAGATCTCTTAGTGAGACCTTTCTCCCATATATGGCCTTCCAAAACCAGTGAGACTTTGAATCTTCAGTAAGTAGAATTTTCTCTTTGAGTTGTAGCATGCTCATTGAGAGAGTGTCATCTAGAGGGGAGAAAATGCTTCTCATCTCAAGATGTCTACTCTTCATCTTCTTCTTCTCCACCACTTCAAGGTTGAAGCTGCCTCTAGAATGCTCCAAGAGAGTTGAATCCTCTTTGTCACAATCAATAAGTGACAGCGCTGTAGATCTGCAAAGTGATGCATGCACTGTCTCAAAGCAAGTCACATTTCTGATCTCACAATCAGCCATTGAACATAGGATAGTACTAATCCCCCTTTTTGAAACTATACATCTCAACTCAAGAGGTTGAATGTAGTTCAACAATGATGAATAGGGATAGTTTCCAATATCCTTCTTGATTAGATCAAGGGTCCTATGCGTTGTGACATGTCTTTTCTTCAAATAAATATTTTGATTTAATCCTTGTCTATGCATTAATCTTGAAAAAATATGTGCTGAAATTTCATGCATACCTTGGATCAACTGATATGTGGGAACCTCTTGAAATAACACAAGAGTTCCTCCACCCAGATCAATGATGCCTCCAACTGCTAGCAAGAATGATGGTCTCCTTTCTTCAAGCATACCAGCGCTGGTATCTTCCTTCTCCTCCTCATGCATCTCCTAATTCATGCATGGGACTCCATATGTTAAGAGCTCAAGACTACCTTGCAAAGATGCAAGCGCCTCTTCTCTAGATGCAAGCACCTTAGCAGAAGATGGGGAAAATGGAGATCTCTTGCCCAAAGTGACAAGATTGACATTCTCCTTTGTTCCTTGGGAGATGTCTCTTTGTAGCTCATATTTTTCCTCTCCTCATCAAACTCCTTGAGATTTTCTTCAATACTCTTCAATGTTTGAAAAACAAGAAATGAGATCTCTTCTTCAATCATTCTCCCTGCTTTGTGATGACAGGAAATGTATAGTTCTTCCTCTTCATCTTGAAACCCTTTGGGAGTTTCTTTTCATCTCTCTTCTTCATTGTTATACCTCTCACCTTCTTCAAAGAAAGTGGGCATAGTGGCTCTATGAGGAGATCTAAAACTCTTCGGTCTTCTGCTTTGCTGATAAGAAGTGTCAGGGATTCCCTCTTCTTCCTGAATCCTCATTCATATCTCAATGTAGCTTGCTTCTTCTCGAAACCCTCTAGGAGTCTCGGTGCATCCTCTTTCTCTCTTCTGATTTACCTCTTGGGAGAGGCCTTCCTTTGATCTGAACACTGATGAGAGTAATCCCATCCTCTCCATAATTATTATCTCTACTTCTCCTCTTTTATCCTATGATAGCTTCATCTCACAGTCTGTTCCAGAGATCATGCTCTGATACCACTGTATTATTCCTATTTAAGAACAGCTCATGAATCATGCACTGAAAAACGCATTTTCAGAAAAATATTCTTTGGAATAGGAAAATAACTCTTGGATCCTTTATATCAGACAATATACAAACTAAATCCAATATTTTAGCTGAAACAAATAAGACTAGGTGGGTTAAACATATCTCTCGCACCTAGTTATCTTCAAGAAAAGGCCCAATGAGGGGCTGCAACAAAGTAAAATGCTCTGCTGAAAGTTTAGAGAGCTATAAATGCATAAAATTTGCTTGTAGACACTCATAAACCAATTTCAAGTACAACAGAAACTTAGATCTGAATTTAGGATCCAAAAAGTGGGGAAAAGCAGTGATTTTGACCCTAAAATAGAAGTATTTAGAAATATGCATAAAAATAAGGGAAAAGGCTGTGGGATATGTTATATTAGGCTATTTTTAACTTCCATGAAAAATTTCAGCTCAAACAAATCTTCCTATCTATGTTAAACAATTCCTCCATTCCCAGATAAGCTTAAAAACGTTGATTTCCCATGACTTGGAGTATGCAGAAAATGGCTAAAGAATACATTGCGTGATTTATGAAGACATTAAAAAAAATATGTCTGAAACATCAGATCTGAAGTTTATTATAATAGGGCATGAAGAAAAATTGAGATTCAACTCCTTTTATACATCAAATAGATCACCCGGCAAGGGGATTTCATGAAAGAACAAATACAAGTATTAGATCTACAAAATATGGATCTGGAAAATGTAGAATCACTGAAAATATGAGTATATGAGCTGAATTATACAAAATTACAGAATAGGGCTGAAATACAAACTTTCTGGAAGAAGGGATGGCCCTTCCTCAAGGAAATAAGCACCAAACTAGGGTAGAAACCCTGCTACAGCAATGCACTGGAAAAATGACGCAGTTTATGAAGTATACTGCGCAGATGATGTTGGAAGTTCATTTTTCCTGATGCCAATATATATAACTGAAGCTCAATGCTTCCTCACTAATCTCCCAAAGAAAGTAATTCTCCCTTTTCTGTAAAACTAGATCTGGAAGTGGTGTTGAAAACCCCTCACTGCAACACTCTGCAACACAAAAATTCCTGCCCAATATAAATAATGATGTAATGGAGGAGGAAGCTTGGCCTAAAGCCTATATGTGATGCATTTCAGAACATACTCCTTCAAGAGCTCCTCAATGAAGGAGGAGGAATCCCCAAACAGGAAGTTCCTCTCTCTAACTAAACAACCAAGAGAGTTTGAGTTGCTTAAGCAAGCTCAAAATAAAATTATCTTCAACTGCCTTTCCTTGTGGCCTTCCTCTTCATTTTATAACAGTAGGGCTTAGAAAACCCTAAACCACCTCCAATGAGTTAACCCTTTTCACATGAAGGGTCTCCATCTAAAACTGCACTGATCAATAAGGAGGTTCAATGCATCTGGACACTGCTGAGATTTGGTCCTGTTGACCCAGTCAATATTCTTAATTCCTCTTCACACCTAAGTGTATTTTATTGAAATGGCCAAGGTTTGTCCATGTTCACATTCGGAATTGATTTATTTTGTTGATTAGGAGTTTTATAGTTCCTCCTTTACACTTTTATTCATGAGTTAAGCAAACTGAAAATAAAATATTATATTCCCATTAGCTGCAAAAATTGGGAATATTATAGTATTGTGCTTTGCGGTTTAGGAAATGAGATGATCTCTGATAGAGCTCACTATTAGACCCATGGAAGTAATATTATCCTCCTTGAAATTCTCTTTTCCAACTGTATCAATTAGTTCAGTAGTATTTCCTGACATAATATCCAATACTTTTATTTTGGCAAGAATGAGATATAATTTAACTTTCCAAGCTCTGAAGTTTGATGCTCCCTCTATCTTGTTTTTGGATTTCATGGAGGAATAAATAGATTCCAATGTATAAGAAGGAATTTAATAAAATTCTCTCTCTAGGTTTTCTGCAAAAGTGATCATAATGTACCTTCCTTTCATCACCAAAGCTCTCATATCATGTTAATTTCTAGTGCAATTATGGTTAGCACAATATTTCTGAAATTCTGATAATTAATTTTGTTGTAGATATTTTTTTATATTGTTTTAATATATAATTCAACAACTATACTTCAGAAATTAAATAGTAGAACAATAAATATCCCAATTCACAAAAGAGAGACAAGATTTACCCTGGGAAAACCCACTACAAGGAAAAGCCCAATAGCCTGTTTAATAGAGAAAAATATTCTTGTTCAATAAGAGACACACCTAGACCTATGGTCAAACTTGTTCTTCTCCTCCAAGTCAAGTCACCCAAATTTATATTGCAATTTTTTTTGCCTACGTGATCCAGATATTTTGGCCTCCTAGCAACTGTGTAGTAGCCTAGAATTTCGGCCCCTAGAAACTGCCTAGTAACCCATAAAATTTTGGCCCCCGTGCAACATAATTCCCAGAAACAGTGAAAATCATAGAGAGAGACTTCTATCGACATGTGCAATTTGATGAGAGGGGAGAGAGAGAAACTCAACCTTCTTCCTTTTTCCTGCTTCATCCTTCTTTACCCACTTCGCTTGCCCAGAAGTGGTCTTGAGTGAGGAATGTGAATATTCCAAATGAGGAGCTTGAGTTTCCTTTGTAGATAAATATTTCTACGGTGAATAATATATGTCTCTTAGCTAGGTCCAACTTGACTTAGAGGGAATACAACTTGTCACCTTTGGAGCCAAAAATTACATTTCAAAAATTCAAATTTACATCTTTCAAAATTTGCAATGGGACTTTGACTCAAGAATTTATAAATATGCTTTACAATGATAAATAGAATTACATAAAGTGACCAAAAGTACATTATGAATAATGACCATAGTTTCAAATTCAATGCTAATGAACATATGGATAACATGGTTGGGTAGTCCTCGTTGAGACCTTTCCAATGGTATATTGCACTCTATAAAAATCATATTAGATGATAAGTTATGGCCATTTGAAGATCAACATTAGTTAAGGGCCTAAAATATAGTGGTGTATAGGGCCAAAAACCAAAGTCACCAAATTTGTTAAAGGTCACACATTTTGGGGGTGGATCCACCACTAGTTGGTCAATCATGGTCTCGAGGTGTGCAAACTTGTATATTGTTTAATGTAGTTAAATAATGTGTATATTCCATCAGATATATCGGTGATCAAAAGAATGAATGATGGATGAAGAGAAAATATGTATGAAACTTAATCATCTCCAACAAACTGTTGAGATTATGACATGTGGCGCACCTTGATTGGCTCGAAGAGTTCACATGGCAGTTCTGACATGCAGAAAAATCTGACTGGATAGAGAAGCTGACATGGGATCCCTGGTCATGTCACGAAGAGTGATTGGTTGAATACAATGATATGGAAAGAAAGGGTATGATGTGTTATGACACATCATTCAGGTGAGATTAACAAGGTGACACAGTGCCTCCAAGGAATCCCACATGGCAAGCACATTTAGCACTTTTTGACTGGTGAAAAGTCCAAAAAGGGGTGACACATGGCACCCCTCACGAGCTATCATGTGGAATGATGACATCATTCCAACATCATCATGCAAGCAACCATGGACCCCTAGGATCATGGGCACATGGCATGGTCATATGGCTAAGTAATGGGAGCCAAGAACAAATTTCAAGTCATATGAATAAGGTCACATGGTCTATGTCAAAAATGGGACTATGCCCATATTATATGACCATTGTTATATGGATTATTGGTTGGATCCAAGAGCCGTGTGGTTGTTGGTTGGATCCAAGAGTTGTGGGTCCATATATAAATTTTTGGTCATACGTTTGAACATCTTCAAGCTTGATCATATTTATTTTGTATAAAAGGTTATTGGCACACCATTTTCTGCCATTTTGTATAATACTTAATAATTTAGCATTGAGCATTATGTGGAATAGTTTCTAGAAATTGCGAAATTTGTAAAGTGTGCCCGAGAAAATCCATTTGCAGAAAATTTAATTTAATATTTGATTTTATATAGTTTTCAAGGGTTTCTAGGCTCATTTCTAATCCAAATTGGATTATGGGAGAAGCATGGTGATCAAGGTTCAGTGGTGAATATTTATGAAGGCATGAAAAACCTTTATAATGTATTTTTTATGTCAAGGATCATCGTTATCTGTTTTGAGGGCTTATGATAAGGTTGTAGTTAGTGTCATGTATGTGGGCATAGTAGGTTCCAAGAAGGGTTTCATGTGACTAGAATAATTAATAGGTTAGAAAAAATTATGGACAGGGTATGATAGTTTGATGGTAGCAGTATGATAGAAACAACATGATCAGTTTTGAAGTGCTACATTAACAATCAGGTGGATCCAATTTGAAATATTATGAAAGGTGGTACACACAGAGTTGAAGAAAGAGGTGGGTCCCTCCACTGAGGTTGTCGTCTCAATCAAGCTGAATCCTAAGAAAAATCAAATATTTATCATCTATGAGGTTGGTACCTATTGAAGGTTGGAGAGTGACTTCCTCAACATTAGGGATACCACTCGGTCGGGAGCTTAAATAAACTCATTTTCCGTTGAAATGGTGTGTCTGACTGGGGATATAGGGACCAGTTTCCCATATAAAAAAAGAATTTATATAACAATGGAATAAAATCAACACGGATGGAATGATTTATTCTAATGATAAAGTAAATAAAAATAAATCTAAATACTTCTCGGGATTGGACTGTTTTATATGATTATGGAATAAGATTTCATAAGCATGAAACAATATAGATCATTGCATACTAAATAAATATAAGAACATTAAAGAAAATGAATCAATGTAATTGATTTAGTTGATGAAGAACATTAATCATATAACAGATCTGTAATTCACTCATCTAACATCATATCATTCAATACATTTTATCAATAATAATAAGAATATATGTCATTTCAGTGCTTATCAGAGAGAGACAAATAGATAGAACCAAGTTTGCTAAAATATCATAAATATAAAACGATCAATACACAGATAATATTACTCATTGCATCATAGATTAGTTCTAAAAAGATAGCCTCTAGGCTCAGACTTTCAATTAGATACTTCTGTTCAAAAAATAGTGTAAGTTCCAAAAGCCTTCTTCTCAAAAATCTGGACCCCTTTCTAAATGCATGAAAGGGGTTTAAATACTAATTAATATTACAAAAATAGAAGACTTGTGAAAGAATTATTCTTAATCTAATCTAAATTATAAACCAAAAACTAGGAAATTAAAATGAATAAGTTATAATAGTCTCATGATTGTTTCTCCAATCCACTCTCTAGTTGTTCCTTGAGCTGGCAGGATTTGATCATATATTTGAGCTGGGGGGAATGAATTGGATGCATTCTCATCTGGCCCGTGAATATTGCATTATTGAGTGTTGGAAGAAGCTGAACTGCTGCATTGGAAAGACACCTCAACACTCCCAATTGAATGTGTGGCTTGAGCAACAAATACCAGTAAATCTCCATATTTACCTTTGTCAAGTTTTCTATGTCAAGAGCTTTTCTGCTTGATGTTTCTTGCCAATATTTTTTTAAGTGGATGACTTTAGGCATAGTGTCTTTTGGTATTTCATGGATAAGATTGGCTTGTAGAAAAGAATCTTTTATATACTCAGAAATTTTGGAGGACATATTTTTAGATTTGATGATAGCTAATTCAGCACTTTTCATTTTCATGTCCTGGACTCCAAATATTATATCTTTTATTGATTCTTCAAGACAAGGAAGATCGACCGCTCTTCTCTGCACAGTGTCTTGCCAATCTATATGCTTTGACACTTTATCATCATTTTCTTCATAATAATTCCTCAGATTATAAATTTGAGTGACTAACCGATCACTTATTTTAATTTGATCCTGAATCTATTTGTACTTCGGATAGAAAAATGTATGTTGATTTACCAGTAATGTTTTTAGTTCTATTGCTTCTTTATTTACCTCATTAAATTCTAGATTCTCTTGGAGCTTTTGAATCTTCTATTGTAATTGATGCACTATTAGATCCCTTTCTTTAATTTCATTTTCGAGTTTGGGTTTGAGACCTTCAAAATCCTGTTGTAGATTATTAATACTTGATTGCGGCTCCTGCTCTATCCTTTCTTTTTCATTAAAGAAACTTTGATCCATTTGAGCAATTTTCTGATCCTTCTCAATAATTAATGACTCAATATTTGTTACCTTATGAATAGTTTTGTCTGCATAAGCACCTGCAAACTGAGATAATATGCTAAGTTCTTTTCCCAGAGTTTATTGAATTCAATTCTAGAGAAATTTCATTGATCTTGTGTCCACACGAATTTCTAGAGAATATTCAATCTTTCATTTCTTCTTTAACCTGGATACACAAGATTTATGCTTTGGACTATAAAATACATCCAGTGGAGGTAATTCCTCAATATTCAGTATTATTTCTGTTGTTGGAAAAGTAGGGATGATCTCCATGTCTTGGGCCGATGTTTCTTCTTATTTCTCCTTTGTATCATTGATCTCTAGTGTCTGATTTTACTGAAGAGAAGTTTCGGAAACCTCTGCAATAAATGAGATTTCTTGAATTTCTACTTGATCTTTAGAATCATTTAGATTAGAGGAAACTTGTTGAATGCTTGATTCACCTATATGATTTTTTTTTTTTAGACAATCTTCAGTAGGTATATTTTCTATCAAAATAACACTATGATCTGCAAGAGTATTAGTATTAGGTAATGTTTTTTTCAAACTTTACCAGTCTTTATTAAACCTCTCTTCCTGTGGAATATCCTCGATTTCTAGTTCTGCTAATGGTACTGGTACCTGAACTAGAGGAATCAGAACTGGAATTTGTTCTGCTTCTGGCACTTGAACTGTAGGAATCGAAATTTTTTCTGGCATTGGCCTGTGGAAAATGTAGTCTATAAAATGAGAATTCCTCTGTTATCGATATTGTTTGAATTGTATCAACTCTTTTGGACTAAACCTTACATTTTCTTATTTTATGAACTCTTGATAATTCTGGGATTAGCTCAAACACATCGTCAAATTTATTAGGCTCTCATGTAAATGCCCACAACTTAACTTGATTTGTTATTTCTCTAGCAACACCATATGAATCATAACTTTTGTTGGGTAGAATTGGGAAATTGAAGGGTTGTAATTGATCAATTTCAAGACAGGCATGCTTGAAATTTTTGAGAGTATATCACCCATATGAAATAGGAAAATTTTGTTAAATTGTCTTTTTGGCATCTTTCAGAATTTTAGTTAACCCATTACCTACGGTCTGATAAGAAATTTCCTTAGTCAATAATTTACATGGTATATATAGGGGTAGGACATGAGGGCAAGCATGACTTCCTAAAATTTAGATGTATGTGTAAAATTCTTCACTGAACCACCTTCCTATAGGCTTGAGACTTCTATTGGCTTCATGGGTGACTCTATAGATTTTCTTTCAAAAATGACTTGAAAAACTAAGAGCATTATATCATTACATATTTTAAACATATGAGAGTGTTATTTTGATTCCCATAGTAATTATAATTGTACAAAGATGGGGGTTTTTACTTCTCTAGTCCATTTCCATCCTAATGACGGAAATTCAATAGAAAAAGAGACAACATCTAGGATAAAAGAACTCATATAAAAAGGAGTGACTATACTGGACGAGATATTACAATTTTCTCAATAGACAGTGATACATCTAATCAAATTATCAGACAAAATATTAGCCCAATCAATAATATAGCTGTTAGAGGCTGCTTCTATAGAGATGTCCAATATTCCTTAAACTTGGTTGTATTTGCAAACCCAGAAAGACGACACATCATTGCAGCAATTTGTGAGAAAGGGATTTTAAGAGAAAATATTGAGTACTTACCCTTATTGTCACGTTTATGGTGATTAGGTTCATTTCTCCAATCCTTGATCACATTTGAATGGTGTTCATTCTCTCGCATGAATTCTAGAATAAAATAGTTGTCATATCTCTTCTAGGGCTCAGGCAACTTATACATATCTTTCAAATATGAAGGCCCGAGAGAACCAATAATTGTTCTATTTATGGTAACAAACTGTCTATCTTGAATTTCCACATGATCCAACACCCATTTTACTAAGTCACAATGTATGGCAGTATTTTAGGACGTGCAACAATTTTGTGCAGAAACGAGTTATTAGTTTCAAACCATGACTCTGAATCCGTGGATGCAGAATAGTCAGCTACAGATTTTCTATTCAAAATTAACTATGGATTTTTCTTCTCAAACAAATTATAGATCCCTTCCCAGCTTGAGGAACCAATTTCTGGGTTTCATGTTGTGTTTGAGATTAAAGTATCAATCTCATTGTTTTCCTCTTGCTGAACAACTAACTGAGGTGGGGTGGCAGACTTCCTTTGTGCTTTGATCAGCCTCAACATCCTTTTATGCCTAAGCTTCCAGAATTAACATGTTGAAAGGAAAACAGAGAGTGTAAGCTGAGATCACGTCAAATGCTCTTAACTGTCATATCAATTTAACTCATGCATAATGGGAATCCTCGATATTAAATATGAAATAGTTATAAAATCAATTGCAAACCTCGATATCATAAAAACACCTGAATTATCATTAAATTGATAGTATCGGCTTCATGTGAGTTTGATAGTTGTTATCTTATCGGGATATGAAAATCGGCTTTTCCATGATTAGCGAATTTCAGCATTTCACAGCAATGAGCGACATGAGAAAATTCGATATTGCGATGGCATTTATGTTGGATGATAGAATGCGATATCAGTATATGTCAAACGACAGATTGAGATATCGGTATCTGTTACATGACGTATTTCGCAATTTGTCACATTCATGATTCATAGTTTCACATATCGGTAATTCTCTGGATTTTTTATTTCAGCGATTTATATTTCGGTGATTTTTGTTTTAGCGATTTAGTTCCCGCTCTTGTACTTTTAGCTTTTATGGGTTCCTTAGAGAGATTTTTATGATTTTCTTATGTTTTTTAAGAAAAAAAAAAAATTAATCTAATAGA
The DNA here is from genome assembly GCA_034641835.2 of Pinus albicaulis. Classification (NCBI taxonomy): domain Eukaryota; kingdom Viridiplantae; phylum Streptophyta; class Pinopsida; order Pinales; family Pinaceae; genus Pinus; species Pinus albicaulis. The sequence continues at coordinate 591,647,632 of CM076570.1, forward strand.
CTCAAATTATAATTGTTATTCCTAAAATTAATTTAATCCTAATAATTCTTAAAAGGGTCCCCATTGTTCTTTCTACATTATTTTACTTAGAAAAATGGGGGGTTGTTGTAATACTACAACAATTGGCAATACACTCAATGAATCTAGAATCTCTGATAAACATTAATACCTAAAAGATAGTATTATAGGAAATTTATAAGTGATTGAAATATGCTTTAAATATAGGTAAATTTCAATCTAGATAGCTTGGTTTTACTTGAAAATTTTTCTTACTTTTGCAAATAAAAGTTCTCTCTAAATGAATCAAATTTTAGTAAGTTGAAAAGATAAGTAAGAATTCAATCAACGTTTAGATTGTTTGATGAACTTATTAGTCACTAGTAGAGCCTTTGTTGCTGGTAAGCATTCATTGCCTCGACATGGTTGCTATTTAACCAAAATGAACCAGTATCCCATTCATAACATAATAGACATTTCCAAAGGTAATGTAATTTTTTTAATTTTTTGTTACTTTAAAATCATTATCCTAGTTTGGTAGCCAGAAGTGATAATGTCATTTACTGGTTATTAGTAAATTTGAACAAGTTGATTCGTGATGAGATCCCTTATCTCGATATTTTTAGGCCATGAGCCACTGTCCTTGTTTGGTAGCCATTTTGATAATGTCAAGCTTACTAGTTTCCTGTGAACATGATGAGTCGACTCGAAATGAGATCTCTCAAGTTTAAAGTTTTTTTATATATTGAATTACTCTTTAAAAAAAATATATCTAATATGAATGAATGGGGAGGTTATAATTATGCTCCTTATGAGCTTTTGGATGACCATTTAAGTAAAAAATGCTAATACTTCAATAAGATCCTATGCTTTATAAAAATAATTTTTTGAACTTGATTTATGTCAAAATAATTTTTCAATTTGCATGGGTTAGAAAAATCCTTCTCTCTAATTAGCTATTTGAATAAAAAAAAAAAATTAAAGAAATAGAGATTTCAATTTGATGATTTATTTCCTAGTTTTATATCTTTAAAATATTAACACTTTCATGTTCAAGAAAATGATGAAGTGTTTCACTTTTTGTGTAAAATTACAAAAACCTGTTTTATTTTAAATTAAAGTATGTACATATTTGTACAAAAAGCACTGCTTGTTCTTTTAAGAAAAGTATTTTTTGAGGATAAGTCTGTTAACAAGAAGAGTTCCCTTCTTCCCTTGTAAATTTTTCAAAATAAAAGTTGATGGACCTATTTTTTTCGATTATTTGAAAAGGGCCAAGCTAGATTTTTTGAAATTTTGTATGTTTTCCTTTTTCCTCATGCACTTTATCCCATTTCAAAACCAAATCTCCAATTTCAAACTATTTATTTTTAACTGTATTTGAATTAAATGAACCTTTAATTAATTGTTGATAATGATTATGTAACATTTTAGCCTTTTCTCTTTCTTCTTCCATTTTCATTGTTTGGGACATTCTTGATTGTAATGAAGAGAAAGGTTGTTCGTTAATGAATTGTACTAGGGTAGAAGATGGGATAACTATGTTTAAAGGTAAAACTAATTCCTTCCCATATACCAATCGAAAAGGAGAAGTTCCTATTGAAGCTTTTTTAGTTATCCTATCTGCCCATAATGCAAAAGTCAAAGCTTTGTGCTAATTTTTCTAATTTTGTTAAATGGCATGTTTAATTATTCTTATAAGGTTTTTATTTGTGGATTCTGCCAAACCATTTCCTTGAGGATAATAATTAGCTGAATCGTTCAATTTAAAACTTGTTTTCAAAGAAAATTCAGACATGGCATTTCCAGAAAAATAAGAGGCATTGTCAAATACTAGAGCATAAGGGACACCAAACCTTGTGATGATGAATTGATCAATGAACTCAATAATATTTTCAGAGTTGGTTGTCCTCAGAGGTATTTCTTCTACCCACTTCGTAAAATAATCTGAAGCAATCAATATATATTTATGTTGTTTATAATAATGAGGAACAATCTCACTCATTATGTCGAGCCCCATTATTTGAAAGGTTGTTCCATATTGACTGGTTGAAGTGGCATTGAGGCTTTTATTTGTTTTCCTATTGTAGCTTGACAAGTCTTACAATTTCTAACATAGTTTTGTGCATCCTTGAATAATGTTAGCCAATAATAACCTGCATGCAAAATTTTATGGGTTATTGTATCTCCACCAAAGTGTCCACCTGCTGGTCCATCATGAAGTTCCTGAAGCACATTAGGTATTTCAATTTTATTTAGACACCTGAGTAAAACATAAGAATATTTTTTTATAAATAACACATCATTGACTAATTTATATTGATCAACCTTCAATATTAATGCTCGTTTTCTTTTGGAATCCAAATTATGTGGAGCATAACCATTCTTTAGATAAAATATTAAATCAGCCTACTGAGATTGAGGGTTAATATTAAGTACCTTGTGAACTGTTCAATAGTAGCAGTTACCTAGTCAGGTGATGTATCATTCATTCCTGTAATCAATCTGTAAAATCCTTGTCCTCTCACGATTTTAGCAGCCTTAATTTCTAAGTCGTACTCTTGCATGGCGAAAATATTTGACCGCTTTATAAACTGCAAATGCTTGTTTTTTGACTCCTGTATAGTTCAATTCAGCTCCTTGAAAATTAGAACTAAAAAAGGAAATTGGAGTTTCAAAATTCTTATCATCAGGCTGAGTTAATACTACGACATATGTTATATTAGAAGCGAAAGTATATAGAATTAAATCATTGGTAAAATTTGGAGTTGACAGAGAAGGAGCATCAGCAATTGCTTGTTTAATGATTTGAAACACTTCCTTTTCTTGCTCTCCCCATTTAAACAATGCATCTGTATTTATCATCTTTTTCAGTGGAAGGAAAATATGTGAAAAATATGGAATGAACCATTTTATGAAGTTTATCTGTCCTAAAAAGGATTGCATTTTTTTTATGTGGTAGTGGAATTTCTGAAATTGTTTTAATCCGATCAAGATCAATGCAAATTAAATTTTTTGAGACAATAAAACCAAGAATTTTACCTTCACTTAAAGCAAAAATTGACTTATTTGGGTTAAGAGAAATCCCAAATCTTCTGCATCTTTCAAAGATCTGTTTTAAGTCATGCAAATGATTGTTTCTCTTTTTTTAATATATGGTTATATAATCAAGATAAATGACCATTGTTTGATTTATCAATCCTTTAAAGGCAATATCCATGGCCCTATTAAATGTTGCTCCTGCATTCATTAATCTGAATGGCATCTTTTGTTATGCATAGGTTCCCCACTTCGTTCTAAATGTTGTTTTCAAACAATCCTCTGGATGAACCAGAATTTGGTTATATCCTGAAAATCCATCTAAAAAAGACATTAATTCTAAACCTGCTACTAACTGTAAAACTTGTTCCATTGATGGTAAAGGAAAATTATTCTTTTGACATGTTTTTTTCATATTTATAAAGTCAATAAAAATTCAAATATCACCATTATTTTTTTCTCACGGGTACTAGATTGGAAACCCATTTTGAATGTCTAATAGGAAAAATAATTTTCGCTTTCAAAAGTTTTTTTAACTCATTTTTTATTTGAGTTTCCAAATTTGGATGTATTTTCCTGAGATTTTTCTGGATGGGTTGAACATTAGGTACCATAGGAATAATACGTTGAATGATGGATGGGTTGTAGGTTTTAAGATATGGATAATTCTTTACAAAAATATCTTTTTAATTTTTCAATAATGAAATGAATGCATTTCTTTCTTCAGATGAAAGAGTAAGCCATAGATTTATATCTTGATGTACTTTATCAAATCCTAAGTTAACAAATTCAAACTTTAAAGTAGAACTTTGCAGTTTGCAATTGTTGATTTTTTTTAATCTGTATTTTAAATCGTATAAATCTTCAATTTTTACCACAGATTTTGGTAATAGATTCTTATCAGTTTGTTGCTTTATTTGATTATCATATTCATCTTCATCTAGAATTTGATCATCATATGATTTTTCGGAAGTAAGAAAACTTAAAATATCACTATCGTCATTGAAAACTCGCCAACTTGTAACATTATGTGGCACAGATGGACAAAAAATCAATTCAATAGAGAATGTGTCAGGACTAAAATCTTCTGGTGGAATCATCTTGGATGCAACGTTAGCCAAAATATTAGAATTAGCATTTTGTGATCTAGGAATAGGAGAGAAATTGAATGCTAAAAAATGATATGTGAGGTCTTGAACTAGAGATTGATAATGTTTCAAGTGAATCGAGAGATAGTGAATAGTATTTCATACTTGTCTTACAACAATTTATTAATCTCCAAATACCTAAATATATTGTATATCAAGACTTATTGCTTTACAAAGACCTTGAACTAATGCTTCATGTTCAGAAATATTGTTAGTGCATTCAAACTCAAGTCTACAAGCTAGCATATTTTTTTCACCTTTTGGACTAACAAACACGTATCCTGCCCCTGCACCATCATTGGATCTTGATCCATCAAAGAAAAGTTTCCAAAACGGAGAATGGACTATTGTTGCTTGTTCAAAATTTAAGATCTGGTCAAATCATTTTGGGAAAAAATTTCTAATTGTGAATTAACATAATCGGTCGAGAAAGGTGAAATTTTATCATTAAAATTCCCCAAGAATGAATCTGCAAAGTAGTTAACCAAAATATTATTATTGAATGTTATGGGCTCATTTTCTTCCCCAAGGTCTCTAACTGAATATTTCATAAGATTTTCATGATCAACTTTGATTTGGTTGGGTTTTCCATTGTATGGAAGCCACATGTGAGACCAGTTTGTTGCAAAATATCCACGTAATTTCTCGAACCAATCTATGCTAAGAACTAAACCATATAATTTAGGGATTTTGGCAATCAGTATATCGATAATCTGAGCGACTTTTGGATTTTATGAAAATCGAATACTTACTGAATTGATTTCTCCTAAAACCTTAACCATTGTTATATCAAATTGAACTATACTAACCGATGATTTCTGGGGTGCGATATTTAACTTCTCACAAATTGAAAATGGCATTATATTAAATGACACTCCATAATCAATCAAATAGTTCTAAACATTTATATTTTATATTTCATAGGTTAAGATAAAGCGAGGGGTGTGATAATTGAATCTATCACCAATCAAAATAGCATATGAAGTGTTAACTTTGTTTGAATTTTCGATTGGAGGTTTCCCTATCCCATTAGCATCTTTAGCAATAACAGTTGAAGGAAGAGGAGATGCAGTAACTGCATTCAAATATTTCAATAAAATATTATGTTTTTTTTTTAATTTGCAAACTTCATGAAGAGAAATATTGGCTTTAATATTCTTCATATCCTGGACAATGTTGTATTCAATAGTTTTAGATGCGACCAGAGTTTTAGATTGAGGATTGGGTGTATATTTGATCAGTTGGGATTCAGTAATAACTTGCTGAGATGGTTTGACTGGTGGTTTTTTATTGACAGGTTTGTATTTAGCAATAGAATTTGGGATTTTATGTTTTTTGTATTAATTGATTTGGTTCTGTATAAGTCTTACTTCTAGTGCTAATAGGCATTGCTTCAGATTCTTTTTCTTCATCGGTGAAATGTAAGAAAAATTCCCATAATCCATGTAATTTAGCTACTTCTTCATCTTGAGATTCACCCGCGGAAGCTTTAGTTTCTTCTTCTTCTTCTTCTTCTTCAGATTTAGCATTGGAAATATTATTGGGGGGTTGTGATACATACGTTTGATTTTTTCTAAATGATATAAAGGGTTTTCTAGTAGAAGTCTCAGCAACCTGTTTTTTTTATTTCAACCATTTCATTGAACATGGTCTCCATGACCTTTTGCTATCCTTCAAGATCGAACGGATATTTGGGAGTTTTATTCTTTTGCTCATCTTTAAATGTTACTTTTTAAGATTTTTTGTCTTCCAACTCAGTATTCTTCTCTAAAACTACAATTCTTCTTTCAATGGAAAATTATTCTTTCATATTTTCTACGAGGGTAGGCTTATTGTCTCTATCTAAAAAAATTGCTATATTAGAAGGAAGGGAAGATATGTACCACTCTATTTGTACATCCAATCCTGATCGAGAGGCAACTAGAATTTTATTCAATAACTTGTTAAATATGGAGTTGATGTCTTTGATCTTTTCAATGGAATTATATTTTAGATTAGAAATATCATTGATTAATGAAGCAATTTTCCTATCATCACCAAATTTAGCAAGAAATAGGTCTTGAAAAGTATTCCAATCTCCTATTGAACTGGAAGGGAGGGAAAAATACCAGGATCCTGCAGATCCTTGAAAATTATATGGAAAACATATTACTACAACATCTTCATGTTGCATATCGTGGAGATCCATAGCCAACATAAAATTATTGACATGTTCTTTAGCAGGAAGGCCATCGTCAGGATTATGTTTTGGTAACCATTTTTCTCGAAGATCTGAGAGAGGATGTAAATTTTCCATTTGAACAGCTCCCAGATTAACTTAGTTTAGGTTGGCCATTGTTTGACTTATTTCTTGTGAATATGAGCTAATGGGTCTAGAAGAAAATGTGGATGGAGAAGAACTTACTACTAGACTAGTACTACTTATAACAGCACTGATTGTTTGAGTAGAAATGGTTTGATGAATAGAAATGGGTTGATTAGAGGAGAGGGTGGGAGTAAATGAGAATGATGATGATGTGATCTCACTGATACCTGATTGAGATGCTGATGTGGTTGCTTTCTTACGATGAGATAAAATAGGAAACTCGAAAGGATTTATCCCTATTTTTTCACTTTGTGATCGGGTTAACACACCTGTACTTTGAAACTTAGCTTGGATGCAAAGTTAGCCAAAATATTAGCATTGGAATTTTGTGATCTAGGAATAGGAGAGATATTGAATGCTAAAAAATGAGATGTCAGGTCTTGAACTAGAGATTGATAATGTTTCAAGTGAATTGAGAGACACTGAATAGTATTTTGTACTTGTCTTACGAAAATTTTTGAATCTCCAAATACCTAAAAATATTGTATATCAAGACTTATTTCTTTACGAAGACCTTGAAATAATGCTTCATATTCAGCAATATTGTTAGTGCATTCAAACTCAAGTCTAAAAGCTGGCATATTTTTTTCACCTTTTGGACTAACAAGCACATATCCTGCTCCTACACCATCACTGGATCTTGATCCATCAAAGAAAAGTTTCCAAAATGGAGAATGGACTATTGTTTCTTCTTCAAAATTTAAGATCTGGTCAAATCATTTTGGGAAAAAATTTCTATTTGTGAATTAACAAAATCGATCGAGAAAGGTGACCTTTTAGCATAAAAATTCCCCAAGAATGAATCTGCAAAGTAATTACCCAAAATATTATAATTGAATGTTATGGGCTCATTTTCTTCCCCAAGGTCTGTAATTGAATATTTCATAAGATTTTCACGATCAACATTGATTTGGTTTGGTTTTCCATTGTATGGAAGCCACATGTGAGACCAGTTCGTTGCAAAATATCTATGTAATTCTCGGACTAGTCTCTGCTAATAACTAAACCGTAGAATTCAGGGATGTCGATAATCAGTATATCGATAATCTGAGCGACTTTTGGATTTTATGACAATCGAATACTAACTGAATTTATTTCTCCTAAGACCTTAACCTTTGTTATATCCAATTGAACTATACTAACCGCTGATATATGGGGTGTGATATTTAACTTCTCGCAAATTGAAAATGGCATTGTATTAGAAGAAGCTCCAAAATCAATCAAACAGTTCTGAACATTTCTATTGTATATTTCATAGGTTAAGAGAAAAGGAGGGGTTTGATAATTGCATATATCACCAATAAAAATAGCATCTGAAGTGTTAACTTTGTTTGAATTATCGATTGGAGGTTTCCCTATCCCATCAGCGTCTTTAGCAATAAAATTTGAAGGAAGAGGAGATGTAATAACCGCATTCAAATCTTTCAATAAATTATTTTGTTGTTGTTTTAATTTTCAAACTTCATGAAGAGAAATATTGGCTTTAGTATTCTTCATATCCTTGACAATATTGTATTCAATAGTGCAATATACTACCAGACTTTTAGATTGAGGATTGGGTGTAGATTTGATCGGTTGGGATTCAGTAATAACTTGCTGAGATGGTTTGACTGGTGTTTTTTTATTGACAGGTTTTTCTTTAGCAATTGAAGTTGAGATTTTATGTTTTTGTATTAATTGATTTGGTTCTGCAGAAGTCTTACTTCTAATGCTAACAAGCATTGCTTCAGATTCTATCTCTTCATCAGAGGAATGTAAGACAAAGTCCCATAATCCATGTAATTCGGCTACTTCTTCATCTTGAGATTTGTCGGCAGAAGCTTTAGTTTCTTCTTCTTCTTCTTCTTCAGATATAGCATTAGAAATAATATTGGGGGGTTGTGATACAGATGAATGATTTTTTCTAAATGATATAAAGGGTTTTCTAGTATAAGTCTCAACAACCTATTTTTTTATTTCAACCATTTCATTGGACATGGTCTTCAGGACCTTTTGCAATCCTTCAAGATCGAATGGATCTTTGGGATTTTTCTTATTTTTCTGATATTTAAATGTTACTTTTTTAGATTTTTTGTCTTCTAAATCAGTCTTATTCTCTAAAGCTACAATTATTATTTCAACGGACAAGGCTTCTTTCATATTTTCTACAAGGGTAGGCTTATTGGCTCTATCTACAAAAATTGCTACATTAGAAGGAAGGGAATATATGTACCACTCTATTTGTACATCCAACCCTGATCGAGAGGTAGCTGGAATTTTATTCAATAACCTATTAAATCTGGAGTTGAAGTCTTTTATCTTTTCAATTGAATTAGATTTTAGATTAGAAATATTATTGATTAATGAGGAAATTGTCCTATCATCGCCAAATTTAGCAAGAAATGGGTCTTGAAAAGTATTCCAATCTCCTATTGAACTGAAAGGGAGGGAAAAATACCAGGATCCTACAGATCCTGCTTGAAAAGTATATGGAAACAATATTAATACAACATATTCAAGTTGCATATCGTGGAGATCCATAGCCAACATAAAATTATTGACATGTTCTTCAGTAGGAAGGCCATCATCAGGATTATATTTTGGTAACCATTTTTCTCAAAGATCTGAGAGAGGATGTAAATTTTCCATTTGAACATCTCCCAGATTAACCCAGTGTAGGTTGGCCATTGCTTTAATTTTTTCTTGTGAAGATGAGTTAATGGGTTCAGAAGCAGATGTGGATGGAGAAGAACTTACAACTGGACTAGTACTGCTTATATCAGCACTGATTGTTTTAGTATAAATGGTTTGATGAATAGAAATGGGTTGATTAGAGGAGATGGGGGAGTAAATTAGAATGAATATGATGTGATCCCACTGATACCTGATTTAGATGCTGATGTGGTTGCTTTCTTACGATGAGATAAAATAGGAAACTCGAAAGGAGTTATCCCAAGTTTTTCACTTTGTGATCGGTTTAACACACCAGTACTTTGAAACTTAGATGTAATACTTTCTTCTGAAATTTCTGGATTGGTTGTCTTATCTGGAGATATAGATATTTGTTCTAACCTTTCAATCAAAAACTGAACTTCTGGAGATTTAGGAATATGTTCTGAAGAAGGTATACAAGGTAATATTTCAAGATATGTAAGAAATGGTTCTACAACTTTAGGCTTATGACTAGGAGATAGCGAACAAGATCTAGAAGCCGTAGAATCTTTGGAGGGATTTTGAATCTTATGTTGCCTTTTCAATTGAGATTCAGCTTTATATGCCATATGTTGTATCTTAAGAGACAATTCCTTGGTTGTGAAAAGGAATCAATGCTTAATACATTTTTAACAATGTGTCACAGAAATAATTATATTAGTGCTCTTCGTTCAATCCCTTTGGAAACTAATTCTTTAAAACTCTTAATATTCTGGTGTAATGAAATATTATATAATGCAATTAACTGATGATATCTGAATGGAAAAGAACAACTGTAGAAGAAACTAAAAATGATATGTTGTAACCCAGAATCTACCACTCTAAATTTCAGAATGAATTTATGGAGAGAGAGGAAACTCAAAATAATATGTTGTAGACATAGAATCTATTACTATTAAGTTCCAGAGAGAATAGGTGAAGGGAGAGGAGTTGGAGTGAAGGAGTGAAAACTAAGGTTATTTAACTCTTACTCATATATGTAATTAAGAGACTGATAGCTACTTTACTTCACTTCATTCCAGGAAGAAGGGACACAAAATAGCACAGGAAAAATGAATCACCATCAATAGTTGCAGGAAACTTCGTGCTTATTTCATTAATTACTTAGAAAATTAACTACCAAATTTTTAGTCTTCCAGAGGTCCAAAACTCGAAACCCCCCTTCTTTCTTTTTCTCTTGCTTAAATATGTCAAAAACAGTTCGTAACTGCTAGAAATTCTTGAATCTACTTCGACTACCTAAACTGTTAAAACTACTTATTACATTGCAATTGAGGACACCACTATAGCTTCGATCTTAACAAACAAAGAAAACAAATTAAAACTTGAAATATTATTCTTTTTGCTGGATCTGATTTTTTGTTGATGCATCTCCCTAAAGTGTTGATGTGTCTCCCTGAAACATCGAACATTCTTTCCCTACATTTCTTCTAGAGTTCAATATTTGTATTTTCTTCTTATTTTCATGTCGTTTCTGTTTCTTATGTGGTATTCGAACAATTCTGCAATAATGCCTCTTTTCCCGACTTGACCCAGCTGTTGCATTTCCAACAGTGTCACCATGCGCTCCCTTTACCTGACTCTTCCTATGCCTCTATGTTTCCAACAATGTTATCATGTCTCCTCCTGATCGACTCTGCCTCTTCTACTCATGCCTGTAACATTCAGTCTTCCATTTATTTACAAGGCACCACCGCATACAACATTATTCTACACGGGGTTTGGTGTTACCCGAGTCTACTGTCTGCGTTCATGTTTCTGCATAAAATATCACAACTACAATTAATCCTGGACTTTAAATAAATTTCAATTAACCTTTGAATGGTATCGTGTCCACCTTTCCATCGCATTTCAGCTTTCCATGCTACTCCATTATAAGCCTCCTCTTACCCCCTATACAATTTCTCAAAGGAAGGGCCCTCACTTCTGGATTTGAAATACTTTGCAATTTAACTCTGAAACTACATCACATCCGCCCCTTATCACATTTCGTCCTTTGGCATTTATAACATATTCCTTAGCGCCATTCCTCCTAAGCTTTGCGATTTGCGATGTGCGATGTGTGAGAGGTCCCATGGCTAGACTTTAAATATTTTAGATCGAGCTCTAAACTATATTGCAACCAGCCCTCGTATTGCATTTCGCATTTCAGAATTTATAACTTATTCCTTAGTGTCATTCCTCCTTAGCTTGCGATTGCGACTTGCGATATGCGAGCGGGCTTTCCACATGCTATTGCGCTTAAGCCTCCGAACATTGTTCTGCATGTATATTTGCATGACTCGACCCTGATCTATGTGCATTTTTCTGAATGCATCAATCAGCCCAACTCTTGAACTTCTCTGCACGCGAATAAGCCTGACTCACCCGCCTTCACATCTCTGCACATAATGTTAATACATCAACATATAAATCAAAAATTATTTTTTGGTATACAAAATTTTTACATTTTATAAACATATATGATTTTTTGGTATTTTGAGAATATTTCAAAAGTAAATGCAAATGAGCCACAACATCTGGCTCCACCTAGGGATAGTGATTTTTTTCATGAAAGCGCTAAGAACCGCAGATTAGTGCCTTATCCATTGGGCATGGAGTCAAATTTTTCTTTGTGACTTATGAAAAATGAGCAATCCGGTATTTACAATGGTGGAATGTTGACTTTAAATGCTCAAAATAATGCTTCAAATACTGCCCATTCACAGGCAGTTGCAGATATTCTCCATCTAAATCTTCTAGGATGAAAGTATTGTTTGATATGGCTTTAGAAATTATGCACGGACCATAACAGAGAGGGTCAAACTTACTATGCTTTCCTTTATCATCCCTTCTAGTGTCCCATATTAATACTAAATATCCTACTCAAAAGAGGATTTCTTTTTCTTTTCTGTCAAATATGGACTTCATCTTTGCCTTATAAGAAATCAAGTTATATTTAAGTTTTTTTTTTCACTTGATTCAATCACTTTGTTCAATCTTCTCACTAGAGCATTAGGTTCTTCCTGAGCTTCTTGAAGGAAAGAAATCAATTGTTTGGCCAACTGAGTAGGAAATAGTGCCTGAGTTCCATAAAAAAATTCATAGGGTGACTTTCCAGGAGACCTCCTGGTGGTTACTCGGACTGCCCAAAGAGAAAACTTCAACTTTGAATCCAAATCTTTCTAATTTTCAGTGATTGTCTTCTTCAAAATCCTAACCAGAGTCTTGTTTGAATATTTTTCTAACCCATTCCCTTGTGGATGATATACGATGGAATGTGACAAGATTACATTATATGTTTTCCATAAATTAATGAATCAACCAGAATTGAATACCTTAGCATTATTAGTTACAATCTTGATTGGACAGCCAAACCTACTGAATATATTCTCCTCCAGAAACTTGATCACCACTTGGTCATTTTCTTTCTTGGTGTGGATTGCTTCAACCCACTTTGTGAAGTAATCAGTGGCAGTTAGAATCCATTTGAACTGCCTACTTGATGGTGGATTGATCTCTCCAATAAAATCTAGTTCCCACTGCCTAAAGGGATCTTCTATGAATATAGGGATAACAGGTAATGGAGCGAGTCTTTTCTTCTCAGTGACCAACTGACATTTCTGACAACTTTTGACCAATCTATGTACATATGCAAACAAGGCGGGTCAATAGAAACCAGACTTGAGGATTTTGTGGGTTGTGACCTTCCAACTATAATGTCCTCCACATAGAATTTCATGATATCCCTTGATAACCTCAATGGATTCACCTTCAGTGAAACGCAACATCAAAATACCAGCAGGATCTTTCCAGTACAACTTTTCTTCTACTATGATATATGGTTAAGATTTAAGCTTGAGAGCTCTGTATTTGGTTTTATTCAGTGAGGATGGGCAAGAAAAGAAACACAGGTAATGCACAACATCTTTATACCAATATGAACACAAAAAATTGTATTGGATACCTATTTTGGGCTTATTTTTACCTTCTACGTTATTAGCTCCATCCACTAGTGCCAAGAGGTTAATTCCCAATGCTTGAAAATTTGTTTTTGTTAGCAACTTTTCCAAACCCTTTCCTTTGATTAACTTGGTGGGTTTAATGTCCAAATCTTACTCCTGGATTTTAGCTATCCATTTTCCTCTTTTTCCCTCAAGATCACTATGAACTAGCACGTCCTTGACAACAGAATTAGGTACGTAAGCGGTTATTTGGGATTGTAGCACATAAGTTCTGAAGGATTTGAGTGCTTTCACCAATGCATACACTTATTTCTCCAAAATATTATATTTTATCTCATAATCTCTGAGGACTTTGCTGAAGAATTCCACTGGATGCTCCTTACTATCCTCATTTTTTTGCAATAACACAACAGCAATAGTAGTGGGGGAAGCAAATGAAAATATTTGAAAAACCTTTTGATAATGAGGACTTATTAAAACAGGAGCTTTTTGGAGTGCTTATTTTATTCTAGAAAATTCTTCTCTTGCTTCTTTATCCCACCTCACTTCTGCATTTTTCTTCAACATGTCAGTTATATTTCTCAGAATCTCAGCATAATTTGTTACAAATCTTCTCAGGAAGTTTATTTTTCCCAAAAATCTCTGAATATATTTCTTGATTCTGGGTAAAGGAATGGTCTGAATTTCCTTGACCCATGTTGGATCAATCTTTACCCCTTGTTTTAAAACTATGTGACCCAATAATTTACCATCTTCCAAGGAAAAAAAAAAGATGTTTTTTTATTTAGTGACAGACCATACTTCCTGCACTTTTCGAAAGTTCTTTGCAAATGATCCAAGTGTTCATCATATGATCCTGAAAAAATAGTTACATCATCCAAATATATAAGGACATACTTGTCTCCAACAAACGCTATGTACATGGCACTCTAAAAATTTTCACCTGCATTTATAAGACCAAATGGCATCCTTGCATACATGAAGGTGCCCCAGGGGGTTGTGAAAGCTATCCTTTTTCTGATCTTCTTGATCCACTGCCACTTGATTATATCCATAGAATCCATCAATCATAGACATCCTGTAAGCTCCTGTCACCTTTTGTAAGACATAATCCATTTTAGGTAAAGGATAATTATCCTTTAGAGATGCTCTTTTCAAATTCCTGAAGTCCACAAGCAATCTTATCTCTCCATTTTTATTCTTCACAGGACCCAGATTAGAAACCAAATCCGAATATCTAAGAGGGACTATGACTTTTTCTTGCATCGATTTCTTCACTTCCTTTTCAATTGGAGCTAACAGTAATGGATTAATCTATCTAAGCTTTTGTATGTGTGGTTGATTCCTTCTTTCAATGGGATCTTATGTTGTATTATGCTTTTATCATATGTTCTCAAGTCTTCGTATGACCAAGAAAACACATCCATATACTTTGTAAAGATATCAATATATCTTTCTTTATAATTTTTGGGAACACCTTTGAACAACTTCACCATTTTTGGCTCCTACTGAGTTCCCAAATTACAATCTTTCATCTCTTCCTCTTGATGTATTTTCTTTGGATTAACAACAACATCATTTGAATCAAATAGTCTCTCAAGAGGAGCCAAACCTTTAGGGAGTACAATATATTTCAACTGAATAATCTTTTGATCACCTATTGAATTTTTGAAATGTTTTACCTATGTTTGTTGCTCTTTTTGTTCTTCTTCCTGATCTATCTCAGCATCTTCAAAGTTTCCAATCATTTTCAAAAAATTATTTATCTACTCATCGTCTTCAAACACCTTTCGATGTTTCACATTATAAGGAATAAAGGGTCTATGTCTAATTTCAATCTCATACCTTGACCTTGGATTCATAGGTGGCTTGAAGGTGCTAGTTGCAACTGCTAAAGAATCTGCCAATCTATTCTCCTCCCTTAGAATAAAATGAAGATTGAAGGCTTCAAAATAGTTCTCTATCAGATCCCAAACTTCATTCCTATATGATCTTAATCTCGGATGTTTGGTTTGACAATGATTTTTAATCTGTCTTATTATCAATTCAGAGTCACCAGACATTGAAATACACTGAACTCCCATATTTTTAGCAACTTGAAGGCTAATGATAAAGGCCTAATACTTAGCTACATTTTGTGTTAAATCAAACTCTATCTTGAAAGAAAAAGGCTTGAGGTTACCTTATGGAGATATCAGCAAGAATCCAGCTCCTGCACCTTCCTTGGAGTAAGCACCATCAAACTAGTATTCCCAAATATTTTTTGAGTGAAGCTCATTATTTACAACTATTGAAGAGAGTTGATTCCCTGTGTCTTCAAAAAATTATTCATATTCATGCAGCATGAAACATGAAAGATCTTATGTTTATTGACTATAAATAGGGGAATTTCCTGCATCTTTCTTGGTAGTGGTCTTCACGAACCTTGTTTCCCTATACAATCTCTTTTCTTCCCCATTAAAAAAAAGAATGATAACATAAGTGAAATCTAATTTTAGAACACCTCCCAACTTTTCTCCCCAAGATCTTGATAGGATCATTCCAAACCTGGCTGGAATGTCAGCAACAACTACATCTATGAATATACTATTTGCTAGAATTTGTGCCAAAGAAACTACTACATCTTTAATTAACCCAACACATTTCACCATTTTGGAATCAAATGAATAGAGATCCCTATAAGGTTTGGTAATATGCAAGTTTAGTTCCTTCATAACAGACAATGGCATAAAAATATGGGATGCACCTAAGTCCAGTGTACAATTATGGAGAGTAAAATCATGAAGCAACAAAGAAATATAGAATCGTGGAACAGAAGGATCTACTTCTTCTACATGAGGACCAAAGGTGACCACTAGATTTTCTTCTTGTAAGTTCACAGTGTCACTTATATCTTCAATTTTTGTGAGATTAATAAATTCTGAAATTTCTTTCTTGTAGACTGGTATTTTATCTAATTCTAGAAGAGGTACCTAAATTTTTACCTTCTCCAACTCTTTTGTCAAACTGGAAGCATGAGTTTGTTTAAAATTCTTTTCAGGTTCTTCTTCACTCTTTCTAGAATTTTTCCGCTTGTTCTGGTAAAAGAACAAGTCTCTCCAACATATTAGTATCAACTTATTTTCTCTAGGAAGTTTCACCTTGCTGCACATCTATTCTATTAACTGAATTTACATTTTGCTTCCCATTACTGATTTTTTTTACAGGGTCCTTTTGTTGTGGAGTCGCTATTGGAGGAGGAATAGAATATTTTTGTTCACCTTCATTATCCTGCACTCTAGATCTCTTTCTAGACCTTAAATCACAATTTTTATGTAACTCAGCTTGCATGAAATCTGTGAATTTTCTACAGTATTCATCAATCTCATATTGATCAAAATATACTTCAGCTTCAGCATATTCTCCCTCACAATCTTCCTCTTCATCCTCTTCTATTGTGTACATAGAAGATATTTGATATTCAACTTATTTTTGGTCATCTTCTGCTGACTCTCCGGGTGCTGCTTCTATATACAATGGTGCTTGAACTTGGTCTTGATCTTTTCTCTCCCTCTACAAAATTTGCAGGGGTTGTCTTCTGAATTGAGGGTTAAATCCTCCTTGGTTTTTTTGTACTTTTCTTTGGGAGTTTTTTCTTTCCAATTCCATATTAACTAGCTTATTTGACAATTTTTTTATAACCTTTGTCATATCTTCAATTCTTTGATCTTGTGATGATTCTTCTTTTGCTTTCCCCTTCTATTGGGTTGGTCGTTTCCCTTTTTCCTTCCCAACTGCAATCATATTAGCTTCAATTTCTAAATCATTTGTATGTATCTGCTCTAGACTAGGGGATATCCTTTCTCTAAGTGTAAAACTAAAATCGGCTTCAAAAGCCCTAGAAAAAACCACCTTTGCTCCAAAATGAGGGGGATTCATTTCTACAGGAAAAAAGTGACACAATTTATTGAATTTTTTGATAAAATCTGATATATTCTCATCCGGTTTTCTTTTGATTGCATTGAATTATGTTAGTGAATATCCATTATCCCTTTTTCACCCCATAGTTGAGTGAATTGATTTTCCAGTTCTTCCCATGTATTAATAAAATTATTTGTCAATCCCTTAAACTAATTTCTAGCCTTGCCATCCAGAGACTGAACAAAAATCCTCTTTACAACATCAAGATGTTTTACATTCAGATTTTCAGCAAAATTACAAAACACAGGCAAGTGTTTTTCTGCAGTTATTTCTTCTCATCCAGTAAAACATGGGAGTAATTTAAGATATTTTTGATGTATTTCATTCATTGGTTGTGGAAGGTTAAGAGGAGCATATCTGCTCAACAAAAATGTTGGTGCAGCCATGTTTTCACCTTGATTAATTGTTCCTTGGTTAGATGCAATCGATGAACCTGCTATGAAAATGAACAAAGGTGGAGGTAAAACAGATATGGGATTGGTTTGATCGATAATGGCAGAGGGACCAACAACTTGAGTTTATTGAGCTTAAGTAAAATTAAAATAAATAGACTTAAAGGAGTGTTCTTCCAACTTAGGTTCTTGAAAATAAATTGGTGTGAAAGGTGAATCTTGCTCCAATAAAGGAATTATTTTAGAGATATCTTCAAACAAAGGATGACTAGAGCTAGTGCCAGGAGCAGATAGTGTAGGACTAGGTGTTGAGGGGGTTTTGGGTTTCTAAACCCTTTTAGAAACCAATCTTTCAGGGTCTGACAAAGTAAAGACCTTCTGCTGTGAGGTATCTGACCTTGTGTGAGACCTTTTGTGAGCCAAAATTCTAGAAATAACAAACAAAGCCAAATATTTCCTCCTCACTGAACAACTAGAGGAAATGATGTGAAAAACCCAGGGAAAAAAAACTTCGTCTCTTCGTCCCCAGCAACGGTGCCAGAAAAAGTTGTATCTTAAGAGACAATTCCTTAGCTGTGAAAAGGAATCAATGCTTAAGACATTTCTAACAATGTGTCACAGAAGTAATTATATTAGCTGGTCTTCATTCAATCTCTTTGGAAACTAATTCTTTAAAACTCTTAATAATATGGTATAATGAAATATTCTGCAATGTCCTTAACTACTGATATCTGAATGGAAAAGAAGAACTGTAGAAGAAGTTCAAAATGATATGTTGTAACCTAGAATATACTACTTTAAATTTCAGAATGAATTTATGGAGAGAGAGAAAACTCAAAATAATATGTTGTAAACACAGAATCTATTACTTTTAAGTTCTAGAGATAATAGATGAAGGGGGAGGAGTTGGAGTGAAGGAGCACAAATTAAGGTTATTTAACTCTTACTCACAGATTTAATTAAGAGACCGGTAGTTACTTTACTTCACTTCATTCCAGGAAGAAGGGACACAAAATGGCATAGGAAAAACGAATCACCATGAACAGTTACAGGAAACTTGATGCTTCTTTCATTAATTCCTCAGAAAAGTAAGTACCAAAGTTTTAGTCTTCCAGATGTCCAAAACTTGGAACGCTCCTTCTTTCATTCTATCTTGCTTAAATACATCAAAAATATTTCATAACTGCTATAAATTATTGAATCTACTTAGACTACCTAAACTATTAAAACTACTTATTACATTGCAATTGAGGACATCACTATAGCTTCGATCTTAACAAACAAATAAAACAAATTAAAACTTGAAATATTATTCTATTTGTTGGATTTTATTTGTTGTTGATGCGTCTCCCTGAAGTACTGATGTGTCTCCCTAATATATCAGACATCCTTGCCCTGCATTTCTTCCAGAGTTCAATATTTGTATTTTTTGCTTGTTGTCATGTCATTTATGTTTCTGATGTGGTATTCAAACAGTTCTGCAATAATACCTCTTTTCTCGACTTGACCCAGCAGTTGCATTTTTTTCTTTTTTGTTGGTTGTCATGTCATTTATGTTTCTGATGTGGTATTCAAACAGTTCTGCAATAATACCTCTTTTCTCGACTTGACCCAGCTGTTGCATTTCCAATAGTGCCACCATGTGCTCCCTTTACCCGAATCTTCCTATGCCTCTACGTTTCCAACAATGTTATCATGTCTCCTCCTACCCGACTCTGCCTCTTCTGCTCGTGCCTGCAGTGTTCATTCTTCCATTTATTTACAAGGTGCCACCGCATACAACATTGTTCTGCATGGGGTCAATTGTTACCCAAGTCTACTGTCTGCGTTCATCTTTTTGTATAAAATAATGAAAATAAAATTAATCCTGGACTTTAAATCAATTTAAATTAACCTTTGAATGGTATTGTGTCTGCCTTTCCATCGCACTTTGGCTTTCCATGCTACTCCGTTATAAGCCTCCTCTTACCCCCAATGCGATTTCTCAAAGGAAAGGCCCTTACTTCTAGATTTGAAATCCTTTGCAATTTAACTCTTAAACTACATCTCATACGCCCCTTGTCTCATTTCGACCTTCGGATTTTATAATATATTCCTTAGCACCATTCCTCCTGAGCTTTACAATTTTCGATGTGCGTTGTGCGAGAGGGTCCCACGGCTAGACTTTAAATACTTTAGATTGAGCTATGAACTATATCGCATCTGGCCCTCGTATCGCATTTCACATTTCGTCATTTATAAATTATTCCTTAGCGCCATTCCTCCTGAGCTTGCGATTTCGATTTGAGATATGCGGGTGGGATTTCTACATGCGATTGTGCTTAAGCCTCCGAACACTGTTTTCCACCTATATTTTCACAACTCAACCCTGACCTGCATGCAATGTTCTGAACACATCAATCGACCCAAATATTGAAGTGATCTGCACGCAAATAATCCTGAATTGACCCGCCTTCACTTCTCTGTGCATAATGTTAATACATCAACATATAAATCAAAAATTATTTTCAGTATACAGAAATTTTACATTTTCTAAACATATATGCTTTTTTGGTGTTTTGAGAAATATTTTGGAAGTAAATGCAAATGATCCACAACACCATACATAGTCGAATGCCCTCCTTCTATTGCCAAAAATGTTGAAGGCTGGAGAGTGACTTCCTCAACATTAGGAATTCCACCTGGTCGGGAGCTTAAAGCAACTCCTTTTCCATTGAAATGTTCGGTCTGACTGGGGATATAAAGACCAATTTCCCATATAAGAAAGAATTTAGATAACAATGGAATAAAATCAAGACGGATGGAATGATTTATTCTAATGATAACATAAATAAAACTAAATCTAACTACTTCCCTGGATTGGATTGTTTTATATGATTCTTGAATAATATTTCGTAAGCATGAAACAATATAGATCATCACATACTAAATGAATATAAGCACATTAAAGAAACCAAATCAATGTAATTGATTTAGTTGATGAATAACATTAATCATATAACAGATCTCTAAGTCACTCATCTAACAACATATCATTCAATACATTTTATCAATAGTAATAAGAATATATGTCATTTCAGTGGTTATCAGAGAGAGAAAAATAGATAGAAACAATTTTGCTAAAATCTCAGAAACATAAAGCAATCAATACACAGATAATAGTACCCATTGCATCATAGCTTAGTTATAAAAATATAGCCTCTAGGCTCAAACTTTCAATTAGATACTTCTGTTCAAACAATAGTGTAAGTTCCGAAAGCCTTCTTCTCAAAAATCTGGACCCCTTTCTAAATGCATGAAAGGGGTTTAAATACTAAATAATATTAAAAAAATATAAGACTTGTGAAAGAAGTCTTATTAATCTAATATAAACTATAAACTAAAAACTAGAAAAATAAAATGCATAAGTTATAACAGTCTCATGATTGTTTCTCCAATCCACTCTCTAGTTGTTCCTTGAGCTGGTAGGCTTTGATCATATATTTGAGCTGGGGGGAATGCATTGGCTGCATTCTCATCTAGCCCGTGAATATTGAATCATTGAGTGTTGGAAGAAGCTGAAATATTGCATTGGAAAGACACCTCAACACTCTCAATTGAATGTGAAGCTTGATCAACAAATACCAGTCAATCTCCATAGTTACCTCTGTCAAGTTTTGTATGTCAAGAGCTTTTCTGCTTGATGTTTCTTGCCAATATTGTTTTAAAAGTCTGACTTCGGGCATAGTTTCTTTTGGTATTTTTTGGATAAGATTGGCTTGTAGAAGAGAATATTTTATATGCTAGGAAATTTTGGAGAACATATTTTTAGCTCTGATGATACCTAATTCAGCGCTTTTCATTTTCATGTCCCAGTCTCCAAATATTATATCTTTTATTGATTCTTCAAGACGAGGAATATCATCCGCTCTTCCTTACACAGTGTCTTTCCAATCTATATACTTTGACACTTTATCATCATTTTCTTCATAATAAATCCTCAAATTATAAATTTGAGTGACTAACTGATCACTTCTTTTAATCTGTTCCTAAATCTATTTGTACTTCGGATAGAAAATTGTTTGTTGATTTACCAGTAATGTTTCCAGTTTCTATTTCTTCTTTCTTTACCTCGTTAAGTTTTGGATTCTCCCAGATATTTTGAATGTCTTGTTGTAATTGATGAACTATTATATCCTTTTCTTTAATTTCATTTTCGAGTTTGAGTTTGAGACCTTAAAAATCCTATTGCAGATTATTAATACTTGATTTCAACTCCTGCTCTATCCTTTGTTTTTCATTAAAGAAACTTTGATCCATTTGAGCAATTTTCTAATCCTTCTCCATAATTAATGACTCAATATCTATTGCCTTATGAATAGTTGTGTCTGTATAAGCACCTGCAAACTGAGATAATCTGCTAAGTTCTTTTCCTGGATTTGACTAAGTTCCTTTCCAGAGAACTTGCATTGATGTTGTGTCCATAGGCATTTCTGGAGAATCTTCAATCTTTCGTTTCTTCTTTGACCTAGATACAACAGCTTTATGCTTTTTATTGTAAAATACATCCAATGGAGGTATTCCCTCAATATTCAATAGTATTTCTATTGTTGGAAAAGAAGATATGATCTCCATGTCTTGGGCCAATGTTTCTTCTTGTTTCTCCTCTATATCATTGATCCTTAGTGTCTGATTTTGTTGAAGAGAAATTTCAGAAACCTCTGCAGTAAATGATATTTCTCAAATTTCTCCTTGATATTTAGAATCATTTAGATTAGAGGAAACTTGTTGAATTCTTGATTCACCTATATGAATTATTGTTTTTATAGAATCTTCAGTAGGAAGAGTTTTTATCAAAATAGCACTCTCATCAGCAGGAGTATTAGTACCAGATAATTATTTTTCAAAACTTTCCCAGTCTTGATTAAACCTCTCTTCTTGTGGAATATCCTCGATTTCTGGTTCTGCTACTGGTACTAGTCTCTGAACTGGAGGAATCGAAACCGAAATTTTTCTGCTTCTGGCACTTGAACTGTAGGAATCAGAATTTGTTCTGCCATTGGCCTGTGGAACTTGTAGTTCTGCAAATGAGAATTCCCCTATTCTCAATATTGTTTGAATTGTATCAACTCTTCTAGACTGAACCTTTTAGTTGCTTATTTGTTGAACTCTTGAGAATTATGGGATTGACTCAAACACATCATCAAATTTATCAGGCTCGCTTGTAAATTCACGCAACTTAACTTGATTTGTTATTTCTCTAGCAACAACATATGAATCATAACTTTTGTTGGGTAGAATTGGGAAATTGAAGGTTTTAATCGATAAATTTCAAGATAGGCATGCTTGAAATTGTCGAGAGTATATGGCCCACATGAAATAGGAAAAGTTGGCCAAATTGTCTTTTTGGCATCTTTCAAAATTTTAGTTAACCCATTACCTACGGTCTGAGAAGAAATTTCCTTAGCCAGTAATTTATCTGGTATATATAATGGTAGGACATGAGGGCAAGCATGACTTCCGAAAATTCAGATGTATGTGTAAAATTATTCACCGAGCCACCTTCCTATAGGCTTTATACTTGTATTTGCTTCATGGGTGACTCTACAGATTTTTCTTTCGAAAATGACTTGAAAAACTGGGAGCATTATATCATTACATATTTTAAACATATGAGAGTTGTATGTTGATTCCCATAGGAATTTTAATTGTACAAATATGGGGGTTTTGACTTCTCTGGTCCATTTCCATCCTAATGACGTAAATTCAATAGAAAAAGAGACAACATCTAGGATAAAAGAACCCATATAAAAAACAGTGACTGTACTGGATGGGAGATTATGATTTTCTCTATAGACAGTGATACATCTAATCAAATTACCAAAAAAAATATTTTCCCAATCAAGAATACAGCCGTTAGAGGCTGCTTCTATCAAGGGTGTCCAATCTTCCTTAAACTTGGTTGTATTTGCAAACCCAAAAATATGACACATCATTGCAGCAATTTGCGAGAAAGGGCTTTTAAGAGAAACTATTTAGTACATACACTTATTGTCTCATTTATGGCGGTTAGGATCATTTCTCCAATCCGTGATCACATTTTCAAGGTGTTCATTCTCTCGCATGAATTCTTGAACAAAATAGTTGTTATATCTCTTATGGGGCTCGGGAAATTTATAGATATCATTCAAATTTGAAGGCATGAGAGGATCAATAAATTTTTTATTTCTGGTAACAATATTTCTATCTCTGATGTCCACATGATCCAACACCCATTTTACTAAGTCAGTGTATGGCACCATTTTAGGACATGTAACAATTCTGTGCAGAAAAGAGTTAGTTGTGTCAGACCATGAGTCTGAATCTGTGGATGCAAAATCATAAGCTACAACTTTTCTGTTCAAAATTACTTGTGGATTTTCATTCTCAAACAACTTATAGATCCCTTCCCAGCTTGAGGAACTAATTTATGGGTTACATGTTGTGTCTGAGATTAAAGGAGCCGTCTCATTGTTTTCCTCTTGCTGAAAAAATAACTGAGGTGGGGTGGCGGACTTCCTTCATGCTAAAATCGGCCTTGACATCCTTTTATGCCTAAGCTTCTGGAATTACCATGTTGAAAGAAAAATAGAGTGCATAAGATGAGATCACATCAAATGTTATTAACTATCATATCAATTTAACTCATGCATAATGGGAATTCTCGGTATTAAATCTGAAATAATTATAAAATCAATTGCAAACCTCGAGATCATAAAAACACCTAAATTATCATTAAATTTATAGTATGGGCTTCGTGTGAGTTTGACAGTTGTTATCTTATTAGGATCTACAATTGGCTTTTTCATGATTAGCGAATACAACATTTCGTAGCAATGTGCGACATGCGAAAATGCAATATTGCGATTGCTTTTCTATTGGATGACAGAATGTGATATCGATATATTTTAGATGAAAATTTGCGATATCGGTATCCGTTACATGACATATTTCGCAATTTCGCACATCGGTGATTCATAGTTTCAGATATCGGAAATTTGCTTGATCTATTATTTCGGGGATTTATATTTTGTCGAGTTTATTTTTGGCGATTTAGTTCTCGCTCTTGTACTTTTAGCCTTTATGGATTCCTTAGAGCGCTTTTTATTATTTTCTTATGTTTTTAAGAAAAAAACAAAATTTAATATAATAGACTCAAATTCTAAGTTTTATTCCTAAAATGAATTTAATCCTAATATTTTTTAAAAGGGTCCCCATTGTTATTTATACACTATTTTACTTAGAAAAATGTGGGGTTGTTGTAATACTATAACAATTGGCGATACATTGGATGAATCTAGAATCTCTGATAAACATTAATACTTAAAAGACAGTATTTTAGGAAATTTATAACTGATTGAAATATGTTTTAAATATAGGTAAATTTCAATCCAAATAGCTTGGATTTAATTGAAAATTTTCCTTGCTTTTGCAAATGAAATTTCTCTCTAAATGAATCAAAGTGTAGTAAGTTGAAAAGATAAGTAAGAATTCAGTCAAAGTTTAACTTGTTTGATTAAATTGTTAGTCACTAGTAGAGCCTATGCTTCCAGCAGGAACTCATAGCCTCAACAGTGTTCCTATTTAACCAAAATGAACTAGCATCCCATTCATAACATAATAGACATTTCCAAAGGTAATGTAATTCTTTTTTTGATTTTTTTTTACTTTAAAATCATTATCCTGGTTTGGTAGCTAGAAATGATAATTTCATTCACTGGTTATTAGTAAATTTGAACAAGCTAACTCGTGATGAGATCTCTTGTCTCAGGTTTTTAAGGCCATGAGCCACTATCCTTGTTTGGTAGCCAGTTTTATAATTTCAAGTTTACTAGTTCCCTATGAACATGATGAGTCGACTCGCAATGAGATCTCTCACGCTTAAAGATTTTTTATATTTTTGACCTACTCTTTAAAAAAAAATCTAATATGAATGAATGGGGAGGTTATCATTTTCCTCCTTATGAGCTTTTGGATGACCATTTAAGTAAAAAATGCTAATGCTTATTAAGATCCTATACTTTATAAAAATAACTTTTTGAACTTGATTCATGTCAAAATAATTTTTCAATTTGCATGGGTTAGAAAAGTCCTTCTTTCTAATTGGTTATTTGAATAAAAAAAAAAATCCAAAGAAATAGATATTTCAATTTGATGATTTATTTCCTAGTTTTATATCTTTAAAAGATTAACACTTTCATGTTCAAGAAAATGATGAAGTGTTTCACTTTTTGTGTAAAATTACAAAAACTTGTTTTATTTTAAATTAAAGTATGTACATATTTGTACAAAAATAACTTCTTGTTCTTTTAAGAAAAGTATTTTTTAAGGATAAGTCCATTAAAACGAAGAGTTTCCTTCTTCCCTTGTAAATTTTGCAAAATAAAATTTGATGGACCTATTTTTTTTATTTTTTGAAAAGGGCCATGCCAGAGTTTTTGAAATTTTGTATGTTTTCCTTTGTCCTCATGCACTATATCCCATTTCAATACCAAATCTCCAATTTCAAACTACTTAGTTTTAACTTTATTTGAGTCAACTTAACTTTTAATCAATTGTTGATGATGATTATGTACCATTTTATCCTTTTCTCTTTCTTCTTCCATTTTAATTGTTTGGTACATTCTTGATTGTATAAAGAGAAAATTTGTTTGTTAATGAATTTTACTAGGGCCGTTTATTGGGTAACTACATTTAAAGGTAAAACTGCTTCCTTCCCATATACCAATCGAAAATGAGAAGTTCCTATTGAAGCTTTTTTAGTTATTCTGTCTGCCCATAATGCAAAATTCAAAGCTTTGTGCCAATTTTTCTGACTTTGATCAATGGTGCGTTTAATTGTTCTTATGAGGTTTTTATTTGTGGATTCTACCAAACTGTTTCCTTGAGAATAATAATTTGCAGAATATTTCAATTTAAACCCTCTTTTCAAAGCAAATTCATTCATGGCATTTCCAGAAAAATAAGAAGCGTTGTCAAATACTAGAGCATAATGGACACCAAACCTTATGATGATGAATTGATCAATGAACTCAATAATATTTTCAGATTTAGTTGTCCTCATAGGTATTGATTCTATCCACTTCGTAAAATAATATGTAGCAATCAATATATATTTATGTTTTTTAGAAGAATGAGGAATGATCTCACCTATTATGTTGAGTCCCCATTGTTCGAAAGGTTATTCCATATTGGCTGGTTGAAGTGCCATTGAGGCTTTTCTTTGTCTTCCTGTTGTAGTTTGACAAGTCTTAAAATTTCAGACATAGTTGTGTGCATCCTTGAATAATGTTGGCCAATAATAACCTACATGAAAAAATATATGGGTTGTGGTATCTCCACCAAAGTGTCCACCTGTTGGTCCATCATGAAGTTCATGGAGCACATTAGGTATTTCAGTTTTCTCTAAACACCTGAGTAAAATCGAATCGTAATTTTTTCTTAATAACACATCATTTACTAATTAATATTTATTAGCCTTCAATCTTAATTCTCATTTTCTTTTGGAATCCAAATTAAGTGGAGCATAACCATTCTTTAGATAAAATATTAAATTAACATACTGAGATTGAGGGTTAATATTGAGTACCTCAGTGAACTGTTCAATAGTAGAAGTTACCCCATCAAGTGATGTATCATTCATTTCCTTTAATCAATCTACTAAATCCTTGTCCTCTCACAATTTTAGCAAGCTTAATTTCTAAGGTGTACTATTGCATGGGAATTACCCAATTGGCTCTTTTTTCTCCTTTTTCCTTCTGTATAAGTATAAGTATTTGTATAACTGATGAGAAAAGAACTATTACTTTGACATGAGCTTTTAGAAGAAAAGGGCGAAAATATTTGACTGCTTTATAAACTACAAATGCTCATTTTTTGACTCCTGTATAGTTCAATTCATCTCCTTCAAAAATAGAACTCAAAAAGGAAATTGGAGTTTCAAGCTTCTTATCATATCACTAAGTTAATATTGTGGCATATGATAGATTAGAAGTGAAATTATATAGAATGAAATCATTGGTAAAATTTGGAGTTGAGAGAGAAGGAGCATCAGCAATTGCTTGTTTAATGATTTAAAATGTTTCATTTTCTTCCTCTCCCCATTTAAACAATGCATCTTTCTTTATCATTGTTTGAAATGGAAGGAAAATATGTGAAAAATCTGGAATGAATCATTTTACGAAGTTTATCTATCCTAAAAAGGATTGCATTGATTTTTTGTTATGTGGTAGTGGAATTTCTGAAATTGTTTTAATCCAATCAGGATCAATGCAAATTCCATTTTTTGAGACGATAAAACCAAGAATTTTACCTTCACTTAAAGTAAAAATTGACTTCTTTCGGTTAAGAAAAAACCCAAATCTTATGCATCTCTCAAAAATCTTATTTAAGTCATGCAAATGATTGTTTCTCTTTTTTAAATATATGGTTATATCATCAAGATAAATGACAACTATTTGATTTATCAATCCTTTAAAGGAAATATCCATGGCCCTCTAAAATGTTTCTCCTTCATTCATTAATCTCAATGTCATCTTTTGGTATTCATAGGTTCCCCACTTCGTTCTAAATGTAGTTTTCAAATGATCCTCTGGATGAACCAGAATTTGGTTATATCCTGAAAATCCATCTAAAAAAGACATTAATTTTGAACCTGCTACTGACTGTAAAACTTGTTCCATTGATGGTAAACGAAAATTACCCTTTTGACATGCTTTGTTTAGATTTCTAAATTCAATACAAATTCGAATATCACCATTATTTTTTCTCATGGGTACTAGATTAGAAACCTATTTTGAATGTCTAACATGAAAAATAATTTTGGCTTTCAAAAGTTTGTTTAACTCATTTTTATTTGAGTTTCAAAAATTGGATGTACTTTCCTGAGCTTTTGCTGGAAGGGTTGAACATCAGGTACCATAGGAATAATATGTTGAATGATGGATGGGTTGTACATTTTAAGATCTTGATAATTCCATGAAAAAATATCTTTGTATTTTTTCAATAATGAAATGAATGCATTTATTTCTTCAGATGAAAGGGTAAGCCCTAGATTTATATTTTGATGTAATTTATCAAATCCTAAGTTAACTAATTCAAACTTTAAAGTAGAACTTTGTAGTTTGAAATTGTTGGTTTTTTTAATCTATCTTTTAAATCATATAAATATTCAAGTTTTACCACAGATTTTGGTAATAGATTCTTATCAGTTTATTGCTTGATTTGATTATCATGTTCATTTTCATCTAGAATTTGATCATGATATGATTTCTCAGAAGTAAGAAAACCTAAAATATCAATATCGTCATTGAATACTCGCCAACTAGTGACACTATCTAGCATATAAGGGAAAAAAATTAATTCGGTAGAGAATTTGTCAGGACTAAAATATTCTAGTGGAATCAGCTTGGTTGCAACGTTAGCCAAAAGATCAACATTGGCATTTTGTGATCTAGGAATAGGAGAGATATTGAAAGCTAAAAAATGAGATGTGAGGTCTTGAACCAGATATTGATAATGTTTCAATTGAATCTCCTACGACAATTTTTGAATCTCCAAATAACTAAATATATTGTATATCAAGACTTATTTCTTTATGAATACCTTGAACTAATGCTTCATATTTAGCAATATTGTTAGTGCATTCAAACTCAAGTCTACAAGCTAGCATAGTTTTTTCACTTTTTGGACTAACAAGCACGTATCTTGCTCCTGCACCATCATTGGATCGTGATCCATCAAAGAAAAGTTTCCAAAACAGAGAATGGACTATTGTTTCTTCTTCAAAATTTAAGCATCTGGTCAAATAATTTTGGGAAAAATTTTCTATTTGTGAATTAATAGAATCGATCGAGAAATGTGAACTTTTAGCATTAAAATTCCCCAAGAATAAATCTGTAGAGTAATTACCCAAAATATTATTATAGAATGCTATGGGTTCCTTTTCTTCCCCAAGGTCTGTAACTGAATATTTCATATTCTTTTCACGATCAAATATGATTTGGTTGGGTTTTCCATTGTATGGAAGCCACATGTGAGACCGGTCCGTTGCAAAATATCCATGTAATTTCTCAGACCAATCTCTGCTAAGAACTAAACAGTAGAATTCAGGGATATCGGCAATCAGTATATCAATAATCTGAGCGATTTTTGGATTTGATGAAAATCGAATACTTACTGAATTGATTTATCCTAAGACCTTAACCTTTGTTCTATCCAATTAAACTATACTAACCGATGATTTCTGGGTGTGATATTTAACTTCTCGCAAATTGAATATGGCATTATATTAGATGAAGCTCCAGAATCAATCAAACAGTCATGAACATTTCTATTGTATATTTCATAGGTTAAGAGGAAAGGATGGGTATGAGAATTGAATTTATCACCAATCAAAATAGCATCTGAAGCGTTAACTTTGTTTGAATTAACTATTGGAGGTTTCCCTATCCCATTAGAAGCTTTAGCAATAATAGTTGAAGGAAGAGGAGATGCAGTAACCGCATTCAAATATTTCAATAAAATGTTTTGTTGTTGTTTTAATTTGCTAACTTCATGAAGAGAAATATTTGCTTTAATCTTCTTCATATCCTTGACAATTTTGTATTCAATGGTGTCAGATACTACCAGAGTTGTAGATTAATGATTGGGTGTAGATTTGATTGGCTGGAATTCAGTAATAAATTGTTGAGATGGTTTGACTGGTGGTTTTTTATTGATAGGTTTGTCTTTAGCAATAGAAGTTGGGATTTTATGTTTTTGTACTAATTGATTTGGTTCTCCAGAAGTCTTACTTCTAGTGCTAACAAGAATTGCTTCAGATTTTATCTCTTCATCAGAGCAATGTAAGACAAAGTCCCATAATCCATGTAATTGAGCTACTTCTTCATCTTGATATTTGTTGACATATTCTGTAGTTTATTCTTCTTCTTCTTCTTCAGATCTAGCATTAGAAATAATATTGGGGGGTTGTGATATAGATGATTGATTTTTCTAAATGATCTAAATGGTTTCTAGTAGAAGTCTCAACAACCAGTTTTTTTATTTCAACCATTTCATTGGACATGGTCTTCAGGACCTTTTGCAATCCTTCAAGATTGAAATGATCTTTGGGAGTTTTCTTCTTTTTCTCATCTTTAAATGTTACTTTTTTAGTTTTTTTGTCTTCCAACTCAATCTTCTTCTCTAAAGCTACAATTCTTCTTTCAACAGACAAGGCTTCTTTCATATTTTCTACAAGGGTAGGCTTATTGGCTCTATCTACAAAAATTGCTATATTAGAAGGAAGGGAAGATATGTAGCACTCTAATTTTACATCCAATCCTGGTCAAGAGGCAGCTGTAATTTTATTCAATAACCATTTAAATCTAGAGTTGCAGTCTTTGATATTTTCATTTGAATTAGGTTTTAAATTAGAAAGATCGTTGATTAATGAGCCAATTTTCCTATAATCACCAAATTTAGCAAGAAATAGGTCTTGAAAAGTATTCCAATCTCCTATTGAACTATAAGGGAGGGAAAAATACCAGGATCCTGCAGATACGTGAAAAGTATATGGAAAAAATATTACTACAACATCTTCATGTTTCATACCGTGGAGATTCATAGCCAACATAAAATTATTGAGATGTTCTTCACTAGGAAGGCCATCATCAGGATTATATTTTGGTAACCATTTTTCCGGAAGATCCATGAGAGGATGCAAATTTTCTTTTTGAACAACTCCTAGATTAACCCATGGTGGGTTGGCCATTGTTTGACTTGTTGCTTGTGAAGATGAGCGAATGGATCCAGGAGCATATGTGGATGGAGAAGAACTTACTACTGGACTAATATTACTTATAACAGCACTGATTATTTGAGTAGAAATGGTTTGATGAATAGAAATGGATTGATTAAAGGAGATGGTGGGAGTAAATGATAATGAAGATTATGTGATCTCACTGATACCTGATTGAGATGTTGATATGGTTTCTTTCTTACGATGAGATAAAATAGGAAACTCGAAAGGATTTATCCCAAGTTTTTCACTTTGTGATCGGATTAACATACCAGTACTTCGAAACTTACATGTAATACTTTTTTTGAGAAAATTTCTAGATTGGTTGTCTTATATGGAGATATATATTTTTCTTCTAATCGTTCAATCAAAGGCTGAACTTCGGGAGATTCAGGAATATGTTCTGAAGAAGTTCTAAGAGGTAATATTTCAGGATATGTAAGAAATGGTTCTACAGCTTTAGTCTTCTGACTAGGAGATAGCGAACGAGATCTAGAAGTTGTAGAAACTTTGGAGGGATTTTGACTCTTATATTGGATTTTAAATTGAGATTCAGCTTTATATGCCATACATAGTCGGATACTCTCCTTCTAGCGCCAAAAATGTTGAAGGCTAGAGAGTGACTTCGTCAACATTAGGGATTCCACCTAGTCGGGAATTTCAATCAACTTCTTTTCCATTGAAATGGTGGGTCCGACTGGGGATATAGGGACCAGTTTCTTGTATAAGAAAGAGTTTATATAACAATGGAATAAAATCAACACAGATGGAATGATTTATTCTAATGATAACATAAATAAAACTATATCTAAATACTTCCTGGGATTGGACTGTTCTATATGATTAAGGAATAAGATTTTGTAAGCATGAAACAATATAGATCATCGCATACTAAATGAATATAAGCAAATTAAAGAAACTGAATCAATGTAATTGATTTAGTTGATGAAGAACATTAATCATATAACAGATCTCTAAGTCACTCATCTAACAACATTTCATTCAATACATTTTATCAATAGTAATAAGAATATATGTCATTTCAGTGCTTATCAGAAAGAGACAAATAGATAGAAACAAGTTTTCTAAAACCTTAGAAATATAAAACGATCAATACACAGATAATAGTTCTCGTTGCATCATAGATTAGTTCTGAAAATATAGCCTTTGGGCTCAGACTTGCAATTAGATACTTCTGTTCAAACAATAGTGTAAGTTCCAAAATCCTTCTTCTAAAAAATTTGGACCCCTTTCTAAATTCATGAAAGGGGTTTAAATACTAATTAATATTACAAAAATAGAATAATTGTGAAATAATTCTTCTTAATCTAATATAAACTATAAACCAAAGAACTAGGAAATTAAAATGCATAAGTTATAACAATATCATGGTTGTTTCTCGGATCCAATCTCTATTTGTTCCTTGAGCTGGCAGGCTTTCATCATATATTCGAGATGGGGGGGGATACAATGGTTGCATTCTCATCTGGCCCGCGAATATTGCATTATTGAGTGCTGGAAGAAGCTGAACTACTGCGTTGAAAAGACACCTCATCACTCCCAATTGACTACGAGGCTTGATTAAAAAATACCAGTAAATCTCAATATTTACCTTTGTCAAGTTTTCTATGTCAAGAGCTTTTATGCTTGATGTTTCTTGCCAATATTGTTTTAAAAAGGTTGCCTGCAGGCATAGTGTCTTTTGGTATTTCCTAGATAATATTGGCTTGTAGAACAGAACCTTTTATATACTCGGAAATGTTGGAGGACATATTTTTAGCTATGATGATAGCTAATTCAACACTTTTCATTTTCATTTCCCAGTCTCCAAATATCATATCTTTTATTGATTCTTCAAGATGAGGAAGATCGATCGCTCTTCCTTGCACAATGTCTTGCCAATCTATAAACTTTGACACTTTCTCATCAGTTTCTTCATAATAAATCCTCAAATTAGAAATTTGAGTTACTAACTAATCACTTGTTTTAATCTGTTCCTGGATATGTTTGTACTTCGGATAGAAAATTGTCTGTTGATTTACTAGTAATGTTTCCAGTTATGTTGCTTCTTTCTTTACCTCATTAAAATTTGGATTCTTCTGGAGCTTTTGAATGTTATGTTGTAATTGATGAACTATTAGATCCTTTTCTTTAATTTAATTTTCAAGTTTGAATTTGAGACCTTCAAACTCCTGTTGCAGATTATTAATACTTGATTGTGTTAGGTCCCTATATTACTAGTATAGTCCCTTATTGTTGTTAGTGTAACCCCCCTATTGTTATTTTTGTACCCCTGTAACTCCAATATTGTTATTATTGTGCCCTTACATTATTATTATTATGTCAGCTAGGATTATATTGTGACCCCATGGACTCCTATATATAGAAGGAGGTTTTGGTCATTTGTATCATCCAAGAATTGTTCATTTATGTAATGTATTAGAGGTTTCCCCCTCGAAGTGGTTATTTCTAAGGTGTTTATCTCTCTTTTCTTCTATTTTTGGAGTTGGCTTCATAACATTTGGTATCAGAGCTTTGGATTCTAGTGTTTCGCTGCTCCAAATAGGTCATCGTGGAATTTTACCTATAACTTTTCTTCTACAAAGGTTCAGAAGCTGAAAGGGTTATAAAGCGAAGCCGAAATCCTGAGGAAGGTTGTGTAAAAATTTCATATCTTGGTTCGCAATAGTTTCGGAGATATGATCTGTGTAATTTAAGCTTTTTTCAAGCTCCCGAATTTCACCTAAAACAGTTCATAGTGGAATTTGCGCTATAAATTTTTTTATAAGAAGGTGCAGAAGCTGAAATTTTTATAGAGCGAAGTTGAAATCCTAAGAAACCTCCTGTAAAAATTGTAGATCTTGGTTCAAAATATTTTTAGAGATATGATCTATGTAATTTAGGGTTTTTTTAGGCTTGTGAATTTCATCTCAAATAGGTGACCATGGGAAAATCATCATAACTCTCTCTCTAGGCATCGGATTGGAATTCTATAAAAAGTGACTGCCAGTACATAGACTATAGTTTCCTTTTTATCAATTTTAGAGCTAAAGGAGGAAACAATGACACGTGACACGTCGTACAATTTCACTCTACTGAACCAGTCCATAATTAGGTCATTGTGGGAGATTCAGAATAAATTTGTCTTGAAGAATCCAAAGAAGGTCAAACCTATGGCATTCGAAAGAACATTCAGAGTGATACTATAGGGTGAATTTTAGATATTTAAGATATGAAATCACGGAGATAACTCAGTTTCAATATTGAGCTCCTCGAAAGCAAGAAAAAGGTGTGTATTTTTTTTTTTTTTTGAATTGCATGAGTCTTGTGTGAAAAAACAGTTTGGAGTGATTCCAAGGGCATATTGAAGCATAGATATCAGTATTGGGCGCTAAAATTCCACCTAAAAAGAATTCAACACCAATTAAGCCTTCAAAAGGCTCTACTATGACTCATGAATAGGAAGAATCACAACAGTACATATCAAAATTACAAGAGCAAGTGCACCAAATTTCGCTCTCGCAAAGAGCAATAAAAAATGAAATGGAAGTTTTGAAGAAAGGCATGGATAGTTTGAAAAATGGAATGGAAGCTGAGATGGATGGCATGGAAGCTAAGATGGATTACATGGAACCTAAGATCGATGAAAAAATGAAATACAACATGAAAGACATGAAGAATGATCTAAAAGCAGACATGGAAGGTTTGATGACAAGGTTAATACAAGAAATGATTCATAATGACGGAAAGATTGTAGATGAAACTCATGATGAGAACAAAATAAATGTTAATCGTGATTTCATAAACTCTAATGCTGGATTGAATAACCACCATATTCCAAAGATGGATATGAGGAAGTTTGATGGCAAGGATCCCATAACATGGATACTACAAATGGAGCAATATTTTGATCTCAATAATGTGAAAAACACACAAAATGTACGCATTGCAACTTTACATTAGAACAAAATACATTTGTATGGTATCGATGTATTTCCTCCCATAAAAAAATTGTCACTTGGTCAATTTTTATGAAGGAAATGATAGCACATTATGAGGATACAAAGAGAAACACATTCTTTAGCCAATTGATAAATCTCAAACAAAAGGGTTCAGTGGTGGAGCACATTGAGGACTTCCAAAAATTGAATATAAGGGTAACTTATATTCCAAAGGAACACATGATTGATGTCTTCATAGGGACTTTAAAGGATAACATCCAACATGAATTTCGTGTTTGGGAACATGATTCATTGGAAAAGGAATTCAGGTTTGCAAGAAAAAATGAATGTAAAATTATGGCGATAAGGAAGCCTACCACTCACATCTATAAAGATGGAAGTGTTTCTACTCCTAGACTTCCACAACCTACAAGGTTGACACCACAACAATTGGAATAAAAAAGAGAAAAATGGCTTTTCTACAATTGTGATAGCATATACACTAAAGGTCATAAGTCTACTGAGAAGAAATTATTTTACATAGATTGTGAAGAGGAGGAAGAAAATGAACAATAAACTTCAAAAAAAGAGGATATACACCAATAAACAGCCCTATAAGAAGAAGAAATGAGTCCAACCATATCGTGTAATGCATTGGCAAGAATTACCACCCCTCAAACTCTCAAGATAGAAGGACATATCAAGAAGAAAAAGGTAATAGTGTTAATTGATTCAGGTAGTACCCATAATTTTATTCATTGTAACGTAGCCAAGGAATTGAATTGTTTCCTATACCCAGCACCAGAATGTCAAGTGATGGTTGAAAATGGAGGAACTATAAATTTCTCTAGAAAATGCCATAATATCAAGCTAACCATGGGGGAATATTTATTGAATAGTCCAATGCTTTCCATTCCAATGGGAGGTGTTGATGTTTTACTAGGAGTACAATGGTTACAATCTTTGCGGACGGTAGCTTTTAATTTTCAAGAAATTTTCTTGAAATTTTTTTCGAAAGGAAAGGAAATCGAATTACGGGGTATCGCAGGGAATCTAGGAAAGATAATAAGCTCTAATGTCATGAGATAAATCTTCTGAATAAATAACAACGAGACATAATTGCACAATAATGCTCACTAGAAGTTCAACATCAAATTCATCTATTTCTCTAGATCTCCAAAAAGTATTGGAAAATCATTCCAAGGTGTTTGAAACTCCCAAAGGACTCCGACCTATTCGTGATCATGATCATGCTACTCATTTAATTCAAGGAAGTGTTCCTCCAAACATCAGGCCTTACAAATATCCTTATGTCCAAAAGAGCGAAATTGAACGTATGATTGCATAAACATTAGAGGCTAGTATAATTCAACCTAGTCAAAGTTCTTTCTCTGCTCTAGTAGTATTGTTTCATAAGAAGGATGGATCATGGCACATGTATCTAGATTATAGGGAGCTTAATAAGCTCACTATTAAAGATAAATTTCCCATTCTTGTGATTGACGAATTATTGGATGAATTACATGGAGAAATTTATTTTACCAAGTTGGATCTTCGTTCAGGATATCATCAAATTAGAATGAAGACTGAAGATATTCTAAAAATAGCATTTCGAACTCATGAGGGTCATTATGAATTTTTGGTCATGCCTTTTGGCCTAACAAATACACCTTCTACATTTCAAGGGTTGATGAATTCCTTTTTCAAACCCTTCCTTAGAAAATTTGTGCTAGTATTTTTTGATGACATACTAATCTACAACAGGTGTTGGAAGGATCATGTTCAACATGTTGACGAGGTGCTCAAACTATTGGAGGAGAAACAATTATATGAAAAAACATCGAAATGTTTCTTTGGAGTGCAAGAGCTGGAATATCCGGGTCGTATTGTATCTCATGAGGGTGTTAAGGTAGACCCTAACAAAATTAAATCCATTAAGGAATGGAAAGTACCCACAACCATAAATCAGTTGCGAGGATTTCTCGGGTTAACAGGGTATTATCACAAGTTTTTTAAGAATTATGGGAGAATAGAAACACATATAACAACATTATTGAAGAAATATGAATTTTCATGGACTCCTGAAACAACTAAGGCCTTTGAACATCTTAAAGAGGCAATGTGCCTAGCACCAGTCTTAGCTATGCCAGACTTCACAAAAACCTTTATTGTGGGATGTGATGCCTTAGGAAATGGAAATGGTGTTGTTTTAATGCAAGAAGGAAGATCCATTGCTTTTGAAAATCGTCCATTCAAAGGAAAGTATTTACAGAAAGCTATTTATGAGAGGGAAATGTTGGAAATGCTACATGCACTAAAGAAATGGTGACCTTACCTAATAGGAAGACACTTCAAGGTAAAAATTGATCATGATAGTCTTAAACACTTTTTGGAACAAATACTATCTTTATAAGAGCAGCAAATATGGGTCACAAAGGTGTTGGGTTATGACTTTGAAATCATCTACAAAAAAGGGAAGCTAAATGTTGTTGCAGATGCACTCTCAAGAAAGGATGAAGAGGTGGAAGAATTTCTTTGTGCCATTTCTATTATCCAACCAGATTGGATAACCAAAGCAAGGGATGAATGGAAGAAGGACGAAGAAGTGTGGACGCTCATTCAAATGTTGTAGCAAGATCCTAGTACATCTGATAC
Source organism: Pinus albicaulis (assembly GCA_034641835.2). Classification (NCBI taxonomy): domain Eukaryota; kingdom Viridiplantae; phylum Streptophyta; class Pinopsida; order Pinales; family Pinaceae; genus Pinus; species Pinus albicaulis. The sequence continues at coordinate 591,685,562 of CM076570.1, forward strand.
ATTTAGTTGGAAAAATGATTCCTTATGGTACAAAGTTCACTTATACATTTGCAAGAATTCCCAAATAAAACAAAATATTCTTTTGGAATTGAACACTTATCCTTTAGGAGGACACTCAGGATTTTTAAAAACTTACCACAGCGTGAAGAAAGAATATTTTTTGGATGGCCTTAAATCTGATATTCAAAATTTTTTGGCGGAATGTTTGGTATGCCAGCAAAATAAAGTTGAGACAATTAAGACCCTGGGTCTTCTACAACCTTTATCCATTCCAAGTCAACATTGGGAGGAGATTTCAATGGATTTTATCATAGGTTTACCTAAGTCCAAAGGAAGGAGTGTCATCATGGTGGTAGTTGATAGACTTACCAAGTATGCACACTTTTTTCCTTATATCATCCATTTAAAGAAAGTATAGTTGCTACTGCATTTATGGAAACAATTCAAAAGCTACATGGAAACCCAAAGATTATTGTAAGTGACAGAGATCCCATTTTTATTGGAAATTTTTGGACGGAATTATTTTCTTGTTTGGGTACTCAACTAGCTCATAGCTCATCTTATCATCCTCAATCTAATGGTAAAAATGAGATAGTGAATAAATGTTTGGAAGGATATCTTCGTTTTTTTGTATCTGATAAGCAAACACAATGGTTCAAGTGGTTACCTCTCGCTGAATGGTGGTATAACACTTCCTTCCATACTACATCGAAAATGACCCCATTTATGGCACTTTATGGATATCATCAACTGTCTATCACATCTTCTTTAAGAGAAATTTCTAAGGTTAAATCAGTGGAAGATCACATCGAGCATCAACAAGAAGTTATCCGACTCTTAAAGGATAACCTAAATTTAGCACAAAATCGAATGAAACAACAGGCAGATCAACATTACAGCGAGAGAATTTTTGTTGTAGGAGACTGGGTATTTTTATGGCTACAACCATACAAAAAAATGTCCCTTAAGCAAGCTAAGAAGGATAATAAATTATCACCAAAGTACTATGGTCCTTACAAGGTGTTGCAAAAGATTGGTACTATGGCATACGAATTGGAGCTTCCTACTTCTTCACAGGTGCATCCAGTTTTCCATGTTTCATGCTTAAAGAAGGTTATAGGGGACACACTTCCAGTTAAAAAAATATTGCGAGAACTTGATGAGGAAGGAAAAATCATATTGGAACTTGAAGCAGTCATGGAAACAAGAACTTGACAGCTACGAAATCGATCAATTTCAGAGTATCTCATCAAATGGAAGAACTTACCGACTGAATATTCTACATGGGAGGATGATGATTTTATACAGAAGCATCCGAAGCTACTCAAGCGTTGAGGACAACACTTTTTTGAAGGAGAGGGGCAAGTTAGGTCCCTATATTACTAGTATAGTCCCTTATTGTTGTTAGTGTAACCCCCTTATTGTTATTGTTGTACCCCTCTAACCCCAATATTGTCATTATTGTGCCCTTACATTATTATTGTTAGGTCGGCTAGGATTATATTGTGACCCCATGGATTCCTATATATACAAGTAGGTTTTGGTCATTTGTATCATCCAACAATTGTTCATTTATGTAATGTATGGGAGGTTTCCCCCTCGAAGTGGTTATTTCTAAGGCGTTTATCTCTCTTTTCTTCTATTTTTGGAGTTGTTTTCATAACAGATTACAACTCCTGCTCTATCCTTTGTTTTTCATTAAAGAAAACTTTCTCCATTTGAGCAATTTTCTGAACCTTCTCCATAATTAATGACTCGATATCTACTCCCTTATCAATAGTTGTGTATGCATAAGCACCTACAAATTGATATAATCTGCTAATTTCTTTTCCTTGAGTTGGCTGAGTTCCTTTCTAAAGAACTTGCATTGATGTTGTATCCATAGGAATTTCTGGAGAATATTTAATCTTTCGTTTCTTCTTTGACCTGGATACAACATATTTATGCTTTGGGCTGTAAAATACATCCAATGGAGGTATTTCCTCAATCTTTATTATTATTTATGTTGTTGGAAAAGCATGGATGATCTCCATGTCTTGGGCTGATGTTTCTTCTTGTTTCTCCTCTATATCATTGATCTTTAGTGTCTTATTTTGTTGAAGAACAATTTCAGAAACCTTTGTAGTAAATGATATTTCTCGAATTTCTCCTTGATATTTAGAATAATTTAGATCAGAGGAAACTTATTGAATGTTTGATTCACCTATATGAATTTTTGTTTTTAGAGAATATTTAGTAGGAAGAGTTTCTATCAAAATAACACTCTGATCAGTAGGAGTATTATTATCAGATAATGCCTTTTCAAAACTTTCCCAGTCTTGATTAAACCTCTCTTCCTGTGGAATATCCCTGATTTCTGATTCTGCTACTGGTACTAGTACCTGAGCTAGAGGAATTGGAACCAGAATTTGTTCTGCTTCTGCCACTTGAACTGTAGGAATCAGAATTTTTTCTGCCATTGGCTTTTGGAACATGTACTCTGGAAAATAAGAATTACTTTGTTCTCGATATTTTTTGAATTGTATCAACTCTTATGGATTTAAAATTATAGTTTCTTATTTTCTAAACTCCTGATAATTCTGGTATTGACTCAAACACATTGTCAAATTTATCAGGCTCACTTGTAAATACCCACAGCTTAACTTGATTTTTTGTTTCTCTAGCAACACCATATGAATCATAACTTTTTTTTGGTAGAATTGGGAAATTGAAGGGTTTTAATAGATCAATTTCAAGACAGGCATGCTTGAAATTATCGAGAGTATATGACCCACATGAAATAGGAAAAGTTGGCCAAATTTTCTTTTTGGCATCTTTCATAATTTTAGTTAACCCATTACCTACGATCTGATAAGAAATTTCCTTAGCAAATAATTTATCTAGTATATATAAGGGTAGGACATGAGGGCAAGCATGACTTCCAAAAATTCAAATGTGTGTGTAAAATTATTCACTTAACCACCTTCCTATAGGCTTGAGACTTATATTGGCTTCATGGGTGACTCTTGAGATTTTTCTTTTGAAAATGACTTGAAAAACTGGGAACATTATATCATTACATATTTTAAACATATGAGAGTGGTATTTTGATTCCCATAGGAATTCTAACTGTACAAATATTGGGGTTTTGACTTCTCTAGTCCATTTCCATCCTAATGACGGAAATTCAATAGAAAAACAAACACCATCTAGGATAAAAGAACTCATATAAAAAGGAGTGACTGTACTGGACGGGAGATTACGATTTTCTCTATAGATAGTGATACATCTAATCAAATTATCAGATAGAATATTAGCCCAATCAAGAATGTAGCCATTAGAGGCTACTTCTATTAGGGGTGTCCAATCTTCCTTAAACTTGGTTGTATTTTTAGACCCAAAAAGATGACGCATCATTGTAGAAATTTGCGAGAAAGGGATTTTAAGAGAAACTACTGAGTACATACCCTTATCGTCATGTTTATGGTGATTAGGATAATTTCTCCAATCCTTGATCACATTTGCAGGTTGTTCATTCTCTCACATGAATTATTGAACAAAATAGTTGTCATATCTCTTCTGGGACTAGGGAAATTTATACATATCTTTAACATCTGAAGGCCTGAAAAAACCAATAACTGTTCTATTTCTGGTAACAAATTGTCTATCTCGAATGTCCACATGATCCAACACCCATTTTACTAAGTCAGTGTATGGCAGCATTTTAGGACGCACAACAATTCTGTGCAGAAAAGAGTTAGTTGTGTCAGACCATGAGTCTAAATCTGTGGATGCAGAATCATCAGCTATAGCTTTTCTATTCAAAATTACTTGTAGATTTTCGTTCTCAAACAAATTATAGATCCCTTCCCAGCTTGAGGAACCAGTTTTTGGCTTGCATGTTGTGTCTGAGATTAAAGGAGTGATCTCGTTGTTTTCCTCTTGCTGAACAACTAACTGAGGTGGGGTGGAGAACTCCCTTCGTGCTTTAATCATCCTTGACATCATTTTATGCCTAAGTTTTTGGAATTACCATGTTGAAATAAAACCATAGAGCGTAAGTCGAGATCACGTCAAATGCTATTAACTGTTGTATCAATTTAACTCATACATAATGGGAATCCTCGGTATTAAATCTGAAATAATTATAAAATAAATTGAAAACCTCGAGATCATAAAAATACCTGAATTATCATTAAATTGATAGCATGGGCTTCATGTGAGTTTGACAGTTGTTATCTTATCGGGATCTGCAAATCGGCTTTTTCATTACTATTGAATTTCGGCATTTCATAGCAATGTGCGACATGCGAAAATGTGATATTACGATTGCTTTTCTGTTGGATGACATAATGTGATATCGGTATATGTGAGACGATAGATTGTGATATCGGTATCCGTTACATGACGTATTTCTCAATTTCGCACATCGACAATTCACAGTTTCATATATTGGAAATTCGCTTGATTTGTTATTTCGGTGATTTTCGCTTTGGCAATTTAGTTCTCGCTCTTGTACTTTTAGCCTTTATGGGTTCCTTAGAGTGTTTTTTATGATTTTCTTATGTTTTTTAAGAAGAAAAAAAATTAACCTAATAGACTCAAAATCTATTTTTTATTGCTAAAATAAATTTAATCCTAAGATTTTTTAAAAGAGTCCCCATTGTTCTTTCTACACTATTTTACTTATAAAAATGGGGGGTTGTTGTAATAATACAACAGTACCTCAATCAGGTTGTATCCTATAATAAGAATTTGCTTGTGCATTTTTGAATTTTGTGCCTCAATCAAGTTGTAACCTATCACAAGTAGTTGGTTGCATATCTTGTAGGTGGGTGCCTCTAAGAGGTTAGTTCTTACAAACCTATGTAATGAATTGAAGAAGAAGAAGAGTAATTTGTGGTTTTCTCTTGTAAGGGTTTCTATTATAGCTTTAAAACCCACCCCTAGGGTTAAGAAGACACGAACAAACCTTACCAATTCAAAAGGTTAAGTTTTTATTGGTGAAGCGTCAATAAAAATGGTGTTTTGATGGATCAACACTCTTATCTAATTCTGGGAGTAAATCATAAGACCTAGCAATTCTCCCGCTTAGTGTTTAGGACCAAACTAGAACCCTATCAATTTCCTCTCTACACTAGATTTTTGAAACAAAGTGAATATTCGACTGGATAAGCATGGATTTGGTCCAGTTTACAACTTTCATTAAAATCATTATTGATTTGGTTTGGTTTAATCATCACTTATTATATGGTTAAGAGAGTGTTTAGGTTCAATGTAGACCAATCATGAGGAAAATATATAAAATCCAATCTCTTCACTAGTCATAAGGGAGGAAAAATAGCCTATGCCAAAGTGTTGTTAGTCTACATATGTGATAAACCTATGCCAAAGTGTTGTTAGGTACCAACTAGTGAGCATAGAGGTTAGGAAAGAGGCCAAGGATAGAGACTTGGATGATTCGACAATTTACTCATGTTCATCTTGGATTCTTCAGTAATGTTATCTTTAAATTGGTACAAATGGGCTACTCCACTAGACAACCTAGAGTAACTACTTCAAACCAGCTTTTGACTGAAAATTAGCCTCTTCAGCACGAGAGGGCTCTCTCAAAGTAATTATGATTTGTTAGTTATGATTTAACTAGATGGCTAACTCTGTGATATTATCTTGGATGTGATTGATTACAAGTGAAAAATGTGTAGGGTTCACTAACATTGGGCTTATGGAGTCAGTGTTAGGAAATTCAATGATAATGGCTCTCCTTGTGGAAGCTGAGTCTTGTAATGTTTCAATGATAAGACAACATACACACAGAATTGCTCAATAGCTTAATGTTCAAAGGAAGTTAGGGCATGAGAAACATGAATTATGAGTAATTAAACATCAAGATATTGAAAGAAAAATATTAAGACATATAGGACAAAATCTCATTGAAACACCAAAAGAATCTCAGGTGAAGAAGAAAAATGCAGTCATTGTATATTATTGATCATCAAAAACTTTAGAAAGTGGTAGTGTCAACATTCTCCAATCCTTTATTCTATGAAGTACTACCTATTAATAGGGTTTAGTCATTTACATAGGATCTTCCCACATGGCTAGATCATCGAACCATTTGTTTTTACACCTTACTTAACAATAAAAAAGATACTTGTAAATAAAACAGACACCTAATGAATTTATACTTTGAAGACTATTAGGACTCTTCTTCCTATTTATTACATTTACTAATCGTTTAACTTCATAATTACATCAAATAAAGCCAAGTGCTCGAGTGGCACTAGCCATCATCAAGACATAAATACACCCACTAGATTTAGAAACCAATCACCCTACTTTTAAGGAAAATATAATCATGATATTTAGTCATTGTCTTTATTTTGAGCTGGAATAAATGACACCTTTGTCGAGGAGAAAATCTCTATTGGAGTGTTCCATTGATACCCTTTAATGCATCCACATGGTTGGCTGACCTTCAATACACCTTCAAAACACTAAAATACTACCAAATGTTGCTTGCTGCAAAAATAGAGTAAAACAATAAGTTTCGCAGCGTGGTCTTGTAGCAACTCCATTTCACCCACCTATGCCAATTTTCAGCCTTATTATTTGATTTGGATGTGTTGGTTATACAAAAAGAACTAAATACAACTTTTCTCCATCTTTGATGCTGCACAAAACTGTGGTTTTTTACAAAAGGTCACCTACAGGGATTTCGTAGTGAAATTTGGGCTTCAAGCCTGGGCTTCGCTACGAAATTGCCTATTTGTCAGAAAAACACAAATTTTCTTTTTACCTCCAAATTTCAATTTTAAAACTGGAAATTATGGTTCTTGAATGCTGCAAAATTGTCAAAAATATTTTAGGCCAACTCTTCAAGCTTTGGGACCTTCATCTTTTGCAGTAGAAGGCTGCATATACTCAAGCTCATTTATCACTTTGATTTTAAGTCCTCTTTTCTTCAGTTCTGACTGAATCATCTCCATTGATCTTCTAATTCTATGGCCTGACTTTTGAGTCTCTCTTTTTTTAGATTGTAACCATAATTTTCTCTTCTTGATGTTTTTCATTACCCTTCTCAAAGGAAGTGTTCTTTTCAGCAACTTCTTAGAATTAGTTAGTGATTGATCATATTGATTTAACTAGTCATTTACTTCTTCCTTGAAATCTTCCATTATCTTTTTGTATACCTTGGCCTCCTGTAATTCTAACTTGATCTCAATGACCTCTTCTCTTTCCTCTCTTAATTGTTCCTTCAATACATGCACTTCACTTTTTCCCACCATCTTCTCTTTTCCTTTCCTTTGCACAAAGACCTCTTATGTTGTTGGGGACAAGTCTATAATGTCTTCTATGATAGGTAGGTTTTCCTTTGTCAAAATATTTTGTCTTCTTGTTTTCCATGACAACCTTTGCAAGTTGCAGCCTAGTAAGTGGTTTCCTTGGATCAAATAAGAAACCTGCATCTTCTCCTGCAAAATCAAGCTTTTAGCAGTCTTACCTTTATTTTTCTTCTTTTTTTCACCTTCAATGTTTTCAGCTCTGACAACTGGAGTCTCCTCAATATCTATAGCTTGAATTATGTCTTCAATATTTCCCTTTCCAATTGTTTGACTTCTAGTTATCCTCCTACTACCATGGTTACTAATCTTATGTTTGTTGCTTGTAGGTGAAGGCTATGGAATTTCTGCCTCTTGTATGGGTTCTGTTTCGACATCCATTGGCTCTAGGATAGATTCTGCCTCTTCTTCATTTACACTTTCTGTCATAGTTGGATATTTATCATTTTTATTTGATGGAGTAGCTTTTGGCTTTGGAGTTTTCTTAGGTGCCACTGAATCAACTTCATAACCACTGAGAAAAAGGAAAGTAGCCCAAACATTGTTTAATTTCCTCAATTCCTGCAGTACTAAGATTTTAATCAAACCATGGTGAAATATTGATGTTTCATTGCCTTCAGCCCTGGCTTGAACCTTATCAGACATCTTCCCTAAGCTCCTAAACAAAAAGAAATGAATATCAAGGGACTTCTTGCCAGTGAAGTGTAATAGAAGCCTCAAATGGTACAGGTAAACCATATGAAACCTCCCCTCACAAGTAAAGTACTTCTGGATCACAAACAACAATTGAGAATAATTCTCCTTCATATAACTCCTTGGAATCCCAGATGCCATGTCAGCTCCAATGTGTTCTGGTTTAACAAATTCATCACAACTCTGCATCTTAAATTTAGTGGCGTTGAACCACTCTTCACCCTCTCTTGGTACCTCTATGGCCTAATAAATGGTATCAGGTGACACTGTAAAATTTAAAACCCCTACCTTTAAAGGTGTGCCTATAAAGTTCACTAAAAAATCCTTTGATATTTGAGCATGAAATCCTTGGAGTTTTTAATAGAATTGCAGGCATCCCACATTGCTAAATGCTTCCACAAAACTAGGGCCTTCATTTAGTAATTTGAGGTTCATGGGCTCTATTGTAACATTATTTTTTTTGATAAGTTAGCATGGTAGTTTGAAAAAATAAAAATAAAATGCTAATTTAGAACATGTATGAAAAAAGAAGAAATTTAAAAATATTAGGAAAGTTATATTTTTATTACATCCATGTTATAATAAAATGTTAGAGTAGTTTTCTCTAAATAAAGAAGGAAAAAGAAAAAATGTTAGGGAAGCATGAAATAAAAAAATGTGTAAATTCTTTAGTCTTTGAAATGAAACTAAGGTTGCTTGTTTAAATGCGTCGGATAGTCATAAATATATTTAATTTGAATTTTTGATGTTAAGACCTTCAAAAGGGGTTTCAATTTCATTTGTTGAAAGTTAAATATATATATAAGCGCTTTGAATTTATTATAAAGTCGCTACTCAACAAAAGGTCAAATCAACTTTTCATAAAGCGCCAATAGTTTTCAATAGCACATCTGGAGCCCACCTCAGATCTACAGCGGAGCTCTACTTCACGACCCCCCCCCCAACAGTTTCTTGTTAATGTGGGGGGGGCAGCTCTGAAGTTTGGTATTCATGGCCGCCCAAATTCACGACGTGCCAACACCACATCACTTCGCACCCCCTCCGTCTAAAACAAGAAATCGGGAGGTACCCCTCCTTCCCCCACGAAATCTGCCTCCGATTTTTCATAACCCGACGACCAGTCCCCCCAATGATCCAATTATGCCTGTTAAATCGATCGTTAGCCAATGAACCCACTCCTGGATCGTTAATTATTATGCATTTAATCTTCATCAGACCGCTAAACCCGAAACGTAGTCTAAAAAATCACCTGCAACCTCCCTTTCTTTACTTTACTTTCTCGCTCAAATTTCTCTTATCCTTGCATTTCATTCCACAACAATTTTTCATTTCTGCGAATATATTTCTGAACCCCTCTCATTGTTTCTATAACCCGAGCTTCAAAGTCTTGTTCTAGTCGATACCCTGTCAAGTATGGCACCCAAGTCCAGAACCAAGAAAAAAAGGACTCCTAAGGGTAAAGGCAAGAAAATGGTGACAAAAGAAATCTAGATTGTCGACAATATTGCAGAGGTTATCTCTGAGGTCGCCTATTGAGCTACTGAAGTCATCCCCGAGGTAGCCAAACCTGTTACAGAAGACATACCTGTTGCAACGCCACAACTTAACCTCGACCTCATACCCCTAGTCGACGCCTATTTAAAAACAATATATTGTGGTTGTCAATTTGACTTCTATGAGCGACATCTATGGCTAAAACAGAAGCACATGGATAACCAGGACCCTAACAAGTTCTTGGAATCTATGTTGCCTTTTTTTGTATTCCCACAAACTCATCCCTTTCCTGATTTAATTTCCTGGTGTCAAAATCAGTATGACCCTATAACCAAGTCAGTGGTGGCTCAAAATAGAAACATTTTTATCACCATATCCCCTCAAAAAATAAAACAGATGCTTCTTATCCCTTCATCTGATTCCTTTTCCCATTTCTCACCTACTACTCTCATGGACCTTTATCATAAATTGTCTTTCCCTCATAGAGCTCATATATTTGACATTTTCCTACCTAAGGATGCAGAATTACCAAAGAATAATCCCCCATATGCATCCTCCATATTTCCTATAGCTTCCAAGCACTGCATCTCCCTTCTTTCTTACCACTTAGGATACCCAAACGATGAAACAGTTGATGAACCCATCATAGAGTTCTTATCTATTTTCAGTCAAGATAAATCACCATTGTTTATGTATAATTATAGCCATTTCTTGGCTGAAATTATACAAGAACAATTCATGAACTTCACCACACAAGGAGTATTTAATTATTATTTTGTGATCATTCATATGATTTTGTTTCAACAGGCAGAAATGTTTCCTATCAACTTCAACAAACAGGATGAACAGGGAGTGAATCAATCAATGATTCATTGGACAGAGTTGGTCAAAGTTTCATCAACAACCACTTATTTTTCAGAGTTCATAGATTGCTTTATACATCCAGTAAGTCAGCTCCTTACAAGTCAATCAGAGCCCAGGATTGGAGAAGACATTAAAAGGATTCTACACCTCAGTGAACAAGAAAATATAGGTGATTGGTACCTATACAAAAATTATACATAGATCAAGGTATATGGCTGCGAACTCTCACCTTACAAGATTCCAAGATATGTACCTATGAGAATTTTCTCCTTGGAATACATAAGACAAATGCTAAACATGGATGAACTACATTTTGTCTCAAGAAAGAGAAAAGCCCATTTTAAACTCAAGGCTAAAATTGGGTCCTTCATCTGCAATACTCAAGCAGCTGTTGCTGATGCAAATGCTTTTTTAAAAAATATGGGTTTTCAACCAAGTTCTACTTGGTCATATGACCCCCATGGCATTATTTATGCTCTGAGAGTTGAACTCAAGACAACTTCTTACACTCATACCTCTAGAGCAGAAATTGAGAAATACATGAAACAGGATGAATGGGTGGAAGGTAATCTACAGGAGGCATATTTACAAGTCACTTCCACTTAAAATGTACAGACACCAGTGCCTGACAGTAACCAACAGAAAATAATCAGAGAAGAGACTCCACAAGCCAAGGAAATCATGAAAGAGTTTATCTTGCATCACAAAAATCCAAAGCTCACTTCCACCTTTCTTTCAAAGGAGAAACAACCAGAGATCATAGATTTGGGAGATACTGAAGTCTCCACATCCATGAGTGTTCCTTAGACTCCTCCATCAGCATCACCTGCAAGAGAACCACTGGAAATCATCCAGCATTCAGATGCCAGCTCTTCTAAAGAGAAAAATATTTTCTCCAGATTCCTAGATATCAAACACAATAATGAAGCATTAAAGTATGATGTTTACAGTCAATACTGGAAACAAACATCTACATCACAGCACAGGCTTCTCACTGCCTTTGACAGTGAGAAAGGAAGAATGCAGATGGCCTTTCTGTATGCAACAGTGCCATTTCCAAATATTCATACTGAGTATAAGAAGATTGTCTTCTCTTTTGATACAAAGAAAATTCACCCAATTGACCAAATGGACATGCACAAGCAGTCAGGAGAGATACTATTTTCAACAATGACCACAATAGCCATGTCTCTTTCCAAGTTGAAAGCAACACTTTCAAATGTTCAATCTCAGTTGAAGATTGAGAAATTGCCTTCATTGGATAAAGACAACATGATGAATTCATTGGAAGACCTTGTAGTGAAAGTTGGATATGAGCCAAAAGATTGCAACGTAGCTGAGGAAATCATTAAAAAGAAGAATGTAGACATCTCTTCTCTACGCAAACAACTTAAGCTACCCTCAACTGAAGACCCATAGACTAAGGAGATGGAAAAAAATGAAATTAACAAGGAGGAAATGTTGAAGTTGATCATTGATCAAAATCTGCAAATTAGAAAGATGAAAGAAAAAATTGAAGAATTATTTCTAAAAGAGAAATCATCACTCCAAGTGAATACTGATCCTACTTTAGCAACTCAAACATATTCTACAGCTACATAAATTTCAGCAGCTTTGATTACAACTGATGCAGTAAAATTGGCACAATATTTGGCCATTCAGAAGCAGGAACACGAAAAGTTACAGCAGAGGTTTCAAGTTCTTGAGTCTTGGAATATTAAGAATGATACTTTATTACTAGAGGAACTGCAGAAGACTCATCAGTTAGCACTTAAATTCAAAAAACTAGAGAGTGAATCTCTAATGGTAGTGACTCTGGGTGAAGCTAAGCAGAATATCTGGGAAGACATCAGCAAGTCCATCACTGAAGTATGGCAATCCATACATATCATCTTCTAACAACAAGAACTCATCACCAAATGCAGAACAACAATTAAAGAGCAGAAATATCAACTCAAGAAGAAACCAAGTGAAGCCACTAACATGATCAAGGTTGTCAATTCAAAGAACAGAGAGGAGATTGAAGCAATCAATATCTTGGACAAAACTGAAACCATTTTGGAGATAAAGAAGGTTTTTCAGAAAAGAAACTTAATTAACCAATTGGAGACCAAGTGTGAAGCTTTAAAAATTATTGTTCAAAGGTTTCATACTAAATTTAATGTTTTAAATCATAAAGGACTATTAAGCTTGGTAGGATTAGATGATAATTTCATTAAGTTAGAAGATTATTGCACAAAGTTATATACAATTGCAATAGACAAGTCAAAGTTTGTAGGTATCAAAGGTCACATTACAAGGAAAGATTTTCTTGAAGCTCTACAGTTTGATTTGATCATTCAACATCAAATCAAACATTTATTCATTCAAAGACCAACTTTTGACAGATATACTGAAGTAGATGAAATCTTCAGGAAAATGATGAGTGTAGAAATACCAATTCAATATCAATGGGATAATTTTTGTGAAACTATCGAGTAAAAGGATAAATTTTACAGCATGCCAGCACATCAGATTTTTGAGGGTCCAGTCTACAACAACTTCCATCAAAAGGAGCCAAGTCAGCAACAGCTTCTATCAAAAGGGGCCAAATCAACAGCAACTTCCAGAAAAACAGAGACACTCCATCTATATGTCTCCTTCTTCTATTCTTCTTTATTCTGTCATTGTAAATGAGTTAAGATATTTCTAAGTTTTGTTAATTAGTATAAATAACTCTCAGTTCGAGTCATTTGAGGTTGCACCCTTGAGCTAGTTATCAGACAGATTTGTAATAGCTGGAGAATTTTTTATATAATAAAGGATTTTGGATTTACTTCATATGGCTTGTATTCTTGTGAGTTATTTCTATTGTGTTTTTCATTATGTGTTCTTTATATAATTTAATTCATTAACATTTATCCGATTGGAAATTTAATTGAATTTTAGTTTCATTTTCAATTTGTTGTGAAGTTGTAATTGGATTAAGAGATTAATTTACAAATCTATCTATTATTTTAAATTCCTCTTGAAATTTAATTACAAAAAGGTTCATGTTATGACTTAATTATATTTTGTTGATTATGAAAACATAGTTTCATAATTTCTGCTTAGAAATGGTGAAATACTCTATCTGAATATTAAATCATTTATACTTCTCTACATTCTTCTTACCCATCCCACTTAAAATAAAATTAACCATATGTATTTAAAGAACAATATTTTATTTTATCAAGGATCTTTCTATGTTAAAATCACTTGTTCAGAAAATTGTTCACTGGTCATCCAACTATTCAAAAACAAAAAATATTTTAGATTCTTTGGCATAACTTATCGAAATTAGGTTATCTCAAGGGACAACATGCTCGTATCTCACACAAGAGCCTCCCATGTAGACTTTCTTCTTCATATCCATCCTCTCTTATAACCACAATGTCTCCTTCAATGTGACACCTACAGAGAGAAAAACTAAACATCAAGTTGCTTGCATTGGGAGTCAGCTTCTCAAAGATGATAGTGGACTGATGCATGTAGGACTCGAAAAATAGATGACAGAGAGGTGATTTGAGATGAGTTTTAAAAATAGAATTTGAAATTTGAAACATGATGCCAAATGTGGGAGTGAAAGATAAGGATGAGGGTATTTACGCTTTTGCATGCTTGTGTTTTCATGATAAGGAATTAGATGACCTCACCTTTATCCCTAACCATTATAAATTTGACAACTCACCGTCCTCTATTTTTATGCAGAAAAACATGATTATACAGCGAAAACAGTTATAAACCTAGCAAATTTTCTCTGGACTAGTCAGGTGATTCTGAAGTGAAATCTATCATTATGTAGTTATATTCGCTATGAAACTGTGAAAAAACAAATAGGTGGCATTACCTTGATTTGAAACCATTCATGTGAACCTAAAGTGGAATTTGGTCAATATTACTGATATGACATGACTAATGAAGTGTTTTAGACTTAGGATAAAGGTTTATTCCATGGATTTTTCATCAATTTCGTGAACCAACCTATTGAGACAAAATGAAGCCTAGGTGAGTGACCCTATCAATCAAAATTGAAAATTTATGTGTCATGATAGTGGCTCCACTGCGGATGTTGTTCCCCTATGTTACAACAAAGAACTTGTAGTTCTAGTGCCTTCTTTCAAAGAAAACAAAATTTTCTTAAATTGATAAAGACTTATTCAAATTCTTATGGCCTTCTCTTTAGATTCAAGCTTGATGATGAACTCATATTTATTAGCAGAACGTCATAACAAAAAATGAAATATGTACAATGGAGTGAAATTCAGTAAAATGAATTAGGAGGAATAGTGCTTTAGAAACTTGCCATTGACAGGCCCTCCTCCACATAGCTATCCATCCATCTCCTGAAGCAAAAAAGTGTTGTTTCCATGATATGCAGCTATCAAAAATGGCCCCTTCCAGATATTATAAAACTTTCCATGCTTCCTATTGTGGAGGTAAATCCCCTCTATGGACAGAGGCGATCCCACTAGCCCTAGAGTGGGTCTAGCACCAATCGAAAGACACAAAGTTGTTGATTCCTAGTTACAAAAGATAGAATCGCGATAGATCGCTTACCGTGATTCCTTCATTGTTGTTGTCGAAGAAGAAGTGGCGCTTTCGTTCCTAGCTGGACAGGTCACGATCTGTGAGCTTGTCACATCCAGATACCTGTACACATTCCAAGAAGAGAGACAACATGAAACACAATATTTCACACTTTATAACTATTGATCAGTCAGAGAGGAACGAATGAAATTGCATTATATCATAGACAAACACAACCATGGAAAAAATAGCAGAGTCATGTATATTAAGATACGAGAGAATGATTACAACCGATGCTTTGACGTCATGATTTTCCTTCGACAGGGCTCCAGCGAGACGTGTCTCATAAATATCGTCAGATATTTGATAGAACTCTCTCTCTCACAGGGTTCTCCTTAGCTCTGCCCTTGATTGTCACTCAGCTATAATTTCCTTCCCAAAAGTTCAACTAGCTAGCAAGTGGAGAGGGCATGCTTTTATAGAGGGAGGAATGGAGGTTGGGATCCCTATAATCATGGGATAGGGTCCTACCTCTTAGGAAGGTTCCATGAGAGGTGTAAAATCACTTCCTAATCAGGGAGATCTAGAGGCAAACAACCCAAATTCTTCCTGATGATTCATTCTGAAGTTGTTAGAATCAAACTTCCGCCATTTATTTTTAAAAAACATTCTTTAATAGGCTTGGCACGGGTGAGACACAGGGACAGAGTGCCAGCTGGCGCGCCCACTAGTGTCCATTCTCCCCATTGGCGCGAGGAATGAATTGGCTACCCGTGCCAATGCCAAAACATGGATTTTTAGGGTTTTCCAGAGGAAATGTTCTTCAGAAGAATTCTTGTCCTTATGCAGAAAGATGCCATCAAGGTATTTTTAGGACATTTTTTTGTTCACAGGTCACAAGAATATTCCTCCAATGTACAGGACAAGGGATTGCATGGACAGTGACAAAATGTTGTGTAATAGATGCCCCCTAAAGCATGAGGTCCGAGAGAGAGGGAGGGGTGAAATGCTTTATGAGAACGTGCCCAACTGAAAACACTATCTTCGGAAAACTTGCGAATACAAATAAAACCAATATCTCTGATACATGATATGTGGTATGGGTGCAGCCATCCATAATAGAGTGTACAAAAACTGGGATCCAAGGTATGGATGCAACCATCTAGTAAATAAGGACCAACAAGTAGACTCGGGTATGGTCACAACCATCCAATCGAACGAGTCATGTGATAAATCATAATAATCCACAAAGAACCTGCAGCCTAGATGTTTAGCAGACAAAATCCAGGGTCTTGCACTCCATCTCAACCCGAACAGAGTACAAGTTCGAGCATGCGAATATGTGAGCTGAAGTCGAACATGCAAGAACATCGTCTGATTACCAGCCGATAATGAAAGTCGTTAACAGACGCGAGAGGAACCACCAATAATGACGATGGATCTCAAGGTGCTATAGGTACAATCCACGGAATGTGAACAGTGATCTGGCGTCAAACACCCATGGAATCATCCAATTGAAGGCCAATAATGAAAACCTTGCGTCGAATGTGAAGAACCTGCCATTGAGGCATGCAGGCTCTAAGGCACCTGAAGGGAGTCTCTAGATCAACTTCCTGGATAATGAGCTGAATTCGACAGGAAGCGACCTCGATTGAAGGTGGGCCATAATGTTTCCCACATCATCGACACGAGACAGAGGAACATGATGTTTGTGAATCAAGACCAATAGAGAATCAGAGGGAGGTTTAAAACTGCAGAGGCCAACTTCTCTTGAACATGTCGATGGCACGACATTGGATTTGGAAGTATTTGACATCAAGGGATCTGAGGTCATAGTGATGTGGCGAAGAACAGATGAGTGGTCAAAAGAGATTACCCAAACCCATGAAGGCAAGAAGATAACGAGATGAGATTTCCCCAACCCGACACGAATGCAGACAAGTGCCATGTTCAAGAGCGACATACTCCCGACACAACTATAATACTGGTTCCATTTTCCCCCACCATTTCTGGCGAGTACCCCAATTATTTTTGAAAACAAGCTTGAAGGGGATAGCATGTGCTTGCGATATAAGTTTTTCCTTCGGACAAATCCATCCTAGTACATTTAACGAGCCCTAGGAAGGAGGAACTCGCGTAATGTCATTACGACGAAATATGATGTCATCAGTTTTTAACGAGTCTGACAAAGGAAGAACTCGGCGTCTTTTCATGTTTAGAGAGTTTGAAAAAACAGCAAAAGAGAAAACTCCAGTAGTCCCTTTTCATAGATAGTCCCACAGATCCGAAAAGGTAGAAAACTATGTCTAAGATAACCTCCTACTCGTGATAGGCTAGGGTATTCCTTTTTCATAAATAATCTATTCCATCCCGAAAAAGGGGTAAACATATACTAGGTATATGTCGTTTCAAAGTCAATTTAACGAGCTCAAAATGAAAAGCGACTCGGCGATCTTTTCAATTTTAGAGAGTCAGAAAAGAGCTGAAAGGTGACTCCAGTAGTGAATTTTTCTTGTTTTTATCGAGTTCGAAAAAGCATAAAATACAACTCGCGTCTTTGCCCTAATCACGTGAAAACCTGTCGCTGCATAAAAATAAAGTGTAAAACCCATTTTTCGACAAAAATATGATAAAATATCGGAAAAACAAGTCCTAAAACCTAATTTTGATTTTGAAAAGTTATAAATATTACCAATAGTAAAAACTTATTTATTTTTCACCTTTTTACCACTTTGCAGAGCGATAGTGAGCCATTTTATTTGTGATCTTGAGGCGCAGATTGTGAGCAATCCAGTGGACGAATCTGGATCCCGTCTTTTTCAGGTAAGAGCTGCTTCCATTAGCCATCTTTTAAGTCATATTTCATAGCTTTTAATTTTCATTTGGCATCCCTGAGGGGATGAATTGCAAAATTAGGGCCTCCGCGGTTGGCGCAGGTACCAGGCATGGACCCATGCCAATCCGCTCTGTTTTACACAAAGGCCGCACCAGTTGGTGCGACTATTATCCAGACAGCCACGCCAACGGTGCAACGCAAATTCTGCTTAAATTTAACAAAAATAGAGCCATTTAATTGTTGTTTTAAGTACCCAAGGGATCTTACAATGTGTCTATGACCAATTTGATGCAGGTACAAAGAAAAAATGGTAATTTAATGGAAGGAAAGGGAGCACAGTGAGGAAGATGAATTGGCAATGGGAAATGAGCAGTGCATGAATGCTCTCCAAAATTGCGGTTTGAAAAAATTCTTCCTAACGCCATGTCTCTGGGCTCAGCTCAAACTAGTGCAATATCTTATTAGCATATGGGATGAGGATGAGGAGAAGTTTAAACTTTGAGATCAGGTACTTGAGCTCGAAGTGTCAGACGTGTACTTCATCACTGGACTATCACGCAGGGGTCCAGTTCCTATCTTGACTGGCACCAGGCATTCTGGTGAAACATGACAATGGCCATGAACAAGGTGTGCAAAGGGGCACACAAAGGGATAGGTAGCGGAAAGGTAGACATTCAGACCGTCCCTGATCTAGCACTAAGAGTAGTGCTACATACCATAACACGGGTTGCAGGATCATAGGCACCGCACGAGGCTACCAAGACACAGCTCTTTCTTGCATCAGAGTGTATGAACCCAACAGTGTTTTACTGGGCCACAGTCGTGACTATGAACATCAAACGGCAACTGACCAAATGCAAGAATACCAAACTGAAACAGTTTGGATATGGGTCAATTTTGGTATCGTTCTTCCTAGGATGACTACCTATCTTCCAGTGCTACGGGGCCATAGTCCCGGATCCACCGTTGAGAGAGCCATGGATGGCTCGATGGGCAGCATTGATGCCCAGGGTAGGGGGCAGTTAGCAGATGTCATGGCGACCTGATTTCTTCGAATGGATCCAACAAAAGTTGATCGTCGTAGAGGAATGGCCCTATGTAGGCACTGATTTCACTGGAGACTCAAACCTTCCGCTCCCAAAAGGAGAGGAATGCGACGAGGAGCTTGGTAAGACTCTTTTAATTTTATGAGTTTTATGATTTCTTGTATACATGCATGTTCTAATAGTTAATCCTATATGTATGCAGATGTTGGCCCAGAGAGGCCCGCCAAGATGTCACCAGTAGCGAGGAGGACCCCTCTCGCCTATGACCCTCAAGGTGAGGGGGGCAAGGGGGACGAGCTTGTATAGAACCTAGAGGGGATCGTTCACGGAGTTCTGGATTATGCTCACTTAGTCGATGTTCCTTTAGCTTATCAGAGGCACACCGTGGGGGTGCCAAGTCGACTCCACTGCTTACTGAGGCGGTTGGTGCGGGCAGTGATGTACTACCATGAGCACCATGCCAATTAGTCACCTAGGATTTTTATTTGCATATTTTCTGAGAGACATGTTGTCTCCGGATGTAACTGAAAAAAACAAGTATATTTTTGGTTTTATATGATGCACATGTTGCAAACACTCGAAATATATATATACATCTATTTTCTACATGGATCTTACTTACATATGATGATGTTTTTACAAATTGCGTAAATGTCTATCTAATATCATGTTGGCTACTACATCTGTCAGTGTATTCATTCGTCTTGGTATATGCTGATATGTAATGTAATCAAAATTTCTTTCAAGTAAATGAATACATAGATACAGTCTTAAAATGAAAGGGTTTCTAACTGAATAATGACCATTGAGCTACAAAACCACAAGCTATGAATCTAGATGTACAAGTAACGCACGAATACCGAGGTTAACAAACTCATTTAATAATTCCTAAACAGCACTATATTCTGCGACATTATTTGTAGCAGGCCCTAGACAAACACCTTGTAAATTAACCAACTCACCAGCAGGATTGTAAATTACCCAGGCTGCCGAAGACAAGTTCCTGGTACTACGGGAGGCACCATCAGCGAAACTAACATAAGGAGTAATAGAAATATGCACAATCAAGAAGACCCAATGAGCAGAAAAAAGCTTACAAAGCACACCACACCACACATGCACAAAAATGAAAAAATCACCTATGTACATATACTACGCAAGGATGATTCAAGCATAATATTTCTTCAATTACAGCCCATTTCTAGGTTGCACCAAAGGAAAACCTTCATAATCGATCAGCTCATAAGCCCCGTTTTTCAATACACGTTTAACGATATAGGGCCCATGCCACATAGGTTGGAATTTTCCTACCCCAAGCTTGCCATGAGCTTGATCATATAAGAGGATGAGGTCCCCTTCGATAAAAGAGCGCGGAGAAACCGTTTGATCGAAATGAGCTTTAACCTGCTTTTTTTTTGCCTCGATAACTAAGCAACCAAGCAGTGAGTTTTGTCCAATCTCTCGAGATATAGGAGACGTTCTTCCTCTGGGGATGTATCGGGCAGTAATTCCACAGCCAATTTTAGTGAAGGGATCTCACATTCAACCAGAAGAGTAGCTTCCAAACCATACACCAACTGAAATGGTGTGAATCCGGTTGCACTCTTCACTGATGTTTGGTAGGCCCAAAGATTTGAAAACAACTGGAGATGCCAATTCGATTTGTGTATACCAATTGTTCGTTCAAGCATGGTGACAAGAACCTTGTTCATGGCTTCAACTTGGCCATTTTCCTGGAGGTAATATGGCATTGAGATGTCGTGACGCAAGCCCAACCTAGATGTCAACGCTGCCATCATGTAGTCCTGAAAATGAGAGCCATGATCAGTGATGATGGCTTGAGGAAAACTGAAACGCATGATCACATGGTGGAAAATGAAATGTGCAGCTATCTTACCGTCTATGGCCAATGTAGGCATAGCATCAACCCACTTGGTGAAATAATCTACGGAAACGATGATATAAGCATGCCCCCTAGCCGAGTGAGGGTTATATGTCATAAAATAAATGTCCCATTTGGCAAAAGGGCCCACGGTAATGATAGGATGTAATGGGAGAGGCAACGCATGCATCTTGCGTTGGAAGATCTGGCACGCGTGAAACTTTCGTACTGCAATAATACAGTCTTTAAATATAGATGGCCAGAAATAGCCCGCATGAAGGATCTTCTGTGCGATAGCATAACCGGACATGTGACCGCCACAGGCACCACTGTGACAGTCATTCATAACTTTCTCAGCCTCTTCTAAGGTCAAACACTGGCAGAGTACGGAAACGACTCCAACACGATATAGGGTATCTCCGATAATGCGATATGGTTGCGACTGATGTCGAACACGGCGTCGAGCATACTTCGTTAACTCGGACCAAAAGGTCAATGTATGGAGGTATACAATGATATCACAGTACCATGGATCGAGAGTGCTAATTAAGAAGAGAGTTTCGTCTGGGATATGATCCTCATATTGAAACGGAACAGAGTCGGTAGGGAGAGAACAAATGAGATCAGCAAAAACCAATGATTTCTTAGATTTGGTAGTAGTGAACTCCAAATTGAACCCTTGAAGGATCACAATCAATTTTGAGTACTTTACCCCTAGAAATTGTCGGGAAAAAATGTAAGTCATGGGGTTGCAATCTAAAATCACGGTTACCATGTGCAACAAGATGTAATGGTGAAACCGCTGAACATCCTGGACCGGGGCCAGCGCCAACTTCTCGATGTGTGCATAACGCATTTTAGTGTCAAGGAGATTCCGAGACAGATAATAAACCACATGTTCATTACCGTCATCGTCATCGTGTACCAGAACCATGGAAATTGTACTGAATGCGGCAGCCAAATAGAGGGTAAAGTCGCGATGAGAATTTTGAGGATGTATTAATGGAGCCTTGACAAGCAACGTCTTAAGGTTATCAAAATATTGCTGAGCAATCTCGTCCCAAAAGAAAAGGACGTCTTGTTTTAGAAGTTGCGTAAACCCTTTAGCTACCTCTGCATAGTTCGGGATAAAGAGACGTAATAAATTCGCTTTCCCTTGAAGACTCTGTAGTTGATGCAATGAGGATGGGGAGGGGAGATTAACGATAGCCTCAACCTTGATAGGGTCAAGGCGAATTCCATCCTCAGAGAAAATGAATCCTAAGAGTCGACCAGAGTCAACGCAGAAGATGCACTTGTGAGGATTAAGCCTGATGTTGTAACGTCTGCAGTAGAGAAAAATCTGGCGGAGATGTTCCGGATGGTCAATGCAGAAGATGCACTTGTGAGGATTAAGCCTGATGTTGTAACGTCTGCAGTAGAGAAAAATTTGGCGGAGATGTTCCAGATGGTAGAGCTGAATGAGCTGGAAGGTCATCAAGGTATGGCTGAAAAATATTACGTATGTCGTGAAAGGTGTAGGACATGGCACGCTGGAAGGTAGCCCCAGTGTTTTTTAAGCTGAAAGGGAGCTTCTTATAGGCGAATTTTCCCCATGGGCATATGAAATCGGTCTTATGTTGATCGGATGGAAGGATATTGATTTGATTATAACCTGAAAAGTTGTCCATAAGGGAAATGATCTCACTCCCCGTGCAATCTTCAATGATTTGATCAATAAAGGGGGTGGGATAGTTGTCCTTAGGGCAAGCCCGATTGATATCTTGATAGTCAACATAGACTCGAATTGTGCCTTGCTTCTTATCCACAGGGACGATATTGGAAACCCACTCTGTCAGAGGGATCGGATATATGAAACCCGCTTTAAGAAGTTTCTCAACTTCAGCTTTTATAGCAGCGGATTTTCGAGGATGCACTAGACGTAGACGTTGGCGCTCAGGCTTCGCACCAAGATAGGTGGTAATTTCATGCACGATGATACTGGGATCAATTCCAGGCATCTCTTCTTAAGACTATGTGAAAACATCACGGAATTCGCGGAAGATACTAGTGTACACATGAATCTCATTGGGAGAACAAGTGACTCCCACATGGATGTTCTCGACGACCCCCGATTTGACAGAGATGTCGGTAGGCATCGTTTGGGTAATATTACTTAGATTTCCTTCCGAAAAAACTTCATGAGTCAATATTGGCGTTTGGAGTGGCGAAGAGGGAACCTGAGATGCAAAACACTCAAGAAAATTAGACATTGGCCCCAGGCTAGGCATGAACGAGGAATGATGATGCCCATCACTCCACGGCAGATCTTTGAGAGACATAGTCTCTACGATAGCTTCGTCAGACGAAAAAAATTCTCTCAAAGGATTGGGTGAATCTGCATCACCGAGCCAAGGGGATTGAGAATAAACATTAAGAGCCATGCTCAAAGGATCATTATCAGTAGGAGGAAGATCTGCTGCAACAATGATCTCTCAATAATTGATTTCAACTGGGGTCAGAGGCATCGATTCTCCAAAAGAGGCAACCTGTTCAGGAGAAGGGACGATCCATGGGTAATCTGACTTGGAGATCATATTGACTTGAATGGTGTTCAGTGGTGGAATGGGAAAAATACCCATGAGAACGAGGTCCTTGAAAATACCAGGTCCTATACTGTCGGGGGGATTATGAATTTGATCCACATACAGCACGTTGTTCTCGAAGGACGAGGTAAAGAAAGACAACTGATCGACAGTAATAATCTTGCCCTCATGTGGAAACTTCAAAAGTCGAAAGAGGGTGGACGGAACGCACAACACGGCGTGCGTCCAACTGCAACCGAGTACAAGATTTTAGCTGAGTTTGGCATCAAAAACTTCCACTTCGACATTGACTGTCTTACCTTGTAATGTGATTGGTAAACTCACGAGAACACCCAAGGGTTTTGATTCCCTTCCATCGAATGCCTCGATGGCATTGGGAGATGAAGTGAGGGCTGGAGAGCCAATGGCCTTCCAGCAAGCAGATGACATAACGCAGGTAGAGGCACCTTCATCGACAACGGCTCTGTGAATATTGAGGCCATTAATGCTAACTTATATAACAAGCATAATCTGGTGCGGGAGTCGGGGGACAAAATTCTCTAGATCAAAGGTGAGAAGGCTAGAATTGGTAGGATCGATTCTGCTGATTGCAGATAACAAATCTTTCCGTTGAGATGGACAACTCTGAAGTACTTCCAACGTGGACATCGCAGAAGGTGCCTGTGCCAAATCCTCAACAATTTTGTAATGTTGAGCAGCACAGGCATTCGGATTATAGGAATAATTTCGGATAACACCTTTGGAAGGTGGGTGTACAACGGGTTCAGAACTGGGCCTTTCAATCTCAAGAGGAATAGAGGCAGGTGGGGGAGGAGGGCCATCAACGACCTCCTTCCTAGCTGCTTGGCGTGATCTGGCATAATCCTTCGATTGAGTGGCAATAGAAACAGGTGCAACACCATTCATCATGAAAAATTGAGACCCAGATGGTGCATATGGTGAAGGTTGTTCGACCATCTGGGTCTGCTGAGATGGAAAAGGTTCCTTAAGAACTGCCGGAGTTCCCTTAGAGCCCTTAATAAGTTGAATAACCTTAGATCGTCTAGGACAATCTTTGGTGTAGTGGTCTTCATCACAAATCAGGCAAGGGTACTTCGGTTTTCGTTGTGAACCATCATCAACACGTAGTTTGGATGATTATGGTTTTGGGGCATTGGATTTGGCTTTGCCTTTGCCCTTCTTTTTCCCTTTGGACGTCTTGTCCGCAGGATTATCCTGGACGGCATTGACCTCCACGGTCTTACCAGAATATGGAGCAGGTGGGGGAGCAGAATTGTTGGAAGAATTCGATTTCTGCTTCCCATTGGAAGACTTGTGATAAGTCTGAGAGACAGAGCCAATAACACCGTCAACCGATGGGGTAGCTGGTGCTTTAGAGGTCCCTGGTCGTGGGGCATCAGTCAAGATGTCGTATAACGTGTCAGACTAAGAGTACACTAAATCGAGGTACTGGGCACGAGCAATGGCTTGTTCCTCGGTTACACATGCCCCCATAGCAATGTCTTGTGAAATCTTATTGACAAAGGAGGTAGTGAACCAGTGAGTTAGAAGCTGATCAGGAATGTCAAATTTGATCAGACGACGACGACATCTCCATTCGTGAATATGATCTAAAATATGAGTGGCTTTGTCCTGTTTCGGAGATTTCAAGAGATGTGTCTTGGCTTCGTAATGAACCGGTAACTGGAAATGTGTCAGGAATGCCATAGCTAGAGTATTAAAATCTTGAAAAATACCACGGGGTAGTTCTATGTACAATTTAGCAGCAGCGCCGATGAGAGTGTGCTAGAAAAGACGTAGTTGAATCGAGTCATCTATCAAAGAGTTCGAAGAACACCACAAATGGTATGTCATGACATGTGCTTGGGGGTCTTCTCCAGATTTACCCTCAAACTTAGGACAATCACCAGGCACCTTCATCGGAAACAAAGGCCAATATGGATTATGAAGAATTAGATCATTGGTCAATTTGGACATGTCCGGTAACTCCAATGTGGCGAGAGAAGGTAATTGAGGGTTAAAAGGCATGTTAGGTCCCCGATAAGGACCTGTACCTGTACTCCATCCTAGTTGAGCATAACTCTGCCCCCATTGGTTCTGTCCCGGAGGATTCTGACCATAAGGGGTATAAGCCAGATAATTGGGTTGATATGGCGGCTGAAAACTAGGATACGGGGGTTGATAACCAGGGTATTGATTCTGATTATACGTGATCCCTGATTGAGCAGTGTATGGATTTTGCTGTGGAGTATAAGTATAGCCTGGCTGTTGAAGGTAATAACCAGAACCTTGGGGCCGGTTGTAAACCGGTCAAGACTGACCTTGAAGGTAATAGCTGCCTTGGGGTCAAATGGGTTGCTGGTAAGTGGGGCCTTGCTGAGTCGGATAAGTCAAGCGCACAGGTGGATTTGGCTGTGGCGTAGAATAGATCGGCTGTTGAGCAGGGTTAACAAGCTGTGCAGGTTGTCCTGGTTGAACAGGTTGACTTGTCTGTGCAGGTTGTCCTAGTTGAACAGGTTGACCTAGCTGATGAAGGACACCAGGTTTCCCTGGCTAAGCAGGTTGGCCCGATGGCGGGAGTGGGCCAGGTTGTGCCTGATAACCAAGTTGACTTGTGACAGGAACATAAGATGGCCCTGGATGTGCAACGTTTTGACCAATTGGAAAATGAGGTTGGTGAGGTTGCACCAAAGGTTGAGAAGGATGGGTTTTCCCCCCAGGACCATATGGAGGTCTAGGTTGACACCCTGGTTGCCCTGTCGGTCCTTGAGGTTGCCCTGGTTGGACCATAGGGTGAGGCTGCAGAGGTTGACTTTGAGGATTGTAAGACTGCCCTTGCGGGCCGTACAATAATCCCTGCTGGACCGAAGGTTGTCCCTGTAAGGGTTGTCCTTGCGGGTCGTACGCATATTCTAGTTGGGCCGAAGGTTGTCCCTGAAAGGGTTGTCCTTGTGCGCCAAAAGCATATCCTTGTTGAAACAAAGGTTGTCCCTGAAAGGGTTTCCTTTGTTGATTAGAAAGTTGCCCATGCTGGGTAGATAAAAAACTGTTAATATACTGATAAGCCTCAGGAGCGGGAAAATGAAGGGGGTTGCCCTGCTCATCATAGTAATATGGAAATATGTAGATTGGGGCACCATCTTCTCCATAATGGGAAAAGTAAGGACGATTAAGATCCTGAGAGGACTGACCAACCTCAGAGATCGGCAGCTGTAAAGACATCCGGTACTCCTCAAGAGAAATGTTCTCGAGAATGGCAGAAGATATATAAATGTCTTCAGGAACTGACAAGGTCCTAGTTGACTGAGTAGTGACAATAGGCATAGACACAGCCATGCAGACAGTAGGTCTAACAGGTGCCGATGTGACAAAAGGAGATGTCGTGAGAGGTGTCGATGGTGACATCCTTAACGAGGGAATGGTCGGATTCGTGGACGGAGTCGATATTCCCATAGAAGAAATATCGGCCATGATCTGACTTAAAGACCTACATCTAGCTAGGAGTGATGGACTAGGTGAAGACATAACAGAAGGCTCGGGGATGTCTTCGAGAAAAAGCTGGTAATCTTCACCAGAAGTAGGAATTCCCTTACTAAGAGTAGGACTGGATGAGTCCATATCTGACCCTGTCGCAAGATCTTCTAAAAGACAATGGGGACTAGGAGGTATGATAGAATCCAAAAAGGGTGATCCCGATGTAAGAGGAGGGAAGTGTTCCCATACTCAAAATCCAAACCAAGCATTGGACAAGGGCCAATTGAAGTCAACTGGTCCTCCAAAGGGAATTTCAGATATAACCAGTCCCTCGTCAGGAAACTCGGATACAACGGGTTGTTGATGCTCAACAGAGGACTGGGAGACCTCTGATGAATCGTCTGTATAAGGACTACCAATAGACAAAACTGATGGTTCCTCCACTCTGACTATAGCAAAAAAGAGGAAGCAATCAGAAACAAAGATGCATGGGCAAAAACCAAGGCAAACAAAAACAGGCTGAAAAATCAATCTCTAAATGGGCATGTGATCATAGGTGATTAATTTTACCACATTGAAACTGGAAATTTTACTGTTTCATGTTTTAAGAGTCTAGAAACAAGTAAAAGATGACTCTATCACTTTCATTTTGGAAACAAGAGTGAAAGGACAAGCGCCTGATGATCTTTTCAAGTTTAGGGACTCAGTAAAGATCAAAAATGAATGCTTTGGTAATCTAGGTAAATGGTTGTACCAGATATCTATGAACTGCCATATACACCTTGGTAAAAATGAAAGAGAAATCAACCAAGGACTTAACGTACATGCAGGTAATCTCCCTGAATGTTGTTTCCAGTGTATCACGGGTAAAAGGCGACAAACACAGCTTCCTATGGATAAAGGATCTGCAACCTAATGGGGTCTCCCTTTATATACGCAATGGTATGGGGAGCACAAGTCCGTACTAGTGTTGTCTGTAGCTAGATGGCGAGCGATAGTTGCTAGGCTTAAAGACGCCGAAACACGTCTCTACCTTAGACTACAAGATGTTCTGTTAAGTTCCAATGCTTCCTTGGGTTAATTCACTAAATTTTAAATTTGATCTTCAATTTACGTTTCAATTTCAAGGCCCTATTGAATTTTGGATCTCATAAAACCTCTAGATGCAAACTACATGCCACAAAACATCATTTCGTTCAATGAAGAGCTATCTACGGGAGAGTTGAGAGCTTTCAAATGATAGCGAAATGAACACACAAAAACATCCACTACCAATTTCAATGCAAGCTAATGAAACTAGAAAAATTTTCTCCAAAATTATATAATGCTAGTAATACGAAAGAGCTTTCAATTTCCACTATGCCAATCGAAATGCAAAATATTTTGTTTTTGCATTTTTCACTATATTAGAGAAGATGCACTAAATGAATGAAAAAACAATAAAAACATCAATTCGAGAATGATAAAGAGAGAGCTGAAAACAAATCAAGTTTACTCAACTCGAACAAGTGCAATCAAGACTCAAACCGATGACGAATCCCTCAAAGTGAAGAAGAATCTCGAAAGAGACTCAAACAAACCATGTGATCTAGGCTTGAAGGAACACAAAGCGAAATTGAATGAAAGAGAGAACAATCACTCAATAAACACAATGATTCAATGGGATTTAGCAAGATGAACGCAAAGAATCAAAAACAAAGTTGACCGGGAAAACAAAGATCCAAAACTCCCACGGGAAGCTCAACACATTGAAGCACCTAGAAGCTCTAGGGCTAAAATGAAAAACTTATAGAAAAGGGAAAAAAACCAGAGAACAAGGGCTAAACACAGTCAAAAATTACTTCAAAGCACTCAATCAATAAAAAAAAATGAACTAGGACCAAAATTCAATCTCAGAGAGTCCAAGAACAAGCAAACCCTAAAACCAAACAGGGTTGGCGCACCTGTTTGGCTGTAATCTATGCCAAACAGGGGATGGCGCGGGTGCCTAACGAGCAACAAGCGCCAGTTGGTGTGACTATCAGGGGGATAACCACGCCAATCAAGTTTTCCTTAGAAAAATTATGAAAATGGACAAACAGGGACTGGATCTAGTCTTCTGGGGGCTGAACAGGAGTTTAACACCAAGGAAGGTGAACTAGACAAGCAGACTAATCAAACGAAAAGCCAAAAAAAAACCCAATGGAGGAAGGACTAAATCCCACTGATCCCCAATGGAGTCATCAAATTGTTGTGGAAGTAAATCCCCTCTGCAGATAGAGGCGATCCCACTAGCCCTAGAGTGGGTCTAGCAACAATCGAAACATGCAAAGTTGTTGATTCCTAGTTACAAAAGATAGAATCACGATAGATCACTTACTGTGATTCCTTTGCTGGTGTTGTCGAAGAAGAAGTGGCGCTTCTGTTCCTAGCCGGACAGGTCACAATCAATGAGCTTGTCGCATCTAGATACCTGTACACATGCCAAGAAGAGAGACAACATGCAATGCAATATTTCACACTTTATAACTATCGATCAGTCAGAGAGGAACGAATGAAATTGCATTATATCATAGACAAACACAATCATGGAACCAATAGTAGAGTCATGTATATTAAGATACGAGAGAATTATTACAACCGATTCTCTAACGTCGTGATCTTCCTTTGACAGGGCTCCAGCAGGACGTGTCTCACAAAGCTCGTCAGGGATTTGACAGAACTCTCTCTCTCACAGGGTTCTCCTTAACTCTACTCTTGATTGTCACTTAGCTATAATATCCTTCCCAAAATTTTAGCTAACTAGCAACTGGAGAGGGCAGGATTTTATAGAGGGAGAAAGGGAGGTTGGGATCCCTATAATCATGGGATAGGGTCCTATCTCTTAGGAAGGTTCCATGAGAGGTGGAAAACCACTTCCTAATCAGGGAGATCCGGAGGCAAACAACCCAAATTCTTCCTGATGATTCATTCTGAAGTTGTTAGAATCAAACTTCCGCCATTTATTTTTAAAAAACATTCCCTAATAGGCTTGGTGCGGGTGAGACACAGGGATAGAGTGCCAGCTGGCGTGCCCACTAGTGTGCATTTTCCCCATTGGCGCGAGGAATGAACTGGCTACCTGCGCCAATGCCAAAACATGGACTTTTAGGGTTTTCCAGAGGAAATGTTCTTCAGGAGAATTCTTTTCCTTATGTATAAGGATGCCATCAAGGTGTTTTCAGGACATTTTGTTGTTCACAGGTCACGAGAATAGTCCTCCAATGTACGGGACGAGGGATTTCAAGGACGGTGACAAAATGCTATGTAACACTTCCCCTTTTCTTCAATTTTGGCTTCCCATTTTAGAACTACATCTTGGTTCTAGAAATTTTCTTCTTTAGTTTTTTTTTCAAAGGTTTTCTTCACTCTATTTTGTGAGTGTTGATGGTTGTCATACACCTCTTCTCTTTTCTCTTGTAAAGCTATAAGTTGGTTTATCCTCCTTTGGATATAATTTGGCTCATCTTCAAGTCCTTGCAGTAGTTTCATTACTGGTACTCCTAAAGAAGTGGGAAAAATAGCTTCAGCTCCATATACTAATTCATAGGGAGATGTACCAATCGATCGCTTTGTGAAAACTCTATCAGCGCACAGAGAAAACTTCAACTTTAGATGCCATGATATCTTGTTTTCTTGAAGAACCTTTTTTATGATCTTCACTATGCTTTTATTAGATTATTCTACAAGGTCATTACCTTGAGGGTAATAGGTTGTGGAATTTCCAAGTGTAATATGATACTGATGAAAAAAGCTAATTATTTTTTTTTATTTAAAAGCTTGTGCATTATCAGTAATAGTATCCATAGGACAACCAAACCTAGACAAAATCATTAGGGGAATTTTGAGGTCTAAAATGGGCCTCCTAAGAAAAATGTACAACAAAAATAAACTTTATAACAACCAATAGGATTCAAGATGATGATGTCAACCATGGGGGATGATTTACCATTTTTTAAATAAAAAGGTAAAAATATTAAAAAATAATAAAATAATAAAACTACTTTTTCAACTCATATTTTCAACTTATCTCCCAAAATTTTTACTCAAATTTCGAGTGGGAGCACTCGTTGGATGCGAAATTTAATTCCTCATCCAAGGAGTACCCATGTTGCATACTTTCGATGAACTCTACTACACGAAAAAATGAGAAATACATAAAAAACATGATTGTAATCATGTTTTTTTTTATGTATTTCTCATTTTTCGTGTAGTAGGACCCATCGAAAGTATGCAACATGGGTACTCCTTGGATGGGGAATTAAATTTCGCATCCAATGAGTACTCCCACTCGAAATTTGAGTAAAAAATTTGGGAGATAAGTTGAAAATATGAGTTGAAAAAGTAGTTTTTTCATTTTTCCCTCTAAAATTTGATGATGTCATCAAATCTTATTTGATTTTTTCCACTATTATTTTATAATTTCCTTAGGAGGCCCATTTTAGACCTCAAAATTCCCCTAATGTATTGTTCTCCAATAATTGAATGATGACTAAGTCATTAGCCTGCCTTGTTGGGATTGCTTCGATCCACTTAGTGAAATAATATGTGGTTGTAAAAATCTAGCGAAGTTTCCCTGAGGATGTTGGGTGTATTTCGCCAATGAAGTCCAATCCCCATTGGTAGAAAGGAGCTTCAACATATATTGGTTTCAAAGGTAAAGGAATCAACTTCTTCTTGCCATTCATGGCATGCATTAATCTTCTTGTAGATGTCCTTAAACATAGTAGGCCAATAATACCCTGCCCTGAGTATCTTGTTGGTTTTGGCTTTCTAATAATGGTGTCCTCCACAATCTCCCTTATGGAACTCTTCAATGACTTTTTCAGCCTCATCTTCCAGCAAACAATTCAAAATAATTACACTTGTATCTTTCCAATACAAGTTTTTATTCAAAATGCAGTATCTCGATGATTTTAGATTCACAAACCTTGTCTTGGACTTATTCAACTAAGGATAAGATTTATGATAATGTAAGACAAATATCACATCTTTGTACCATTCAGACAAGATGAATTTATATCCAATAGGGATGAATTTTTCTTCTTCTGATAGCTCTAAAATTTCTACAATGAAATTCATGTCAAGACATTCAAAATTTGACTATGCCATCAGTTTTGCTAATCCCTGCCCTTTCACCAACTTTGTAGGCTTAATTTCTATGTCATATTCCAGCAAAGTGGTGATCCATTTCCCTTTTTTTCCATCAGTATCAACTTGTGTCAAAATATATTTAACCGTAGTGTTAGGCACAAATGAAATAATATGAGAATGCAGAATGTAACTTATGAGATCTTTAAGAGCTTTGACTAAAGCACATGCTTGTTTTACCAAGATATTATACTTCAATTCAGATTTGGCTAGAGTCCTACTAAAAAATGAAATAGGTTTCTCACCACCTTGCTGCCCTTTCTGCAATAAAACTCCAGCAATGGTATATTCAGAAGCAAATATAAAAACCAGAAATTCACTTGAGAAGTCAGGACTTATAAGAATTGGGGCTTGAGTGAGGGATTTATTTATATCTTCAAATGATTTCTTAGCTTCAACAATCCACTTAATATCATATTCCTTCTTTAACATCTTGGTAATGTTCTTGACAATCTTAGCAAAATTTGGGATAAACCTTCTAACAAAACTTACCTTTCCAAGAAAGACTGAATCTCTTTCCAATTTCTTGGAAGGTCTATTGTCTGAATTGCATTGACTCTATTAGGATCAATATTTATCCCATACTTTGATTATGTGTCCTAGCAATTTTCTAGAATTTAGAGAAAAAATACTTTTCGTGGGATTAAGAGAGATACCAAAATTTCTACATTTTTGTATAATTTTCTCTGAATGTTTCAACTGATCTTCCTCCTTTCTTGAAAACATAGTTATGTCATCAAAATAGACCACAACTAATTTGTCTTTCTCCTCAGCAAAATCAATATCCATCACCCTTTTAAAGGTTGACCCTTCATTCATAAAACCAAAAGGCATCCTGGCATACATGAATGTCCCCCTTGGCATGGTAAAAGAAGTTTTCTCATGATTTTCTGGATGTACCAATATCTTATTGTAACCTGAAAATCCATCAAGCATGGACATTCTTTGAGAGCCAACAATATTTTGCAAATTTTGATCCATCTTTGGAAGAGGGTAGTTGTCCTTCAGAGATGTCTTGTTCAGATTTCTAAAGTCAATACAAATTATAATCTCACCACTCTTCTTTCTAACAGATACTATATTAGCAAGCCATTTTGAAAACCTTATAGGGACAATGATTTTTGCATCAAAAAGTTTCTTAATCTCTTTCTCAATCAAAGGCATGAGCAAAGGATTAATTCTTCTCAATTTCTGCTTTAAATGTTTTTCATTCTCTTTGATGAGAATAGTATGTTGGATAATGCTAGGATAATACCTTTTCGTATCAGCATAGCTCCATGCAAAAGATCACTATATTTCTTCATCATATCCACATACTTTTGTCTCATATCCATAGAAATAAACTTAGAAAGTTTAACCATTTTAGGCACTTCTGTCGTACCAAGATTTCAAGTCCACCTCCTCATCGTCAGCCTGCATTCTAGGAGATTTGAAAACATCATTTTAATCAAATAGTCTCTCAAGGGGAATAAGGCCTTTGGGAATACAATTGTTTTTCAGCTGCAAGACTTCAGGATTGACCTTAGTCTCATCAAACATATTTTGCTAATCTACTTGGATATTCTCAAACTCCCCCTTCAATTCAAGGAAATTTCGAACTTGCTGATCATTCTCAAACACTTGCCAATGAATTATGTTTTCAGGGATTGATGGCCTATGTATGAAATCAACCTCATATTTCTCACTAGAATGATTAGGGATGACAAATAAACTTGCAAAGAAAGCTAGAGAGTCAACTACTGAATTTTGGTCTCTAGTTTTAACAATGAAAGCATATTCTTGAAAATTCTCAAGTATTTCCATGATAAAATGTATGCATGCTCTCATTCTTACATCTTTGATTTGATAAGACCCTTCAACCTGCTTAATCACTAACTTCGAATCACCATACACTGATATCTTTTTGGCACCTAATTTTTTAAGAATCTTTAGACCCAAAAATAGTGACTCATATTCTTCCATATTTTTTGTGCAATCAAAGTTAAGTTTGAAAGAGAAAAACTTACTTTTAGCATTAGGAGTAATGATCCATATCCTTGCTCCAGCAAAGCCATCAAAATGTAAAAGGAACCAACCTTCTCCTTTTTTCTCAACACATTCCTAATTTTATGCTTGCTGATTTTCTATTTTTTCTTCAATTTCTTCCTCATCAGTGAGTTTATTGAATAAAATTTAGGATCCCAATTCAGTTTCAACTGCATAAATAGGAAAATTTTTAAGCTTGTCCTTATTACTCACCATGTAGGCCATCCTAATTTCCCTATATAACTTCCTTTCTCACCAAAAAATGGAATGGTGGCATATGTCATATCCTTTTGCATAGTCCCTTTAATTTTGGCTAAAACCAAGATATGGTTAAAAGCATATCAAACTTTGGAGGAATGTCAGCTACCACTATGTCCATCACCACTGTTTTAGTGGGTACTTGTGTTAGACCAACAACAACATCTTTAATAAGACCTATGCATTGGACTCTCTTGGAGTCAAAAGAAAATAGATCTTTGTAAGGTCTAGTGATCTCTAAACCCATCCTCTCCATAATCACTTTAGGCATAAGGTTGTGGGAAGCACCTGAGTCTAACATGGCATTGTGCAAAGTCATATCATGAATATTTAGACTTACATAAAAAGGAGGAAACTATTCATTTTTTTTCATCTTCTACCCTTGGTCCTAGGAAAATGGTGGGATGATATTCTTGCAAATTGAGGATGTCTGAAGGTCTAGGCTAAGAATTTAACATATTGAAAATTTTGCCTCTATATTCAGTGACCTTGATAATTTCTCCAAATGGGACTGGAATTTTTATTTTGGAGATCTCATTTTCTAAACTGAAAGTAGGTGAGTCTTTTTCAACTTCTTTGACAGGAGGTGGTGGTGGTGTATCCTTCTTTGGCTCAACTGGTTTAGGAATATCTTTCTTTGGCTAAGCTTTGTTTTTTGTAATAGGGACATTCCTATTTCTCAAATTGTATTGTTTCTGCATTTCAAAGATGGCATGTTGATAACACTTTTGTTAATCATATTTTCCCTCATTCTTCTCCAAATCATGACTAGACTCATCATAGTCCTCTTTAGTTAGAAACATCCTAGACATGTCTTCATCTAAGAAATGAATAATATCCTCTTGGAACTCAGGTTGAGCTTCCTCTTCATAAATTAGATTATGTTGAAAGGGAGGCCTCACTTCTGTGTCAGGCTTATTTATGTTTTCTCTTTGTCTTCGTTGATTTTGAGGCCTCCTAAATTGTGGATTTCAGATGTGTGTATATTTTTGTGTAGGATGCAAAGGAGTGGCTCCATGAACAAGTCTATCCATGAGTTTTTCCATGGTCTTCATCATGGAATCAACTTTAGCATCTGAGGAGGAAGAAGGCTTCTCCTCTTCTTTCAATTTTGTTCCCATCTTAGACCTCTTGGAAACTGCGATGTTCACCTCCACTTTCACTACATCATTTTGCGTTTCTGCTAGAGAAGCAAACTCTATTTATCTTAACAAGATGGAAAACTCATAATCAAATGCCTCTACATAGTGTAATTGAGCAAATCCTTGAGGAGGTTTAATATGAGCAAGTATGGAGTTATAGACCTTGTTAAACCTCTTAGATAAGTCTTGGATAGATTCATCTAAGGCTCTTTTCAAATTGTTATACTCAATCAGAGCTTGCACTGGATTTACCTTACTCCCCCACTTAGTCAAAAAATTATCTTCTAGCTTATCCCAATTATCAAAACTTGCTAGAGCTAAGGCCTTAAACCATTTTCTTACTTCACCAGTGAAACTCTAAGTAAATAATATCATTTTTACATCCTTATGTTCTACCTCCTCTCTGACAATGAAATCATTAAATTGGTATGCATGTTCCTCAGCTGATATTTCCTCTTCACTCCCAAAGGTTTTAATTCTGGTTGAGTATCCATCTAGGAGGTCATGAAAAATAGCAGGGAGGACAAGTGGAGCATATCTTGCAGGTCCAATAGGAGGAGGAGGAGGAACAATTTCAGCCATGATGACAGGGACTGTGGTATGTGGAAGGATAGTAGATGAGGTTAAATACTGAATTTTGGAAAACACAGTAGGTGAGGTAGAACTGTTAGGAGATGGTGTATATGGTATTTGAAGTACAGATATGAATGAACTCCATTCAGGAAAAGGTATACCAGATTTTCTCTTCAACAAAAATTCAAATGGATCCAACTCTTTTAACTTTTCAAAATACTCCCTCTCTAACAACAGCTTTGATGTGACTGTTTTCAATAATTCTTCTTTTTCCTCCTTAGATACTAGGTATGATGTGCCAATACCTAGTCTTTGTAGGTCTATTATTATGTCATTCATTTTTTTTTAGTCTTAGACCTAAACAACACTTCTTCAATTTTATCATAAAATTACCTATCTTCAAGACTTCGAATAATTTCAGAGGACAAAGCTCTTGAATGTGATGGAATACCTGATTTTGAAGAGATTCTTCCAATTCCTCTGAGTATCCTTTCTAGATTATCTACAATCGTTGGTGGGTTAGGATCTGGATTTCTCCTTGTGTATCTCTTTATCGAAGCCACCGTTAAGCACGAAGATCTTTGGTGGAGTCACCAAGGTAGTTTCTGCAGCCTCGAAAAGTTCTGAGCTACTTCTACCTCCAAGAATTTAGCTTCACCATTTGAGCACAAACTTCGTAAAATATGTCTTCAAACTCCCAACAAATGCACCAAAATGTTATCTCTAAATTGGTACAGATGGGTTGCTCCACCAGAAAACCTATAGTAACTACTTCAAACCAGCTTTTGACTGAAAATTAGCCTCTTCAGCTTGAGAGGGCTCTCTCAAAGTAATTATGATTTTTTAATTATGATTTAATCATATGGCTAACTTTGTGATATTGTCTTGGATTTGATTGATTGCAGGTGAAAAATGTGTAGGGCTCACTACCATTTGGCTTATGGATTCAATGTTAGGAAATTCAATGACAATGGATCTTCTTGTAGAAGTTGAGGCTTGTAATGTTTCAATGACAGGACAACATACACACGAAAGTACTCAATAGCTTAATGGTCATGTGAATTCAAAGCATGAGAAACACAAATTCTGAGTAATTAAACATCAATATATTGAAAGAAAAATATTAATACATATAGGACAACATCTCATTGAAACATCAAAAGAATCACAGGTGAAGAAGAAAAACACAGTCACTATATATTATTGATCATCAAAAACTTTAGAAAGTGGTAGTGTCAAGTAACATTCTCCAACCCTGTATTCTTAGAAGTACTTCCTATTAACAGGCTTTATTCAATTACATAGGATCTACCCACATGGCTATATCATCGAACCATTTGTTTTGACACCTCACTTAACAATAAACTAGATACCTGGAAATAAAACAGACACCTAATGAGTTTATACTTTGAATCCTATTAGGACTCTACATCTTATTAATTACATTTAATAACTGTAGAACTAGATAATTATATCAAATAAAGCCAAGTTTTCCAATGGCACTAACCATCATCAATACATAAATACACCCACTAGATTTAGAAACCAATCACCCTAATTTTAAGGAAAACATAATCATGATATTTGGTCAGTGTCCTTATGATGAGCTGGAACAGATGACACCTTTGTCGAAGAGAAAATCTCTGATGGAGTGTTCCAATGATACCCTTTAATTCCTCCACGTAGTTGGGTAACCTTCAATACACCTTCAAAACACTAAAATACTACCAAATGCTGCTCGCTGCAAAAACAAAGTAAAACAGGAAATTTCGTAGCGTGGTTTTGTAGCGACTCCATTTCACCCATCTATGCCAATTTTCAGCCTTCTTCTTTGATTTGGATGTGTTGGTTATACAAAAAGAACTAAATACAAATTTTCTCCATCTTTTATTTTTCCCAAAACTGTGGTTTTTTACACAAAGTCACCTAAAGGGATTTCATAGCGAAATCTGGGCTTCGCTACCAAATTTCCTAATTGTCAGAAAAACACAAAATTGTATTTTTTCCTCCAAATTTCACTTTTAAAACTAGAAATGATGGTTCTTGAATGTTTCAAAATTGTCAAAAATGTTTTACGCCAACTCTTAAAGCTTTGGGACCTTCATCTTTAGCAGTAGAAGGTTGCATCTCCTCAGGCTCATTTATCACTTTGATTTTAAGTCCTCTTTTCTTTAGTTCTTACTGAATCATCTCCATTTGATCTTATAATTCCCTGACCTGGCTTTTGAATATCTTTCTTTCATATTGTAACCATGATTTTCTCTTCCTAGTGTTTCTCTTTGCCCTTCTCAAAGGAAGTGCTCTTTTCAGCAACTTCTTAGCATTAGTTAGTGATTTATCATATTGATTTAGCTAATCATTTACTTATTTCTTGAAATATTCCATTAGATTTCTCTCTACCTTGGCCTCCTATAATTATAACTTGATCTCAATGACCTCTTCTCCTACCTCTCTTAATTGTTCCTTCAATACCTACGCTTCAGCTTTTTCCACCATCTTCTCTTTTCCTTTCCTTTGCATAAAGACCTCTTTTTTTGCTGGGTACAAGTCTATAATGTCTTATAAGATAAGTTGCTTTCCTTTTTCAAGATATTTTTTCTTCTTGTTTTCCATGACACCCTTTTCAAGTTGCATCCTAGTGAGTGGTTTCCTTGCTGAAATAAGAAACCTGCATCTTCTCCTGCAAAATAAAGCTTTTTAATAGTCTTACCTTTCATTTTTTTCTTTTTTTTACCTTCAATGTCTTCAGCTCTCACAACTGGAGTCTCCTCAATATCTATAGCTTGAAGGATGTCTTCAAGATTTCCTTTTCCAATTGTTTGACTTCTAGTTATCCTCTTGCTACCATGCTTACTAATATTTTGTTTGTTGCTTGTAGGTGAAGGGAGTGGAATTTTTTCCTCTTGTATGGGTTTTGTTTCGACATCCATTGGCTCTAGCATAGGCTTTGCCTCTTCTTAATTTACACCTTAAGTCACAGCTTGAGATTTATCATTTTTAGTTGATGGAGTATATTTTGGCTTTGGATTTTTCTAAGGTTTCACTGAATAAACTTCATAACCACTGAGAAAAAGGAAAGTAGCCCAATCTCTATTTAATTTCTTCAATTCCTCTAGCACTAAGACATTAATCAAACCATGGTGAAATATTGATGTCTCACTACAAGCCTTGGCTTGAACCTTATCATACATCTTCCCTAAGCTCCTAAACAAAAAGAAAGGAATATCAAGGGGATTATTACTAGTGAAGTGTAATGGAAGCCTGAAATGGTACAGGTAAACCATATGAAACCTCCCCTCATAATTAAAGTATTTCTGGATCACAAACAGAAGTTTAGAATAATTCTCCTTCATATAACTCCTTGGAATCCCAAATTCCATGTCAGCTCCTATTTGTTCTGGTTTAACAAATTCATCACAACTCTGCATCTTGAATTTAGTGGCTTTGAACCACTCTTCACCCTCTCTTGGTATCTTTGTGGCTTGAGAAATGGTATCAATAGTGACTCTATAAAAGTTAAAAACCCCTACCTTCGAAGTTGTGCCTGTAAAGTTCACTGAAAAATCCTTTGATATTTGAGCATGAAATCCTTGGAGTTTTAGACATAATTGTAGGCATCTGACATTACTTAATGCTTCCACAAAACTAGGGTATTCATTTAGTAATTTGAGGTCCATGGACTCATATCTCACACAAGAGCCTCCCTTGTTGATTTTCTTCTTCATAGCCACCCTCTCTTATAACCGTGTTGTCTCCTTCACTATGACACCTGCAGAGAGAAAAACTAAACAACAAGATGCTTGTGTTGGGAGTCAACTTCTCAAAGATGATAGTGGACTGCTACATGCAAGACTCAAACAATAGATGACAGAGAGGTGCTTTGAGATGAGTTTAAAAAATACAATTTGAAAGTAGAAGACATGATGCAAATGTGGGAGTGAAAGATAATGATGAGGGTATTTATGCTTTTGCATGATTGGGTGATCATGATAACGAATTATATGGCCTCACCTTTATCCCTAACCGTTAGAACTTTAACAACTCATCGTCCTCTGTTTTCATGCAGAAAAAAATGATTTCACAGCGAAAACAGTTATAAACCTAGCAGATTCACTATGGACTGGGCAGGTGATTCCGTAGCGAAATTTTTCGTTCTACAGTTATATTCATTGTGAAACTATGAAAAAAAATACAGGTGGAATTACCTTGATTTGAAACCATGCATGTGAACGTAAATTGGAATTCAGATGATATGACTGATATGACATGACTAATGGAGTGTTTTAGACTTAGGATAAAGGTTTATTCCATGGATTTTTCATCAATTTCATGAACCAACCTATTGAGACAAAATGAAACCTAGGTGAGTGACCCTATAAATCAAAATTGAAAATTTAGGTGTGATAACAAGTAATAAAAGGCTCTCCCATTTTTCATCTTTCATCTTTTTCATATATTATATGGTTATGTATGTTGCGTTATGCACTAATATTATTTTACATGTAGATTGGTTGGTTCCTTTCTTTGTGTGCAGGTAACTCAAGAGATCGAGAGAAAATATCTCAGGGAGATCTTCCTATTACCCACCACCTATGGGTGACACCCATAGGAAAAAAAATTCTCCTAGATTGTCTTTAGCCAATAGCCCTTTCAACCACCAGATAGCTCGATGTGCCATCATCTCTGCCACCTGATTCAACCATTATGCACCCTCGCCCATTTGCCATGATCGTATGTTTTAAGGTGGGCCTTCCAACCCCAAAGGTATGGATTTCTTTATGTACTTGAGTATTTTTTCTTACTTATAATGGAAACTTCTGGGCATGGATTAGTGCAGGGGCTCAGCAGAAACAATGGGCTTGGTCTCTACTCTTGCCCCCTTGTCCAACTTGGTGGTTAACCTTGTATCCTAGTCCCGTGAGATCTCCTTTATTGGCTACTATCTTTAGGAGTTACACTACATGGGAAACCCCAATTTTGGTTTCTTTGTCCCACTTCCCAAAACCACATTCATCACTCCCTTCCACTCATTATAACCCTTTTTCACATATTTCCTGTTGGAACGGGGTCCCCTAAAGCTGCGAATTTTGTACAATTTTGTATATTTTTTGTATTAATTAGTCTTGCTCAGGGGTTTTGGGGTGGGTCAAAACCCCAAACGCATTGTAATGGGTCAAAGGGTAGACCAAGAGTCCGCAAACCATGGTTTGCGGACCACTGGAAGCATAGGCTAAGTCGATATAAATAAATGAACATTTTCAGTCTAGAGATAGGCAAGAATTAAGTTTGATGCTAAGTGTGAATTGTTAGACCTGTGTTGGGTCACTTGGGTAAGGACTCCTGCTAGATGTGTGCACAAAGATCCTCAGTCCTGCTATGTGCGAACCCTTCTATTTTTGTGCACGGGCTGTGTTTGGATTGTAACTAGGTTTTTGGATGCTAATATATGGGGATATAGTTAAAGTATATCTGTGTTATCTAATCTAATGTGTTACTATTGATGCAAACCTTTCGGATCTGTTGGAGCTATGAATACAATTATGTTATCTGTTTATGCTTTGAATATGTCTGTGTTATGGTATGAAGTGTATCTATAATCTTTTATTGATGTGTTTATGATATTATAACTGATACACACATGGATGTGAAGGTACTATCTATATCTGTGCATGGTAATAGCTCTGTTATTATTAACTGTGGATTATACTATTAACAAACCTATGAATAGACCTTTTATGTGCGAACCTAATAGGTTGCGAACTCAGATCTACTTGATTTACCTACTCTCTCTCAGGGTGCGGAAACCTGGTTCCAGCACCCTCCCATACTGCTTTGGGTGAGACTTTGGCCTGCACAAGTAGGTCACTGCCGAAAGGGAA
This sequence comes from Pinus albicaulis, assembly GCA_034641835.2. NCBI lineage: Eukaryota > Viridiplantae > Streptophyta > Pinopsida > Pinales > Pinaceae > Pinus > Pinus albicaulis. Next base: position 591,727,352 of record CM076570.1, read on the forward strand.
AGTAGTATAGGGTTTTGTTGGAAAACCTTAACCTCTGAACCTAGGTCAGGACCCCTCGAGCCAACAAATGGTTCCGTTGTCGGGACTGAGAGCATTTTGAGAGGGAGATCAGGTAATGCCAAGGAAACATTGGAGACCTGAGAGGGTAGAAATTGAAGAGTGGTTTGAACAGCAGGTTCAGGAATTGGATGTAAAAGAGAATCGCAGCACGAAATTGACGGCTGAGAACTGGAAGAATAAGTACATCTTCACTAAATTCTACGAAATTTTCTTTGTAACATTTGCGAACGAGCTTCAGGAGTGGTTAGAAAGGCTTGTAGATTTCCAAATGTGTTTGAAGGACGAGCGGGTCACGAAGTGGACTCCAAAATTGATCCAACAATTGGAAAAAGATGATAATAATGTCACCTGCATGGTAGATCATTGGATGGATAGCGTGCTAGGAGGATTTGTGACAGAGTTCGCAGTCGATCAGTTCATGTCCTATTCTGAGGAAGAGTGGAGGTTCTTCAAGGGTTTCCAAGGTAAGTTTCTGAAAACACTTCCATTGTTAATCAAAATTTCATTGTGCGAAAAAATTATTCTGTGCAGCCACACCGAGTGAATGACCCCCGATCTGGGAGAAAGCACAACATGAAGTGGTAAATACTACATAACTAATTAAGAAGGATATCGATCTGTCTATAGTCCACTAAGATATTTAGTTGCGCATAGCCCTCCAGCTACACCACCTTCAATCCAGCATAGGGATAAAAATTCACCCATACCTTCACCTCCATCAGAAGACGATATGGCCTCGCACATGAAACTACCTACTTTCAAGGGTGTGTGGGATGAAGATATGGATCGGTTCTAGTTTTTCACAGAGTCAGTATGGACTGCGCAAAATTTCGCTAACGATGCTGTAAAAAATGCACAGCTATCCCTCGCCTTCGAAGGAAGATCCCTAGACTGGTATATGGGATACGTAGCTCAGTATGTGAATGTAACTATTCAAGTGATTAAGGATGCCCTAAAACAGTAATTTTGGAAATCTAAGTCCTACTCTCAGATAGTGAATGACCTAAAATATTTTAAACAGAGGCCCTCTAAGTCTATATGGGAGGCTTACCAGTGGCTAAAGAAGGTGATTAGAGAAGGGAAATTTATGTATGATGATAGACAGCACAAGGAATCGTTCATCACTATGTTATTGCCTCACCTGCGCGTACCTATGGGTCAGCAAGCCATTGAATCATAGGAAAAAGCCTTGGATATTGTTATGAAGTTGGAAGTTGCGCCAAAAGATGATGCCTAGTTTGGAGTACAGCAGATCCAAGGGCAGCTGCAAGCCATGCATCTCGAAATCTAGAACCTGTGCAAGGAGCGAGGGAAAGAAGTCAGCCCAGATGTATGGTCCATAAGATGTTGAGTTTCGGGGCACACCAAGGATCAATGCCCTCTATTGACATATTATATGCAGGCTTGGGGACCTAGCCTGTTACGTCCTAGAGAAGCTGCGGGACCAAGTGGTCCGACCTTATGGTGCACTGACTGCCGTGTAGCGGGATTTCATGATACCAACCACTGCCCTCGTCTGGCCACTTATGTTCCAGAGTTGAAGCAACAATGGTGTCGATTTTTATCATCTGTGGGGCATGACGAACAGAAATATCAGACATATGACCTAATGATTGATCGAGGTAACCTATATTGGATGCAGGCTAACCCTTTGTCACCCCTATCTCCCTCAAGTAGAGGAGGCTCCCCATCCAGGGGTAGAGGAGGGGGTAGGGGTGGTGGAGCAGGTTGGGGAAGAGGAAAATTGATTTGTTATAACTGCGGAGAAGCAGGGAAGTTTGCGATGGACTATCCGAACCCTGCAAGGAAATCTTGCAGGTACTGTAGACAGCTGGATCATGTTATTGAAGATTGTCCAATTCTGATCACAAAAATTAAGGAGAAACAGAAAAAACCTATGCATAATTTCCAGAGGGTTAAGTTTGAACCACATGGTGAAGGCCTAAGCATTAATGTCATAATGCACAGTGGGATGGCTACTGGGGGAGCCGAGGAGAAAGCTATAGTTGAACCACTTATCCAAAAAGTAGCTGTCAAACAGGAAGGTCTGGACCTACAGAAGGAAAAGGAAACCTTCGTCGCAGCCCGCAAAGACTTCACTAAGGATGAGGCACCTATGCCAAAAGTTCCAACAAACCTAAGAACCGATGATGAATTTAAACCATTTCTCCAAGCATGTATGAAGTTGCTACGCAACAAGAAGGCAGTAGAGAATCTACAAGCATTAATAGATAGTTGCGTAAAGAAACCTAACTCGCCTCCGGAAGTTAAGGATGTGCACAAGCTGTACAAGCATAAGAAACGCATCGGTAGCGAAATGCAGCTAACAACACAGATTGGTGACTACGAAATGGATCAGGTTATTTTGGACCTGGGATCAAATGCGAACATATTGCCTAAGAAAACTTGGTAGCGAATGGGAGAACCTAAGCTGGAATGGTCCACTATCTAGCTATGTATGGCCAACTATCATAAGATCATACCATTGGGAAGATTGTCAAAAATCATGGTAGTTATTGCAGGAATTAAGGTTCGGGCCGAATTTGAGGTAATTTAGATTGTATAATATGCGGACCCCTATCCTGTGCTCCTTGGATTGGATTGGGCGAAAGATATGGGAGGTATCATCAATCTAAAGAAAATAAGCATGGTGTTTGAAAATTTAAGAACACGGGTGATAGTACCATTAGACCCTGGGGAAGGAGAACGGTATATGGAGCCGAATCATGAAGAAGAGGATGTGGATCACATTTATAAGCTAAGTACATGGGACGAATATTGGATCAATCCTATGGCTGATGGTGTGCTTTGTTGGGAAAAAGATAAAGAATTTTTCTCTGACTCTAATGGGGAGATGGAAAATTGGCAAAATCGGTTACATGATGTATCTGCATTGCGATGCCTTAGAATCACAAAGAACTTTCGATGCATCTCCTCAAAGGTAAGAGAACTGCCCTACTTTGATGGTTCTGGTAGTATTAAGGAGTTTTTGTGAGCATTTGAAGCTGAGGTTCCGAGAGAGTGAAGGTTATGGGCCCTTAATCTATCCATGCACGCAACACTTGCGAGGTGGTGGGACATGCATAAAGGAGAATTCCAGGACTGGGAAGAGTGTCAGGATATGATGATCCTGCGATTTGAACCTCTGGTTCACTTGCGCGTAAAGACATTCCTTGACCCAGGGGACCTGCACGAGCATTTGTTTTCTTGGATGGATAAATGGTGCAACTGGACTACAGAATAATGGGTTCACCTGTTTATTAATGCCTTGGGACCAATTCCCACTGAATGGTACTTAGATGCAGAGCTACATCATCGCACCCACCACTGGGAAACATTGAAGGATGAGTTTCTAGGCACATTTGGGTTAGTAGGTTGGATAGAGGTGCTTTATGAAGCTCTACAGGATATAGATACCTTAGTATTTGATGAATCACGCCCTTACGCAGCACTCGGGGCACCAACATGGGAAACGTAGATGCAGGATATTGTCAACTACCGCAATTTAGCCATAGAGGAGTGCGATGAGGATCCTCAAAATGTCTCTATTCAAGAGTCAGAGGGAGAACACACAGTGGTTGGACCCCCACTGCACACTATCGATGTTACTAAGCCTCTAAAGTTGTGGGTGGTCAACATTGGTACGGAGGAGCAACCTAAGCTGGCTAAAATTGGGGACTAATTTTATGATGATACACTAGGAAAAGTTGCAGAACTGCTCACAGAATATCAAGACTTATTCCCGACAAAGTTCTCGGAACTTAAAGGGATCATAGGGGACCTAGGGGTCATGTGCATCACGTTAAAACTAGATGTGCGCTCTGTGAAGCAGCGACCTTATCGGTTGAACCCTAAGTATAAATAAAACGTCAAGGAAGAAATCGACAAGATGCTTGGAGCAGGTATCATTGAACCAGTTGAAAAATTGGACTGGGTAAGCCCGATGGTGGTTCAGGAGAAAAAGACGAAGGGAGGGATACAAATCTATGTTGGATTTCGCAAATTGAATGATTCCTGCGTACATGATCCCTTTCCCACGCCATTCTCAGATGAAATCCTGGATAGCGTGGGAGGGCAGGAAGCATACTCACTTACAGACAGGTTCTCGGGCTACCACCAGATCAGAATCGCCCCTGAAGGTCGTAGCAAAACTACATTCAATACTGAATGGGGATCTTTTTAGTACAAGGTCATGTCGTTTGGGCTCAAGAATGCCCCTTCCATATTTTCGCGGGTAGTAGTCGCAGTATTCAAGGAGTTCATACACAAGTTTTTGGAGGTTTATTTTAATGATTGGATTGTCTTCGGCTTAGTGAAAAATCACGTCTCGAACTTGCACATGATGTTGGATGCCACTAGAAAGCACCATATCTCCCTTAATATCAAGAAGTGCATATTCTACATACCCTTAGAAATCTTGCTCGGACACATAGTTTGTCGACAAGGATTAATGGTTGATCCTGCCAAAGTTGCAGTCATCATAAACCTAGCAGTGCCTACAACTGAGAAATAGTTGCACTCGATCCTCAGTCACACGGGCTACTACAAGAAGGTCATTCAAGGGTGTGTGCTGATCACAACACCTATGGAAAAATTAATTAAGAAGGATGTTTCGTTTTTTTGGGATGACGAGTGTCAGAAGAGCTTCAAGCTACTCAAGGAAAAGATGGTCTCTGCACCTATTTTCATCTTTCCTAACTGGGCAAAGGTATTCCATGTTCATGTAGATGTGTTGGGAATCACCCTGGGAGATGTTCTTACGCAACCTAGAGACAGAGACATTGATTATCCTGTTGCATTCGCTAGTAGGAAACTCTCTGGTGCAAAGCACAACTACTCCACTACACAGCACGAGGGATTGTCTATGGTCTACACATTACAAAAATATCGGCATTATTTGTTAGGAGGGCAGTTCAAAATGTTTACAGATCACTCGACTTTGAAGTACCTGGTGAATAAGCCTGTGTTGGGGGTGGGAAATCTACTGATGGCTACTACTGTTTCAGGAGTATGACTTTGAGATCATTGTCAAGCCATGGAAGTTGAATGCTGGACCAGACCACTTGTCCCGAATCGAGAATGGCAAAGAAATGACCAACCTAGAAGAGGGATTTCCTGATGCAAAGTTGTTCGCTATTAAGGTAGTTTATGCACACTTCATCGACACCATTCAGTTCCTGACTACGGGCATGGCACCTACGGAATATTCGGTACATCAAAAGAAATATTTGGTGACCCACGCAGTAGATTTCACCATCATCGCAGGTCATATATACAATTGTGATGGGAGCTGACGAAGTGCTACGAAGATATGTTTTGGAGCATGAAAGGCATGCTATCTTGGCAAAGGCTCACGAGGGAGTAGCAGGAGGTCACTGCGTAGGAAAGGAAATGGCGCAAAAGATCTTGTGAGTTGGACTATGGTGGCCTACCCTACATAGTGACTCTCATGATTATTGCAAAGCTTGCGATACGTGCCAATGAGCTGGAAGGCCCTCATGCAGAGATGACATGCCCCTGCAGCTGCAAATGGCCTTGCAAGCATTTGAAAAGTGGGAAGTCAATTTTGTAGGGCCTATCAACCCACTTGGAAAGAATACAGGTGTGCACTACATCATAACTGCCACTGATTATGTAACCAGATGGTCTGAAGCAAAAGTTGTGAAGGATTTCACTATATATACCACTGCACACTTCATTTTTGAGAAGATTCTGACCAGCTTTGGATGTCCAAAGATCTTAATGAGTGACAGAGGTACACACTTTGTTAATGAAACAATACAGGCCTTGACGAAAGAATTTCTGATCCACCATGCGAAAAGCACCCCGTATCACCCACAAGCAAACAGAGTGGTGGAAGCTTTTAATAAATTCTTGGAGCAAGCACTAACTAAGGTCTGTAACGTCGATCGCAGTGACTACGATGTGCACATCCCATCTGTTCTTTGGGCCTACCGAACCACCTGTAAGAAGTTGACTGGGAAGACACCATTTAGGATGGTCTATGGCAAGGAGGGCATTATGCCGATGGAATATATTGTTCCTAGCCTACACATCACAGCCTTTCTAGACATGGTGGAGCCTGATATCATGGAGTAACGTTTAGTGCAGCTGATGGCTTTGGAGGAAGATCATTTCATTGCTAATTTCCACCAGCAGGTTCAGAAGGCTCAGGATAAGGAATGGCATGATCGAAATATTCGACAAAAGACATTTGCAGAGGGTGAATTGGTCATGTTGTATGATAGCCAGTTTGTGAAACACCTAGGGAAGTTCCGTCAGCACTAGCTAGGTCCCTATACAGTTAAAGAAATCATGCATGGCAGAGCTGTTCGGTTAGCTACCCTATGCGTCAATATGTTACCAGGCTATGTCAATGGAAGCTGAATCAAACCATATTGGTTCAAATTAATATATGGCCAGAGTAGCTATATGGGGTGGGGTACACCCACCAAGGAAGGTAAGTACAGAAAGGACCATGGTATGCGAAGGGGGTGGCCGCAGATTTGGAAGTCTAGAGAGCTGCGTGGGGGGTGCAGGAGTGTGTTCAAAGCATAGAAGGTGCGCTTGAAGCACATAGGTCTACTAGAAGCGCAAATGTGCACCAGGATCGCAGGAGGTACGCTAGGAAAGCAAGGGTGCATTGGGTTCACAGGAGGTGCGAAAACTAGTCGTTGGAATAGTAAAATTGGGAAAATAGAAAAAGTTACCATTAAAAGGAGTGAGCGGTCGACATTTAATGAGGTGATTTCTGAAGATTTTTTACCATTTACTTTATGGTAAGTTCCAAATTAGGTTCACCCAACCGTTGATCGATCCCCGTGGCTATAAAAGTAGGAGGATAGTTGGACAAGGGTTTCATGTCTCTTGAATAGTTTGTACTTGGCGTGTTTTTCCTTGGCGAGTTTGTGTTGTAATAGTTTTTGTGCCTATTGCGTCTAGTTCATGTCTGAGCATCCTACACCCTCTGGTAGTACCAACCTTGAGTTCATTTTTTGCGCCAGAATGATGGCCACTAATCTCGCTGAACCCTCGGAAATTGTGACCTCGACGGAACAAGAAACCAAGGAAGTAGTGGAAGTCAAATCAGAAGCTAAAGAGGTTATATCTACTCCGATTCAAGCCAACAAGAAGGGGAAAGAAAAATCATAAGGATCAGGGAAACCCACGAAATGGGTTGGGATGAAGCCCGCACCTCATCCTAAAATGTGAAGTCCCCTTGGGCGGCGGGACAGGCAAGCTTGCCTGGGCCAGTAAAGAGACCTTGTCTGCTCAAGAAAAGGCCCAGATGGTTGAGCCAATCAATTGGCTACCGCCCTTTTTTCGTTCTCACAGGCCCTCAACACACACACCAAAGAATCTTGATGGCCTGCGCACCTATCTACATATGCCGCTGGCATCGAACGAGGTCCCTGTCATTGGAGAACCCTTTTTCAAGCTCCATGAGGTCAAATTCGATGACCATGACCTAGCCAATCTGGAGGCCTTCCCCGAGCTCGCACATGAGCTATACCTCGAAAGGATACTGGAAGATGACAAGATAAATATTGTCCCCATGCGCTGGGTGCGCGGGTTGGTTGGTTCCGAGCTCTTGAACTTGTTGAGGATGCCGTATTTTGGCCATTACAATATTATAGACCGAATTTTGTGCCAACTACTTGCCTTGGTCCATGATGGAAACCTGTAGATCTATGATCGCATCCCTATTGATGCCACCCTTATTCACTGTATTACTGACCTCCCCATGGAAGGCCCAAACCCTATGTTGTGTGTGGGCAAGAAGTACGAGCAGAAGATCATTAAAAAAGTGCTCGAGGATTACCATGTGCTACGGAACACTCAGGGTTTCATGATCAACACCATCAGTGACCTTGCTACGCAGATGGGTACCTTCTTTCTAGCATGAAAATTGATGCAAAAATTTCAGGCTACCACCTTTCCTACGTACGTCATTCAGCTGGCAGGATGATGTGAAATTGGGGTATGCTTCAATTGGGCCCAGTACCTATGCAACGAATTCCTAGAAAATGTTTGCGAGGCCCAGGATCAGGGGCACACGTTTTGTTACTCTTGGCTGTTGCTTCTCATTACGTTGGTTGCATGGGAAGCTCAGGAAGATTCGGTCCTCCCTGAGATCACGCCTGATATGTGTGAAGGGGCGCACTATGAAAATTTGTGGGACTCCAAGGACACGCAGCGCATTGAGGACAATCAGGTCTTCTAGGTTCTGTTTCAAAGTGGGCTCGCAACAGCTATCAACTCCCAGTCGCGTTTGTCGCCCACCATCTATGATAAGTATAAAATCATCACTGCATTCCAGGTAACTATGCATAATGTACAAGTTAGAGGTCGCAAGAATCCAGCGTGGGGTTTTCTCCCCTATATGGTTGTCGATGAAGAGATTGACCAATTAGTTGTGACATGGCCTCCATATTGGAAGCTTGGCTTCAAAACAGGTGCAAAGTGCGCTGAATAAATGAGCACCACGAAGGTCACCCTGCCTATTGTCACCAAAGAAACCGGAGGACAAAGCAAAAGCACGGGGAAGGGTGCAGAAGCCGCATCGCAGAAGGGTTCGGAGGCAGGTAAAAGTACATGGAAGGGTGCAGAAGCAGCATCGCAGAAGGATTCACAATAGGATCTGGGTGCAGAAGGTCAGGAGATAGGAGGTGTTGACTCCCCTAGAGGTACGAAGAGGACTGGTGACCCTCTTAAAGGGCCACGAAAGAAGCAGCGATCTCAGCGACCAGAACGCGACGAAGGTGTTACGCTGACAGAAGGGGATCTTGAGCAGATCGCAGACACGGTCACTTTGGCTACAAAAGACAAATGGCTGGCTCTGGAAGAGCAACAGAAAGTTGCGGTCGACACCCTCCAGGCTAAGCTCCGAGCTCTCCAATTATAAACTGACACCTTGCAGACAAGTATGATCCAGGTCTGATCAGACCCAGTGAATATCAACGCAGTGATCAATACGCCAGAAAGCCACCTCTGCCCACTCCCTGGCAACGCCCTCATACTGAGTCCACACAAATTAGGAGTGCAATTCCAGGCCTAGTTGGATATCGCCTTCCTGCTACATGAACCTTTGCAGCTTCTTCATGCGTCCTTGTTTGAATAAATTCAACACCGAGATCGACAAGCTCATCAGCAGCTCACTACGACCAAGAAGATCATTGAAGAGAAGACTGTTGAGCCCTCCCAGGCACAAGCTACCTATACCCCCGTCGTCACGCAGCAGCCAGAGCTGGAGCACCTCATTATTAAGCTCTACACAGACGTTACCGAAGACATCCCAGCTACAGTCACCCCCCAGGCCAAAATTGAGGGGTTAGTCGTAGCACTAAAAGCCTCAAGGACTGAGATCCAGGTGGTCAAGGCATAGATGGAACAACAAATCACAAGCTTGTTGGCCAAATTGCAGCCAAAGACACCACCAAAGATAAGGACCCAGCGTGTTGCGCTGGTTACAATGGCTACAAACGTGTTTATAGGGAAAATTTCTCAAGGTGTATAATTATTGCAAACAGCTATGCAGTTATGGACCAAGGTGCAGCGCGACCCTCTCTTGCATGAAATCAACCAGGACCTGCGCCAGAAGGAAGAAGAATTTGAGTAGCTAGAAGCCACTATGCTTACTCTGGTTCCTGCTCAATGATTGGCATAATTGCGTAGTAGCCACGCCCTTCGGGATGATATTAACGAACTCCGCCAGAAGAAGAAGGCTCTCAGCGCCACCTTAAGCCTTGGGCTGGCGAAGCCCTTAAGCTCTTTCAGGACATTGATGTCGCCATTAAACAACTGAACCAGACCCTGGAGAGCCTCACCACTGCAAAAGAAGGATCAACTTCACAGAAGTTGGTATATATTGCTCAAAACGTTGTTGCGCAAAGTGGAGTGTTAACCCCACTGGTAGAGGTGATCAGGCTGCTGCAAGCGCAAGTGGAGACCCCACGACCACAGTGACTCCGGACGAGTCACAATATTGTGTTGGGGGATTGTTGGAATAGGGTCCCCTAAAGCTGCAAATTTTGTACAATTTTGTATATTTTTGGTATTAATTAGTCTAGCACAGGGGTTTTGGGGTGGTTCAAAGACCCGAACGCATTGTAATGGGTCAAAGGGTAAACCAAAAGTCTACAAACCATGTTTTGCAGACCACTAGAAGCATAGGCTAAGTCAATATAAATAGATGAACATTTTGAGTCTAGAGATAGGCAAGAATTAAGTTTGATGCTAAGTGCGAATTGTTAGACCTGTGTTGGGTCGTTTGGGTAAGGACTCCTACTGGCTGTGTGCGCGGATATCCTCAGTCCTGCTATGTGTGGACCCTATTGGCTGTGTGCGCAGGTTGTGTTAGGATTGTAACTGGGTTTTTGGATGCTAATATATGCGGATATAGTGAAAGTATCTTTGTTTTATCTGATCTGATGTGTTACTGTTGATGCGAACCTTTGGGATCTGTTGGAGCTACGAATATAGTTGTGTTATTTTTTTATGCTGTGAATATGTATGTGTTATGGTATGAAGTGTATCTCTAATCTGTTATTGATGTGTTTATGATATTATAACTAATACGTACGTGGATGCGAAGGTACTAACTATATATATGCATGGCAATATCTATGTTATGATTAGATGCAGATTATACTATTAACAAACCTGCGAATAGACCTGTTCTGTGTGAACCTGATAGGTTGCGAACTCAGATCTACTTGATTTACCTACTCTCTCTCAGGGTGTGGAAATCAGGTTGCAGCACCCTCCCATACTGCTTCGAGTGAGACTTTGGCCTGCACAAGTAGGTCACTGTCGAAAGGGCCAGTAGTATAGGGGTTTGTTGGCAAACCTTAACCTCTGAACCTGGGTCAGGACCCCTTGATCCAACATTTCCCATCTAGGTTCACATTTTTCCGTTAGGTCCACAAGGAATTAGCCTCCCCCTCCCATTATCCACACTTTGGGTTAGGCCTAGAACGATGCCCTGCAGGCTTATGCAGCTAAAAACAAAGTAAAAAATAATAATTTGGACATTCTCAATAGGAAATGTACCATAAAATTCAAAAATATGGTCAGGACATACAAATTTAGCACGTGGGAAAAATCCAATATGAGTTATACTCCTATCATTATGGCCATCAACCTGGTTCCTAGGGACCCTATATTGGGCCCATGCATCACTAAGGAACCCATGATTGTCCCAACCCCTGGTGGGTGATGAAATACCCAACCTTAAAGGGGGAATTCATGGTTATATCATCCACATCATGCTCTCATCCCCTGGAGCCTTGAGAAATTAGACAAGAAAAATCAATAAAAGGAAAAAGGCACATGAAGAAGGATGAAAAACAAAGGTCGGGGTAACTCATGTACCATGATTTCTCCCTTCTATACTTATACACCCAAGTGTGGGCCTCCCTCATCATAGATACCTTTGTACCATGGCATGTGGTTTAGAGCCTTCCCCTAATAACCCACTTCATTCCATCATTATATCACTTGACACCAGCCATATGATGAATGTACCATGGACCTGTCACTCCCTTACAGGTTGAAACTACGTAACAAGGTATGTGATTAACCTCCTTCTTGAACTTGGAGATAGTTTCACACTCCAAATCCCATTATGGAAGGGTATACCACTATGAAGTTTCCACTTGATTCCATTACTTGTAAGTTCATTTGCTCAATTACACTAATGATTTCTTGTACTGGAAGGTGAAGAGACACATTGGATGATCAATTGTTGATTTATTTTCCCACCCCTTGCCCTTATTTCTTTGATATAGCATTTGAGCATTTTGAAATTCTTGATAGTGATATTTACCAATTCTATCTCACAATTAAGCATAGGGGTAAGAGGTATGATATTGATTTAATCATGTTGGTTGCATTAGTTGTATGTATATACTTAGTTTATCTATTTCACACTAGCAAAGGTTAGAGTCGATAGTTGCATTATGATTATGTGTCTTTCATTATTTTGTGTGCATCTTAAATTTGATACTATTCATGTTGATGTGTATGCATAATAGTTATATATCATGCATTATTTTAGTTAACATTTTATTTTTAGTATTATTTTTATCATATATTGCAAAGGTGAAAATAAAAATCGTACTTAGTTGCTATCAACGAGTTGTTGTGAGTATACAGGTAATAGGCCTACAAAGCCCTAAATATTGTTGGAGTTCTCATGCACTCCTCGTTCAAGCAGATGGATCATGTGTTGTACATTGAACACATGTCCCCCACTTTGAGCCAGATGTTACCCACCAAAAAAGTGGGTAACCCATAGGAAATAAAATCTCCTCCCTGGGCAACTATCTAGCCAGTAGCCCTATATGATCAACACATAACATGACGTCAAGATCCTCCACTTCTTGCTATTGTCATATTTCTCTCTCCCATCTAACGTTCATTCTTAAAGGAAGGTGGCTATTCATCGAAAGGTACTTTAACCATTTTGTAATCATGTGATTCCACTTATGGGAATACTAATATGGATCAAGGAGAAAATTAGATGATTGACCAATCTTGATAGTATTCATATTCCCTTACTTCACCTAGGAGGTTAGCCTTTGACTCTATTCTAGTGGGGCCTCCTCTAAGGAATTAGGGTTTAAAAATGGAACTATTGGAGAGGATTTGTTGAAATAGTGAGTGCATGATATTCCATATTCACCACTTTCCATCATTCCCTTTATCCATCTCCATTCTTCATGCTATAATTCATTGGTCATTGGAATTGGAACCCTTTCATCCTTATAATTGTTGAGTTTGAGCTGGAAATATTTTCCCTGGAGGTTGATACAACGAAAAGAAAGGAAAAAACATAAGAAAGCCACACTAAAATAAAAATATAAAATGCAAAATATGGTTGTAACATTTGATTAACACATGGGAAAAATCCTAGCATGAGTGAAAATTTCAAGTCTGAAATCCTATTGCGGCAACTTCTTATAATTGTTAATTAATTTAAAAGAAAAATTGCTACGAAAAATACCAAATTAATAACACTACAACCTTCACAAATAAAATGTGGAAAAATAATAGCATTGGAAACTAAGAAAATACTAGCACACACACACAAATAAAAATTACATCGTTATTTTTGGACAAATGTCCTCGGAAAAACCCAACTTGGAAAAACTAGTGCAACAACTGAGGGTTTTTATTATTATGTAGCAATGAAAATATGAGTACAATCTATGGATGCCCAAATGGAAATCCAAAAAGAGAGAAATACTGGAAAAACTCTAGGGAGGAATTTTCCTCACACCACAAGAAAATTTGGCACTAAACACTAGCCTTTGAAACCCTATACTTCTTGCCATGTGTCACCCTTTGTGTAGACTCTTTGCAGTCACAAAATCGTACAGCCTAGATCTCACACTCAGTTTCCTCTTCTACTTTCCACTGACTCTAGAAACATTTCTCCCAGACTCTGCGAAATTCTTTTGCCACTACAACTCTTAAATGACTTCCTGAATCTACAAATCGAATTGCCTATCAGAGGCTTCTACACATCCCCTGCATCAGCCTCATTATGGCTATATTTTCCTCTCTGCAATGCACTCACCAGATTTGTATAACTTCCTCTGACGTCACTGTATGTGCTTCGATCTCTAACTCTCTAGTAGCTGATGTTGCGCTTTTGAAATCGATCTACCAAGGAAATCGAACTTCTAATATGTCTTCTCCTAGTGTCCATCGACTTCTTCTTATAATCCTTTATTGGGACTCCAACGGACAAGAATAAATCTTAATCAAGGTCTAATATCATCTTTAAGCCAATCCATGTGAGTTTCTAGACAATTCTCACCTTGACTTAATTAATTTCTGATTAATTAACCATATTTCCTAAGTTTAGAATTCAGAAATATTTAAAAAATAGGTTAATAATCTAATTAAGTCGTCTCTAGGTGGAATTTCTATAAACGATTTTTCGGTTATGAATATCTGATGTATTTTATCCTCTCCACCAATTTTTGTGCCTAGAACACATCTGATGCTACAAAATAGTAACACTCCCTCTTAGCGAGGACTATATTTTATTGTTGCACACCCTTCCACAACACTTTGTATCTGTATTTGTTGAAAAGTGTAACTAGGTTTTATCTTCATAATGACATGTAATTATGACTTGTATAAATGATGTAATAAAATTGTTATTAAGACTTTCTTCATGGGTTTCATGAGCAAGTGATTTTGTTTTTATTTGGCTCTCATTTGAGAGCATTAGGATTTATCATGTAAAGTCAAAGAATTAATGTCATGTATGAAGAGCTCTTCTTGAGCATGTGTTGAATGTATATTAGTCTATATAAGTCTCTATAAGCCCTCTAAAGACAAGCACAATCTCTCTTGTGAAGTCGCCTCCAAACAAAGATAAGAGACATGCATGTCAACACACATAAAAATAAACACCCATTCAGATGCTCAGGTCATCTTAAATGGATGAATGAATTACTATATAAAGGAGGTTAGGCCCCTCGCATTTCCATAGTCAAGAATTCAGGTTTTCTCGGAAGTTTCAGTGTCACATTACAGTCCACAGAGCTCAGAATTCTCTAAAGTATTCAGATGAATTGATAGTAAGGCAGTATCATTGTAATAGGTTCGGATATGTCTCACTAAAAGGAACACAGTCCTGGGAAAACTATAGTTCAGATCTCCTCAAGTTAAGAGTTCAACCATAATCACAGTGGCTCAGTAATATTTCAGTATGGCTCGGTGATACAGCAGTATTGCTCGGTGATATTGAAGTGTGGCTCGGTAATTTTACAGGATGTTATTTCTGTGTGCTACAAGTGCTACATGAATTCGGCTCTACTATAGTCTTGGACTTCGATGCTATATTTTTCATGATGTTATGATGATGATGCAACCTCAGTTCAATGTTACACTCTTGGTAACAAGGATGATAGTGACAGTGATGATAGCAATGAATAACTACATTATGCTTTAAATTTTGAAAAAAGAAGGAAGGAGAAAAATACAGTCAAGGGAACTAGTGTCTTGGTCTTGGAGTGGTTGAATAGGTCAAGGGTCATGGTCTTGGTATTTTTCAATTGGAATCTCTATAAGAAGAATTTGTGCAGGTTTTTCTCTCAAAGAGTGAGAGGTTTTGGCCCTGGCTCATAGCCTACATGTTGTGTCCCTTGTCTATTTTATGTTCATGCATTGGTTATTTTTTGATGAAAAATAAAACTAATAAACGAAAAATAAGAAGACCCTAATATAAAGAAATAAAATGCATTCACAAACAGTCGCTAATAAAGAGAAATCTCCTAATGATAATGCCTTATATTTCTCAACATGGTTTCAAAGCTATGGTGCTAAAGTCAAAGGAAGGGCATCTTAGAGGCACTTAAGGATTATATCACAGTCATCAGTTTGGATTTATCTCAGGAAGGAACTCGGTCAAGGAAACATGCAATATAGGTGAAATCACAAATTTCACAATGCAGTTTGGAACACATAAGGTTTGGGTACACCACAGTGACCTCTCCTCACTATATTTTAGATCTTGGTACCAAAATAAAACACAGTTTGGACAAAGGCACATACAATACTACAGTCACATATTTTCATGTTATATTTCAGTTCTATCCCTTATATGATTCAATGCTTCCATCAATAGAAATTATTCTTGTATAGATCTCATTAAAGACACTAAACATATCACAAAATTTGGTTCCTTGCCACTTATGTAAAGAAGGTATGATGATATCAACGCTAAATATTATCTTGATGTCTCGGAAATATGACAATAAGGAGATCTAAACCATAAAAAGGAATCACTATGCGATCTCAGTTATAAGACTAGAAGGATAAAAGGCATTATCATCTTCCTATCATTGCAGGAAGGAAAAAATCCTCATCAATCTCTATCAAAAAAGGAAGCCAGATCTAAAGGCGTTGACATCATAAAATGAGCAATCTCCTTCATTGAAAAGGAACTTTTTATTTGGAATAATATCATCCAAAGGGAGCTTCAACCATCATCAAAGTGATCAAGTTGAATATTTCATCTTCACTTGCCAAGCAATTATTTTTTATTCTATAATCAAATTTGATAAAATGACTTCGTGTTTGCAAGGATATCTATAAGTTGGTTGGGTCATGGAAATTCCTTGCATGATAAAGGAGGATATATATAATCCTCGAAGAAAGTGAAGTCATTGATATCTATGGAAAAGTCTCTGAATGTGAAGTATTGTCTGAATACATCGAAAGGGATCAAAGGACTCCAAGGATTCTTATGAAATCATTCAAAGGTCCTCTCATCCCTATATAGCAGGATTTGAGATATCAAAGAGATATGTGATAAGCTATAACAACTATTCTCTAAAGATTCAGTAAAGAAGGTCATATCACTTAGACCTAGTCTACATAAAAATTGAAGGGATATCTTCATAAAATATCAATTGTGAGATCTGGGAGAAATGATAAAAATATAATCATCATTGTTCTGACTGATGAGAAAGTTAACAAATTTCTATGGGACAAGAAAGTTACATTATTCAACAACTTGTGGTTTCTATGCTTGATAGAAGAGGACAAGTTGAGGGAAAAAGTATTGAAGCTTAAAGAACTCAAAAATTTGCAGGAAGGAAAGAGAAGTTTAGGAAATTCGATCCTCAGAAAACATAGTGCTATGGAAAATTTAAGGACATTATAGAAAGGAATCTCATATTATTGGAAATATGGAGGAAGTTGAAGAAGACCAAGGAAATAAGGAAGTAAGATATCTCTACTATGATTGAGATAGTCTCCCTCACAAAAGGCCGTGTCATAGCTCCTGAATATTTTGTTATAGGATATGGCTATAACAAATAAAAGATGCAATTTGGCATCACGAAATCATTAGAAACAAGAGCTCATGACATCACCATGGGGAATCATGGAGGACAGAAGAAACAAAATCCATGGCAGTCAAATATGAAGAAAATAAGTCTTGGGAACCTCATTGGATATTGAAGTAAACAAAGAGGTCATCTAGGACAAGGCTTATCATACATAAAATAAAAAATAAAACATATGTTGTATAGGGATATGCAAGATCCTTAAGATTCTCTTATGAAATCCTCATCAAAGGGTTGACCGATCCAGAGAGGAAGCAAGTGTTTCATCAAGAACTCCAACTTGTGGAATTCATGGGATGATGGTATGATGACATAAGACATGAAGCAGATCAATAGGTTGAATATCTTTCAATCAAGGAAGTTGCTGAAAAATCCTAGATGACCTAAAGGTAAATGAGGTATGTATGCTTGTATTTAATATTATAATGTCATGTCGTATGGTTTCAGGTAACATGGATCACTAATTATATCTTGAGAAGCATGATAAAAGGAAAAGGAACTCCTCCTAATAAAGGAAGGAAGAGATCGTAAGATATGCAATCATGGTAAAGGAAATCAACATCCAAAAGATCAAGAAATATTTGACTAGAAAATCTCCCGGAAAGATATGAAGACTCTGATGAAAGTGTGAAGAAGATGGAGACTCTGGACGATGGATATATTTGGGGGATGTGTCAACATGTATGCAGGATGTTGATACATATAGGAAGATGTCATGATGAAGACCATCACAAAGGTAAATCTGATTTAAGTGTACATTTCTTATTTTGAACAAATATATGGATGGGCTTGTGTAGGGATGCCAAAGGAAAGTGGATGTCTTCCACTGTTGATAACCATGTGGTAGGATGAAAGATCCTTGAATAAATATGGTATGAAGATAGTAGCATGACATGAAGCAAGGCCATATGAAAGACTGATGGATCACTCTTCGATTGAAAGGAATGAGGACATGACTCGTGGATGAAAGTGATGAATGGTATGTTCCCTATGAAGAGTTCCCAAAATATGAAGACTCCATAACTAAGAACAAATTCATGACATCAAAGGAAGGATTTCTTCATAGCATCTGGTTGTCCCATTATTTCCATCTAAGGAGTTGTTGCATGTCCCTGATTAAGAGGGAGCCTAGAAACAAGTTTCTTACTTGATAGAAACTTGAAATTCCTAAGCCAAGAGGGAGCTCAGGTACATTCCTTGTATAGGAATGAGTACATTCCTTTATTGGAATATGTCCTCCGTAATTGAGAGGGAGAGATAGACAAATCATTTTGGTCTTCAACTAGGAAGACAGAATGGAGGATTGTGTAATCATCTGGCATCTGATACGCTTTGAGGATGTAGTAGGGAATCCAAGATAAGAGGAGTCATGAAAGGACTGATATTCTTTGAGGAATGGGAATCCAATATAAGAATAGTCTTGAACATACTCTCAGAGAACTCGGGTGGGGTATGTTTCGAGAGAGACAATGATGAGGCTATTTATTAAATCATTGGTCTCGCCAGCATTGAGCTCAAGATCTCGTAGAGAGATGGAGCTCTTAGTCAAGGCCTTGCTATGTGATAATGTTGGTTGATATGATGATATACAAATGGGTTACCAATCTGATTCTTCTTATGAGAAACTCTTCAGATTTCAAATTACCAAGTACCATTATGAATACCTCCCTAGTTAAGAGGGAGTGTTGAAAAGTGTAACTAGGTTTTGTATTATAATGACAAGTAATTATAACGTGCATAAATAATGTAATTATAAAATTTTTATTAAGAATTGCTTCATGGGTTTCATGAGAAAGTGATTTTATTTTTAGTTGGCTCTCATTTGAGAGCATTAGGATTTATCATGTAAAATCAAAGAATTAATGTCATGTATGACGATCTCTTCTTGAGCATGTGTTGAATGTATTTTATTCTATAGAAGTGTCTAGAAGCCCTCCAAAGACAAGCAGTCTCTCTTGTGAAGTCGGCCTCCAAACAAAGATAAGAAACATGCATGTCGTCTCACATAAAAATACACACCAATTTAGATACTCAAGTCGGCTTAAATGGATGGATGAATTACTATATAAATGAGTCTAGGATCCTTGCATTTCCACAGTCAAGAATTCAGGTTTTATCTAAAGTTTCGGTGTTAAGGTATAGTCCACATAGCTCAGACTTCTCTGAAGTATTCAGATGAGTTGGAAGTATGATAGTATCACTATAATAGGTTCGGATATGTCTCAATGAAAGGAACACAGTCCTTGGAAAACTAAAATTTTGATATCCTCAAGTTAATAGTGCATTCATCATCACAGTGGCTTTGTAATATTGCAGTATGGCTCGGTGATATAGCTGTATGGCTCGGTGATATTAACGTGTGGCTCAGTAATTTTATAGGATCTTATTTCGGTGTGCTACAAGTGCTACATGAATTTGTTTCTACTACAGTCTTGGACTTCAGTGCTATATTTTTCATGATGTTATGATGATGTTGCAATCTCAGTACAATTATACACTCTTGGTAAAAAGGAGGATAGTGATAGTGATGATAGTAATGAATATCTACATTATTCTTTCCAATGTGAGAGAAGAAGAAGGAAGGAAAAAAAGATAGTCAAGGGAACTAATGTCTTTGTCTTGGAGTGGTTGAATAGGTCAAGGGTCATGGTCTTGGTATTATTCAATTGGAATCTCTATAAGAAGAATTTGTGTGTATTTTCCTCTCAAAGAGTAGAGGTTTTGGCCCTGGCTCATAGCCTACATGCTATGTCTCTTTTCTATTTTATGTTCATGCATTGGTTATTGTTTGATGAAAAAACACTAATAAACAAAAAATAAGAATACCCTAATATAAAGAAATAAAAGGAATTCACAAAAAGTCACTAATAAAGAGAAATATCCTAATGCTAATGCCCTTAGTTTCTCAACAATATCATCCTCTATCATGTTGTTGATGTCTAGACACTACGACTACCTTCAACTTCCCACAAACCACTACACAACTTTAATGTTGCATTTGTGTTGGTGTTAACACTGCATACTATTGCTAAATTTGCATTTGCACTACAATTCCCTCTAATTTGTTGTGGGTGCAACTGTAAAAACTGCAACTAAGAAGCATCTGAAATATTGAATAAACTATGTTCAGTATGATGCATCTGTCACTCGAGTCTCTAACTACTACTAGCTTCTACACTATCTCTGAAGAATCTACAATTTTGGTGACTCTACATTGTGCCACTTTGCACTACTGCCAATTCTGCACTGCGCTCTCCAGCATCTGACTACAACTAGTCCGTAACTATCAATCTAGAATCTAACTGCATATGTTGACATTGATCCATCCAGCTACTGAATAATATGGTCCCCCATATTTAGGTAATGATCCATGAGGTGGACTCCTTAGTGGACCCTCCGTAAATATGTATCTCTTTGGGGCTACAAATCCAAGTTGCCCCACCTCACTCCTAGAGACATGGATTCCAAAATAATGAAGTGTTCCTCCAACCTGGAGGAAAAATTATCAATCTCAGCTGATGTTTCATGTTGGTCCTGCTTCTCCTTTTTTTCCTTTTTTAAGAGGATGATGCATGTTGTATTGACCAAGCTCACCACATCTAAATCCCTTGACCTTTGATAGGTCCTTCATCTTATTTCTATGCTCCTCGTGCCCCTGACATGGACCCTTTGATGTGAGGGCCATATTCGCGTCCTCCTTCACCCCCTTTGATCCGCTGCTACAGTTTCCGCCACTAATGAAGCTCTTTATCAGAGCTCGTCTCAGTTCCTATTGTTGAAATTATAACCACATTCTGTCCCATTCTAGTAGCTTGTATTTTCCCAATATACTTTGGAGGAATACTTACCAATCCTCCAAGAATGTTTAGTGCCAATCATACTAGTTCTGAAGGTTGAGGCGTTTCCCCAACAACTGCAAGATGGTCTCGGACCATCTGAATCTTGGTGAGGAAGGGATCTATGCTTTCCCCCTTCTCCATCCTAATGGATCTCAACTTTTATTCTAGGAACATATTCCACTGCTCGAAAGTACCCTGATATAACATGGAGAGATCATCTCGCATCTCTTTGGTTGTTCCCTTGACTGCTATATATAAGACTGTGTGGTCCCGAACTCCATCCAGGATCAACTACTTCACCTTCACCATTCCTTCCTATATTTTTTTAGCAGATTTTCATCTTAGGGAACTGCCACAACATTTTTTATGTAGAGATTCAATCCATATTCATCCAACATGAAGGACATCCTAGCCTTCCATATGATATAGTTGGAGGAACCCTCCAACCTATATTGATATCTAAGCCATGTTGTGGCCATCTTCGATCTAGTCTAAAACTCCCTCTTTCCCTCTGCTTGGCTACTACTTTGCTACTCACACTCCCTTATGGAATGTGCAAATCTTCTAGCTGCTACTACAAATATGCCTCAAAAAATTGAACTTCTAAGACTCGAAGTTCCCTAAGAGAAAATTTCCCTCTGTTGTGTGTGTTTTTCTCTTCCACCTGATGTTCGTTATGCTGCTGCAAAACCCTCTACATCCAACCACGGAATATGCTCAGCGAAAATATGAGTTTTCTCTACTCCCTCTAACTATTGGAATCACTATTCCAGGAAACTCAAATTTTCTACAACCCTACAACTGAAAATTGAATTTCTACCACAGAAATTCGGCCTTCTTTTCGAGGAATTGCATTGGCTCTAATAATTTCGGCATGTTTCTCCCTCTAAATGGTGAAATTATCTCTTCTACTTCTAGTCTTCCTAGTTGATCACTTACGATCTGATAACATGTGAAAATTTCAAGTCTGAAATCCTATTGCAGCAACTTGAATTAATTATTCTAATTGTTAATTAATTGAACAATTTATTTGCAATGGAAAATATCAAATTAATCACAATGTGACCTTCAAAAATAAACTGTGGAAAAGTAATATCACACTGGAAAATGAGAAAATACCACCACACACACACACATAAAAATGACACCGTTATTTTTGGACAAATGTCCCCTGAAAAACCCAACTTGGGAAAATTGGTGCAGCGGTTGAGGGTTTTTATTATTATGTAGCAGTGAAAATATGAGTACAATCTATGGGTTCCCAATTGGAAATCCAAACTTAAAGAAATACTAGAAAAAATCTAGTGAGGAATTTTCCTCACCCCACAGGGAAATTCGACACTGAAGACTGTCCTCTAAAACCCTCTACGTCTTTCCCTGCATCACCCTCTATGTAGGCTCTGCCTAGGAACAAAATCTTAAGGCCTGGATCTAACATTGATGTGCATCGTCTGCTTTCCACTGACTCTGGAAACATTTCTCTTGCCCCATAAGAAATTCTTCTGCCACAAGAACTTTGAAATGACTTCCCAAAACTTAAAATCGAACTGCCTATTAGAGGCTTATGCATAGCCCCTGCATTAGCCTCATTGTGGGTATCTTTGCCTCTCTAAAATGAACTCACCAGATCAGGAGAACTTCCTCCGACCTAACTAACTCTGCTTCGATCTCTTACTCTCTGGAAATCAAGTTACCAAGGAAATCAAACATCTGGTGTATCTTCTCCAAGTTCCCATCGACTTATTCTTATAATCCTCTGTTGGGACTCCAATGGCCAAGATTAAATCTTAATCAAGGGCTAGGATCATCTTGAAATCGATTTGTGTGAGTTTCTAGAAAATTATCACCTTGACTTAATGTTAATTTTAGTTAACAATGGTATGTTCTATGCTTAGGAAAATTTACTTCAATGTTCCTTTTGCAGCGCAATGACAATTTCCAATTTAGTTTACCAATATCAATTGCACTAACCATTAATCACATTGACGATAAAAGAAGATAGAACATGAAACCGAATATAGAAGACAAGCCAAGACAAGATGAGACCAAATTTAGCGAATGCGAGGGGGAAACCCCAATGTGAGAAAAAATCCTTTAATTGCATCTTCTTATTATTATATCAAATTTTTAGTAGATAGAGGGAGTAAAAAATTCAAAGTAGACTTGCCACAATCAATGAAAAAACAATCCTGTAAATTTTGCACTCAACTATAGTCAAACTTTAGTCCTAACTAGAAGTCAAATATGGTTAAAGGAACAATAGAATATCCTCAAAATAGCTTGATCTTCTTCAGTCAAACTCGACCTGATCAGAAGGTCGGATTCAGCCCAAAACAGTGACAAAGTCAACAAAGAAACTCGGTCAAACTGTTGTGTGAAATCTGCGACCAACCTGCAATTTGGTTTGTGGTCAAAGTAATTAGTAAACCTCAGTTTCTATGCCAAAAGTTGCAGCCTACTGAGACAGAAATATAGAAGTCAAATGATGCCCATAAAATTTTGGTCAACGTTGGTCAAACTATAGTCAACTCTATAATTTCGGCCCTGTAATCCAACATCTGAAATTTTTCCTTCTTGACCCACATTTGTGAGAGAGAGGAATACCAAATGTAGTACGAACCAATGAGAGAAGGAGAGAGAATGTGTGAGT
The DNA here is from genome assembly GCA_034641835.2 of Pinus albicaulis. Classification (NCBI taxonomy): domain Eukaryota; kingdom Viridiplantae; phylum Streptophyta; class Pinopsida; order Pinales; family Pinaceae; genus Pinus; species Pinus albicaulis. The sequence continues at coordinate 591,750,772 of CM076570.1, forward strand.
AATGAAGATGCCAAACGAGGTGAGGGGTCACTTGTGTTTATACAATTTGTTGTGGGTGAAGGGTCACGTCCATTGGGCTTCATGAGCCTGCATGATGGTGGTCAACCTGAACAATTTGTACATGAGTGGGAATAAATTCAAAATCACACTTTTGCTTGTCCAAATGAGATGTTCTTTATATCAATCTTGGTCCTCTCAAAAAGAGGAATCTAATTCAATCATCATCTCCATTAAAAGAGTTGTCTCAAGCTGGAATTTGGCCCTAGTTGCCAATTTTAACACTCGCTCTCAAACAGAGGGAATTCCACCTGCTAATCCATCCATCTTCATTGATAATCATGCCATCATGTCATCATGAACCATCTATGTATCTCATCTCATCTCTGCTATGTTGAACACTGCTATGAATAATGAAGAATAATTGATCGAGAGAGAGTCACAAGTCCTTACCACTCTCCACTGACAAAATTCAGTCCAAAGATAAAACTTCAATTTATCCCAAATCAATTTTTTGAACACCATGCATCTTAGACATAGGGATTACAGCAATACAAGATGCATTCATCGGAAGTTCTATGGTCCCTATCAGCTTTTCCCAACTCATTGGCCAAATGGGGGGTACTTCCAATGTGTCATGGAATTCATGGGTAGGATGTTTGTTGGGGCATCAATGAGAGAAGGTGAACCACTCATCATGCTCATATTCCATAGGAGAAGGTGAGCCACCCATCCTATGCATATGCCAATCATAGGGGAAGATGAACCATTCACCCTACACACATGTGCCTGCAATCGTAGGGGAAGGTGAACCACTCACCCAATACACATGTCAACCATCATGGGGCATCACAAGGGAAGGTGAACCACTCACCCTCACCCTACACACATGTCAACCATCATGGGGTATCACAGGGGAAGGTGAAAAACTCACCATGTACACAACGAACCAATAGGGGAAGCTGAACCACTCACCCTATGGTAACTGATAGCTCCAAGAAGTATCCCAAGCCCCCACGAGCTCCCAAAGATCAATGTTAAACTCAAGTGGGACCCTCATAGGATGGTCTTTCCACGACTCCAAGCCTTTCTCGAAAGGCTAAGAATTTTACCTTCCCTAAGGGCTTCGTGAGGATGTATGCCACCTGATCATCAGTCCTGATGTGTTGGAGCCTTATTTCTCCCTGTTGTACCATATCCCGAATAAAGTGGTACCCGATATCAATGTGCTTGGATCGGTTGTGGAACACGGGATTCTATGAAATGTGAATCCCACTTTGGTTGTCGTAGTAAATCATGGTGGTATCCATCACATGCTCAAATATCTCACTAAATATCTTCCTCAACCAAATATATTCACAATATTCCATACTAGAGGCAATGTATTCAGCCTCAACGATGCTTAAAGTAACCATTTTTTGCTTCCTTCTCATCCAAGATATTGAATCATACCCCAATGAGAAGCAACATTCATGCATGCTTTTACAATCCACCACATTTCCAGCCTAGTCAGCATTATTATATCAAAGTAGCCTCAAATTCCCGACAATGTATCTTAGACCATATTTGATTGTGCCACGAAGATATATCAAGATATTCTTAGCAGCAATCCAATGTATGTGATGAGGCTCGACCATAAATTGACTCAATGTATTCACAGTGAAGCATATGTCTGAACGAGAGTTTACCAAGAACACCAAGGCCCCCACAAGTTGTCGATACTCAAAAGGATTTGCTTATGTGAGACCAGCAACGCTTCGACATAGCTTCTTGAAGTAGTGCTCCATCGGAGTAGACACAAACTTGCAATCCACCATCGCACATCTCTCGAGCAACTTCACAATGTATTTTCCTTGAGAAAGGAAAATATCACCTGGATTTTTCCATAACTTCATGCCTAGGAAGTAATGCATCAGACCTAGGTCATTCATCTCAAACTTGAAAGCGAAATCCCTCTTGCATTGATAAATGAGAGGGTTTCCACCTATCACAAATAGATCATCTACATAAAGGACCAATATGAGAGGCATGTATTTCTCAACCTTGAAATAAAGGTCAGGATCAGCTTCGTTGCTTGTAAATACCACCATCATGATATAGTTATCAACCCTCTCATACCAAGCCCCAAGGTCTTGCTTCAACCCATAGAGGGATTTCTCTAACCTGCATATGTGTGTCCTTCGATCTTGTACTTTGAACCCCTCAGGTTGTTCTATGTAGAGTTCCTCCTTAAGCAAGCCATGCAAGAAAGTAGTCTTAATGTCCATTTGGTGTACGCTCCATCCTTGAGAGAAAGAGAAAGAAATAATAGATTAGATAGTGGTATATCAAGAAACTAATGCAAATATCTTGTCATAGTCCACTCCTTCCTTTTGAGAAAAGCCTCAAGCAATGAACCTGGGCTTGTTTTTTCATCACTCCCATCAACTCCATGTTTGATTTTGTAAATTCATTTAGAAGTGACCACGTAATTTTCCTTGGGTCTCAGAACCACATTCCAAACAACATTCTAAATGATTGATTTGTACTCCTCATTCATCACATCCTTCCATACTTGGTGTTTCACATCTTCTTTGAATTTACATGGTTCAGATTGAACAATAGTACTCATAATAGCTAAGTATCCTTGATACTTTTTTGGCTTCTTACTTTCACGAAATGTCCCTTTTGGAGAAATATGTCTTTCAGCATCTTTGAGAGTGCCTTTGAGCCACAAAGGTATTTTCCTTGAGGTAAACCGATCACTAGGAGGTGGATCAATGCGATCCATTGGGCCTTCAACATTGAGCTTTGGTCATCTATCAAAGGTTCATTGTGCTGTCTTGCAACATCATCATTGTCCTTCCTTGGGTTAGGGAGATCTCTAACTTTCCCAAGGGAAGAATCTTCATCAAAAGTGACATCATGGCTTATTTCCACTTCTTTTTTACCAGGCACATAGATTCTATATGCATTCGAATTTTCACTATAGCCCACAAACATTCCTTTCTTCCTAGATGCTTCTAAATTGATTCTTTTCTCTTTAGGTAGATGAAAATACACGAGACATTCACATATTCTAAAATGAGAAATGCCAGGTTTCTGAGGTCCTGTGAAAAATATTTTGGGTGCCTTGAAATCCAATGATTGATGTGGGCTCCTATTTTGAACATATACGATAGTGTTGGTATATTCTCCCCATAGGAAATTTGGTAGGCCTTGGTCATGAAGCATGGCACAGGTGGCTTCTATGATTGTTCGATCCTTCCTTTCAACAAATCCAGTTTGCTCAGGATTATATCAAGTGGCGGTCTCCCTCTTAATGCCAGCCTGTTAATTTTAGTTAAAAATGGCATGTTCTATTCTTAGCGCAATTTACTTCAATGTTCCTTTAGCATCCCAATGAAAATTTCCAATTATTTTTAGTAGCAATCACATTAACTTAATCACATTGACTGTAAATGTAGATAAAACATAAAACAAAATGCAGAAGACAAGCCAAGACAAGAGAACACCATATATGGTGTATGTCGGGGAAAAACCCCAATTTGGGGCAACCATTTAATCAATTATTATTATTATTATTCAATAGTTCATCATAGAGAGAGAGTGAAAAATTCAAATTCACTTGGCCAATACAAAATCAAATCATCCCTATGAAAAATTATGCATTCAACTGCAGTCAAACTTCATCCCTAATTAGAAATTCAACATTGTTCAAAACAAAATTTATCCTTCCCAAATGAAACTCAGTCTTCCTTGGTCAAACTCGACCTAAACAGGGGGTCAAATGCAGCCCAAAATAGTGTGGTCAAACTTAGTCAAAGGAAAGAGAAAATATGTTGTACTTTGTTTCGGTCAAATAGAAGTCAACACATGTCAACATTCCTAGAAAATATCAATTTTCATGTCAGTCAATGTGGCATAGAGAAATTAGAATTATTCCCTCAAAACCACATTCAAACTTGTTCAAAAAAACCTCGTTCAATGCTGGTCAATGCTAGCAAAAATTCCTGAAATTTGGTTCTCTGATTTATCCTTGAAATTTGTCTTCCTAATCGCATGTGTGAGAGAGAGAGAGAGACTGCCCCAAGTTGTACAAACCATTCTGATGAAGAGAGAGAGAATAATGTATGAGTGAATGATGTCTAAATGAGGTGAGAGGTCACACATATTTATACAATTCATTGTGGGTGAAGAGACATGTCCATTGGGCTTCTTGAGCGTACATTAAGTTGAGGTTGACCTGAACAAGTAGCACATGTGAGAGAATAAATTCAAAATCTCACTTTTACTTATCCGAATGAGATTATCTTTAGATCAATCTTGGAGCTCTCAAAAAGAGGAATCCAATGCAATCATCTCCATCAAATGAGTTATCCCAAGGTGGAATTTGGTCGTAGTTGCCAAATTTAACACTCCCTCTCAACTAGGGAGAATTCCACCTGCCAATCCAACTATTATCACTTATCAACATCCCATTCTGTCATCATGTACCATCTTTGTCATCTCTTCTCTACTCTGCTCTACTGAACCATGAAGTAATAATGAAGAATAATTGATCAAGAGTGAGTCACAAGACCTTGCCACTCTCCACTCACACAATTCAGTCCAGAGGTAGAACCTCAATTGATCCCAAATCAATTTTTTGAACACCATGCATGCTAGACATAAGGAGTACAGAAGTACACGATGCATCCATCAGTAGTGCTATGGTCCCTATCCACATATTCCAACTCATTGTCCAGATGATAGGTACTTCCCATGTGTCTCGAACTTCATGGGTAGGATGTATGTTGGGGCATCAATAGGAGAAGGGGAACCACTCATCCTACTCATATTTTGTGTGAGAAGGTGAACCACTCATCCTATGCACATGTCAATCATAGGGGAAGGTGAACCACTCATCCTATGCACATGTCAATCGTAGGGGAAGGTGAACCACTCACCCTACATACATGTGTCTGCAATTGTAGGGGAAGGTGAACCACTCACCCTACACACATGTCAACCATCATGGGGTATCATAGGGGAAGGTTAACCACTCACCCTGTACATACAAAACCACTATGGGAAGGTGAACCACTCACCCTATGGTCGCTCATAGCTCCAAGAAGTACCCCAAAGCCCTCAGGAGCTCCCATAGCTTAGTGTCCAACTCATGAGGGACCCTCATAGAATATTCTTTCCACGACTCCAAGTCTCCCATGGAAGGTTAATAATTTGACCTTCCCTAAGGGATTCATGAGAATGTATACAACCTGTTCATCAATCTTGACGTGATGGATCCTTACTGCTCCCCATTTTACCATATCTTGGATAAAGTGGTACCTGATATCAATATGCTTGGAGTGATCATGGAACATGGGAAGTAACCCTCATGTTCCACTTCTCAAACCTTTTTGCTGAGAAGAAAAAAACCCTCCTCGAGTTGATTACAGTTTCAAAGATGTCATTTTTTCCCCACTGAAATATTTCCTCTATCCATGTTCATGGACATTTTTCAGCATGTCCTCGCATTTATCTAAGGTATGATCAGGGAAGACTATGCTAGTCAGGTTAAAAATTCCTGTATGGGGTTTTTCGACCTAATGATGCAGCCGAATGTCCTTCTTGATATTCCCTCATTCCTGGCCTCCACCATAACAGCGCATTTCTAGCACCTATCAACTTCAAGTTGTTTTAGGTACTATTCATTGGTATTCTATCTATTCTTTTTCATGCATGCAGATAAATTTGAAGGTGTTGGCCTGGATAAGTTCTCTAAGAGAGGGACTAAACCCGAATCTGTGTTCGATTGGACCCCATCTATTCGGAAACATCCCAGAGGTAGAGGTTATTCAAAATTCATTACAAACTTTATGTCTAGAGCCTACAAAATTATACATAGCACACCTCCACCTAGGATTTTTCCTGAATAGAAATATTTTCTCCAATTCAGTGAAGCAGACTGCATATGAGATTGGTATTTGTTCGAGGGTCACACTGAAATCCGAGTATATGGATGTGAGCTCCCTTCTTTCCACCTAACAAAATTCATGCCTATGAGAAATTTTTCTCTTGATTTTATGATCCGGATTTATGCAAGAACGCAATAAAATACATAAATAAACATAAACCCTGAGATGCAGAAAAAATAATGCTTCATTTTATTAATAAAAGAACGATTGAAATATGCTTACAGACATAATCGAAATAAAAATAGCTAGGGTGCTGGTAGCATATCTTTGAGAAGAGATGTGGCGGCTATAGACCTCTAAACTATGTTACATTGAGGCTCCAAGGCCTATTACAGACATAATGGAAATAGATGAGCTAGGGTATTGGCAGCGTATCCTTGAGAAGAGATGTGTCGGCTATAGGCCTCCCCCCTATGTTACAGAACTAAAATGATAGGAACAAGCGAGCTAGGGCACTAGTAGCGCTTATCTCTAAGGAGAGATGTGTCAGCTACCAGCCCCTGAACTATGTTACAATGAGGCTCGAAGGCCTATTTTTTGTTAAGAAACAATGCAAAACCCTAAACATCCAAAAACCTAACCCTAGGAGATGAAGCACCAAAACCATGGGTCTCGTTTGGGTAAATTTGTGTTTTAACTTCCCGGGGATGTAACGCTAGCATCCGATCTCTGTTTGATGCACTCAATAGCTTGTTAGAAATATCTATCTGCAGACTACAACTTTTGAGTGAGAAAAATCAATCTGCGACCCATGTTGCTCCCCATTTTTCGAAAAAACGTCGTTTAGGGCCTCAAAATGGCTCTAGAAGTTCAGGACCCGAAAAACTGCTATAAATAGTAAGTTGTGCTGAAACTTACAAACTAAAATAACTGATGGTGGGGGTTAAAATGGACTCAGTGGGTGGCCACCAATATCCACCTATATCATTAAGTCCCCAAAACGGCTCTAGGAGTGCAACACCCAAAAACCTGCTAAAAATAGTAAGTTGTGATGAAGCTTAAAAACTGAAAGAATTGATGTTGCGGGTCCAAATGGAATAGGTGGGTGACCACCGATATCCACCTGGATCATTCCTCACTGCTTAGAAAGAAATGGTCTCCATTGTGTTAATTTCCTCCATGGGTGGTGGGGAGGGGGGACAAATTGTGCTAAACTTGGTGTTGGATTTGTCCAAGATGTCGCGGACATGTTGGCAGACGTGCTAAATGTAAATGTGCCATTGGTGGACAACCGTTGAAGGATCTGGGAAAATTTATCCATCATCGCGTTCCTTTATTTCTCGAGGGCCTCCTTGAGCAATATTTTGATAGGATCTCCTACTGCCTTGTCTTTCTCTCCTTCCGCCATGGGGGGTCGTCGGGGTTGCAAGGTTGAACTCCTTATACCCTGGCCGCGTTGAGGACATGAAAAGAAAACAGAGAAAGAGCAGACTGCTCTAATACCACTGATCCATATTTATGCAGGAGCGCAATAAAATACAGAAATAGACATAAACCTCGATATGCAACGGAAATAAAGCTTCATTTTTTTAATAAAAGAATTACTAAAATATGCTTACAAACATAATGGAAATAAAAATAGCTAGGGTGTTGGTAGTGTATCTCTTAGAAGAGATGTGGCGGCTACAGACCTCTGAACTGTGTTATATTGAGGCTCCAAGGCCTATTATATACATAATGGAAATATATGAGCTAGGGTACTGGCAGCGTATCCCTGAGAAGAGATGTGTCGGCTACAGGCCTCCCCCCTGTGTTACAAAACTGAAATGATGGGAACAAGCAAGCTAGGGCACTGGTAGCGTTTATCTCTAAGAAGAGATGTGTTGGCTACCAGCCCCTGAATTGTGTTACAATGAGGCTCAAAGGCCTATTTATTTTTGAGAAACAATTTAAAACCCTAAACATCCAAAAACCTAACCCTAGGAGATGAAGTGCCAAAATTGTGGGCCTCGTTTGGGTAAATTGGTGTTTCAACTTCCCGGGGACGTAACTTTGGCATCCGATCTCTGTTTGACACGCTCAATGGCTCGTTAGAAAGATCTATCCGAGGAATACAAAGTTTGAGTGAGAAGCATCAATCTACAACCCATGTTTCTCCCCGTTTTCCCAAAAACATCATTTAGGGCCTCAAAACAGCTCCAGAAGTTCAGGACCCGAAAAACTGCTATAAATAGTAAGTTGTGTTGAAACTTACAAACTGAAATAACTAATGGTGGGGGTTCAAATGGACTTGATGGGTGGTCACCAATATCCACCTAGATCATTAAGTCCCAAAAACGGCTCTGGGAGTGCAGGACTCGAAAACTTGCTAAAAATAGTAAGTTGTGTGCTAAAGCTGAAAAACTAAAAGAATTGATGTTGTGGGTCCAAATGGAATAGGTGGGTGGCCTCCGATATCCACCAAGATCATTTTATAATGCAATCCCTGAGAGCAGACCAAGCACATTTTGTGTCAACAAAGAACGGTTATATCTTCAAACTCCCAAGCATAGTAGGTCCATTTACCATCAATTCGGGACATGCATTCCCTCTGGTTGAGGAGTTACTCCAGAAAATGGACTTACATCAAGGGAATGTATGGAACTATGATCCTAAAGGTATTATCAGAAAAATAAGAAAAAATATTAAAGCCTCAACCTATGAACATGTTCCTAGACATGATTTTGAATGGAAAACTAACTTTGACTAACAACATTTGGATACAGAGATGGAAGTTGATTCCCCAACTGAAGACATACAAGCTAAAGGAGACAGTGTTCAGGACAAAGAGGATGTCAGTGAGCAAGGAGACTTCATGGAGGAAGAAGAGGAGGGACACATCAACAAGAAACAAAGAACAGAGCAATCTGATGGACAGGTCCCGGAGCAACCAGGTGAGGTGTCCCCCGTCTTGCTAGACAGAGGGTAAAATTGGCCCGGATTTCAGCTCATTTTGGATGATACCTCCTCACAGGGAACATATATTTCTTCATACGTCATCACTTTGGGGGAGGCCCATCAGGAGAAGGTCCTTCAGATACAGAGACAGGTGCTAAGGTAGATTGGCCTTTAGGGAAAGAGATTAGGAAAAAGAGTCAAGGAGCAAGAGATAAATTGAAAGAAAAGTTGGTGTTACACATAGATAAGCATCACACTTGACTCTTAGCAGCCCTTGACATGGAAAATGATCAGATGGTGTTTTTAGTACAACACCCTCTCTCTCACCGCCTGCCCCCAGGATCAAAGTATCGATCACTGGATATGATTTTGGACCTATTGTCCATTTCTCTACCCGATAAACTGAACCTTCACAAGCAGATAGTGGATATGCTACACAATGAAATTATAAGGTACATTGTTAGGGCAATGGATAAGACAATCGAAACCCTCAAAAGAGAGAGGGCTAATTCTAAATCCCTCTCGCTACAGGTTGACGATTACAAGAAAATGCTCAAAGGTAAAGGGGCTAAAGGGGTCGAGGGAGAATTTTCCACTAAGACTCTTCTAAAAATATCAGAACAAGAAGTCTTGGAAATGCGACGGAGGCTGAAAATACCAGGAACAGAGCATGTCCAGACCCCCAAGATGGCTCGTGTGGAAAAATAGACAGAGGCATTTTCCTCGATGTTGATTCAGAAGATTGATGAAGCGGTAGATCTAAATAAGAGATTGGAGGAATTGCAGCAACAACAGGATAGTCACGCTTTCTTTTTGCATGTGTCCAAAGACCCGCAAAACCCTACCGGGTAGTTGAAAAAGACTCTAATGGAGCTGAAGTTCATTGAAGACGAGGTAAGAACAGTGCGTAAGTATCTGGATGAATCAAAGGAAGCTTTGGTCACAAATGAAAAATAGGTGGCTTCACTCCAATCTGAAGTTGACCCAATCCGCAAAGAGATGAATACGCTGAAAAAATTGGTCACGGTCTTCAAGAATCAGCTAAAGGGAAACATGTCCCTGGTTGAGGCTCAATATATGATATGGGATGAAATTATTGCATAAGTTAAAAGCCACTAGGAGTACTTTACGTTAGCGAATGACAAAAGGGTTACAATCGGTGATTACAGGGTTCAATTAGAATCAGGCCAACAAGAGGGAGCTAAGAACATGGTGACTACGTGGAATTACATTCAATTCATAAACAAGCTACCCATGGAGGAATTGGGGTCCCGGGAAGTGGTGGATAGGTTTTGTACAGTGATGGATATAATGATAATGATATAGAGGGAGGATGCTTGGGAAAAAGCAACAGGATGCCTGGCATTGGTAGCTAACGGGATCAAGATCTTTGATAGAGAACTGGGTAAAGTCATTGAGGAAGGATTACATATTTTTTGGGATCCGCAAGGTGCTTTGATCTCATGGGATACCTATAAACATAAGTTAGTAGAGCTCAAGACTCTAATGGACTCAGTACACGAAAAAATGTATAGGTTAAAAGCAGATATGGTAGTGGCTTCTCCCAGGAAAGAGTTTATATCGTTAGCCAAGGTAAAAAATTCTTCACTGCCAACCTGGATTATTCATATTTAAGCCAACTCCATGCCTTATTTTATTTGTTCCATAATGCTCCCCTTCCCTCAAGCATCATGTGGTAGGGGTGTTATGAATACGTGCACCAACTAATAGCTTTAGTTTTGTATTCGGTCGAAACAACCTCACAGAATCCTCCAAGATCTCCATAGCCATCACAACACTTTGGGCCATCGTATCATTTAGCTATGCAGCCTTGACCGTCTGGGTCCTCATCAGGACTGCATCGCAACAAGTTAAAATTTATGGATGTGGTCTACATGGCCTTTAGTTATTTTGTTTTTAATTTTATCTTGTCTTATGGTGAAATCATAATTTCACAACAGATATTTTAGTTTGTTTTTATGTTAACATGTAATATTCCTAAATTAGCTTCAGCTAATGGGAATATTAATTTTTCTCTTAAAACTTAGATTGATGAATAAATGGGCAAGGAGGCTCATAATTTGCTCAAATATGAATAAAAATCCCTCCTGATGTGAAAAGGGATCATGAAATAACTAGATCAAGCATCCACATGTGTGAACAAAATCTATACTATGTGGACAAGGTCAATTTTGACCAAGTCAACATGATTTATTCTCAAAGGAGTGGATCCTAAATAAAGCCAACTCAGTGTGAATAGAGATCAATCCAGATAGACAAAATCAAGGCACCTTGAGTGTGAAAAGGGACAGGGTATGAAGATTTAGTCAAGGTTGACTAAGTCAACAAATATTTCTAGATACATTGAACCACCTTGATGGACAGCGTCGTTTTAGTGGAGGAGCCTTTGCATGGAAGCAACCTCATAGTGGGTGGGACCCTTGGTGAGGAAGCTCATCAATTATATAATGAAGGATATGACAAGAATATGGACATATTGGAGTTAAAATTTTTATGTGGTCTTCTTAGACTTCCTGCATACTTGGTTGTTTAGCTAAGTTGTTGCACTGCTTAGTGCAAGGGTTTTCCCGGGTGGGGATTCCCTACTCTTTCTTGGAGATCTTGTTTGAGAAATCTAAGAGGAGACTTCTGATCTGAATTTTCCACTACCTAGTGTTGGGAAAAGCACTTACTATCAGTAAAAACGTAGTCCCTTCAGAAAACTGCATTATTTCTTAAGGTGTGCAGTGGAAGGGGTCAAAACCCCATTTTGAGGAACTAGTTTCCCAAGAGGAGGATCAACCTTCTTTTGGGAGAGCTATAAAAAGAGTCTACAGCAATTTCTTTGTATTTTCAACCATTATTATGTAGATCTTCATCTATACAGCATGATTCAGCCATATATCTGCAGCATCTCTTTCATGTATATCATTTCTGTCAAGAAACCCTTGTTGGGTCTTCTTGGATTTGTATAAAAGAGATTAGATCTCTGTTTTTATGCCTCATTGATTAATATAATAATAATATATTACTTATTTCTCTATTTTCTGAGTTTTACCTCCATTATACTATGCATTCCCTTATGCAGCAACTCCGGTATGTTGCAGTCTTTGGGTTTTGTCAATTTTAAGTTGTCTTGAGAATGGGAGTCCTGTTTAACTAGGCTAAAGGAATTTGTTTCTGAAAATATTTTTCATGCATGTCCTATATTGTATATTCTAAGGGACACAACCGTTATTTTTCACTGTTATAACTCAATATTCAGAAAATAATGTTTTTGGGGCCAAAGTTGCTGCTTTTCCCCACTTGGTGACATTGTTTAAAGGTATAGTTTGTTGCTATGATTTTTCTATGGAAGATATGTGTTTAAATACATTATAAGAGTTGATCACTTTCTACTCTCCAACTTTGGAATGCCTTAAGTTATTCTTATTGTTGTAGGAAAACCCGGTTTTGGGATATTACAATGGTATCAGAGCAACAATCTTGGATCAGCCTATGAGCTTCAAGCATAATGGAGTCTTCTCATGGGGAGGACGAGATTTGTAGAAGAAATTAGAGCAAACCCTTGTTGTCTAGAGAAAGGAGGTTCTCAAATATTCTTTTTCCAAATCTGCAGGGTAGAAGCAAGGGCATCAAAGAAATGAGGAGGGAGAAATCTGAAAATCCCTTAGCAAGATCTATACAAGAGGAAGATTCTAAGTCCTCATCTTATGGATATGAGCACTTAGCCATATCATTAGATCTACCACGTTCTATCAGCAATTTCTTCATGAAGAGGAAGAAAGGAGATATGCCAAAGAGAGATACTCTTGGTGATTATTTGTAGGAATATGAAGATCAATCCGAGGAGTTCAAAGATCACTTGAATTTCCAAGGGTTTTTCCAAATGAAGAAGTAAAGGAGCACAAGGAGAAAGAAGCAAGGTGAGGATAGATTTTTTCTATCTACTTTTGATGGATCACCTCTATGTCTAGCTAGGGCTTGGGTGAAGGAGCTAGACACCTTTGTGCAACAACATCAAGTTTCAGAAATTGAAGCCATCAAAGTAGCAATGCTGCATTTTGAGGGTAAGGCCTATGCTTGGTGGTTGTTTGAATCATTTTAATTAAAGAATGCAAATACATCTACTTATCAAAGGTTCATTAAAAGATTAGTAGAGAGGTTTGATGATATTTCATGTGAAACATCTTCTATTGGAACTATCAAACCACATCAAACAAAACTTTTGCATGAGTTGGGAGGGTATATATATCCAACTCCATTTCTGAAAACCACTAAAGAGGTGGTGATCTTTTTTTATACTTTTCCAAGGACAAGATCTCCTTTGGATGAAGGGCTTTCTTCTCAAAAGAAAGACATGAAGATTCCTTCTTCAAAAGAAGACCAAGATCTAAGGTCTCTTGTTGAATATAAGGCAACTTCAACTATTGAAGAGGAGAAGGGGAAGGCAGGAGAGGATAACACAGTCATGAAAAGGTCACCTCAAGCACCTCATGAAGAAGAGGATGGAGCACTTGCTCCAAGAAAAGAAACTCTTGCACTCTTGCAAGAAGTTCTGAAAGGTCTCACGCGTAGAGCTCTTGGCATAACACATGAGCAGCATGTACCATCATTGTCAAATGATGAGATCTTGAGAATAGAAGACGAGGAAGGGCATCACAAGATGAAGAACATGTACCCTGCTCTATTTCGAAGCTTGAAAGAACAAAGAAGGCAAGAGGACCTATGCAATAAAGGTAGGGGAAAATCTGTCCACCTACATCCACATCCTACTCTATGCCTTGATGCCTCTTTGCAAGGAGGCATTTCAGTATGAAGACCTCCTGATTGGAGGAAGACTAAAGTGTTATCTCAACTATATGCAGTAGCAACATATTTTTCTAGAGAGGGAACCTTGGAAGGAGCCACTACAATGCTGAGAATCATGGATGGAAGGCTAAGAAAATTTTTGAAATTGACCTTGCTATCTTCCATTCATCTATTTGTGTTGAAGGGAATAGATTCAGAAATCTGTGTTGATATGAGCATAGCATCAAAAGGCTACTCCATAGCTTTGGAGAAACAAAGTATACTCCAATATATAATGAAAATTTCTGAAAATAACAAAAATATATTTTCATTTTTGTATGTCGGAGCAAAATTGTGGAATTTTTGGAGAAAGAGAACCTTTCAAAAGGAGGGTGACTCTCCTAAACTTCAATCTTGTCTTGAGCAATATCAGCTGCAAGAGAGGCAGAAAAATAAAGTTTGGGATACTCCAACATGTGACTTTGACATCAAGCATGTCAAGGCGGAGAGCCATCATATGACAAATGCATCATTTCATATTTCTACAGCGCTATCAATGTTGGGAAGCCTAGACCCTTATTGGGAGTCCCAACTCTTGATAGAGTATTCCAAGGACCTATTCACATGTAAGGTTCTTTATGGGAAAGCAATGGATGGAAAATATAAGGTAGTTAAGGGAATCATTTATGTTCCTGATCAGATCTACTTAACTAAAGATTCCAAGCTCAAGAAAAAACTACTTAACACAACCTATGAGGTCTTGCTTTCAAACGCCAATGGTTTCATTAGAACATATCATACTATCTTAGATAGATTCATGTGGGAAAATTTCAAAGAGGAGATGCACTCTCATATGAGTAATTGCATGGATCATTTGTTGGTTGAGGAGGAACATAGCTCTTGGGAAGAGTTATCATTATCACCTCCTTATTCATTGAGTGTGAGAGGGAGCTCATCCATGAGCCACCTTGCTGATTTTAATCAAGTGTATGATAAACATTGTATTGCTAAACCTCATGATGTATTTATTGTATACTTGCATTTTCTTAACACTCATGTGCAAGTCTTGGCTCCAAGAGGGGGCACTTTTTCTGATGGGCTTCATGAGCCACTTTGGGCCATGAACAATGGTGATGTTGGCCATTCCTTGGGAGATCTTGGAGAGATGATGTAATCTTCATGGTGTGATTCATCAACACCAACCATCCTACACCTTCTCCAAGCATGCAAGGAGGGTGAGGCAGCAAGCAAGGGTTGGGGAAAACACTTTTCATATCATATCCTATGGCAGTTAGGAATAAAATTGCGCTAGTTTCACTTGAGGGACCATTTTCCTTCTCCATTATTGCATATGGCAGCTAGCATGACTCTAATTCTGACTCAATTAGCTGAATATGTTCTTATCTTTGTTGGGAACATGGTTGGAAGAGAGACACATTTGTTTGGTGTGTCCTTGGGGGAAGAAAGTCCCTACATTTTCTGCACTTCATGTTCTAAGGGGAGCATGAAAAACTATATGGTCACTATTGTATACCACTTGTTTCTTTATGATGTGGACCATATGTTTGGTTGGAGCACTTGGAGCGTGCCTCTCATGAGCCATTGGGAGGAACCTTTCTATGAATTACCAAGCTGGGAGGTAGTTCATTTCCTTTGGATGATAGGAGGTGGAAGGCCTTCATTGATGATGAAATTCCCCATGATTGTCATCATTTCTATCTTGAGAAGGCCATGGATCAGCAAGGAGGTTTCCACATAGAACTTCCATTCTTTTATAAGGAATGACCTTGGGGTTATTCACCGAAGGCCAACTTGCACACTTGGGAGGAGCCATTGGGAGATGGAATTTTTGCAGAAATTTTGAAACAATGGAGGAGAATATTGGAAGAAAGGGGCCACAAGAGAAGGAGGGGAGATTTTTCAGCACCCTTGTAGTTTCATGAGGACAAGCAACATTTGGGAGGGGGAGACTGTAATATTCCTAAATTAGCTTCAGCTAATGTGAATATTAATTTTGCTCTTAAAACTTAGATTGATGAATAAATGGGCAAGGAGGCTCATAGTTTTCTCAAATATGAATAAAAATCCCTCCTAATGTGAAAAGGGATCATGAAATAACCAAATCAAGCATCCACATGTGTGAACAAAGTCTAGACTATGTGGACAAGGTCAAGTTTGACCAAGTCAACATGATTTATTCTCAAAGGGGTGGATCCTAAATAAAGCCAGCTCAGTGTGAATATAGATCAATCCAGCTAGTCAAAATGAAGGCACCTTGAGTGTGAAAAGGGACAAGGCATGAAGCTTCAATCAAGGTTGACTAAGTCAACAAATATTTCTAGATACATTGAACCACCTTGATGGACAATGCAGTTTTAGTGGAGGAGCCTTTGCATGGAATCAACCTCATAGTGCGTGGGACCCTTGGTGAGGAAGCTCATCAATTATATAGTGAAGGAGATGGCAAGAATATGGACATATTGGAGTTTATATTTTTATGTGGTTTTCTTAGACTTCCTTCATACTTGGCTATTTAGCTAAGTTGCTACACTGCTTAGTGCAAGGGTTTTCCCGAGTGGGGATTCCCTACTCTTTCTTGGAGATCTTGTTTGAGAAATCAAAGAGGAGACGTATGATCTGAATTTTCCACTACATGGTGTTGGGATAAGCACTTACGTTCAGAAAAAATTCAATCCCTTCATAAAACTGCGTTATTTCTTAAGGTGTGCAATGGAAGGGGTCAAAACCCCATTTTGAGGAGCTAGTTTCCCAAGAGGAGGATCAGCCTTTCTTTAGGAGAGCTAGAAAAAGAGTCTACAGAAATTTATTTGTATGTTCAGCCATTATTATTCAGAGCTTTAGCTATATAGCGTGATTCAGCCACAAATCTACAACAGCTCTTTCATGTATATCTTTTATGTCAAGAAACTCTTGTTGGGTCTTCTTGGATCTGTATAAAAGAGATTAGATCTCTGTTTTTATGCCTCATTGAGTAATATAATAAGAATATCTAATTTATTTCTCTATTTTCTGATTTTGACCTCCATTAGACTGTTCAATCTCTTATGCAGCAACTCCGGTATGTTGCAGCCTTGGGGTTTTGTCAATTTTAAGTTGTCTTGAGCATGGGAGGCCTATTTAACTAAGCTAAAGGCATTTTTTTCTGAAAATATTTTGCATGCATGTCATATATTGTCTATTCTAAGGGGAAAAACCGTTATTTTTCACTATTATAACTAAATATTCAGAAAATAACGTTTTTGGGCCAAAACTACTGCTTTTCCCCACTTGGTGACATTGTTTAAAGGTAGAGTTTGTTGTTGTGATTGTTATATGGAAGCTATGTGTTTAAATACACTATATGAGTTGATCACTTGCTACTCTCCAACTTTGGAATACCTTAAGGTATTCTTATTATTGTAGAAAATCCGGATTTTAGGATATTACATAACCAGTTGTGCTCAAAGCATGCTCCATTTTGGTCATGATGTATGTACTGAAAATCAAGAAATAATATCCAGGGAGGTGCCCCTAGAAACTCTATAAGAAGGACACTCATAGAAGAAACAAAGGTTCAGAATTTTGTCTGAGATTTTGGTACTATTTCTCTATGTGATCGGATAAGCATTTTGACTATGGATTGTATTTCTCCAGAAGCTATTTTGATGCATATATAATAAAAATATAGTGTTCGGCATAGTTTCTATCTAGAACCGGTGAAAAATATGTATGTATATTTCCTTAATGTGTTTTTGATACATTTCCTTATGTATTTCTTCTAATATTCTATGTGTATTAGTTGTTGGATGTCATTGGTTTATTTCATGGATCTGTTTATTTTCTCAAAAGGAAAAATAACACTCATGTGTAGCCATTTTTTGTAAGAAATCTTAAAAACGCTCCATAGAATCGTTTATGTTCATCTCACTCATCATCTCATTTTTTTATATTTATCAGCATGTTTGATTCTTAAGCGTTTAAGCCTAGCTTTGATAAGAACTGCTCTCATTTTTCTTCACTTCATAGCTTTCAAATTGAATCTGTTCATTTATTTTAGCATGCCCTTACCGGTACAGTCCTATCTCCATAACTTCTCGGGGCTCATTCTTAGCCTTTCTTATTGATCCCTGAACAGCACTAGAAAATCCTATTATTCTTGAGCCACCATTTACAGAAATTCCATCAACTAAATGACTCGGAGGAGCAATTGAGAATTATTGAAATCCTCTGATTAAGATGTCCCAGGAACCGGTCCCTTAACAACCCAGAGGTTGTCTCTATGAGTTACAAAAATATCCATGTAGCCTCAAATTCTCAACAGTGTATCCCAAACCTTAGTTGATTGTGCCCTGGTGACATCTCAAGAGATTCTTGGCAGCAATTCAATGTATGTGATGAGGCTTGACCATATATTGACTCAGTTTATTCACAAAAAAGAATATTTCGGGATGGGAGTTTTCCAAGAACATTAGGGACCCCACAAGTTGTCGATACACAAAAGTATTTTCCAAATCAGGCCTAGCAACACTTCCACATAGCTTTCTGGAGTTGAGTTCCATCAGAGTAGACACAAACTTGCAATCCACCATCCCACATATCTCGAGTAGATTAACAATGTATTTTCCTTGAGAAAGGAAAATCTCACCTGGATTTTTCCAAACATCCAAGCCTAGGAAGTAGTGCATCAACCCTAGGTCCTTCATCTCAAATTCAAAAGCCAACTCCCTCTTGCACTAATAAATGAGAGAGTTTGCACCTGTCAGAAAGAGATCATCCACATAAAGTACCAAAATGAGAGGCACATCATTTTCAACCTTGAAGCATAGGTGTTGATCTTCGTATATGCCCAATTTTCCTTTGCATAAGTACCATTATTCATAACCTAAATTTCGACACCCTTACACTCGTTTCATGTCATAATTCCATCATTTATCGCTAGATCACATCCTATGCCTCGTGGTTAATTACCATTAGTTTTATTAGATTTTCGATGATTAGGGATGATTTATTCATGATTTAGTAATGATAGTTTCACTAAGTTCATTTTTCGAAGCGTTCTATTGCCGGAATTCTCCACAAGTGAACTTTGACTAGTTACTGCAGAGTTGAGTGTGGAATTGATGTAGGTGAAAATATGAATGTTTTGATCAAATGGTGAAGAATATTGAAATTACGACATGTGGGTTTTGTTCATAGCACCCTCATTCAGGTAACATATAATCAGTTTGGCGAAATTCGACATTATGAGGAAGTTATGGTCGGGGGAATTTTCTGCACCATTTTAAGTACGGGATCGCCTGAACGTGTTGGGTCAATTCAGGTACGGACTGAACGGCTCAATTCAGGTTCGATTGTGCACACTTTTGCTGAACGACCTTATGATAAACATAGTAATCAGTTCCTCCATTCATGCATGGATCACAACAAGCCCAACCATAGCTCTCTAGAAGGATTGATTTAGGCATGTTTTAGTTTTGTTGTTATGATAAAGTAGTAATACTTTGTATTTATAAAAGAAGATGTAAAGATCTAAAAGGAGAGAGTATACAGGAAGTAAGAGAAATACGTAGAGAGGGAAGGGGGTAGTACGTAGAGTAGAGGATCAGGATGCGCACCAACATAGTAGGGATTGATGTAATATTTCAAATTCTATATTCCATCGCGTTGATTTAATACAAGTTCCGACATTTTTTCTGTTGTGAGTTATTTATGATTGCATTTTAGGTTTTGTCTTTCTTCAGCTAATTCACCTTGCGCCATTCATGGCAAGGGCACACCACTCCTGGAACCAAGGTCATCATAATTTAGATTCAGAAATATTTTTTTGTGTTAATTCCTCATAGCGTAGCATTCGATTTAAATGGATTGTCATAATCCTGTACTTAAAACCACTATGTAATTAAAATTGTTTTGTACTTAAATTTGAATTGCAAGGTTCTGTACTTAGATCCGAATTGAAATATCTTATAGAAGTTTTGTTATAATTTAGATATTTGATTTTAGAGTGTATGCAATCATTTTAATTGTGTTTCATTTTCATATAGTAGTTAGGATTTCTTAAATTTGTTATTATAGATAATAATTAGAATTCCTTTTCGAATAATAGGTAAAATTCCTTTCAAATTCGATTGCAAATCAGTAGTGTAATTATAATTAGAAACATAAGATGAATTATCATTTAGGATTCTTTCCAGCATTAAATAAGGAGGTAAATTTGATAGGTTTATTAACAGAAGATTTCAGTTTCTTTGGGAATTATTAATTTAGATTGCTTAAGAATTATTTTTAGAAGTTTATATGTTTAAGAAATTTGATTGAATGTCTTTCTTTGATTGAATTGAAGTAGAGAGCTCCAGAGCTTAATTCCAATTTCGCATTCACTCGCTTAATTTAGATTTTGAGTTCATTAGCTTAGTTTAGATTTAATCTCCATACCTTTTGATTTAGTGATTTATGTTTTGTCTTGATCAGCGTTAGAATAGATAAATAATTTGAATTCTGTAATCATAATTTTATAATTGAAATGGTTTGTTTCTGTACTTAAAAAACAAGTTGATTTCTTACCCTAGTTTAGGTTAGATGGTCTGATCCTGGGTTACCTGCGCTTGCACCTCGAACCTTACGAGCCTAGAATTGATAATTTAATGTTGGAAATTATAGCGATATATTTCCCAAACATTTTTGGCGTTGTTTCCAGGGAGGTGCTAAAGGGATTAGAACCTAGTTTCTTTCACAAGTTTTTTTTGTGTGATCTTAGTTGCAGGAAAATCAAAGGTTGGAGTGTGAATGATAAGACGTGAGTGAAGAGCCACAAATCCACTATGGTGGGGTTGCTCCAAATTTTGGTTGTCTGAGTTGTTATCACACATAAATTTTCAATTTTAATTGATATGGTCACTTACCTCACTCACCTAGGTTTCATTTTGTCTTAATAGGTTGGTTCATGAAATTGATGAAGTTCCATGGAATAAACCTTTACTCTAAGTCTAAAACCCCCCATCATTCATGTCATGTCAATCATATCCACCAAATTCCATATTAAGTTCATATGCATGGTTTCAAATCAAACAAATTCCACCTGTCTATTTTTTCGCCATTTGGTAGTGAATATAATTGCAGAATGGTAGATTTCGCTATGGAATCACATGAAAATTCCGTAGAGAATATATCAGGTTTATAACTGTCTTCGCTGTGAAATCATGTTTTTTTGCAGAAAAGAATAGGACGATTATTTTTCAAAATTCTGATGGTCAGGGGTAAAGGCGAGGTCATCCAATTAGTTATCATGAATACCCAAGAATGAAAAATCATAATTACCCTCATCTTTACCTTTAATTCCCACATTTGGCATCATTTTCCCACTTTTGAATTCCATTTTTTAAACTCATCTCAAAGCACCTCTATGTCATCTGGTGTTTGAGTCTTGCATGCATCATTCCACTATCATATTTGAAGAGATGACTCCCACCGCAAGCAGCTTGTTGTCTAGTGTTTTTCTCTACATGTGTCACAGTTAAGGAGACAGTGTGGTTATAAAGGAGAATGGTTATGAAGAAGAAGGTGAACAAGGGAGCCTATTGTGTGAGATACGAGCCAATGGACCTCAAGTTATTAAATGAAGACCCCAATTTCATGGATGCATTCAGAAATTTCGGATTATTGTAATTCTGTCAAAAGCTTCAAGGATTCCATGCTCAAATATCAAAGGATTTTGCAGTGAACTTTATAGGCACAGCTTCGAAGGTGGGGTTTTTAAATTTTACAATGTCGCCTGATACCATTTCTCAAGCCACAAAGCTACCAAGAGAAGGTGAAGAGTGTTTCAAAGCCACTAAATTCAAAATACAGAGTTGTGAGGAATTTTTCAAACTAGAACACATTGGAGCTAACATGGCATCTGGGATTCCAATGAGTTATATGAAGGAAAATTATTCTAAACTATTTTTTTTTATCCAGAAGTACTTTACTTGTGAGGGGAGGTTTCGTATGGTTTACCTATACCATTCCAGGCTCCTATTACATTTCACTTGCAAACAGCCCCTTGATCTTCCTTTCTTTTTTGTTTAGGCGCTTGGGGAAGATGTCTAATAAGGTTCAAGCCAGGGTTGAAGGCAGTGAGACACCAATATTTCACCATGGTTTGATTAAACTCTTAGTGCTGGAGGAATTGAAAAAATTAAACATAGATTAGGCATATTTCCTTTTCCTCGGTGGTTATCAAGTGGATTCAGTGACACCTAAGAAAGCTCCAAATCCAAAAGCTACTTCATCTCCAGCAGTGACAGAAGGTGTAAATGAAGAAGAGGCAGAGCCCATCTTGGAGTCAATGGATGTTGAAACAAAACCTATACTAGAGGCAAATATCCCACATCCTTCACCTACAAGAAACAAATAGAAGATTAGTAATCAGGTAGCAGGAGGATAACTAGAAGTCAAACAATTGGAAAGGGAAATCTTGAAGACATCCTCCAAGCTATAGATATTGAAGAGACTCCAGTTGTCAGAGCTGAAGACATTGAAGAAGGGAAAATTTTAAGGATGGAAGTTTATCTTAAAGTTTATAAACCTTGACAAATACTACAAGTCCCTAATATGCAAATTGTAAAAATTTTGTTGATATTTTTGTAGAAATATTTAGATTTACAATGATTTAATATTAGCCAATATAATATTTTGGCGATTTTTAAGGTAAAATAATGGCCTACTTTAAATTTTGGGCGAATCATTTTAGAAAAAAATGGAAATTGGAGAATCTTTTTTTTCAAAAAAGCATGGAAAATTAGCCCACCTACGAATATTATCCCCCAAAATTTTCCTTGCATTGAAGGTGACAAGAAGAAGAAACAGAAAGATAAGACTATTAAAAAGCTTGATTTTTCAGGAGAAGATGCAGGTTTCTTATTCTAGCCAAGGAAACCACTTACTAGGATGCAACTTGCAAAGCGTGTCATGGAAAACAAGAAGGTAGAAGATGTTGACAAAGCCAAGTAGCCTATAATAGAAAACATTATAGACTTCTCTCCAGCAACAGAAGAAGTTTTTGTGCAAAAGAAAGGAAAGGAGAAAATGGTGGAAATTTTTGAAGTACAAGTTTTGCAAGAACAGTTAAGAGAGGCTAGAGAAGAGATCATTGAAGTCAATTTAGAATTACGGGAAGCCAAGGTGGACAGAAAGCTGATGGAATATTTTGAAGAAAAAGTAAATGATCAGTTGAACCAATATGATAAATCACTAACAAATTCCAAAAAAAATCTGAAAAGAACACTTCCTTTGAGAAGAATAATGAAACACACCAGAAAGAGAAAATTATGGTTACAGTCTGAAAGGAAGAAGCTCAAGGGACAGGTTAAATAATCAGAGGATCAAATGGAGATGATTCAGGCAGAATTGAAGAAAAGAGGGTTGAAAATCAAAGTGATAAATGGGCCTGAGGAGATGCAACCTTCTATTACTAAAGATGGAGTTCCAAAAGTTTGAAGAGTTGGCCTAAATATTTTTGACAATTTTGCAACATTCAAGAAACATCATTTCCAGTTTTTAAGGTGAAATTTTGAGGAAAAGGGGAAATTCTGTGTTTTTCTGCCAATTAGGCAATTTCGTAGCGAAGCCCAGGCTTGAAGGCCATATTTCACTATGAAATCCCTGTAGATTAATTTTTACAAAAAATCTCAGTTTGGGTGGAAATCAAAGGAGGATAAAATTTGTATCTAAATTATTTTATCTAACAAACATATCCAATCAGAAAGAAAGGCTAAATATTGACCTAGATGGATGAAACATATTTTCTACCAAACTACGCTACGAAACTGCCTGTTTCACAATGTTTTTGCAATGAGGAGCTTTTGGTTGTATTTTGGTATGTTGAAAGTGTATTGAAGGTCATCCAACCACGTGGAGGCATTAAAGGGTATCAGTGGGACACTCCAGTAGGGATTTTCTCTTCAACAAAGAAGTCACCTTTTCTAGCTCAGGATGAAGACAGTGATCAAATGTCATGATTATCTTCTCCTATAAAGTAGGGTGATCAATTCCTAAATCTAGTGGGTGTATTTAGGTCTAGGTTATGGTTAGTGCCACTCGAGCACTTGGTTATCATCGATGTAATTATCCAATTCTAGAGATAAGTGAATGTAATAAACGGAAGGTAGAGTCCTAATAGGCTTATAAGTCTAAAGTTATTAGGTTTTTGTTTCAATTCCAGGAATATAGTTTATGGTTAAGATAGGTTTCAAAGGTGATGGTTTGATGATCTATCCAGATGGGCAGATCCAATGTAATTAAAAAAATCCTATTAAGAGGCAGAACTTCGAATGATAATGGGTTGGAGAATGTTATTTGACACTACCACTATTGTAAATTTTTGATGATCAGTAATATACAGTGATTGTGTTTTCTTCTTCACCTAAGATTCTTTGAGTGTTTCAATGAGCTTATATCTTATGTCTCTTAATATTTTGTTTCCAATATCTTGATGTTGAATTAATCATAATTCATGTTCTTCATGCTCTGAATTCCTTTGAACATTATTCTATTGAATATTTCTGTGTGTATTATCCTTTCATTGAAACATTACAAGCCTCAGCTTCCACAAGGAGAGCCATTTTCATTGAATTTCATCACACTGACTCCATAAGCCCAATGGTAGTGAACCCTACACATTTTTCACCTGCCATCAAACACACTCAAATAAATATCAAAGAGTTAGCCATCTAATTGAATCCTAATTGAACAAATCACAAGTTAATTTGAGAGAGCCCTTTCAGGTTGAAGAGGTTAATCCTCAGTCAAAAGCTGGTTTGAAAGGGTTACTCTAAGTTGTATGGTTGAGCAGCCCATCTGTACCAACTTAGTGATAACATGATAATTAATTTTGGTGATTTTTATTGAAATTAGTCATTTTAATTCATTTAGGTTAAAATTTCAAAGTTCTTTAAAGACAAAACATTTTTGGGGTGTTGTAAGAACCCTTTGTACTGATCCATGTTGCGATACAAGGATCATCAACTAGCAGGAAAAATTTAAGAATGATTGAGTGCTTGAATAATGTCCCTCGAAGAACTTTCTCAAATCCTAGCAATAGCTAGGGTGTCTGCTTCTCAAGAAAAGTTCATCCTTGTCGCATTCAGGAAATTATCTATCTCTCCACAACCAAAAAAAGATTTGGAAGTCTCCTTTGATTCCTCCTTCCTATATACCAAGGAGATCGATGAATTATGTACCACATATGATGGGGATCGTACAGCTAAAATTGAGATCGAGGAACGTTCACCATGCCCAGCAGCAAGCCTTGTATGCATTCTAGAGACCAATTATCCAAGTTTGCCTGGCACGACCAAGGATGACTTTCAGAATGGTCCAAATGAAGAAATGGGCCAATACCACCAAGATTACATCGAGCATTGGTTCTAGATCACAATATTGTCAAAGTACCACTCTCATCTTCAAATACTCTTTGTATCACATCTTTCAAAGTTGTTGATTGTTCATGCTCATATACCTCCTAAAGTTTATATGTTAAATTTGGGCATGATTATATCTTTGTACCTGATCCTCACATGGATTCATTGGAAGTTCTATTTCACTTGAAGGAGGACATATTTTCTCCAGTATAGTAGGAAACTCAGTATTGTAATAAATTAATTAATTAAAATAGTAAAGAAAAAAATAAGTCCTTTTGTGAAAACCAGCTTGTCCGGTGCAACTAGATAGAGACTTTTTCTTGAAAACCAAGTAACTGGTGGGCAAGGTTCCCAATAAAGTTTGTAAATTTGTATGAGTTCTTAAAATCATGTATCTTTCAATTCAATATGTTTGTACTCGAGTTGGTTGATGTGGGATTTCTTAAGGCCCACCTGCAAACGATCCTTGTCCCATCGACATCAGCACATTATCTGGGACCAAGGTTAGGGTTAGATAAGGTACCTGGTCTTGTTCCTATTTCCCGTAGGCATTCCTTGTCTACAAAAAATACATCAGGAAACCAACTCAATCGACTTTAGTTTCAAGCTGATGCTCAAACCAGAGGGGGCTCCCTCAGTGGTTACGAGGCCTTTTTTAACATTTTTCACTGCCACCGAATAGTACCCTTTGAAGAAAAATGGATAAATCCCTCCTTCATAGAGTCCTTTCTCAAAGAGTCAGCTTCCAGCCTGACAAAATGACTTGATTTGTATAAGACTTTTGCAGAGGAATGTAAGGATATCCCTAATAATGTAGCAGCCAGACTGACTACTTAATCACTAGGGAGATGGAAAACCAATAACCAGCTTCAAAGAGGAGCTTGATCAGAAAAACAGTCTGATATACTAATCCCTTTAGACAATTGTAATTTTCAGAAATTATGAAAACTATGTTTTCATAATAAACAAAATATGATCAATTCATTACAGAAACCTTGTGTAATTAAGATTTCAAGAGGAATTTACAATAACAAATAGCCCTATAAATTAATTTATTAATCCAATTACAACTTCATAACAAATCAGAAATGAAACTAAGATTCAATTAAATTTGCAATTGGATAATTGTACATGAATTAAATCATATGAATAAAACAGATATGGAAATACTGGAAAAACAAACGAGAAATACAAATTCTGTCGAAGCCAGAGCTAAAATACTCTAATTGGAATTTCTAAAAAAAAAAATTACAAAGTTGAAAAGGACTTGGCCTCAAAATCCCACACCTTCAAATTACAATATGAAACAATATATAGAGAAACTACTTCCTAACTGTTACAATAGTAAAGGAATAAAATCCTGAAAGAAATCACACTAATAATAGAAGAGTCCTCGAAGCTGATTTGTGTACGTATCTTCTACCTCTAATCTCAAAATATAATCTGCAAGGTGTCTTCATACTAAATACAGAGCTCATATCAAGCACCGAAAAACTCAAATTTCACCCCTTATATCTAGAAACTATTAAGTTGTCCCATGCAAATTTGTTAACTATCCAGCAAATTTAGGTCTTCAAAGGATCGTTGGCTTGCTACTTGGGGAGGAAATACCTTCATTTATGGCCAATAGATTTAAGAACATTTTATTTTACTTACACACAATTTCACTTACACAAACAATTAAGTTAATTCACTTTTAATTTATTTAAACAAACCATGAAGTTACTTCCACCTTTACATAGAATCTGTGAATCGCCCTCATCACTGTAAAGCTTCATTTCATGATTTTCAATGGTTGTACCAAAAGGGTTTGGTTTCTATGGATCCACCTCACTCTTTGAAAACCATAAAACCAGCCTAAAATCCATGATAACCGACTGAATTACTGTGATGATCGCGCTCTATCTCTATTACCATGATAAAATAACAACCTGCAATGGCCTGGATGTGCTTCCAAGCATCGAAGGCTTTTGAAAATAGCCAAGTTGCTTCATCCACTTTACCAGCCTTTGCTAAGATACTAATAGCTCTTCCTTGTGATACATTGTTAGCCTACTTAAGTTCTAGAAGTAGGCAATTTTCATGGCCCACTAGGCCTTCTCTTCCATATAAAAAGCATGCACTGATAGAGAATCTCGTCAATCTGGGCTCTAGATGACCGTAGCTTCTAGAACATACATGTTGCTTTCTCATATTTTCCTGCTCTGCCATATATAGAGATTAGAGTAGAATAGGTTATATCAGTTGGTTCTATACCTCTTTCTTGCATTCTGGAACAAATGAATGGCTTCTCCAAGGAGATATGCATCACTATACATCTTCATAATGTTATTATAGGTAACAACATAAGGATGCATGTTTTTCTCATGCTCTAGAATAATATTTCTGCCTCAGTATCTAGGGTGATATTCTGCTCGCTCATCTCCCTGAGAATATCTTTAGCTTCTTGGAACCATTTTGCATTTCCAAAGACATCTATCATCGTATTATATAAAATCAGGTTGCATGTAGGTTTACAAAATTCAACTTGGAGAAAAGTGAGATTGCTTTTGAATATTCCTTCACCTTTCTAGCAAATTAAATTAAGGTACTATATGTGATAAGATCAGTGACAATTCCTTCTTGCTCCATTTGTTGTAACCACTTCAAGGCATGCTCAAACTTACCTGCTCTAGTAAAATTGTTGATCAAAGTGGAGTATGTGAACTTTTCTGGTAAAACATGTCTCTCATGCATCTCATTAACAAGACCTTCTCCAAGATTCCATCTTCTTGCTCTCAAGATATTCCACAAAAATATATTGTAGGCAAAGATAGATAGCATGTAACCCCCTTCTCAATCATCCAATCATGTAATGCAAGTGCTCGCTGCCAATCTCTTGATGTATAGCTTTTGAGGGTTTCTCATTATCTAAATTACTGTGTGACTGCACCAGAGGCATAACTGTCCATAATCTTGATGACATGCCTTGGTCTTTATTTGATCGTAGAGCTAGGCAATCTAGGATGAGCTGAAAAATTGAGCGAAATCTCCAAAATCTTCAATCGAACTTACTGTCTGGAAAACCTTTTGTTTGATGAGCTGCCATTGAAAACCTTGAACAGATTTTGGAGGGGGTCTTCAAGGGTAATTGGTTTCGCAGCTGGAGGGTCTAAACTACTTCAGATGCTGCCACATACTCTTAGATATTTCGAAATACAATTCTTTTCGAACCAGCCCCCCCCCCTCCCCCTTCAATGTGATGTCAAAAAGCTCGAGGGGGTCCGAAATCAACTGAGACTGTGCTTCATAAATTGAAATGCTTAAGATAACTTAGGCTTTAAAATTTAATTAATTTTATTATATATATTTCAATTTCAAACACGTATTTCATACAAATTATAATTTTTATAAAAATAATATATTTTAAATCAAAAATTAATATATATAATTAAATATTTCAAAAGCATAATATATCTCTCAGCATGTTAGCTTAATGAAAAATTGACAATTTTTCACTGAAAATTAAAAATTTTGGGTGTGCCAAAATATGTTACAACACCTGGGAGCCTACATGCCTTAATGGCAGGTATCCTTGTCATATACTAAGGAAATACATCAATTTTTCTTGGTGGATGAATTCTGCAATCCATTCGACTCCGACAAATCTATTCAAGGCTAGTAGAATGTACCTAGTGCCTTGATTCACATTGACATCAAAGGTGGGATATTTCACATCGATTAATGATCTCCTAAATGGTTGGTAATCAAATGATTCTTTCTTATGTTCAAAATCGACACCATTTATTCACATATGCAATATTACACATGGGTGCGTAGCAGTTGAAGACTATATGGTTTTGAGATCTCGACAAATATTTGCAGCTGTTTGGATTTTTGTATCAACTGCATTTCCATTGCAACAGCAATCACCTTTCCTCAGTTGTTTGGGGACATACAACTCCTCAGGCATGGGGGATAAGGGGACCTTTAGCTCACTCTTCAGACTTTCAGCTCATCCTTCAGCCCTTCGGTTCATCTCTTCATCTCATCTTTTATCCTTCTTTAGCAGATCAAATCAGCAGTTACATCTACTCCAACCACTCCATCCTCCACTTCATTTTGTAGCACCGAGCACATCAATGACTAAGGTAAAACTTGAGGTGAATTTGGCTTATGATTCTCTAATTCATTAGAAGGTTAAAGAAGCTTAATGATTCACCACTTCTCATTCCACGCATTTCATCTTTCATAAACCATTATCCTTCTATTCCCTTCCACTCACACTGCATATACTCTGATTTCAAGACCATGTTAAAAGGAAAAGCCTTATGGTGCATTAATCAAATCAAACTCTATAGTGTCTTCACCAAGCATTCTATTCAGAGGATGAAGTCATTACTGCCATGAAGGAATAAAGGAAACCACCTATAATTATTGGCCTTACGATGATAGAGTATGTAAGCAACCACTTACCATCTCCATCACTACTTCATTTCATCCATCATCTCTCCCTCATACATTCATTTCTTGACCTCAAATTGTATTTCTTTGTAAATTAGTGTGACATATTAAATGTGAAGAGTGTTGCTCTACAAGAACTAGCACTTCCAAGTATTCAAGCAGTGCTGCTCCACAAGAACCATCACCTTCAAATATCCAAGCAAAGTTGTCCCTCAAGAACCAAAATAATGTCAAGAATATGTCAATGAGAAAGAGATTTTCTTGCATGAGGACATGAAAACCCTCAGGCATGGGGGGATTTTGAGCCTCGTTGTTACACAACAATTTGTCACCGTCCCTGAAATTCCCTGTCCCGTACATTTGAGGGCTTATTCCATGACCTGTGAGCAGTGACATGATCTGAAAACACTTTCATGGCATTCCCCTAGAAATGGACTTTCATTCCCCTAAAGACAACTCCTTGTGAAAAACCCTAAAGATAGCCTTTTCATCCTTGGCGCGACTAGCCAGTGTTATACTCGTGCCAATGGGGGAAATCCTCCAAAGAGGGCGCGCCAATTGGCGCTCTGTCTCAGAGTCGCACTCACGCTGGGCTTAATAAAGGGTGTTTTTTAAAAATAAATGGTGGAATATTGACTCTAACAATTCCTGAACTGGTCTCTAAATTGAGTTGGGACATTTGGCTCCGGATTTCCATGTAGAGGAAGTGGTTTTCCACCTCTCATGGAAGCTTCCTTGAGGATAGGGCCAATCCCATGATTGTAGGGATCCAAACTCCCCTTCCACCATCTATATAAGCTTGTCATTTCCCTTTGCAAGCTACTCTCCAAGAGCCTTCATAGCCTAAAGAATGCTGCAATAGTCCTCATAGAGCCAAATCAGTAGCAAGGAGATTGATGATCAAAGAGAGAGGCTTGTCCCCATTCCTGACGAGCTTTACCGAGACGTATTCAGTTGACGACCCGTCGAAGGAGGACTCAGCGTCAGAGCCAGGTTGTATTTTCCTTTGTATGATTAATGATAAGCGACTATTGATTATGGTTCCACTCGTATTGTTCATTATGATCATGAGTTGTGTCTTCTCTGACTGATACATAATTGCATATATCGGGTTTTACGCTTGTGTTTGTTGTGTTGCTTGTGTGTGCAGGTGTTCGATCACGGCAAGTGAGAGGATTGTGATCTGCTAGAGCAAGGAAACGGGAGCGCCATCTTCTCTACAAATGACAGTGTTGGACTTGAGGTAGGCCTTCATCGCGATTTGGTCTATTGCAATTAGGAACTTGCACCTTAGCGTGACACGATTGTTGATAGACCCGATCTGGGCTAGTAGGGATCGCCTCTGTCCGCAGAGGGGATTTACCTCTACAACACTCGTATATGCCCAATTTTCCATCGCATAAGTACCATTATTCATAACCTAAATTTTGACACCCTTACACTCGTTTCACTTCACATTTCCATCATTTATCGCCAGATCACATCCTATGCTCGTGGTTAATTATCATTAGGTTTATTAGCTTTTCGATGATTAGAAATGACTTAGTCATGATTTACTAATGATAGTTTCATTAATTTCATTAGTTGAACTATTCTATTTCCGGAAGTCTCCACAAGTGAATTTTGATTAGTTACTCAGAGTTGAGTACAGAATTGTTGTAGGTGAAAATGTAAATTTTGTTATCAAATGGTTAAGGAAAAAATCTGACATGCAAGTTTTGTTTATAACACCCTCATTCAGGTAACCCAGAAACGGTTTGGAAAAATTTGACATTATGAGGAACTTATGGTCAGGGAAATATTCTGCACCAACTTAAGTACGGGACTGCCTGAACGTGTTGGATCAATTCAAGTTCGGCTTGAATGGGTCGATTCGGGTTCGATTGTGCACGCTTTTTTTGAACGACCTTGTGATAAACAGAGAAATTAGTTCCTCCATTCATGCATGGATCACAACAATCCCAACCATATCTCTCTTGAAGGATTGATTTAGGCATTTTTTAGTTTTGTTTTTATGATAAAATAGTAATACTTTGTATTCATAAAAGGAGATGTAAAGCGTTGAAAGAAGAGAGTATAAAGGCGGTGAGAGAAATACGTAGAGAAGGAAGTGATAAGTACGTAGAGGAGACAAGGAGGATGTGCACCAGCATAGTAGGGATTGATGTAATATTTTAGATTCTATATTCCTTCGCGTTGATTTAATACAAGTTTCAACATTTTTTCTGTTGTGAGTTATTTATGATTTCATTTTTCTTGAGCTAATTCACCTTACTCCAGGCATGGCAAGGGCCCACCACTCTTGGAACCAAGGTCATCATTAATTTGGATTCAGAAATAATTTTTTGTGTTAATTCCTCATAGAGTAGCATTCAATTTAAATGGATTGTCATAATCCCGTACTTAAAACCATTTTGTACTTAATATTGTTCTGTACTAAAATTTGAATTGCAAGGTTCTGTACTTAAATCCGAATTCCAATATCTTATAGAAGTTTTGTTATAATTTAGATCTTTGATTTCAGAGTGTATGCAATCATTTTAATTGTGTTTCATTTGGATATAGTAGTTAGGATTTCTTAAATTTGTTATTATAGATAATAATTAGAATTCCCTTTCGAATAATAGTTAAAATTCCTTTCAAATTCTATTGCAAATAAGTAGTGTAATTATAACTAGAAACAGAGGATGAATTATCATTTAGGATTCTTTCCATCATTAAATAAGGAGGTCAATTTGATAGGTTTATTAACAGAAGATTTCAGTTTCTTTGGGCATTATTAATTTAGATTTTTTAAGAATTATTTTTAGAAGATTATATGTTTAAGAAATTTAATTGAATGTATTTCTTTCATTGAATTGAAGTAGAGAGATCCGAAGCTTAATTCCAATTTCACATTCACTCGCTTAATTTAGATTTTGAGTTCATTAACTTAGTTTAGATTTAATCTCCATGCCTTTTGATTTAGTGATTTATGTTTTGTCTTGATCAGCATTAGAATAGATATATAATTTGAATTATGTAATCAGCATTTTATAATTGAAATGGTTTGTTTATGTACTTAAACAACAAGTTGATTTCTTACCCTAGTTTAAGTTAGATGTTGTGATCCTGCGTTACTTGCACTTGCACCTCGAAGCTTACGAGCCCCAGATTGATAATTTAATGTTGGAAATTATAGCAATATAGTTCCCCAACAATAGGTTTGGGTCAACTTCGCTCCTTGTAAATCCCAAGTTCATAAAATAGTTATCAATCCTCTCATACCAAGCCCTGGGGTTTTTCTTCAACCCATAGATGGATTTCTTCAAACTGCATACATGTGTCTTTCGATCTTGAACTTCGAACCCCTCAGGTTTCTCTACATCAATTTCCTCCTTAAGTGAGCCATGCAAGAAATCTGTTTTTACATCCATTTGGTGTAGGTTCCATCCTTGAGAAGCAACAAGAGTGATGATAGATTGGATAGTGGTTTATCGGACAACTGGTGCAAATATCTCATCATAGTCCACTCCTTCCTTTTGAGAGAAGCCTCAAGCAACAAACCTGGCCTTGAACTTCTTAGCACTTCCACCAATTCCATGTTTGATTTTGTAAATCTTTTTTGAAGTGACCACAGACTTGTCCTTTGGTCTAGGAACCACATCCCAGACATCATTCTTCATGGTTGATTCATATTCCTCATTCATCGCTTCCTTCTATACTTGGTGCTTCAAGGATTATTCGAACGTGTATGGCTCATATTGAATAATGATACTCATAGAAACTAAGTACCCTTAGTACCTGCTCGGCTTCTTACTTTCACGAAATTTCTCTCTTGTATAAATATGTCTTTCAACATCTTTGAGTGTGTCTTTGAGCCACCGAGGTCTCTTCTTTCAGGTAGAGGGCTCACCAGGAGGTGGATCAATGGGATCCATCAGGCCTTCAAGAACGGGCATTGGTTCATCCGTCAGAGTTTCATCTTGTTTTCCTACATCACCATTATTTTCCTTCCTTGGGATAAGAATATCTCTAACCTTCCCAAGGCTAGAATCTTCATTAAAGGTGACATCATGACTCATTTAAACTTATATTTGACCATGCACATAGATTCTATATGCCTTTGAAGTTTCATTTTATCCCACAAATGATCCTTTCTTCCCATATGAATCTAGCTTGTTTCTTTTCTCTTTCGGCACATCAAAATACAAGGGACAACCAAAAATTCTAAAATGAAAAAAATCAGGTTTCTTACCGGTGAAAACTTCTTCGGGTGTCTTTAAGTCCAATGCTTGATGTGGGCATCTATTTTCAACATATATGGCAGTGTTAGTAGCCTCTCCCCATAAGAACTTTGATTGGCATTTCTCATGAAGCATGGCACGAGTAGCTTCTATGATGGTTCGATTCTTCCTTTCGGTGACTCCATTTTTCTCAGGAGTATATGAAGTAGTGGTCTCCCTCTTAATGTCAGCTTCTCTAAAGTAGTCATTGAATTCATTTGACTCATATTCGGTTCCATTATCGTTCCTCAATATTTTTATCTTCTTCCTTTTTTGATTTTAAACCAAGGCTTTGAAAGAGTAGAACCATTTGAACACTTTGTCCTTATTCTTTAAGAAATAGATCCATGTTTTGCGAGAGAATACATCCACAAAAATATCATAGTAATATTATCCTCCCAAAGTTGTTACGGACAACATACCAAATAAATCAGTATGGACCAATTGGAGAATGTAGGTGGTTTGACTCTCACTTGAGGGGAATGGTCCCCTTGTATGTTTTCTAGTTGTGCAACCTTGACAAACACCTTCATGATTTATGTTGAATTCGGGCATACTTGTGACCATCTTCCTTCCATCATGTAAGGTTTTGTAATGAAGGTGAGAAAAAATTAGTGCCATAATTCGGATTGAAGAGAAGTGTCACAAGTCATAACTCCCAAAGGACTTCCTCCAACCTGATAGAGACCTTCAACCTTAAATCCAAGAGTAAATTTATTTTTCGAGTTCCTTTCCCAAATACGTAACTTTCCATCAACAAATGCTACCTTGAATCCTTTGTCTTCCATTGCAGAAATAGATACCAGGTTCCTTTTCAAACAAGGTACATGCAATACATCTTTTAGATGAAGGATTTAACCTTGATTCAAGTAAAGAGTGACATTCCCTATCCCTTTCACAAGGTAGGTAGCATTGTATCCAAGTATGATCTCCAAATTAGTATTCTTTTCAATAAAACTAGAGAGGGCCTCCTTATACCTTTTGAAGTGCCTTTCGAACTGCACATTTCTTTGCAAGTGCATAAGTAGATAAACGCTGCTTCAGTCAATCTCCG
The DNA here is from genome assembly GCA_034641835.2 of Pinus albicaulis. NCBI lineage: Eukaryota > Viridiplantae > Streptophyta > Pinopsida > Pinales > Pinaceae > Pinus > Pinus albicaulis. Next base: position 591,785,537 of record CM076570.1, read on the forward strand.
GTCTAGTTTTATAAACGTAACACCTGACTTGTAAATTGCCCCAGTACATCTATCAAGTTAGATCTGATGGTTGATGGTGGACAACAATCAGACATAGGAAGGCTGAAATCATTCACCTGGCGACTCCAGTGTCGAAGAATCCCAAGTTTCAAAATTTCTATGGAAACTCTACTCTTCAAGAATCAGTAGCCTGAGGAATTTCTTGGTGAACTCATTGTTATCAAAATGGTTTCCCTAGATTGAAAGTATGCTCCCATGAGCCGAGATCACATTCCAGGTTTTCCAAATAAAATTCCTAAGGTAGATTGGCAAAGGAATTTGCCTAAGTTTAAAGATGATGAGAAGAAGGATGTTTCTTTACATCTGGTTAGATTTCACATACATATTCGCAAGTTGAAGGTTGATTTTCCTGAATATTGCTTGATGAAGATATTCATGGCCACTCTGGAAGGTGAAGCCCGATCTTGGTATGAAAGTTTGCCGCCTGCTTGTATTTACTGTTTAAAGGATTTTCATACCATGTTCTTTGAAAGGTATAAAGAATCTTATCCATCCTTAACTTTAGTTCAGAACTGTTGTAACCATGTTCATAGTTTTATTGAAAATATTGAAAAATTTTATGAAGATGATGACTTCATGGATGATGAGATCATGGAGGCTCTGTATGAAAATCCATTTCAGCAGCATAAAGAGAACTTAGAGGATACTCATCAAGATGCTCAGGAAACTTTGCAGCGGGATCAAGATCTTAATACAATGGAAAATGATGAAAGAGAAGGTTTTGTTTCGGATCTGTCCATAGAAGAAGACAGCATGCAGGAAAGTCAAGTTTCAATTTCAGAATGTGATAAAGTCAAGTCAGCTATTTCAGATCTAGATTCAGATCGTGATGATCAAGAATACCTTGTGCTGAATCCCATGAAGGAGAACTCTACTGTTGAGATCATCTGGAATGAAGAATACAGAGTTATTGATCCAAATGTTCTCATTTCATTAGAACAAAGCCTTCATGAGGAGGTAATCCAGTCAGTTCATGAAAAACAAGATGAGATCTTTGTTCAAGTAAGTGAAAAATCTTATTTCAATAACTCGATGATAAATGATAGTTTGATTGCCATGTCATATGAATATGATCAACAATGTTTTCAAATTTAGAGGAAAATCAGGAATTAAGAATTTGTTATTCAAGTTTTCATGTTTTAAAATGTTATTTCATGAAGGCAATCATTGTTTGAGCAAAAGAAAAAAAAAGTATTATCTCACTTTATCTGAAGATGAGATAGATGAGATGATGAAGTCGTATTCTGGCCAAGCTAACTCGATTCTGAGTGCCCATAGTCGAAAGTGTTGGTGAGGGTTCTTCCCTCTTTGAAAATGATAGCGGTCTTGTAATTAGCTTTATATATCAACAAGCGAGATAATATTTTCTTTCATGAAGATGATAAAGGAATGTGTTTGATAATCTTGAAGATTTTTTTTTGTTTAAGAATGACCTAGACCATGAAGTTGAGGAATATGAGCTTGAGAGAGACAATATGTCAGAATTTCTCATGGTCAAGGAAATTATAGCTAACACTAAAATGGACAGAAGCTTATACCTCTCTGTGTCTTCCTATCACTCGGCAATCAATTGTTCTTTCAGATCAGAATGAAACGAGTAGTTGTATTTTTGCTACTGGATCTTAAGACCAAGTAGTGCTTCAGGATTTTCAAGATCCCTTCGGAATTCTTTTGCAAGCATCAGAAAAGATAAATGTTGCCTGGTTCGTTATCATAAGCCTTGTTTTCAGTGGTTATTGTGAGTTGCCTACATGTACATCACTCTACCTGCTCGAGAAAAGTGAGAGCAGAATTTTGGTATGTAGTCATCTGCTGGATTGGTTACATTGGAAGGCTCACTACACATGATTGTACATATTCCATCAGTAGGCAGTTGGTTGTCATCATGGTTTGAAACCCTCAAATCTCGATGGACTGCTGCCATTAAAAAGCTTTGTAAGTACTAATTTCAGTCAAGTAGGTCTTGAGTCATTTTTGTTTTAGTCAGTTTCGACATAGTTTCAGAGCAAGTGTGTGCTGTCATCATTCTTTCAGTTTGGGGCCCGGGGTGAAGGCTATAAAGCTGAAGGTTGATTTCAATTTTGGTTTGGTTTGTTTGAGTCATTCTTTGAGTTAGATTTCAATCCTAAAATTGAGTCAAGAGTCTGGTTTTGGTTTGTCGAAGTAATTGATTCCATAGCCCAATGGACGAAGGCACTGCCTACTTTCCCAGAGATCTATAGTTCTTGGCACCTCCAAGGAGCTACCATCCCCATTGGAGCCAATGTTAGTGTCAGTCTTTGCAGCCTTCCTCCAATGATCAAACATGCTCTTACAAAGTGATTTTAAGGTGTCAAGGTTAAATTTTGTCATTTCAGTGAGTCTTCAAGTAAAATTTGGTCATTAGGTATTAGGTCTAGGGTTTGTTTTCACTCCTTTCAAAGTTGTCCAAATGTTAGTCCATATCACCATTCAGCTAAGTGTACCACCATTCAGAGGTTTGTCATCATCATGTTAAGTTCCACTGGGTCATTTTACACCTTGTTCATGCTTCAGTTGTGCCTAGGTAAGGTTCATTTCCCTCTCCTAGGGTTTTGGAGGTAATTTCTCTTGGATGGTCAAATCATCAGCAAAACTTGTATCCTAATGTTCATACACCTTCCCCTATCCTTAATGTACCTTATTAAACACTTCCCGTCACTGATATCCCTCAAATTCCTCATTTTCGCACAAACCCTAGTTTCTTGCTACAACTTGACAATTTTCTAGGCTAGGCCTGTGTTTTGCCCTTTTGGACCCCTTCCCCTCACTCAATATTTTAAATTCAAATTTCCCTTGCTTCCTAACATCCCTCCCTACTTCCCAAAATTTTCTCAAGAATTTAGAAGCCCCTTATCCCCTGCATTTCACTTCATTTCGACAAATTCCTTGTTCCACACATCGGGCTAGGTTTTACTTCAATGATGTTTCTGAGCAAGAAAAGATGAATTTGGTAAAAATGAGAGAGTTTTTTTTCCACAATAGGCCAAGGAATAAAAACCTCCTTCACTTTTTACACAGGTCTCATGGTTTTAGAGAAATGTCAAAAATACAGTTGCCTCAGGAGAATTGATGCACCTCTAAAGTCACCTTGGGAAAATCAAGCTTTCTCCTATCTTGGTTGGCCAAATGACTTTCTTGATGCATAAAATGATAACTAAACACAAAGAGCTTTCGAATGAGCCATCAAGAGCTCAATTTGGAGTTGAGGAAGACCTTCAAAAGTTGACTGCAATAGTACTCTGCCTTGAGGCAACCTCATTTTGCACATTTTGACCAGTCTTGGGAGATTTGATTTTTGACAGGGAAAATGAACTCCAAATTGAAAAATTCCACTTGGGTTGGAAATTAGACTCAATAAGATTTCCAACTAGCTATCCAGTGCCCAATTTGGACACCGGGAAGGTCTCAAAAAGTCTCTTTCAAAAAGGCGTGGCACATACAGATGGCGCGGCGCATTGGGCAGCCCTCTGCAGTGTAAAAAATGAACTGGCGCGGCGCATTGGGCTAAAAAGCCTGAAATCCATTCAAATATTCCTCCAAAAGCTCCAAAATTTCAAATTCTTCATTCCACAACTAAGTTAACATCTCCATAATGCCAATATATGAGTTTCCATCAGTGTTTATGGTGTTTCAATAGGTGAAAAATAAAACCCTAGCTCATTGCACAATTTCATTGAAAATCTGCCTAGGGTTTTCAAAATTGCCATTTTTTTGTTGTCTTGTTCCCCTCTACCACTTTCACATCCCCTTCACTACATTTCATTAGTTTCATTTCCCATTCCCCCTCTCATTTCCACTCATCCTACTCCCCTATCCCCAAAACCCTAAAACCCTAGTTTTCTTCATTGCACTAATGGTTGTATACCCTATCCCCTTAATCCCACTCCCCTCATAAATTTTTACACTCTCTTCCATACACTCTACCCATTTCATTACTCCACCATATTTTCACACTGTTATCCACAAAACATACATGAGAACTGGCAAGCTGCCCAAAGGAGCAAAACCGAGATGACATCACTTGAGCAGGAGATTGAGGTTGATCATGAAACTTGGCTTGAAAGGGTAAATAAACATTGGAAAAGCTGTTGGAGAAGGCCAACAAGGAAAATAACATGTTGAGGTACATGGCCAATCATTATTGGGCGAGAAATCATGTTTGTAAAGCAAGAATCAAAATTTTGAAGGCCAGGTTGAAAAAGGCCTCAAAGCGTCGGAAAACGCATGATAGACTTCAGATTTTGGCCTAGGCTTCCTTGGCCCAGCATAGTACATGATTGAGGACACTCAGCCCAAATTTCAAGAAATTTGGGACACTTTTTGCAAATTTTGATTTTTTGGCCCAAAAACAGGTTTTTTAGCGCTATGCGCTGCGCCACTTGGCGTGCGCTTTTGATGGGGGACTCCTATTGGGGAAAAATTTACATTTTTGGATTTTTCATGGAAAATTATGCATGCCTACTTATGGACAAGAGATTTTTACAGGTTTTGGGCTTCTAGAAGGGTCAAAAACACCCTAAAAATGACATTTTTTCCCCTTTTTGGACACACAGGAAGCAGTGTTGGGAAAAATCATTTGTTAAGGGGAAAATGGAAGCCAAATTCAGAAATTCCACTTGTGTTGGAAAGTAGACAGGTATACCTTTCCAACAAGCCCACTTGGAGAAAATTTGGACATCGGGAAGGCCTTCCAAATCAGCTCCAAACTGGTGCGACGCATAGAGAAATCAGGCACGGCGCATTGGGGATTTTTGTTCATTTTGGACTCAGTAACTCTGTTTTTCGCTTAGTTTTTTACATTTTGACTTTCTTGCTTCCAAATGTTAAAATCATGATGTAATTGGATGTAGTTTGATGGATCTTGATATAATTTTGTTAAATTTTTACTCATGGAGGTAGATTCATCCATCAAAAGGTGAATTGCAACTGAATGAATTAGTTTCCTATCTTATAGAGGCAAGTTGTTCCATTGCCTATTTTCCAGTTCTCAGTTTAGATCTTGTTGAAAAAGCTCCTAAAATTGTGAGCTCGACCCCTAGAGGCTGGGTTTGAGTGAGTGTTGTCTATATCTTGTAGTTTTTCAGTCATTACCATGGTTGGACACTTGGGATTGCTTTGAGCATCATTGTACATTCATCTCTACAGTTTGGCAAAGGAATAGACCGGGGTTTGCAGCACTTTATGGGATTCTTGTGGTAATTTGCTTTGATAGTGTGTTTCTCTATATTAATGTAAGTCTACTGGTGTTTTATGTATATCATTTTCCCTCTTATTTCTTATTAAATTAAACAAACAAGGATAAAGGTAGAATTCATTAAATTTGCAGTGCTCTACCTAGGGTTTGTTTAATTTTCTATGTTTTCCGCTGTTTGGAGAGGATCCTTGAAGGTTTCTTCCCCTCTTCAACTCTTCACCTTTCTCAACTCTCCATTTCCTTCAAATTGAAAGTGTCAAATAAATTGCCTACCTTGCCCCATTCAGATCTCTGCAAAACTGGGCCTCATTCCCCAGACCCAAAATCTGTCTTTCCCTTTGATCCAACAAAACACCCTTGAAATCAAATAAAACTCTTTTGCATATATACCTAGCCCAAAATTAGCCTTCATTCAAGTGATATCAAGCCTCACTGATCATTTTTTTCTGAGAATGACAAGGAGAGAGCCCTCTCCCGATCTGGTAGGGCTAGCTACCAGGTTAAGCATGGTTTGATGTTACCCTAGATTCTGCCTTTCTCAGCCTGAGGTAGATTTAGGCCATAACATAGTGGCAACCATACTAAGGAACCTCAATATTTTTTGCTTGTTAGTGTTATTTGTTTTATAAACTACAGACAGAGCCTGAAGTTATGCCAGGTAGCCTTCAAACTGCACATTGCTTTGTAAGTGCATAAGTAGATAAACGCTGCTTCAGTCAATCTCTGGTCTAGTTTTATAAACGTAACACCTGACTTGTAAATTTCCCCAGTACATCTATCAAGTTAGATCTGATGGTTGATGGTGGACAACGATCAGACATAGGAAGGTTGAAATCATTCACCTGGCGACTCCAGTGTCGAAGAATCCCAAGTTTCATAATTTTTATGGCGACTCTACTCTTCAAGAATCAGTATCGTGAGGAATTTCTTGGTGAATTCATTGTTATCAAAATGGTTTCACTGGAACGAAGGTATGCTCCCATGAGCCGAGATCACATTCCAGGTTTTCCAAATAAAATTCCTAAGGTAGATTGGCAAAGGAATTTGCCTACGTTTAAAGATGATGATAAAAAGGATATTGCTTTACATCTAGTTAGATTTCACATACATATTCACAAGTTGAAGGTTGATTTTCCTGAAGATTGCTTGATGAAGATATTCATGGCCACTCTGGAAGCTGAAGCCTGATCTTGGTATGAAATTTTTCCGCCTACTTGTATTTACTGTTTAAAGGATTTTCATACCATGTTCTTTGAAAGGTATAAAGAATCTTATCCATCCTTAACTTTAGTTCAAAATTGTTGTATCCATGTTCATAGTTTTATTGAAAATCTTGAAAAATTTTATGAAGATGATGACTTCATGGACGATGAGATCATGGAGGCTCTATACGAAAATCCATTTCAGCAGCATAAAGAGAACTTAGAGGATACTCATCAAGATGCTTAGGAAACTTTGTAGCAGGATCAAGATCTTAACACAATGGAAAATGATGAAAGAGAAGGTTTTGTTTCAGATCTGTCCATAGAAGAAGACAGCATGCAGGAAATTCAAGTTTCAATTTCAGAATGTGATAAAGTCAAGTCAACTATTTCAGATCTAGATTCAGATCGTGATGATCAAGAATACCTTGTGCTGAATCCCATGAAGGAGAACTCTGCTGTTGAGATCATCTAGAATGAAGAAGACAGAGTTATTGATCCAAATGTTCTCATTTCATTAGAACAAAGCCTTCATGAGGAGGTAATCCAGTCAGTTCATGAAAAACAAGATGAGATCTTTGTTCAAGTAAGTGAAAAATCTTCTTTCAATAACTCAGTGATAAATGATAATTTGATTGCCATGTCATATGAAGATGATCAACAATGTTTTCAAATTTCAGAAGATCAGGGAATTAAGGACTGTCATTCAGGTTTTTCATGTTTTAAAATGTTATTTCATGAAGACAATCATTGTTTGAGAAAAATAAAACAAAAATTATTATCTCCTTTGTCTGAAGATGAGACAGATCAACTCCTAAAAGGTCATGTTACAGCCCAAGCTAAAGCAGATTTGCAGTGCCCACATGGTCAAGAAAGTGTTGGTGAAACTTCTTCCTCTTTTGAAAATGATGACGATCTTGTAATTAGCTTTATAGATCAGCAAACAGATAATATTTTCTTTCATGAAGATGATAAGGCTGTCATGTTTGATAATCTTGAAGATTTTTTTTTGTTTAAGAATGACCTAGACCATGAAGTTGAGGAATATGAGCTTGAGAGAGACAATATGCCAGAATTTCTCATGGTCAAGGAACTTACAGCTAACACTCAGATGGCAGAAGCTTATACCTCTCTGTGTCTTCCTATCACTCAGCAATCAATTGTTCTTTCAGATCAGAATGAAGCGAGTAGTTGTATTTTTGTTGTTGGATCTCAAGACCAAGTAGTGCTTCAGGATTTTCAAGATCCCTTCGAAATTCTTTTGCAAGCATCAGAAAAGATAAATGTTGCCTGGTTCGTTATCATAAGCCTTGTTTTCAGTGGTTATTGTGAGTTGCCTACATGTACATCACTCTACCTGCTCGAGAAAAGTGAGAGCAGAATTTTGGTATGTAGTCATCTGCTGGATTGGTTACATTGGAAGGCTCACTACACATGATTGTACATATTCCATTAGTAGGCAGTTGGTTGTCATCATAGTTTGAAACCCTCAAATCTCGATGGACTGTTGCCATTAAAAAGCTTTGTAAGTACTAATTTCAGTCAAGTAGGTCTTGAGTCATTTTTGTTTTAGTCAGTTTCGACATAGTTTCAAAGCAAGTGTGTGCTGTCATCATTCTTTCAGTTTGGGGCCCAGGGTGAAGGCTATAAAGCTTAAGGTTGATTTCAGTTTTGGTTTGGTTTGTTTGAGTCAGTATTTGAGTTAGATATCAGTCCTAAAATTGAGTCAAGAGTCTGGTTTTGGTTCGTCGAAGTTATTAATTCCATAGCCCAATGGACGAAGGCACTGCCTACTTTCCCAAAGATCTGTAGTTCTTGGCACCTCCAAGGAGCTACCATCCCCATTGGAGCTAATGTTAGTTTCAGTATTTGCATCCTTCCTCCAGTGATCAAACATGCTCTTACAAAATGATTTTAAGGTGTCAAGGTCAAATTTTGTCATTTCAATGAGTCTTCAAGTAAAATTTGGTCACTAGGTATTAGGTCTAGGGTTTGTTTTCACTCCTTTCAAAGTTGTCCAAATGTCGGTCCATGTCACCATTCATCTGATTGTACCATCATTCAGAGGGTTTTCATCATCATGTCAATTTCCACTGGGTCATTTTACACCTTGTTCATGCTTCAGTTGTGCCTAGGTAAGGTTTATTTCCCTCTCCTAGGGTTTTCGAGGTAATTTCTCTAGATGGTCAAAATCATCAGTTAAAATTGTATCTTGATGTTCATACACCTTCCCCTATCCTTAATGTACCTTATTAAACACTTCCCGTCACTGATATCCCTCAAATTCCTCATTTTCGCACAAACCCTAGTTTCTTGCTACAACTTGACAATTTTCTAGGCTAGGCCTATGTTTTGCCCTTTCGGACCCCTTCCCCTCACTCAATATTTTAAATTCCACTTTCCCCTACTTCCTAACATCCCTCCCTACTTCTCAAAATTTTCTCAAGAATTTAGAAGCCCCTTATCCCCTTCATTTCACTTCATTTCGACAAATTCCTTGTTCCACACATCGGGATAGGTTTTACTTAAATGATGTTTTTGAGCAAGAAAAGATGAATTTGGGAAAACGGAGAGAGTTTTTTTTCCAAAATAGGACAAGGAATAAAAGCCTCCTTCACTTTGTACACAGGTTTCATGGTTTTAGCGAAATTTCAAAAATACAGTTTCTTCGGGAGAATTGATGCACCTCTAAAGTGACCTTGGGAAAATCAATCTTTCTCCTATCTTGGTTGGCCCAATGACTTGCTTGATGAGTCAAATGATCACTAGACACAAATAGCTTTCCAATTATCTACCATGAGCTCAATTTTGAGTTGAGGAAGACCTTCAAAAGTTGACTACAACAGCACTCTGCCTTGAGGCAGCCTCATTTTTCACATTTTGACCAGTCTTTGGAGATTTGATTTTTGATAGGGCAAATGAACTCCAAATTGAAAAATTCTAGTTGGGTTGGAAATTAGACTCAATAATATTTCCAACGAGCTATCCTATGCCCAATTTTAACACCAGGAAGGTCTCCAAAAGTCTCCTACAAAACGGTGCGGCGCATAGAGATGGCGCGGAGCATTGGGCAACCCTCTACCGTGTAAAAAATGAATTGGCGCGGCGCATAGAGATGGCGCAGCGCATTGGGATAAAAATCTTGAAATCCATTCAAATATTCCTCCAAAAGCTCCAAAATTTCAAATTCTTCATTCCACAACTAAGTTAACATCTCCATATTGCCAATATATGAGTTTCCATCAGTGTTTATGGTGTTTCAATAGGTGAAAAATAAAACCCTAACTCCTTGCACAGTTTCATTGAAAATATGCCTAGGGTTTGAAAATTTTCCATTTTTTTGCTGTCTTTTTCCCCTCTACCACTTTCACATCCCCTTCACTACATTTCACTAGTTTCATTTCCCATTCCCCCTCTCATTTCCACTCATCCTACTCCCCTATCCCCAAAACCCTAAAACCCTAGTTTTCTTCATTTCACTAATGGTTGTATACCCTATCCCCTTAATCCCAATCCCCTCATAAATTTTTACACTCTCTTCCATACACTCTACCCATTTCATTCCTCCACCGTATTTTCACACTATTATCCACAAAACATACGTGAGAACCGACAAGCTGCCCAAAGGAGCAAAACCGAGATGACATCACTTCAGCAGGAGATTGAGGTTGATCGTGAAACTTGGCTTGAAAGGGTAAATAACATTGGAAAAGCTCTTGGAGAAGGCCAACAAGGAAAATAACATGTTGAGGTACATGGCCAATCATTATTTGGCGAGAAATAATGTTTGTAAAGCAAGAATCAAAATTTTGAAGGCCAGGTTGAAAAAGGACTCAAAGCGTCGGAAAAGGCATGAAAGACTTCAAATTTTGGCTGAGGCTTCCTTGTCCCAGCATAGTACATGATTGAAGACACTCAGCCCAAATTTCAAGAAATTTGGGACACTTTTTGCAAATCTTGATTTTTTGGCCCAAAAACAGGGTTTTCAACTCTATGCGCCGCGCCACTTGGCGCGCGCTTTTGATGGGGGACTCCTCTTGGGGAAAACTTTACATTTTTGGATTTTTCATGGAAAATTATGCATGCCTACTTATTTCCAAGATATTTTGACAGGTTTTGGGCTTCCAGAAGGGTCAAAAACTCCCTAAAAATGACCTTTCTGCCCCTTTTTGGACACACAAGAAGCAGTGTTGGGAAAACTCATTTTTGAAGGGGCAAATGGAAGCCAAATTCAGAAATTCCACCTTTGTTGGAAAGTAGACAGGTAGATATTTCCAAAAAGCCCACTTGGAGAAAATTTTGACACCGGTAAGGCTATCAAAATCAGCTCCAAACTGGCACGACGCATAGAGAAATCAGGCGCAGCGCATTGGGGATTTTTACTCATTTTGGACTCAGTAACTCTGTTTTTCGCTTAGTTTTTGACATTTTGAATTTCTTTCTTCCAAATTTTAAACTCATGATGTAATTGGATGTATTTTGATGGATATTGATGTAATTTTGTTAAATTTTTACTCATGGAGGTAGATTTATCCATCAAAAGGTGAATTGCAACTGAATGAATCAGTTTCCTATCTTATAGAGGCAAGCTGTTCCACTGCCTATTTTCCAGTTCTCAGTTTAGATCTTGTTGAAACAGCTCCTAAACTTGTGAGCTCGACCCCTAGAGGCTGGGGATGAGTTAGTGTTGTCTATATCTTGTAATTTTTCAGTCATTAGCATGGTTGGACACTTGGGATTGCTTTGAGCATCATTGTACATTCATCTCTGCAGTTTGGCAAAGGAATAGACCAGGTTTGCAGCACTTTATGGGATTCTTGTGGTATTTTGCTTTTATAGTGTGTTTCTATCTGTTAATGTAAGTCCACTGGTGTTTTATGTATATCATTTTCTCTCTTATTTCTTCTTAAATTAAACAAACAAGGATAAAGGTAGAATTCATTAAAATTTGCAGTGCTCTACCTAGGGTTTGTTTAATTTTATATGTTTTCAGCTGTTTGGAGAAAATCCTTGAAGGTTTCTTGCCCTCTTCAACTCTTCACCTTTCTCAACTCTCCATTTCCTTCAAATTGAAAGTGTCAAATCAATTTCCTACCTTGCCCCATTCAGATCTCTGCAAAACTGGGCCTCATTCCCCAGACCCAAAATCTTCCTTTCCCTTTGATCCAACAAAACACCCTTGAAATCAAATCAAACTCTTTTGCATATATACCTAGCCTAAAATCAGCCTTCATTCAAGTCATCTCAAGCCTCAATGATCATTTTTTGCTGAGATTGACAAGGAGAGAGCCCTCTCCCGATCTGGTAGGGCTAGCTACCAGGTTAAGCGTGGTTTGATGTTACCCTAGATTCTGCCTTTCTCAGCCTGAGGTAGATTTAGGCCATAACAGAACCAATTGAAGAATGTCGATAGATTGACTTTCACTTAAGCGTAATGGTCCCCTTGTAAGTTTCCCAACTACACAACCCTGACAAACACCTTCATGATTCATGTTGAACTTAGGCATATTTGTGACCATCTTCCTTACCCCAGGTAAGGCTTTGTAATGAAGGTGAGAAAATCTTCTTTGCCATAATTCATATTGAAGAGAATTATTGCAAGTCATAGCTCCCAAAGGACTTCCTCGAAACTGATAGAGAGATTCAACCCTAAACCAGGTGTAAATGTATTTTTAGGGTTTATTTTCCAAATACGTTCCTTTCCCTCAATGAATCCCACCTTGAAGCCTTTATATTCCACCGTAGAAATAGACACCATGTTCTTCTTCAAATCAGGTACATACAATACTTCTTGTAGATGAAGGGCTTGACCTTGATTTAAGTGAAGAGTGACGGTCCCTATCCCTTTCACAGGGTAGGTGGCATTGTCTCCAAGTATGATCTCCAAATTATTCTTCTTTTTAATCAAATTTGAGAGGGCCTCCTTGTACCCAGTGAAGTTCCTTGAGGCACCACTCTCAATCAACCAAAGATCCAAAGTGTTTGGAGGAGAGGCAGTAGTGACGACAAAAATAAGATAAAATTCCTTTTGTTTTTCTACAACATTAGTTTCCTCATACCTGGAGTTTCTCGTCCTTTTAGGAGGTCAGCCATTACCATGTCGAGCAGTGGGAGCATTCCTCTTTCCTTCATAAATTTGAACCTATATTTCCTTTGATTTCCATTGCCTTTGAAATTCTTGTGATTGTTTTTTTTGTTTTCTTCATCCCGTGGAGTATCCTTATTGTGAGGACACTCTCTAGCATAGTGGTCAAACCTGTTGCAATTGTAGCACCTTCCTTTTCTTCCCTCTTTGAATCCCTGCTTGAATCCTTGACGTTGTCTCTTTGGACCAGCATTGTTCTTCCTCTTTGCATGAGCAGAGAAAGTAGTAGATTCATTTCCATTTGAAGACTTGTCTCTCTCCATCATTCTCCTCTCTTCTTGAGTGCATCTAGCCAATAACTCATCGAAACTAGGATTCTTGTCATTATTAAGAATGGTGGTGTTAAATAGATCCCATGCTCTTGTGAGACCTCCAAAAGCAATGAGAGTGAGATCCCTGTCAGAAACAACTTCTCCAATAGATAGAAGATCATTCTTGATTTTTGTAATCCACATGAAGTAGGATTGAATAGACTCCCCTCTATGCATGTTGATGTCCTTCAACTTGTTCTTGAGAAAGATGATTTAATTTTCATTGTTTACTTTGAACATCCTAATGAAATTATTATACATCTCCTTAGATGTTCCCAAGTCAGAAATATAGGAAACCAAAAGCTTTTGAATGGAATCAATGAAGGAGGCTCCACCACTTTTCTTGTACTTTGTCTTTGCAGCAGCATGTGCATTTGAAGGAGGCTCCACCACTTTTCCCTACACATAGTCCATGGCGACATGCTCTTACAAAGTCAAATTCAAATTCATCTTCCATTCATGATAGTCATATTTTTCCTTGAGCTTATCCTCAGATTTGAAGTATGTTTTAGTCGTCATTGAAGCTAAACAAATATTCTTGTCCAATAGCTCTTTCTTAGTGATTTTTTTTCTCTCTCTCTTGCTTGGGCTATGTCTTCACTTGGGCTTTGGTACCATGTTAATTTTAGTTAACAATGGTATGTTCTATGCTTAGCACAATTCACTTCAATGTTCCTTTACTAGCCCAATGACAATTTCCAATCTAGTTTTCCAATAGCAATCACATTGATTGTAAAAGCAGACATAACATGAAACAAAATGCAGAAGACAAGACAAGACAAAAGGACACCAGATTTGGCGAATTCCAAGGAAAACCCCAAATGTGGGGAAAACCCTTTAATCGAATCTTCTTATTATTACATCAAATGTTTAGTAGACAGATAGAATACAAAATTCAAAGTAGACTTGCCACATTCAATGAAAAAATGTTGATATTTTCGGGTAGCATCGGATGTGCTCTAGCTCTGAAAATTTGTGGAGGGGCTGGAACACATGAGATATCCAAGACCTAGAAAGCGTTTGGAGAAATTCCATCTGGTGTAAAATTTATTCAAATAATTAATTTTTTAATGAGGACCCTAAGTCTAACTTAGGAAAATTTTAAAATTAAAGTGAATTAATTTACACATGTAATGAGAACATTCTAAGTGACATGGATCAAGATACTTCTAATCTTAGTCGATGATTATAGATTAGATCATGGTCGTTGATGTGTTAATGAGTAAACTATAAAGGAAGGGCTTGGAGTCTGTTTCAGAACACACACAAAATCTAAGAGATCGAATTCTTTTGACGAAGCAGTGCTCAGACGAATATCATATCTGAGGATTCATAGAAGCAATGAGGGGTAGATGCAGTGATTTTTCAGGAGGACCAAGAGTACAACGCAAAGCAAGGGCATCAGAGATGTAGTGGAGGCAGTGCAGCCATCAGAGGGTGTGACACAGTCCCTAGAGAGGCTGACGCATGCCCACGTAGGGCTCACGTAGGGGCAGCGTAATGTATCCAAGGAAAAGTATGAAATTCGCTGGAAGCTAGGGTTTCTAAGATGGCATGGTTGAAACCAGGTCTGGGAGAAGCTTATCAGCGTAGAGCTAGGCGGATGCAGTCCCTCAGCCAGGGCCACCAGCCTTATGCAGTGGCAGCATAGAGATTGTAAAGATCTAGTTAGGGTTTCACCAGTTGCTCATTTGGATCAACTGGGACTTGCGAGAGTGAGGTATATCTCACATTTTTCTCTGTTGGGTGAGCCGGTTTATGGCACCCAATATGTACTCAAAATATTTTTTATTAATAATAATAAACCCTCATACCGATTACACCAGTTTTCACACATTGGGTTTTTCCGGGGACATTTGTCTGAAAAAAATGTGTGTCCTTTGTCATATGTGCGTGATGTTCCGAAAATGATATGTATCTGTGTAGGCTGCTAGTTGCATTTACTTCGAAGTTCTTCTGAACATGTTCAGTTAAATAACTTGTGTATAATAAATCAAGTAGGAGAAGTAAATCAATATTTAGCAGTAGGATTTCTGTGATTAGAATTTTCACACAAAATAGCCATGTAAATTATGCAGTCAACTACAGTCAAACTTCAGCCCTAACCAAAATTCAAAGATGGTCAAAGCAATAATAAAATGTCCTCAAAATAGCTTGGCCTTCCCCAGTCAAACTTGGCTTGATCATAAGGTAAAATTCAACCTAAAATTGTGACAAATTCAACAGTCAAACTTGGTCAAACTATTGTCTAAAATCTATGGTTAACTTGCAATATGGTATGCGGTCAAAGTGCTTAGAAAACCTCGATTTCTATGCAAAAATTTGCGGCCTTCTCAGATAGAAATATCCGCAAAATATTGAATTCAAATGGTGCACAGAAGGTGATGGTCAACGTAGGTCAAACTACAGTCAACTCTGTAATTTCGGCCATGTAATCTAGCATCTAAAATTCGTCCTTCTTGATCCAAACGTGTGAGAGAAAGGAATTCCCAATGTAGTACGAACCAATGAAATAAGGAGAGAGAATTTGTGAGTGATGAAGATGCCAAATGATGTGAGAGGTCACTTGTATTTATATAATCTATTGTGGGTGAGTAGTCACGTCCATTGGGCTTCATGAGCCTACATGATGGTGTGGTCGATCTGAAAAATTTGTAGGAGTGGGCATAAATTCAAAATCACACTTATGCTTGTCCAAATGAGATGATATTTATATCAATATTGGTCATCTTGAAAATAGGAATCTAATGAAATAATCATCTCCATCAAAAGAGTTGTCTCAAGGTGGAATTTGGCCCTATTTTCCAATTTTAAAACTTAATTAATTATGAATAATTAACCATATTGCCTAAGATTAGACTTAGGAAATATTTAAAAAATAGGTTAATAAACTAATTAAGCCTTATCTAGGTGGAATTTCCAAAAACAATTTCTGGGTTATGGAGATCTCATGTATTCTAGCCTCTCCACCAAGTTTTGTGACTAGAACACTGTTAAATTTGGAAACTAGGGCCAAAATCCATGTTTCACTGCTCATATGATGGAGATGATATTTTTCTTGGATTCCTCTTTCGGAGAGGTGCAAAATTGATCTAAAGATCATCTTGTTTGGATGAGCAGAATTTGTATTTTGAATTTATTTTTCCACACATGTGAAATTTGTCAAGGTCTGCCAGAATTGTAATGTAGGCTCACAAGCCCCAAAATTTGTGTCACCCACCCATAATCATGGCTATAAAAAGGAGAGACATGATGCTCATTTCATCATTCATTCATCTCACACATCTCTTTCTCATCTTATTGGTTCATACAGCCTTTGAGGCTTCTCTCTCCTCCACACGTGTGAAACAGGAAGCTACAATTTTCAGACAGGTTTAGGGCTTTTCTGGAAAGTGTTGACCAGTGTTGACTCTGGGTCAAGACTCATCTCTTGACTACACTTTTGACATCATAATATAATTTGGAGAGGTCGTAGCTGGAGGCACAAAAACTGAGGTCAAACGTTGACTTTTACTACAGCTGGCCAAAGCTTTGACTGTTGTTTTGACAGTAGACTTTGACTTCTGGGTTGACCATATTTGTGGATTGTTTTGGGTTGTGTTTCACTTTGATGGAAGGCTGAGTTTGACCGACCTTGTTTGGAGGTTTAATTTTTGGTTTAACCGGCAAAGACTTTGTTGGCTAAGGCATCCTGTTGATTGTTGTAAAAGATATTTTCTCTCTCTCTATTGAATGAGAAAAATTACAAGAATATTTGTGTCTCTTATCTTGTCTTGTCTTCTATCGATTTATTTATGTTCTATCAATATTTACTATTAATCGTTATGTGATTGCAAATTTAATTGAGCTAATAAGAAAGATTGAAGTAAAGTGCTCTAAGCATAGAACATACCATGGTTAACTAAAATTAACATGGTAATAGAGCTAAGGTGAAGACAAATCCCAAGCAAGAGTGAGAATAGAAATCAACAAAGTTGAATAGACAAGGACCAGGGCCAATGACTTCCTCGTTTTTCAAATCTGATGACAAGCTTAATGATAAGTCTTATTATCATGCTTGGAAAATGTCCTTCAATCTGACATTGGAGGATCAAGATGTTATGGATGCCATGACATGAAACACAACTCTTCAATCCGAGCTATGGCACCGGAGGTTTACACACCTTCATTATAAAGCCCATCCCGAAGCAAGGAAGGTGGTCACAGGTATGCTCGATTACAAAGATGATCATGAAGGTGTATGTCAGGGTTGTGTCGAAGGAAAGCATACAAGGGGACCATTCCCCTCAAGTATCACGAAGACATATGATATTTAAAATTGATTCATTCTTATCTATATGGTATGCTTCTTGGGAGGATGCTTATATTATATCACTTTTATAGATGAATTTTCCCGAAAAACTTGGATATACTTTCTAAAGAAGAAGGATGAAGAATTCAAGTGGTTCCGCACCTTCAAGGCCTTGGTTTAAAATCAAACTGGAAAGAAGATCAAAATTTTTAGGACCAATAATGGAACCAAATATGATTCAAATTAATTCAATGATTATTGCAGGGAAGTTGGCATTAAGATGGAGACCACTATTGTGTATACTCTCGAACAAAATGGTGTTTTTGAAAGGAAGAATAGAACCATTTTTGAAGTTGCCCATGCCATGCATTATGACCAAGGTCTTCCGAAGTTCCTATGGAGAGAAGTTGTCAATACGGTTGTGTATCTTCAAAATAGATGTCTGCATTCTACATTGGACTCCAAAACTCTCGAAAAATTCTTCTCTGGTAAGAAGCCTGATGTCTCTCATTTTAAAGTTTTTGGAAGTCCTGTATATTTTCCTATGTTGAAAGAAAAGAAAGTAAGTCGGATGCTTCTGGAAAGAAGGGAATGTTTGTGGGCTATAGGGAAACCTCAAAGGCATATAGAATCTATCTTCCTGGTCAAAGAGAAGTGGAGATATTTCATGATGTCAACTTTGAAGAAGATGTTTCCCTCAGAAAGGTTAGAGATCTTCGTATCTCAAAGGAATACAAAGAAGAAGAAGAAGTTGGAAGGTAGGAAGAACTGAAGGATGAACTGATGCCCGAAATTGAAGGTCTGATGGATCTTATAGATCCACCTTCTTCAAATAAAATGAGACCCTCATGGCTTAGAGACACTCTCGAATATGTCGAGAGACATATTTCTCCAAGAGGAAAATTCCGTGAAAGCAAGAAGCTGAATAGGTTCTAAGGGTACCTAGCATCCATGAGAACTATTGTAAAATCTGAGCCTGGAACGTTTGAAGAAGCCTTAAAGCATCAAGTTTGGAAGGATGCTATGCACGAGGAATATGAGCCAATCATAAAGAGTAATGTCCGGGATGTGGTCCCTAGGTCGAAGGTCAAATCTATTTTCACCTCGAAATGGCTCTACAAGATCAAGCATGGATCCGATGTAAGTGTTGAAAATTTCAAGGCAAGATTTGTTGCCTAAGGCTTCTCGCAGAAAGAAGTAATAGATTATGATGAAATATCTGCACCTATTTCCCACTACACCACCATCCGATCGATCATTTCCCTTGCTGCATCACAAGGATGGAGTCTACATCAGATGGATGTGAAGACTAACTTCTTGCATGGCTTAATCACGAAAGAGGTCTATGTGGAACAACCTCTGCAGTTAGAAGTTCGAGATATATACACATATGTATGCAAGTTGAATAAATCCCTTTATGGGTTGAAGCAAGCCCCCGGGGCTTGGTATGAGAGGACCGATAGCTACTTGATGAATTTGGGCTTTAATCGAAGTGATGTTGATCCAAACCTTTATTTTAAGGTTGATAATGACAAGCCTCTCATTCTGGTTGTCTAGGTGGACAATCTCTTCCTGACAGATGTTGATCCTCTTATTCATCAATGTAAGAGGGAGCTAGCTTCTGAATTCGAAATGAAGGACCTAGGATTGATACACTATTTCCTAGGCTTGGAGGTCTAGAAAAAGGCAGGTGAGATTTTCCTTTCTCAAGGAAAATATGTTGTGAAGCTGCTAGAGAGATTTGGGATGGTGGACTCCAAGTACATGATTACTCTGATGGAACTCAACTTTAAGAAGTTGTGTGGAAGTGTTTATGTGCCCGAGTTAGGAAATCCCACCGAGTATCATCAACTCGTGGGGGGCTTGATGTTCTTAGTGGAATCACGTTCGAACATATGTTTTGCAGTGAACATGTTGAGTCAATATATGGTCGAGCCTCATCACATTCACTCAATTGGTGCCGAGAATCTCTTAAGATATTTTCAGGGCACAATTAACCATTGGTTGAGATACCATTAGGGGAATTTTGAGGTCTAAAATGGGCCTCCTAAGGAAATAATAAAATAATAGCTAAACCAATAAAATAATATTTATGAATTTTCAATTCACTTTTTGCACCACAATCCATGTAAATATAGTTAAATTCAATTCAAAATTTGTACCAAAATAAAATTAATAAAAAAATTGTATTGATGTGACTATAAATAAGAATGAGTTTTTCAAGCAAAAGTCATTATCATTGAACAACTAATGCAATTGTCCTTTATACTTAAATAGCTTAAAATAAAATATAAATATAAATTTATAAATTCTTAATGATATTATATGCTATTAATTAAAATTTATATTATTTAAATTGTATAATAAAATGTAATTAATATACTATATAAAAATAATATAATATAATATAATATAATAAATGTATAGGGATATGCATTGTTTCTTTCAAGAAATATGAAATGACAATAATATATTTTTATTCAAAAGGTGTGAAATGACATTTATTATGAGTACTTTACTTTGACTTTAAAAGTACTTAGAGCACTACCATGGTTAACCATGAGTTTTTATCCACCATTGAGAATGTGACAAGTAATTACCTTTAACTCAAGCAATGCCACCTCAACCATTAGGGATGATGTTATCCCCTAAAATGTGATTGGTTCTCATAAAGTGAATTTTGATTGTACATTTTCCTTAGGAGACCCATTTTAGACCTCAAAATTCCCCTAATGACTGTCGGGAGTATGAGGCCCCATGGATATACTGATGTCGATTGGGCAGGCAATGTGATGGATCGTAAAAGCACATATGGACGTTGCTTCACCCTAGGTTCTTCTTCGATCTCTTGGATGAGAAGGAAGAATAAATTGTTTGCTCTAAGCACCGCCGAGGCCGAATACATTACAACAAGTATGGCTTGTTGTGAAGTTGTTTGGTTAAGAAATCTCTTTAATAAGTCATTTGGGCATATGTTGGATACCACCATGATCCTTTGTGACAACCAAAGTGGGATTCGTCTTTCTAAGAATCATGTGTTCCATAACTGATCCAAGCATATTTATATTAGGTACCACTTTGTTTGGGACATGGTACAGCGAGGCGTCGTAAGGCTCCATCACATTGGGACTGATGAGCAGGTCACAGATATTCTCACGAAACCCCTCAAGAAGTTCAAATTCTTAACATTTCATGAGAACCTTGGTATCATGGACAGACCCTATTTTAAGGGTCCTACTTGAGTTGGACTATGAGCTCTAGGAGTTGCAGGGGGCTTGGGGAAAGCTACTTGGAGCTATAAGCAACCACAAGTCTAGGTTCGTCCTAACTTGTTGGTGTGATATTTCCCCACCAGTATGATATTGAGCTGGTTCATCCTCTCTTTTATCTATGCCCCACATGCATCCTACCCATGTAGTCTATGACTCATGGGAAGTACCTCTCATCTAGCCAATGAGTTTGTAAATGAGGATATATACCATAGCATTATCGACGGATGCATTGTGTATTGTCGTACTCTATATGTCTAGGATGGGATGTGTCCAAAAATTTGATCTGGGATCAAGTTTGGTTGAGGTGTTTACCTTTAAACTGACTTCGGGTCAGTGGAGAGTGGTAAGGTCTTTGTGACTCACTCTCGATCATATCTTATTATTATTTCTTCTATAGTAGAGTAGAGACAGCAGGATGACACAGGATTGCATGATGATATATGATAGTACATGATGGTACTGGATGACAGGATTGCACAGGTTGACAGATGGATGGTCAAGTGGAGTTCTCCCTACTTGAGAGGGTGTGTTAAATTTGGAAACTAGGGCCAAACTCGATGTTGCACGCTCATATGATGCAGATGATATTTTTGTTGGATTCCTCTTTCAAAGAGGTGCAAGATTGATGTAGAGATCATCTTGTTTGTATGAGCAGAAATTGTATTTTGAATTTATATTTCCCCATATGTGTAATTTGTCAAGGTCAGCTAGAATTGTAATGTAGGCTCACAAGCCCAAAAATCTGTGTCACACACCCACAGTCATGGATATAAAAAGGAGATACATGATGCTCATTTCATCATTCATTCATCTCACACATCTCTCTCTCATTTGATTGGTTTGTACAACCTTAGAGGCTTCTCTCTCCTCCACACGTGTGAAACAGGAAGCTGCAATTTTCGTACAGGGTTAGGGATTTTCTAGACAATGTTGACCAATGTTGACTTTGGTTCAACACTCATCTCTTGACTATGTTTTTGAGGTCAAAAATCCGATTTAGAGAGGCCGCAGCTAGAGGCAAAAAACTGAGGTCAAAAATTGATTTTGACTGTAGCTGACCACAGCGTTGACCTCAACTTTGACAATTGTTTTGACCATAGACTTTGGTCTCTGCATTGACTAGATTTGTGGATTATTTTGGGTTTTGTTTGACTTTGATGGGAGGTCAAGTTTGACCAAGTTTGACTGAGCTTGTTTGGAGGCTAAATTTTTGGTTTGACCAGCAAATACTTTGCTGGCTAGAGAATCCTGTTGACTGTTGTAAAATATATTTTCTCTCTCTTTGTTGAATAAGAATAATTACAAGAGTATTTGTGTCTCTTGTCTTGGCTTGTCTTCTATCGATTTATTTATGTTCTATCAGCATTTACTATCAATCGTTATGTGATTGCAAATTGAATTGGGCTAATAAGAAAGATTGAAGTAAACTACTCTAAGCATAGAACATACCATAGTTAACGAAAACTAACATTGTATCTAAGCTAAGGTGAAGAAAAATCTCAAGAAAGAGTGAGAATTGCAATCACCAAAGTTGAATAGATAAGGACCAGGGCCAATGACTTCCTCATTTTTCAAATCTGATGACAAGTTGCATGATAAGTCTAATTATCATTCTTGGAAAATGTCATTGAATCTCACATTGGAGGATCAACATGTTATGGATTATGTGCAGGGAAAGATAACCAAGCCTCCACCAAATGCATTGGCTGCCACTAAAATAGAGTACAAGAAAGGGGAAAACAAGGCGAAGAAGACCATCAGGGATTCTATTCATAAGAACTTGGTTGATTATATCTCTGAGACGAGCACATCTAAGGATATGTATGATAATTTGGTTAGCATGTTGATCCAGGTGGATATTGGTGGCCACCCTCCTATTCCACTTGGAACCCCACCATTGACTCTTTCAGTTTTTCAGTTTTGGCACAACTTACTATTTTTAGCAGGTTTTCGGGTCTTGAACTTCCGGAGCCGTTTTGAGGCCCTAAACGAAATTTTTTGGGCATCGTTTGTCCGAAAAATATGATTTAGTTCTAGAATTGATATCCACGACAACAGTTGTTGTCTTCGGATAGATATTTCTAACGATGTATCATACGCGTCAAACGGAGATCGTATGCTGAAGTTATGTCCCTGGGAAGTTGAAACACCATTTTACCCAAACGGGGCCCATAGTTTTGGCGCTTCATCTCCTAGGGTTAGGTTTTTGGACGTTTAGAGTTATCCACTATTTCTCAATAATAAATAGGCCCTCAAGCCTCATTGTAACACATTTCAGAGGTCTGTAGTCGCCACATATCTTCTCATAGATTCGCTACCAGCACCCTAGCTAGTTTATTTTCGTTCTGTATGTAAGCAAATTTCAGTTCTTTGATATTAATGAAATGAAGTGTTATTTCCACTGAATCTTTGTATTTATGGTTATATGTGTATTTTTTTGCGTTCCTGCTTAAATCCAGATCAATGGTATCAGAAGGGTATTTTTTTTCTCGATCCTTCTTTGCATGTCCCCAACAAGGTCAGGGTATAAGGAGTTAGGGCTCGATCTGGTGGAACCTTTGCAAGATCGGCCTTGCAAACCTCGACAGACGCCCATGGGGGATGAAAAGAAATATGAGGGAGGAGGATATCCTATCAAAATATTTCTCGAGGAGGCCCTCGAAAAACAAAGGAACGCGATGATGAATAACTTTGCCCAGATCCTTCAACGACTACCCACTGGCAGCACATCTGCATCCAACAGCCACTCTAGAGGCACGACTCCCTTTAAGGTACAAGTAAACTTTTACATTCCCATATTCGAGGGTCAAATAGATGCAGATGTCGTAGATAGATGGTTGAATCTATTAGAATGGTACTTCTCGGTTCATGACATTTCCGACCAGGAGAAGATTATTTTGGCACTCCTCAAAGCTACCCCCCATGTGAAGGACCGGTGGGAAACCTATTGTGAGAAAAAGGACGAGACAGAACCCTCTCTGTTCTCAACCGTACCCACTTGGGATTCTTTCTGAGATGCCATCAAGGAACAATACTATCCTGTGGGGAGCTATGAGGACAAGTACATACAATGGACCACGATGCAGCAACAAAGGGATCAAGATGTGTATGAGCTAACAAATTTGTTCCATACCCTGCGCACAAAGTTGGGTATCAAAGATTCAGAGAAAAATTTGGTGCTATAGTATTGTGGTTGTCTGCAGAGACACATTCAGGAGAAAATGGAGTTCCTCGACATCTCCTCACTTGGTATGACATACCGGTATGCTGCCAAGATTGAGCAGAAATTCAAACAGAAGAAGTGAGACTTTGGATCTGCGAATCAAAAGCAAGGGAAAGGTGCCCCCAAATTGCAGACCAAAGGAAAAATTCAAGGCATGGTAGCCCAATACAACCCGCCAAAGCCACAAGAAAAACAACAACGCGTAGCCAAAGAAGGACATGGGAAAGTGGTGTGAGTTCCATAAGAGCTCCACTCACAACACAAATGAGTGTCGGGCCAAGCAGTTGTTGTTGGCCGAGATGAGGGCTTCTGAATCAGATGCATGATCCGACTCTAAATCAGAACCTGACAAGGGGAATGACAAAGGAAAGAAAATTATTGATGCGGAGCCCAACGCCATTGTTGCCACTACGAAGATCTAGAAGGAGGAACTAGAAGATCCAGAGGAGGAAGAGAATCTCTTCCACTCCCAGATGTGGGTAAAGGGTTCCCCGCTACAATTCATTGTCAACAATGGGAGCCAAAAGAACCTCATTTCAGCAGATGTCGTGAAGCGGTTGGACTTGCCGACCACAGTGCACCCACAACCACACACCATCGGGTGGCTTCACCAAGGACGAGATCTCCGCGTCAGCCAGCAGTGTCACCTTCCCTATAGCATCAAGCCCTTCATGGATGACGTATTGTGTCACATTGCTCCTATTGATGTTTCTGATGTATTGTTAGGCCAACCATACTTGTGGAAGCGACATGTTGTCTATGAGTCCTGGCCTCGCACTGTTATTTTTACTTTGGGAAATACGTTGTATAGGATACCAGAGGTACCACCGCCTCCCACTATCTCTTTGGTTACAACAAAACAATGCAGTAAGCTCATTTTCCAAACCAGGAAATTTTTTTTCCTGATGATCCGCCCCCAGGGAAAGAAGAATATTGTGGCCACAACCTCCATACATGGCTCCTCTACACGACAAAAAAAAATGGACAATTTTGTGGAGGAGTACGGGGACATCTTCACCTCACCCACAGGGGTGCCTCTACACTGTCAAGTCAAACACCCCATTGACCTGACCCCAGGTGCGCCGCTACCCAATGGACCGATCTATAGGTGCTCTGTTATGGAGAATGATGAAATCAAGAGGTAGATTCGCGAGTTGTTGTAGAAAGGTCAGATCCGGCCAATTTCATCGCCCTGTGGGAGCCCGATCGTGTTGGTACAGAAGAAGGATGGCACTTGGAGACTCGGTATTGACTATAGGGCACTGAAAAATATCACTGTCCAGAATAGGTACCCAATCCCATGGATTGATGACTTTCTGGACCAACTCAAAGGGGAAAAATATTTCAGCAAGATCAACTTGAAGTCTGGGTATCACCAAGTACCAATCGAACCCTTTGATGTGTGGAAGACTACCTTCAAAGCCAAGGAGGGCCTTTTCAAATGGCTCGTCATGCCTTTCGGGTTGACGAATGCTCTCGCAACATTCATGAGGCTGATGGATGACATCTTGCGTCCATTCACCAACTCATTTGTATTGGTGTACTTGGATGACATTCTGATCTTCAGCCAGACTTGGGAAGAGCACCTCCACCACATCCGAGAAGTCCTCCAAACACTACGGCAACACAAGTTGTGTGCCAATTTGGAGAAGTGAACTTTTGGCATGACCCAGGTTCAATGTCTGGGATACATTATTGATGAAAGGGGGGTGCATGTGGATCCACCCAAGATCCAAGTCATTTAGGATTGGCCAGCCCCAACCACTCTAACAGAGCTTCGCAGCTTTCTGGGTCTTGCTAATTTCTACCGCAGGTTCGTGTTGGGATTCTCTCATATCACTTGGCCCTTGAGTCAAGTCACCAAGGGAGGAGCGAAAGAAAATTTATTTTAGTTGAAATCTCAACAGAAGGCGTTCGTAGAATTGAAACATCGCCTCTGTTCTGCCCTAGTGCTCATATTACCAGACTTGCAACAACCATTTGAGATCAAGACAGATGCCTTTGACTATGCTATTGGGGTAATTCTTACTCAACAGGGGCATCCAGTGGCATATCACAGTGAGACATTGTCTGACACAGTTCGCAAGTATCCCACTTATGACAAATAAATGTACTCCATTGTGCAGGCTTGTCGACAATGGAAGCATTACATTTTTGGGAAGGAAACAATCATCCTACAGACCACCGACCCTTGCAGTTCATACAGACAAAAGGGAAGTTGCAGAATGATCACCATCAGAAGTGGTCCACATATCTACAACAATTTCATTTAAACATCAAGTACAAGAAGGGTAGCACCAATAATGTTGTCGACTGCCTTAGACGACCACCGATCGTGGCCATAACCATAGTTCCCAACTCTTGTGGGCACGAGACTTCTGATTGGCCGCTTCTCTACAAGAGCAATCTAGAATTCAGCCACACATACAAGGCACTCTTGGGGGGTACGCAAGTTCCAAATTTTCACCTCCAATATGCACTATTATGTCACCTGGGACACATTTGTGTTCCTTCAAGTGAGCGTACCAAGATGATATGGGAAGCGCACTACAGTCGAGTCGCTGGGAATTTTGGGGTGGAGAAAATAGCGGCAGTACTGCAAACGTATTTCTATTGGCCAAACCTTCGACAGGATGTCAGGAAGTACATCAGATCCTGCACTGCTTGCGCCATTTCCAAACCGACCATCAAGAAGCAAGGGCTTTATACTCCACTACCTACCCCTAGTTGACCTTTGGAATCCATCTCCATGGATTACATGTCAGGCCTTCCTTCTACTAAGCATGGAAACGACTATGTTTTCGTGGTCGTCGATAGATTCTCAAAGATGGCCATTATGGTGGCCTGCAAGAAGAATATCATAGCAGAAGCCACTGCTAAACTCTTCTTTGAACGAGTGTGGGTTCACTTTGGGATCCCACAGTCTATCATATCAGATCGCGATAGAAGGTTCCTCGGCACATTTTTGGTCCAGCCTCTAGTTAATTTTTGACACCAAGCTCACCAAGTCCACAACTTTCCATCCCCAAACTAATGGCCAGACAGAGGTCATCAACAGGATGACTGTACACATTCTGCACATGTACAATTCAAAGCATCCATGCACATGGGATGAGAGCCTCCCCTATGTACAACATAGTTATAACCAGGCTCTCCACAGCTCAACCGGCCACAGCCCCTTTCAAGTGGGCTTGTGATTCCAGCCACTATGTCCCACTGACGTAGCCATGCCATTTGCGGCTACTCTGGTCGATTCGGCTCATGTCCAGTCTGAAGCTGACAAAGCGAAAAAATTCATTGAGCGCATTCAGCACATTCACCAATAGGTTCATGACATATTGGATAGAGACAATGCTAAGTACAAGCAACGACATGATCTAAATCGGGTGACACACAACTTCCAGGTAGGTGAAAAAGTGTGGCTACATTTGCAGAAGGAGCACCTCACTGGATCCCATCGCAAGCTTCGCCCGCTCCAATATGGGTTGTACAGCATCACTAAGGTTGTAGGGAACAATGACTTCAAGCTTAGTATTCCACCATTCCTTGGTCTGCACCCAGTATTCAATGTAGACCGCCTTCGTCCCTACTTCCCACCTCTACTGGACACCTCTGACATTGCAGAAGAACTCACAGCAAAAGAATTAAACCCAAACTGCATGGAATAGGCCACCACAGGTTGTATCATGGACATGCAAATCAATAACATTTTCCAATGGAAGATCCAACTGTATCGGGTTGTAAAAGTTGGCCAACTCCTACACCAAGGCAAGTGGTTCACCAGGGACCAAGTTCAGTAGAAGTTTCCTCATCTCATGGAGGAACTCAATGCAATGGGGACCATTGCTTCCTAAGGGGGGAGGAATGATCCAGGTGGATATTGGTGGCCACCCGCCTATTCCACTTGGGGCCCCACCATTTTCTCTTTCAATTTTTCAGTTTTGGCACAACTTACTATTTTTAGCAGTTTTTCGGGTCCTGACCTTCAGGAGCCGTTTTGAGGCCCTAAACGACATTTTTTGGGCATCGTTTGTCCAAAAAATATGATTCCATACTTAAATTGATATTTTTGACAACAGTTGTAGTCCTTGGATGGATATTTCTAACAATGTATCATACGTGTCAAACGGAGATCGTATGCCGAAGTTATGTCCCCAGGAAGTTGAAACACCAATTTACCCAAACGGGGCCCATAGTTTTGGCACTTCATCTCCTAGGGTTAGGTTTTTGAACGTTTAGAGTTCTCCACTATTTCTGAATAATAAATAGGCCCTCGAGCCTCATTGTAACACAGTTCATAGGTCTGTAGCTGCTACATCTCTTCTCAGAGATTCGCTACCAGCACCCTAGCTAGTTTATTTCCATTCTGTATGTAAGAAAATTTCAGTTCTTTGGTATTAATGAAATGAAGCGTTATTTTCACTGCATCTGTGTATTTATGGTTATATGTGTATTATGTTGCGTTCCTGTATAAATCCAGATCACATGTTTAGGGCTAGCAATGTTAATCAAATTCTCTTTTTGAAGAAAAAGTTTAAGAACATCAATATGGACAAGGGATATTCCATCCAATCCTACTTCATGAGGATCACCAGAATCAAGAATGATCTCTTAGCTATTGGAGAGTTTATAGCTTACCGAGAGCTCACTCTCATTTCTCTTGGAGGACTTCCTTAGCCATGGTATGTATTTAATACTATTGTTCTCAATAATAATATAATTCCTGATTTTAATGAATTGTTGATGAGATGCACTCAAGAGGAAACAAGGATGATGGAGAGAGGCCATCCCTCAAATTGGAATGGAAGTGACCCTACTACCTTCACCGCTCATGCAATGAAAAGGAATAATGTTGGTCCAAGAAATCAAAATAATGGAAGAGCGAGTCCCAATGGAAGGAAGGGAAGATGTTACAATTGTAACAAGTTTGGTCACTATGCAAGAGAGAGCCCCAATAAAAGGGACTCTCACCGAGATGATGACTACAACAACAACAACAACTTCAAGGGGAATTATCAAAGGAACAACAGTGACGGAAAAAAAGTCTGAAAGTCTCCCTGAGGAGAGTTTGGTCAACTGTAGCGTGGCTCTGTCAGCATTTCTGTTCTAAACCCCCGTTCTTTGTCCACGTGGTCTACTTTCTCTTTCTCGGAAATTTATTTATCAAATTCGTGGAATTTGATAAATAAACGTTATCCACAACCTTTGGCAATTAAATTATATAATTGAGCTTTATATCAATAACCAACGCCTTTTTGAATAAATGATTTTTTAAATAGATCTTTGGTTCCGGCCCCACATACGTAATTGACGGCCCAATCAAATGTTCATACCGTACCTAGTTATCTTCCGCGCATCTTTATCAACCGACTACCATCCGATGGCCCCTTCCCAAATCAACGGCTCTCCATGATATCGCTCAGCTCCAATGGTCGAACGATAGCGTGCGATGGCGCGCTATGACAGCGGTTTTTCGTGGGTCCACCTCACCACGTGTCGCATTCCCTATGGAATCGCTCACAAACATAAAATACCGCTTACTCACCCAAAAGCGGTGCGATATGGGCAACCCGGCTTGCAAATCCACTCGCGGTTTTGGTACAGTGCTTAGCCACGGTTGTAAGTCTAGTTTGCATTATTCTTTTATCCGCTCTGTTTACTAACTCAGGGTTTAATCCCGGTTTCGAAATTCAATTAACAATAAACGAATTCATCTCTTTATTAAACGGGATTTGCCATTATTAACAGACCTCGCCTACACACGGGATTTCTTCGCTCACTCGTACAATTCGAGAGAAAGAAACGGACAGAGAATTACAGAGGTTTCGTGGTGACTTGATTCACCAAAATTCTGCACACAATATCAGTTCAACAGTTATACACAAGACATTGTTCAATCACCTCACAATCAAATGAATTTCCTCACAATTAACGACTCAAGACAATTAGATAATCAACGGGAACTGAAAATCATTTAACTGGAAGCAATTGTTAATACACAGATTTTATTGCAGAAATCTCTCTCTTCCTCCCCCTCAATGCATCCGAGGAATACAACTTATATACATCAATATATGACTTTTCGGTTCCTCTGAGAGGACCGTTCTAGAAATCAAGGGTCTAATTACAACTTATTCAAATAACTGAACTGACAGATGGATCGAATCCAACTATTCGACTTCTACCAATCCTAACTAATCTAAATAAAAACAGTTAGCTGAGGTATTGACACCTAGCTGTTACAATTCAAGGATTTCGAACCCTCCTAGCCACAACATGTGGACAAACCTCCTACATTGCTGGCTAGTGTCTAATGCCCCTGCATCAGACTCCCGAGTTCAATATTCTTCATGGGCTCCTGTCCATGAGCTCTTCCACTGACCTGCCTATCTTCTGCAACATTCCTTCAGTCATCCAAGTGGCATCTTCCTCTGGCTTGTCCTTCCATTTGATTAAGTACTGAAAGTACTCTTGTCCTCTGGTTTTTTTGAACACTCTTTTGTCCAATATCTTCTCTGGTTGCAATGGTTGTGCTGGAGGTAGCTGCTCTTTCCACTCAATCCGTCCCTTGTCTGCTAATTTTTCTTCTGCACCATCATCTTCATACTTGTACAAATCTGCAACATTAAAAATGGGAGATATTCCAACATCAGGAGGTAATTCAATCTCATAAGCATTTGCAGAAAACTTTCTAAGTATCTTGCATGGCCCAATCTTTTTGAACTTCAATTTGTTATACTGCTTCCTTGGGAATCTCTCCTTTCTCAAGTGTGCCAAAACCAAATCTCCTACTTCAAAATGAACTTCTTTTCTGCTCAAGTCTGCTCTGCTTTTGTATTTGATGTTGTTGCCTTGTAGTTATTGTTTCACCTGTTCATGTATGGCCTGGATCTCTGAAGCAAATTCCTCACCATTTGCACTCCTTAGCTCTGCCTTTCTCAGATTTCTTAACTCTGATATTCCTCTGGGGTGCATTCCATAAACAATATGAAATGGACTCTGCCCTGTGCTCCTGTTTGGTGAGTCATTATATGCATATTCTGCCTGGGGCAAAATATGGTCCCATTGTTTGCGATGCTCTCCTGCAAGACTTCTCAAAAAATTTCCCAGACTCTTATTCACTACCTTAGTTTTTCCATCAGTCTGGGGATGATAAGCTGAGCTGAAACTCAGTTTGGTACCAAGTTTCTTCCACAATGTCCTCCACAAGTGACCCACAAATCTGGTGTCTCTGTCTGAAACAATACTCTTGGGCAACCCATGCAATCTAACAACTTCTTTGAAAAACAAGTTAGCAACATGGGTGGCATCACTAGTTTTATAGCATGGAATAAAATGTGCCATTTTGGAGAATCTTTCCACCACAACAAAGACTACATCATTCCCTCTCGGATTATTGGACAATCCTAGAACAAAATTCATACTCACCATGTCCCAAGGCCTATCTGGAATAGGCAAGGGAGTGTACAATCCTGCATTCTGGCTCCTTCATTTAGCATACTGACAAATTTTGCAATTCTTCACAAACTTGTCCACTTCTACTCTCATCTTGGTCCAGTAATAGAAGTGACTCAGCTGCTCATAAGTCTTATCAGTACCAAAGTGTCCAGCAAGTCCACCACTATGCTTCTCTTTGACCAAATTTTCTCTCATGGAACATTTTGGTACACACAGTTGGTTTCTTCTGAATAGTAAGTCCTCCTGCAGGAAATAATCTAGCCACTGGCTTCTATCTGTTAAAACAGGGTTACTACATGCCTCAAATGCTTCCTTAAAATCTGGATCTGTTTTATACAATTCCTTGAGAAAATCAAACCCTACAACTTCAAAATTTGTTTCTTGAACAAGCATGTGCCTCCTACTCAAAGCATCAGCTACTTTATTGGCTTGGCCACTTATATGTTTCAAAACAAAATTAAAACCTTGGAGATACTAAACCCATTTAGCATGCTTATGTTTCAACTTGGGCTACTGTACAATATACTGCAAAGCATGATTGTCAGACTATAATACAAATTCCCTGGACATCAAATAATGTCTCCACTTCTTCAGTGCCTGAACAATTGCATATAATTCCTTCTCATAAGAGGAATACTTTCTTCTGGTGTCATTTAGCTTTTCACTGTAATAGGCTACAGGCCTATCATCCTGACTCAACACAGCTCCAATGGCCTCTCCACTGGCATCACACTTTACTTGAAATGGTTTAGTAAAATCAGGCAGAATCAAAACAGGCTTCTTCGTTATATTTTTCTTCAAAACTTTAAAGTTTCTTTCTGCTTCAGCAGTCCACTTAATTTTTGTTTTCTCTTCTTTATTGTCTCAATTATGGGTGCATTGATCTTACTGAAGTTTCTTATAAACTTTCTGTAAAAACTAGCAAGTCCATGGAAACTTCTTACCTCAAAAACATTCCTGGGTGAAGGCCACTCCACAATTGCCTTAACCTTTTCCGGGTCCATCTTCAATCCTTCTGCAGAAACAACAAAAACCCAAATACACCAAATCTTCCTTCATGAATGAGCATTTCTTCAAATTTATCAGCATTTTCTCTTGGTGCAGCTTCTTCAAGACATGATTAAGATGCCTTAAATGTTCTTCTTTAGTTTTGCTGAAAACTAATATATCATCCAGATACACTATCACAAATTTACCAATGAAATCTTTCAATACTTCATTCATAAGTCTCATAAAAGTGCTAGGTACATTTGACAACCCAAAAGGAATTACCATCCATTCATACAGTCCTTCATTTGTTTTAAAGGCAGTTTTCCACTCATCACCATCTCTTATTCTAATCTGATGGTATCCACTTTTTAAATCTATCTTTGAGAAATATTTAGCACCACTCAAACAGTCCATAAAATCCTCAACTCTGGGCAAAGGGAATCTGTACCTGATTGTGATCTTATTGATTGCTCTGGAATCAGTACACATCCTCCAGCCTCCATCTTTCTTTGGGCTCAATACTGCTGGTACTGCACATGGACTCAAACTTTCTCTAATCAGCCCCTTGTCCACCAACTCCTGTACTTATCTCCTGATTTCTTCATTTTCCTTGGGAGTCATTCTGTAGGCTGCCTTATTTGGCAGATTTGAACCAGGGATAAAATCTATCTGATGACTGATCTTTCTCACAGGTGGCAGCTCATCAGGTAAATCATCCACAATAATGTCACAATAATCCTCTAACATCTCTTGGATTTCTACTGGCAAATCAGAAATCTTTGTAGAAGTAAGAACTACTTTAGGTTTCAAACTAAAGCAAAACTTACCTCTTCTTCTTCTATCTGCTACAGATATTCCTTCCCGCTCAGCAACAAGGTCTTTGGATCAATCACTCTGCTGGATGGCTCTCCTTCTTCCATGGGTATCAATGTATGATGTACCCCATCCTTGAGGAACTTGTAAGTGTTCTTCTTGCCATCATGCACTGCTGCTCTGTAAAACTGACAAGGTCTACCCAGCAGTATATGACACACATCCATGGGAATTACATCACATGGGACCTTATCTTTATATTTGCCCATTTGCAGCTCTATCTCACATTGTTCCTTTACAACCAGCTGGTGCCCTTTATGCAACCAGGACACCCTGTAGGGAGTTGGATGCTCCCTTGTCTTCAACTTCAACTTTTCTATTACCTCAGTGGAAACCAGATTGTCTGTGCCGCCACTATCAATGACTAGCTGGCAGCATTTCCCTTTGACTTTGCATATGCTCCTAAACAAAGTCTTCTTTTGTGCAAGCTCAGTGACCTCTTTGGCTTGCTTCAACAGGACCTTATTTACCACCAAGGACTCTCCCCTCTCTGGAAGAATTTCTTCTTCAATTTCTGCCTCTTCTCCAGCCTGGGCAACAACAACATTTCTTGGTCCAGCACCCACATTCTCTGGACACTCATAGTGCTTGTGTACCACTTGCTGACATCTATAACACCTCAACTCTCTACCTCTGCCTCTGTCTCTGCCTCCTCTTCCTTTTCCTCTGTAAGGACCCCTTTTGTTAGCCACCTATAATATTTTGTTATACCAAAAGGTGGCTAAGACTTTTTGAGCCTCCAAGGAATAAATTTTATCACTAAAAATTGTTGGCTCTTGAAGACTCCTTGAAGGCCTCATGCCTCTGACCGAAATCTTCATATATTATTTCCATTTCATACTCTGAAATTCTGCTATTTCATAGGAAGAGACTGCTGAAGAACCATCATTTTCGCCCTTCTCCCACTCAAAACTAACCTTCATATGCTTCCCTTTTTCCCCATAAAATCCCCTTTGTTTTCATGATTCATTTTCTCCCCTTCATGAAAATCACTCTTATTGAGGTTGAAGACTCATTCTTTAGCTTTACCAAAACCCCTCAAATAACCCATAGGACTTTATAATAAAGACTTTATGTTATAAAGCCCTACCCTTCTAACCACTTCCCCTTTTTCATACCCCGCCATACGTTATTATATAAACTTTATTATAAATTTCATATCATATAATATATGGCCCACCGCTTATCGCAAATCGCAATCTCGCATTATCGCATTTTCCATGGTTTTTCCAGTTGACCCATCACAAAAACTTGCGATGCGATCATTCCGCCTGATCGCAAATCGCGTAATCGCAATTTCGCATTTCGTTGTTTACGTCCATTTGATCCATCGCAGATATTTGCGATGCGATTCGATCGCATCGCAAATATTTGCAATGCGACCGCCCGATCGCAGTTTCTCTTCGTCGCATAATCCGCCCATCACATATTCCCTCCTCCATCGCAAATCGCAAATCGCATTTTTCGTGAAACCCCTGATCACTCATCGCAATTATTTGCGATGTGATTTTGCGATCCCTATTAACCTCCTCTGTATAAAGTCTCCACCGTTGGATGCAGCCATCCAACGGTCCCAATCTTTCACGCCTTCCGAAGCAGTTTTAACCTAAAAACGCAGGATTTCTTAATTACTTTTGTGTTTTGCAGGTGTTTTTGGTTTTCCAGTATATAATGAAGGAGAGCCGAGGGTTGGGAAAGACGTTTCCTGTGCCTTCGAGCTATCACAGAGAACCATTCACAGGGTTAAATTCAAATGATTTATCAACGTTTCATGAGCGTTGATAGCATAAAGAGCCCTGTGCGGCCCTGCACATCGACAAGACACTGTTTTATTCAAAATAACAGTTAAAGAGTATCAATTTTTGAAGATAAAGCACAGCAGATGAAGATTGAAGACAGTTTTACGGGGATTACGGCTAAGACGGTCATCAAAATCCTAATCCCCAACTCAAAACACATTTTAAAAAAAACCTAAAGTGTTTTATTAGACAGAAAGCCTCCACCGCCACATCTTGAGGCAAATTGATTCCTCAGCTACCACAGAGCCACCTGTTGCCTCAAACCTTTCAAAGCAGAGGCCAAAGTTATTGAAGAAAATCAGATTTTCGCCTCAGCGCAGCCAGGGAGTTACTTCTGCCAGGAAGTAAATGCATAAAAATCTGCAGAAGTTACTCCACACAGCGCACAAAGCCTCAAAGTCAAATAAAGATCCCACCGAGCTTTGATATTAATTGTAAAAATTAATACAGTAGTCCACCTGTACACTTCTCCCTTGAGCCCCTCAACAGGCCGAGAAGTCTTGAACCTGTATTAATTATCCTGAGAGATCTTTCCTCGGATCTTTTCTCCTCATTCTTCTATAAATACTTCTTTAGAAGATGAGAAATTGTTGGTCACTGCATATCTGTAGCATGTAAATAGTTTTCTGAAGCTGCTGTAAGCTCTGTTTGTAAGAGAAAATACCTAAGTTGAGCTGAGAAGCCTGAAACTATAAAGAACCATTGGACTTAAAGATTGTAACTGGTTTGGAACATCAATACAAGCTGATTTATGGGATCCTGATCTATGTTGACGGTGATGTTATTCTCCTTGTAACTTGTTGTTTTATTTCTGTTTTCATTTTGTTTCATTTTCCACTCTAAAGAACAGTTTAAACAGGTTTAGGACCTACTGTATATCAGTAACCTTCTCTGGCTGAGAAACCTTTATTTAAATGTTTTCTTTCAATCTATTTATTCAGGAATGATTTAATTCAGTTTAGACATAGGAATGCTGGTGTTCCCTCGTCTTATTGTCGTAGCTGAATATTATTTTTGAATGTTACTTTCTGCATATGTTGTGTGAGGATGAACTAGAAGGAAGATATGGTTAGCCCTGGTCCCAAACTTGTCTGCATAACTGTCTGATTGTTTCCCTTGGAATGTGTTAAAAGTTGGCTAGTTTAGAAGCACTTACCAGATCTTAGACCATTATGTGTTATCTTTGTGTTTCCCCTTGTTTTGTATGTTTTCTATTGAAAGTGTGTCAAAGGCTGGCTAGTTTAAAAGTAATTCCCAGATCCTATTCTGCTTTCATGTCCTTCTTAAGTGTTTGTCAAAGGCTGACTGGTTTAAAAGTACTTATCAGATCCTAGGCTGCTCTTTGTTCTGCATCTGTTTATTTCCCCTTCTTGATGTATCACTCCATTCCATAAATCAAACTTTAAAGAGATCCTTAGACACAGATGACTTGCCCCATGGACCACTCTTGCCTCTTGCTACTCCAATTAAAACCCTACTATGACTCCATAGCCCAATGGATTGAAGTTGTTTCTTGCCTATCTTCTTAGCTGAATCAATTTTCGCTTTCATTCATCTTCACCCTTCATTTAGACTTCCTTCACCTTCATTTATCTTTGTCCAACCAAAGCAAACAAAACCCTTGGACTTTATAACTAGCCTAATATCATTACCTCAAACTTCAAAGACAATATCCATCTTTGTACATATTGGAGAGATCCCTCTCCGAATTCAGGAGGGCTAGATCCTAGGATCCCAAAGTTGGTTGAAACGATGTTAACTCTGTGATCGTAATTTTTGCCAATCTTGCAATATCAGAGACCTAACACCTTCTTCCCCTTGCATCCTCCTCTGTAGATGCATTCTGAGGTGAGCTACAGTTAGCTCCATCTCTGGGTGTAGTAGGCTTTCCTCTACCACCATGACTTCCCTTTCCCCGGAAAGTACCTCTCTTCTTGGCAGACTGTTTCCTCAGGAGTTTCTCCTCTGCTTTCAAGGCCATCTGATAGGCCTCTTCCACTGTCTTAGGAGACAGAAGACCAATCTCATATTGGATCTCCAGCTTGAGACCATTCACATATCTGGCAGTCTTCTCTGGTGTGTCTTGGAATTGCCCAGCCCTTATGCTTACTCTGTAGAATTCCTCTGTGTATTCTTTTACTGTCAGCAACCTCTGTCTCAGGTTCTGCATTTTCTTATACAATGTCATTTGATAATCACTAGGCAAGAATTTAACTTTTAATTTGGCCATCATTCTGGTCCAGCTCTTGATAGGTTGCTTGCCAACTCTCCTCCTTTCTGCCAGCA
Organism: Pinus albicaulis; assembly: GCA_034641835.2. Lineage (NCBI taxonomy): Eukaryota > Viridiplantae > Streptophyta > Pinopsida > Pinales > Pinaceae > Pinus > Pinus albicaulis. Next base: position 591,822,662 of record CM076570.1, read on the forward strand.
CTCCATCCCACCAAAGTGCAGCGTGTCCTTTCAGATTTGTCACTGCAAACTTGACCTTTTTATCTTCACTTATTTCTTCATAATCGAAGCACTTATTCATTTCATTTATCTAGTCCACCAGTTCCTCTGGATTCATTCCCCCTGCATAACTCAACACTTCAATTCGGGGCTTAACTGCAGACCCCAGAACAGTTCTAAGGAGCCTCATGTTAGGAGGAATCTCAACATTTTCTTCCGCTTCCTCTGTTTCAGATTCGTTGATGTCTTCAGGATCTTTGGTCTGTCTTCGCTCCACAGCATCCACTCTGGCTTCGAACCTCTACAAAATCTCCAACACCTCTGCATTGGCAACAGGTCTCCTTCTTCCAGCACCTCTACCAATTCGGACTGCCATGTCAGCTCTCTGCAAAAATGACTTGAAAACAACAGCTCTGATACCACAAATGACGGCAAAGAAGTCTGAAAGTCTCCCTGAGGAGAGTTTGGTCAACTGTAGCGTGGCTCTGTCAGCATTTCTGTTCTAAACCCCCGTTATTTGTCCACGTGGTCTACTTCCTCTTTCTCGGAAATTTATTTATCAAATTCGTGGAATTTGATAAATAAACATTATCCACAACCTTTGGCAATTAAATTATATAATTAAGCTTTATATCAATAACCAACGCCTTTTTGAATAAATGATTTTTTAAATATACCTTTGGTTCCGGCCCCACATATGTAATCGACGGCCCAATCAAATGTTCGTACCGTACCTATTTATCTTCCGCGCATCTTTATCAACCGACTTCAGTCCGATGGTCCCTTCCCAAATCAACAACTCTCCGTGATATCGCTCGGCTCCCCTGGTCGAACGATAGCGTGCGAGTGCGCGCTATGACAACAGTTTTCTTTGGGTCCACCTCACCACGTGTCGCATTCCCTAAAGAATTGCTCGCAAACAGAAAATACCGCTTACTCACCCAAAAGCGGTGCGATATGGGCAACCCGGCTTGCAAATCCACTCGCGGTTTTGGTACAATGCTTAGCCACGGTTGTAAGTCTAGTGGTTTGCGCTATTCTTTTATCCACTCTGTTTACTAACTCAGGGTTTAATCCCAGTTCCGGACTTAAATTAACAATAAATGAATTCATCTCTTTATTAAACGGGATTCGCCATTATTAATAGACCTCACCTACATACGGGATTTCTTCACTCACTCGGAAAATTCGAGAGAAAGAAACGGACAGAGAATTACAGAGGTTTTGTGGTGACTTGATTCACCAAAATTCTGCACACAATATCATTTCAACAGTTATACACAAGACATTGTTCAATCACCTCACAATCAAACGAATTTCCTCACAATTAACGACTCAAGACAGTTAGATATTCAACGGGAACTGAAATTCATTTAACTGGAAGAAATTGTTAATACACAAATTTTATTGCAGAAATCTCTCTCTTCCTCCCCCTCAATGCATCCGAGGAATAAAACTTATATACATCAATATATGACTTTTCGGTTCCTCTGAGAGGACCGTTCTAGAAATCAAGGGTCTAATTACAACTTATTCAAATAACTGAACTGACAGATGGATCGAATCAAACTATTCGACTTCTACCAATCCTAACTAATCTAAATAAAAACAGTCAGTTGAGGTATTGACACCTAGCTGTTACAATTCAAGGATTTCGAACCCTCCTAGCCACAACATGTGAGAAACCTCCTACATTGCTGGCTAGTGTCTAATGCCCCTGCATCAAACAGGTTCAAAGGAAAGATGAAGGCTCCCTCTGATTGAAATGGAAATGGAATTTTTAAACCTTTCAATAGGTCGACGAGCTATGGGAATGATGAATCTAATTTTGTTGATAATAAGAGAAATGAATATATTCTTATATATGCCCTCTCTGCTACATCTCCTCCCGACACCCTGGATAACTGGTTGATTGATAGTGGTGCCCCAAGGCACTTCATTGGATATAAAGAGGCCCTCTCTGATTTGATTGAAAAATATACTAATTTGGAGATTATCCTTGGAGACAATGCCAAATATCCCGTGAAAGGGACATGGACTGTGACCCTTCCTTTAAATCAAGGTCAAGTCCTTTGTTTTCAAGATGTGTTGTATGTACCTGACTTGAAGAAGAATCTAGTGTCTATTTCGGCAATGGAAGAAAAAGGATTCATGGTGGCATTCATCGAAAGAAAGGTACGCATTTGGAAGAGGAACTTCAAAGAAGTGTTCACTCTTGATTTCAGGGTTGATACACTCTATCATGTTGGAGGGAGTTAGTTGGGGGCCATGACATGCAACACAAATCTTCAATCTAAGCTATGGCACCAGAGGTTTTCACACCTTCATTATAAATCCCTTTCTGAAGCAGGGAAGGTGGTCATAGGTATGCACGATTTCAAAGATAATCATGAAGGTGTATTTCAGGGTTGTGGCGAAGGAAAGCATACAAGGGTACCATTCCCCTCAAGTGTCACGAAGACATCTGATATTTTACAATTGATTCATTATGATCTAACTAGTGTGTTTTCTGCAACATCCTTGGGAGGATGCTTATCTTATATCACTTTTATAGATCACTTCTCTCACAAAACTTGGATATACTTTCTGAAGAAGAAGGATGAAGCATTCAATTGGTTTCGCACTTTCAAGGCCTTGGTTGAAAATCAAACTGGGAAGAAGATCAAAATTTTAAGGATTGATAATGGAACCGAATATGATTCAAATGAATTAAATGATTATTGCAAGGAAGTTGGCATTAAGAGGGAGACCACTACTATGTATACTCCCGAACAAAACAGTGTTTTTGAAAGGAAGAATAGAATCATTTTGTAAGTTTCTCGTGCCATGATTTATGACCAAGGTCTTCCGAAGTTCCTATGGGGAGAAGTTGCCAACACCGTTATGTATGTTCAAAATAGATGCCCACACTTCGCATTGGACTCCAAAATTCTCGAAGAAGTCTTCTCTGGTAAGAAGCCTGTTGTCTCTCATTTTAGAGCTTTTGGAAGTCTCGTATGTTTTCATGTGCCGAAATAAAAGAGAAGCAAGTTGGGTGCTTCTAGAAAGAAGGGAATCTTTGTGGGATATAGGAAAACCTCGAAGGCATATAGAATCTATGTGTTTGGTCAAAGAGAAGTGGAGATATGTCATGAAATCACCTTCGACGAAGATGTTGCCCTCAGGAAGGTTACATATCTTCCTACCTCAAAGGAAGACAAAGAAGAAGAAGAAGCTAGAAGGCAAGAAGAACCGAAGGATGAACCGATGCCTGAAGTTGAAGGTCCAATGGATTCTATAGTTCCACCTTTGTCAAATAAAAGGAGACCCTCATGGCTTAGAGACACTCTCGAAGATGTCGAGTGTAGAAATTTGCTGAATAATAATTAATTATCCACCGAGACTATCCTGATCACATACAATTCGAATTTATATGCAACACATAATCTCTTCCACTCAACTCAGATCATCAAACATGCGGAAATAAAATCAAGCGATAACACATCAAATCATCATACACATTAACACAGTATGTATGGGGAAAGCTTATAGCTGAAAACCCTGCAGTTATTGTGTATATTATAATGGATAAATCATGTAACAAACTCAGTACAATACTCCTCACAAGTACTCAGTACTTTCTCATAAAGTTACACACAATCTAGCTCAGTTTTGAACAAGTTACTGGTTCAAAACTCACCGCTAATTGCCTTGCCTCTATTGCGCAATCTAGGCCTGTCTATATAGAAATCCAAGGTTCGAATCTCCTTGGCTTGATCGCGCAATTGTCATGGACAAATCCTCCAAGTGTGGTGCAACTTATGCACAACCGATGTCGCCACCGATAGCTAACTCCACCCTTTCATCTACCTCTTTCACTGTTCCCCCATCGAATCGATTATGGCATCAGAGTGGAATCGATGTGTTCTGAGTTGAATAATGAGTTACTAATTAATGAACAAATAATATTTAATTCACTCCACTCATAACTAATTGATTAGCTAGTTAAACTAATCTCAACCAGTTCAACTAAATTAAAACGAACACAACTCCACTAGCTGTCTCATTAACTCCACCAAACTTCTGCCACTGAAGTCCTAACTGAAGTCAACCATGCATGATGCCATCAAACCCTTGGGAATAGCGTAATTCCTCTGTCAGATGCATGAGCCACTTCTGTAGCTCGAATTGAAGTGCTCCAAGAGAGTAAACTGTTGTTTAGAGTCCAAATATTATTAAGGGTAAATAATATTTGACTTCCCTATTTTTAGGAGAGGCAGTCTAAAAATAGCCTTTGACCTCTTCGACCTAAAAAATAGAGTCCCGTCTATTTTTACCAACATGACCAATGCTCCAAGAATCTCACTTTGTAATCTGAGACCTTATCTACATCGCCTCTAAAAATGAACTGGTCTAAAAATAGATTTTCAACATGAAATTTCCTGTAGTTGTAGTGACAGCTTGTTACATAAACTCATCATCTTTTATTGCATTCTCCGCCTTAGCTGTAACGGATCAGCCTTCTTCAGTCCCCTATCCTGCCTGTGGGTCGAACTTGCTCACGGTGAGCGCCTTCGTCGGGGATGATGGCATCTTGATCCTCTGTAGGAACATATGAAAGCATGTATTCTCCGGCAGACAAATCTCTGATATATTAATCTCTGATGCACAGAAGCTGCTTTGTCCGCCTCATCATCCTCATACTGTGGACCATATCCCGTTATTATAATTATATGACCATGTATGCTGAAAGGCAGTAGGCACGCGCAACTTTACCGAAAGCTGATTTAACTGTAGCATATCCTTGGGAGTCGTGTGACCGAATGCATAAGGGCCACCAGCGCTGGGTGGGCTTGATGGCATCCACTACCTCCGCTGAAGTAGCATCCTCCTTCCTCCAACCACCCGGAAGAGGAGTGTCAACAGGCTTGCAGCCTTGCATGTTGAACCTCTCCAGAATCTCCCGGGCATACTTGCCCTGAGAAACAAACAGTCCTCCGCTGCGCTGCCAAATCTCCAATCCCAGGAAATAATGAAGGATGCCCAATTCCTTCATCTCGAACTCTCGTGCAAGATCCTCCTTGCATGAAAGTATCAACTGCTCATCGCCAGTCAAAATCAGATCATCTACATACAATACGATGATCAACAGCTTCCCCTCCACCACAATCTGGTACAGGTTAGGATCCGCCTCACTCTTAGAGAATCCAAGCCCGGTGAAGTAGCTGTCTATCCGAGTGTACCAAACACGAGGTGCTTGCTTCAGCCCGTACAGTGCTCTCTTGAGTCGGCACACATGCGACTCACTGCTGAAGATCTCGAAACCTTCAGGCTGCTCTATGTACACCTCCTCCTCAATAACTCCATTGAGGAGCGCAGTCTTCACATCCATCTGATGAATGTGCCATCCCATCTGCGCTGAGAGAGCAAGGATCGTCCGTATGGAAGAACCACCATGACGGGTACAAAATCCTCTGGTCATCCCTGGTGGTAAATCAGGCGACAAATCCTGCCTTCCACTCCAGTGGTGCTGCTTCCTTTGCAGAATCCGTGAACACACTGATTTCCCAACCGGTCTTGGGACAATCTCCCATGCACTGTTCCTGACAATCGAATCATATTCCTCGATCATGGCATCAACCCATGCGGGTTCCTCCACAGCTTCCTCAAAAGAGGATGGCTCCGTCACAACACATTGACTCACAAGAGCCATGTATCCAGTGTACCGATCCGGTGACTGTCTCTGTCTGCGCTGTGCTGTAGGTGGTCCTACAACCTTCTCTGCATCCCAAGCCAGTCACTCAGCTTCTGTAGTGCGCATGCGCCCTCTGATGGTTGGCGCTGCCTGGGTGGTTTCTTCCACCTCCTGAACCTCCTCTTGTGGCTGATCCACATCCGGAGGCTCCTCCTTAGGAACTAACAGCTCCTCATCTGCATGCAAGTGTAGCTCCCTCTCAAGCGAACACTGCATGGCTTTCTCCTCCTGGAATTTTATATCCCGTCGCACAACAGTCTTGCGACTGTCTGGCACATACACCCGATAGTTGTGAGGTGTGTCAGTGTACCCCACAAATATTCCAACTTCAGCAGTTGGATCCAGCTTCCTTCTCGCATCCTTCGTCACATGCATGTAGACAGGAGATCCGAAAATCCGCAAATGGGAAATATCGGGCCTCTTGCCAGAATAAGCCTCCTCTGGTGTACTCATGCCAAGAACCTTGTGAGGACAACGGTTCTGCACATACACTGCTGTATTGCATGCCTCAGCCCACAAGTGAAGGGGTAGGCCCTGATCATGCAACATCGCCCGTGCGGCACCCACGATCGTTCTGTTCTTCCGCTCAGCCACCCCGTTCTGCTGTGGGTTATGGGGTGCGATGAGCTCTCTCCGAATCCCTTCTGCGCTGCAGAACTCCTTGAATTCAGCCGAGATGAATTCACCACCGATATCACTCCTTAGAGCAATCACCTTCTTCCCCGACTCCTTCTCGACCAGTGCTTTAAACTCACAGAACTTCGCGAATGTATCGCTCTTCTTCTGCATGAAGAAGATCCAGCACTTTCGAGAGAAATCATCGACAAAGATCACATAATACTTGTGCTTTGCTGTCGAAGCAACTGAGAAAGGACCACACACGTCTGTGTGAACTCTCTCAAGGATCGTCGTGGCGCGACTATCCTTCTCGTGAAAGGTGGCTTTCACATACTTCCCTAAAGTACACCCCTTGCAGTGATCTGACTGCGCAAGAGTGCCCTTAGGAAGTCCAGTAGAAATCTGCTGCAGAATCTTCAAAGCTCCATGGTGAAGATGGCCCAATCTCCTGTGCCATAGTTCGCCCTCATCATCCCGGCTCACCACTTCTCCCGCTTTGCATGCCATAGCTACGCAGTCATCTACCTGCAACTGATAAAGGTTCTGAGTTCGAACCCCTATCTTCCGGGTCTCTCTAGTAGTCTTACTGCGCAGGAAGGCTTTTCCTTCGCTGAAGACCACATCATACCCCTTATCCTCCAACATCACCACAGAAATCAGGTTCTTCTTCAATCCAGGTACATGCATGACATCCTTCAAGACAAAGGGTTTACCAGACTCCCTCTGAAAGGATATGGTACCGATACCAGTCGCAATGTATCTACCATCATCGCCCATCTCGATGTGCACACCCAAATCTTTGTCCTCCAGATCTGAGAACAACTCCCGATCTCCCGTCATATGAAATGACGCACCGCTGTCCAAGAACCATACCGATCCCAGCACACTTGAAACCAAGCATGCAATTAGTGAAAAGTCAAGCTCGAACTATGAAGCCAAAGCTTCTCCATCTGCAGATCTTCCCGCTTGCTTGTTCTTCTTCTTCTTTGGACAATTGGTAGCATAATGTCCGTGATCATGGCAGTGAAAACACTTCACTTTCGCCATATCCTGCTTCTTACCCTTTGCACCAGAATGAGAGGTTTTCTTACCCTTCCCCTTCTTTGCTTTGGCAACCAAAGCGCAGTTTTCTTCATCAGCTCCCTTTGATGAAGATCCATCTCGATTAGTCCTCCTTATCTCCTCCTGCATGAGATCCGCCCAAAGGCGCTCCCATCCCGGCAGCTTCTCCCGACCATTGACACTATCTTGATATTAGTGCCAAGCCTTCGGAAGACCAAGGAGAGCCAGGTCGACCATGTCCTCGTCTTCGACAGTCACCCCCACACTTCCCAGCTCATCTCTGCATTGAGTGAACTTCGTGAGGTATTTGGCGATACTGTAGCCCTTCTCCATCTTGATGTTCCTGAGCTTATCTTTGAGCGCCAGCTTCCTTTGGTCACTCTTACTCTGGAATAGATCCATCAAAGCTTTCCACATTAGAAATGGAGAAGCCTTTCCATGCAGGTTGGATACAATATGATCCTTGACACCCTCCAACAGGATCCTTCGACATTTCGCCATCTTCTTTTGCCATACTTCGACTTCAGCAGGATCAGTGGGCTTTTGGACATCCGTATCTACGAACTCCTTCAGACCATTATCTTCTAATACTGCTTCCATGTGATCCTTCCATGCAACATAATTCGAACTGCCTTCAAGAGCATATTCGAGTCGCAAACTGTTGAAAGACATTTTCAACACTGGCACCAAGAAAACAAAACTGCTGCAAAACTTTGAATTCCACCTCAAAGCTCAACCGCTCTAGATCGTGAGAAAAAATTATTTCTAGCACAGAGATTGACTGCAAGGGGCATTTACCAGACCTTTCACTTTCCGAAGAAAGATGAATCCGGAGGCTACCTGGCCCGCATGCAGACTCTGTCTACCGAAATAAGTTTTTAATCACTGTGATGATCAATCTGAACTTCAATAGCTCTGATACCATGTAGAAATTTGCTGAATAATGATTAATTATTCACCGAGACTATCCTGATCACGTACAATTCGAATTTATATGCAACACATAATCTCTTCCACTCAACTCAGATCATCAAACATACGGATAAAATCAAGCGATAACACATCAAATCATCATACACATTAACAAAATATGTATGGGGAAAGCTTATAGCTGAAAACTCCGCAGCTATTGTGTATATTATAATGGAGAAATAAAGTAACAAACTCAGTACAATACTCCTCACAAGTACTCAGTACTTTCTCATACAGTTACCCACAATCTAGCTCAGTTTTGAACAGGTTACTGGTTCAAAACTCACCGCCAATTGTCTTGCCTCTATTGCGCAATCCAGGCCTGTCTATATAGAGATCCAAGGTTCGAATCTCCTTGGCTTGACAGCGCAATCATCATGGGCAATTCCTCCAAGTGTGGTGCAAATCTCATGCACAACTGATGTCGCCATTGATAGCTAACTCCACCCTTTCATCTACCTCTTTAGCTGGTCTCCACTGAACTGATCATGCACTGTAGTGAACTGATGTGTTCTTGAGTTGAATAATGAGTTACTAATTAATGAATTAAATAATATTTAATTCACTCCACTCATAACTAATTGATTAGCTAATTAAACTAATCTCAACTAGTTCAACTAAAATAAACATAACACAACTCCACTATCTGTCTCATTAACTCCACCAAACTTCTGCAACTGAAGTCCAACTGAAGTCAACCATGCATGATGCCATCAAACCCTTGGGAACCACGTGATTCCTCTTTCAGATGCATGAGCCACTTCTGTAGCTCGAACTGAAGTGCTCCAAGAGAGTAAACTGAAGTTTATAGTCTAAATATTATTAAGGGTAAATAATATTTGACTTCCCTGTTTTAAGGAGAGGCAGTCTAAAAATAGACTTCGACCTCTTTGACCTCAAAAATAGAGTCTCATATATTTTTACCAACATGAAACATACTTCAAGAATCTCAAACTGGAATCCCCGAACCATGCTCCATATGTCTAAAAATAGACATAGTCTAAAAATAGATTTTGCGCCAGAATTTTCCTGCGGGCCCACTTAGTGAAGGCGACTTCATTTCACTAAGCTCCATCATCTTGCTGCATTCTCAACATCGAGAGACATATTTCTCCAAGAGGAACATTCTGTGAAAGAAAGAATCGAATAGATACCAAGGGAACCTAGCATCCATGAGCACTATTGTACAATCTGAGCCTAGAATATTTCAAGAAGCCTTGAAGCATCAAGTTTGGAAGGATGATATGCATGAGGAATGAGTCAATCATGGAGAATCATGATGTTTGGGATGTGGTCCCTAGATCAAAGTTCAAAAGATGTTGTCACCTTGAAATGGATCTACAAGATCAAGCATGGAGTCGATGGAAGTGTTGAAAAGTTCAAGGCAAGATTTGTTGCCCGAGGCTTCTCACAGAAAGAAGGAATAGATTATGATGAAATATTTTCACCTGTTTCCTGCTACACCACTATTCAATCGATCATTACCCTTGTTGCATCGCAAGGATGGAGTCTACATAAGATGGATGTGAATACTTCCTTCTTACATGGCTTAATCAAGGAAGAGGTCTATGTGGAACAACCTCTGGGGTGTTCGAGATAGAGACACACATGTATGCAGATTGAATAAATCCCTTTATGGGTCAAAGTAAGCCCCCAGGGCTTGGTATGAGAGGATCGATAGCTACTTGATGAAGATGGCCTTTACTCGAAGTGGTGCTGATCCAAACCTTTATTTTAAGGTTAATAATGACAAGCCTCTCATTTTGGTTCTATATGTGGACGATATCTTCCTGACAGGTGTTGACCCTCTTAATCATCAATGTAAGAGGGAGCTAGCTTATGAATTCAAAATGAAGGACCTAGCACTGATGCACTATTTCCTCAGCTTAGAGTTTTGGCAAAATCCAAGTGAGATTTTCCTTTCTCAAGGAAAAATTTTCTTGTGAACTTGCTGGAGAGATTTGGGATGGTGGACTGCAAGTCCATGACTACTCCGATGGAACTCAACTTTAAGAAGTTGTGTGGAAATATTGTTGGGCCCGAGTTGGTAAATCCCACCGATTATCGTCAACTTGTGGGGGCCTTGATTTTATTAGTGAACTCACGTCCAGACATATGTTTTGCAGTGAACACGTTGAGTCAATATATGGTTGAGCCTCATCATATTCACTGGATTGGTACCAAGAATCTCTTGAGATATCTCAGGGCACAATCAACCATGATCTGAGATACACTGTCGGGAGTATGAGGCTCCATGGATATACTGATGTCGATTGGGCAGGTAGTGTGGTGGATCGTAAAAGCACATATGGATGTTGCTTCACCCTAAGTTCTTCTTCGATCTCTTGGATGAGCAAGAAGCAGAAATCGTTTGCTCTAAGCACCGCCGAGGCCGAATACATTGCAACAAGTATGGCCTGTTGTGAATTTGTTTGGTTGAGAAAGCTCTTTAATGAGCTATTTTGGCATGTGCTAGATACCACCGTGATCCTTTGTGACAACCAAAGTGGGATTCATCTTTCTGAGAATCTTGTGTTCCACGACCGATCCAAGCATATTGATATTAGGTACCACATTGTCCAAGACACGGTACAGCAAGGCACCGTAAGGCCGCATCACATTGGGACTGATGAGCAAGTCACAGATATTCTCACGAAGCCCCTGGGGAAGGTCAAATTCTTAACCTTCCGTGAGAAGCTTGGTATCGTGGATAGACCCTATTGTGAGGGTACCGTTTGATTTGGACTATGAGCACTAGGAGCTTTAGGGGGATTGGGGATAGCTACTTGGAGCTATAAGCAACCATAGGGATAGGTTCTCCTTACCTTATTGGTGTGCTATTTCCCCACCATTATGATATTGAGCTAGTTCACTCTCTCTTTGATCTATGCCCCACATGCATCCTACCCATGTAGTCCGGGACTCATGGGAATTACCTCTCATCTAGTCAATGAGTTGAGAAATGAGGATAGAGACCATAGCATTATCGATGGACGTATCATGTATTTTTGTACTCTTTATTTCTTGGATGGGATCTCTCTCTCATCTGATTGGTTCGTACAACCTTAGAGGCTTATCTCTCCTCCACACGTGTGAAACAGGAAGCTACAATTTTTGGACAGGTTTAGGGCTTTTCTAGACAGTGTTGACCAGCGTTGACTTTGGGTCAACACTCATCTCGACTGTGTTTTTTAGGTCATAAATCCAATTTGGAGAGGCCGCAGATGGAGGCACAAAAACCAAAGTCAAACGTTGACTTTGATTGCATTTGACCACAGCTTTGGCTGTTGTTTTGACTCCAGACTTTGACCTCTGCGTTGACCAGATTTATGGATTGTTTTGGGTTTTGTTTGGAAGGCCGAGTTTGACCGATCTTTTTTGGAGGCTGAATTTTTGGTTTGACTAACGAAGACTTTTTTGGCTCGGGCATCCTATTGACTGTTGTAAAATATATTTTCTCTCTCCACTGAATAAGAAGAATTAAAAAATATTTGTGTCTCTTGTCTTGGCTTGTCTTCTATTGATTTATTTATATTCTATCAGCATTTACTGTCAATGGTTATGTGATTTCAAATTGAATTGGACTAATAAGAAAGATTTAAGTAAACTGCTCTAAGCATAGAACATACCATGGTTAACTAAAATTAACAAACACATTTGATGCTACAAAAAATAACAATTGGCACCCTTTCATCCTTATTGTTGAGTTTGATCCGGAAAGCTTTTCCATAGAGTGATACAACGAAAAGAAAGGTAAAACATAAGAAATCCATGCTAAAAGAAAAATATAAAATGCAAAAGATGGTTGGTGTTGTGGCTCATTTTCATTTACTTTCGAAATATTTCTCGAAACACCAAAAATCATATATGTTACAAAATGTAAATTTTTTGTATACGGAAAAAAGAATTTTTTATTTATATGTTGATGTATTAAAATTATGTGTGGAGATGTGAAGGCGGGTCGAGTCGGGCTTATTCATGTGAAGATCAGTTCAAGAGTTGGGCCGATTAATGCGTTCTTAACATTGCACACAGGTCAGGTTCGAGTTGTGCAAATATACGTGCAGAACAGTGTTCTAAGGCTTAAGCACAATCACATGTGGAAAGCCCTCCCGCACATTGCACATTGCAAATCACAAAGCTCGGGAGGAATGGCTCTAAGGAATAAGTTATAAATGTCGAAATACGAAATGCGACAAGGTTTCAAATTGCCAATTGTGATTTTCATTCGGCCCCACCTCCACTTTCCACGTCATCCCCACCTCTATCGCACATCGCACATTGCAAGCTCAGGAGGAATGGCGCTAAGGAATATGTTATAAACGCTGAAGGCCGAAGTGCGACAAGGGCTAGATGGATGCAGCTCAGAACTACGATTTAATGTACTCCAATCACACATCGCAAATCGCAAATCTCAAGAGGAATGGCGCTAAGGAATATTTTGTAAACGTTGAAGGCCAAAATGCAATAAGGGGCGGATGTGATGTAGTTTCAAAGTTAAATTGCAAAGGATTTCAAATCTAGAAGTAAGGGCCTTTCTTTTGAGAAATCGCATCAAGGGTAAGAGGAGGCTTATAACAAAGCAGCATGGAAAGACGAAATGCGATGGAAAGGCGGACATGATACCATTCAAAGGTTAATTTAAATTTATTTAAATTCCAGGGTTATTTTTAGTTGCATTATTTTATGTAGAAATGAGAACAAGAGCAGTAGACTCGGGTAACGCCCGACCCCATGCAAAATAGTGTTGTATGCAGTGGTGCCTTGTGAATAAATGGAAGACTAAACGCTACGAGCACGAGCAGAAGAGGCAGATTTGGGCAAAAGGAGACATGAGAACATTGTTTGAAACATAGAGGCATAGGCAGAGTCAGGAAAAAGGAGCATACAGTGGCACTGTTGGAAACGCAACAGCTGGGTCAAGTCAGGCAAAGAGGCGTTATCGTATAGCTGTTCGAATACCAGATCAGAAACAGAAAATACATGACAGCAAGAAGAAAAGACAAATATTGAACTCTGGAAGAAATGCATGGCAAGGATGTTTGATCTGTCAGGGAGAAACATCAACACTTTAGGGAGACACATCAACAACAAATCAAATTCAACAAAAAGAATAATGTTTCAATTTTTAATTTGTTTTCTTTGTTTGTTAAGATTGAAGCTATAGTGATGCCCTCAATTGCAATGTAATAAGTAGTTTTAACAGTTTAGGTAGTCGAAGTAGTTTCAAGAAGTTCTAGCGATTACGAATTTTTTTGATGTATTTAAGCAAGACAGAAAGAAAGAAGAAGGGTTCCGAGTTTTGGACCTCTGGAAGACTAAAAATTCGCTACTTACTTTTTTGAGGAATAAATGAAAGAAGCATCAAGTTTCCTGCAACTGTTGATGGTAGTTCGTTTTTACTGTGCCATTTTGTGTCCCTTATTCCTGGAATGAAGTGAAGTAAAGTAGATGTTTGTCTCTTAATTACATCTGTGAGTAAGAGTTAAATAACCTTAATTTGTGCTCCTTCACTCCAACTCCTCTCCCTTCACAAATTATCTCTGGAACTTAAAAGTAATAGATTTTGTGTTTACAGCATACTATTTTGAGTTTCCTCTCTCTCCATAAATTCATTCTAAAATTTAAAGTGATATATTATGTCTGATACAATATCATTTTGAGTTTCTTCTACGGTTCTTCTTTTTCATTCAAATATCAGCAGTTAATGGCATTCTAGAGTCTTTCATTATACAATATTATTAAGGGTTTTAAAGAATTTGTTTCCATAGGGATTGAACGAAGACCACCTGATATAATTACTTTTATGACACATTATTAAAAATTTCTTAAGCACTAATTCCTTTTCACAGCCAAGGAATTGTCTCTTAAGATACAACATTTTCTGGCACCGTTGCCGAGGATGAAGAGACGAAGTTTATTTTCTTTGGGTTTTTCACATTATTTCCTATGGTTTTTCAGCGAGGAGGAAATATTTGGTTGTGTTTGTTATTCTCAGAATTCTGGCTCACAAAAGGCCTCACACAAGGTCGGATACCTCATAGCAGAAGGTCCTTGCTTTGTCAGACCCTGAAAGATTGGTTTCTAAAAGGGTTCAGAGACACAAAACCCCTCAACACCTAGTCCTACACTGTCTGCTCCTGACAATAGTTCTAGTAATCCTTTGTTTGAATATATCTCTAAAGTACTTCCTTTCTTGGAACAAGATTCACCTTTCACACCAATTTATTTTCAAGAACCTAAGTTGGAAGAACACTCCTTTGAGTCTATTTCTTTTACTTTTACTCAAGCTCAAAAAACTCCAGTTGTTGGCCCCTCTTCCATTGTCCATCATCCCACTCCCATGTCAATTTTACCTCCACCTTCGTTCATTTTCACAACAGGTTCATCAACTGCATCTAACCAAGGAACAGTCAATGAAGGTGCAAACATGGCAACACCAGCCTTTTTGTTGAACAGATATGCTCTACTTAACCTTCAACAACTAATGAATGCAATGCCTCAAGAGTATCTTTAATTACTCCCACGTTTTACTGGAGAAGATGAAATAACTGCAGAAAAACACTTGTCTGTGTTTTGTAATTTTGCTGAAAATATGAATGTAGAAGATCTTGATGTTGTAATGAGGCTTTTTGTTCAATCTCCAGATGGAGAGGCTAGAAAGTGGTTTAAGGGATTTCCAAATAATTTTATTAATACATGGGAAGAACTGGAAAATCAATTCACTCATAGATGGGGTGAAAAAAGGGATCATGGATATTCACTAACAGAATTCAATGCAATCAAAAGAAAACCAGATGAGAATATATCTGATTTTAGCAAAAGTTTCAATAAATTGTATAACATTTTTCCTGTAGAAATGAAGCCCCATCCTTTTGGAGCAAAGGTGGTTTTTGTTGGGGATTTTGAAGCTGATTTTAGTTTCACACTTAGAGAAAGGAGATCCCCTACTCTAGAGCATATACAGACAGATGCTTTAGAAATTGAAGCCAATATGACTGCAACTGGGAAGGCGAAGGGGAAACAGCCAGTCCAAGAGAAGGGGAAAGCAAAAGAAGAATCATCACAAGATCAAAGAATTGAAGATATGAAAAAGGTGTTAAAAATTTGTCAAATAAGCTAGTTAAGATGGAATTGGAAAGTAAAAACTCCCAAAGACAAGTACAACAAAATTGAGGAGGATTTAACCCTCAATTCAGAAGACAACCCCTACAAATTTTGCAGAGGGAAAGAAAAGATCAAGACCAGGTTCAAGCACCATTGTATATAGAAGTAGCACCCGGAGAATCAGTAGAAGATGATCAAAAAGAAGTTGAATATCAAATATCTGCTATGTACATGATAGAAAAGGATGAAGAGGAAGATCATGAGGGAGAATATGCTAAAGCTGAAGCATCTTTTGATCAAGATAAAATGGATGAATACTAGAGACAATTCACAGATTTCATGCAAGCTGAGTTACATAAAAAGTATGATTTAAGGTCTAGAAAGAGATCTAGAGTGAAGGATAATGAAGGTGAACAGTAAGATCCTATTCCTCCTCCAATGGAGACCCCACAACAAAAGGACCCTGTAAAACAATTCAGTAATGGGAAGAAACCTGTAAATTCAGTTAATAGAATAGATGTGCAGTGGGGTGAACCTTCCCAGAGCAAATCAGTTGATACCAATATTTTGGAGAGAGTTGTTCATGTACCCGAACAAGTGAAAAATTCTAAAAAGAGTGAAGAAGAACCTGAAAAGAATGTTAAACAAACTCATGCTTTCAGTTTGAAAAAAGAGTTGGAGAAGGCAAAAATTTAGGTACCTCTTCTAGAATTAGCTAAAATACTAGTCTACAAGAAAGAAATTTCAAAATTTATTAATCTCACACAGATTGAAGATATAAGTGACACGATGAACTTACAAGAAGAAAAGACAGTGGTCGCCTTTGGTCCTCGTGTAGAAGAAATAGATCCTTCTGTTCCACCATTCTATATTTCTCTGTTGCTTCATGATTTTACTGTCCATAAGTGTATGTTGGACTCAGGTGCATCCCATAATCTCATTCCATTGTCTATTATGAAGGAACTAAACTTGCATATTACCAAAACTTACAGGGATTTGTATTCATTTGATTCCAAAAGGGTGAAATGTGTTGGGTTAATTAAAGATGTAGTAGTTTCTTTGGCACAAATTCCAGCAAAGAGTATAGTCATGGATGTAGTTGTTGTTGACATTCCAGCCAGGTTTGGAATGTTCCTTTCAAGATTTTGGGGAGAAAAGTTGGGAGGTGTCCTAAAATTATATTTCACTTATGCTATCATTGTTGTTTTTAATGGGGAAGAAAGGATATTGTACAGGGAAACAAGGTTTGTGAAGACCACTACCAAGAAAGATGCAGAAAATTCCCCTATTTATAGTCAAGAAACAGAATATCTTTCATGTTTCATGTTGCATGAAGATGCAAAATTTGTTGAAGACATGGGGAAGCAGCTCTCTTTAGCAGTTGTAAATAATGAGTTGCACTCAAAAAATATTTGGAAATGCTACTTTGATGGTGCCTACTCCAAGAAAGGCGTAGGAGTTGGATTCTTGTTGATATTTCCAGAAGGTAACCTCATGCCTTTTTCTTTCAAGTTAGAGTTTGATTCAACAAACAATGTAGCTAAGTATGAGGCCTTGATCATTAGCCTCTGCGTTGCTAAACATATGGGAGTTCAATGTATTTCAATTTTTGGTGACTTTGAATCGATAATAAGATAGATTAAAAATCATTGTCAAACCAAGCATCCGAGATTAAGATATATAGGAATGAAGTTTGAGATCTGATAGAGAACTATTTTGAAGTCTTCAATCTTCAGTTTATTTCGAGGGAGGAGAATAGATTGGCAGATTCTTTAGCAATTGCAACTAGCACCTTCAACCCACATATGAATCCAAGGTTAAAGTATGAGATTGAAATTAGACATAGACCCTCTATTCCTGATAATATGAAACATTGGCAGGTGTTTGAAGACGATGAGCAGATAAATCATTTCTTGACAATGATTGGAAACTTTGAGGATGTTGAGATAGATCAAGAAGAAGAACAAACAGAGAAAAAAATAGAGGTAAGACATTTTAAAAAATCAATAGTGATGAGAGTATTATTTAGTTGAAAGATAATGTACTCCCTAAAGGTTCGATCCTCTTGAGAGACTATTTGATTCAAATGATGTTTATGTTAATTCAAAGAAATTACATCAAGAGGAAGAGATGGAATATTGTAATTTGGGAACTCGGTAGGAGCCAAAAATGGTGAATTTGTACAAAGGTGTTCCTAAAAATTATAAAGAAAGATATATTGATCTCTTTAAAAAGTATATGGATGTGTTTTCTTGGTCATACAAAGACTTGAAAATGTATGATAAAAGCATGATACAACATAAGATCCCATTGAAAGAAGGAATCAAACCACACAAATAAAATCTCGGACAGATTAATCCATTATTGTTAGCTCCAATTGAAAAGGAAGTGAAGAAATTGCTGCAAGCAAAAATCATAGTCCCTCTTAGATATTCGGATTGGGTTTCTAATCTGGTTCCTGTGAGGAAGAAAAACAGAGAGATAAGATTGTGTGTGGACTTCAAGAATTTGAACAGCATTAGGGGAATTTTGAGATCTAAAATGGGCCTCCTAAAGAAATAATAAAATAATAGCTAAATCAATAAAATAATATTTATGAATTTGCAATTCACTTTTTCCACCACAATCCATGTAACTATGGTTAAATTCAATTCAAAAGTTGTACCAAAATAAAATTAATAAAAAAATTGTATTGATGTGACTATAAATAAGAATGAGTTTTTCAAGAAAAAATCGTTATCATTGAACAACTAATGCATTTGTCCTTTGTACTTAAATAAAAATAGAATATAAATATAAATTAATAAATTCTTAATTATATAATATGTTATTAATTAAAATTAATATTATTTAAATTGTATAATAACATGTAATTAATATACTATATAAAAATAATACAATAAATGTAATATATTATTTTATGTATGAATTTTATTCAACAAGTGTGAAATGAAATTTATTATGAGTATTTTACTTTGACTTTAAAAGTACTTAGAGCACTACCATGATTAACCATGAGTTTTTATCCACCATTGAGAATGTGACAAGTAAGTACCTTTAACTCAAGCAATGCCACCTCAACCATTAGGGATGATCTCATCCCTTAAAATGTGATTGGTTCTCATAAAGTGAATTTTGATTGTACATTTTCTTTAGTAGGCCCATTTTAGACCTCAAAATTCCCCTAATGAACATCTCTAAAGGATAATTATCATTTACCTAAAATGGATTATGTCTTACAGAAGGTGATAGGAGCTTGCAGGATGTCTATGGTTGATGGATTCTCTAGATATAATCAAGTTGCGGTGGATCAAGAAGATCAGAAAAACACAGCTTTCACAACCCCCTAGGGCACCTTTATGTATGAAAGAATGTCATTTGGTCTAATGAATGCAGGTGCAAATTTTCAGAGGGCCATGGACATTACGTTTGTTCGAGACAAGTATGTGGTTATATATTTGGATGATGTAATTGTTTTTTCAGGATCAGGTGATGAACACCTGAAACATCTGCAAAAAAATTTCGAAAAGTGCAGGAAGTATGGTCTGTTACTAAATCCCAAAAAATCTTTGTTTTCCTTGGAGGTGGGATAAAGAAGTAAGAGAAGAATTTTCCAGAATAAAAGAAGCACTCCAGGAAGCTCCTTTTTTAATAACTCTCGATTATCAAAAGGTATTTCAAATATTTTCATTCGCTTCCCCACTACTATTCATGTTGTGTTATTGCAGAAAAATGAGGATAGTAAAGAAGAGCCAGTGGAATTCTTCAACAAATTTCTCAGAGATGTTGAGCTCAAATATAACATTTTGGTGAAACAAGTGTATGCATTGGTCAAAGCACTCAAAGCCTTCGGGACTTATGTGTTAAAATCCCAAATAACCACTTAGGTACCTAATTCTATTGTCAAAGGGTGTGCTGGTTCAAAGTGATGTTGAAGGAAAAAGAGGAAAATGGATAGCTAAAATCTAGGAGTATGATTTGGACATTAAACCCACCAAGTTAATCAAAGGACAGGGTTTAGCAAAGTTTCTAACAAAAATAAATTTTCAAGCATTAGGAATTAACCTCTTGGCACTAGTGGATGGGCTGACAATGAAGAAGGTCATAATAAGCCTGGAAAAATAGCTATTCAATACAAATTCTTTTGTTCAGATTGGTATAAAGATGTTGTCCATTACTTGTGTTTCTTTTCTTACCCATCTTCACTGAATAGAACCAAATACAGATCTCTCAAGCTTAAATCTCATCCATATGTCATAGAAGAAGCAAAGTTGTATTAGAAATATCATGTTGGTATTTTTTTGTTGTGTTTAACCGAAGGTGAATCCATTGAGGTTATCAAGGAATATCATGAAAGTATATGTGGAGGAAATTATAGTTGGAAGTTCACAACCCACAAAATCCTCAAGTCAAGTTTCTATTGGCCCACCTTGTTTGCAAATGTACATAGATTGGTCAGAAGTTGTCAGAAATGTCAGTTGTTTATTGAGAACAAAATACTTGCTCCATTATCTATAGTTCTTTTCCATTCAAATATCAACAGTTAATGGCATTGTAGAGTCTTTCATTATACCAAATTATTAAGGGCTTTAAAGAATTAGTTTCCAAAGGGATTGAATGAAGATCACCTAATATAATTACTTCTATGACACATTGTTAAAAATGTCCTAAGCACTGATTCATTTAGCCAAGGAATTGTCTCTTAAGATACAACAGTTGGAACATTTGATTGGAATGTGTGCAAAAAATCCTAACATGATTTATACCCCCTCATTAACCATCACCCAATTCCTCAAGCACATAATGCTTCATCTATAAAAGCAACTCTTGTATTGTCTCAACCTTGATGACCCATAAATTTACTCATCATTAAGAGGTATTAAATGAAAAAAAAATGTTGAAAAAAAAGGGCTCCTGAGCTCTGCACCTAAATCAAAGCATATCATAAAGAAGTAAAAAATGCACCAAAGGGGTGGAAAAAGTAAGTCGACGAAAGGGGTAACTCATGCTTCTATGATTTCTCCCTCCTCACATCTATATACTCGGGATGTTGGACCTCCATTAGTT
Organism: Pinus albicaulis; assembly: GCA_034641835.2. Classification (NCBI taxonomy): domain Eukaryota; kingdom Viridiplantae; phylum Streptophyta; class Pinopsida; order Pinales; family Pinaceae; genus Pinus; species Pinus albicaulis. The sequence continues at coordinate 591,843,240 of CM076570.1, forward strand.
GGTCACTTGGCTATGACATGCTACCCTAAAGGCACCCCTAGTTTGGTTCCACCATTTCCATACACATCTATGGATCGATGGTCCAACTTGGGACATGTCACTTCCCATTGGGGGGCCACCATTTTCATACACATCTATGGATCGATGGTCTAACTTGGGATATGTCACTTCCCCTTAGGGGTTAGGAACACCTAATAGTGTTATCCATCTAACTGTTGAAAAGTGTAACTAGGTCTGTCTTCATATTGACTATGTAATTATGAGTTTATGTAAAGAAGAAGACAAAGATAATAAAATGTATTTGTTGTACTTGCCTCATGGGCTTCATGAGCAAGAATTTTATTATAGGTTAATAGACTTCTTCTTGATGTCTATTTAGGGTTTGTCTTATGTTTATAAAGTGTAATAAGAGTCAGTGTATATGAAGGGCATTGTCACCATTAAAAACTCCAATACCTTTTCATGAAGAAAGGCTCCAATAGCCCTCAAGATGCTCCCTTTCAAATGCTGGAAAAATATGTGATGAATGTGGTTAATAATAAGCAAAGAAGTCGGCCTTCATGTCGGCCTGAATAATTGATGTGTGGTCGGCCTTAAAGAAGAGACATATATATTGTATATACCTGGATCTGTGGCCATTTTTCAAGCAGGATTTGCGGACTTCTCTGAGACATAATTGCGGTGGTTTCTGAACTAAGTACAAGTTGTTTTATGCGGATGTATCTGAACCAAGTGCAGACTTAAGGCAGATTTCAGTGTGGATGTGAAGGGTTCAATTAAATGATAGTCTTATGGAGAAATTTGTGCATCAGAAGCTGGAGTCAGATGAAGGATAGTCCCATAATATATATATATACATGTAATACATATATGCTTTTGGATCCTACTATGACACATGCAAATACCCTCATGGAATATACTCGGGCATGTACAGGGTTTATCTGAGATAAATTCAGAGTAATAAAGTTTGGCCTAAATGAGATCTGAAGACAACGTTTTAAGGATGAAGCTCTCTGAAGCAGTGGATAAAATTCGATGATCATGCTATAAGGATTAAAGAGCGGGGAGGAAGGTAAATATATGATTTACCTTCCTATTCAAAGTTTCTACATCTCTATTGTATGCAAAGGATTAGAATGATCTAGCAAGCATTCAGAAACATCTCAAGACAAACATAAAGACCGAATGGCGCAGATCAATGTAAGCAAGTGCAGAAATAAAAGATCAATGTTGTAGGCAAACAAAGAATCATTGACAAGGTCTTGGAGGCTTTCCTAGGTTAAAGGGTCTGAGTCTTGGTCATGGTACTTTTCATTTGAAGATCTATATTGAATAATTCCTTGTGGGTTTTCCTCTCCAAGAGGGAGAGGTTTTGCCCTGGTTCTAGGAGCCTAATTTGTGTGTCTCGTGTATTTTAATCATTGACTTGATGAAAGATTAACTAAGCTAAAGAAGAGAAGACATAAGTAATCCAAGTAAGCTCACAAGTAATTATCAAGAAGATAATTTTGTATTAATCTCCAGGCCTCCAAATTCTCAACACTAACCATTCCTAATATAAGGAGATAACCCATTTATGGGACTTGATCTAGTTAGACATTTGAAGGTGAGCTTTATGTGAAGTATTATTGCGCTCCAAGCATTAGGTATTGTCCACTATGATGCATATATGGTTATTGTGCCTAATGATTATTGATTTTCACTTGACCATGAGAGGGTTTTGTTATACAGTTTCATCAAAACAGCATAGGCCTCTTGAGAGATGATTATTCTCCTTTCTCGGCAACATTGCAAACATTGTTTTACCAATTCCAAAGAGACGATGTGACTTTGTTGATGCAACCGTGTGTACCTAGAGCAGAGTGTTGGGCTACTTGATTACACCATATGGTACTTAACACTTTGAGGTACCCATATATGTTGAAATGTTGAGCCCATGAAGCTTGGTGTTGGAGAAATTGATGATTTTCCTAGTGTACGCAAGACAGCCCCAAGCTATCCTTAACACTATTTGATGGGCATTACTTGTTTCGGAGTCTGGATGATGATGTTTATCCTTGTGATGAGAGGGGAGGGCTTGTGCATCACTTTTGAGTCTCAATGCTTGAGTTAGAGAGTGTCATGTCACCTTTCTTACCCTTTGGATGGTGACATTGGGTACTATGGAGAGATGTCTTTGTGTGGAGACACTTTGGAAGCATGCCCATGATCTTACATCTTGGAGAGTATGGAGCACTCATTAGCCCACTTTACACTTATTTGTAGCATCTAGAGCTTGTTTGGAGGATGACATCATAGTGGAGGAGGTCTTTCTCCCACAAATGTGGGTATTTATGGCATCTTGGGTTATACTTTTGAGTTATGAGGTTGGCTTGCAACCTCTCTCTTGTGGAACACTCAAAAAGTAAACTTGCAATTAGTGCTTTTACTTGTATTTTTTTGTAAAAAAGAGGGAGTTAGGTCTCATATTAAAAGAGATTCCTTCACTTTTTTTATTTCATTATCACACGTTGAATTCTTTTCCTCTCTATAAGAGTGTGAGCTAGCCTTTTTTCTACTATGAGTAAGATGTGATATTTTATTATTGCAACCTTTTTGTGGAATGATTTTTGTATAGAGATGTTATCCTAGGATTGAAAGAAGTGCCTTTTGTGGAGAATTTTGTATTTCAATGCTTTATCATTAATATTTTGAATATTTAATTTAGGAAGTAGGGTTTATATACCATGACTAAATGCTTAATTATTGCAGGAATTTGGCTACATCGTTGCAGGTAAAAATTTTATGTTAAAAGCCTACAGGGAAACTCTGAATGTACATTATCTATATTTAACTTCTCCCCTCATAAGAATAATGGTTAGGGTTTTGAAAGTTGATGCCCTAGCCATCTCCCCTTACTCCATTAAGGTCTTTCTCTTGAAATTTAGCCATAAAAGACTCCATTAAACCCTAGTAGGATAAGGCACTAATCATTGGTGTGTTGATTATCCATAAATTTTACTAAATTCCATGATCTTTTTTTCTCTCTTAGACATCTAGGGTTAAGCTCCTAGGGTTTCTAAGGTAGATTTATGCATAAAAGTGAACTTTTTTTAGACCTTGATAAAAAATTGGGATTTGCATTCTAGCATAGTGCATAGTAAATATTCCTCAGTAAGGGTTGATGTCATGCTTTATTTTTGTCGTCTATCTAACCATAGAAATTAATTTACTACCCTAACCCTAATCTATTGGAAGGCTTTTGATCCCTTGTTCATTATCGTTGGAAGGCATTTTTCATTGGCTGCTATATGATAGTGTGCCCTTTATCATTGCATATACTCCAAACCCTAACTTATAGCAGGCTTATTCTTGGTCTAAGCATAGAGTATTTGAACCCTAAAATAGAATATCTAGAACTTTCTATGCCTTGTTAGTACTATATCCATATCATAGACCTATTATTCATCACCTAAACATAGCGTTAGAATATCCTTTAGGTGATCTAGGTAAGCATCATTTGTGGTTACCACTAAAGCACATGAGGAAGGTTGCCTAGGTGAAAGTGGCAACGCTTTCTTTAGCCATGCCCAATGAGACTTTGCACCAGACTTGCTAGAATTTGAGGTAATATTCTCCATTGAAAAAAGGTTTTACGTGCAAGTGGTAAAGAGGTCATTTGGAATATGTAATGGAATTAGTAAAACTTGTGCTTTTAAAGTTTAGGGGGCATGCTTGGTGAAAACGATTTGGCAAGCATCCAAGGAGTTACATTGGGAATTTGTTATTGCAAGAAGCAAATGGAACTTAGCATTGAAGTCCAAAGTCCCTCTAACAAGGAACAACATGGTTTCGCTAAAAAAAAATGTTTTCTAATGAACTTTCTCATACTTCTTGTTATTTATGCAATAAAGTGTTAAAAAAAATTGTCGAGTTGGAGAATAATTTGCCAGCACTTAAGTCCAAAGTCCCTCTTACAAGGGACAACTTGGTTTAATTTATTGTTTCATAATAAAAATTTCTCTAAAAAACATTGTCATACTTGTGGTTATTTCTACAATAAAGTGTTAAAAAATTATTGTCGAGTTGAAGAACAATTGGTCGTACAGGAAAAAAAATGGTGATTGTAAACAAACGCGCTTTTCTCGAACTCTGCAAATATAGTTCAAAACCCAGAGTATTGTTAAGTTTGGGTACCCAATAATCAATTTGAATGAATTGAAAGTTGCTTTATGATAAGATTTTTATAAATTAAAGGGCTAGAGAGTTCCATGAAAATATCAAGCTCAATCCATCAATTGCATCATTTCTTAGTAAAATATCAAGTACAAGATATTTGAATCCAAATGGACTGAGAGGTTCCAAGATTAATGGAAAAACCACTCATCCTTAACTACTACAGTGCTTGTTTGGTTAGTAATCAAACCTTGCTGGTTAAAAATAAGTTTTGTGGCTCATATCTACATTCTGATAGGTAGGGTTGATCTGATTTGTTATAAAGAAGAAATTGTCAAACATGTGTTCTACAAGTGGAGTTGCACAAGGGTTTTGGATATGGATTGTCGGTCAGTGTGTCATTATTTTTATCAATTGTCTTCATGGGAAAGAATCATGTTGGAAAGAATCACATTGGGACACACATGGATCATCAAATAGCGAAAAACAGGAATATATGTGGTTGATCATGTTGAGAATTAGGCAGGGCAGTGATCAATTCAAATTCTCTTCTTGATAATTACTTGTGAGCTTACTTCCTTTACTTATGTCTTCTCTTCTTAGCTTATTATATCTTTCATCAAGCCAATTATCAAAACACAAGAGACATAAATTTAGGCTCTTCAAGCCATGGCCAAAACCTCCCCCTCTTGGAGAGGAAAACCCACAAGAAATTCTTCTTATAGACTTTCAGATGACAAGTACCATGACCATGACACAAACCCTTGACCCTTGTATGCCTCCAAGACCTTGTCACTGCTTCTTCATTGACTCCTTGAATTGATCCTTCTTTTATGCATTGTCTTGCACCTTTCTGCACTAAAACTAGAGAGATTGATCTCTCACTGAATTTTCCTTCTTTAACTGTGTGTGAACCTTACTGAGATATTGGCACCTTGTTATGAGCAATCCTGTGCACACCTTGCACATTCACTCAACCTTGTTGGTTGATCTTCAACTTACACACAAGTCTTCTTTTGATGAACAGTCCTTTCCAGACTATAATGATACCCTTTCTTTGTTGAGCATACTTGATACACTTCGTACTTTTAACAGTTTTGTAGTCCTGTAATCTTCACACTAAAACATAGTTATGTCACCACTTAACATGAGCTTGTTCTCGCACTTGACACAGTGCTATTTCCGCACTGTAACATGGTCCCTTCTCCACACTTGTACACAATCCTATTTCCGCACACAGTTTCTTCTTCAAGCTTGAACGCAGTTCTTACTTCATAATTGTTTCATATATGCATAACCGTAATGATCTCAGATTTAACCTCGCATTTATTCCTCAGACTTGTCTGAAGTTTCTCCTGCAATTGTTAACCGAAATCTTTAGATTTATGTGAGTTATGTTCCTATACTTCACATCTATTACAGTTGTCCAAATTTGTTCTTGTTCTACGCAATATATATATAGGGTATATATAGTGGTCAGCCCCTATATTAGCCGACCTGACAGTCAATAGATGTGATTGTTCATTGAGTCGACCTAATCAATGTTAATAGGTCGACTTGTAGGTTGTTTAGAAGATTATTCCAACATTGATATTTGAACAACTTTTTGAGCCATGTCTTCAAGGCTTATATGAAAAGGTCTTGAGGAATACTTCTTTGACTTGACACTTCATATTCATGACTCTTAATTAGTACATTTATCACAAGATGACAAAACCATAAAAGACATCAAGAAGAAGTATTTTGACCTATAATGAAAACCTTGCTCATGAAACCCATGAAGCAAGCATAACAAAAATACATTTTATTGTCTTTGTCTTCTTCATTACATAAATACATAATTACATAGTCAATATGAAGACCGAACCTAGTTACAGTTTCCAACACTCTCTCTTAACTAGGGATGTATTCATAATGGTACATGGTCACTTTCAATATGAAGAATCTCATATGAAGAATCGGATTGGTAATCGCATCTATATAGCATCATAACAACCAGCATTGTCCAAGTGCAAGGCCATGACTAACATCCCCATATCTCAACGAGACAATGGGCTACAATGCTGGTGAGACACCTGACTTATAGACACCATAGTCATTGTCTCTCCAAGATACATACTCCACCCAGGTGTTCCCAAAGTATGACCTTGGACTATTCTTCTCTTGGGTAGCCAGCCCTCAAAGAATAGCGGTCCCTGATTACTCTTATCTTGAATGCCCTATCTCATTCTCAAAGAGTATCGGATGCCAGATGATTACCCAAACCTCCATTATGTCTTCCAAGTGAAGACCAGAATGATGTGTCTATCCATTCTCTCCTCATGGCCTGCACTAAGACTTACAGTTGTTAGTCTTGATCTAGTGCATGACACATGAATTTAGAGAATCATATTCATCACTTCCTTTTAAATCGGGAATGACATACCTCAAGTTTCTTCCAAGTAAGAAACTTACCACCATGCCCCCTCTTAACCAGGGACCTGCAGCAACAATGGTGAGACATCCAGCTGCTCATGAAGAATTCCTCCCCTTGATGTCATGGATTTCGATATTGAGGAATCTTCAACTTTTGGCTTCATAGGGCACAGATCATCCATCACTTCATCCATGAGTCATGTCATCCACCAGAAAGTGATTCATCATTCCTTCTCATTTGGTCCACCTTTATGTGATGTTGCTTTCCTTTGAACTATCTCCCAAGGATCTCACATCCTTCCACGTGATTGGCAACCCTACATAAACTTATCTAGATAAACATATACATAAGAAATTTTAAATCAAAAGTTACCTTAGTGATGATCTTTCACTATGAAATTTTCCTGTAGGCATCGACATCCTTTATTCAAATTGACACATCTCCTAAAGATATGGATTGTCAAGGGTCTTCTTCTTTACCATACTTCTATCAGAGTCCACATGTCTTCCCAGGAGATCTCATAGTCACATATTCTTGGCTTCTGGATGATAATTGCCTCTTGGCATGGTTGCACTTCATGATCCCTTCCTTTCTTTCTCCACACAGCTTCATTCTCAGGAACTTCCAGTATCCAATTCCTTGTTTGTACACAACCACCTCATATTTCATATGAGGACATATATTTGATTTCATCTGTTAGTGGCAACCTATGCACTAGAAGAGAACCTTCTTCCTTTGATCATACTTCTAAAGATAGAAGTCCATCACCTGCAACCATATGACATGAATTCACAACATCCAGTGTCGGCATATAGATATATGTACCTTATCTTTTTCCTTTTGAGTCATCCTGCAACAATTTTTTACTAGAATGAAGAACTTCATTCCCTTGACCTGCTTCATCAATATGTCATCATATTAATCCCAGGATTTTGTTTCCATATTGATTATTGAATGATGATTCTTGATCTTGATGACTTTCTTCCATCAATATAGTTATCAATGAGGTTTCCAGGAGCCACTTCTTCTAGTGCTCCTTCCATGCTTCTATCACGATGCTATTAATATGCATTGCTTCCTATCATACCATTTTACAACCAACAGAAATCACTTAAAGAGGAAGACGATCTCAATCATAATAGAGATCTTTCGCTTCTTCTTTCTCAGATTTCTTTGCATCAGGTTCTTCCCTTTCATCTGTGACATGGGCTTCTTCCTTTTTCCTCTTGTCCTTCCCAGATTTAGGACAATCCATTTTATAATGCCCAAGTTCATTACATCCAAAGCATCATACTTTGTCCATATGTATTCTTTTATTCTAACGACCAAATTTGCCAAATCTTCCTTTCTTCCTTGACATGGCTACAAAGGTTTGATTCCCTTCACTTGATCTTGTAACAGCTTTGGCTTTCAATCTAGTTTCCTCTATTTTACATAGAGACCATAGATCGCCGAATGGTGTTGCTTCTTTCTTCCCATATAAGCTTGAAGTGAAGTTTCCCCATTCTTTCGGTAGAGCATTCAGCACCATTGTAGTCATCTCACTATCAGAGATTACTTCTCCCAATTCCTGCAGTTGGTCTCTTATTTCATAAATCCTCATAAAATATGAAGCAATTCCTTCCTCTCTTAACAATTTCATCTTGTATAGTTCTTGTCTCAAAGAGATTGCTTCTCCTACAATACTCACAGAGAATAGCTCCACCAACTTCTCATATATTTCATTCGCAGTTTCTAGTTTTGATACATAGGGTATCAGTGAGTCCTTAATGAATTCTATGAGAATCCTCTAGGCTTTGATTTCTCCTTTCATGTATTTGGCATGAGCTGGAGCATCTTCTTTTGAGGGTTGAATTGTAGATCCTTCGATGTAGCCCATAACTTCGTTTTTTATTAGATTCAAATCTGTCGTCTTCTTACATGCACTAAAGTTTTATGACCCAACCAATTTGTTGTTGTCTTTGCAATAAGTCATTCTGACAGATTTAGATGAGGTCATAGATACTTACTTGAATAGAGTGACTTCATCCTTCTAGCAGCTTCCTTGAGGATGATGAAGATGAAGTTAGGAACTCCCTCTTAGATTGAATTCTCCAATGTAGGTGTCTTCAAAGGTGTTGGATAATGTTGGATGGTGCTTGATGATGTGTCTTCCAACAATGTCTTCAATGTCATAAAACTTTGATGGCAAAGATTATCTCCTTGACGAGTGGATCCTTTGAATGGTATTGAAGGTCTTCTTGAAATGGCTTGAGAAACTTCCTTGCAAACTGATTTGACTTTTCAACACAAACTTTGACCTTGACTTTGATTCTTGCTTTCTTGAGTGTCTCCTTGCTAAGTAGCCCTTGTCTTTAGCACCTTAACTCTAATACCATGTTGAGAAGTAGGAACGGAAGTGATTAGTTCAAATTCTCTTCTTGATAATTACTTGTGAGCTTACTTTCTTTACCTATGCCTTCTCTTCTTAGCTTATTATATCTTTCATCAAGTCAATTATCAAAACACGAGAGACACAAATTTAGGCTCTTCAAGCCAGGGCCAAAACATCTCCCTCTTGGAGAGGAAAACCCACAAGAAATTCTTCTTATAGACTTTCAGATGACAAGTACCATGACCATGACACAGACCCTTGACCCTTGTATGCCTTCAAGACCTTGTCACTACTTCTTCATTGACTCCTTGAGTTTATCCTTCTTTTATGCACCGTCTTGCACCGTCCTACACCTTTCTGCACTAAAACTATAGAGATTGATCTCTCACTGAATTTTCCTTCTTTGATTGTGTGAACCTTACTAAGATATTGACGCCTTGTTATGAACATTCCTTTGCACACCTTGCACATTCACTCAACCTTGCTGGTTGATCTTCAACTTGCACACAAGTCTTCTTTTGATGAACAGTCCTTTCCATACTATAATGATACCCTTTCTTTGTTGAGCATACTTGATACACTTTGTACTTTTAACACAGTTATGTAGTCCTGTAATCTTCACACTAAAACGCAGTTCTGTCACCACCACTTAACATAGGCTTGTTCTCGCACTTGACACAGTCCTATTTCCGTACTGTAACATGGTCCCTTCTCCACACTTGTAGACAGTCCTATTTTTGCACACAGTTTCTTCTTCGAGCTTGAACGCGGTTCTTACTTCGTAATTATTTCATATATGCATAACCATAATGATCTCATATTTAGCCTCGCATTTATTCCTCGGACTTGTTTGAATTTTCTCCTGCAATTGTTGACCAAAATCTTCAGATTTATGCAAGTTATGTTCCTGTACTTCGCATTTGTTACAGTTGTCCAAATTCGTTCCTATTCCGCACACTATATATAGGGTATATATAGCGGTCAGCCCCTATATTAGCCGACCTAGCAGTTAATAGATGTCACTGTTCATTGAGCTGACCTGATCACCGTTAATAGGCCGACTTGTAGGTTGTTTAGAAGATTATTCCAACGCTAGTCTTTGAGCAACATTCTAAGCCGTGTCTTCAAGGCTTATATGACAAGGTCTCGAGGCATACTTCTTTGATTTGACACTTCATATTCATGACTCTTAATTAGTACATTTATGACAAGATGACAACCATAAAAGACATCAAGAAGAAGTCTTTTGACCTATAATAAAAACCTTGCTCATGAAACCCATGAAGCAAGCATAACAAAAATACATTTTATTGTTTGTCTTCTTCATTACATAAATGCAAAATTACATAGTCAATATGAAGACCAAACCTAGTTACACTTTCCAACAGATCAAACAACATAACAGAGGAATGTGGAACATCATAAGGTTCCCAAGAATCTTCTTTAATGGAAAATGGAGATTTAAATGAATATTCAAATGGAGATGCATCCTTCTTTTAGTTGGATCTGACTAACTGTAGAGATTGCATGCTTCTCTTTCTGTTTTCCAGATTGACCACATATGATGTTGTAGGTGCTTCGAAAAATAAAATAACTAATCCAAACTCAATGCTGATGTTTGTTATCACAAGAACTGAACAAAGTGGTAATAGTTATCCATTTCAACACTGCCAAAAATGACTCGAGTAGGTACTCTTAACCCCTAAACCTAGGCATAAGATCATCATATTTTTAAGAGGGTTTTCAGCCTTGTACTTGCCCCAAAAAAGGAAAAAGAAAACTTTCATTAAGGTTGTTTTGTGCCAACTTTCCGAGGAAGATCTTACCCGCTGTACGCACTGTTGAGGCTGAACCAGCAAAGGAGAGCACCGTTATCGAAAAAGAATTTCTGATGTTTGCTGCTGTCTTTGGCCAAGGAAGCGCTGTTCATTCTGTACTCTAACATGCTGCTAATTTCAGAGAAGACCATCCATAGAGACCCACTCATTAAGCCTGTTAAGAGGCATTTCCAGTAGCATAGACGGTGCATTACCCGGAATAACCAACCAGCAAGGAGGGCACATCTCAATATTTCTAGACAGCCTTCATGAAAAAGAATGGCTCACTATTTAAGTGTTATCTTGGGCACACAACGTGAGTCTATTCTTGGCTCAGAACACGCAGTCATGATTATGGCCGCGTCATGATTATGGTCGCAGTAGGGGCACAAATCTGATAATCCTGACAGCAGTTATTACATCCTATTCATGGCCTATTTTTAAATCTGAATTGCATTCATTATGGCAGAGGCAGCAAGGGACACTTCTAGGCTGTATTTAGATTTACACGTGACCACTCATTTATAGCAGCCTGCATAAAGTCATTCGATGCTATTTCAGATCTGTTCAAGCAGTGTTAATGCGAGTGGAGTGGTCTTTAGTGCGACTTTTTGAAGGCTTTTACGGTGACTTTTTACGGTGTAATTTATCTAAATTCTGGCAGGAATTTATTGAAAAGAGAAGTTTGATTGCTAACTTTGCACAATCGAAGTGCCCTAGAGGTTTTTGAGGGCGCTGAATCCATATATAGAGTCAAAAAACCAGTTTGAATAACAAAAACCAAGATTTTACCTCAAAAATTTTCACCGGATTCCGGCACCTGAAACTTCAAAAAGTCGCACTAAAGACAACTATGTGTTAATGTGCATGAATTAATGGCAGCATGTGGCAGCATAAATATGCATTAATGGACGTTGTTCAAAGTAGACAGAGTGGTGAGTTAGATTGTACAATCCATATAATAACAGCGGAAAACCAAATTTTAGGAAAAAGCAACAAAGTTCTGAAGGAGCAAGTGTCATTGCTATAGGAAGCTTTTCGAATAGGGAAAACAGAATGGCAACGCATGAGAGCGGAAGTGCAAAACATGAAGAAATTTGCAGTGGAGAATACAGAGGTGATGAATGCGAAACCATCCCAGGATAAGGGGAAAGTAGTTGCCCAAATAGACAACAATGAATAGACATCAAGAAAAGAGAGGGAAAGAGATTCCGAAAAACTCTCCAAAACCTAGGCTCAAGTTATTAGCAATTCTGCTAAGAGGGAAGGAGAAACAAACATTCAAGTTCACAACATGCAAGATAGAGAAAGCAAAGAAAGAGAGGATAAAGCAGCAAACATAATTATTAAAGGGGTGAAAGATTATGGGAAAAATGAATGTACTCTTGACCTTGCAAGAGACTTCTTGAAAGACAAGCTTCAATGGCAAGGACAAATATGTCAAGCATAGAGAGTAGGTAAGTTTAACGGTGAGAGAGTCAGGCCCATAAAAGTCATCATGCCCAGCTTGCATGATAAAGATATCATTCTAAGCAAGAAGCAGCTCTTGAGGGGTTCTCAGTTTTTTCTAGAAGAAGATTTAACTGTAAGACAACAAGAGGAAAGAAGGGACGAAATGACAAAAGTTAGGGCGGCAAGAGATGAGGGAAAAAGAGCATGGATTTATAAAGGTAAAGTTGTGATAGCGCAATTTGGACCTCCTTCCAAAACAAGACAGCAAAACGATAACAAAGAAGAGGCAACAAACTCTTTAGCAAGAAATGAGGAAGCAAAGTCAGTATGAGCAAGCAGGAACAAAGACTCAACTGTGAGTTTTGCATGTCAAAACAAATAGCAATCAAGTCGTACCCAGGTTTCCTTAAGATTGGTTTGTTGGAATTGCAGGGGTTACCCATGGAGACGAGGACCTGGGTTAGGGCCTATTGCGGAAGGTAGAGACATAATTTGTCTCATAGAAACACATGAACATGAATGGTGCAAGACACCTTTGTTTGAAGGGTATTGGAAGATAGCAGTGTGGAACAAGGCAACAGGGAATGGCAAAGGGCATGAGGGTATCATCGTATTAATAAGAGAAAAAGAAGGTCATTTCATTCAGCTAGAAAAAAAAGACCCAAATAAGCAATTTGTTTGGCTTAAAATATCATAAAATGGAAATCACATCAGAATTGCAGCATGTTATTTTGCGTCGCAAGTTTCAAAAACCTACAAAAGTAGAGGGCTTGACCACAAAGATCCCTTTGCAGCCCTAAAAACAGATATTGCAATATATTCTCAACTAGGTGAAGTCCTTATAGTGGGGGATTTCAATGCTAAAACTGCAGGTGAACAAACTAGCATGCTTTGTTGTAAAGAAGACTGTGACCCTATCTGGCTTACAGAAGAGAGTAATCATCAGTGGGAACAAATTTCAGAGGATAAAGGCTGCAATCTCTTTGGAGAACAATTGCTTACACTATGTGGGGCTTTTGATTTAGTCATTTGTAATGGTTTGACTGGATGGAAAAAGTCAGGTAATTTCACTTGTAATACTTACAGTGGAGCAAGTGTAGTAGATTATGTAATTTGCTCGCATAGTTTGTGTGAGAAAATGGAGGAAGTACTGATTAGAGATCAAATTTGGGACTTAAAATCATATCACAAACTCAGTGACCAGAAAGAAGCAATTAGGGTCAAAAACTCAGTGTTCAACAAAATCCCCCAAAGGGCAGAATTCTTTTGACTCCAGAGAATTGTAATACCTTCAAAATAACGCTAGAGAGGCTCTTCGAGAAGGAGGAAATCTCATTTCATGGCCTTCATAGTCATGAATTAACACATTTAATTCAAAGCGCACTTGCTGAGTGCAAAAGAGAAAAATTAAGAAATCTGAAACAAATTGCTTTCCAGTGAATGCTTGGTTTGACGAGGAATGCAAAAAGGCAAAGAGAAGGTGGAAGGAATCAGACAAGGATAACATAAAGCTCAAAGCTTACAAGCAGATAGTAAGAAACAAAAAGGTTGATTTCATGGTTTCGAGGAGAGAAGAACTAATCTTCCCTGGGAAAAATAACCCCAAATTATTCTGGAAGGAGCTCCAACCGAAAAAGGTGCAAACTGAAAACAACATTACAGCGTCTAAATGGTTCGACTATGCAAGACAACTTTATGAGCAGGATCCCAAGGTTGACCCTCCTCCCTTGGTCAACACAAACACAAAACTCTTCACGGTGCAAGAGGTAGAGATGGGTATCAAGAAGTTGGGTGCTGGAAAAGCAAAAGACTTAGATGAACTCCAAGCAGAGTATCTAAATTGGGGCTTAAAAATTCTTTCACTTCACATCACAAAAATTTTCAACAACATCATACAGCAATGATTCCCCACAGATAGGAAAACTAGTATGGCAATACCTCTTTTCAAGAGTGGTGACGTCAATAATCCCTCCAATTATAGAACCATAATGATAAATCCCTTGTTTGCAAAGTTATTTGGAAGCATGTTAGAAAAGAAAATCAGCAAATGCGCAGAAGAAAGAAATAAACGTGCTAAAGGGCAAGCAAGTTTTAGACCTAAACATTCCACAGTTGATCATTGTATAACTTTAAAGCACATCATTGAAAAAGTTTGGGGAAAAAAGGAAGAAGCTTTTTGTTTCTTTGTTGATTTCAGAAAAGCCTTTGACATGGTTCCTAGGGATAAGCTTTGGGGCAGAATGGAGGAACTCGGGGTTCCCAGGCATTTGAGAGTAGCTGTGCATAGGCTGTATGAAGAGGTGAAAGTCAAAATTAGAACTTCAGTGGACATTTCTAAAAGTTTTAGAAGCGATATCGGGGTCAAGCAAGGTTGCCCATTGTCTCCTACCCTTTTTGGGTTATATATTGACAAGCTTGAAGAGTGGCTAAATTCGCAAGGGGGTGACGGTATCCATTTGGGCAAGTTCGTTATAAGGCTTTTTTTGTATGCAGTTGACCTTATATTGATTGCTAAATCGGCTCTTGGTTTGCAAGAGCATTTACATTCCCTTGAGCATTTTTGTAGAAGGGTGGGGATGCAAGTCAATATTAGCAAAACGAAAGTAGTAGTTTTCTCTAACAAAAGAAAGCATAATCAGCGTAAGTTCTACTTTGAAGGCAACACTCTGGAAGAAGTTGCAGACTACAAATACCTCGGAATTGACTTCAACGGAAATTTAAGTTGGGATGGTTGTAGAAAGAAAAGAACTTTAGGGGGTTGGAAATCATTTTATGCTCTTCAAAACACGTGTAGAGAGGCAGAGTTGTGGGGCTAGAAAACCACTCTAACTCTTTTTGGGCTTCTAGTGATTTCGGTGATTCTCTACGGTTGTGAACTATGGACCAGCAGCACAACTGAGATGTAGTGGAAACAAATTGAAAAAAATTCAAAATTAAAAGTGCAGTTCCTTATGCTATCCTGGTAAGTGAAACAGGCACTGCTCCTATTGAAGCAATTGCTATGGTGCGAGTCATAAGGTATTTGAAAAAAATTGAGCAAATGAAAGAGGGTAGATGGCCTAAGGTTGTGTTTAGTGACAGTGCAAAAGAAAGAAGACTTGGATGCGGCAAAATAACAAATGGTTTAATAAATGGAGTATTTGCTTGAGCATGTATCCTACAAATAGTAAAGAGATAAAAACTTTTGTTATGGATAAGTTCCACAAACGTACTTGGGAGAAAGAGCTAGGGAGAAAGAAGAAATATTACATTGAAGAGTTTAACCCCACTCATAACCATCAACAAAAGGTGTACATAGGAGCCAATATTTCTTGGAGATCTAAAATTTTTATTGTTCAATTAAGGACTAATTCTCATCAACTTTGTTGTGAAACAGGGCGCTGGAAAAGGCCAAAAGAAATGTGGGAGGAAAGAGTATGCATTTTTTGCTCTTTCAGAAAAGTGGAAATAAAAAAACATTTCATTTTAGAATGCGAGGCCTTCAAAGACAACAGGGAATATTATGCAGGTATTCTGGCAGCGAGTTCTTGAGATAATCTATGTTTGTCGAGAATCTAGGAGCAGTTATTGTAAAACTTCACAGGAAAAGGGCCGAATACAGGAGCCAAATGGAGAAGCAATCTGTCCCATAGGCTACTTTTAGCCTCGTGGACGTTAAATACACTCACTTACTTACTTACTATATTATCCAGCATGGAGGATACCACAGTGGGGTTTGGCTGTAGGAAATGCCTAGTTTGCTGCATCCCAGTACCAAAATCCCTGGAAAACAAAATTCCTTGAAAATGCTAACGGTCACACTGACCGCAGTTCCAGATTTGAAAATGTTGTACAATATGTCCAATGGCATTTCAGCTATTTATAGTGACGTTTTAGGCACTTTTTTCAAAGTTTCCAAGACCACTTAAATTCTCGAGAGGGACATGGTATGCATAGGAAAATATCACCCTATCACCTTGGTAAGTAATGGTAATATTAGATTATTAGACTCTTTTATCTCATCTTTTCATGTTCTTCCTCATCTTACCTTTTCTATCATTTTACTTAAATTTTTGACATTACCATTAATTGCTCAGGATGTACCTTGGTACGTCATGGCAATTTAAAATTATCAGACTCTTTTATCTCATCTTTTCACGTTCTTCCTCATCTTACCTTTTCTATCATTTTACTTAAAATTTTGACATTACCGTTAATTGTTCAGAATGTTTGAGAGTGGTTCCAACATCATCAGACTTCATATTAAAAAAGTAGAATTCCATATCCCATTCAGAATTCGACAGACTTTTCAAAATTTCAGGGTTGACAAGATTGTAGCATTTCCACTGGATTCTAAGGTATGAAGGCATGGGATTGGCATTAGTCAAGACCACCACATAATGAGATTTTGTAACACATAATCATCTATGAGAGTTAACATAGAGATAATGTGTTAGATTAAAAAAACAAAACACTATATATCTATATATATTTTTTATTTATATATTGCTTTTGAGTTTTCCCCATACCCCCAATTTGGGGGGTCACATTTCCAAGCATTCCGGTTTGGGAACCTTGTATACATTTCCATGTTTCAAGCAACTTAGCAGCAGAGAGGCGCTCCACATAGACGAATTACTTCACATAATATGGACACATAGAAAGCGCCCCACTTAGGTAAACTAGCAATCTTTCTCATGCATAACAGTGCATAAATTTTAGAAATTACTGGAGCATAGGATAGCTCCAAGGCTGGGAATTATACTTCCCTATTCTGATATCAAAGAGGCATTAACGTACCCTTCCTGGCTCATCCTATAAGAGCTGGCAAGGAGAGAGTTGTTTTTATCAGTTGTTCTTTGGTCCTTTCAACCTTCTTCCATCTTTCTTCTCCCCCTCTCTTTCTTGTTGCTTAGGAGAGTCGGTAACAGCATATAAGTGTAATCTTGTTGAGCCAGAGCACTGATTTATGAATTTTCCGGTGGTGAATATACTATTGTGGTTGGTAATGCCGAGACTTGTTCTTCTATGAAAATAACATTTTTTGTGGACTGTGGACTAGTCTGCTATTACTTTTTTATTTGACAAATCTATATTACAGATCTCTATTTTCTTCCTCCATTCACCCAACGGACCTGCACTGATCAATTTTAATTTTAATTTATCAATCTTTTTTCCAAAACATTTCTAGGGACACCTCCCTCCTCCCCTCGACACAATGGCTGGCATGCACCAAACCAAAGAGAGAGAAGTCCAACCAAGGTGCCAGTAGGATGCCTTCTGATTGTTGCACCCAAGATTTTCGTAATTAATCCTTTGCCCAATAACTATGGACAATTTCGAGAGCTAACAGGTCCTTTCTGCTACAAGGCCGGTGTAAATTTGCTCTGTCAATAAATTGTCTATATGAGAACAGTCTTCTGCCAAAGACTTTTAGATAATATTCTTACCACTTTGATAATTGTCTGTACTTCAAATTATGACTGGAAATCATAAGATTGGCTCTTGAATGGATTTTTTATTCACTTAATGAATTGTGTATATACAATCATCCAATATCCTTTGTACAGACTATTCATATGTGACAACTCATAGAATAAGTAAAAATATTTTATTTATCAATTCTGTCATTTACCAGATACATATAATTTAGTATAATTCATGCATATAATTTAGTATAATTTATTATTCAGCCACTACTGCCACCAAGACCCTCATCCTGCACTGGAAATAATAATGACAAAATTTCTATCCCTTGGAAAATTACTCAAACACAGTATGTTGGTTCATGTAATGACTGTAGGTTTTTCACGTCCAGTGTACTCCTTAAGCTTTGATATTGACAAAGCAACATCTGAAAACACAAGAGAAATCATTTACTACTTGGTCAAAGGTTGCAACTTGCCTTCTCTAGGATTAATAGATCATCTATAAGAAAATTATATGCGAACTCAAACGAACTCAAACCTTACCAATTAAAGGCTTCAATGCCGTTTGTGCATCCATGTCATGTTTAGAAACATCTGGCTCATATTGTTCCACATAAAGTCTAATTGTCGCGCCAGCTGAACCTGTGCCCTGTATATATATAAAAGCCACCATCTTTAATCTGCAAAGCTTTACTAGAAACACAATAGTACATCCAAAAGAAAATAGAGAATGGGCACTGGTGACACTTATGCATTGCAATCATGAATGCAGCATTTAGCTTGAAATATCCATAAGCTTGCAAAATAAAAAATGGTAAATCCTTAATACAATATCGTTGGTGTATCTTGGTCTTTCCAATGCATGGATTCATAAATACCCCATTGCTTGTAGTAGGAGATAACTAATTTTTGTTTCCAGTGGTTAGAATAATTTATATTATTCAAATTATTTTTGCTAGGCCCCCAAAGTTTAGTGGCATGATTGAGAAAATTCAGGGTCTTATAACAGATCACAGCCTCTAATAATAGAACCATATGAAGCATATAGAGATGTATTTTTTCATTATCAAGATTCAATATCAAGAGCTTTTGACAATGGGCCCTGAATAAATTTGTAGCTAACAAAAGAAGCCGGTCCTGACATGCATGGTTTAAACCATAGTCTACAAAGACAGACAAGTTCAAATTAATTTAAATTAAATACTTACTGATAAGCGAAATATAATCCTAGATCCATCCGTGAAAACAAAGCGAATTCCTTGTTTTAACGCTACACTTCCATCAACCTGAAACACTTGAATATTATAAACTGCAGACTTTTCTGTCTCTCGAAGATGGGAAAAAGCCTAAAAGCCAAAAGGTCACTACACATGATTGATCTGCACAACAATATGAGCTCTACACTAAAAATGAACATATATGCTCTCTTGTAAACTTACTGGATCCGTATATGCAAAATCGTCTGCAAACTGGATTGTGTAGTTTCCTGTAACGGAATGAATAGATTTAATTA
Source organism: Pinus albicaulis (assembly GCA_034641835.2). Classification (NCBI taxonomy): domain Eukaryota; kingdom Viridiplantae; phylum Streptophyta; class Pinopsida; order Pinales; family Pinaceae; genus Pinus; species Pinus albicaulis. The sequence goes on from CM076570.1 coordinate 591,862,375, forward strand.
TTAAGAAGCTCAAAACTTAAATTAAACTAATTCTTGAAAAGTTTGGTATCAGTTCACATACCGTACTTCTCTCCTGCTTTGATGTTAGAAATCAAACCACGTAAATGTTCAACCATTTTGTTGGCTCCTTCTAATTCACATTCCTAGACAATAAAAACAAAGATCACTTTTGATCAATCTGACAGTTCAGAAAGCAGTTACAAGATTTCATGGCAAAGACTCTAGAAATAACCAAATGCTTGGCTTGCAATACAGAGCTTTGCTTTCTTGCACTTGTGTAGAAGTTATGAGTTTGTAGGTGAAGTTTCTACACCAATCACCTCATAATCATAACGAGAAAAGAAGTTACGACCATAGGTTGCCCAATGTTCTTTAGCAATGTCTGCGACAGATACCAGCTTTTCACCAACTTTTTTATCTTTATTCTTATAAGCGATAATTGAAATCCAAGCTAATACAGCCCTGTGTACCATATCAAGAATTAGGCTTGTGTCAGACTTTTGATTACATTTTAAAAGTCATAACCACAAAGACTAAAAATTTCATTGATCTCCACTAATTTGTCAACAAGGAAACTATCAAGCAAAATTTAACCGACATACCAGATTCCATCTTTCTCACGAATGTGATCAGAACCAGTTCCGAAGCTTTCCTCCCCACATATTGACAGTTTCCCTGCATCCATGAGATTGCCAAAGAATTTCCAACCAGTGGGGACCTGCACAAAGAATGTTTTCAATTAAAGCTATTTTAACATTGCTTATACAATTTTTGTTATGATTCCAGAGGTCCACTGACTTTAATTTTCATCACTTAACTCCCTTCTCAAACTCAGATAAATTCTACTTATCTATTTGTTATATTGCATGTCAAAATAGAACTGTAAAAGAAAAGCAAACCTCAAAAAATGGAAGGCTTAGTTTCTTTGCTACAAGGTCAAGGGCACCACTTGTTGGCATGGACCTTGCCAGACCCTGCAAGCAAAAAGGCATACAAAAAATAAGCAACTACTTTTTCTTTTGATCCAAACATAAACTCACAAATCTTCTAAAAAAACTCATACTTCACAATGAACAAAGTCAACAAACTGACACCCCGAGCATATAAAAACAACCTTTGGTCCATTCTTGAAGTATGGAATTGTTTCTTGAGCATTTGCTGCAATCATAGCCACTGAATCTGAAGGTGTAACAAAGAAGCTTTTTCCAAGAATCATGTTTCGGTCACCATCTCCTACCCTCAGAAGCAACAAACTTCATCAATTTCCCAAGCAAAGCAATATCAAAGAATCACTAGCTCTCACAACCATGAAACAACAAAAATAGTTCTTCTATAATCTAAAATTTAAATGAGAGAAATACAGATTTCAACTAAATCCAAATATGACCAAATGCATGTTCTTTTCCTCAAATTCTCAAGGATATTGTAGTCGCCCCTGGTGAAATGAATGGATATTGCCCTATATTGTGGCATTAGGGACACACCAGACATATAATTGAGATATTTATTATCTTATTAGGATCACGCAGAGGGCAGAGTCTCTTGGTCTAGTCCCAACCCCTAAGCATTTAGGTCATTTGTTTATCTTAGAGTCTAAACTGTATAGCCCAGGCCCCAAGTCAATGCTTGTTTGAAATATATATGGGGGAAATCGAAGAGTTAATTATGAAATGGGGAAAATTCAATGGACAAGCAATATGCACCCCCCTTGCCCATAGTCTATAAATACAATTTGGCCTGTTGGTAACCTAATGAGTTTATTGAACCTGTAGAGTTGCCTTGTAATAAACTGTAAATTCCTTGGCACAGTTGGATAGTCAGTTTCTTGTGACTGGATAGTAGGCGTGACTGTGGTCATAGGAGATGGTTGAGTCTAGTATGCCCAAAGCTTCGAAGTATAGACCAGGCTTTTTGGTCCAAGGCTGGTTGGGAGGTTTGAAAATTCCTATAAAGCAATGTTACATTTATTGTTATCGGCAATTTATCACCATGGGTCCAAAATTTAGATTATCGGCAATATCAGGGAAAATATCAGAAATTATCAGGAAACTTGAAAAATACAAAAATAATCATTTTTTTTCCAATTTTTTAGCTTATAAAACAACAGCAACATCAAACAAAACACATTGCTACACAAATATGAAAATAAAATCGATACATAAGTTGTATAAGATGTCAAGAGATACATCAGTTATCGATATTGAAATGTGATATTTGTCCTAAGTCATAAGATCTAATAGAATCATGCAAAATCATGTCAAAACAAAAACAAATGCATCTCATGAGATGAATCATGGAAATGAAAACAACGGATTTCCCCTTGCTTGCTTGATGGAAAGTAGTCACATCATCCTCAACAATGTTATCAAAATTGGACCAAAAGATTATTCAAATTTTGAAAAGAACATATAATTCATGTGCATCCATATGAATCCAAATTTAAATTATTATACACAAATATGCGAAATTTCTCATGTATATAGCAAGGGCGCACACTGCATACAACCAAAATATCACCGAGTGCATTCCACCTTTGAATCAAAATAGATCAATAGAGGTTGAGAGAATCTAAATGGTGTCCAAAATCCAAAGAAAATCATGCTACAACAAATAGCTACATAACATAAAAAGCATTGCCTATATTGGGATCATACTCATCAAGATCTCCAACTAAGCATTAAAATAAGATAGAAAATGCTCTCCTCGATGGGGGTGATAGAATGGTGCAACATGTGGCAACAGGGCAGCGTACAGAGCCCGCCTGGCCTCCACGCGCTCATGGAATGTAGCATAATGCATAAGGCCATCATTAAGAACTCGCAGGCGAGCGGCCTTCCCACTTGCGGCGATGTTATATCTCCGTTCTGGCTTGGGAAGACAATCAGTGAGTTGTGTTGGGCTATGAGGTGGGAGACTATAGAGGATTTTGGGTTCGTGCCCTATTTTTCCCGGCAGTGGTCATGGCATTGGGCAGGCGAGGAATGTGAGTCATGGTTTAGCTTGGAGCTAGTGAGAGGTCTCGGCCAGGGACTGTCCTTGGGATCCTGGCACGACGAAGGTGGATGTGACGTTGTGTTTCCTCTAGGGACTTCTTGGTTTGTCTGTTGAGTGTTCAGCATTGTCCCCAAGGGAATAATTTTTCTCTCACAACCCGTCTTTTCTAGTTTGGACTGGTCTTTTCGGGCCGCATCATTGCCCTCTTCGCTCACGGTTCGATTTCATATTCATAACGAAGTGGGAGTGGTTTCAATTTAGCTTTCTCGAGGTTGGAAGGGGTTGTTCTATGCTGCCCTACTCCTATTATCATTGTTGTTCGGTGGCTCACGCACTCTTCGCTAGGAGGGGTGCTCTTCGAGCGGACTCGAATTGGGGTGGCATTGTGGGTAGACGGATTCAGAAGCAGAGCGCTTCTAGTCTTGGCTCCGTGGGGTCTAGTAATTTGTCTTGTGATTTCTTGTTCATTGCTCATCTCTGTCTCGTTTAGTGTTTCTTGTCAAAAGGGTGGCCCTTCTGCAGGCCCTTCTGCAGGCCCCCTGAAAGGTTCTTCTCAGGTCTGTGTGGGTTTGTCCGTATGAACTCGGTCGCTCTCCAATTCCCTTGGCTTGTCTCAATGCCGTGCCAAAGGGGTCATCCACGACGAGGGGGAGAAGCTCCTCACCAAGAAGCAGATCAATAACATAACGACGACAGTCACTCATCCTCAAACAATGCAACAAGTAGGGACAGGGAAGAGGATGTTGCAATTTCTCCTGCCCGCTCTCTGGGTCACGTGCTAGCTCCAGTCACCCTGGACACTATTGCAGGCCAGTTGCAAAACATTCAACTAAATATAGATACCTTGAGAACAGCGCTATGAGGACCGGAATGAGCTGGTCGCCTACATCAACGATGTTCATCATGTCCAGAATAAAATTTTGGACAATTTGGAAAGTCTTCGGCGACAACATCGGTGCACCAACGATCAACTTCGCACTCCGGAGGTGAGGGTGAAATAGGTTGACATCCACATGCAAGTCTCTTTGTTGCCCCTCCTGTCTTCCCACCTAATTCGCCTCCTTGAGAGGTTGTATCTCGATCTAGGTTTTGTTCAATTTTGGCAATGTATGGTATGGCTAGTACGTCAATCAGAAATAAATTATGGCACCGGGTGTCCCTGTTTTCCTCCAGGATTGGCAATGTATGGTATGGCTAGTAGGTCAATCAGAAATAAATTATGGCACCGGGTGTCCCTGTTTTCCTCCAGGACCTGTGCTCACTAAAGTTGTTTGGCATGAGAGAAAAGGGTCCTTGGAGATGAATTTTGTACTCAGTTTCCCTTTGATAATATATTGAAAGCTTGTTGACCGACAAAAAAAAAGATAGAAAATGCTCAACATCCTAATCAATGATTTTGCTTAAGTGAAGTGTACATTTTCACTAGGGTCATGAAGGAAGAGCTCAATAATCAATGCCACTAACAACGAGGTGCATAGAGGGCTTGGTGATCTTCATTAAATGTTAGTTCCATACAATCGTATCACAGAATCCAGGAGAAAAGTTGCAATCCCACCAATCCTTAAATCCTAAAAATTGTTTTGCTAGATTTTGAGTGCAATCTAAAACTCCACTTCCTCCATATGAAATCCAACGAGGTTGGAACTACTCTCAAACATCCTAAGTTAATTAATGGTAATGTTAAAAATTTAAGTTAAATGATGAAAATGAAAGATAAAGGAAAATGTCACTTTTACTTTAAGAATTTAATATTAACATTAACTACTAGGGTATGTATCTAATGGGATGAATCTTGGGAAATGTAAACAATAGATTTCCCCTTGTTTGCTTAATGGAAATAGGTAGAGTATCCTCACAACTCAAATCCCTAACTCATTTTTAAAAAATTAGGGTTAAAAGAAAAAATTGGTAAAATGTTGAAATTGACAGAGACAGGGCGATAATTTCAAAATTATTGTGATAAATTAAATTATCACGATAAATTGAAAACAAGGAAATTATCGCGATAATATCAGCGAGGGGTTGTTTGGCGATAATATCGTGATAATTCCAATATTATTTTGATATGTGCAACCCTGCTCTAAAGTCTACATTGTAACATTTTTTATGCAAAAGATAAGTACCACTTCTTTAGTTTTTAACATTGATTGATTGTGCTTGTTATTTATTAATGAGCTCATGTACTTATGAATGATGGATTAATTAATAATTTGCTAAAGGTTTGCATCGGTTCATTTATTTATGTTTCTTCATCAGGTACCTAATCATTCGAGTGTTTAATTAGGGTGGTTAGCCAAGTGAATTGTTGGTGAATAAGTATAAATTGTACTAATAATGAGGCCATATATCATTTTAAATGTGCTTCATATTGCCCAAAGGGATCGGATCCAATGGTGGAAAGCAAGGAGTTTCTCACCATTGAACAAGGTTCAATTCCATGAGGGCCTAACCCTGAAGCCATGGGGGCACCTTAAGGTAGTAGTTGAACATGCGATTGCGCCTAGAGACTATATCAATAGTCCCGTGACCTGTGCACAAGTGGATCAAATCCCACCCCCAATGTCCTCTTTATTATAGACCCCAAGGGTGTAAATCCATTGGCTATAGAGTGTATTGTTAAGGCATTCCTTGAAATGTCATTGGTTCAAACCTCGCCTAGCCCATGTGCCATGCTTGGGGGATGTGTGTTGCACCTAGAGTTTATAGTGGTTGCAGTCATAATCAACCTCGTGTCATGCAAGTACAAGCCTAGCATAGTTGTTGACTCCTCTAGAATCTAGACACAATATTATAAAAAAGAAAAATTGTGGTTCATATTTAAAGTTACTTTCAAATTGCATTAAAAAAACCTGAGTTAGGGGTTGGTACAACATGGTATCAAAGCTCAAGGTTCCAACTATTGATTTGTGGTAGCATCAGATGTACTTTAAGTCTCAAAATTTGCAGGGAGGCTTAGGCACATGTATTCCAAAGAACCCAGAAAGTGTTTTGGGGAATTCCACTCAGATCATGTTTTATGAAAATAATTAATTATTTTTAATGGGACCCTAAGTCTAAACTGTGAAAATTCTTGGATCTGACAATCTCAGGAATCCTACTACAACTAACTGAATTTACTTCTCATATTATGTAAATTACATTACAAAATTAATTCAGATTTCTTCATGAATTATTGAAGTAAATTAATCAAGCAACCTACACTTAATACTTTATGATTATGAAACAAGGAAACTGAGCAAGAATTAAATCACATAGGACACCTTTATTTTCGACTAAGTCCCCAGAAAAACCCAATGCAGGAAAACTGGTGCAGCAGATCTGAGGGTTTGTTATTATTAAGCAGCAGTTTCTGAATACAAGTTGGGATGCCTTTTTGGCAATCCCTGTAGAGAATATGACTGACAAAAAGTTTGTGAGAGAAATCTCACATTGATCTGGAAGCCCGACTGACCAACAACCCCGGAACTACAAGCCCACCACTGTGTTGCGCAGTGTCTGCATCACTCTGCGTGAGGACTACGTGGCTTCTGCGTCACTGGTCTTCTGTTGGCATTTCTGTCCTTCTGGCCTCTTCCAGTCTCACACCCCAGCTCTCCAACACTGGATCTGGCTGACCCTCAGCTAAATCTCGAATTCCCTTGAGGCTGCAGCACTGCCTCTGTGTGGGACTGTGCTAGCTCTGCGTATAGCTGTTACGCTACCTCTGTTGATCTTCTCTCTACCTTCTCTGCTTTGTATTCTTTGGCCCGGAGAAGATCCTCCAACCAATAACTGTCTTTGCCCCTCACTGCAACTGGAATCACTTAGATCTGATCTTCGTCCGAGCACTTGCTTCGTCAGAAGAATTCAATCACTTGATTCATTTGGTGTGTCTTTCCAAATGACCCTCAAGCCTTCCTTCATAGTCTTCTCATTGAGAAATCAACAGCCGAGATTAGATCTCTAATCAACGGCTAAGATTATAACATGAATTGATCTTCGCTTTCTAGATCATTCTCACTCTGTTTTATTAATACCCTTTAATTATTTAATTTCCCTAAGTTTAGACATAGGGTCCCCATTAAAATAATTATTTTTTCAATAAAACATAATCCAGGTGGAATTTTCACAAATGGTTTCTAGGTTCTTTGGAATGACAATGCCTAAGCCTCTCCACAAAATTTGAGACTTAGCGCACTTCTAATGCTACCAAAAATCAACACTCCTTAGCGAGAAAAGTGCTCTAACAACATACTTGTTGCATACTACTCTGACCCTGAAGCATCCTCTGCGTTGCTGAAGTCTGACAAGCTGTCCATCAGGCACTACGCAAACGCTGCAACTGTACTGCTGCCCATGACATTGCCATTGCCACTGCTGCATCTGTACTACAACTCGCTCTCAAGTGTTGCATTTGCTCTGCTGCTGGCACTACCACTGCTAAAACTGCAACTCAACTGCTGAGAGAAGCAACCGAAATCACTTAAAAATTGAACGAGTGTTCAGTGGATGCACCTTTGTGCTGAAGACTCTAACTGCTAATAACCACTGCGTTGTCTCTTTGATGCATTGCGTTGCTGCTGCTCTGTACAGTTGTGCACTGTGCTGCTACTGCTACGTTGTTGCTGCGCAGCACTGCTCTAGAAGTAGGCGCTACTACCTACTGCACTGTCATCTCCATCACTCCTTGGCTCCCGCTGAAAACTCCTCCATCCCGCTACTACTGATTATGGGCACCCGTAGCAAGGTTGTGATCCAAGAGGTGGGCTCCTCAAGGATCCTACCCAGCTGAAGTTCCAGGAGAACTACAGTTCTATGTTGCCTCATTTCTCTCCTGGAGAAGCGTGGACACTCATGGCATACTCATCCTGCTCGATCTTTGCGGCTGCAACTTTAGGACCGTGTTTTTCAGCCTTATCCTTTTTCTTCAAAGGACACCGTGATGCAAAGTGGACCATCTTGCCAAATCTGAAACAATTCACCTTCGAGACATCTCTCTTTTGTCTCCCTTGCCCTTGTTGTCCCTTCAATGCGAGGGTTGCATTCTCCTCCTCTAGATTCTTAGATCCGCTTCCGTTGTCATCAAGCTTGCACTTGACTAGATCTCTCCTCAGCTCCTCCTCCTGAAGTGTTGTCTACATCTGCTCCCAACTAGGAAGTGTAGCCCTGCCCAAATACTTTGGACAAAAACTTGCCACTCCTCCGTGACTGCGTTAAGGGCTAGCCTCACCTAGTTTCCGCAATTGGGGTGGATCCCACAGCTACCAAATGGTCTCGAATCTCCTGAAGTCTTGTAAGAAATGGAGCAATGTGCTCCCCCTTTTGCTTCTAGATCATCCGAAGCTTCTGCTCCAAGTACATCTTCCGCTACTCGGAAGTTCCCTTGTACAGCAGAGCCAAGGCCTCCCATACCTCTCTGGCGGTATTCTTGCCAGCTATATGTGAGACTATGTGATCCTTGACACCATCAAGGATTAGTCTCTTGGCCTTTGCCATATAGGACTTGTACTTCTTATTCTGATCTAGATCTGTAGGTACAACAACCACCTTGTCCACGAACACTCTGAGATCATATTCATCTAGAAGGAATTTAATTCTTTCCTTCCAGATTACGTAGTTGGAAGATCCCTCTAACCGGTCTTGATCTCTAAGTCCATGAGATGCCATTTCAGCCGAAAACTGTCGAACTGCTCCCTCTTCTTCCCCCTCTGCGCAGCACTAGGCAGGCTTACGCACTCCTTGTGGAGTTCGTAGATCTGTTGCCCGGATCTGCTGCTCAAATCTTGGAAAAATGTTGAATCCCTCAGCAAGGGACTCACTGAGGAAGAATTCCCTGCTATGTGCTCTTATTTTTCTTCTGATGCTTCTCTGCCCAGCAACTGCCTGCAGAAAAACAGCGTCCCTCTGGCTCTGCGCTGCTCCTTCTACCTCGGCAAAATCTCGATCTAGAAGTCTTTCCTCTCTGTTGACTCATTTAGAGAGAGACAACCTCGAAGATTTAGCCCTCCTGGCTAGAACTGCGCAATCTCTCTAGGGATTCGATCTGCTATTGCTGCAGCAATTTGGCCTTCACTTCAGTACTAGATCCGCTCTTCCTGTTTCACATCAAATGCTCTAATACCATGTGAAAATTCCTAGATCTGACAATCTTGGGAATCCTACTACAACTAACTAAATTTACTTCTCCTATTATGTAAATTACATTACAAAATTAATTCAAATTTCTTCATGAATTACTGAAGTAAATTACTGAAGCACCTGCACTTAATACTTTATGATTCTAAAACAAGGAAACTGAGCAAGAATTGAATCACACATAGGACACGTTTATTTTGGACTAAGTCCGCGAAAAAACCCAATGCGGGAAAACCGGTGCAGCAGATCTGAGGGTTTGTTATTATTAAGCAACAGTTTCTAAATACAAGTCTAGGATACCTTTCTGCATCCCTGCAGAGAATATGACTGACAAAAAGTTCATGAGAGAAATCTCACACTGATCTGGAATCCCGACTGACCAACAACCCCAGAACTACAAGCCCACCACTACGCAGTCTCTGCATCACTCTACATGAACGCTGCGTGGCTTCTGCATAACTGGTCTTCTGCTGGCTGGATCTACCCTATTGGCCTCTTCCGGTCTCACACCCCGACTCTCCAGCACTAAATCTGGTTGAACCTCAGCTGAATCTCAAATTCCCTTGAGGCTACAACGCTGCCTTTGCGTGGGACTGTGCTGGTTCTATGTAGCTGCTACGCTGCCTCTACTGATCTGCTCTCTGTCTTCTCTGCTTTGTATTCTTCCCCTCCCTGCAACTGGAATCACTTAGATCTAATCTTCGTCTAAGCACTTGCTCCGTCAGAAGAATTCAATCACTTGATTCACTCAGTGTGTCTTTTCAAATGACCCTCAAGCCTTTCTTTATAGTCTTCTCGTTGAGAAATCAATGGCCGAGATTAGATCTCTAATCAACGGCTAAGATTATAACATGACTCGATCTTCGCTTTCTAAATCATTCTCACCATGTTTTATTAATACCCTTTAATTATTTAATTTCCCTAAGTTTAGACTTAGGTCCCCATTAAAATAATTAATTTTACAATAAAACGTAATCCGAGTGGAATTTTCACAAATGGATTTTGAGTTCTTTGGAATACCAGTGCCTAGTCCTCTCCACAAAATTTGAGACTAGAGCACTGATGCTACCAAAAATCAACATACACTTAAGAAATTAAAATAATTAAAGGATATTAATTAAAACAGAGTGTGAATCATCTAGAGAAGATGAAGATCAAGTCAAGTTAATCTTAGGCATTGGTTAACAATTTAATCTCAGTCGTTGAAGTCTCAATGAGAAGATTATAAGGAGGACTTGATGGGGCATTTGGAAAACACATGAAAACGGAGAAAGAATCCAGAGATTGAAATTCTTTAGTGAGCAGTGCTCAGGGAGAAGATCGATCGAGAGGATTCTCGCAGAGAGGGGCAAGGATAATTTCTGGTTGGAAGAGGTTTCTGATCCGGAGAGTGCAAAGCAGAGGAGGCAGTAAAGACCACAGAGGGCAGCGCAGAGCCAGACACGCAGAGGCTAGGCGGGGACTGCACAGAGCTTTAGAGGAAGTTCGATTTTCTACAGAGGAAACAGTCGGGGTACAATGCCAATCATCAGAGAGAGTTTCGGGAGGCCAGAAGGGCCTCGTTTCCAGTCAGCAGAGAGATCCAGCGTAGAGAGAGAGGGCAGCTTCATTTGTGACACAGAAACTGCGCAGAGTGACAGTCACTGTACAAAGGCAACGCAAAGCAACTCATACAAAGCTAAGGTCAGTGCCGGATTCCCGTGGCAGAGTGAGATCTTCTCACGATATTTTATTGGTCAGTTTTCCTCTGTATGATTTGTAAGTTTCGACAAAATAGAATTGTACTTAGAAAATTACTGCATAATATACAAACTAGTGAAGCACCACTCGTATAAGACCCACGGCTTTGCGGGTTCTATAGCGAGTCGGGTCACTCGCATAAAACCTGTGCTCTCTACCCTTACTCGCTCAAACTCATATTAAACTCGCCTACCCGCATAAGACCCGCGAGTTTCTTATAAGACCCGTATCAGACCCCTATAAGACCCATCCCACAACAAAAAGCAAAAAAAATTGGATTTTTCTCAAATTTTTTTATTTTTCTTTTTTTTTTTTTGGAAATGAGGTGGAGGAAAAGGGAATTTGGAGGGAAGGAAATACTTTATAAGCACCTCTCTCAGTTTCGGAGGCATAGTCGAGAAAAGTGGTTAAGGTTTTTTTCAATGCTCATGATTATGGAATGCTGGTAAATGCAGGGACTATCATCTACTCCTAGTTTTTGGAGCAGGGATATGGTTTTAGGCAATGCAAAACTAGACATTTTCAAAGCAATAGATGTTTAGAAAGTTGTATAGTCCTTTGTTTTCTTGGGAGTAGCAGCACTGGCAGAGTGACAGCACTGGCGGAGTAGCAACACACTATAACAGCGAGGCAAAGTCACAGCACTGGCAGAGTAGCAGCACTGGTGGAGTCACGACACTAGCGGAGTAGCAGCACTGACGGAGTAGCAACACACTGTAACAGCAAGGCGAAGTCACAACACCGGCAGAGTAGCAGCACTGGCAAAGTAGCAACACTGGCGGAGTAGCAGCACACTGTAACAGCGAGGTGAAGTCATAGCAATAGCGGAGTAGCAAAACTGGTGGAGTCACAACACTGGCAGACTAGCAACACTGACGGAGTAGCAGCACACTATAACAGCAAGGCAGAGTCACAGCACTGGCGGAGTCGCAGCACTGGCAGAGTAGCAGCACTCGCGGAATAGCAGCATTGGCAGAGTACCAGCACTGGCGGAGTAGCAGCACTGGCGGAGTAGCCACACTGGTGTAGTAGCACACTGTCGAGGTAGGCTTCATCATCTTTGTTTCATTGTTTTGCTGCTTACATGTAAATTTTTTTTTAATTTTATGTAATCAATTCAATTTTAATTTTTTTTCACTTGCAATTTGCAATTTTTTTTGGCCTTGTGGCACCCACAAGGGCCTACAGGTTGCCTCCTCAGCTCACAGGCATTGTGGCTGAGTTTCTCAGCCACACAGGGTCGTTGTGTGGCTGAGAAACTCAGCCACAAGGCCTGCGGTTTGCCTCCTCAGCCTGTAGGCCTTGTATGCTCAGCCACAGGGCCTGCAATTTGCCTCAGCCTGCAGGGTTTGTGGCTGAGTTTCTCAGCCACACAACGGCCCCGTGTGGTTGAGAAACTCAGCCACAGGGCCAAAAAAAATGTAAACTTAAAAAGGATTAAAAACCAAAAAACTTCAAAAAAAAATTGAAAAAATATCAATTAGATTTTAAAAATTTAATTTTTTTCTTCCAGATTTCGTCACCATGCCACCAAAGTGTTCTAGAAAGTCTCGTGATCCGACATGGGCACATGGTCAACGAATCATTCTCGGTAATGACCACCATGTCAAGTGCAATTATTGCAATGCCACAATGCATGCAGACATAAACAGGCCAAAATACCACCTAGCTAGAATTCCTGGGAATGTTGTGGGATGTCAAAATTGTCGTGATGAAGTCACTACTGAAATGGCAGCTGCTTTGGAAGCCATTAAAGAAGAAACTTCTAAGAGGGCAAGAAGGAAAGATGAGATTGTTAGGATAGGTAGATCTTCATCTCAGAGTGAAACACAGATTCAAAGTCCAGGTATTGGTAACTCCTCTTCAAGTGTTGTGGCAAACATAATCTCTTCTTTCTTCACTCCTCGTACAACTCCGGGATCTCAACCAACCTTGGATAGTTTCAACGAAAAGAAGATGGAGGAGGCAGATATGGCAATGAGGAGGTTTTGGTACCATAACAGTCTTTCATTCAACTATGCAAAGTCATATTCTTATCAGCCCATGGTTGATGCCATTGCAAGAGTTGGCCCTAGATACAGAGCCCCATATTATAATGCACTTCGGGGGCAAGAGCTAGATGAGGAGCTTGAGTGTGTCAAGGAACAATTGGAGCGCATTAAAAGCTCACTTAAAATTATAAGTTGTACAATTATGCTTGATGGGTGGACAGACCAAAGGGGTAGAACAATAATAATTTTTGTTGTAGCTTGCCCTAAAGGAACCATGTTCCTAAAATCCATTGATGCATCTACAAATGTAAAAGATGCACATTTGATTTTTACATTGTTGGTTGATGTGGTGGAGGAAGTTGGGGTTGCAAATGTTGTCCAAATAATCATGGACAATGCAACAAATTATGTAGCAGCTGGAAGGTTGCTTTGTGCCAAATATCCCACCATTTTTTGGACTCCATGCGCTGCCCATTGAATAGACTTGATACTAGAGGACATTGGGAAGTTCGAGTGTGTGCAAGATGTTGTGCAAGAGTGCAAGCAAATTACCAAGTATATTTATAATCATGCTTGGGTGTTGAACCTTATGAGGGAATTCACACAGGGTGAGCTTAGTCGCCCAGCTGTCACACAGTTTGCTACAAACTTTCTTTCCCTCCAAAGCTTTTTGTATGAGTACCAAGCTTTGCGAAGAATGCCTTGTAGCCAACAATGGCTATTTTGGAAAGATAGCACAAACTAGAAGCATTGTTTGTGAAAGCATCTGTCTTTGGTGATAGTTTTGTTGAGTTTTTTGAGTGTTGGGGTAGCATTGGATGTGCTCTAGCTCCCAAAATTTGTGGAGGGACTAGAGTACATGAGATCTCCAAGACCCAGAAAGGCATTTGGGAAATTCCATCTAGTTTGGGAGATAATTAATTAATTAATATTTTTAATTAAGGACCCTAAGTCTAACTTAGGAAAATTAAAATATTAAAGGTAATTAATTAAAACATGTGACGGAAATGACTCAAGTCACATGGATCAAATTTTCTTTTAATCTTATCCATCAATTCATGATTAGATCATGGTTGTTGGTTTTCCAACAAGAAAGTATAAAGGAAAGGTAAGGGTCAGTTGAAGAACACATGCGGAGGCAGAGCACTAAGACTAAGTTGAAATTCTAGGGCGCATTTGCTAAGAATTTTCAGAAGTGTTTCAGTTGCAACGAGGAGTAGTATTGGTTAAAGGGATGATCTGATCCCAGTGCCAAGAATTAGCAAGAGGCAGAGAGGCAGCATCAGGAGCAACGCAAAGAAGCAGGGGCAGCAGCAACAACTACACAGCGCAGAGGGCTTCAACTGCTACGCAAGCCTAGAAAGGGTAGCGCTAAGCCAGCAAGAGGCCCCCAGGGTTACGTAGAGGCCATCCAAGGCAACGTAGGGACTGCGTCACCTATTCTGGGGTTACGTAGCCCTCTCTAGGCCAGCGCAAAGGCACACAAAGGCTAGCAGGGCTGATGCAGGCAGCTTCAGGGGCAGTGCTGGGGTTTCTAGAGGTAGAAAGTGGCTGAGACTTATAAATTTCGTTTGAGGGTGTGGATGAGTCAAGTTTTCAGTCTCCATAACAGCAGGTATTGCTACAGATCTATTTTCTCTGTCGGGTTAACAAGTAAGGTGCCTAGATTTTTTGTATTCAGAAACTACTTAATAATATAAACCCTCCAGCAACCAGAAGACCAGTTTTTCCGGGGACAGTTGTCCAGAAAATATTGTGTCACCTTGTCTGTGTGCATGTATTCTGTTTTAGATCTGAATTGGTGAAATTATGTTGTGTGTTTACTTCGATGTTAATCTAAATTTTCAGCATTAATAACCTGACTAAGTAGGACAAGTATAACCAGATCTAACAGTAGGGTTTTTTCATAAAGTACTATTCAGAAATTTTCACATGGTATCAGAGAGCAATTGCAGATCTAGCAGGATCACCAGCAGAAGACTGAACAATCCTTGCGGCAGAAAGAAGCAACAACCGCAGAAAGCCAGACCAAAAGGGACAGTCCAGCAGCAGAGGGAGAAAAGCCACGCAGAAGCTAGAGTGATGCAGTCCCACGCAGGCCCACGTACTTACTGCACAGAGGTAGCGCAGAGACAGCGTTGGGACTGTCTGCTCACGCAGAGGCCAACAAGGGTGACGCAGATCTGAAGTCATTGTTGATTCAGAGTGTCGGAAGCAGTGCTGCAGAGCTTCAAAAGTTGTTGGTGGGGTTAAATTTCTAAAGATTCAAAATTTAGCCTAAGCACTAGGTGACAAAGAGCAAGAGGAGAACAACTTCTCAGAGGATTTCCAGCCAAGGAAATCTGCAGATCGATCAGAGGATCGAAGAGAGCTGATTCGTTTGATTTGGAAGACTTCCAAGAGAGGAGTTCAATTGTCAGAGGGAGTAGAGGGTGCTTGATTCGCCAAGGACCCTAGATCCAAATCTCTAGCATAGAGAGGACGAGTTCCGACAAATTTTATGAGCAGATGGCACCTCACGGACTACGCGATCAAGATAGGTTGAACGGTCTATCCAAATTTGTAGTCTGGAAAGCCAGAATCCTGGTAGTCATGGATGCATACGGTCTAAGGGACCATGCAGAAAAAGTCTTGGCCACACCAACTAATGTTTCTCTCCTAGCGAAGCATGAGGAGGCTGCAACACATGCCAAACGCTTCATAATGGATGGGGTTAAGGATAATATAGTTCCACACATAGCTGACAAGAAAACGGCTTAGGAGATGTGGAAAGCCTTAACTGCCCTATATGAGGGAAGATCCGTCCAAAGGAGAATGCTTCTAGAGAACCAGATGCGGTTATTCATGATGGCCAAGGAAGAAGAAATCGAACCCTTCCTTTTCAGATTACAAGCAATCAGAGATCAATTGTCTGCCATGGGAGCAAAAGTCGAGGATGATGTGATGGTGAGGATTGCACTTAATGTGGTCACAGAGGACTGGGAAACATTTGTCCAAAGTATCTTGGGCAGACGAACCTTCCCAACTGGGACAGTATGTGGGCGACCCTCTGTCAAGAAGAACTTTGCTGGTTCACCAAGAGGCAGTACAACACGGCATCAAGTAAGGTGAAGAAGGAAGAGGAAGAAGATGCAGCCTTGGCATCAAATAGGCAACAAGGGAAGAAGAAGCGTGATCTATCCAAGATCAAGCGTTTCCAGTGCGGCGAACTAGGACATTTCGCCAGCAATTGTCCTCAAAAGAAGAAGGGCAAGGAAGCTTCTACTTCCAAGGATGTTGTGGCGGACGATGGTTCTGAAGATGACGTAGCCATCAGCGCTCATGAACCACGAAAGTGGGGGACATGGATCTGTAGAGCAACTACAGAGCGGTGGCAGGATCCTTGAGTAGCTCAGCTGTTGGATCACATCCGTGCTACAGGAGCCTTAAGACAGTAGCGGGACAAGTGGAGCAGTTGGTGCAGAGAATCACAGATGGAGCAGAGGCGGAGCTAAAAGCTGAAGGGAGAAGCGCAGTGCAGATGCAGCAGCAACATAGCAACAGCATCACAGAGGCTGATGTGACTTCAGCAGCACAAAGTAGAGCTGCAGCAGTGTAGAGGCTTCAGGAGGACAGCGCAACGCAGCAACAACGTAGGGGACTTCAGCAGCGCAGAGGAGAACTTCTTACGCAATGCAGAGTTGTAGTTGTGCAACACCTCCAAATGTTAGCACAGAGCAACAGCCTATGGAGCTTCAGTGATGAGGATGCAGCCCAACTGACTTGTCTGTCAAAGATTGGGCAAGAGTTTTTAGTTGCTTCTCTCAACAACTGAGTTGCAATGCAACAATTGGCATCACGGTGCAGCAAATTGAGAGGGAGTTGCAGTACAGATGTGGCAGTGGCGGTGGCAGCGTCATGGGTAGCAGTACAGAATGGCAGAAGTAGCGCAGTGATGAAGGGCAGCAGGCCAAATATCAACGCAAAGACCCACACTAGAGATCAGTGTAGAGCTTCGAGGTGAAGCAGTGTGTACTAGAGCACATTCCTCGCTAAGAGGGAGTGTTGAGTTTTTTGAGTGTTGGGTAGCATCGGATGTGCTCTAGCTCCCAAAATTTGTGGAGGGACTAGAGTACATGAGATCTCCAAGACCCAGAAAGGGATTTGGGAAATTCCATCCAGTTTGGGACATAATTAATTAATTAATATTTTTAATTAAGGATCCTAAGTCCAACTTAGGAAAATTAAAATATTAAAGGTAATTAATTAAAACATGTGATGGAAATGACTTAAGTCACACAGATCAAGCTTTCTTTTAATCTTAGCCATCGATTCAAGATTAGATCATGGTCGTTGGTTTCCCAACAAGAAAGTATAAAGGAAAGGCTTGGGGTCAGTTGGAAAACACACACACGGAGGCAGAGCACTGAGACTAAGCTGAAATTCTAGGGCGGGTTTGCTAGGAATTTTCAAAAGTGTTTCAGCTGCAACTAGGGGTAGTATTCGCTAAGGGGATGATCTGATCCCAGTGCCAAGAATCAGCAAGAGACAGAGAGGCAGCATCAGGAGCAGCGCAGAGCATAGTATTAAAAACCGGAACCGATGACCGGACCGGTAGACCTAATGAACTGGGTTTCTGACCGGAACCAGTCTAATCAGTACTGGTCAAGTCTAAATGAATTGGTTTTTAAAAATACATTTAATTATTAATTTTTAATAAAAAAACTATTTTTAAGATTTGCAACCATGATTCTAAGCCAATAGAGACAAAATACGCAAAGTTTGTTCATTTATATACCATGTAAAGGTGAATATATCAAAATGGCACCGAGTGCAATACATATCATCGAAAAAATACATAAGCATTGAGGCTCCAAATGGCCCATAAAGTCCAAAAACAATGCTACAGGCTATGAGGCCACTGGCCTACTACAAATCTACATATATGATATTAGTGATCAACATTATCACTTGAAACTTCTCATCATGATCAAACTCAGTTGGTTGAGTCTTGACTGCCAAACTTTGCAACTGCTCGAGTCACAAACTTCTCTATTGGTTCAGTGACTTGAGTCTCAAACTTCTGATGGTATTTTTCCCTAATAAGCCCTATTACTTCAATTGGTGCTCCACATGACTTTACATGGCCTCCTATCCCAACCAAGTGTTGCTTGAACCTGTAAATACCCCCTCCTACAATAGATTCTTGGCAATATTTGCAGATCATTTTGCCATCAATCATATCACAATGAGCCTATGCAATATCCTTGGCTTTTGGAGGCATGATGGCTACTACTTATCTCAAACTCTATGATGTTCCACTACTCCAGTAAAAACTAAACACTCTCCAAGCTCTCAATCAAACTCACAAAAGCTCAAAATCAGATGTGTGAGACAAATGAAAGAGTACCCCTGCCTTTAAAGGATTGGGGAGGGTGTTTTTGGAGGAAAAAAACCCTCCTTTTCCCTCCAAAACCACCCATTACCGACCAAATCAACTTCTGTGGATCCCTTTTGTGGTCGTGGCAGCTAACCAGTCAGTTTATCCATAAACTGGCCGGTTAGCACCGGTTTGACCGGAAAAAAATGCGAAATGGGGTGGTTAAACGAGTTTTTTGACTGGTTTTGATTGGCTAGGCCCCTGACCGACCGGTTTGACCGGTTACCGATTCAAACCAGCCGGTTTTGAATACTATGGCGCAGAGAAGCAGGGGCTGCAGTTGTTGCTGCGCAATGCAGAGGGTTTCAGTCGCTATGCAGGCCTAGAAAGGGCAATGCTGAGTCAATAGGAGGCCCCCAGGGTTACGCAGAGGCCATCCAAGGCAGTGTAGGGACTCCGTCACCCAATCTGGAGTTACGGAACCCTCTCTAGGCCAGTGCAGAGGCACGCAAAGGCTAGCAGGGCTGAAGCAGGCAGCTTCAAGCGCAGCACTGGGGTTTCTAGTGGCAGAAAGTGGCCGAGTCCTGTAAATCCCATTTGAGGGTGTGGATCAGTCGAGTTTTCAGTCTCCAGAACAGCAGGAATTGTTGCAGATCTATTTTCTCTATTGAGTTAACCAGTAAGGTGCCCAGATTTGTTGTATTCAGAAAATACTTAATAATATAAACCCTCCAGCAGCCAGAAGACCGGTTTTCCCGCAATGGGTTTTTCCGAGGACAGTTGTCCAGAAAACTTGTGTGTCACTTTATCTGTGTGCATGTTTCTGTTTTAGATCTGAATCGGTTAAAGTCTATTATGTGTTTACTTTGATGTTAATCTGAATTTTCAGCATTAATAACTTGACTAAGTAGGAAAAGTATAACCAGATCTAACAGTAGGGTTTCTACATAAAGTAATATTCAGAATTTTTCACAAGTTTGTGGGACAAAGTCACTAAGATTGTCAGCTTCACTGAGCCCCTTGTGAAAGTCTTGAGATTGATGGATGGAGAGAAACCTCCAATGGGATATATTTATGAGGGCATGGATAGGGCCAAAGAGGCCATCCAAACTTTCTATAAGGGAGATAAATCTAAATATCTTCCTATATGGCAAATTATTGATTCCAGGTGGGATAGACAACTACATTCACAATTTCATGCAGTAGGAGCATATCTCAATCCGAGCTTATTCTATAATGAGGGGTCTAACATTCAAAGTGATCCCGAGGTGATAAGAGGTGTCATGATATGCATTGAGAAGATCTTCCCGGATGTAGATATTCAAGAGAAAATCAACCTACAATGAGATATGTACAAGGAAGCATCTGGCATGTTTGGATTCAGCGCAAGCCAATGTCTCAAGGACAAGAAAATGCCTTGTAAGTGCAAATTGTTAGAACTTAGCCTGTAATTTCGCTAGTTCTCTTTTATATGTTTGGCATTACAAACTGATAATCTTTGTTGTTATTTTTTACAGCTCATTGGTGGATAGATTGTGGCTCTGAGGCACCGCAATTACAAGAATTCGCCATCAGATTTTTGAGTCAACCCTGTAGTGCTTCTTGTGAGCGCAAATGGTCAGTGTTTGAGCACATCCACAGCGAAAAGAGAAACAGATTGGAGCATGAGAGGTTGGAGAAGTTGGTTTTCATCTACTACAACCTTCGAATGCTCACAAAACAAGTGCAACCGAAGGATAAGATCCAATTTTATTGGATACTATTGATTTAGAGTATGATTGGGTTGTGGAGGAGCCCCCTGATTTGAGTTGGCTTGATGAAGAGACTGAGGATCTCTCCAGTTTGCCATCTCAAATGGAGACTCCCAATACACGTGCCCCACAGTTGCTTCAGCCTTCCAATGCTACCATGAGCTCCACAAGGGCTTATTATAAGCGTGGTCGTCCATGAGTGATAAGACTCTAATCAATGCATGAATTGAATTGATTTACAATGAGCAGTGAAGCTCAATAAATAATATAACTGTATTTACAGAAACAGCAAGTTTCTACTAAGAAAGTAGAAACAACAAGTTTCTACTAAGAATATAGAAACAGCAAGTTTCTAACAAGAAACTGCTAATTACAATCATAGATGAGCAGCAAAACACTAAAATAGCATTATTCTAATACCCTCCCTTAATGCTCAATCTATTTACAACACCGATAGACCCTTTGAATTTTACAAACTTATCAGGACCAAGAGGCTTGGTGAAGATGTTTGTTGGCTGCTCCGTTGTGGGAACATATAGTAACTGAATGGATCCTTCAACAAGCTGGCGAATGTAGTGACAATGAGTTTCCACATGCTTTGTTCGTTCATGGAAGACTAGATTCTTGGCGAGTTTGAGCACTCCCTGATTATCACAGAATAAGGGAGTAGGACCTGCCTGGGAAACATGCATATCCGCAAGCATACATCGAAGCCAAACTGCCTCGCAAGATGCCTTCACTGCTCCCCGATATTCTGCTTCTGTGGAGGAGAGAGCCACTGCCTGCTACTTCTTACTAGGCCATGTGATAGCGTCGGATCCCAGACTAAACACATACCCAGTTGTAGATTTACGGTCATCAACTGAACTAGCCCAATCTAAATCTGTGTAACCACTGAGTGTAGGATCTGAACTCCAAGTGTACAGAAGTCCATAATCAGGGGTTCCTCTTACATAACGCAGCACACGCTTTGCTGCTATCCAATGATCAGCTTTAGGAGCTGACATGAAGCGTGAAATGTAGCTCACTGCAAAACTGATATCAGGTCAAGTGGCAGTAAGGTAGATGAGGCTGCGCACTAACCGCCTGAATAAAGTTTCATCCACAAGTGGTGAGGATGACTGAGCTGAAAGTTTGAGCCTTGGTTCCATAGGAGTCGTGGTAGGTTTGCAATCCTGCATTCTGAACCTTTCCACAAGATTTCTGGCATACTTGGACTGAGAGAGAAAGATGCTGTTCTCAGTCTGCCAGACTTCCACCCCTAAACAGTAATGAAGAAGCCCCAAATCTATCATATCAAAAGTGTTGCACAAATCTTGTTTGATCCCATGGATCAAATGTGCTGAACTGCCAGTAATAATAAGATCATCCACATAGACAACCACAAACAGAATATCATCACCAGTATTTTTGATATACAGGTTTGCATCAGATGGACTCCGCTGAAAACCATGATCTGTTAGGTAATTATCAATTTTCATGTACCAAGACCGAGGGGCTTGTTTCAGACCATAGAGTGCTTTTACTAATCTACAAAATTTCTGTGCTTGATCGGCAACCTTGAATCCTGGAGGCCGCGTCATGTAGACTTCTTCCTGTAAGTCACCATTCAGTAAAGCACTCTTTACATCCATTTGATGGACTTTCCAACCGAACTGAGCTGCTAAGGCAAGGACAAGCCATATGGTACTCATCTTGGCTGTAGGAGCAAAGGTCTCCTCATAGTCTATGCCTTCTTTCTGTGAGAATCCTCGAGCAACAAGATGAGCCTTATACTTGTCGAGGGTTCCGTCAGCTTTTTATTTCACTTTATACACCCATTTGCAGCTAATGGGTGTCTTCCCTGCAGGAAGATCAAAAAGGGTCCAAGTGTGATTCTTCTGAAGACTCTGGAATTCAGCCTCCATAGCCTGTTCCCACTCAGGTATGCCCTTAGCCTCTAAATAGGTTTGAGGCTCAAAAACACTGTGTATGTTAGCCATAAGAGTAAAATTTACTGTAGGTTGTTGTTTGCTCTTATTTCTAGAATTCCTACCTTCAAGGAGTTCATTATCCCAAAGATCACCAATAGTTTTAGCCCACCATTTAGGCTGGAGAGTAGAAGAACCAATATCTGGAGGAGGTGGAGGAGGCTCAGGAACAATAGGAGCAGCAAGAGGAGGATTATTTTCCAGAGGAAGCTCAGGTAGTGCAGCATCAAAGACTGATGTTGCATCATCCCTCCCATCAGGTGGACCTAACGGAAGAAAAACACTGTGAGGCTAATCCTCAGAACACTGCTCAGAAGGAAGGGACTGAAATAACCCTCTGTCTTCATCAAATACCACATCCCGACTGAAGATAAGACGATCAGTGTCTATATCTATCAACCTACAGGCCTTGTGGTGATCACTATACCCTGTCATCATGAGTTTCTGGCTTTTGGAATCCAACTTAGAGCGCTTAGCACCGGGAATCCAAACATATGCAACTGAGCCAAAAAATTTGAGATGGCTGATCTTAGGCTTTCGACCAGACCAAACCTCTTCTGCTGAGTCTTCCCTTTAACAGCCTAAGTAGGTGATTGATTAAGAAGATAGACTGCAGTAAACACTGCTTCAGCCCAAAATTTGTTCGGAACACTCCTATGTTGTAACATAGAACGAGGCATTTCAACAACCGTACGGTTGCGATATTCTACAACACTGTTCTGCTGAGGAGTGTAGGGTGTGGTTAACTGGCGTTTGATGTCATGGGTATCACAAAAGTTGGAAAAAGCAAAAGAACAAAATTCCCCTCCCCCCCTCCCCCCGTTATCTGTCCTAAGAGTTATGATATTACAACCAGACTCTTTTTCAACTAAGTACTTAAACTTCTGAAAGATGCTAAATACATCAGATTTATGTTTTAAAAAGTACACCCACATTTTTCTACTGAAATCATCTACAATGAGCAAAAAAATTTGCAACCAGTGACTGAAGATGTATTCATAGGACCACAAATATCAGCATGAATTCACTGGAGTACCTTAGATGCACGCCAAGATTCTCCATCCTTAGATGAAGACCAACGTTGCTTGCCAGCTTGACAGGCACTACACACTCCCAAAAGCTGTGTCTGAATATCAGGTAACCCTGACACAAGTCCCTCCCGAGATAGCTAAGAGAGATATTGAATGTTTAAATGCCCATATCTCTGATGCCACAGAGTGCTGATGGGAGAAACATGAGCTGCTAGAGCCACTTCTGGGGAATCACCGGTGTCAAGAAGCCTATATAGACCATGATCCTCTAGGCCAACAGCAACCGTAAGCCGAGTGTCTCTGTCAATAATGGAGCACTTGTGCGCACTGAACACCACATCAAGCTAAGGAGAGTTTCTCATGTTGAAATTTGGTACCAGAGGACAGGTGGTTCCCTAAGGCTTTGATCTTTGGCCTAGGGAAAAGTGTCCAAAAGAATTTAATTTTTCTCCTAAAGTGACTTTATAATTTTTATAAAGTCAAATCTAATTTTAAAGTGACTTTAAGTGATAAAGTTACTAAAGTGACTTTATAAAGTTATAAAGTCAAATCTAATTTAAAAGTGACTTTAAGTGATAAAGTTACTAAAGTCTAATTTTAAAGTGAATTTTAATAAAGTCAATGTAAAATTAGAAAGGAAAAAGTGACTTTGGAAATAAATGACTAAGTGGGTCTTTATTAAAGTGGGGTGAATTAAAAAAATAGAAAGTGAGATTTAAATGAGCATTTAATCTCAGCCCTAGATCTCAATCTATCTCAGCCATTGGATTTAGGGATTCCCCAAAAGTCACTTAGGGTTAGGTTAAAGGAGGAAAATGAGGAAAAGATCATTCATTCTTTCATGAGCAGATTGAGAGAGGAGGAGAGGGAGCTGAAGAGTAATTTCTGAGCAGAGGGAGAGCAGCAAAGGCAGCACAGCAAGTCCGTACAGCAAGAGGGCACACTTCCCAAGGCTGAAAAATCCATACAGCAGAGTTTCATTGGCACATTAACCAAGGCAGAAAGTCCATACAGCATTTGCACAGTTTTCGAGAGAGGGGCAGCACTGTTTTCGAGAGCTGGAACAGCAGCAAGGAGCACGGTTTTCAAGGCAGATTTTTCTGGGCACGAAAATCGAGAAAGGGGGTTGTTGTCCCATCCGTATGGAATCCGTACAGTCCGTACGGTCATTCCTGGCACGCTTTTCGAGGTAGCTAAGACAGCATTTAATGCTGTAATTTCTCTAAAAAATTTATGCTTGTTGTTTGGCACGTTTTTCAAGGTGGAGGGCGTCACGAAAGTCAAGATAAGTGATTTTTGTGTTTGCTGTAATTTTCTGTGTATTACTGCTCACTGTAAAAGCATTTTTCAGAAATAAAAGAGAAGCTTCCAGACTGGTTTTCCCCAAGAGTTGTAGGGGGTTTTTCCAGGGTCACCTTGACCAAAAATTACTGTGTTATGATGTGTTGAATGGTTGTTTGTTACTGCTGTTTTTTATTTCTGCATTTTCCAGCATTCTGAAAAATTTCCAGAATTTGTGTTTTCAGCAAAATTTATTTTCCAGTTTGTTAAATGTATGGATATGGGAAAGGGCATTTAACTATTTTGGAGTAATAAGGTGAAAACTGAAAACCGGGGTGGGAAACTATAAATTTCTACATGGTATCGGAGCTTGAGTGCTGAAAGAGCAGTTTGGGACAGCAAGGAGGAAAATTACAGCCTGCTGATTTTTCACTCAGAAAATTCCGGCAAGCTGATTTTTCACTAACAGTAGTTTTATCTTTACTACAGCAGTGCTATTTTTCAGTTTTAGGACAGCAGGATGTCTTTGGGACTGAGGGTGGAGGATAGGTTGGATGGGCATTCCAATTACAGCATTTGGAAGGAGAGAATGCAGAGTATCTTTGAGGAGGCAGAACTCTGGGACATTATGGTGCATACCACACAGAACCCTGTAAATGTGCCTACTGATGCTACTCAGTTGGCAGCATATAATAAAAAGAACAACAAGGGTAAGAGACTGATTCTAGACGGAATCAAACACCATTGCATTCCTCATGTGAGAGGAAAGAGAAATGCTCATGAGATGTGGACAGCATTGTCCAATCTCTACCAGAGTACCAATGAGAACCGGAAAATGGTCCTGAAGGAGAAGCTGAAGACCATTACGATGGGTAAGACTAATAGTGCAGCTAGATATCTCACAAAGATTACTAATGTGAGAGATGAGTTGGCAGCAATTGGAGAGGTCATTCCACCCACTGAGTTGGTGCGGATTGCAGTGAATGGCCTCCCCAATTCATGGATGAACTTTGTTGATGGGGTTTGTGCACGTGAGACCCTTCCCACATGGGAGAGGTTTTGGGATGATTGCATTCAGACAGAGATCAGGAAAGGTCAGCTCGGGGCAGCCAAGCCAGTCGAGCAGGATGAGGATGTAGCACTGTTGGCAGGAGGCAAGAAAGGCAAAGGGAAGAAGCAGGCTTCCACAAGCAATGGTGGGGGCAAAGGCAAAGGTAAAGGTAAACAGGGTAACACACAGAAGGACTATTCCAAGGTGAAGTGTTGGAATTGTCAGAAGATGGGACACTATGCGGTTGTGTGTCCGGAGAAGAAGAAGAAGAAGGGGAAGAACCAGAGTATGGCAGCTTCAGCAGAGGTTGAGGACTTTGCAGATCGCTTTGACCGGGAGTTTGGGTTCATTGCGTGTGAGTCTTCTAGTGCAGGATTACCTGCCACACAGGTTCAGAGGGAGCATGCATTTCCCTCGATTAGCGGAGCATCTTCGAGTATCTGGTATGTGGACAGTGGGGCTTCACGTCACATGACAGGAGTCCGTGAGTACTTCTCAGAGCTTTCAGAGAGTGGCACTGATGTAGAGGTAGTACTCGGTGATGACAGAGTTGTTAGAGCAGTCGGTGTGGGAACATTGACATTTCAGAGGGAGTCCAAACCTCCCTTGAAGGTGTCGGATGTTCTTTATGTGCCAGGGATGAGGAAGAACCTCATATCCGTCTCAGCTTTGGAGGACAGAGGATATGAGATACTATTCAGGGGAGGACAGGTATTGATGTATCCCAGGGGCACTCCAGCTGATTCAGCTAGAGTGATAGGTGTGCGCCATGCAAAGGTGTACAAGTTTGCATTTCAGTCCCTTTTGGCATTGAGCAGCAGTACCGACAGCAGAGCTAGCAGTTCTGAGCAGTGTGAGATTTGGCACCGCAGGATGGGGCACATGCATCATGGAGCCTTGAGGACTTTGCGGGAGATCACTACAGGTGTGCCAGATTTCAGTACCGATCACTTTGATACTTGCAGAGGATGTGCGATGGGCAAGTTTGCCAAATCCCCTTTTCCCAGCAGTGACAGCAGAGCGACTGGGATACTTGATTTGATTCATTCCGATGTGAGCGGTCGGATGTCTCATGTTTCCTTGAGTGGATATGAGTACTATGTGTTATTCATTGATGATCACACTAGGAGGACCTGGATTTATTTCTTGAAGACCAAGAATGAGGTCTTCAAGCGGTTTCAGGAGTTCAGAGCTCTTGTGGAGACACAGACAAGTCGGAAGATCAAGTCCCTGAGGTCGGACAATGGGGGAGAGTACACCCTTGGAGAGTTTGTTGACTATTGTGCAGAGGCAAGCATTAGGAGGGAGCTCACTGTTCCTTACAACCCCCAGCAGAATGGGGTTGCGGAGAGGAAGAACAGATCCATCAAAGGGGCTGCCAAAGCCATGTTACATGATCAGGGGTTGCCATTGTTTTTGTGGGCAGAGGCCTGCAACACAGCTGTTTATTTGCAGAACAGGAGTCCGCATCGTGCCTTGGGGCACATGACTCCAGAGGAGGCTTTTTCTGGGAAGAAGCTTGATATTGGTCATCTTCGTATCTTTGGGTGCATCACATACTCCTACATACCCAAGGAGAAGAGGACCAAACTAGAGCCCACCGCAGAGAAGGGTATCTTTGTGGGCTACAGTGAGACCTCAAAGGCCTTTCGGATTTACATTCCTGCAAAGAGGAAAGTTGTTGTCAGGCGGGATGTGAAGTTCGAGGAGGACAGGGCCTTTAGGAGGTCACGGGAGTTAGAGTATCTGGATCAGCCAGACCCTCAGCAGCAGTTGAGTCAGTCACAGGGATCCAGTGGGCAGGGATCAGGGGGATCCGGAGGTACATCTATGACGATGTCAGGTCCGTCAGTGGGGAGTGGCTCGCAGAGTCAGAGGGGTGGTGCTATGGGCAGCACGCAGAGCAGTCCACAGAGCAGTTCACTGGGGAGTCCACTGATGGACAGTTCACACGGTACCTCGGCATCTACAGGTTCAGGTGCAGGCAGGAGGACAGCAGACAGACAGTCAGGAGTTCAGGCTCCTGATGTTGAGGAGGAGGAGTTTTATTCTCCGGCGGGAGAAGTGCACTCAGGGAAGAGGAAGCCCAAGTGGCTTCAGGACACCTTGAGAGATGCCACATCTGTTGCTGAGCCTAAGAGGCCGGTCAGAGAGAGCAGACCACCTGATAGGTTTTGTAGCTATATGGCAATGGCTACCAACATCCTTGACTCTGAGCCTTCTAGCTATGAGGAGGCAGCTAGCCAGCAGGTCTGGAGAGAGGCCATGCAGGAGGAGTATTCTTCTATCATGAAGAATGATGTTTGGGAAGTGGTGCCGAGGCCTAAGGGCAAATCCGTGGTTACTTCCAGATGGCTTTACAAGGTAAAGCATGCTGCAGATGGCAGCATTGAGAAATTCAAAGCGAGGTTTGTGGCTAGAGGGTTCTCCCAGGTAGAGGGAGTTGATTGTGAGGAGACCTTCGCTCCCGTGGCTCGATATACTTCGATCGGCTCCATTATATCGATAGCAGCAGAGATGGGTTGGAAGATCCACCAGATGGATGTGAAGACCGCATTTCTCAATGGCTTCATACAGGAGGAGGTGTACATTGAGCAGCCACGGGGCTTTGAGGTGCATGGGAAGGAGTCCCATGTGTGCAGACTGAAGAAGGCCCTTTATGGCCTGAAGCAAGCTCCCAGAGCTTGGTACTCCAGGATAGATACTTACTTGCGGAAGATGGGTTTCACAAAGAGTGAGGCAGATCCGAACCTTTACTATATTGTGATAGGTGAGGAGCCTCTCATTCTGGTGCTGTATGTGGATGACTTAGTCATTACGGGTGCAGAGAGACTCATAGAGCACTGCAAGAGAGATCTTGCGGCGGAGTTTGAGATGAAGGACATCGGCTTGATGCATTACTTTTTGGGTTTGGAGGTGTGGCAGGAGGAGGGGCATTTCTTCCTAGGACAGGGGAAGTATATTGTGGACATCCTTGGCAGATTCCACATGGAGGATTGTAGACCCATGTCGACACCGATGATCACCAACTGGAAGGAGCTTCATGCTTCGGATTCCGAGTTGGTGGATCCCACATTGTACAGACAGCTGATTGGTTCCTTGATGTATTTGGTCAACACTAGACCAGATATTTGTTTTGCAGTCAACACGATGAGTCGGTTTATGTGTGAGCCTAGGAAGGTTCACTGGGTGGCTGCAAAACACATTTTGCGATACTTGCAGGGGACAGTGGATTATGGTCTGGACTACAGGCAGGGGGATGGAGTGAGATTGGCAGGTTACACTGATTCTGATTGGGCAGGTTGTGCTTCTAATAGGAAGAGCACTTCAGGGTGCTGTTTTGGGTTGGGTTCGGCAGTAGTGTCATGGTTCAGCCCGAATAACCGAACTATCGGATCACTATTCGAGCGAGACGAGTACATGGCCGGCAGTCTAGCTAAGCATGAGGCCATGCGGCTATGGGGCTGTTGTTGCAGCTTACTTGGTCGGCCCGTTGATCCCACGGTGATTCTTGTGATAATCGAGTTGCATTAAACTCACGGAGAATCCAGTATTTCATGACAGGTCAAAGCATATCGGGATCAAATATCATTTCATCAGAGACTATGTTCAGAAGGGAGCTGTGAAGCCTGAGTATATTCCCACTGATGAGCAAGTTGCAAATATTCTTACCAAAGCCTTACCATGGGGCAAGCATGTCTACTTGAGAGACAAGATGGGTGTGGTGAGAGACACCTTCCTCGGTAAGAGGGAGTGTTGAAATTTGGTTACCGGAGGATAGGTGGTTCCCTATGGCTTGGATCTTTGGCCTAGGAAAAGTGTCCAAAAGAATTTAATTTTTCTCCAAAAGTGACTTTATAAAGTTATAAAGTTAAATCTAATTTAAAAGTGACTTTAAATGATAAAGTTGCTAAAGTGACTTTATAACTTATAAAGTCAAATCTAATTTAAAAGTGACTTTAAGTGATAAAGTTACTAAGTCTAATTTTAAAGTGACTTCAATAAACTCAATGTGAAATTAGAAAGTGAAAAGTGACTTTGGAAATAAATGACTAAGAGGGTCTTTATTAAATGGGGTGAATTAAAAAAATAGAAAGTGAGATTTAAATGAACATTTAATGTCAGCCCTAGATCTAAAGCTATCTCAACCATTGGATTTAGGGATTTCCCAAAAGTCACTTAGGGTTAGGTTAAAGGAGGAAAAGGAGGAAGAGATCATTCATTCTTTCATGAGCAGATTGAGAGAGGAGGAGAGGGAGCTGAAGTGTAATTTCTGAGCAGAGGGAGAGCAGCAAAGGTTGCACAGAAAGTCCGTACAGCAAAAGGGCACACTTCCCAAGGCTGAAAATCCATATAGTAGAGTTTCATTGGCACATTAACCATGGCAGAAATTCCATACAGCAGTTTGCACGGTTTTCGAGAGAGGGGCAGCACTATTTTTGAGGAGCTGGAGCAGCAGCAAGGAGCACGATTTTCTAGACAGATTTTATGGGCACGAAAATCGAGAAAATAGATTGTTGTCCTGACTGTACGGAATTCATACAGTCCGTACGGTCATTCCTGGCACATTTTTCGAGGTAGTAAAGGCAGCATTTAATGCTGTAATTTCTCTGAAAATTTTCTGCTGGCTGTTTGGCACGGTTTTAAAGGTGGTGGGTGGCACGAAAGTCAAGATAAGTGATTTTTGTGTTTGTTGTAATTTTCTGTGTATTACGCTCTTGCTTAAAAGCATTTTCCAGAAATAAGAAGGAGCTTTCGAACTGGTTTTCCCCAAGAGTTGTAGGGGGTTTTCCAGGGTCATGTTGACCAAAAATATATGTGTCAAAATGTGTGAATGATTGTTTTATGTGTGCTGATATTTATTTCTGCATTTTCCAGCATTCTGTAATTTTTCCAAAATTTGTGTTTTCGGCAAAATTTATTTTCCAGCTTGTTAAATGTATGGATGTGGGAAAAGGCATTTAACTATTTTGGAGTAATAAGGTGAAAAGCGAAAACCGCTGGGAAACACCGTTCATCTCAGCCAACGGGCGGCGGACGGCCAGTTAATTTCCATACCAGGAACATAGTACACATTCAGGAAGATGAGTGTGCGCCCACCAGACTGGATTTGAACTGTACCTCTGCCAACCACCGTGTACTCCTCACCTCCGCCGAAGACCACGAAATCACTGAAAGATGAGAAGTCAATAAACTAGTCACGCCTGTGAGAGAAATGACGTGATGCACCAGAGTCAATGTACCAAGCAGATGATGGGGCGTGATCTGAGTACCTTTTAGCCATAAAGGCATAAAAGGCAGATTCCTTCTGCTCGGAATGTTCTGCGACATTCGCTTGTTGATGAGACCCTCCCTGCTTCTTCTGTTAAGAAGCAATCCTCTGTCAGCAATCTTTCTTCAAATGACCAAATTTGTGATAGTAATTACACTGCACATTTTTCTTCTTTGCAGGATCATAAGACTGAGAAGAACCTGTCTTCTGAAATGACTAAGAGGACTGATATTTGGCAGCAAAAGCATTTTCTGAGGAGGCTGATGAAGCATCACTACCAAACTGTTGTTTCCAACGATCCTGCTGTAGGAGTTTGGTGCATAGCTCTGGAAACTTCAGATCAACATTAGTGGAGGTAATGTTGAGAGTTTCTATAAAGTGTTCATAAGATTTTGGTAGACTTTTCAGGGTGATGACTACCATATCTTCTTCCTCCATGGTCCGACCAATGGCTTCGAGCTGATCTCGAATGGCTTTAATCTTGTTAAGATGTTCCTGTAAAGACATATGTTCGTCCATCATGATGGAGAACAACTGATTCTTTAGAAAGAAAGCTCTGCTCTTGTCAGATGTCTCGTGCAATTCCTTCAAATGTTTCCAGATTTCGGCAGCTGTCTTGCCGGAAGGGATCTGTGGTAACTGATCATCAGTTACAGAGAGTTTGAGAAGCATAACAGCCTCTCGATTTCGATCATCAAACTTATCTTGATCTGCACCAGGTGTACCAGGACGAAGCTCTGTGCCCAAAACGAGCTAGTCAAGACGTCTATATTCAAAAATGGTCAACATTCTCTGTTTCCAGATGTTATAAGTGTTGCCATTAAAGCGTTGATTGCCTTCCAACATCAGATTGGTTAGTGAGGCCATTGTCAGATATCTTAGATCACTGATCAAAGATTCCTCCGATGCACAAGTCCAGGATCAAACCCCAGAAACCTCAAAAATGAACAGAATAAGAGGGAGATTCACGACATACAAATCAAAAACCATAAACTCCACAATTCAACTCAAAAATACGGATGATCAGCCAAACGTCAGCAATCCTTTTTCTGATCGAAAAAAATAACAGAAGAAATCCAATACAACTAAAATTCAATGCCCAAAAACAGCGTTTTACTAACCACAATTACTACTGCAATACCAAAATCACAGGACATGCAGGAAAGTGGCAAAAACAACAAGATAGAAGGCGCAGTCTCAGAGATCTGCCAGAGAAAAATTTACCCAAATGATAAAAAGCGAAAACAGTATTTCATGAACTACAATACGTTAATTGTGAGGAGAAACGAGCAGCATTCTGGAAGAAATCTGGGCAGCTTTTGATGAAGAGATGCCTCATAAGATAAGTCGAGCCACAAGGGATCAGAGAAAACCAGATGCTATGCAATCAATCGTATCTGGGAACCCAAAGCGATAGTACACATTACACCAAACTTTAAAAAGTACGGATTAGCAGCGGGGATAACACACCACACACCCGTAAACGAGAGATTAGACAGCAATTTAATAGTGTCACACTGTCTGCGTCAATCTGAAGGCAGAAAGAGAGACCCTGCCCGATTTATAGATTGTAATTCTTATTAAAATGGCAGCTCATAAATTGTGACGCCAAAAAAAAAAAATTCAAACTTCTAGAGAGCTGTTTCGAAATGAAGCACGGAATTTTTCAAATAATGAAGAATTATTTCGAAAAAAATACCTAAGCTCTAATACCATAATCAATGAAGGAATTGAATTGATTTACAATGAGCAGTGAAGCTCAATAAATAATACCACTGTATTTACAGAAACAACAAGTTTCTACTAAGAAACTGCTAATTACAATCATAGATGAGCAGTAAACACTAAAATAGCATTATTCTAATAGACTCAAGATTGTTATGAAGCAATCATTTATCATTTATGACATATGTATTTGAATTTTGAACTTGCTGACATTTTTTATTTTAATTATGGATTCATGATTCCTTTTCTTATTCAATATCTAAATGTTTTGCTTACAAAAATCGAATATGCTATGTTGTGCTTTTATAGATCTGAGCTGATGTTATGAATTATTGCATATATTGTGGTTTTTATAACTTATAAGGACTGGAATTATCATTAGTTTCTTTTTTCTGCTTAAAATTTACCATATTTTAAGTTTTTTTTGCATTTTGACGAGTCTTATATGAGTTTCATATGGGTCGTTCCCGAGTCTTATATGAGTCGACAAGTCAATGGTCGGACGAGTCTTATACGAGTACGAGTCGTGCAACATTGATACAAACCCTCAATTGCTACACTGATTTTCCCACATTGGGCTTTTTCGGGGACATTTGTCCAAAATAACTGTGTTAATGTGTTTATACTTGTGCTAGTATTTTTCCTAGTATTTACTTTCCGCAGAATTTTTATTGTAATTTGTGAAGACTGCAGTATACTTTATTTCGATATTTACCATAGCATGCGATAAATAATTTGTTCAGTTAAACAAATAGAATAAATCTAATCAGCTACTGCAATAGGATTCCGGATAACAGAATTTTCACACCAACTTCCATGGGCCTTGGGGAGGACAAGGCAGCACTCAGAGGTGAGGTGAAAGATCAACTAAGCACCTTTGTCCCTATGCAGAATGGTCATGCATTCAATACACTGGATTTGGCATTTTGTGGTAACAGTGGAAGAATGTTACGTGTGTGTGTGTGTGTGTGTGTGTGTGCACGCAAATGACAAATTATGGAAACTTAAAATTTGCTTTGAGAATTTTAAAGTAAAAATAGAGCCAGGCATGTGACATTTAGCAGAAGAAAAAGCCTTATATTTGAACTCCTCAAGAAATAATCTCATATTGGCCTGAAAACAGATAAATATATAGAAAATAAATTGACATTCAGTAAACTAGCAACAGTAGGCAAGCACATCTGCCGGGCCTTTCTTGAGTATGTAGTGTAATCTCAAAATGTCCTTGATTTTATTTGAGTGTCGAAGTTTGTGAGCCAAAGTTTTGACCCGAAAATTGATTAAGATCCCTGTGGAGTACTCTCTTTGAGCTTTAATAAAATATTTAAATATCTCATTTGAAGGTGCCTTGAACAACAGGGCACTAAGACTAATGGCTACCTTAATTGCTGCCTTATTTATCTTTAGAAAATATAGTTATCTACTGGCCAAGAACAAAACTACCGATTCAAAATGACATCCAAAATTGTCTCAACAGAAACTAAATATATTTTCAGCTAGATAAATAATGTCAAATAAGTTTCTTCAGAGTTAGGATCTAAGATATCTTGGATTAGTTTTTTCAGAAGTCACCAGCATAGTTTCCATAACTAGTGTTATAAATTTTATCTGTTAATATTATTAGAGAAAATAGGCATAAATGCACAAAAAGTTCTAGCACACCAACTAGAGGTTTATTGAGAAACAATAGACACTAATGAATGACAAGAAAAACAGCTATTTACAGCACAAAAATATGAGCACTTTCAGAAGCATTTTTATAGCATTACTGAATTTGTTTATTGTGAAGAAACTTGAAAGGGTGCATGAAGGGAGCTTCCTTCCTGGCACAGTGAAAGGGAATAGAAAAATCAGTTTGGCGTTACTGTAAACAAATACCTTGTCAATAGATCTGTGAAATAGAAGGCAGGACACACACCCACCCTAAAAGGCTGGACTCTTAACCAGAATTGTGTTAAATTATCCTAAAACCAGCTATCTAAGCAAACAGATCAGATCTAGTTACTTAGATAGCTGGTTTTAGGATAATTTAGCATGGTATTAGAGCAAATGCTCTGAGAGAAAAGCAGATCTATTGTTTTCCAGGTTACTTCAGCATGCTTGAGAGACAGATCTCAAGACAGCCATGTTAGTAACCAGTGTGAAAGATGAGAATCGACTTGATGGGGTTTCAAATTTCTTACCATGGAAGACAAGAATCTCAATGATTTTGAAGGAGTAAGACTTGTGGGAAGTCGTGCCCAACCCTCCTCCAACCTATGTCACAAGGTTCATCGAACTTTAACCTTGAGGTTTGAATTTTGGAAAACCTTAAAAAAATTTTGAGGTTTTGCAAACTTCATCGAACTTCATAGCCATTGACCAAGTCCATAAATCAAAACTCACAACCTCATGTCACAAAACAAGCTTGTAATCTATCCTTGCAATTTCCATGTTCGTGGTAGCATTTTTTATGTTTATTGATGTTGATATCTTACTATTTTACCCTATATTTCATTTTAAACTTAACACATGTAAATATTTAGAAAATGTACATAGATGAACCTAACGGCGAACCTCATCTGAAACTCATCAAAAAATTCGAACTCGAACCAAACCTAAAGATTGTCGAACCCGAACAATGTGAAATCGCCTCCAACTCCAACGCAGACCTTAGGGACCACGCAAACACCAACAATGCCCTGCAGTGCAGGCAGCGTGGGATAAAAAGGACAAGGCACAGAGGGTGCTATTAAGGATCATCAGATTCTGGATGTTGCAGAAAATAACATATCTAAGGAGATGTTTAATGCCCATGTATCACTTTTCCAAAGCTCAAAGAGTGCAGAATGAACCCCTCCAACAATGTTACCAGCTCCATTATGAGGATCACACATATCCGTGACCAGCTTGCAACTATTGGATAAGCTATATTGGATGCAAAGCTAGTGAATATTGCTCTAAATTGTTTCACCAAGGCTTAGGAACCATTGCTCGGACGAAGATCCTCCGACCAATAATTGTATCTTCCCCTCACTGCAATTGGAATCACTTAGATCTGATCTTCGTCCGAGCACTTGCTTCGTCAAAAGAATTAGATCACTTGATTCACTCAGTGTGCCTTTCCAAATGACCCTCAAGCCTTCCTTTATAGTCTTCTCGTTGAGAAATCAACGGCCGAGATTAGAGCTCTAATCAACAGCGAAGATTATAACATGACTTGATCTTTTAAAATTATTCTCACTATGTTTTATTAATACCCTTTAATTATTTTTACAATAAAACATAATCCAAGAGGAATTTTCACAAATGGATTATGGGTTCTTTGGAATACCAGTGCCTAAGCCTCTCCACAAAATTTGAGACTTAGAGCACTTTTGATGCTACCAAAAATCAACATACACTTGGGAAATTAAAATAATTAAAGGATATTAATTAAAACAGAGTGTGAATCTTCTACAAAAGACGAAGATCAAGTCAAGTTAATCTTAGCCATTGGTTAATGATTTAATCTCGGTTGTTGAAGTCTCAACGAGAAGATTATAAGAAGGACTTGATGGAGCATTTGGAAACACATGAAGACGGAGAAAGAATCCAGAGATTGAAATTCTTAAGTGAGCAGTGCTCAGGGAGAAGATCGATCGAGAGGATTCTCGCAGAGAGGGGAAAGGATAATTTCTGGTTGGAAGAAGTTTCTGATCCGGAGAGCGCAAAGCAGAGGAGGCAGTAAAGACCACAGAGGGCAGTGCAGAGCCAGCCACGCAGAGGCTAAGCAGAGACTGCACAGAGCTTCAAAGCGAGCTCGATTTTCTATAGAGGAAACAGTCGGGGTATAGTGTCAGTCGCCGAAGAGAGTTTCCGGAGGCCAGAAGGGCCCCGTTTCCAGTCAATAGAGAGATCCAGCACAAAGAGAGAGGGCAACTTCAGTTGTGACACAGAGACAGCGCAGAATGACACAGTCACTACACAGAGGCAGCGCAGAGCAGCTCATACAGAGCTAAGGTCAGTGTCGGATTCTCGTGGCAGAGTGAGATCTTCTCACAAGATTTTATTGGCTAGTTTTACTCTGTATGATTTGTCAGTTTCGACAATATAGAATTGTACTTAGAAAATTACGGCATAATATACAAACCAATGAAGCACCACTCGTATAAGACCCACGGGTCTTCGCGAGTTCTATAGCGAGTCAGTTCACTCGCATACTCGCGCTCTCTACCCTTACCCGCTCAAACACGTATTAAACTCGCCTACACGCATAAGACCTGCGAGTTTCTCATAGGACCCGTATCGGACCCCTATAGGACCCGTCCCACAACAAAATGCAAAAAAAATGGATTTTTCTCAATTTTTTGTATTTTTCTATTTTTTTTGGAAATGGGGTGAAGGGAAAGGGAATTTGGAGTGAAGGAAATGCTTTATAAGCACCTCTTTCCCTTTCGGAGGCATAGGCAAGGAAAGTGATAAGGTTTTTTTCAATGCTCATGATCATGGAATGTTGGTAAATGCAGGGACCATCATCTACTCCTAGCTTTTGGAGCAGGGATATGGTTTCAGGCGATGCAGAACTGGACATTTTGAAAGAAACAGATGTTTAGAAAGTTGTATAGTCCTCTATTTTCTTGGGAGTAGAGTCACTGGCGGAGTGACAGCACTGGCGGAGTAGCAATACACTGTAACTGCAAGCAGAGTCACGACACTGGCAGAGTAGCATTTTTTATGTTTATTGATGTTGATATCTTACTATTTTATCCTATATTTCATTTTAAACTTAATATATGTACATATTTAGAAAATGTATATAGATGAACCTAATGGCGAACCTCATCTGAACCTCATCAAAAAATTCGAACTCGAACCAAACCTAATCATTGTCGAACCCAAACCATGTGACATCGCCTCCAACTCCAACGCCGACCTTAGGGAGCACGCAAACACCAACAATACCCTGCAGTGCAGGCAACGTGGGATAAAAAGGGCAAGGCACAGAGGGTGATCCTTGAAGTTATTAAAGATCATCTGATTCTGGATGTTGCAGAAAAGACCATATCTAAGGAGATGTTTAATGCCCATGTATCACTTTTCCAAAGTGATAACACGAGTCAGAAAATGATTATCAAAACTAAGCTCAAAGAGTGCAGAATGAACCCCTCCAACAATGTTACCAGCTCCATTATGAGGATCACACGTATCCGTGACCAGCTTGCAACTATTGGATAAGCTATATTGGATGCAGAGCTAGTGAATATTTCTCTAAATGGTTTCACCAAGGCTAAGGAACCATTCATCATGGGAATTTGTGCCCGAGAGCATATTTCCAAGTGGAAGAGACTTTGGGATGATTGCATCCAAGAGGAGACTCGTAAAGAGTCCAAGACTAGCAAGCAGGGAGGAGGAGCAACAGATGAAAACTTAGGCTTGGTCAGCAAGATGAAGAAGACCAAAGGGAAAGTTTCCATCAAGAAGCGAAATAGTCAAGCATAAGAACAGCAGTCCAGGCAGAAGAGAGATATGAGCAAGATCAAATGCTATATTTCCCATAAGAATGGCCACTTTTCTTCTCAGTGTTCGCAAAAGAAGAAGGGCAAAGGGAAGTCGCAATCAGTTGTAGCGATAGAAAAGACACAATTGAGCAAGCTTGCTTCCAAGTTCAAGAGTGACTTTTCACTAGTAGCTTGCCTTTCTAACAGGACTATTGCTAGAAGTTCCTGGAACTTAGCTAGTGTTGCCACTCACCACATTGCTATTCAGTAGTTTTTCTTATTGATTTTTCAAGTGTAATAGATGCAAGCACTAATGTCTGAAAAACTAATAATTTCTTCTAATGATGTAGATATTCTTTTAGCACTTTTGACTTATCATTAAGCAATTACACTTCAGAAATTGAACCATAAATGCACAAGGATAGTAGAGATCACAATGCACAATTAGAACACAAGAGTTACCCTAGGAAACCCACTTGGGGAAAAAACCTAGCAACCTTTTCCTTGTTCAACAAGAGATACACCTAATTCTGCTAGTCAAATATGATGGTCAAACTAACCAACGGTGTTATGGTCAAACCTGGTCAAATTGCCCTCTTGTCAATTCAATCTTCTACCCAACAAACTTGGCCCTACCTAATCTACCTAGGCTAAAATTCGGTCTCCCGTAATCTGCCCAGAAACTCGCACATGCGAAGCTGCATAAGAGAGAACCCACACGTGCGAAACCAAGGAGAGATAGAAAATATACTTGAGAAGTTGAGATTGTTACCAATCAAACTAGCAGGGGACCTAAGGGGGGTTCCTATGAGGGCAACTGCTAGGTCAAGGGCAACGATAGAAGCTTAGCCCACTATCACCACAGCTAAGACTCCTTGCTCTTTACGGACTTTCACCAATGGGAGGAGACCCAGTAGTTTTAGGAAGTCACTTGTAAAGTATATAGATCAATGAATAGGTGTGAAGTGACCCTATAAATCCTTTCCCTAGGATAGAATGATGAATGGGACTTGCTTGCCTTTTAAGCAAGGGACTTGATCTTCTATGGAGAGGGGATCAAAATTGGAGAGTTGAGGTAGAAGAATAAGATTTGTAAATGAGTTCTCAATCCCTAAAATCCTTTGGGAACTTGGATTCTTGAGTAGTCCTTGATAAATCAAGCTTTAATGAAAAATGGGACCACACGAGGCCAAGTGGACCCAGCCCAGGTTAGAGGATGGATTTTGGTACCCAATGATGTTCTTCACCTGGCTAAGGTGAGGGGAAAGGATCAAACAATAATTTTATCCCAATGACGTCAAATTGATCCTACTAGGTTCTAGCCTTGGGAACACCTAGGAAAAACTTGATCCTAAAGCTAGGGCTTTGTTCTTCCAATGGAGTCGCCAAGAATGATATATCAATATTGTCGTATGGAGAAGAAGACACACGTCTTGTCCCCGGCAACGGCGCCAAATATGTTACCGATCAAACCAGTAGGGGACCTAAAAGCGACTCTTGAGAAAGAAATTGCTAGGTCAAGGGCAATGATGGAGAGTTATCCCACTGTCACCACAACTAAGACTCCCTACACTTTACGAACTTTCACCAATGAGAGGAGACCCAGTAGTTAGGAAGTCACTTATAAAGGATGGATCAATAAATAGGTATGAAGTGACCTTAAAGACCCTTTCCCTAGGATAAAATGAAGAATGGAACTTGCTTGCCTTTTAAGCAAGGAACTTGATTTTCTACGGAGAGGGGATGAGGATTGGAGGGTTGAGGTAGAAGGATATCGCCTATGAAAGAGGTTCTCAAGCCCTAAAATCCCTTGGGAACTTGGATTCCCGAGTCCTTGATAAATAGGCTTTGGTGAAGAATGGGACCACACAAGGCCAAGTGGACCCAACCCAGGTTAGGGGATGGATTTTGGCAACCAATGATGTTCTTAACCTAGCCAAGGTGAAGGGGAAAGATCAAACAAGAAATTTCACCCAAAGATGTTGAATTGATCCTACTAGGTACTAGGCCTTGGGAATAGATAGGCAAAACTTGATCCTAGAGCTAAGGCTTGAGGTATCCGGAGATTCAACCGTTGGATTTGCTTCAAATTCGAAGGAGAGCTAGGGGACCCACTAGCGCAGTTGTACCTAGGAGATCGAAGTTTTCATATGGTTAGTTTCCTAGGAAATTGATGCCCTAGGTGACCTAATGAGGCTAGACCTAGGAAAAAAGGAGAAAAAGTGAAAAAGAGGGTTAAAATGATCAACTTTTTTGAGGGACCAGTGCCTGATTCACTTGGGGAAATGGAGTCAAGGAGAATGATAAAGACAAATTTAGTTTCTTGTTCAAGGAGGCTCCAAGTCAACTTCGTCCAATGTTAGAGCAAAGAGAAGAAAAGTGACTTTGAAGCATTTATACTTCATACAAACGGTGCAAGATTATCAAAATAGCATGATCTCTAAGACATTTCATTCATCTAACAATGGCCCATACATAGAATAAGCTAAATAAACGCATAATTCCACATTGCATACATGCAGCAATTAGCCCTAATTATAGCGAAGTTCCAATGTATGGAGCAACAAGAAAAATAATGTTAAATTTGCACTTACAATGTTAGAGAGTATATCCAACCAACATCACATTTGCAATTAAGAAGCTCCAAGATAGAAAGAACCCAATCCATACATCAAAATTCATCCATCATCCAAAAAAATGTCCTCCAAGGAAAAATGCGAAGTTCTCTAAAGATAGAGAGATCTCCAGTCAAGTGATGATACAAAGGAATCCAACTAACTCCTATTTATACACCAATTAGGAGTTCGATTTAGCTAATGGGCCTACATTAGCCCCTAAAAATAAAATAATGTGCAAATAACCTAACTTTTGGTGACAAACCCACGAAACTAGCTCATAAATGAAATAATAAGCCTCTCAGGAGGTCAAATAATAATCCATGCATGTCGTGGGGCTCTCCAAGAGGCCTGATGAGGTTCATATGTGCCATGATGATGAATAAAATCCTCAAAAGGTGATGGACAACGGGCTGGCCCCTTCTTCTCCAAACAGTAGACCTGTGGTGCTCCCAGTGGGTGTTGGGCACACCAACGACCCCCCAGGTCTCCATATGAGTCGAAGATGCCTATAGATCATCTGTAAAGGCTCAGATGATGGAATGAATACTAACATGTCATCGTACAAGTCCTGGGACACTTTCCAAGTGCGTGGTGCTCCTGTGGGGCCAGTTGGGCATAGTGTACCAAGTGCATCTTCCTCGTCCCAAAGGTAGATCTCTAGTAATCTATGAACATCTGTATGGATCCATGGAGTGTTGTTTGTTGTTGTGGAGGCCCATGGCTCTCTACACACACCCTATATGCGCCAATGTAGCCCTCTGGGAGGTTAGGACCCCATATAGGGAGACCAGACCCAAATGGACACCATCTGCAATCCTGTATAAGATCCAATGCATCTCCTAGCCTTCCAGTACAACAAGTCATTGAAGTAATAGGGTAAAAGAGCTTAAATAGCATGGACAACAAGTGGACACTTCGTAATGGCATGCCCTTCCATAGTGGGATTTGACATGTGCTAATGTTTCCAAGCTCCAAAGGGGGTTAGCCAAGTACCTTATTAGGTGGTTTCTACCTTTAGAATGTCCAAGGTACATCCCTCAAATGGTGGTGGCATGTGATAAAGAGGTGAAATGGAATAGGGAATGATAGGAGCAATCTTGTCCACATATGGTACATCCCTCAAATGGTGGTGGCATGTGATAAAGAGGTGAAATGGAATAGGGAATGATAGGAGCAATCTTGTCCACATATCGGGGCACAAGGATAGCTAGAAAAAGGGAGGCCCACACCTGGGTATATAATGTGTAGGAGGGAGCAATCATGGTACATTAGGTGCCCCAGCCTTGATGTTTCCACCCTTCTTTATATGTCTTTTTCCTTTTATGATTTTTCTTTGATTAACTGCTCGGAGCTCAAGGGCAAGAGAATGATGTGTAAGATATAGCAATGATTGCCCCCTTTTTGGTAGGGCGATTTATTGCCCTCTAGGGGTTGGGACAATCATGGGTTCTTGAATGATAAAGGAGGCTCATCTAGGGCCTATGGAACCAGGGAGAGAGCCATGGTTATGGGGTTGAGCTCATGTATTGGCTCTTGCCCACGTGCTAATTATGTTTGTCCCAACCATCTTTTGCATTTTCTAGGACGTTTTCTTGTTGAATGTGGCCATTTATGCTTTTACTATTCTTTTAGCTGCTTCAACATCCTAGGCATCGTTCCAAGCCTGACCCAAGGTGGGGGCA
Source organism: Pinus albicaulis (assembly GCA_034641835.2). Taxonomy (NCBI): domain Eukaryota; kingdom Viridiplantae; phylum Streptophyta; class Pinopsida; order Pinales; family Pinaceae; genus Pinus; species Pinus albicaulis. Next base: position 591,904,413 of record CM076570.1, read on the forward strand.
AGGGAATGGGGAGGCCAACACTATGTGGACCTAGAGAGGCAATGTGGATCCAGGTGGGAGAAATGATGAATGGGCATATAGTGAATGGAAGGGGAGTAGTATATGTGGATAAGGGAACGGGACCACGCAGCAACAATCGGGGTTTCCCAAGTAGTACCACCCTAAAACCAAATGGTCGGTAAAAGAGATCCCACGGGACTAAAATCCAAGGGTAACACCCCAAAAGAGGTCAAGGGGACAAAAGCACAAAATAAGCCCACTCTTTACATCGAATCCCCCCATTAATCCATGCCCATAAGTGTCCATGATAAGCAAACCCAATACTCAACTACCAAATGACAAGACATTCCTTTAGTTTCGGGAGGCCCGCATTCAAACATACAATCAATACAGATGAGTGAGGGACCACATGTTGGAAAGTGTAACTAGGTTCGGTCTTCATATTGACTATGTAATTATGTATTTAAGTAATGAAGAAGACAGATAATAAAATGTATTTTTGTTATGCTTGCTTCATGGGTTTCATGAGCAAGGTTTTATAATAGGTCAAAAGACTTCTTCTTGATGTCTTTTAAGGATTTGTCATTTTGTCATAAATGTAATAATTAAGAGTCATGAATATCAAGTGTCAAGTCAAAAAAGTATTCCTCAAGACCTTGTCATATAAGCCTTGAAGACATGGCTCAGAATGTTGCTCAAAGATCAACGTTGGATTAACATTGATTAGGTCGACTCAATGAACAATCACATCTATTGACTATCAGGTCGGCTAATATAGGGGCTGACCACTATATATACCATATATATACTGTGCATGAAGAGTCGGTTAAATGAAGAGTCTAGACAAAGAAGCATGCCTCAAGACCTTGTCATATAACCTTGGAGAAATGGCTCAAGTATAATGCAAGCCTACTGCTCAAACCAACCTTCAAGACATAACTCAATATGGTGCCCAAGAACAGCGTTAATATCCTCTACAAGTCGGCTGGAAGATCTCCTCCAAATTAGAAGTGAAGTCGGCTCAGTATTAGGCCTACATGTCTATCCAGTATATATAAGGACATGTCTGCGGCTCATTTGAAGAGAGAGAATTCGGACATCTAAAAGAAAACAGTGCGGATAAGAACTTCAAGAATTGAAAAGTATAGCATCTAATATTTTCGGTGTTAATTCAAGGGAAGAATCACGTGGATGGTATATTATAGTATGGGTTTCAATATATATACAGATTCGATATATCTGTGTCTGGTCTGAAGTATCATGCGAAGATAAGAAGACAAAAGTGAAGTAAATAAGGATGATTTCAATATGATAAGTACAACAAAGTAAGTAATCCTTCCTCGGATCTCTGTCCCACAGCAAAGAGAAGGAATATATATATATATATATATATATATATATATATATATATATGTTTTTAAATATAAAGAAGAATCGAAAAGGTAGCAGTAATGACATAGTATAAGAACAGCAAAGTATATGAGGGAGATCTAGGAACCAATATTTCCTAGAGTCAAGAAGGAAGAAGGATCATTCAGTTGATAGACTAAGTTATCTAGTTAGGGTGTAGAAAGGTGCAAGACAGTGCAGAAAAGAAGGATCAACTTAAGGAGTTAAGGAAGAAGCAATGACAAGGTCTTGGAGGCATACAAAGGTCAAGGGTCTATGTCATGGTCATAGTACTTGTCAATTGAAAGTCTATAAGAAGAATTCCTTGTGGGTTTTCCTCTCCAAGAGGGAGAGATTTTGGCCCTAGCTTGAAGAGCCTATATTTGTGTCTCGTGTGTTTTGGTAATTGACTTAATGAAAGACATAATAAGCTAAGAAGAGAATACATAAGTATGAAAAGTAAGCTCACAAGTAGTTATCAAGTAGAGAATTTGAATTAATCACAGCCCTACCTAATTCTCAACACCACATGGCTGGCTCAGGTCGCAGACAAATGGCACAACGAGCTAGTTGAGTGCTGCAAGGGGTTGCTGGCTGTCGGTTGAGGTCCATCATGAAGAAAAATTTCTCCAAGGGATTTCACCCACAAAGTGGTGGGTAACAGAGATGTCTTTGTCATTCTTCTTCTTTTCCTTTGCTTGGATGCACATAATATGTCTTGTCTTTTCGAATGCCTTGTATATATTGTTCTGGCTAGCCTCAATGGGTGTCACTTCAACTGGAGTCGACTTGACAACTTTGGAGCCAAACATTCAAAATTCAAAATTCAAATTTTTCTTTTTTGAAACCGACATGAAGAACATGTCTTATATTAATCATTATCTATGTTGCATGGGTTCATGAACCCGGGGGTGGGTTTTCGAACTCGTCCCGAGTTCTCGTCCCCAAGTACCAGATTCGGGTACAGGTTCTTCTGAGAAAAACCCATAAGAATCAGGTTCTTCTATGAAGAACTGAGTTCTCCATTAAAAAAATTTGGGTTCTTTTGTCTTGACAGGTACCTAGAACCCCAAAATCGAGTTCTTTGGGGTTCTTTTTAGCTTTTATTTTTTAAATTTTAATTAATTTAATGGGCTTCCCCTAATATTACAAGTAGCTAGTTCTTCATATTGCGAGAGGAATTGGAGTACTTATGCCTTTATCCATTCAGTAAAGAGAAATAGGTTGGACTCAAAGAAAGCAAAGAACTTAATGTACATTCATAACACACTTCGTCTCATATCTCGAAAAGACCTTCGGTACAAGGAGGATCATTTCAAGAGATGGGACCAATACACAGATGATGCTATGTGTGTGGACAAGAAAATACAACCAAATGGCCTTATTGAGCTACCTCCAGTTGCTATGGATGAGCAGGAGCCTCAAGATGAGAGTGATTCCTACCTGGAGAGCATGCTAACTGAAGATCTAAGTGATGTTGATGACATGGCTTGAGGAAGCCATTGTTCACTATTAGCCTATGTTGCCAAGAAACGTGGGTTCGGGGACGGGGACGACATTTTTTGAAACAGGGTGCGTGGGTTCGTGTGGGTATTTTTATATTAATATATTATAATTTATATATCATATATAATACTATATTTTATAAATTATAAATTTAATCATAATGAGTCATGAGTCATGACACTAAGATAGTAATTAGTAAATTTAAAATTACTAATAGTTTATAAACTTTAAACTTTAAATATTTAAACATGCACATCATTCAACATTCACATGTGACATTTGTCATTGAAATTTCAAAAATTCTAGTTTGATAATATCATGATTCATATTTGATATAAAATCTATTGTGACGAATTGTTCTAGTGGAATATCCATGGCATTTTACAGATAAGAAAGGAAGTGAAAAATCGTTTATATTTCTGTGCAATTCCTTAGGGAAGGTATTGGTTGCAAGGATTAAGAATATTGGGAACTGAAAGAACATTAACATAACACACAGAATCCTGATTTGATAGGCATAAAAAGCAATCCAGCTGTTTATATGATAGTCATTTAACTTTTGTTCAAGATCTATTTTCTTTGTTTTGTTGCTTATTACCTCTGTTTCTAGCAATGGCCCTAAATATGTTACAATCACTCAATTAGTTGAGTGAAGACAGACTTGAGGCTCAGTCATTGTTAAACTCCAAGAACAAGTTGCTCACATGATTGGAGTAGTTCATATAGTGTTCAATTTGTAAGTTTAAATAGTTTGCCTTATCAATGCTGGTAGACATAACCCTGTGACTATGTTCATAATTTTCTGATGTGCAGTGGTAAAGTTTTTTGTAAGGTGGGGAAAAAATTTTCTGCTATCTCTGTATATGATGAGGGTTGGAAATCTGTTAAATCTCTAAATATTCTCTCCCAAATCACAAAATCTGAAAATTATTGTTGCTCACAAACAACATAATATTTAAAACAAGAGCATATGTTGTTTGGCATGTGTCAGAAGGTATGCTTTCCATTAATGTTAGAAAACAACTTGCCATGTAAATACCATATAAGTTGGGATTGTTTGTTGTCCGTACGTACCTATTTGCCTTAAACTTTGATGTGTTACAGACTAATGAAGTCTCTAACAGTATGAACACAAGCTAGGAGTTTGTATTGTGTGACATATTTCTGGATGTTATCAAATTGTTGCTAATAAACAAAAGAAGATGTAAGAAAACAGAATATGCTTTCTGGAATGTATCTAGAAGTATGTTTTTCATCAATATGGAAAGCCAACTTGCAGTGCGCATACCATATGATATAAGTTAAGTTGCATTTTGCTTAGACGATATACACATGCTCCTTCAGCTTTGGTGTGTTGCATACCCGATGAATCATATAACAGTATGAACACAACTAGTCTCCAACATAAGCTGCTATAGCTTTGTATCATGTTACATATTTCTACATAGAATTCTTGGACATTCTGTTGATCAACTTGACTATCTTTGTTGAAGCACGGCATGTCAGAGTGCTGATTTTGTGCTTTATTTTTTCAAAGTGTGTAATTATATTGGTTTCATACTTTAGCTATTCTCCTCGAGGAAAGTAAAAAAGTTTAATTTATTAAATTATTAAGTTTTAATTTATTAAATTATTAAGTTTTAATTTATTAAATTATTTTTAATTTAATTTTAATATTTATTAATATTTAATTAAATTTTTTAAATTTTAATCATTTAAAAAATATATATATTTGAGGAAATTATCCATGAAGAACCCGAAGAACCCGAAATTCGGGTTCTAAGTACCCAAACCATGGGTTCTTCGAACCAAAAGAACCCAAAGAACCCGATTTTTTTTCCGAAGAACCCGGTGCGTTTGGGTTCTTCTCAGAAGAACCCGTACCCAAATCGGGTACTTGGGTGCGGGAACCCGTGCAACGTAGCTATTATCTATTTTGATTTTAGTATTTTAAAAATTCCTAGTTCATGTTTGGAGATGCCTTGAGGCAAATTTTGAATGTAGTATGACAATCGACATATATCATGATTCTTATTAATATGTAAACTCCAATTTGCACTTGATATCAAACTAGAAATTTTGAAATTTCAATGTGAATGTTGAATGTTCAATGATGTGCATGTTTAAATCTTTAAAGTTTAAATCATAATTATTTTAGTTTTCTTGTTTAAAGTTGAAAAATATACAAATTCATATATATTATAATTTATATAATATAATATTTATATATTATATATATAAATTATAATATAACCCCGATGAACCCACGCACCCTGTTTCAAAAAATGACGTACCTGTTGCCCACTGCAGTGGCACTTGATGATTATGTGAAGACTCCATGCCTAAAGATGAACCAGAAGACACTTGTACCATCATATATCATCAGATATCATCAATTCAACGGAATGTTTAAGCTCTACTTCTACTTAAGCTCTACTTCTACTTCTGATCATCATTCTCTTATACCAAGATTCCATGCTCTACGGGGATTGTAATAAGTGATGCTAGTAATGATGAGTTTTTAGTCAGTATTGAGTGTGTAACAGGCCTAGGTAGCTTGGGACCTTGCCAACAAGTGAGTATTACTTTGGGAGGTTACTTGGTTAATTATCATCTCCCTACCAAGAATTAATAATTAATTGGGTTTTTTCCTCCAATTTTTCCTCAAAACCGGAGTACGGCTTAATGGTGGGCCTTGGGTGAGTCTTAATGTCTAGAGTCAATGTATATTACCATACTAGATCACACAAAAAATTTCATGGAATTTGGTTACGTCTAGGTAGTGATTTTTTAATTTTTTAGATTTCCCGTAAATCAAAAATTGCAATAAAATTGTAATTGAATTGTAATAAGTGTTGCCTAGAAAAGTTGTATGGGGTATGAGTAATTAAAATTACACCTATCAACCTCAACTCTCTACTATGACACACTTTGAGGGGTTAAAAATGTGTTTTGAACCCTCAAACCCCATTTTTCCTAAGTGTAGTAGGAAATCTGGCAATCAATTAAGCCAGAAATCAAATAAATGGAGAAAAATAAATATCCACACATGCTAAACGAGATAGAAAATTATGGAGGAGTTAAAATGAAATCCCAAGGTGATGTGGACTCCTAAAATCAAGGAAAGGACGTGCTCAAATAAAATTGAATTTTTGCCATTAAATGAGAGTTGCTTACTTGGAAATTCGAATTTGTGAAGTTAGTGCATATTTCGGTGGATTTGAGAGAATATTTGGTGGAAATTTTTGTGGGAAATTGTCCCCATGTGGGTTACCACCAAAATACACTTGTCATTCCATCATAAAATTCGAATTTGGTCCATAAGGGAAGAAAAAAATGATGTCCACTTGCTAGAATCCGATTTTTACACTTGGCAATGGAGCTCCACATATCAAATTCGACTTTGCCTTGTGATCGCCTCCCTCTCACCACTTGACGTTTGGTTCTTCATTAGGATTTGCTTCCAACTTTCTATATAATGGAGCCATGGGCTCTCATATTTTATATTGGATACGAGCTATTGTGCTTGCAGAAGCGCTGCTACTTTGTACACTTTTCAAGAATATCAATAAAAACGCTTTGGGGATCCATTCATGAGTGTTCTTCCTTTGGAGCATGGTGCATTGTGAGCTATTGGTATAATTTTTTCTATGCTTTGAGTTATTTCATTTTATATGTATTCTTGTGAACTTGCTAGTGCACAGTTATCTTGTATTAGCATTTGATTTGAAAGTAGGCTCTAGATGTTGAAATTTCTATTTTATTTTCAAATAAATTTCTAGAAGTTTCAATTCGTTGTTTGCTTATCTAAATCTATATGGACTAATGTGTGACTTGAGTATTGTAGAAGAATTATTTTTGGATCAAGCGTGAGGGGAAGTCTTTGGAAAACCAACCCACTCTTGAAGCACCTTAAAAGGAACTCTCATTTGTTATTTGGATTTTCATAGTTTATCTTACGAAAAAGTGTTTTGCAGGGATTCGTTTGGACATATTTTGTATGCATGCAATTATTTTAAAAAAAATTACTTTTCATTGTGCTTCATTGGATCATATTTTGCTATTTAAAGAGCTTAAGCATGGCTACGCAAAGAGGAGAGTTTACTCATCCTCTTTGGCTTAGCCCTTTGTAGATTATTGTGCAATATTTTGTGATTTTCTTTGTCTAACACTTGGTTTTTCTTTTGTAACCTTCTTTTTCTAACTTGTTTTCTTGTAGCAACTTGTGGGATTCACCTTCAATAAACTACTAACAAACTGTTGCAGTACCTTTAAACTCTAATGTCAAACGAGAATGACTCTCTCTTTTTCCTCTTGTCGTGGGCAGTTAAGGAGCTTGTTTAAGGAAGGTCGAGTTCCTTTTGTGGCTTCTTCTTTCTCTCTTGGCTATGAGCATTGAGGAGGCTTAGCCTCTCTTATGCACTTGTAAAAATCTGATTTCTATTGAGTCTTTATATTGCAGAAATTTATCATCAAGGATAAGTCTAAGACCTCAAGGTTCATTTGTAAAGGTTTTCCTTGAGCTTGTAGGAGGCTTCATAGTCTCTTACCTCTAACAACCAATAAAATTTCTGATTTTGGGAGCGTGGATTTTACCCATAGTTACTTGGGAGCGAGAGCGAAAGCGGGAGCGCGATTTTCAAAAGCTCCCGATCCAGAGCGTTTCGGGGAGCGTTTTTTTTAAATATATATATTTTTTATGTTTTTTTATATTTTGATGCATATATGTCAACAAAAGCATGTAGAATGCTGAATTAGACATTAAAAAAAAAAAGAAAAAAAAAACATAGATTGAACCATATAACATCAATCATCTAGAAGTTATAATCTTCTTCAACCACACCCACAAGTTGGAAACATACAACATATTGACTCTTGAGTCTCGTGAATCATCAATCTTAAAGTTTCAAGCTTTCAAAATTCAATATATAACATTTATCATCATTGATTCATTGATTTCAAAATTCAATATATAAAATTTATCATCATTGATATATAACATTTATCATCATTGATTCATTGATCACCATAGTTGTACTTGTAAGCTAAGTGTAACCAATAACAATTACAACAAAGAATATTTAACATGAAATGAAATGTTATAAAATGAAACGAAATGAACTTTCATGAAGCATCATAGTCATAATTCATAATGACTTGTAAACTTATAAATGCCAACTTCAAAGTTTCACCTTTCAAATTCAAACTTCAAACTTAAATTTTCATATATTGTTTAAAAAAATTATCATAATAAATATGAAAGAGTCAAGTTTCAACTGTTCAACAGTTATAAAAGTTAAAAACTACTAGAAAATAGAAAAGACTAGTAAACAACAAATCTATTTTATCTATTGGCTAGCCCCTTGCCACGCCCACGAGAAATGTCTAATTTGTGAGAACCACAAGGCAATGGTGATCTTCTAGTACTCTCAGGAGAACCACGACCATAACTAGAAGGCGGAGAGCAATGTGAGGATATAGGTGGAGACTGAATCTACAAAGGAACAATAGTTGGAAATCGAACACTAGCACTGGCACCCGCACTGCTACTGGATGGTGGGACTGGCCTTGTGTGTGGCAGTGACATGGCTGTTGTTGCTTCATCATCATCCCTCAAAAGTTTTGCTTCCAATTCTTCCATATGTACAGTGTCGTCCTCCAAATTATTATCCTCTGGGTTGTTGTCCCAAACTTTATATGCTTGATCCTCATATGCTCGATCACAGTAATGACTCAACAACCTCAAGTGGTAATGCACATAAACCAAGATTTCTGCTCGGTTTTCATTCAGCATGTTTCTTCTCACATTATGTATGAAGCTGTAGGTGCTCCAATGCCTATCTACAGAAGAAGTATTTACAACTTGTTAGAGAACTCTTTTTTCCAACTTTGGCAAAAGTCCCATGCCGCCATATGCTTCCTACCATGTGAAAGCATCAAATCTGTCTTTGTCTTCCATTGCATGGAAAGAACCAAAGTTACCAGTGCAACTGAAGTATCTGCCTAATTCAAGGCGCAACCTAGCACACTCCTCCCTGTCAGGGACCAACTTGTCTAATGCGTTCATGTATCCCTCTTGTACCTTTGGATCTGTGTGAGGTTTGATCCTAACCCCACCTCTAGGTGCAGGTTGGCCCAACCAAGATGGAGAGTAGTATTTTGGCATAATGATATATGCCAAAGCATGTAGTGGAACATTAAGTTTATTCCACCGTGCACACACATAGTCGTGAATCATTGCATAGAAGTTGGGATCATTTTCCTTAACAACATCTTTTATTTGTCCCAACATGCTATCCACCTGCTCATACACCTCTCCAATCACTGGTTTATCTGTATCTGAAAAGCGAATCATGTCATAAATGGGCTTGGTGAAATTCAAAATTTCCCTCACACGTGCCCAAAACAAAGGATCAAGGGCAGTCTCCTCCACCTATTCAAAACTTTGCATGTCAACTATTGTTGCTGCCATGTCCTTTAATACCTGTTGGTGTGGACTTGATACCATGGCTGCCAATGACTCTCTTACCTTCAAAAGGCGCCTAAAGGTGAGGTAATAGCTAGCAAATCTAGTCTTTGCTATCCTCAACAACTCCAATTTTGAGTGAGTATGGAAAATCCCATGGGTATTGCTATGATTTGTAATAAATTTTATCATTTTTTTACCTCTCTTGTACAAATCACCAAGCCATTTGTATTGAGGTTGTTTGTTTTTAATGATATCATGCATCAAAAAGTTCATTGTGTGAACCAAACACCCAGACCAAAATATGTTGGGGTATTTTTCCTCAATAATTGCTCCCACTACCTTACAATTAGCAGCATTATCAATGATGACTTGGATGACATTGTATGGCCCAATACTTTCAATTGTTTCAAGTAATGGTTCTGCAATGTTAATGCCGGTATTGAATTTGTCTGAATAATCATATGCTGAAGGAATATTGCACACTAATAGACACAGCCAGAACACTTATCAATGGCTTTCCTTTTACATTGGTCCATCCATCAGATACAATGGACACCCCATGCTCATTCCAAGAATTTGTCATTCTAATCAAAGAATTACTTATTTTAGCTTTTTCATGATCAAGTCCCACGGTTCTGGCCTTGTCATACCTAGGGCGCCTGTATCCTTTGGGGGCATCATTAATGGCAAAAACCATTTCATGCCAATGAGGTGAGCGAAGAACATTGAATGGCACCCCACATGCATAGAGAAACCGAAACATTTTTTAATCCACATCATTCTTACACCCTTCATCAAGGAAATCAAATATGGTTCTACGCCTTAAGGAGATGTTTGGTCCAGGTGTGCCTCCATATCCACTACCATGGGTGGAAGTTGACGGACTTCTTTTTCCATGATGTGATGGACCTGATAGTGCATAAGAATCAATGAAACCCCTAGAGCTTTTAGATCTATGTAGGGCAGCCTCCTCTTCCTTTCTATATTTCTCACTCTCTGTTGCTGGCACACTTACACAAATTTTGATTTCTATATTTTTCTCTCCATCCCCTGGCATTTTCCCACAAAGGTGCCTTCTAGCACGGGTGTATGAACCTGTGTATTCTTTATTGCAATGGGGACAAAGAAATTTAATGGTTCCACCACCTTTCCCTCCTTCCTGCCTCTGAACATATTTCCACAATGGTGTTTGACTTTGGTCTTGTTTAGTTGAGGTCTTTGTGGCCTCATGTTCTCCATTCTCCCCTTCCTCCTTAGCATACTCCTCCTCTTCAGGATTTTCATCAAATCCACTATAACCCACTTATTCATCCTCCTCTTCTCTAATAGGCCTCTTTCTTCTACTCTCCAACACCATTATTACAAAGAAAGGAACCAACATGAAGAAAATCCCTAGCCATATAGCCATTATGTTTCAAGTTTCAAGTTTCTAGCCTACAAAAAAAATGGAGGAATGCCAAATAGGAATAGGAAATGCAACATAGAAAAAAAACAATTCAATTTTCCACTTTTGAACACGCTAAAATGCAACATTGAGAAAAAAATTCAAGTTTTCATTTTTAAACAACTTAAAAATACAATATAGAAAATAAAAAACTAGATTAGAGAGTCCTACCTCTTTGTCCTGAGTCTTGACTCCTTCAAACCTCCTTGTTGCTCTCTTCAAGCTCCTAGCTCTCTCCTCTTGCTCTCTTGCAGCTTGCTCCTTGCTCTCTCCATCTCTCCTTTCTCTCTCCTTTCTCTCCTTCTCTCCTTGCTCTCAAACTCTCAAGCTCTTTCTCTCACTCTCAAACAAACAACGATAACAAACAATGAGGGGGAGGACTTTTATTTACCCAACCCTCCCCCCCTCCCTCCCAAAAAAATTTGAAAAATTCGTCGTCCAATTTTTTTTCCGCATCGGGGAGCATTTTTTTTTGCAGGAGACGCTCCCTCCATTTAAAAAACACTCCCAAATTGTTTTTTTAATGGAGGGAGCGCTCTCGAGCGCTCCCTGAAAAACTCCCGAGAAAACAGGGAGCGTTTATTCAGGCTCGAAAGCGCGCTCCCGAAAACGCTCCCCTCAAGAAGCGTTTTCGAGAGCGCGTTTTGGAGTAGGATTGGGGGGGGACGATTCCCAACAACCTTGGTTTTACCCATTGGCATTCCAATCTCTCCATTCTTGGAAAGGACTTGTGGCGTGATTTGTTGATCTCTTTAAATTGCATGCATCTCATCTAATTGATCAATTAACACAACTATGCATTTCATTCATTTCATTCATTTCACTAGCTATTCACTTTTCTTTGCTACAAGTTTAAAGATCATTTATTTTCATAGCAAATTCATATTTTTTTATATTCAAGTATTTTTACTTGAGTTTATTTAGCTTGAAATCATACTTCAAATTTGTTTATGTTTCACCATTGAGTACACTCTACAATCTTAAGTTTGATATATCAAGTAAAGCTACATTTTATTTCATGACAAACAAATATATTTCAAGTTGAAGTTGAATTTTCATTTTCATGTTAATTTACTTTTAGATCTTACATGCCCCAAGCATCACTAAAATTTACCTTCAACTTAAATTGGTTGAATAGACATTTTAGGGACCCTCTACCTCTATGAACTCCTCACTGTGATACTTTGGATTTTCCATCTGAGCATCTTCAAGATCGGGCATAAAGGTCTACTTTGATTGCATCAACATCAACATCACAATCTATTAAAAAGAAAAGAAAAAAGCAGAAAGGATTTGGAAAATATGATGACCAAGTACAACACAGTGTTGGGACAGATCAAAGTCCTAAGATATTCAGAATTGGACAAGGCACATCAGAAAATAAACCCATGGATCTGCCTGAAAATAAGCAGGTTCTCAGCATGAACTTCATTGAGGACATCTGATGCCATGGGGCATCTTTTTGTATCATATTTCTAACCTTATCCCTTGTCAAATTTTGTTTAAGTAGATTTCTTTCATGAATAAACTGTTATTTATGCTCTTACAATAAATTTCCATTTTTGTACTTGATTTATTTGAAGATATTTTGAATGGATACTGCTAATATATATCTTTGGTTGGTGGATGCAAATTCCAGGTCCTTGCACACTATCACTTCATATCTAGCATGCATCCCCATATGGAGCCAAATGTTTACCACTGAAGTGGTACCTGATGATTATGTGAAGACTCCATGCACAAGGATGAACCAGAGGACACTTGTACCATCAGATATCATCAAATATCATCAATTCAACAGAGTGTTTAAGCTCTACTTCTACTTCTCATCATCTTTCTCTTGTACCCAGATTCCACGCCCTATGGGGAAGTGTAATAAGTGATGCTTGTAATGATGAGTTTTGAGTCAGTATTGAGTCTGTAACAAGCCTAGATAGCCTAGGACCTTGCAAACAAGTGAGTATTACTCTCGGAGGTTTTTTACTTGGTTAATTATCATCTCCCTACTGGGAGTTAATAATTAATTGAGTTTTTTCCTCCAATTGTATCCCAAAGCCAGAGTATGGCTTGATGGTGAGGCCTTGGGTGAGTCCTAGTGTCTAGATTCAATGTATATTACCATACTAGATCACACAAAAAATTTCGTGGAATTTGGTTAGGTCTAGGTAGTGATTTTTTAATTTTTTAGATTTCCCGTAAGTTGAAAATTGCAATAAAAATTGTAATTGAATTGTAATAAATGTTGCCTAGAGAAGTTGTATGGGGTATAAGTAATCAAAATTACACCTCTCACCCTCAACTCTCTACTATGATACACTTTGAGAGGTTAAAAATGTGTTTTAAACTCTCAAAACCCACTTTTCCTAAGTTTAGTGGGAAATCTGGCAATTAATTAAGCCAGAAATTAAATAAATGGAGAAAAATGAATATCCACGCATACTAAATTAGGTGGAAATGAGATGGAAAATTACGGAGAAGTTAAAGTGAAGTCCCAAGGTGATGTGGACTCCTAAAATCAAGGGAAGGACATGCGCTCAAATAAAATTGAATTTCTGGCATTAAATGAGAGTTGCTTACTTGGAAATTTGAATTTGTGAAGTTAGTGCATATTTGGGAGAATATTTGGTGGAGATTTTTGTGGGAAATTGTCCCCACATGGATTACCACCCATATACACTTGTCATTCCATCATAAAATTCGAATTTGGCACATAAGGGAAGAAGAATTTGGCATATAAACTTGGCAATGGAACTCCACATATAAAATTTGAATTTGCCTTGTGATCTCCTCCCTCTCACCACTTGGCATTTCATTCTTCGTTGGGATTTGCTCCCTACTTTTTATACAATGGAGCCATGGGCTCTCATATTGTATATTGGATACGAGTTATTGTGCTTGCTGAAGCATTGCTACTTTGTACATTTTTCAAGAATATCAATAAAACGACTTTGGGGGTCCATTCATGGGTGTTCTTCCTTTAGAGCATGTTGCATTGAGTTATTGGTATAATTTTTTCTATGCTTTGAGTTATTTCATTTTCCATGTATTCTTGTGAACTCGCTAGTGCACAACTATCTTGTATTAGCATTTTGATTTGAAAGTAGGCTCTAGAGGTTGAAGAAAGTTCTAGTTTATTTTCAAATAAATTTCTAGAAGTTTCAATTCATTGTTTGTTTATCTAAATCTACATGGACTAATGTGTGACTTGAATATTGTAGAAGAATTCTTTTTGGATCAAGCATGAGGGGAAGTCTTTGGGAGACCAACCCACTCTTGAAGCACCTTCAAAGGAACACTCATTTGTTATTTGGATTTCATAATTTATCTTACGAAAAAGTGTTTTGCAGGGATTCATTTGGACACAGTTTGTATGCATGCGATCATTTAAAAATATTTTACTTTTCATTGTACTTCATTGGATCATATTTTGCTATTTAAAGAGCTTAAGCATGGCTAAACAAAGAGGAGAGTTTACTCATCCTCTTTGGCTCAGCCCTTTGTAGATTATTGTGCAATATTTTGTGATTTTCTTTGTTTAACACTTGGTTTTTTTTTTGTAGCCTTCTTTTTCTAACTTGTTTTCTTGTAGCAACTTGTGGAATTCACCTTCAAGAAACTACTAAAAAATTGTTGCAGTACCTTTGAGCTCTAATGTCAAACGAGGAGAACTCTCTCTTTTTCCTTTTGTCGTGGGCAATTAAGGAGCTTGTTTGAGGAAGGTCAAGTTCCTTTTGTGGCTTCTTCTTTCTCTTTTGTCCGTGAGCATTGAGGAGGCTTAGCCTCTCTTCTTCACTCATAAAAATCTGAATTCTATTGAGTCTTTATATTGCAGAAATTTCTCATCAAGGATAAGTCTAAAACCTCAAATTTCATTTGTAAAGGTTTTCCTTGAGCTTGTAGGAGGCTTCATAGTCTCTTACCTCTAACAACTAATAAAATTTATGATTTTGGGAGCGTGGATTTTACCCATTGGCATCTCAATCTCTCCATTTTTGGAGAGGACTTGTGGCGTGATTTGTTGATCTCTTTAAATTGCAAACATCTTATCTAATTGGTCAATTAACACAACCATGCATTTCATTTATTTCACTAGCTATTCACTTGATTTGCTACAAGTTTTAAGATCATTTATTTTCATAGCAAATTCAGATTTTTTTTATATGCAAGCATTTTTACTTGAGTTTATTTAGCTTGAAATCATACTTCAAACTTGTTTATGCTTCACCACTGAGCACACTCTACAATCTTAAGTTTGATACATCAAATAAAGCTACATTTTATTTCATGACAAGCAAATATATTTCAAGTTGAAGTTGAATTTTCATTTTCATGTTAATTTACTTATAGATCTTACATACCCCAAGCATCACAAAAATTTACCTCCAACTTAAGTTGGTTGAATAGACATTTTAGGGACCCTCTAACTCTATGGACTCCTCACTGTAAGATCCAAACCTTTGGGCGAGGGTGAGGTCTGAAGATTATAGTTCAATTGTAATCTTGCTTTAGAGCTAACTAATAAAATAAACCAAGAGCACTATCTCATCACATTTACTTACAAATTTCTCAAATTTTTTGCTATCTTGATGGTTTAAAGTTTCACATGCAAATCTTATCTCAATAAGCACTTTGGATGCAAGCATTTTAATTTCTTAAATTTTGCAACAAGTTTAATTCTATGGTACTTGGAAATTTACTTACTTTTGCAACTTCATTACATGTTGTGATTTTAATGGTCATTATTTTTATGGATGATTGATATATCTTGTTTCATTGGCAAGTACCCTTACTTGGTGTTGCAAATTTAATTGCATGTTGTTATCTGTTGAAATTTTGTGTTTTTGGGGTAGCATCAGTTGTGCTCTAACTCGCAAATTTTGTAGAGAGACTAGAGTACACTTGATCTACAAGACCCAAAAATTGATTTGGGAAATTTCATTTGATTTAAGAGATATTAAATTAATTAATTATTTTAATGTATTTCCTAAGTTAAAACTAAGGGAACTTAAATAATTAAAGTGAATTTAATTAAACATGTGATGAAATTGTCTTAAGTCACACGAATCAAGCTTTCTTTTAATCTTAGCCATTGATTCAAGATCTAATCATGGTCGTTGGTTTCCCAACGAGAAAGATATAAAGGAAAGGCTTGGAGTCATTTGTGAACAAACACAGAGGCAAAGCATTGAAGCTAAGCTAAGATTCTAGGGCGGGTTTGCTAAGAATTCTCAGAAGTGTTTCAGCTGCAGAGAGGGGAATTTAGGCCAAGGGGACGATCTGATCCCAGGGCCTAAAATCAGCAAGAGGCAGAGATCAGTGTAGAGAGGCAGCGCAGAGAAGCAAGAGAGCAGCAGCAGGAAGGGCAGCAACTATGCTACGCAGGTGTTGCGCAGTCCTCAAGGACAGCGTGATTTGTTGCAGGAAACCCTCATGGGTTACGCAAAGACCCTAAGGGGCAATGTAGGGACTGCGTCACCCTGTCTGGGGTAACGCAACCCTTTTTAGAGGAGCGCTGAGGGTCAGAGGGGCTTCAGAGGCTGACGCAGAGGCTTCAAGGACAGCGCTGGGTTGTTTAGGCCCAAATTTTGGTTGAACTCTATAAATCTCGTTTGAGGGTGTGGATCAGTCATTATTTTGGCCCTAGATCAGCTAGTGAGTTGTAGATCTATTATTTCTCTGTCGGGTTTTCCAAATCTAGAACCCAGGCTTGTTATATTCAGAAAATTCTTAATAATAAAACCCTCCAGCAGCCAGAAGACCGGTTTTCCCGCATTGGGTTTTTCCGAAGACTATTTGTCCATAAATAACTGTGTCACTTTGTCTGTGTGCATGAACTTGTCCTAGATCTAAATTGGTGGAGATTTGTTATGTGTTTTGCTTCAATTTTAACTTGAATTTTATTCTGTTAATAACTTATCTAAGTAGCAGGATCATAACTAGATTAACAGTTAAGATTCATAAATTTCCACATGGTATCAGAGCAATTGCAGATCTAGGAGGGTCACCAACAAGAGACTGAAGGTTCTAGCTGCAGGAAAGCAGTTGGAAAAGGAGTAGAAACACAGATTTAAAGGGACAGTGCAGTTTTCAGAGGCATATTCACGCAAGGGGAAGGGTGACGCAGTCTAATGTTGTCCCCTAGCAAGCTCATGCAATTACTGCGCAGAGGCAGCTCAGAAACAGCGCTGGATTAGTCTGAAGCCTACCAGTGTGATGTAGATTTGAATCTGTCAGATCCAGAGAAAACTACAGAAAAACTGCAGAAATTCAAAAGGTGCTGGTGGGGTTAAATTTCTGAAGTTTTCAGATTTTTAAACTAAGTACAAGTGACAAAGAGCGGGAGGACATCAACTTCTCAGAAAGTTTCTAGCCAAAGAAACTTGCAATTTGATCAAAGGATCAAATAGAGTTGAATCATAGTTGATTTGGCAGATTTCCAAAGAGGGAAATCAGTTGTCAGAGGGAGGAGAAGGTCCTTGTTTCACCAAGGGCCTTAGATCCATTTCTCTAGCAAAAAGAAAATGAAGTTCTGACACATTCTGAGCAGATGGCTCCTCATGGACTGTGTGATCAGGACAGGCTGGATGGCCTCTCAAACTTTTCAGTTTGGAAGGCAAGGATCCTGGTAGTCCTTGAGGCATACAATCTTAGAGACCATGCAGAGCAAACTCTGGCCACACTGACAGATCTGGATCTCCTTCGAAAGCAGAAGGAAGCTGTTGGGCATGCCAAACAATTGATTATGGATGGAATTAAGGACCATATTGTACCACACTTAACTGAGAAGAAGACAGCTACTAAGATGTGGAAGGCCTTAATCTCCCTATATGAGGGAAAATCTATCCAAAGAAAGATGTTGGAGACACAGATGAGGTCATTCATGATGACCAAGGGAGAAGACATGGAACATTTCCTCTTCAGACTGCAATCGATCAGAGATCAGTTGACTGCAACAGGTGCTAAGGTGGAAGACGATGTGATGGTCAGGACTGCCCTCAATACAGTCACAGATGAGTGGGAAACCTTTGTCCAAAGTATCTTGGGCAGAGACCTCCCAGATTGGGACAGCTTGTGGTCAATTATGCGTCAACAAGAACTCCGCAGATTCACCAAGAAGCAATATAGCTCTGGATCGAAAAAAATGAAGAAGGAAGATGAAGAAGATGCAGTCTTGGCATCAAAGAGGCAGCCAAAAAAGAAGAAGGATCTCTCAAAGATCAAGTGTTTCCAGTGTGGTGAAATGGGACATTTTGCTAGCAATTGTCCTCAGAAGAAAAAGGACAAGGAAGCCTCTTCTTCCAAAGTTGTTGTGCCAAATGATGGTTCAGAAGATGATGCAGCCATGAGTGTTCATGAACCACGGAGGTGGGGTGACATGGATATGTAGAGGAGCTACATAGTCTAAGGCGGGATCCTTGAGCAACTCATCTCTTGGATCACATGCGAGCTAGACAGCCTTAAGACAGTAGCGGGACAAGAGGAGCAGTGGGTGCATACATCACAGATGAAGCAGAGGCAAATCTGAACACTGGGAGGAACAGCGCAAAGCAGAGCAGCAGCAGCGTAGAAGCAGCAATAGCGTAGAGACCGATGTGACTTCAGCAGCACAGAGGCTGATGTGACTTCAGCAGCGCAGAGCAGAGCTGCTTACGCAGTGCAGAGCTACAGCAGCGCAAAAGGCTTCAGAGGGACAGCGCAGTGCAGCAGCAGAGTGAGAGATTTCAGCACAAAGGGGCTGATGTGACTTCAGTAGTGCAGAGGAAGTCTGCTTACGTAGTGCAGAGTTGTAGCTGTGCATCATCCTTCAGATGCTAGCACAGATCTGCAGCCTATGGAGCTTCAGTGATGAGGATGCATCCCATCTAACTTTTTTGTCAAAGATTGGGCAGGAGATTCAGTTGTTTCTCTCAACAACTGAAGTTGCAGTGCAGTAGATCAGCAGTGGCAGTGCTATAAGCAGCACAAATGCAGCATATTGAGAGGGAGCTACAGTACAGGGGTTGCTGTGGCAATGGCAGAGTCATGGGCAGCAGAACAGAATCGCAGCAGCAGTACAGAATCGCAGCAGCAATGCAGAGTTGAGTGGCAGCAGGCCAAGCATCAGCAGCACAGAACCAGTACCCAAAATCATATAATGCATAGTGTAATGTATTGCTAGAGCACACCCGTGATGCTAAGAGGGAGTGTTGAGATTTTGTGTATTTGGGGTAGCATCAGTTGTGCTCTAGGTTCCAAATTTTGTGGAGGGACTAGAGTACACTTGATCTACAAGACCCAGAAATTGATTTGGGAAATTTCATCTAGTTTAGGAGATATTAAATTAATTAATTATTTTAATGTATTTCCTAAGTTAAAACTTAGGAAACTTAAATAATTAAAGTGAATTTAATTAAACATGCAATGAAATTGTCTTAAGTCACACGGATCAAGCTTTCTTTTAATCTTAGGCATTGATTCAAGATCTGATCATGGTCGTTGGTTTCTCAATGAGAAAGGTATAAAGGACAGGCTTGGGGTCATTTGTAAACACACACAGAAGCAGAGCATTGAAGCTAAGCTGAGATTCTAAGGCGGGTTTGCTAAGAATTCTCATAAGTGTTTCAGCTGCAGAGAGGGGAATTTAGGCCAAGGGGATGATCTGATCCCAGGGTCTAGAATCAGCTCAGAGAGGCAATGCAGAGAAGCAGGAGAGCAGCAGCAGGAAGGGCAGCAACTGTGCTGCGCAGTTCCTCAAGGACAGCGTGATTTTCTGCAGGAAACCCTCAGGGGTTATGCAGAGACCCTAAGGGGCGGCGTAGGGACTGCGTCGCCCAATCTGGGATAACGCAACCATTTTCGGAGCAGCACTGAGGGTCAGAGGGGCTTCAGAGGCTAACGTAGAGGCTTCAGGACAGCGCTGGGGTTTCTAGACCCTAATTTTGGCTGAGTTCTGTAAATCTCGTTTGAGGGTGTGGATCAGTCATTATTTTGGCCCTAGATCAGCCAGTGAGTTGTAGATCTATTATTTCTCTGTCAGGTTTTCCAGATCTGGAACCTAGGCTTGTTGTATTCAAAAAATTCTTAATAATAAAACCCTCCAGCAGCTAGAAGACCGATTTTCCCGCGTTGGGTTTTTCTGGGGACTATTTGTCCAGAAATAATTGCGTCACTTTGTCTATGTGTGCATGAACTTGTTCTAGATCTGAATTGGTGGAGATCTGTTATGTGTTTTGCTTCGATTTTAACTTGAATTTTATTCAGTTAATAACTTATCTAAGAAGGAGGAGCATAAGCAGATTAACAGTAAAAAATTCTGCATAAAGTGTAAAGATTCAGAAATTTCCACATTATCTTGGTCTAACATTTGAATTTTTCTATCATCTCATTTACATTCTCCAAAGTAGAACACTAATTGTTTCCTTTTCAGCAAAATAATTTCTCATGTTTTGATTCATAAATCTATTTATCTTGAAAACATTTACAATATCTTGTGCTAACATTTTCTTGTTTCACTTTTCAGGGTTACTTTTGCTTTCCATTTGAAAGCATTTTATTTCATTTAAGCAAACACATTTTCATTTTAAAGAGAAATACTTTGAAGGCACTGGTTTTCATATGCTTTATGTTTATTTAAATTATGTATTGATGGTTATTGTTCATAACACTTTTTGCTTATAAATCTTAAGAAGTAATTTATTTAGCTCTAACAACTCTCCTAGAAACTCACATCTTTTAACTTAGTTTTCTATTTAGGGACCACCCCCCATATCTAACCTAGGAGATAGCTTAAACGGAGAGAGTTGGGATTAGTGTGACAGCCCCTTCTCTAAGTTCCTTGCCACCAACCACACCTTGTGGGGTTAAAGGCTTTTCCCACTAACTTGTAGGTAGGTGTATGCGACAAGGCGATAAAAGTACTCGTCCCCGTTTGCATCCCCGTCCCCGTTCCCGTCCCCATCCTCAAACCCACGTTTCCTGGCAACAAAAATCATTATATATATTCTTCCTTTTTAAACTGACATGAAGTGTTGATTTCTGGTAGCATCGGATGTGATCTAAGTCTCAAAATTTGCAAGAAGGCTACAGGCACATATATTCCAAAGAACCCAGAAAGCATTTTTGGAAATTGCACTCAGATTATGTTCTGTGAAAATAATTAATTATTTTTACTGGGACCCTAAGCCTAAACTTAGGAAATTAAAATAATTAAAGGATATTAATTAAAACAAAGTGTGAATCTTCTAGAAAAGGCGGAGATCAAGTCAAGTTAATCTTAGTCGTTGATTAACTATTTAATCTCGATCGTTGAAGTCTCAACGAGAACATTATAAGGACTTGATGGGGCATTTGGAAGATACATCGAAACACCGAGAGACAGAGTCTAGAGATCGAATTTCTCAAGTGAGCAACGCTCAGGAGAAGTTAGATCGAGAAGATTCTTGCAGAGAGGGGCAGCGATAGATCCGGTTGGAGATTCTCCTGAGCCGGGAATACATCAAAGAGAAGACAGAGAGCATTGCACAGAGAGGCAGCATAGAAGCTACGTAGGGCCAATGGAGGCAACGCTGCAGCCTTGAGGAGATCTATGATTCAGCTGAGGATCAGTAAGATCTAGTACCGGGGTGTCAGGGTCTAAAGACCGGAAGGGCCAGAGATCAGTATCCAACCAGCAGGAGAGCCAGTAAGGAGAGGTGATGCAGTCCCAACGCAGAGTGACACAGAGACTGCACAGAGGCAGCGTAGGGCTCATCAGCTCAGTGTTTGGCCAATTCATATTTTCCAATGTCATTGTAAACCTCACAAGCTCTTTGTCAGTCAGAGTCTCTATGTGGATGGCCAGTAAGGCATCACAGAATGTATTCAGATATTTTGCATAATAATACAAGCCCTCAGCTGTTGCACCATTTTTCCCGCATTTTGTTTTTGTGGGGACATTAGTCCAAAAATAACGGTGTTGTGTGTCTATTATTTATTCTCGCTCATATCTTGTTTCTACAGTTTAATGATGTGAAGGCTGTAGTGTATGGGTTTCAATATTCACCGTAGAAAACAATAAATAACATGTTCAAGTAATTAAGAACTAGAAGAATTCTCATCAGTCACTGCAGTAGGATTCCAGGTAGTGGAATTTTCACATGAAGAACATATCTTACATAATTCAAGGGCTAAGATATAAATTATGAAGATTGACCACAGCTACAAAATTCAACACTCACTCTTAGCTAGGGAGGTATTCATAATGACTACCTAGATGTTCCCTTTTTGACAAATTTCTGTAAGAAAAGATTCTTCATTTATCATCAGGATCCTGATCATCTGATTACCATATCCCCGGTCAACATCTTTGACCTGTGGTAAGAATCTACAGCATCAACTAGGTACCATAATTTTGGTCAACATCTCTGGCCTATGGTACATCATTAGAATCAACTAGTTACATGTTCCGCCTAGTGCTTCTAACCCATGGTACACTGACTAGTCCTACTTCAACATCATCCTGGTCAATCTCTTTGACTAGTGGTGAGACCATAAGGACACAATCAATCCATTTGAGTATTTTGGTCCCAAATCCAAAGGCCTCACTCTCGGCCATGATGCTAAATGGGCCCAATCAACCTATTTGGAGAGTAATCTTGAGCCTCATGCTAAAAGTCACCTACTCAACTCTATGGTCGAGTAATTATGGGCCTCTAGAACCATTCTTCCTAATTCTGGTCAACATGCTTGACTCAGGAAGAATGTTTGTCCTCTGCAGGACCGTTCTCCCTAATCCTAGTTAAAATACTTGACTCAGACTGAATGGTTGTTCTTGAATGAGCTAGCTATGTTGATGTGTCAATCCACTACCTGTGGAAACCATCCTGCATCAGCATCGTGCTCCACAAGTCATCACTTGGAGCAATTCACTAATTATCCAAGTTGTCACTTGGAACCTAGTCAACACTTGTGACCTATGGTGAAACCCTGGGCTATTACCAATCATGCATGCTAATTGAAAGGTAATTCTCCTACGCGATGATAGAGGCACTCACTCGCCCACCTGGGGAGCACTTTGGGCTTTCATGCTCTTTGGACCATTCTACCTAGCCACATTTTGTGGCCCCTAGTCAAAACTTCGACCTTTCTATATTATAACCTAGGCAGAATGTCTACCCCTTAATGCAACAGCATCACCATTCCCTCTAACCGAGGAAAATTTTCTCAACCACTCTAACTTGTCCCTAAAGTACACAAAACTTCTCAAGCTTGTCCCGGAAGTATACAAACTTCTCAAGCTTGTCCCTAAAGTGTACAATATTTTTCCCAAATCAGAGGCTTTGTGAACCTTACTTCTCCCTTTTATACAATGTCTCGATATGTACTTCGCATATCATCATGGTCGTCTCCTGCACCTAATCAACAAATCCTACTAGAAATTATTGAAGCTACACTACTTCATAATTCGCCAAACTAGTTAGAATATACTCAACTCTTGTAGTCCTGAGTGCAGCAGATGTTTGCTTCCAACCCAAGCAAAATTCAAACCGAATCATCATCCTGATGTGCTCTTCCTGTCTTCAACATCCTCTGACCAATCTGAATTTGTATATCCCTGCAGTTGCTTCCTTCACTCGAACCATCACCACAGATGCTTAACACTGAAGCAAACCCTATTGTAGCAATCTAACTGCTCCCTCTGCCACGTAGCTTCTTTAGATTAGTTAACATGGAAGTGGCCATGCAGTGGCTCTCTTTCATCCCAAATCTTTGAAGGATAGCGATAATATGCTTACCCGACTTTTGTCACATTTCTAGTTCTAAGAAGTAATGTATTCAATCAAGATCATTCATCTCGAACTCAAATTTCAACTCCCTCTGACACTGAAGCAGAGGTTTGGCAGAGCTCTCTATCATTGAAGCAAATAGTTTTGCCATTGTAGCTCCATCTATCACGTAAGTCTTTCGGCTTTTGTTAGAAACAAGTCAGGTCATAACAAGATCAACCAAGATCCATCAATCCAAGAATACTAAGACCAATGTGTTTTCTTGTGATCGTACAAAGATTTCTTCAGTCTGTAATCATGAGACTTCTTCTCATGTCCCTCAAAGCCCTGAGGTATTATTTATCTACCACTTCTTCCTCTTCAATCATTTAGAAAAGCGATCTCTACATCTACCTAGTGCAATTTTAAAATCAATAGAAATTCTAACTCAAGTGTAACTGACAACCGAAGCAAATGTCTTGTCATAGTCTTCTCCCTCTTTCTGGGAGAATTCTTGAATCTTGCTTTGTACTTCTCTACCTTGCCATATACTGCATACTTGTAGATCCACTTGGAATTCACCACTGACTTTCCTCAAATATCGATAGAGTCTTCATTATGGCATCCTTCAAACTTGTTGGCCTACCTGCTCCCTCTGAACCGGGAGCTCTTCCAGTCATCAGAAATGGTTCTATATGTCAGGACAACCTCTCCTTCTTGAACACAAATCACTCTTGCAGAATCCTCTAGTCGCAAGCTTTGCTTCATTCTTCTCATTGCTTCCATCTGCTGCCACAGCTCGATGTACATACAACCCTCACTAGGAGGTCATGGAAGAAATGATTATAACCTAACAAAAAGGAAATAAAATCCGCAGGCTAACAAATAATAATCAAGGTAGAGAAAATAAAGTACTTATCTTTTGAGGATTTTCGGGAATTGTCAACTCCCTTTTGATCCTTGTCTTCTTGCAGGAATGAAATCCATTTGCAATTTCATCATCCTCATCCTCATCGTCAGTGTGTTGCTTTCCTTTTCTTTCTTGCATGAGCTAGGATTTGTTCTTTCAGTAGAAACATTGATCTGGGTCTAACTCTAGGGTTTTATCCACAAACACTAGGGCTTTTTCTTATCAAAAATTTTAGATTTCTAGGGTTTAAAAATCAGTTCTAAGAAGGGCTCGTAGCATAAGCGTTATGACTTCTCTTTTTATGTGAGAGACCCCTTCAACTCCCTCTTTCTACTATCTTTAAAATAATTAAAGGATATTAATTAGAACATAGTGTGAATCTTCTAGAAAAGACGGAGATCAAGTCAAGTTTATCTTAGTTGTTGATTAACGATTTAATATCGATCGTTCAAGTCTCAACGAAAAGATTATAAGGACTTGATGGGGCATTTGCAAGATACATCGAAACATCAAGAGACAGAGTCGAGAGATCGAATTTCTCAAGTGAGCAGTGCTCACGAGAAGTTACATCGCGAAGATTCTTGCAGAGAGGGGTAGTGATATTTCTGATTGGAGAATTTCCTGAGTCAGCAATACATCATACAGGAGACAGAGAGCAGTGCGCAAAGAGGCAGCTACGCAGAGCCAGAGCAGAGCCAACACTGCAGCCTTAAGGAGATCCGTAATTTAGCTGAGGATCAATCAAATCTAGTACCAGAGTGTCAGGGCGTGAGACCGGAAGGGCCAGAGATCAGAATCCAACCAGCAGAAGAGCCAGCAAGGAGAGGTGACGCAATCCCCACGCAGAGTGACGCAAAGACTGCACAGGGCTCAAGAGCTCAGTGTTTTGCCAGTTCAGATTTTCAAGTGTTGGTGTGAGATAATCCTCACAAACTCTTTGTCAGTCAGATTCTCTATGTGGATGGCAAGTAAGGCATAACAAATTGTATTCAGATCTTCTACATAATAATACAAACCCTCAGTTGTTGCACTGGTTTTCCCGCATAGGGTTTTTCCGGGGACATTAGTCCAAAAATAGCAGTGTTGTGTGTCTATTGTTTATTCTTGCTCATATCTTGTTTCCGCACTTATTTATTTTCCGCAATTTAATGTTGTGAAGGCTATAGTGTATGGGTTTCAATATTTACCATAGAAAACAGTAAATAACTTTTTCAAGTAATTAACAAGTAGAAGAATTCTCATTAGTTGCTGCAGTAGGATTCCGAGTAGCGGAATTTTCACATGAAGAACATATCTTACATAATTCAAGGGATAAAATATTAATTATGACGACCGACAATAGCTACAAAATTTAACACTCCCTCTTAGCTAGGGAGGTATTCATAATGACTATCTAGATGTTCCCTTGTTGACAAATTTCTCTAAGAAAAGGTTCTTCGTTTATCATCAGCATCGTGATCATCTGATTACCATAACCGCGGTCAACATCTTTGACCTATGGTAAGAATCTACATCATCAACTAGGTACCATAATTTTGGTCAACATATATGGCCTATGGTACATCATTAGCATCAAATAGTTACCATGTTCTGCCCGGTGCTTCTAACCCATGGTATACTGACTAGTCCTAGTTCACCATCATCCTGGTCAATCTCTTTGACTCGAGGTGAAACCTTAGGGACACACTCAATCCATTTGAGTATTCTGGTCCCAAATCCAAAGCCCTCACTCTAGGCCATGATGCTAAATGGGCTCACGCAACCTATTTGGAGAGTAATCTTGAGCCTCATGCTAAAAGTCACCTACTCAACTCTATGGTTGAGTAATTATGGGCCTCTAGGACCATTCTTCCTAATCCTGGTCAACATGCTTCACTCAAGAAGAATGTTTCTCCTCTGCAGGAACGTTCTCCCTAATCCTAGTTAACATACTTGACTCAGAGAGAATGGTTGTCCTTGAATGAGCTAGCTATGTTGATGTGTTAATCCACTACCTATGGAAATCATCCTGCATCAACATCGTGCTCAACAAGTCATCACTTGGAGCAATTCACTAATTATCCAAGTCGACAATTGTAACCTGGTCAACACTTGTGACCTATGGTGAAACCCTAGGCTATTACCAATCTTGCATGCTAATTGAATGGTAACTCTCCTACGCAATGCTTGAGGCACTCACTCACCCACATGGGGAACACTCTGGGCTTTGATGCTCTCTGGGCCATTCTCCCTAGCTACATTTTGTGGCTCCTAGTCAAAATTTTGATCTTTCCATATTCTAAACTAGGCAGAATGTCTACCTCTTAATGCAACAACATCACCATTCCCTCTAACCGAGGAAAATATTCTCAACCACTCTAACTTGTCCCTAAAGTACACAAAACTTTCCAAGCTTGTCCCTGAAGTATACAAACTTCTCAAGCTTGTTCCTGAAGTGTACAAACTTTTCCCTGAGATAGAGGCTTTGTGACCTTTACTTCTCCCTTCTTGGTATGTACTTCGCATATCATCATGGTCGTCTCCGACACCTAATCAACCAATCCTACGAGAAATTATTAAATCCACACTGCTTCACAATTCGCTAAACTAGTTGCAATACACTCAACTCATGTAGTCCTGAATGCGACAGATGCTTGCTTCTGACCAAGCAAAATTCAAACCGAATCATCATCTTGATGAGCTCTTCATGTCTTCAACACTCTCTACCCAATCTGAATTTGTATATCCCTGCATCTGCTTCCACAGATGCGTGACACTGAAGCAAACCCTATTATAGCAATCTAACTGCTCCCTCTGCCACGCAGCTTCTTTAGATTAGTTAACATGGAAGTGGCAATGCATTCGCTCTCTTTCATCCCAAATCTTTGAAGGATCACAATAATATGCTTACTCGACTTCTATCATACTTCTAGTTCTAAGAAGTAATGTATTCAACCAAGATCCTTCATCTCGAACTCAGATGTCAACTCCCTCTGAAACTAAAACAGAGGTTGGCAGCTCTCTCTATCACTGAAGCAAATAGTCTTGCGACTATTGCTCCCTCTATCATGTAAGTCTTTCGGCTTTCATCAGAAACAAGTCATGTAATAACAAGATCAACCAAGATCCATCAATCCAAGAATACTAAGTCCAATGTGTTTGCTTGTGATCGTACAAAGCTTTCTTTAGTCTATAATCATGACTTCCTCTCATGTACCTCAAAGCCCTGAGGTATTATTTATGTACCACTTCTTACTCTTCAATCATTTCTAAAAACGATCTCTACATCTAGCTGGTGCAATTTTAAAAGCAATAGAAATCCTAACATAAGTGTACTTGACAACTGAAGCAAATGTCTTTTCATAGTCTTCTCCCTCTTTGTCGAAGAATTCTTGAATCTTGCTTTGTACTTCTCTATGTTGGCATTTACTGCATACTTGTAGATCCACTTGGAATTCACCATTGACTTTCCTCAAATATCGATACAGTCTTCATTATGGCATCCTTCAAACTTGTTGGCCTACATACTCCCTCTGAACTAGGAGCTCTTCCAGTCATCAAACATGGTTCTATATGTTAGTACAACTTCTCCCTCTTGAACACAAATCACTCTTGGAGAATCCTCTTATCGCAAGATTTTCTTCGTTCTTCTCAATGCCTTCATCTGCTACCACGGCTCAATGTACCTACAACCCTCACTATGAGGTCATGGAAGAAATGGTTATAACATAGCAAAAAGGAAACAAAAACAAGAGGCTAACAAATAATAATCAAGGTAGAGAGATATAAAGTACTTGTCTTTTGAGGATTGTAGGGAATTGTCAACTCCCTTTTGATCCTTGTCTTCTTGCAGGAATGAAATCCATCTGCAATTTCATCATCCTCATCCTCATCATCAGTGTGTTGCTTTCCTTTTCTTTCTTGCATGAGCTAGGATTTCTTCTTTTAGCATAAACATTGATCTAGGTCTAACTCTAGGGATTTATTCACAAACCCTAGGGCTTTTTCTTAACAAGAATTCTAGATTTCTAGGGTTTACAAATCAGTTCTAAGAAGGGCTCATAGCATAAGTGTTATGACTTCTCTTTTTATGTGAGAGACCCCTTCAACTCCCTCTTTCTCCTATCCTTGAAATAATTAATGGATATTGATTGAAACAGAGTGTGAATCTTCTAAAAAAGATGGAGATCAAGTCAAGTTCATCTTAGCCGTTGATTAACGATTTAATCTTGGTCGTTGAAGTCTCAACAAGAAGATTATAAGGACTTGTTGGGGCATTTGGAAGATACATCGAAACACTGAGAGACAATCTAGAGATCGAATTTCTCAAGTGAGCAGTGCTCAGGAGAAGTAAGATCGAGAAGATTCTTGCAGACAGGGGCAGTGATAGATCCGGTTGGAGATTTTCCTGAGATGGGACTACATCATAGAGGAAACAGAGAGTAGTACGCAGAGAGGAAGCATAGCAGCTAAACAGAGCCAGCGCAGAGCAAACAGAATCAGCGATGCAGGCTTGAGGAGATTCGTGATTCAACTGAGGATCAGTCAGATCTAGCACCGAAGTGTCGGGGTGTGAGACTAGAAGGGCAAGAGATCAGTATCCATCCAGCAGAAGAGCCAACAAGGAGAGGTGGCGCAGTCCCCACGCAGAGTGACGCAAAAACTGCGCAGAGGCGTAGGGCTCATCAGCTCAGTGTTTGGCCAGCTCAGATTTTTTAGTGTCAGTGTGAGGTAATCCTCACAAGCTCTTTGTCAAACACATTGTCAGTCACATTGTCATCTTGTTTCCGCACTTTTTTATTTTATGCAGTTTAATGTTGTGAAGGTTGTAGTGTATGGGTTTCAATATTTACCAAAGAAAAAAGTAAATAACTTGTTCAAGTAATTAACGAGTAGAAGAATTATCATCAGTTGTTGTAGTATGATTCCGAGTAGCAGAATTTTCACATGAAGAACATTTCTTACATAATTCAAGGGCTAAAATATTAATTATGAACGACCATAGCTACAAAATTCAACACTCCCTCTTAGCTAGGGAGGTATTCATAATGACTATCTAGATGTTCCCTTGTTGACAAATTTCTTTAAGAAAAGGTTCTTCATTTATCATCAGCATCGTGATCATCTGATTACCATAACCTCGGTCAACATCTTTGACCTATGGTAAGAATCTACAGCATCAACTAGGTACCCTAATTTTGGTCAGCATCTCTCGCCTATGGTACATCATTAGCATCAACTAGTTACCATGTTCTAGCTGGTGCTTCTAAACCATTGTATTGACTAGTCCTAGTTCACCATCATTCTAGTCAATCTCTTTGACTTGTGATGAAACCCTAGGGACACACTCAATCCATTTGTGTATTTTGGTCCCAAATCCAAAGGCCTCACTCTAGGCCATTATGCTAAATGGGCTCACTCAACCCATTTGGAGAGTAATCTTGAGCCTGATGCTAAAAGGCACCTGCTCAACTCTATGGTCGAGTAATTATGGGCCTCTAGGACCATTCTTTCTATTCTTGGTCAACATGCTTGACTCGGGAAGAATGTTTGTCCTCTGCAGGATCGTTCTCCCTAACCCTAGTTAACATACTTGACTCAGAGAGAATGGTTGTCCCTGAATGAGCTAGCTATGTTGATGTGTCAATCCACTACCTGTGGAAAACATCATGCATCAACATCGTGCTCAACAAAGCCATCACTTGGGGCAATTCACTAAGTATCCAAGTCGTCACTTGGAACGTAGTCAACACTTGTGACCTATGGTGATAGCCTGACCTATTACCAATCTTGCATGTTGATTGAAAGGTAACTCTCCTGCGTGATGCTAGAGGCACTCACTCGTGCACCGGGGAAGGACTCTGGGCTTTGATAGTCTCTCGGCCATTCTCCCTAGCCACATTTTGTGGGCCCTAGTCAAAACTTTGACCTTTCTATATTCTAACCTAGGTAGAATATCTACCCCTCAATGCAACAACATCACCATTCCCTCTAACCGAGCAAAATATTCTCAACCACTCTGACTTGTCCCTAAAGTACACAAAACTTCTCAAGCTTGTCCCTGAAGTATACAAACTTCTCAAGCTTGTCCCTGAACTATACAAACTTTGCCCTGAGACAGAGGCTTTGTGAGCCTTACTTCTCTCTTTTATACAATGTCTCGATATGTACTTCGCATATCATCATGGTCGTCTCCTACACCTAATCAACCAATCCAATGAGCAGTTATTGAAGCCACACTGCTTCACAATTCGCCAAAATAGTTGCAATATACTCAACTCTTGTAGTCCTGAGTTCAATAGATATCTGCTTCCTACACAAGCAAAATTCAAACCCAATTATCAAAATGATGTACTCTTCTTGTCTTCAACATTCTTTGCCCAATCTAAATTTGTATATCCCTGCAGTTGCTTCCTTCACTGTAACCATCACCACATATTCTTGACACTGAAGCAAACCCTGTTGTAGCAATCTAACTGCTCCCTCTTACACGTAGCTTCTTTATATTAGTTAACATGGAAATGGTCATGCATTGGCTCTCTTTCATCCCAAAACTGTGAAGGATCGTGATAATATGCTTACCCGACTTCTATCACACTTCTAGTTCTAAGAAGTAATGTATTCAACCAAGATCCTTCATTTCGAACTCATATGTCAACTCCCTCTGCCACTGAAGCAAAGGTTGGCAACTCTCTCTATCATTGAAGTAAATAGCCTTGTCATTGTTGCTCCCTCTATCACGTAAGTCTTTCATGTTTCGTCAGAAACAAGTCATGAAACAAGATCAACCAAGATCCATCAATCCAAGAATACTAAGTCCAATGTGTTTGCTTGTGATCGTACAAACCTTGCTTTAGTCTGTAATCATGAGACTTCTTCT
The DNA here is from genome assembly GCA_034641835.2 of Pinus albicaulis. Classification (NCBI taxonomy): domain Eukaryota; kingdom Viridiplantae; phylum Streptophyta; class Pinopsida; order Pinales; family Pinaceae; genus Pinus; species Pinus albicaulis. The sequence continues at coordinate 591,935,712 of CM076570.1, forward strand.
CATGTACCTCAAAGCCTTGAGGTATTATTTATGTACCACTTCTTCCTCTTCAATCATTTAGAAAAGCAAACTATACATCTACTTGGTGCAATTTTAAAAGCAATAGAAATTCTAACATAAGTGTACGTGACAACTGAAGCAAATGTCTTGTCATAGTCTTCTCCCTCTTTCTGGGAGAATTCTTGAATCTTGCTTTGTACTTCTCTATGTTGCCATCTACTGCATACTTGTAGATCCACTTGGAATTCACCACTGACTTTCCTCAAATATTTATAGAGTCTTCATTATGGCATCCTTCAAACTTGTTGGCATACCTGCTCCCTCTGAACTAGGAGTTCTTCCAGTCATCAGTCATGGTTATATATGTCAGTACAACTTCTCCCTCTTGAACACAAATCACTCTTGGAGAATCCTCTTGTCGCAAGCTTTGCTTTGTTCTTCTCAATGATTTAATCTGTTGCCACGGCTTGATGTACCTACAACCCTCACTAGGAGGTCATGGAAGAAATGATTATAAACTAGCAAAAGGGAAACAAAAACAAGAGGCTAACAAATAATAATCAAGGTAGAGAGGTATAAAGTACTTGTCTTTTGAGGATTGTAGGGAATTGTCAACTCCCTTTTGATCCATGTCTTCAACATCAGTGTGTTGCTTTCCTTTTCTTTCTTGTATGAGCTCAAATTTCTTCTTTCATGAGAAACATTGATCTAGGTCTAACTCTAGGGTTTTATCTACAAACCCTACGTCTTTTTCTTCTCTAGAATTTTAGATTTCTAGGGTCTGCAAATCAGTTTTAAGAATGGCTCATAGCATAAGTGTTATGACATCTCTTTTTATGTGAGAGACCACTTCAACTCCCTCTTTCTCCTATTCTTAAAATAATTAAAGGATATTAATTAAAACAAAGAGTGAATCCTCTAGAAAAGACAAAGATCGAGTCAAGTTAATCTTAGTCATTGATTAATGATTTAATCTCGGCCATTGAAGTCTCAACGAGAAGATTATAAGGACTTGATGGGGCATTTGGAAGATACATTGAAACACCGAGAGACAGAATCTAGAGATCGAATTTAAGTGAGCAGTGCTCAGGAGAAGTTAGATCAAGAAGATTATTGCGGAGAGGGGCAGTGACAGATCCAATTGGAGATTTTCCTGAGCCAGGAATACATCATACAGAAGACAGAGAGTAGTACACAGAGAGACAGCGTAGCAGATACGTAGAGCCAGTGCAGAGCCAACAGAGGCAGCGCTGCAACCTTAAGGAGATCTGTGATTCAGCTGAGGATCAATCAGATCTAGTGCTAGAGTGTCGAGGTGTGAGACCAAAAGGGCCAGAGATCAGTATCCAGCCAGCAGAAGAGCCAGCAAGGAGAGGTGACACAGTCCCCACACATAGTGACGCAGAGACTGTGCAAAGGCAGCATAGGGCTCATCAGCTTAGTGTTTGGCCAGTTCAGGTTTTCCAGTGTCAGTGTGACGTAATCCTCACAAGCTCTTTGTCAGTCAGATTCTCTATGTCGATGGCCAGTAAGGCATCACAAATTGTATTGTTGTAGATTGTTACCATAGGTCAAAGATGTTGACCGAGGTTATGGTAATTAGATGATCATGATGTTGATGATAAATGAAGAATCTTTTCTTAGAGAAATTTGTCAACAAGGGAACATCTAAATAGTCATTATGAATGATTCCCTAGCTAAGAGGGAGTGTTGAATTTTGTAGCTATGGTCGGTCTTCATAACCAATATTTTAGCCCTTGAATTATGTAAGAAATGTTCTTCATGTAAAAATTCCGCTACCTGGAATCCTACTGCAACAACTGATGAGAATTCTTCTACTTGTTAATTACTTGAACAAGTTATTTGTTGTTTTCTACAGTAAATATTGAAACCCTTACACTACAACATTCACAACATTAAACTGTGAAAATAAATAAGTGCGGAAACAAGATTTGAGCAAGAATAAACAATAGACACACAACACCGTTATTTCTAGACTAATGTCCCCAGAAAAACCCAATGCGGGAAAACCGGTGCAACAACTGAGGGTTTGCATTATTATGCAGAATCAACTAGGTACCATAATTTTGGTCTGCATCTCTGGCCTATGGTACATCATTAGCATCAACTAGTTACCATGTTTTTGTTGAGATTTTGGGGTAGCATCGGATGTGCTCTAGCTCCAAAACTTTATGGAGGGGTTGGAACACACTAGATCTCCAAGACCCAAAAAGCATTTGGAGAAAATCCATCTGGTGAAAAATTTATTCAAATAATTAAATTTTTTTAATGATGACCTAAGTCTAACTTAGGGAAATTAAAAAATTAAAGTGAATTAATTTACACATGTGATGAGGACATTCTAAGTGACGTGGATCAAGCTTCTTTTAATCTTAGCCGCTGATTAGAGATTAGATCACGGTCGTTGATGTGTCAACAAAAAAAGTATAAAGGAAGGGCTTGGGGTCAGTTGGAGAACACACACAGTGAATCTAAGAGATCGAATTCTTCTGACAGAGCAGTGCTCGGACGAAGATCAGATCTGAGTACTTCAGAGAAGCAGTGAAGGGCAGATGCAATGATTGGTCAGGAGGACCAAGAATACAATGCAGAGCAAGGGCAGCAGAGACACAGGTGAGGCAGCGCAGCCATCAAAGAGTGTGACAGTCCCTAGAGAGGGTGACGCAAGGCTCACGCAGGGCAGTGGAGAGCCTCCAAGGAAAAGTCTAAAATTCACTGGAAGCTGGGGTTTCTATGCTGACAGGGCTGAAACCAGATCTGGGAGAAGGTGATCGGCGCAGAGCTAGGGTGACGCAATCCCTCAACCAGGGCCACACAGCCTTACGCAGTGGCAGCATAGAGACTGTGCAGAGCTCGATGGGGTTTCACCAGTGGCTCATCCGGATCAGACGGGACTTGCAGGAGTGAGATAAAACTAACATTTTCTCTATAGTCGAGGTTTTCTCTTTTGGGTGAGTTGGTCTATGGCACCCTAGATGTACTCAGAATATTGTTGCTTAATAATAATAAACCCTCATATCTGCTGCATCGGTTTTCCCGCATTGGGTTTTTTGGGGGACATTTGTCCAAAAAATCTGTGTCCTTTGTCATATGTGTGTGATGTTCAGTAAATGATTTGTATTTGTGTAGGTTGTTAGTTGTGCTTACCTCGATGTTTTTCTGAATATTTTCAATTAAATAACTCGTGTATAATAAATCAAGTAGGAGAAGCAAATCAATGTTTAGCAGTCAGATTTTTGTGCTCATAAATTTTCACATGGTATTAGAGCATTGCAGATCAAGTTGAACCATCATCGAAGGGGCTGAAGATATTTGTTACAAGAAGGGTAGCTGAAGCAGCACAGATCCGGAATAAGGCAACACAGCACCAAAGGGACAACATAGACCCTGCAAGGATGACGCAGAGTCAGTCTTCTCACGCAGAGGCTGACATAGCTCCAGAAAGGTGACGTATAGCCAGTCTGCTCACGCAGAGGCTGACGTAGCACTAGGAGAGGGATGTTGAGCCAGTCCGCTCACGCAAAGACTGACGCAACACCAGAAGGGTGACGCAGTCCAAGAAGGAGTGATGATGTGCAGTTTGTTGGGACTGGAAGTGCAATTTCTGGTCTTCAGATGTTGTTGGTGAGGCACCGGTTTTGTCAGTGCAAAACAATGCCTATCAAAGGTGACAAAGTGAGGAGAAATAGTTCCTCAGCAGACTTTTGCCAAGAAGTCTGAGATTCGATCATGACGGTGATTGTAGAGGATTGATTCAGTAGAATTGGCAGAGGATTTCCGGGAGAGAAATCAGTTGTCATAGGGAGCAGTATCTCTAGAGGGTTTCTATCGCCAAGAAACCCAGATCTGGTCTTCTGTTGAGTGCAACAGCAGTAGAAGGGAGAAGAGTACCCACTTCAACATTTTTTTAGCAGAGATGACCCTGTACGGACTGAGGGCTCGGGATAGGTTGGACGATGTGTCCAACTTTGCGATCTGGAAGGCCAGAATCCTGACAGTCTTGGAGGAGTACGGTATCAGAGACCACATGGAAAATGTCCTAGCTGTGCCGACCGATGCGAACGCTCTAAAGAAGTTCAACGAAAATTAGGCACGAGCAAAGTGCTTGATCATGGATGGGGTGAAGGATCACGTGGTCCCACACAGTGCCAAGAAGAGGAAGGCACATGAGATGTGGACAACTTTAACCACGCTCTATCAAGGCAGCTCCATCCAAGGGAAGATGCTTCTAGAGAACCAGATGTGGATGTTTCAGATGCACAAGGGAGAGGAGATCGATCCCTTCCTCTCCAGATTGCAAACAATCTGAGATCAGCTGATTACCATGGGGGCAACTCTGGATGAAGGGCTCTTGATGAGGACAACCCTGAATGCAGTCACCGATGAGTGGGAGACCTTTGTCCAAAGCATGTTGGGCAGAGCACAACTCCCAAATTGGGGTGACATGTGGGCTATCCTTCAATAGGGGGAGATCTAGAGGGTGACCAAGAAGGAATTCAGCAGCGGAGGTGTCAAGGTGAAGAAGGAGGAGGAAGAGGATGCAGCCCTAACATCAGAGGGACAACGACAGCAAGGGAAGAAGAAGAAGGACCTACCCAAGGTCCAGTGCATCAGATGTGGCGAACTTGGACACTTCGCCAGCACTTATCCTAAGAGGAAGGACAAGGAATCTTCAGATTCCAAGGCAGCGGCAACTAGAGGGGACAGTGGTAGTGAGGATGATGTGGCTATGGGTGCGAATGTGCCTCAAGAGAAAAGGTGGGGCGATATTGATCTGTAGAGCAGCTACAGATGGGTACGCAGGATCCTTGAGGTGCCCAAACTCTTGGATCACATATACGAGAGCCTTAAGACAGTAGCAGGATGACTAGAGCAGTGGGTGCAGAAGATCATGGAGAAGCAGGGCAGTGTTGGGACATTGGAGAGTAAAGCGGCGCAGTGTAGAGGCAGCAGCAACATAGAAGCAGTAGCGCAGAGGCTAAAGGGACTTCAGCAGCGCAGAGATTGAAGGAACTTCAGCAACGCAGAGGGGCAGTGCAGAGCAACAGCAGTGTAGAGGCACTAGAGAGACAGCGCAGCAAAGCAGCAGAGGGTGATTCAGTGATGACATGCAACCCGACTGACTTGCCTGTCAGTGTCTTGGTGGTGGTCCTTCAGTTGCTTACTTCTCAGCGACTGAGTTGCGATGCAGCAATTAGCAATAGCAGTGTTATAGGCAGCATGATGCAGCAATTTGAGAGGGAGCTACAGTACATATGTGGAAGTGTCAAAGACAGTGACATGGGCAGTAGTACAAAGAGCAGCAGCGTAGTGGATGGAGGGCAGCAGGCCAAGCATCAGCGCGGAGACCGATGCCAGAGATAAGGGCAATGCTTCTATGTGCAAGTATTGCTAGAGCACACTCCTCGCTAAGAGGGAGCGTTGAGATTTTGGGGTAGCATCGGATGTGCTCTAGCTCCAAAACATTGTGGAGGGGTTGGAACACATGAGATCACCAAGACCCAGAAAGCGTTTGGATAAATTCCATCTGGTGTAAACGTTATTCAAATACTTAAATTTTTTTAATGAGGACCCTAAGTCTAACTTAGGGAAATTAAAAAATTAAAGTGAATTAATTTACACATGTGATGAGAACATTCTAAGTCGTTGATTAAAAATTAGATCACGGTCATTGATGTGTCAACGAAAAAAGTATAAAGGAAGGGCTTGGGGTTAGTTGGAGAACACAGTGAATCTAAGAGATCGAATTCTTCTGACGGAGCTGTGCTCGAACGAGATCAGATCTGAGTGATTCAGAGAAACAGTGAGGGGCAGATGCAGTGATTAGTTAGGAGGGCCAAGAGTACAACGCAGAGCAAGGGCAACAGAGACGTAGTGGAGGCAGCGCAGCCATCAGAGGGTGTGACGCAATCCCTAGAGAGGGTCACGCAGGCCCACGCAGGGCTCATGCAGGGGCAGCGCAGAGCCTCCAAGGAAAAGTTCGAAATTCACTGGAAGCTGGGGTTTTTAAGCCGACAAGGCTCAAACCAGATCCAGAAGAAGTTGATCAGCGCAGAGCTAGGGTGACGCGGTCCCTCGGCCAGGGCCACGCAGCCTTATGCAGTGGCAGCATAGAGACTGCACAAAGCTAGTTGGGGTTCCACCAGTGGCTCATCTGGATTAGCCGGGACTTGTAGGAGTGAGGTAAAACTCACATTTTCTCTGTAGTCGAGGTTTTCTCTGTTGGGTGAGCCACTCTATGGCACCCTAGATGTACTCAAAATACTGCTGCTTAATAATAATAAACCCTCATATTTGTTGCACCGGTTTTCCCGCATTGGGTTTTTCGAGGGACATTTGTCCAAAAAATCTGTGTCCTTTGTCATATGTGCATGATGTTCAGTAAATGATCTGTATTTGTTTAGGCTGCTAGTTGTGTTTACTTCGATGTTTTTCTGAATATTTTCAGTTAAATAACTTGTGTATAATAAATCAAGTAGGAGAAGACAATCAATATTTAGCAGTAGGGTTTATGTGCTCATAAATTTTCACAGTTTTGGTCGGTGCTTCTAACCCATGGTATACTGACTAGTCCTAGTTCACCATCATCCTGGTCAATCTCTTTGACTCGTGGTGAAACCCTAGGGACACACTCAATCCATTTGAGTATTTTGGTCCCAAATCCAAAGGCCTCACTCTAGGCCATGATGCTAAAAGCCACCTACTCAACTCTATGGTTGAGTAATTATGGGCCTCTAGGACCATTCTTCCTAATCCTGGTAAACATGCTTGACTTAGGAAGACTGTTTGTCCTCTGCAGGATCGTTCTCCCTAATCCTAGTGAACATACTTGACTCAGAGAGTTGTCCCTAAATGAGCTAGCTATGTTTATGTGTCAATCCACTACCTGTAGAAAGTATCCTGCATCAGCATCGTGCTCAACAAGTCATCACTTGGAACCTAGTCAACACTTGTGACCTATGGTGAAACCCTGGGCTATTGCCAATCCTACATGCTAACTGAATGGTAACTCTCTTGCGCGATGCTAGAGGCACTGACTCGCCCACCTGAGGAGCACTCTGGGCTTTGATGCTCTCTGGGCCATTCTCCCTAGCTACATTTTGTGGCCCTTAGTCAAAAATTTGACCTTTCTATATTCTAAGCTAGGCAGAATGTCTATCCCTTAATGCAACAACATCACCATTCCCTCTAACCGAGGAAATATTCTCAACCACTCCGACTTGTCCCTAAAGTACACAAAACTTCTCAAGTTTGTCCATGAAGTATACAAACTTCTCAAGCTTGTCCCTGAAGTGTACAAACTTTGCCTTGAGACAGAGGCTTTGTGAGCCTTACTTCTCCCTTTTATACAATGTCTCGATATGTACTTCGCATATCGTCGTGGTCGTCTCCTACACCTAATCAACCTATCCTACGAGCATTTATTGAAGCCACATTGCTTCACAATTCGCCAAACTAGTTGCAATATACTCAACTCCTGTAGTCCTAAGTGCGAAAGATGTATGCTTCCTACCCAAGAAAAATTCAAACTGAATCATCATCCTGATGTGCTCTTCCTGTCTTCAACACTCTCTGCCCAATATGACTTTGTATATCCCTGCAGTTGCTTCCTTCACTAGAACCATCACCACAGATGCTTTACAGTGAAGCAAACCATGTTGTAGCAATCTAACTGCTCCCTCTGCCACGTAGCTTCTTTAGATTAGTTAACATGGGAGTGGCCATGCACTGGCTCTCTTTCATCCCAAATCTTTGAAGGATCGCGATAATATGCTTACCTGACTTTCGTCACACTTCTAGTTCTAAGAAGAAATGTATTCAACCAAGATCATTCATCTCGAACTCAGATGTCAACTCCCTCTGACACTGAATCAGAGGTTGGCAGCTCTCTCTATCATTGAAGCAAATAGTCTTGCCATTGTTGCTCCCTCTATCACGTAAGTCTTTCGGCTTTCATCATAAACAAGTCATGTAATAACAAGATCAACCAAGATCCATCAATCCAAGAATACTAAGTCCAATGTGTTTGCTTGTGATCGTACAAAGCTTTCTTTAGTCTGTAATCATGAGACTTCTTCTCATGTACCTCAAAGCCCTGACATATTATTTATGTACCACTTCTTCCTCTTCAATCATTTATAAAAGCGATCTCTACATCTACCTAGTGCAATTTTAAAAGCAATAGAAATTCTAACATAAGTGTACCTGACAACTGAAGCAAATGACTTGTCATAGTCTTCTCCCTCTTTCTAGGAGAATTCTTGAATCTTGCTTCATACTTCTCTATGTTGCCATCTACTGCATGCTTGTAGATTCACGTGGAATTCACCACTGACTTTCCTCAAATATCGATAGAGTCTTCATTATGGCATCCTTCAAACTTGTTGGCGTACTTGCTTCCTCTGAACTAGGAGCTCTTCCAGTCATCAGACATGGTTCTATATGTCAATACAGCTTCTCTTCATTATGGCATCCTTCAAACTTGTTGGCGTACTTGCTTCCTCTGAACTAGGAGCTCTTCGAGTCATCAGACATGGTTCTATATGTCAATACAACTTCTCCCTCTTGAACACAAATCACTCTTGGAGAATCCTCTTGTTGCAAGCTTTGCTTCGTTCTTCGTAATGCTTTCATCTACTGCCACGCCTCGATGTACCTACAACCCTCACTAGGAGGTCATGGAAGAAATGATTATAACATAGCAAAAAGGAAACAAAGACAAGAGGCTAACAAATAATAATCAAGGTAGAGAGATATAAAGTACTTGTCTTTTGAGGATTGTAGGGAATTGTCAACTCCCTTTTGATCCTTGTCTTCTTGTAGGAATGAAATCCATCAACATTTTCAGCATCCTCATCCTCATCATCAGCTTGTTGCTTTCCTTTTCTTTCTTGCATGAGCTAGGATTTCTTCTTTCAGCAGAAACATTGATCTAGGTCTAACTCTAGGGCTTTATCCACAAACCCTAGGGCATCTTTTTATCAAGAATTATAGATTTCTAGGGTTTACAAATCAGTTCTAAGAAAGGATCATAGCTTAAGTGTTATGACTTCTCTTTTTATATAAGAGACCCCTTCAACTCCCTCTTTCTCCTAGCCTACTTGCAAAAATCAAAGATCTATTTGTAAATCTAGTAAAACATGTCCTTATCATTAGCTACTAAAGATTTTGTAGTATCATTCTTGGATTTCTTTTGATGAGGATGGCTAGTGATCATCATTGCCCTTCCTCTTCTTATTGTTCTTCCCTTCGGTGGATTGATTATTACAATGACCAAACTTGTGACAACGAAAACATTGAATATCCTTCTTTTGAGGAGCTAGTCTTCTACCTACATTCCTTTGAAATTTTCCAAAAGTTCTCCTTTCTTTTCCATTTTAGAGTGGGTTGTAAATGCTTAAGAGTCATCATCTTGAGGCCTTGGAATATTCTCCTTTGAGACAAGTCTAGATTCTTCTTCAATACATGAGGTCCATAGTTCTTCAGAACTTGGAGTTTCATTTCTGCCACATATACTAGATGCAAATGAGTCCCATGAGTCAGGTAGACCATTAAGTATTGTAGTCACAAGTTCTTTATCAAAAATGATTTCATCTATTGCTTGAAGTTGATCTCTTAGTTAAGAGATCCTCATGAAATATAAGGCCAAAGTATCATTTCTTGTCATTCTAACATCACGAAGCTCATTCTTCAAGGTCATTGCTTGACCAATGTTGTTGATGGTATATAATCCAACTAAAGCATCATGCATCTTCTTTGAAGTGTCAAGATTTGCGACATATGGAATGAAATGATCTTTGATAGAATCTACGATAATACTTTCAGTTGTGATGTCATCCTTCTCATATTTTGTTTTTCCTTCATTATTTGAAGGTTTAGTGACCACACCCTTCACAATATCGACGACATCATTTTTTGCAAGAATGAGGTCAATCCCTGTCTTCCAAGCCCTGAAATTTGTGGCTCCTTCCAAGTTGTTCTTTGACTTCATAGAGGAACCCATGGATATATAAACAATCAAATTGCAAATGTAGGTCTCTTCAAGAGTGATCTTCAACGCCCTTTTCTTTACCAAAGCTCTTCAAGGGTGATTTCAATGTCCTTTCCTTCACCAAAGCTCTCACACCATTTTGATTTTTCAAGTGCAATAGATACAAGCACTAATTTATGAAAAATTGATAATTACTTCTAATGATGTAAATATTCTCTTAGCACTTTCAACTTATCATTAAGCAATTACACTTCAGAAATCCAACCATAGATGCACAAGGACAGTAGAGATCACAATGCACAAAGATAACACAAGATTTACCATGTGAAAACCCACTAGGGGGGAAAAACCCAGCAACCTTTTTCTTAGAGAAATTCTTCAATTCAACAAGAGATACAACTAATTTTGCTAATCAAATATGATGGTCAAACTGACCAACGATGCTATAGTCAAACCTGGTCAAACTTCCCTCTTGTCAGGTCAATCTTCTGCCCAACAAATTTGGCTCTACCTAATCTACCTAGGCTGAAATTCAGCCTCCGAAAATCTTCCCAGAAACTCGGCCCTATTGCTAGAAAACTAGAACCTGCTGCCCAAAAGTTCGACCCACTACCCAAAATTTTGAGTTGCTACCCAAAATATGCCTAGAAACTCACACATGTGAAGCTACAAGAGAGAGAACCACACGTGCAAAGTCAAGGAGAGATAAAAATGATACTTCAGATGTCTTCGTCCTTCATCTTTTCCTTTGCTTGGATGCCCAGAAGATGTCTTGTCTTGTGAGAGATTGAATTGTGCCAAAAGGAGGTTGAATGCCTTATATATTGTGTTATGGCTGGCATGAATGGGTGTCTCTTCAACTAGGGCCAACTTGACTTGAGGGAAGGCCGACTTGACAACTTTGGAGCCAAAAATTCAAAATTTTCTCTTTTGAAACCGACATGAAGAACATGTCTTATATTAATCATTATATATATTTTTCTTTTTGAAACTGACATGAAGAACATGTCTTACATAATTCAAGGGCTAAAATATTAATTATGAAGCCCGACCATAGCTACAAAATTCAGCATTGCAGAGGATGACTCATGGATCCATATTGAGTTTTGCAATGATGCCAAGTATGCAGTGAGGGGACAAGGGAAAGTTCAATTCCAGCTTAAGTCAAGAGGGTCCTCTAATGCACAAGAGGTACTCTATGTATATGGTCTAAAGAAGAACCTCTTGTCCATCTCAAGCATGGAAGACAAAGGTTATGAGGTTAACTTCCGAAGGGGGCAAGTGTTCATCTACCCAAAGGGAGCTAGTCCAGAGACTAGTGAAGATTGGAGTCAGAGAGGGGAACATAGATAGGCTTTAGGGTCAACCTGCACATGCACTAGTGCACACCAGGGAGAGCAAGTCACAAAGCTCTACCATTACTGAGACAGATGGCCACTCGGCTTCCAAAATTCACTCTGGACTAGCAAGTGTGAAAATTCCTCAACTGGAATCCTATTCCAGCAACTAGTATTATTTCTCCTAATTGTTAATTAATTTAACAATTTATCTACTATGGAAAATATTGAAATAAACAAACTGCAACCATCAGAAATAAAATTCTGCAAAAAAATAAAACCCTGGAAGCTGAGAAATGCTAACACACACACTAAAATATAACACAATTATTTTTGGACAATTGTCCCCGAAAAACCCAATGTGGGAAAATCGGTGCAGCAGCTGAGGGTTTTATTTTATTAAGCAGCAGTGAAATCTGAGTACAATCTATGGATGCCCAACTGGCTATCCAATCAACAAGCATCTGACATAAATAATTAGAGAGAACATTTCTCTCACCCCACAAGCAATACCAACACTGGCCTCTACAAAAATCTAGTCGTCCAAACCCCAACGTGAGCACTTCTGCGTTGCCTCTACAAGGTCTCTCCCACGTGTGACTCGATACTACCTTTGTGCTAGTCGTCTAGCCTACCTCTGCTACTAGAAGTGACTCTCCGACACTCTGGAAGACTTTCTCGGCCTTTGGAAACTGAATTGACTTCCTCCTCAACTAAATCGAACTGCTCTGCATCAGCCTCTACGTAGTCTATGCGCTGCTTTCGCATGGATTACTTCTGTCACTTGCTGCTACCTCTCCGAATCTAGAAAACTTCCTCCGGATCACTGTCCCTGCCCCTCACTCACTACTTTGATCTTTGGCTCTCTCCGACAACTGACTGCTACTACTCTGGAAATCAATCTGCCAAGAAATCGAACTGCTCAAATGTCCTCTCCATCACCACATCGTCCTCCTCTTATAATCCTTTGTTGGAGCACCAATCGCTAAGATTAAAACATAATCGATGGCTAGGATCATCTCTGGATTGATCTATTTGAGTTTCTCAACTATTCTCGCCTTGACTTAATTAATATTGATTAATTAACCTGTTTTCCTAAGTTTAGACTTAGGAAACATTAAAAAATTGGTTAATAATCTAATTAAGTCACTTCTAGGTGGAATTTCCAAAAACGATTTATGGGTTATGGAGATCTCATGTATTCTAGCCTCTTCACAAAGTTGCGTGGCCAGCACATCCGATGCTACAAAAACTAACACTCCCTCTTAGCAAGGAATGTGTTCTAGTGTTGTTGCACACCCTATATATACATCATCTCCTGTCACGTTATTGATGTTTGGTTGTTGCTACCCACCAACTACTACGCAACTCTGATATACGCTGCATTTGTACTATTCTTGACCCTATTCAACTGTTGCCAAAACTGCATCTGCACTACAACTCTATGATTGCTGCTACTACAACATCTGCGACTGAAAAACATCCAAAACACTGAATCAATTGTGATCAATATAATGCATTTGTCACCCGATTCTCTAACTGCTACTAGCTACTGCACTGTCCATTGAGGACTATGCATTGCTGCCGACTCTAAACTGTGCCACTCTACACTGTCGCCAATTCTGCACTGCGCTCCCCAGCATCTGACTGCTACTAGCCACTGCAACTGTCACTCTAGCATCTGACTACATCAGCTGTCACTGATCCATCTTGCTACTGAATGCTATGAGCCCTCGTAGCCAGGTATTGATCCAAGAGGTGTACTCCTCAAGGATCCTGCCCATCTGTAGCTCTCTGGGGCTACAACACCAAGTCACCCCACCTCACTCCTGAAGGTATATGAGCGAACATAGCAAAGTCTTCCTCCAGCCTAGAGGTAAGCCTGTCAATCTTTGTTGAAGTTTTCTGTTGGTCATGCTTCTCCTCCTTGTCCTTCTTTCTTAGAGGAAACTCCGTACTATAGTCGCCAAACTCGCCACACCTGAAGCACTTGACCTTTGACAGGTCCTTCTTCTTCTTCCTCTGCTCCCCCTATCCATGACTGGGACCCTTAGATGCGAGGGCCACATTCTCCACCTCCTTCACCATCTTTTTCCCGTTGCTACTGCTGCCACTGATGGAGCTCTTCAGAAGAGCTTGTCTCAACTCCTCCTGTTCCAAATCAGCCCACACCCTGTCCCATCTTGGTAGCGTGCCTCTACCCAATATACTTTGGACAAATACCTGCCACTCTTCTGAGACATTGTTGAGAGTTGATCACGCTATCTCTGAAGCTTGAAGCATTGCCCCAACAGTTGCTAACTGGTCTCAAACCTTCTGAATCCTAGTAAGGTAGGGGTCTATGCATTCCCCTTTCTGCATCCGAATGAGCCTCAACTCCTCTAAGTAAATCTTCCGCTGTTCGGAAGTACCTTGATATAGTGTGGCGAGAACATCCCACATCTCTTTGGTCGTTCCCTTGGCTGCTATATGTGAGACTATATGATCCCAAACTCCATCCAGGATCAATCGCTTCACCCGTGCCATCTCCTTCCTATATTCCTTCAGCTGATCCGCATCCTGGGAAACTGCCACCACATTATCAACGTAGGCTTTCATGCCATATTCATCTAGAAGGAAAGACATCCTAGCCTTCTAGATGACATGGTTGGAAGCTCCATCCAACCTATCCTGATCTCTAAGCCCTGTAGTGGACATCTCTAAAAATGTCAAAAACTCCCTCTTTCCCTATGCTTGGTTGTTGCTCTGCTATTCGCACTCCCTTCTAGAGTGAGAAGATCTGCTCACAACTTCTGCCAATCTGCAAGGAAAAATCGAACTTCTGAGACTAGAAGTTCCTTGAGGAAAATTTTCCCTCAAATGTGTGTGCTTCTCTCTCTTCCACCTGACGCAAGTTCTACTCTAGCGAACTACTGCAAAACCCTCTGCATCTAGCCAAAAATCTGCCCAAAAAAAAAAAAAACTGAGTTGCTCCCTCTACCTCTAGAATCACTTGATCTGGAAAATCGATTTTTTTTGCCCCTCAGCTCAGAAAAATCGAACTTCCTCAAGCAACTCGGACTGTGTTTCCCATGGGAATTTTGGCCTGCTACTGTCACTAAACAGTGAAGCTCCTTCTTTTCGCTTATGAGCTCTCCGACTTATCAATTGTGCTCTGATACCATGTGAAAATTCCTCAACTGCAAGCTTATTGTAGCAACTGGTATTATTTCTCCTAATTGTTAATTACTTAAACAATTTATCTGCTACGGCAAATATTGAAATAAACACACTGCAACTTTCACCAATAAAATTTTGCAGAAAAATAAAACGTTGGATGCGGAGAAATGCTAGCACACACACAAAATATTACACAATTCTTTTTGGACAATTGTCCCCGGAAAAACCCAATGCGAAAAAACCGGTGCAGCAGCTGAGGGTTTTATTTTATTAAGCAACAGTGAAATCTAAGTACAATTTATGGATGCCCAACTGGCTATCCAATCAGCAAGTATCTGATAGAAATAATTAGAGAGAATATTTATCTCACCCCACAAGCAATCCCAGCACTGGCCTCTACAGAAATTTGGTCATCCAACCCCAGCGTGAGCACTTCTGCGTTGCCTCCGCGTTGTCTCTCCCACATGTGACTTGATACTACCTCTGTGCTAGCCATCTAGCCTGCCTTTGCTACTAGAAGTGACTCTCCAACACTTTAGAAGACTTTCTCGGCCTCTGGAAACTGAATCGACTTCCTCCTCAGGTAAATCGAACTACTCTATATCATCCTCTGCGCTGCTTCTGCATGGAATACTTTTGTCACTTGTTGTTGCCTCTTCGGATCTAGAAATCTTCCTCCAGATCACTGTCCCTGCCTCTCACTCACTGCTTCAATCTCTGGCTCTCTCCGGCAGCTGATTGCTGCTACTCTGGAAATCGAACTACTCAAGTGTCCTCTCCATCACCACATTGGCCACCTCTTAGAATCCTCTGTTGGATCACCAATGGCCAAGATTAAAACATAATCGACGGCTAGGATCATCTCTGGATCATTCCGTATGAGTTTCTAGACTATTATCACCTTGACTTAATTAATACTGATTAATTAACTTGTTTTCCTAAGTTTAGACATGGGAAACATTACAAAATTGGTTTATAATCTAATTAAGTCACTTCTAGACAAAATTTCCAAAAAAAATTTATGGGTTTTGGAGATCTCATGTATTCTAGCCTCTCCACAAAGTTTTGTTGCCAGAACATATCTGATGCTACAAAAACTAATAGCAAGGGATGTGTAAAGGATGTGCACTTGGCAAGAATGTCAAGGCATCTTTCCCTAGTAGTGAGACTCAATCCAAAGGAATTTTGGATCTGATCCATTTTGATTTAGCAGGGCCTGTGTCAGTATCTAGAGGCAGCTTGTTGTGTAGATGACCTTAAAGCACCATCGTCCCATTTAACTATGGTTTCGCTCTGGATATTAGACTCTTTTGTTAGGAAAGATGTTGAAGTTAATATTTTGGGGAATCTACTTAAACATGTATGCAAGTCTAAGCCTTTCTTGCTAAATCAGGGCCTTTGACAAAGCTCCATATAAGGCAGGCAGAAAAGATGGATAGAATAAGGACTTAAGTGATCAGACCAAGACAACACTTAAAATATATGTTTGCACATACTCCTCAGGATGTCTTAGTAGATATGGATTTATTTGACACCAACATGATTGACATTGTTGATGGAAATCTAGCATGCTTGGCCCCAAAAGCTTTAGCAAGGCCACTACCAAAGGGAAATCATAATCTGAGGATGAAAACTTGTTCTCCTCATCTAAAAGTAGTTATCACTCAATCCCATATAAAGAGGGTTCTATAAATGTTGGTATGGAATATGAACCCCAAGTGATTGATAAAGGATGTAATATTGGTAAAATTATTGGAACAAGAAAAATGGAAGGAAAAGATGCAGGGTTGAGAACAAACTTTTCCTTAGCAGTAGCATATTTTAGTACTCTTGACCCAGAATTAATCGATGAACCAGTGAAGCAGGGCAGTGACTATCGCAGGATGACATTTCTCACCAACATGTTGGTTGTTAGGCTACAAGAAGAAAAAGAAGGTGTTGGTGTTCTCGACGTGGTAGTTGTAAGAGTTGAAGGAAGCATTTCATTCTTGAAAACAAAAGTTGAGCAACACCCAGACATGAAATGCTTGAAGACAAGCAATATCAAGAAGGGGGAACTATAATTACCCCATGGATTAATTGCCCAAGGAAGGACAAAATAGCCTATCCAACCCCATAGGCTATATAGTCTTTGATAAAGGAGGGAACCCATTATCCATATTTTTGCGGCATCATTGGATAAATTTTGGGGTAGTTAGGGCAAAAAGCCTAAATTAGGGGGTTGCACATGAACTCCTCACATTAAATTAAGGAGGAGAAACCGCATGAGGAAATCTATAAAGAAAAGAGAGTTGGAATCACTTTGATCATCAATGAATTGGATTGAATTATCTATGTTTTCTTTGAGTCTGGGGCTCTAGGGTTTTAAGACCCCTTCTTGATTAGTTTTGATGGAAGTGATCCCACCCTAGCTAATCCCCTGTCTCATTTCGGTGGAGGTGATCCCACTTTAGCTAGTCACTTCTTTTCTTTGTTCTGGCACAGCAAATTGTCTTGGAGCAACTCAAATCTGTCTGGAAGTAGCTCTCTATTGCTATTCGTCTGGTCAACCAGTTTCCTCTAAAAACATCGAAGAGTTTGGGGTAAGGTTTGGTCAAGAAGAATTGAATTGCAATAAGACCTCATCGAGGCACCGAAGCTAATCATAGGTCAGCAAGACCCCATCCAGGGGGCGAAGCTCCTTTCCTAGGGTTTGTTCAACCACTGAGCCCCTGACTACACGTGCAAGGAATTTTGTCTTAAGTTAATGGAAGGAATTGAGTCATAATGACTATTAAGAGGGGATGCGAAAGCCCTCTTTGAGGCATTGAAGGTAAGCAGAGGCCAAGAAGACCCTAATCCTAACAACAATGTCATTTCCTTTGTTAGCCAGCCATTGAGTTCTAGTTAAACCACAAGGGTTTCCTCTTGTGATTGCCCACAATACCATCAAAGGTTGAGTCTCTAATTGAAGTAAAGCAAGGTTGTGGAAAGATCTTATCTATCACAGTGAGGGCCTTTTCTCAAATTTGTGGTCAGTTCTTTAAGGGTGTATCCTAAAGAAGGGATCCAAATTCCAATAATATACGGTCTTCCTCCTGAAGCAACAGCGACTTCCCATCTCAGTTGTGTACAAATTATATCAAATCCTAAAGCCCACAACAGACGTGAGCTTGGTTAGCATCCAGTGGGTGATCAAGTAAGGCAGCAATGGAATCAATTCAAGCAAGGTTAAGAAGATTGCTCCAACAATAGTGTATGCTTGGAATTGGTAAAGGCTGCCACAAGCTCCCCTCAACAGCAAACATGTTAAGTGGCCGCACAATAGGCAGTGATTCAATGAGTACACTGACAATAGAATGAGATAGTACTAGCATGAGACACAGTTAATTGTTGGTTTATTGAATTATATAATGGATCATCGGTTGGAGGAATCTATTGTTCATTGGGGGTTAACCCTAGCTTGTTGAAGTGTTGTTGAAGAAGTATATTATTGTTCAATGATCTTTCATATTCAAATGCCCATTGTTATATTAGTGAATGAATTTTGTTGTTGATCTATTAGAAACCCTAGTCATAAATAAAACCCTAAAGCCATAAAATTATCTAGGGACACTACACAGTTAATTAATATAAATCTATATTTACTCTTAAGCCAACTTGTATTTTTTTTGTAAGTATTATTTTATTATTTTTTAATGTAACGTTATGTAACAACATCTCCCCCACACTGTGTTGTAAATAGCCTCTTGGCACATAGGTTCTCCATGTCGAAGCCACAAATGGACTCATCTTCACACTAGAGCACAAAGGAGGCATTAGTTCAAGAGTGGCCCAAGCCTTAGAATTAAAAAAAAAAGTTGATTAGCCCTCCTCATCAATTTGAAGATAGGATGCAAGTTAACAACGCCTCAAAGCATTAGAGCACCAATGGATAAAAGGAGCAATTAAATCACTCTTCACACATGGATCATCATCACACTACATAAGCATCTGCATCACATCAACAAAAGGAGGGGCACATATCATATGGAGGATTTATTAGCACCATCAAAGTTTATCGTTGAGCATTTTGGATTACATCATGAAACAACTCGTCTATTCCCACTGCCTGCCACTCTCCCTAAAAGTTTCCCTTGTGTATCCCTTCTTGGCACATTACTATCTCAAGAATGAGATGGCCCCAAACTCTAGCCAACCAATAACAATGCGCAATCTTGGATGCTTGTATGAAGAACTGAAGAAATACCAAGAGGAAATCACTAACCACAATGCTTCACTAAAAATGGAAAAATGTTCAAAATGCTGATATGCAAAGAGCCACAAACACCCTCAATAAAAGAGAGTTGGCTGACACAGGTAATTAGAACATAATGCAGGAACAATTGGTTGCATTGAGACAATGGGAGGATGAAACTAGGATTGAGCTGACCCATATGAGAAGGTAGCAAAACCATTTCATATTTTCTCAGATGCGATGCATGATAAGGTAGTTAAGCTTCGCAACATGATGATGGCACAGCCTGGAAATCAACAAGTCACTCTTCCTGACACCAGAAGCTGGAATGGGAACTCAGAAGCATCATCATGAAAAATGGAACACAACCCCCCCAAGTAACTGAAGCATCATCATAAAAAATGGAACACAACCCCCCAAGTAACGGAAGCATCATCATGAAAAATGGAACACGACCCACCAAGTAATTGAATGTGTTGTAGATACTTGTTTCTAGTTGGAAGAATTATCAGTCTTCTTATTAGTAAATTTGAATATAATTCGTTAAGCATAAACAAAAACAAAGTCCAAATTTTGAGTTGGCTTCAAGGTTGAGACAGAGTTTATATCTATGCTATCAACTCTCAATTTTGCTTATTTAAATCAACTGTATGGATTTGGCCACAATATCTATTTTATTAATACAAAATCTATAAACATTTCTATGAAAAATACTTTTCTTGGGCAAATAGATCATAGATGAGGCCAGGTGAATTTGATGGAAGAAATACCCCTCAGGCATTCCATCTAAGTCAAAGTTAAGCCCACTTCATTAGCTAAGGGATTTTCCAACAAAAAGAAATTGACCTTGTTGCACAAGGCAAGTTTCAATTTGTCACAAATTTACATCATATATATCATACATACATGAATTAGAGACTTGTAAAACCAAAGACAATAAAAAACACATCTTAACAGTTAGCGTAGTTCTATAAAAGCTTATAAGCAACCATAGTTTTGCACCATAAAAGATACTCACCATCACTAGCAGCTCCAAAATCTGGTGCGTCTACACTATACATAATAGTTACCAACTCCTTAGCATACCTGTATGGCACATAACGGCCTTTAGTAATTATATTCCATCCTTCAAATTCCAAATAAATTGGCTTGCACTTACGTTAGGTTGGGGTCTGGATGTCCACTCCCAAAATCCTCTAAAGGAATTCCATTGGATATAGAATCCTACAAAAAATACACCAATTTTGAAAATCCTCCATAAGATGAAAGTTATATAGATTTGTGCCAATCAAAAGTTGTTTTCAAAAATCACTCGAAGCTTTTTGTAATATTTCCTTGCAAATTAAAATACCCTAATAAAAAAGAAGAAGAAGAGGTTAAACCTACTGCATTTGCTCCAAGTTGATCCACAAAGATAGGCTTTGCATAGGCACCAGTTATGGCATGCATAGCATCGAATTTGAACCTACATCCATAGAATTGGGTGCTGTAAATTATAACTCAAAGCTTTAATGCATAAACAAAAATTCTTGGTATAACACCCCAAAATCTCTAAAAGAACATCCAAACAGTCAGTTATTCAACACCACATCTAAAAGTTTAGGAACAAAGCAAATCCATTAGTGTGAAATTTTAAAACATTGATGGAAAAAATGGAAAGAAAGAAAGTGATTGTAATAATGTTCGTGAGTGGCCATAAATTTTGCCTTAAGTCTATCAAAGAATGTGATCTAGAAAAGTGTTTCATGTGGAAATTCCTTGGAATTCAAAGTTCAATGCGAAACAGAAATTTCACCTTCAACCAAAAAGGTTTCTCGGATCTTACCCCTGTGGATTTTCAGCCTTAGGGCTCCTGTATAACAAGGTACAAAACAATAGCAGAAAGAGTACAATGTTTCACTTCCAAATAGGCCAAACATCCTGACAATTCAAGGAGAAAATATGCCAAACAAAAGGAGTAAGCTTCAACCTTTTTAGGGCAACTTATCAGCTAATAAACAGACCTGAAAGTGTTCCTTCACAGCAGTAAGAACAGCAGTAAAATCATCCCCTTATATTCTTCAGTTAGATGTCAAATCACTTAACAATTCTCCTCTTATTTATGTCAAATCGATAAGACATATATGCCTGTAACTAACAATGCAAAAATAAAGTATATAGCTGAAAATCAAATCTGGAAATTGCACAAATTTTAGACAACTGGAAACTTCATTAATATGCTGAAGATGAAGTTTATGTGCATAATATGGCCTTCTATCAAAGCTAGTACAAATCCTCCCACCTTTCCAAACCCTGGCTAGGGCATATCAACAAAACCTTAGCAACCAAGAAGATTAAATATGTAAGAATCACTCCAACACATCCTCCAAGGCAAGCTGTCCTCTCCTCGTCTTCTTCACAATACCACCTAATGAGTTTATCACAAAATCCTAACCTCCAATCTCCAAGGGATAAACCTTAAACCTAGACCTTCAAGATACTCCAAGAAGACCAAGAAACCATAGCAGCTCGAGAAAGAGAAAGAGAAAATGTGAAGGCTCAAGTGAGAGAAAAAGAGAGGCCAGTGCACACTCTTCTCCAAGTCACATCTCATCACAATAGTGAATACAAGTGAACAAACATATATGAATCAAAAGACTCACTCCTTCCTTTATTTATATGAGAGGTAAGGGAGGCCAACAATACAATGTGGGCCTTAGCTTTTACAAGCAAATGAAAATAAGCACTTCTAAGCCAACACAATTGAGATCCTACACTCTAGAGTCTAAACTATATATGTCATGATCCAAGGTGATTTCATGCACAATAATGGCTTCAAGGTGACATGGTGATGCGAGGAAAATCCACATCCCTCCATCACAAACCTCCACGAACTCCATCAATTCTCCTAGGCAATGTACTCAATTGGATCAATTGGCCCAACAAGAATATTGTCGAAACCCCAAGCATCCTCGATCCATCTCCAATGCTTCAAAAAATAATCCAATATACCACATGCCAACTAGGGCTGGAAGCCCTCCTCCAAGCTACATAGTGTTCCTCATCCAAGGTAGGGCGCGCTCTCCAAGCAAGTGGATCCTTCATGGGGTTACAATGAAGGTGTTAAAGAGTGCAACTAGGGGCTAATTCCCCCACTCAGAAGCCTCTCCTTTGATGGCTCATTACACCTATTGAACACCCTTGATGGCATCATTCTTCACATCGAAAATTGGAATTTTTGCACACCTACAAATGGCACTTTTGGACAATTCAAGTCGACCTCTCCTCCACAAGTTGGCTCACATTAGTGAAGAGACACGACTCTTGACCCCACGTTGTCTCATATAAATACGCCTAAAGGCTGCCTCATTTTGGCACTTCATCACAACTTCTTCTCTCCCATCATCTAGTTGGTTCGTACATCTGAGGCAGCTTCTTCTCTCCACATGTGCGAAGGATTTTCTAGGCATCTTTATCTCTTGTGTTGAATTTTCTGTTCAGCCACTTTTGACCAGCATTGACCGAGAGAAATCTAGCCCTGTTTGACTTCGATTTTGACTGGGGATATTCTGTTTGGGCAGGCCGCAGCTTTTGGAACACAATCCAAGAAATTCTGAGCAGGTTGACCAGCGTTCACCGCAGGCTGGACTGCAGAATTTGACTGCAGACTGTTGACCGAAGTTTGATTGGTTTTCTTCTCTGTTTTGGGTTGACTTTGATCTGTTCAAGAGGCTGAGTTCCTCTCTGCTTTGACGGAGTTCTTTGGAGACAATTTGACTGGACTTTGACCAGCATTAACTTGACTGGTTAGGGCACTTTGACTGCTACTGACAAATATCAGAATTGCAGATTTTGACAGAGGTTGATTTGGATTAGAATGGGCTTCTTGTTTAGGCATTGGATACTGGTTGGTCATCTCTCTTTGGAATCTTGGATAGTCAAAGTCTTGACTTTGACTTTGTCATCATTGTACTAAATTGGATCTTCTCTCTCTGCTGAACACTTGATATTGATCAATAAGAAGGATTGGTTCGGTTTTCCCCCTTGAGGGGTTTTGCCCCGGCATTAGCCTAAATCTTTGTGCTCATTGTCTTGGCTTGTCTTCTTGTGCATTGTTGATGTTCTATCTACAATTACTGTCAATAAGTAAATGCTAAGTAATTGCTACTGAAGTTTATTGTGATTGCTATGAAAATCTGAAGTGGAATTGTAATTGGGCTAATAAGACATTGAAGTAATTGTTGCAAGCATAGAACATACCATAAAATTAACAGAAAGGCATCCACTAAATTTTCAAGAGAACTTCAACACCTAAGGGAAAAACATTGAGCTAGCAACCATCTAAGGTCAAGCCAATGTTTTAAAACTCAGACTCAGATTCGGAACCAACCAAGGGTCAACTCCAACTCCGAATTGACTCAGACTAGTTGAATCCAAAGACTCGGTCTTTGTAAAAAGTACATTAAATATTTACTTTTTAATGAAAAAACATATTTTTAAAGAATTTCATCCATGTTTACAGACTCAAAGCATTAGAGTAATAGAGAGAATACAACATATGGTCAAGTATGCTCATGAATATATCTATTATATCAAAATGGCACCTAGTGCACTGTCCAATACATGTAATATATGGAGATCAGAACAAAAACACATAACCAAGGAGGCACTAAATGGCCTCTATAACAAAACAATACAACTGCAGGACTACAAGTCACCTATGTCACAGGGTTCGGCGAACCTAAAGCTTCAAGTTCGAAATTCGGCGAACCTGATGAAAAATTTCGAATTCGATCAGGTTCGGCGAACCTAATGCCGAACCTAATCCCGAACCTCAAGTCGAACCTCAAAACGAACATGATCGCGAACCTTAAGCCGAACCTGAGCCGAACCTAAAGGCAGATTTTATGAAATTTCCCATGAAGTTCGATTTTAATGAATTTTAAGATTTTTTTCGTACAAGACCAATTCTTTATTTTGTACAAGAAAGGATTTTCTTTTTCTTTTAAAAAGAACGATAATTTTTTTTAATGATTGTTAGTTATTTTTCAGACATTAAATTTGAAATTGTAATTACACAGAATGAGAATTAGAGTTGCGTTAATTTCAATTTGCAATCTGAATTTGTCACGTAACTCGTTCAATTCGTAAGAAGCTACAGTTCCCCACAA
The DNA here is from genome assembly GCA_034641835.2 of Pinus albicaulis. Classification (NCBI taxonomy): domain Eukaryota; kingdom Viridiplantae; phylum Streptophyta; class Pinopsida; order Pinales; family Pinaceae; genus Pinus; species Pinus albicaulis. Next base: position 591,959,586 of record CM076570.1, read on the forward strand.
ATTCATTGTTCTGTACCAGAAGGGAATTTTTTTGATGAAAAGAACGATAAATTTTTAGAACGTTTAAGTATTTGGGATGACTGTCAAGTAGCTTTCGGACCTTAAATTTGAAATTTGGTCCACCAACAAATGATACAAGATTTTTGAAAATCTTCGGTCTGCATATTCCAATGAATTGCTGGTTATAAAATTTGGAACGCTTCTCAGCCATTTCCATAATTAATTGATTTGTTTTTGCACTTATTTATTTATTTATTAATTAATTAGGTGGAAAGACGTCAGATTAATTTTATAATTCAATACGAGAATCCTAAAACACTATGGAATGTTGAAAGAGTTTGTCCCTGTGAATCAATAAAGTATGATATATATATTATAATGTTGATTTTCGAAAGTTTCTCATAATATTTTTGAAAATTTCATATTTTAAAGTTTAATAGTTTATATCTAATTTAATAAATATTAATAATAGTAGTTATCATTATATTAGATATCATAGTTATTAATATGTATAGTCGAACCTAATGCCGAACCTCATTACAAACCTCATCAGAGAATTCGAATTCGAATCAAACTTAATCGTTGCCGAATTCGAATTCGAACCCGAACCGTGTGACATAGCAAGTCACTAATACAGAATACTATTTGGTGATCACAACAGCTAGACATGGCAACATCATCTGGCTTAGACTCTGAATTGGAGTCAGACGGGGAAAACCTAAATTTTAAAGCAGCCAAGATTTTAATATTCTTCCAAAAAGAGTTTGGTGGTCTTATTCTCTGCTGTAGGAAAATGTGCTAATGCGGTGAATTATCAAGATACCTTCAGCTACAACAGAAATTATAAGAACTTGGATTCATCAAGTTCTACCTTTATGAATATGGAAACTTCAAATGCATATCGGAGCCATGTCCATAGCCTTAGTCTTTTCATTAAAAACTGGGATGAATAGAGCCATGAAATCATTACAGAACAAAGCTGTTAGTATTCAACAAAGGCATGAGCCAGTTTTAGTAGCTTGAATGTTAATCACACAATTTTATCAATGAGCTTTAGCTATGTAAAAGTAACAAAGCCTTTCGAGACAGGAGGATGGATTCTGTTTTATTGAAATTTGTATCATCTTCCTGATTAAATGCACAGATTCAAATTTGAAAATAGAGAATGAAGGAAACTTTGACTACTCCATTGTGGAAATCTGGTTGGTTGATCTGGCTAACCCAGGTGGCAAAGTCAACCTCATTTAAAGGGAAGTAATTAGATTTTATGGAGACAGCTTCAACAACTCCAGATTCGAAGGAAGAGAATCAGCAGTTAAGTGAAACAGATTCATATTTCCAACCAGAAAATCAGCACTCAAAGGATCAGCCTCCAGATTCCAATGCCGAGAACTAATCAAACAACTCCAACATTCGAGACACCTTGCAGCCTGTTCCAAATTTGTTTTATTTTTACAGATTTTAATAAATTTTTATTCCTAAAGTTTAGTTTTCTGTTCCTAGGAATTAGAGACAGTTAGCTTAATGCAATGTTTTATATAGTATTTGATTTTGAATGTAAAAAGGTTGGTTTTTTATGCCAAAACCCTGCCATTTTTTTAAAGACTTCTATTGCAGAATTTTCAATTGAAGTTTTTTGGCTCCAGTTCATGACAGAATTTGTTTCTTCTGTATGTCTTTTCCAGTAATTTCATAATCTGTTTCTTCATATGTTTGAGGTAATATAGAAGTACTGGGTAAGGCTAGATTGAGTTTTAAACTCCCTGATAGCCCCTGCAAAGTTATTATCATTACTGAGAATAACTAGTTGAACAATTTGTTTGGATTAGAACCTCTGCATCATTAAATTATTGTCTTTTGTCATCTCTTAAATGTATTTATGTGTGCTATAGAGATTCTTCTATACGCATCTGCTCTTTTTAGATGATTAAGTATTCAAGAAGGATATTGAATTGCCTAATTTCTCCTCCATTCCTCCATCAAAACAAGTGTTGAAAATATCGGTATCGGCAAAATATCGGCGAGGTTCTTGAAAACATCTTATCGGCGAAAATATCAGAAAAATATCGGAAAATATCAGCAAACATAAAAATCAATTATTTTCAGATTTTTAAACATCTAAAGCAATAATGATATTTAGCCGATATTTTCAAAATATCGCGATATTTAGCTGAGATTTTCAAAATATCGCGATATTTTCAAATCTGAAAATGTCGCAATATTTACCCGCCGAAATATCGTTTCCCTAAAAATATCGTGATATTCACGAAATATTGCCAATATTATCAACACTGATCAAAACCTTTCAAGCTATGTTATCCTACCATAGTTGAACGTGTTGAGATTTTGTGTATTTGGAGTAGCATCAATTGTGCTCTAGCTCCCAAATTTTGTGGAGGGACTAGAGTACACTTGATCTACAAGACCCGGAAATGGATTTGGGAAATTTCATCTGGTTTAAGAGATATTAAATTAATTAAATATTTTAATGTATTTCCAAAGTTAAAACTTAGGAAAATAAAATAATTAAAGTGAATTTAATTAAACATGTGATGAAATTGTCTTAATTCACACGTGTTGACCACACTTTGTCAACGACCTCATAGCAGTACACCTCCATTTTTTTAAATGGGATTCATCATGTTCGACGTGGTCGCGCCATTCAGATTCCATCATCAATCGACAGTTTTATGAATAATGTAAACCCATTCTGCATGTTTATGATGTAAATTATCTAAGTAAGATCGTCATGTATGTAACAACCTAGGTAAGCCTAGTATGTTGGTGACAATTTCTATCCTAGTTGGTTTTTTGTCTCACTGATTTACTTGTGTTTTTCGACACAAGTGATCAGCAGAGTTTTCCCCTCCAGCCTCACCCCAAAGCTAAGGTGGATTTTGTCATCAAGGTGCTAAGTGAGTCCTAGTGTTTTCTAGCGAGTCTTTGTAAAAGTAGTTTGGGAATAATCCTAGTTAATTGGCTAGATTATTTTATTACAAGCCGCTTAGTATACTAGATCATGTTTTGAGTCGTAGAATTGGGTACCTATTTGAGGGTCTATAAGAATGGGTATTCCCCCTCCATGTGTTTAAATGTATTTATCTTATGTCAAGAGGGTTGGAAAAATAATTAAATCCTCTCTCAGTCGATTAATTAAATTTTCTGGCCAAATTAATTAAAAATCCTAAGCCAGAAATTTAATTAATTTTAAGTCCTAGGTAAGTTAAAATTCTTCAAAGGCAAAATTCGTTGGTCCTTAAAAAATGAATTTTTAAAAGTCCCAGGCCAAGAGAATATTGAGAATTTCAAGAAATTTTGGACCCTTGGGCCTGGGTGGTTAAGTCAATGTCAAAATTTTGAAGTAATTAACTCAAAAATAGTATTTTTGAGTTAATTAAAATGGAATTTAATAATAAATTCGTTTTTCTTCAAATTTATAACTTCGACGGTCCAAATTAAAAGACGATCAAATCTTTTCGACGGTTGAAATTATTTTGACATGGATCAACCGAACTAGCTGTTGGAGATTTTATCTTATAAATTAAAGGTCTTTGTCAGCCTTTCAGTCATCCGATCTTTGGATCGTGCACTTGTTCTTGGAAGCTCTTGTGATTCCTTTTGATGAATAAAGCATAAAGACTTTGGGGTTACACATTTTGATGTTCATTTCTGGATCTATGTGGTGATTTGTCTCTAAACTCTGCTACTTAATTTGGCATTTTATGGTTAATGGCCTTCATGGATTAATCTACATACAGGTATCTTGTGCAGTTTTCTGGATTTATAAGATGACATTTTTTACTTAACGGAAAGACTAGTTATCTATTTTTATGAAAGATCTCATGTTATTTTCTTAAATCTCTATCAATCTAAAGTTCAGATCTAAGTGTGCAGAGAATATTTTTAAGGTTTGAGCGTTTGGGGAAGTCTTCAGTTAGACCAGCCGACTCTCAGATAACATAAATCTGAAAAGCTCATTATTTGTTGATTTCCAAAGCTATCTTACGGAATTAGTGGTTTTGCAAAGTCTTCTAGGACTTGTGCCTCTCTTTAAAAATTTGAATTTCTAAAAAATTGTTTTGAAATGGGTTTAAATCTGGCCATGATGGCCTCCGATCTGTAAATTAGCATTGTAAATTTGTATATTTTCTCTAGGGTGTAAGGGTTTAATAATTTTTGTGCATAGTTTTGGATCTGTTCTGGTTTTTTGCAGGTTCGCAGGGGGTTTTCAGAAAGAAAAAAAATTAAGATCTAAGCCAGATCTAACCCCCAGAGGACAAGATCTGGCCTCAGGGTCGCTTCTGTTAGTAGATCTGAATATTATTTTATTAAAGGTGCATCTAAAATCTGAGTTACATGGAAAGAATTTAAACTGTTGGACGATTTTTTTAAGTGTACTGGGTTTTTGCCTGCATTAAGGCTACCTTTACATCTGTGGCTTTCCCTTTAAAATCGACCTTTGTGACCCCCTCTTCTGCGTGCATACGTTGCCTTCATTCGCTGTCATTTTTTTCCACAAGCCTGCCGTCGAATTTTCTTGCCGTCCAGCCCTTCTCCTCTGCCCTCGTCCTCATCTAGCTTGCTCGCTGCCTCAACTCTTTTCATACGTTGTCGAGCCTCTGCGGCATTTTCCTTGCCGTCCTCACGCTGCATAACCCTCCTAATCCGTCTGCTCTCCAGCCTCCATTCTGCACCGTCGTGCCTCATTCTTCCACCGCCCAACTTGCAAAAACAAAAAACAAGCAAACGCACATAATAATAATAATAATAATAATTTATATATATAAAAAAAATAAAAAATAAAACGAAACTATGCATTGATATTTTTTGATCGGATTCACCTTTGAAGGTTTAGTGTTAGGTTTTAAATCATTTTCGATTTTTTGTTGTTTAATTTTTAGTTTTAATTTCGTTAGTCATAGTTTTAGATTGTATTTTTGTTAGATTTTAAATTGCAACGTTGGGTTAGCGTTAGTTCTAGGTGTATTTTTTTTAATTCAATTTTTTTTTAGTTTTAGTTTTTAATGTTTAGTTTTTTTTAGATTTTAATTTTTAGTTTAGTTTTAAATTTTTAGATTTTTTTTTTATATTTTAGCTTTAGTTTAGTTAGCTTTAGGACTTCAGCTTTAGTCTAAAAATAAAAAGTAAAAAAGAATAAAAATAAAAATTTTACCTTTCACCTTTTTGTTTATTTTTAGGCTTTAGTTTTAGTTTCTGTATTACTTTTAGATTTTAGACTAACTTTAGATTTTAAACAAAAAATAAATAAATAAACCCAAAATTTCAACTTAAGAAAAATTCTCAAAAAATTTTATGGTCAAATGAGCTTTTAAATTTTTTATATAAAATTTGACTATATCAAATTTTGATTTTCGAATTGGGATTATTTAGAACATCATAAATTCAGAAATATTGATAATATCTGACATTTAATTTCGATGGTATCCTCATGATAATATTTTATCTCGAATTTAAATCATTGGTTCAAAGTTTAATGCTTAGTTGTGGTTGATGATTTTTGAGTTATCTTTAATTGTGGTTTTAAGTTGCTTGAAATTGATATCTAATTGTTTAAAGTTCACTTTGAAAATATTTCAAGTAATGATAAATCGCATATCTTTATCGAACATCGTTAATGCATAATTCTGAGGGTGTTTCATCAAATATCATTGTGGTGAATCTGTTTTTCATAACAACAGTTACATATCAGATACTTGACTTTAATTTCATAACGGGATATTTTGACTCCACAAGGCACTGGTTTTAAACTTCTGAATCTAATTGGATCTATAAAATCTTGTAAATCTTAACAAGTATTTGGTTATCTCGCTGTGTCTCCTGAATTGGTTGGTCTCCAACTAGTTCTCCTCCTTCATTTTAGTCAGGGTCTACCTCCCTTAGCCTGCAAGGAGACGGCTTAGATAGAGAGATTGGGGATCAGGGTGACAGCCCCCGATCTGAGTCGTTGTCGCGGTGCCTAGACATTCTGTGCGACAACAACACGGATCAAGCTTTCTTTTAATCTTAGCCATTGATTCAAGATATGATCACGGTCGTTGCTTTGTCAACGAGAAAAGTATAAAGGAAAGGCTTGGGGTCATTTGTAAAGACACACAGAGGCAGACCACTGAAGCTAAGCTGAGATTCTAGGGCAAGGTTGGCTAAGAATACTCAGAAGTGCTTCAGCTGCAGAGAGGGGAATTTAGACCAAAGGGATGATCTGATCCCAGGGTCTAGAATAAACAAAGAGGCAGAGAAGAGATCAGCTCAAGGACAGCGCAGAGGAAGGCAGCAGCAGCAGTAGGGACAACGCAATTTTCAGGAAACCCTTCAAGGGTTATGCAGAGACCCTTCAGCTGCAGCGTAGTGACTGCGTCACCCATTCTAGGGTAACGCAGTCCCTTCCAAGAGCAATGCTAAGGGTTTGGAGGCCATCCAAGGCTAACGCAGAGGCTTTCAGGGGCTTCAAAGGCTAACGCAGTGCATTTCAGGGACAGCGCTAGGGTTTCTAGGCCTAGATCTGGCTGAGTTCTGTAAATCCCGTTTGAGGGTGTGGATCAGTCAGTATTTTTGGTCCTAGATCAGCCAGGAGCTGTAGATCTAGAGTTTTCTCTATAGGGTTTTTCAGATCTAGAACCCAAAGTTGTGTATTGAGAAATATTCTTAATAATAAAACCCTCCAGCAGCCAGAGACCGATTTTCCCACATTGGGATTTTCCGAGGACAGTTTGTCCAGAAATAACTGTCACTTTGTCAATGTGTGCATGTGCTTATTCTAGATCTGAATTGGTAGAGATTTTTTATGTGTTTTTCTTTGATTTTAACTTGAATTTATTCAGTTAATAACTTGTATAAGTAGGAGGAGCTTAACCAGATTAACAGTAACAATTTTTGCATAACATATAAGATTCAGAATTTTCTACATGGTATCAGAACAATTGCAGATCTAGAAGGGTCACCAGCTGAAGGATCTTAAGGATGTAGCTGCAGAAAGCAGCTAGAAAGGCAGTAGAGAAGCAGATCTGAAGGGACAGCGCAGTTTTCAGGAGCAGATTCACGCAGAGGGAAGGGTGACGTTGTCCAGCGTTGTGTCCTAGCAAGCCCGCGCAATTACTGTGCAGAGGCAGCTCAGAAACAGCACTGGTTGGGTCTAAAGCCAGCCAGTGTGATTCAGATCTGAATCTATCAAATCCAGAAAATTCTGCAGAAAAGCTGCAGAAATTCAGAAGAGCTGGTGGGGTCAAAATTTCTGAAGTTTTCAGATTTTTAGCCTTAGCACAAGGACAAATACTGGGAAGAGATCAGCTTCTCAGAGAGTTTCTTGCCAAAGGAAAATTGCAGTTTGATCAAAGGATCAAAGAAGAAGCTGAATCATAGTTGATTTGGTAGATTTCCAAGGAGGGAAATCAATTGTCAGAGAGAGCAAAGGGTGCCCAGTTCGTAAAGGACCCTAGATCCATATCTCTAGTATATAGAGGAGGAGCTCCGACAAATTCTGAGCAGATGGCTCCTCATGCACTACGTGATCAAGATAAGCTAGAGGGCCTCTCAAACTTTTCGGTGTGGAAAGCAAGGATCCTGATTGTCCTTGAGGCATACGGTCTAAGAGACCATGCAGAGCAGACTCTGGCCACACCGACAGACGCGGATCTCCTACGGAAGCATAAGGAAGTTGTTGGGCATGCCAAGCAGCTAATAATGGACTGTATCAAGGACCATATTGAAACACATAGCTGAGAAGAGGACACCTAATGAAATGTGGAAGGCCTTGACTTCCCTGTATGAGGGAAAATCAATCCAAAGAAAGATGTTGTTGGAGGCCCAAATGAGGTCATTCATGATGACCAAGGGAGAAGACATCGAGCATTTCCTCTTCAGATTGCAGTCAATCAAGGATCAGCTGACTGCAACGGGTGCAACTGTAGATGATGCAGCGATAGTTAGGACTGCCCTCAATGCAGTCACGGGATGAGTGGCAAACCTTTGTCCAAATTATCTTGGGCAAAGCAGACCTCCCAGATTCGGATAGCTTGTGGTCAATCCTGCAGAAAGAAGAACTACGCAGATTCACCAAGAAACAGCACAGCCCTAGGTTGAGCAAAGTAAAGAAGGAAGAGGAGGAAGATGCAGCCTTGGCATCAAAGAAGCAACCGAAGAAGAAGGATCTTTCAAAGATCAAGTGCTTCCAGTGTGGCGAAATGGACATTTTGCTAGCCATTGTCCAGAAAAGAAAAAGCACAAGGAGGCATCTTCTTCCAAAGCAGCAGTGGCAGATGATGGGTCAAGAGATGATGTAGCCATGAGTGCTCATGAACCACGGAGGTGGGGTGACATGGACATGTAGAGGAACTACATGGAAGTGAGGCGAGATCCTTGAGCAACACATCTCTTAGATCACAAGCGAGCTATGGCAGCCTTAAGACAGTAGCGGGACAAGTGGAACAGTGGGTGCATAGATCACAAATGAGGCAGAAGCAGAGGCAGATCTGAAGGCTGGGAGGAGCAGCGCAGAGCAAAGCGAAAGCAGCATAGAAGCAGTAGTGGCGCAGAGGCTGATGTGACTTCAACAGCGCAGTGCAATGCTGCTTACGTAGTGCAAAGCTGCTGCAGCGCAGAGAGCTTCAAAAGGACAGCGCAGTGCAGCAACAGCGTGATAGATTTCAACACAAGGAGCTGATGTGACTTCAGTAGTGCAGAGGGAGTCTGATTACGCTAGCAGAGCTGTAGTTGTGCATCGTTCTTTAGATGCCAGCACAGATCTGTAGCCTATGGAGCTTCAATGATGAGGATGCAACCCATCTGACTTGTCTGTCAAAGACTGGGCAGGAGATTTAGTTGTTTCTCTCAACAACTGAAGTTGCAGTGCATATTGAGAGGGAGCTGTAGTACACTGGTTGTAGTGGCAGTGGCAGAGTCATGGGCAGCAGTACAGAATGGCAGCAGCAGTGCAGAGTTGAGTGGCAAGAGGCCAAGCTTCAACAGCACAGAACCAGTACCCAAAATCATGTAATGCATAAGTGTGATGTATTGCTAGAGCACACCCTTGATGCTAAGAGGGAGTGTTGATATTTTGAGTATTTGGGGTAGCATCAGTTGTGCTCTAGCTCCCAAATTTTGTGGAGGGACTATATTACACTTAATCTACAAGACCCATAAATGGATTTGGGAAATTTCATCTAGTTTAGGAGATATTAAATTAATTAATTATTTTAATGTATTTCCTAAGTTAAAACTTGGGAAAATAAAATAATTAAAGTGAATTTAATTAAACATGTGATGAAATTGTCTTACGTCACACGGATCAAGCTTTCTTTTAATCTTAGCCATTGATTCAAGATCTGATCATGGCCGTTGATTTGTCAACGAGAAAAGTATGAAGGAAAGGCTTGGGGTCATTTGTAAAGACACACAGACGCAAAGCACTGAAGCTAAGTTGAGATTCTAGGGCATGGTTGGCTAAGAATACTCAGAAGTGCTTCAGCTGCAGAGAGGGGAATTTAGACCAAGGGGATGATCTAATCCCAGGGTCTAAAATACACAAAGAGGCAGAGAAGAGATCAGCTCAAGGACAGCGCAGAGTAAGGCAACAGCAGCAAGGACAACGCAATTTTCAGGAAACCCTTCAAGGGTTATGCAGAGACCCTTCAAGGGCAGTGTAGTGACTGCATCACCCATTCTGGGGTAATGCAGTCCCTTCTAGGAGCAGCACTGAGGGTTTGGAGGCCATCCAATGCTAACACAGAGGCTTTCAGGGGGCTTCAGAGGCTGACACAGTGCATTTCAAGGGCAGCGCTGGGGTTTCTAGGCCTAGATCTGGCTAACTTCTGTAAATCCCGTTTGAGGGTGTAGATCAGTAAGTATTTTTGGTCCTAGATCAGCCAGGAGCTGTAGATCTAGAGTTTTCTCTGTAGGGTTTTCCAGATCTAGAACCCAGAGTTGTGTATTCAGAAATATTCTTAATAATAGAACCCTCCAGCAGCCAGAGACCGGTTTTCCCACATTGGGTTTTTCCGGGGACAATTTGTCCAAAAATAACTGTGTCACTTTGTCAGTGTGCATGTGCTTATTCTAGATCTGAATTGGTAGAGATCTGTTATGTGTTTTGCTTCGATTTTAACTTGAATTTATTCAGTTAATAACTTATATAAGTAGGAGGAGCTTAACCGGATTAACAGTAATAATTTCTGCATAAGATATAAGATTCAGAAATTTCTACAAAACGTTGGCACTTTGATCACGTTTCTACAAGAGAGGGCTTTGTTTGTGAGCAGAGATTTGTGACTCATCAGCAACCACCTATATAAATCCGGTCGTTGTGCTTCATAGGCTACTGTTCAGTGACAGTGAACAGCAAAAAGCCTCGTAACACTTGAGGGTACTTGAGGGAGACCCCTCTGGTTCGCGGGCCAGCTTGAATTTAAAGATTGGTTGAATTGGTTTCTCAGCACAACTTCACAGCCAAGAACTGCCTTCGAGAAATAGATACAACAGACCCTAGCTGTGAGGAAGCTACCCTCCCCTGTAACTCATGCTCCCGCTTCTTAACCTTGCTTTGGACTATATGTTATAGATGCTAGATCTTTGATGTTATTTTTGTCCTAATGTTTGATGTTTGATGATTATCATTAATATACTATAAAGATCTATATTTTCATATTCTTTGCAGTTAAATCGCCAGTCTGCATGCTTTATTCCAATACATATGCAACAAAATATAAAAAAATTTATATTATATAAAATTCTACCAGAACACTTTGCTCTCAGAGCCTTTTAGGAGTTGGTGCTTTGTGCTTCCGCTCCACTCCCAGTCCCAACAGCTATGCTGTCGACATCCCCTGCCAATCAAGGGCGGCTTGATGTCCCCTGACCCTGTGGGGTATGCTCATTCATCTCCATCAGCATCTCATTCATAAAAGGAAAAAGGAAAAGCAGGCACTGACTTTGCAGCACTCACCCTTTACCAATATTCTCAAAAATCGTTCTAAATATTCATGGATCATTGCACCACTGTAGTTTCATGTTGATTACAAATAAGAAAAGCAACAAATCACCTATTTCAAATTGTCTAATAGGATATTCCCTCCAAGTATAGTTGTGATTAATATTAATAATTATTTGTTTATCGATTTCTTTTTTCTGTATTTTGATGGTGTGGGGTATCTGTGTCATCCAATGAAATTAGAGGGTTTCTCCAAATATCTCCAAAACGTGTCTCCCCATCCGTCCCTGAACCAAGAAAATATTCGTCCATACAAGAACATGCTTTCGAACGTGTGTATAACTGGAAGAGTGCTGATAATCTTCATACGTCTATTTTAATCTTTTAGAATAATCTTTATAATATAACAACATGATGCAAGTGCTAAAAAGAAATACCAGTAGAAAGAAATTAGGTTGAAATTCTTCAAGGGCAACACACAGAAGATAAATTTACCTGAAATCTGGCCGTGTTATGAAGGTCTTTATAAGTTCAAAATCAAAGACACTCTGCATGATAAAAAATAATTAGTTTATTTGCATCAAGGAAGCTGCCATCGATCTCAGAAATAAGAAAACAAGAGCCAGGATTGTTGATCAATCCCATAATTACCTGTAGTAGCTCCATATAATCAGAAACAGGATCAACAACTTCTACAGTAAAACTGCCAAACTTGGTAACTCCCAATCTAGACAAATCCACATCTGAAATGTTTGCCATCTTGATTTCTGAAATCTGCATTCACCATTTACTGGTCACTGTCATTGAATCACTAAAGCTATTTCAGTTGTATCTCTTGAACCAGAGCCATAATCTTGTGGCATAAAGCTCTTGTTGATATTTCAGTGTAGCCTTTATAAAAAGATAATTTGCACAACAGGATGCTCATCACTTTTCAATATTATGTAACATCTAATCCTGTAACTTGAAAGAGGTAAGCTAGCATTTACTTATATTTCTTGAGAATCCTAGCAACAGTGATTTACAGAAGCAAATTCTATGTGTTTATCTTTCAAATGTTTAAAGAAGTAGAGTCGATTGATAGAAAAGAGACATTACACATTTATCCATGTATGTTCACAATTTAATGTATAGACAAGATTTCGTTTATAGAAAACAGACATCACAAAAGAACCTACTAGGAATCCAAAACATAGGATGAAATTTCCGTGTCAGAGATGACAGGTGATACTATACTGATGACAAACACATGGAAGATTGAATTTCTGAGGTTAGAAATACGAAATACAATTACTACCTACATACTCCAGTTTATTCAGACTATTGTTCTAAATGATTAGGAGCTGAAAATACTTACAGACAGAGTGTTGCCATATATCTTGTCAGTAATAGATTCAGGTGCAGGCTGTCCACTGCTGTAATTAAACTACAAAGTAGAAAGAACATATAAATAGGAGGGTCAAAACTTTCGAGTATTTTACATATAAGCATTAGAAACTTCATAGAACTTCTAACGATATCAAAAGGAAAGGAAATGAGAAATGTAGAACAAAATTATGCCCCCTTTCAAATACCAAATTTGTCTACCTTGATACCCCAGTCATTTTCTGGTCCTCCAGGATTGTGGCTTGCACTCATAATAAAACCTCCATTAGCCTGCTTTAGACACAAAAATTACTTAATATATGCTCAATTCCTGCAGAGCACCTCAAACAATCATAGCATATGCTTCTAGCAAGTTGCAACATGATTGGCATGCACCACAAAATTCATCAGCATATTCTGTAAAAAAAGCTTTACTATTAAAAAGTTCAAAGGAAGATGAAAAGACATTTATATTAGGCATACCTTATGTTTTCGGATAACTGCAGACACTGCAGGTGTCGACATTAGTCCATCCCTACCAAAGCAGCAGCCTTTTTTCAGTTTATGTAGCATAAACTACATGGATAAATCTCTCTTGAGGTTTATGACAAAAAACCAGGAACTAGCTCTCTTGGAAGAATGACTGTTTCTCTATCATTTTTTAAAAATCTCTCTTATGACATAAAAACACATACTTCGTCAAAAAGTCAAAATTAGATATCAATTTATTAAAAAAACAGACTTTCATTTCCAGAAAAAATCTTGGAGCTCTCTTCTTCTAAGGGTATCGGCAAAAAATTTTGGTAATCCTAAATTAAGCCATAATTTATTACGATTTTTCCCTATTGAAATTACTGGCAAGTTATATGCATGAACATAAATTCGCAACATGTATCAAGGTCAGGGCCAAAGATATATTAGCAAGATATAAAGGGGAGCTCTTTTTATGGCATTCCTTCTTGTTTTGCATCCGGTCTTCTTGAAAAAGGTCAGGACCTGCAAGACAAGTGCCTTTGATGTACATTGATAGTCACAATGTAGAGTCTCAAACTTTGCTCAGTCTATGCTCTAAACTCAGTGCAGGAAAGAATACAAAATTTGAGACAAGATGTTAATTTCCTTCTACAGAACAGCTAGTTGATGGAAATGTTGATATAGTTAAAATGGTGGGAGGTAGAGTGAAATACCCCAGCTTTGATCTCCAATTCAATACTGTGTATGTACATGATGAATAGCTATAAGCCGGAAAATGTAATTTGTAACTGAACATTGAATGTACTGGTTGCAGAAGTGAACAACAAAAGAAGGGGAGCTATGACTCAACAAGAGGGGAAAGACAAGGGGACTTAAGTAGGCTAACGAAAGGGGCCATACTAAGGAATTTAAACTTTGAACCAAATTCTTGTAAAACTTAAATATGCCCCTTGATTATTAGCTAATTATGGTTAAATTAAGCTTTGGAAAGGATTAGTACTTGAAGGAGATGTGCAGCTTGTTACTTCCCAAATTGTATGTAAATACTAAAAGCCCCAATCCACAATGTACAATCCAAGGGAACCTCTAGGAAGGTCACCCACTGTCACCTCAACAACCTGTCATCTCACTTTAGGTTGGTTCTCCTCAAACTCGAGGAGGGTATCCCTAAATAGAACATGATCTAACTATGCAGCAGAAAACTAAACAGTGGATTAATAGACAACAAATCACTAAAAGTATATCGTGTGAAGTGACAAGTGAATTTTGGTGCACAGAATTTATCCTAACCAAATATGCAATTAGACTTTTGTTTGGACTACTAGTAAGGACTTTTAGGTCAGAATAGTTTGTTGTCCTATAAAGTCAAATTATAACAGTCAGTGTAAAAAGCAGAGACAGCAACCTGTAAAGCCCAAATCGGCCACCTATGAGTCCCTTATCACTCCTAGATGTTATGTCCAGTGGTGGGAAGGCTTGAGGACTTAATTTGAGGCTTATTAAGCCTCTCTTCAACCTATAACAGTTGAAAAGGACAATTTCCAACAAGTTAGAAATCGTTTTTCCAGAAAATGGGTTGAAACCCTCTTGGGCATATCACCCAAAAATTCAAGATCTAAAAATAAGCTTTAAAATATAGCCGGAAATTGAATAAAATTTACTCTAAACTATAACATAGCGCAGTAGGGTTACTAGAGAGACTTCTTGAGTATGACTTGAAAAGTGCCAGAAATTTCTGGTTTTATTGCAGATTTATGCAGGTACAGCCAATGAAACAAACTCAGATCTGCAAAATATCAAGTAGATACAAGTGTAAAATATATCCATATAAAACATTTATCTACTCTTGGAATAGATCTATCAATACACTTGAATTTCTCTAAAAGTTTTAACTTGCTAGTAAGATAAATCAGTTAAAATCAGCCAATAAATGAAGTTTTAAACTAATGCAGAAAATTAAGAATTTTGAATTTTTAAAAAGAATAGTGCTTGTTGAGTGAATACCTTATGTTCAACTTACTTCACCTTAGTCGGAGTGTGAAATCTGCACCTTCTTAAGTTGATCCTTCCAAAAAATCAAGGGAGTGTGTTTGGTCTCTACCATAAGTCGCCCCCACTATTGACTTAATAACCCCAAAAACGCTCAAACTCAACTTGAAGTAGCCCCTTTGGTATGGCATCTCCTGTCTTCAGATTGAGCGTGTGATGAATATGAAACTCTACACAATTGGAGCTCCCATTCAAAACGGTTCAGTCACTTCGAGGCATCCACCTGCAAAACAAGAAAACCTAGTGGGGTCCCCCCCTACTCCGCCCTCTCCATGTCACTAAGTAGCCCCTTGGTGGCTCAACCTAAACTGTTGTGTAGTTTAACTGATTATCAAATTTATTACATTATAATCATGATAGCATAACGATCAAGAAAAAGATATAAATTAAATCCTCTCCACACAATGAACATAAAATATATGGACAAAGGTTTGCAAAAAGTGAGCTCCTTTATTAAAATGATGGCACTAATCTCATATGACCACAACAAACATTACAAGAGGGGAGTCTAGCCTTCTATAGAACATTCTTAGCGGCTAGCTAACAGCTAGTTGGACTCCTCAAATTCAGATCCTTCAGTCCCAATTGGTGGAATCAACCACCTACCTGTTCCCACTTTCATCCACAAGTTGGAGACTTAGTAAATTCTAAATAAAATATTACATTGCAATTCTTTATTGCCCAGTAAGGGGTCAACTTGGCTTCAATTACCCAATTTGTTCCACAAATCCCTTTGCTAATGGCCCGGTATGGTCAACTATGAAGAATAGTAAACAATAGTACCTCAACATTCCACTTATTTGCTTTTGAGGAAATTCGACTAGGTCCCTTGAGAGGTTCAACTTGGTCATTTGGAGGAACAATTTGTCTTCTAATGACTACTTTCTTGGTCCATGAGGTCTCCAACGGCTAGTTGACTTTACCAACAACTAGTTTGAATAAACTTTTTCCCTTTACTAACTTGACTTGGCTACTCAGTCATTGGATCTCCAATGCCCTTGACTTTTTGACTCTTGTGGCACCTAATTTGGCCACACTAGCCATGATTTGAACTGGGCCTCTCTTGAAATGTTCAAATCTTGCCTAGCATTGCCACATCATCCCCTACTCTACCATGTCATCTACCACCTATGCTAGCCCCGCAACTCCTTGAGGATTATTGGAAATCTGACACATGGGTATTGTTCCTCTCATCCTGCTAGTCATTGTTAACATAATGCATGCATCATTCTACCTATTTGACATGTTAACCAAGTTTGACCAAGTTGTAACTAGCCACTGCCACCTCAAATTGGAAAAATTCAACGTGGCATGGACTCCTCTCATCAAACTAAACAATTTGAGCCCAATTGAATTTGAGACCACCAAGATCACTTTGCATTGGGAATTGTGTACAGCCTCGAGAAATGTGAAAGTTGTCAAAAATGAGAGTACCATGTGTGAGCGCAATCTGAGAGATATTGCACTGAATCCAAGGCCACTTATAGACTCAAAAGACTCTAACCATGTGGTAAAGACATAGGTGCACCTTGACGCAGGTTGAATTAGCCCATACACTGGTGATCACCCCTACAAAAGCAAACTCCCATAAAACCATGAGTCCTCACATAAGCTCAACTAAGGCCCTCCAATCCTATACAAGTTGAGAGAAACCCGAAGTGAACTACAAGGGACCATATACAATCTAACAAAGACAACAAGATATAAATAGTGAGAACAAGACATAGGCCTGGGATACCTAATATAAAACCTCACATGGTTGTTACAATACTTTGACTTGACCTTGGGCTTACAATGGTGTAATAAATGCTACAAAAAAATTTGTGTAACCCTGTTGACATGCAAGGTAATAAGACCAACCGAAAGATGGCCTCTAGTCACAACGTCCAGGAATTGAACTTTGTATGAATAATGGGCTAACATAGAGGTCCATGGATCTGGTAATAGTGTCTAGGAGGCACACCTTAGATGAAATGTCTTAAAAGTGGGTATGGAATCATTGTTTCTCAAGAAGGGAAAGCGAGCCATATCCCTTGTTGAGTCAAGATTGGAGGGCCTATCTTAAGTTGAAATTACACATGAATGAAATCCCAAGATAGGTGTATGCCATATGATCTCTATATCTTTCCCTTTAGAAGTAGAAAAGGTGCTTGGATGAAGCATCCTTCCACATGTCAAAGATCATAACCGTGGTTTTGCCCAAGTTAATTGCCAATTTCCAAAGATCACAGAATCTAGAGATGGCACTAACATGTTGTTGTAATCTCTCAAGCGAGGAGGCCAAGAGGATCAAGATATTAACAAATGGAAGTAGAGAAATCATAACCTAGAGTAGAAGGAAACCATGCCTATCTTGTTTATTCTCCTGAAGAAAGAACTCCATCACATCAATGTAAATCCAAAAGAGAGTCAATGAGAGCAAGCACCCCTACTTAACCCTAATGGTGCTACAAATAAAATCTGAAAGGTCGTGGGTTGTGTAGAGTGACCCAAGACCGACTCATAAAGTCACATGATGGAAATCAATAGGGTATCTAAGATAACAATGTTTTGCCTTTCTCAATACTATGTCCAATGCATTCTGAAAATTCACAAAGCAACAGAAGTGTTTTAAAGAGCAATAACAAGGCCCCTTAATAATGGCCCTCGACGTGAAAATATGATGAATAGCCTTGTATTGCAAGTGAAAACAGGCATGTCCCTTGGCCCAAGATGCTTCATCTCTAGTTCATCAAGAGAGCTATAGCATAGAACTTGAAGAAGGTAAGTCTAATCATGATGGTCCAATAGTTATTCAAATCTCAGTTGGCCCTCAAATTGAGTGGATGATGCACTAGGACCATGCCTAGGGCAAACCAAAGCAAATGACATGGTTAAACAAAATTAGTGATGTGGGAATAAGGGATTGAATTCCATGCTCGAGGAATGTGGCTTGGAAGCCTTCCTTGTCCACTAACCTACTCGTGCTCATGACTTTGGCTACTCTCTTATATCATAATTGTAGGAGTAAATATGACATGAGGAGAAGGGGGGGAGGTGATACGAGTACGGTCCTATGTCAGGGCATTATAGAGGGTGACTATGTGGGAGAATATGGCTTGAGGATCTAGGTTAGGGAGGAGGAGATTATGTTTAGGGAAAAGGGGGCAGTAGAATGGTTTCCAAGAGAGGCAAAGGGCCTCACAAAGCTCATGATGCCTCGAAGAATCAACAATAAGAAATCCTACCTTTTGTGGTGGAGAAGGGAAACTACAAAACTTTCAAAGGTGAGGATATTAAGCGAGGTTGTAAGTGAAGGTTAACAAAGATGTTTATGGTGGTATTTACACTCATCATCAAACCAATGGTTCATGGGGCAAGAGCTAAGGGAGAGTGGGGGTGTGAGGATGTTATCTAGTGATATATGGATAAGATTTTAAAGCAACATTTTAAAGCGTCATGGAGAAAATCTCATATTTGGAAAAATTTGTCTTAAGGGACAAAGAAAGGGGGAGGGAAAGGAGAAGTTGGCAAATGCGAGAAGTATAAGTGTTGACAAATACCTTATTGAAGAGTATATTCATGTGGCGGATGCTAGGAGGGGGTGGGATGGGATAGAGGGAAAGAGGATCTAATGAAGAAGGTGATTAGTGAATGACCTACTAAGGGAAGAGGGGCACTAAGAAGTGATGGATAAGGGGGAGGAGCTACTAATTAGCTATGATGTAGCTAACCAAAATGGTCCCATCCCCATGTTGAAAGCATGTGAAACCACCAAATTCTAGGTAATGCTAAAGACCATTGAAAAGCAACAAATCCTGTGGTTCAGCAAGATGAAGAAGGCGTTTCCTAGAAGCTATAGGTGGCTCAGTGCTATCATCTAAAAACCTATGGAGACCCACTGCATATGGGTCAATCTCCTAAAGAAATAGTACATCCTCTAATCTGTCATGAAGTGGGGATTTTTAGCAAGCCAGAGTGGGAATTGATGTGCCCCAAGAGAATAACATCCCCCCTAGTAGACTCGTGAGATATGAGTGCATATAGATTAAGGAGGGGATCCCCATCATAATCATTGTGGATAACAAAATACAAGGAAGCTAGGGTGGTGTAGCAAACCATAAAGAAGATGTCACAAGTGTTGAGATATTTTGGCTAATCTTCACTTGTGATCACATGGCAACCCACTTTGTGGGTAGTTGAGGCTCTTAACAAGTTGAACTTTAGGTAGAAATGGGTAATTAACCGTATTACACTTAATTATACTTTATTGTAATTTAGGGTAAGGTCAGCCTAGCCTCCTCCTTAGAGCTAGTACCTTAACCCTAGTATGAGTGGTAAAAATACAGCGCATCCCTCTTCTGTACTATCATCACTTTCAAGTTTTAATCATTCTTTTGCCTAAGGGCACCTAAATTAATTAACTCTACTTGTGTTATGCTCTCTTTAACTCTTTTATGGCACTGTAAATTTCAACTTATTTAAAGGATTAGGGTTTGTTGGAGAATTCATTATAGATCCTCTACTTTTTTATTTCTAACTCACTATCAAAGCTAGAGTAGATTTTTCTTCCTCCATCTAACACTCTTTACTTTTTTCAAATCTTAAATTGGGGTCTCATCTTTGTATCAAGGATGGTACAAATCTGAAATTAGGGTTTTCCAATACCCTTTTATTGGGAATAGCAATCAGTTTATCTTGGTTTTTTGGCAAATTAAAAGAAGTATGTTGTGATCTCGAACCCTCCTTAAGGACAGCACACTCATTTTCCCTTTAATTCAACTACAAGTTCCTATTGATCCGCATTGATACTTAGATATCTAAGGATAGAAAATGGCTTTTTCCCCATCTTAATGAGGCTAACTACCATGCATAGGTTGTTCAAATGGCAGCTCCACTCTGTGGTATAGGGATATGGATGTATTTGGAGAAACCACTTCCCACCGCAAATAATGACAACTATGTTCTCATATGTCTAAAGGATGAAGCTCTTGGATTGATCACTTTGTACATGGAACCCAATCTTGTAGTTGTACATCACACAATCAACAACAGTGCAAAGTTGGTTTGGGATGCTTTCCACACCATATTTGGTGCAGTGAACACCGTGAAAATTAACAGACTTGAAACAGAGCTCTCCGACCTCAAAATTGCATATTTTAATACTATTGAGGAATGTATTTACAAGTTCAAGAATCTAAGAGCAAACATTTTCACAAGCACTAGCAAAAGTAAAATGAAACCTGAATATATCAATATTGTTCTTAATAACCTCTTGAGTCTCTCCTGTATTCAAGGATTTTGTTGTCATTTTTTATGACATTTCTTTTTCCTTTCAAGTCCCACTTCTACTTTGAAAGAGAGGTATTTTGTAATCTTATCCAACATCAAGTCACCTTACAAAACCTGGGTGAATTATCTCACCAATAGCATGCCCACACTAATGCTACTCCCACCATCGTGTGTGCAAGAATCTTAATGAACACTTCCTAAGGTTTCCCCAAAAGAGAATACAATATGCTTGTAGTGCCACAAGGAGGGGAATCTATTCAAAAATTGTTGTTTCCAACTTCAAAAGATTAAAGATATTACTCGATAAACAATTGGAAATGATGAACTATACAAAAACAAGGCTAGTGACTTTTGGCTATGCAAATTATGCTATGGTCGTCCACCTCCACCCAATCTTATCAATCACATAAACAACAAAAGTGCAAAGCTTATTTTGGAATCCTTTCCACACCCTAATTGGTGCAATGCGTTGAAATTCTAATGCAAGAGAGAATTTCTAGACATGATAATTACTTGTGAAGATGTTTAGTGTTCTTCCTAGTTTTTATTTAATATTCATCACGCAATTACCATTCAAATATAAGAGATAGGAGACACAAGACATTAGGCCAGAGGCCAAGGCATAACCCACAAGGGGAAAACCTATCAATCCTTTCCTTATAGCCTTTTCATCAACAAGAGAAATCCAAGTCAGACTAACCAGTGCCAAGTCAGCCCTCCAAACTCTACTTTCTTGTAGCTTGTATCATCAGAGATAGTAGCCTTCTTGTAGCTTGCATTACATAGAGACCTGGTCCATCAAATAACTCACATGTCATAGAAATCTGGTCCAACAGAAAGCTCACATGTCATGGAGGTTTGGTCCATTAATTAGCTCATATATCACAAAGGAAGGTGCCTCAAGAAAATTTCAATGCCACAGAGAAGATACCTCAG
Organism: Pinus albicaulis; assembly: GCA_034641835.2. Lineage (NCBI taxonomy): Eukaryota > Viridiplantae > Streptophyta > Pinopsida > Pinales > Pinaceae > Pinus > Pinus albicaulis. The sequence continues at coordinate 591,980,620 of CM076570.1, forward strand.
GAAAACTCACACTGTCACAGAGATGATACCTCGGGAAAATTCACATTGTCACGGAGATGATACCTCAGGAAAACTCGCACTATCACAGAGATGATACCTTAGGAAAACTCGCATTGTTTACAGAGAAAAGATATCATAGGCAACTCATTTTACTTCAAAAGTTTATGCCTCAAATTTGCATGCCATAGACCCAAATTACTCTTCCACAGGATGATCACTGAATTGGTTGTCAAAAGTTAGAGGATAGATGCCAATATATAGTTGTTCCCACATCGGAAAGGACACGTCTTTTGGGAAGGCCAACTTGTCTTCCTGGAGGACCGACTTGGCAAGTTGGAGCGGCAAATGACATTTACAAAAATTCTTTTTTTTTTCTTTTCACAAGGGTCACAAAGAACGTGCCCTTCTACATTTTCTTTTGACCAAAACAAAGCATGAAGAACATGCTTGATAATAAAAATAATAATAATATTTTTTATCCTTTTTGTTTTTACTTGAAATACATATTGATATAATGAAAATTATGAAGACAAGCCTGGTTACAATTCCAACACAGTGAACACCATTCAAATTAATTGACTTGAGCCAAAGCTCTCCAACCTCAAAATTGTAGATTTTGCTACTACAGAGGAATCTATTTTCAAGTTCAAGAATCTAAAAGAAAACATTCTAACAAGCAGTGGTAAAGGAAAAATGATTCCTGAATATATCAATATTGTTCTTAATAACCTCTCTCATGCATCAAGGATTTTCCTATCATTTTTATAACATTCCTTTCTCCTTCTAAATCTAGCTTCTACTTTGAAAGATGTATTTTGTAATCTTATCCAACATCAAATCACCTTGCACAACTTGGGTGAATTATCTCCATGATAGCATGCCCACACTAAGGCTACTCCACCCTCTTGCATGCATGAGTCTCCAACAAACACTTTTAGGTTTTCACAAAAAAAGAGGTCAATATGCTTTGTATTGCCATAACGAGGGGCATCTATTCAAAAATTGTTGCATCCAACTTCAAAAGATTAAAGATATTTCTCAACCAAAAACTAGCAATGATGATATATACAAAGACAAGGCTAGTGAATTTGCACACATGGCTATGCAAACTATTTTATGGTCGTCCACATCCACTCAAGAATGGATTACAAATTTTAGGGTTACCAAACATATGGCAAAGCACCAACACCTCCTATTCGATTACAATGATCATCATAAAGGGGAGCAACTAACTACTAGTTATAACTCCAATTCCCTAATGTCCAGTTGTGAAACTATTCAAATTGATAATGCTCAGTAAAATGATGATCTCCATATTCCTAGTGTGGGTCCCAATCTTCTCAATGGTTACGACCTAAGTTGCACGAAATGGGGAAACAAAAACAAGTTTCTGAAACGAGAAACGATACTATACGCGACCTCCCCAAATTTTGGAAACAGGGAAACGCGATATATATATATATATATATATATATATATATATATATATATATATATATATATTATAATTTAGGACATTTAAGAAATGTTATGTGAAATCATAAAACATACATGATAAATTATAATTTATTACATTCAAAGCATAAACTATTCCAAGTTACAACACATTTGCTTATGAATTATAACAGACACATAATGAAAATAGCAATATCAGAATATCCATAACCAGCCTTTATTATACATCAAAATCTCAAAATCAACCTTTCTTCATATATATGAGACTGCAAGTACAATAAATTCAAAATACTAATACTCATTATGAGAATCCTCATCAAATATAGCAGCAGAAGCATGCTTAGCAATGGATGGTGTAGCTGAAGAAGATGTTTGGCCAATTCCACTTCTACGATCCTAGTCCTCAATCTTCAAGGCAGCCAGAGAGAGATCCAAATGAGGATTTTCTGGATCCACATCCCATTCTTTAGAAGGACCATTGCCATATTCTGGACCCCTACGAGATGCAAGGCGAAGGTTGGAGTGCACATAAACAAGATCCTCTGCCTTCTGTGAGCCCAACCTGTTGCACTTAACAGAATGAATAAAACCATAGGTGCTCCAATTACTTTCTGTTGATGAAGAGCTTGCCACTTGTGAAAGGAGGCGAATGGCAAGGTTTTGCAAATGCACACCACTTGCTCCATGACAAATCCACCACTTAACTGGATTCATGGTGCTTCTCTCCTCCAAAGATGATATATCTTAATATAAATCTATTCCTGCAGCAAAAGTGGCAAATTCTTCCTTCACTTCCCTGTGTAGATGAGCTGGAAAAATTCTCATAAGGGCTTTTTTCAACCCATTAACCACCTCTCTATCCTTTTGGGGTGTCTTCCTCTTCCCATTTATTTTGAGCAATAAGCTCGTCATCATAAAATTTTGGGTTCAAGGCATGTGCTAAAGTGTGCAATGGAGTGTTGAAATTGTTCCACCTATCAACTATGATTCTCTTGATTAATTCAGCAAAATGATCATCTATAAACAAAAGTTGTAGAGACTCTTCTGAAATGATTTCCATAATTTTCTCAACCATGGAATCCATGCCATCATATACCTCTCCTAATAAAGGTTGGTCGTCAGCATTCCGAAGAAGCTCAAATGCAGGGGTTGTGAACATTAGCAAGAAATCTATCTTGCTCCACCAGTCCTCATCAAGGCACAATCTACGCACTGTATATCCCCGCTCTAAATATGCTTGTCTCCACTCAACCCAAAGTTGACTAACCACCATAGACACTAATGCTTGCTTAACCTCAACAAGGCAGTGCAACATTATGAAGTTTGAGGCATATCTTGTCTCAACAACTTTTAACAACTCCAATTTGGACTACTCTCGAAATATTGCTTGAGACTGGTGGTGGTTGGTGATGAATTTAATAATCTCCCTTACTTCCCCTGTGAGTTCCTTTATCCATAGGACTTTATTGTCGAACTCCTCTAAGATCAGATTCAAATTATGGACAAAGCAGGGTGTCCAAAAGATGTGGTCATACCTCCCCTCAATAATCAAACCTACAGGCTTGCACACTGGTGCATTATCCGTGATAAATTGCACCACCCTGTTAGCACGCACTTGTTCAATAGATTTAATAATAACATCAGCAATGAATTATGCATCTTTTACCTCTCCCGAGCAGTCTTACGCCTTTAAAAACATTGCTCCTTTTAGTGAAGTGGCAGTGATATTTATCAATGGTCTATGCCTTGTATCTGTCCATCCATTTGAGACTATGGTAACCCCAGAGCTACTCCAAGAAGCACGAATTGGTGATCAAACATCCTCCACAAGATCCTTCCCATTTTTGAGAAGCTGAGTTCTAACTTTCTCATAGTTGGGCCCCTTGTACCCTTGAGGAGCTTTGTTAACTGCCCTTATCATATCTTGCCAATAAGGAGACCTAACAACATTGAATGGGATACCACATGCATACATGCACCTAGCCACTCTGGAATCGGCTTCTTCTCTTGCTTGCACATTCACCAATTTAGCAACTCTGCTATCTTGAACTGTACCAGATGCCCCTCTGGATGGTGGTTGTTCTGGTTGTTGAGTGGCTCTCATCTTCCTTGCTTCAACTGCAATCGTTGGCTCAATGTTTGCTAGATGTTTAGTAGCTTGACTAAGATCATCATGCTTTCTTTTAATTCCATCTGCCTGATCTTAATCTCTTTGATATTCCCTCCTCGCCACAGGGTCTGATGTTTTTGTGCAACCTGCAATCCCCTATCCTCCTCCATGCAAAAGATGTGCCTTCACTCTTGGGTAAGAGCCCTTGTAAGAATTACTGCAAAGATTACATCGTCATTCCCATGAACCACCACCTCCACATCTTTGAAGCTTCTCAACATGCCTCTAAAGAGGATAATATTCAGCCCTTGGGTTGGCCTTGGGGTTTGAACTTGAACCTTGGATGGAAGCCATTGCTGCAAAAAAAATATAAAAAACAAATCTGTAAATAAAAAACGTTTTTTATAATTTTGGTAGCATAAACCCTCGAAAAATAGAAGAAACAATGGGAAAAAACCAAGAAATTGAATGCTTCTTACCCAAATTAAATTTGTGCAGCTGAAGCTACCCCAAAATGCCAGAAAAAACAAGAGAAATATGGTTGTAGCTGAGCCAAAAACCAAGAATGTCGTAGCTGGAAACTTCAAACTCCAAATCTACTTTTGAAATCTCTCTCTTGCTGCTGAAATCTCCTTTGCTCACTAGTGAAAACGCCCTAGCTGAAGCACTACTCTCTTCCTCTTTTCTCCTTGCTAAAATCGCCCTTCTCCAAGTGAAACGACTCGCTCAATTCGTGTGATGAGAGAATGAGGCAAATTGTCTTTTTATAAGTTTAGAAAGCCATCTAGAAGCATCCAAAGGACAAAGTAAACAATTAAAAAAATACTAAAACGCACGCAAACCCAAAAAAATAAAAAATAAAACAAAAGTTAAGTCTTTTTAACTGGAAGTGAATGAGTTAGCATACAGAATTGAGACAACTTGCTCCACAATGGCATTCCTCTCCACTAACATTGTTTCTATTGTAGGGTGGTATTTGGATAATGTACCATCCAAACACATGACCTTCAAAAAGAAGGCTTTCTACAAGCTTCAAGAACAAGAGTATGGCATACAACTAGAGTTGGATAATAATGTTAGTATAGTTACCAAAGTGAGCTCTGTCTCTTTCTACATGCCTTTAGGTGATGCACTATACATGAATGACATTAAGTAAATTCATAGTTTAATTGAAAATATTATTTCAGTTTATTGCAAGCCAAATTTACAGTATTTAGTTGAGCTTGATAAATAGTAAGTGATTATGGGTGTTACCTCCCAAATTGTACTTAATGATAAAAACCTTAATCCACAAGGCACAACCCATGAGGGAATTACTAGAATGCTCACCAATGCAATCAAAGTATTTTATCCTCTTCACTTTAGGTCAGCTCTCCTCTAGCTCAAGGTGGGTATCCCTAGTAGGATTACCGAAGCAAAGCAAGGAGGCATAAGATGAAGTAAGAGTAGCTTTAGTAAAAAAATGTTTTTGGTATATTTTTATGATAGAAAAGAGCTAATGGAAGGAATTAGACATTAGTGCCAAATCCAACTAGAGTAATGGAGTCAAGGTGAAACAAAGGACGTTTATGGGGTCAACAAGAAAACTACTCCTCAAAATTGGTCTATTTTGTTTAAGGATTAGAATGAGGAGATTAGAGCCAACAAACAAAATATTTTGTTATCTAATGAAGATAAACAATGAAGACCAAGGCCCTACAAAAAGGGGTCCTCAAGGGAACACAATTACCAACAAGATCAACTATGGCTTGTTCCTAGATAGATAGGCAAACCAAGGAATCAAATAATTACCAAACTAACAAAGAAAAAGCCAAACATCTTCCTTCCAAGGGATAGATTTTACCCTTCAATGGATCAATCTTGTTAGTTTGTAGAAAACTTGAGCATTCACAATAAATATTTATGTGCCAAATAGAAACTAAGATAAAAGAGCTTCAAGAATTGACACTTAATTCAACAAAGAAAGAGCCCTTATATATCAAATATGCTCCAAGAAAGATATATCAATTAAGGTCTAAAGAATGGAAGCTCCAAAAATCCAACCATGAGCACAAATGACTACTATTTATATAGAGTCTAGTTCAACTTCCTTTACAATAAAATAATAATATCTGATGTGAAGAGCCTAGATCTAGCGTAGGAATGAGTAAAGAAATATTTCCTCTAACTAATTTGTCAACAATACATAAAGGCCACATGTACAAGTCTCCAACAAAAATAGGACCAAGAAAGTGGGACATCTCAATCAAAGAGGGTAGAAAATGATTCAAAAGTGCATCATCCAGCCTCCAAATGGATAGATCCACAACCAGCTAACCAAAGTAGGCAATGAAAGCCTCCTAGATCTCCTCCAAAATGGATGTATAGCTCTCCAAGGTGAAATGTCCCAACAAGCAATGAGTAGAAGCTCCCAAGAGTGGATGGCATCCAATGAAAACATGGGCTATGTGGCCTAAGAGCTCTGGTGTTCTTCATTGTTGGCATATATCACTAATGGACTCCCCATATAACCAAAACGCTCAAGCAAAATATGTAGGGCATTCTTCAAACGAGTGGTCAAAATGAAGTGAAAATTTTCCCAAAACAAATTTTAAAAGCACCATAACTATATCAATTTTTGATAGAATTTTTATTATAACCACATTTTGGAAATCCGACAACCATTATGCATCTAATGGCATTGATCTGGAAAAAATAATTGAACTCTCTGTCAAAAGATAACTGCTAAGTCACCCTCAAAATATGCAATGCAACCTTAAATCTAGGGTTTGGAACCTCTTAGATCTTCTCCAACGTGGGATGTCCTCAACTATGAGTGAAAGGAACCATATTTGAAACCATGAAAAAACTCCTCAAGAGACTTGCAGCATCTCCCAAGGTGAGAAGTTCCATCAAACGTGCAAAGTAACCTCCAAAGTGGACATCATCCTCAAATCGAACAAGTGGATCCATGGTACAAGGCCTCAATGTGTGTAATGTCAATAACACATGATCAACTGTATAAAAAAAAGGGGCAGCCCCCCTTTAATCCAACAATATTTCTCCACATGTGTGCAAAATAATCTCTAAGATGGATCGTGTGGACCAATAAAGCATGAGAAGATGTAAAGAGGTAGGAAGAGAAGCCAAACTTGCTATGAACCATGTGCCAAGTCACCAGGAAACAATCAACTCATCAAGGAGAAGGATGAACTCATAGAAATATGCAAATGTGCATGTGCCTCCAAATGTGGGCCTAGGAAGAGAAGTGCTCCAGGTAATATCATGCTCCATACTACAAGTAATCCACCCATATGTGAATATCATCCATAAGAGTTAGGGTATTGGAGAAAAGGAGCCCTAACCATGCCCATGTTCATCCATCCAAGCAAAAAACCGTGTAAGCAAGTGAGTGTATGCTAAGCACTCTGTCATGATGAATCCAAGCAAATGATTAAGCCATTGTAATGTCCACTTAGCCCCAAACTGCTAGGGCACTCCACCAAGGGACTGATATATCCTCATATTCGATCATCTAGCAAGGAGTGGAGACTATAACATCACATGATCAAGTGAAATTATATCTCTCTATGACAAGCAAATATACCAAGCAAAACACCATCAAATCCTCTAGAACATCATCATCCATGTCAATAACAATAAAAGGAACCAAGTGAACACCCTAGCTATCCAAAGCTCTTTGTGATTAAAATCAAAATGGTAGTGAAAAAAAATTCACTAGTATAGGCCTCCTGCAAGATGAAGAGTCACGATGAGAAACGTCACCTGATCCTAGTTAAGTTTTTTCCATAGGAGTGTGCAAGGGTGGTCTTTTTACATGCTACAAGCATTTTAAATGAAGCATGGTGCTTTAGTGCATGGTAGTGACCATCTACACAAGTTCTGATACACACAATAGGGTCACTTGCACTATGGCACACTATTGCTCTTGAAGGACATAGTGCAGGGATTGTCAGGCTTCAGGATCAAGAAGACAAGGGAGTGAAAGAGTTGTACACTTGGAACGCGTGTCTAGATTATTTTCACACGCAATTATCATATCAAGAAAGATTCTCAAACTGATTCATTCAGATGTGTGTGGATCGATGTCTATGACCATGTGTCTAAGGGTAAAGGCATGCAACAATGCTATCTCTATTCTAAAGAGATGTCCTTGCAGCATATTAAAGGACACTTTCATGTATTTGATTGTCCTATTTAGATTCATGTGTTTGACAAAGAGAAGACTAAGTTCAAACCCTCAAGCATCAAGGGTATATTTGTTGATTACAATGAGGCATCCAAGGCTTGATCTATATTCTAGCACAACAGAAGACAGTCACAAGTTATGATGTTAAGTTTGTTGACGACGGATGGTCCTCTAAGTCCTAGAAGCCTCCAATAGACCTTGAAGAAAGAGAAAACTTTTGCCCCACAAGCTGATCAAAAAGAAGAGGAGACATCATAATCAGATCAACTAGGTTCCAGTGAAGGAACAGATGATTCATGCCATCCAATTCAATCAGGAAGCCAAGATGGTTTACCTAGACATTGAAAGAGGCATAGGAACAAGTAGGAGCACATAAAGCTACATTTCAGGTGAATAAACTTCCTAGGAAGTTTTCTACTCATGCAGCAATAAGGACTTGTATAACAGAACCTTCTAGCTGTAAGGACAGTTGGAGAGCAAGTATGGCAGGATGAGATGACATAGGAGTCCGATCTCTGGGAGACAATTCTATAATCCACTAAGGAATCAGCAATTGATTCTGAGCACGTGGCTAATACTAGCTTTAATTAGTCGAAGTACATATTTGCTGGCAAAGGATTATCATAAAAAGAGGATTTAAACTTGTTGAGACTTGTGCTTCACTTGCCATATTTTTGGAGGTACGTGAGCAAGATTGAAGATACCCATGACTGCAGATTGAAGATGATGGCCCATGAGGCTGACATGATATACTTTTGTATGCTACATTATTTCCTTGTAATGAAGAGATTTTAGAGCACAGAAGGGAGCAGTAATCCCAGTACTTCTGTATGCTACATTATTTCCTTGTAAGTACAGAAGGAAGCAGTGTTCCTATATCACATTCCTTTGGATTCACAGATGGTCAATGTTCTTTAGAAGCCCCTAGCAAAGATAAATTTGATATGTCGAATGAGAGACTTAGTTTAGTGGAGAACTCTTTCTTCACGAAGAGGCAATGTTAGTTTTACTAGTCGCTTAGTCATTGACAATCGCTATCCTTCACAGCAGCATGCATACTCAGCCAAGTCATACAGCATCAAATTTTGAGCAAAATGATCGTCTATAGATGGGAGTGCATCAATAGAGAAGACTCAAAGGTTCAGCACTGTTTTTGTAGGCTTCCAGCAGTGAGAGTGCATACATGAATGCACCACCCACAGATAGAAATTGTTGTTTTTATCTTCAGCTAAGTGTTGTTCTAAGAGTAGTTTTCCAGATTTAGAAATTCTTCAGTTTAGGAACAGCTCCATATTTAGATAGGTACATGCTATTCCAGATTTAGAAAGAGGATAGGCACACTGCTTTTATGGTTGTCTTATTCCTGGAAGGTTCTTTTGCTTGGCATCTTGGGCTCATGCATGAGACAGCTTTATTCATGCAGGATGGGCACGGTATTCTAGGTGCCTGTGTTTAGGGTTTTTCTTTTTCTAGGAACATATACTTGTGAAGTCTATATTCAATGTGGACCCTAGTCCTCTGCTTTCTATAAAAGAGGGGCAGGGTGACTTCTCTAGACACATCAGAGTTGTAGTTTTCTAGCTTTTGCATTGTAATTTTAAATTTTCAGTCAATCAACAGAGATGTGATTGGTTGCTGCAAATTAAGCCTACTGCTTGTTTTCAGATTTGTGTTTGCAGATCTAGCATCCTTTATTCCTAAGTTACCAGGATTCAGATACGGATCCGGATCCGCTAGTTTTTTTAAAATCTAGGATGCGGATACGGCAAGGATACGTCAAGTACAAAAAAATTAAAATATAATAATATTTTTTTAATTATAAAAAACACTTTAGAGTTCGAAAATCAAATACTCCCTGAAATCATCAAACACTTTTAGAACTGAAACGATTAGATATATTATAAATATGAAAACTGAAACAATGAAATGATGCATCCTCCCTCATACATATTACAAAGTAACAAAAAGGATAATATCATAAATGATAATAGTAAATACATTTACATATCCTCAAATGGATTTGCGTTATCTTCTGCATATTGCAACTTTACATCATGAATAGATGATGGGGGTCCTGGAATGTATGAAGTTGCATCAGTAAATTGGACTGGTGGTGGAACAATATCCTCCAGTAGGTTGAGGTGAGTCATGGCATTCACTGTCAAGTTCAAGTCACAGATCTCAGGCTCCACATCCCACATCCTGCTCAGACCTTTCTTATACTCTGGTTCAACATGTGATAGAAAACGAAAGTTGGAATAAACATACACAAGATCCTCAACCTTTGCCGCTCCCACCCTGTTTCGCTTCACTGAATGGATGAAGCCATATGTACTCCAATTCCTCTCAGTTGATGAGAAACTAGCAACCTATGATAACAACCTGGTGGCTAGAGAGGAGAGATGAATGCTATCCCCACCATGGAAGCCACACCAAGTAATAGGATCAAGATTTTCTCGATCATCCATAGCTACTGGATCTGAAAAGCTACCAATAGACTGTACAAATCCTCCAAACTCTTGGCGTACTTCCATTGCAACTCCATATCTCTATAAATTTTCCTCAAAGTTGTCTTGTATCCTTGTACCACTTCAGAATCCTTGTTTGGCGTTGTTCTACCAAGCAAAGACAAAATTTTGGAATGATAATATTTAGGGTGCAATGCATAGGCCAAAAGGTGTAATGGTGTGGTCATTTTGTTCCACCTTTCTGTAACTATGTCTTTCACTAAATAATAGAATGTTTCATAAGAGTCATTTTCACTTGCCCTGATAATTTCCCTTATCCTCTCCAACATACTATCAATGTTCTCATAAAATCCCCCCAAACAAGGTGTATCTGTGTCAAATGCCCTGATCAAGGTCAAGATTGGTTCAGTAAACCGCAGAAGGTATTGGACCTTGTCCCACCATGCATCATCAAGAATGATGGACTTGATTTTTTGCCCTCTATCAGAAGTGGAAGTCCTCCATGATTCCCAAAGAGGGTCAATGATCATTGCCTGTAATGCTTGTCTCACCTCCACAAGTCTCTTTATGACAAGAGTGTGGAAGGCAAATCGAGTTTCGGCAACCTACAAGTTTCAAAAAGTCAAAGCTCAAATGAGAAATCATATATAAATTTGTAATTAAAATTATGAATTTTCAATACAAATAATATTGATTAAAATTTAAATAAGAGTACCTTCAATAGCTCCAACTTTGCAGAACCCCGATATATGGCCTGAGACATTGAATGATTAGTTATGAACATTCGGATTTCTTTTGCTACTACATAAATTTCATTAATTCATTCAATCTCACCAATCTTGACAAGCATAAGGTTCAATGAATGCACTACACAGGGAGTCCAAAATATGTGGTATCGACCCTCCACAATCAACCCTGCAGTTTTACAAACCTGTGCGTTGTCCGTAATGACTTGGACAACATTATGTGGCCCCACACTTTCTATTGCCTCAAAAAGAATTGTGGATATGAAAACTGCATCTTTCTCTATTCCACTGCAGTCATATTGCAACAACATTAATTAATGGACGGTTTCTTTGGTCTCTCCTTCCATCAGAAATGATGGACACCCCTGTTTCTGCCCATGTATCCCGAATTCCCTGTAGTTGTCTATCCACAGATTGTCTCTCTAATGCCAACAAAGTAATGCGAACCTTTTCATATCCAAGGCTTTTGTACCCTTTTGGCACTTCATTAAGTGCCTTAATCATTTGTTGCGAATAAGGGGAACGCACCAAATTGAATGCTAGCCCATTTGCATAAATGCAACGAGCTACATGTTCATCGACTATGTCTCTACCTTGATTATTGAAAGCTGCTTCAAGAGGGCCTAGAGTGGGCCTTTTATTAGTTGTGGCAGTAGGCCTAGATGGCAATGGAGGCCTAGTTGTAGAGCTTTGCACAGGGTGTTTTCCCTTAGCAAGCTTCCTATCAGCAACTTCTTGCAAAGATGCATAGAGTTTCACTTTTCCAGGACTCAAACCTTGGCCAGGTTTGCCATTTACATATTTTGGGTCAGTGCATACTTGCACCCCTGTGTTAGTTTGACCAGTGTGATGGGCCTTCACTCTAGTATATGAGCCATTTTTCATATCTTCGCATTCATTGCACTTCCATTTAAATGAACCACCTCCAGGATTTTTTCCAATAATCTCCACATACTGCCATAGAGGAGATTTTGGATCTGTTTTGATGATTTCCCCTTCATGTTACTCATGCTGTGATGGTTCCATAATATTAAAGGTCTATAGGTTACCTCACTGCATATAAAATTCAAGTTAAAATATATATTAATTATCAATCCACAATTAAAAATTTAGTGGCAACATAGAAAAAAAAAAAAAAAAAACTTGTAAATAGATGATCCCGTTTTAGAAATGAGTTGCTAGATTAATCATTAATAATTATATTATATGATAATAACAATTAAAAAAATGTAAATTATATAAAAACTTAAAAGTTAAATGTAAATACCAAAATTATAGACTATAGTTATATAAACATGCAAATAGTAAACACTATAGACCACACTTCATAATTTAATATTAAAATGTAAAATTTAAATACTTTATAAAGTTTATGCCATATGGGCATTGGGCAAGTAATAATAAAATTTAAATTAAATACAATGGAAACCTGTTTTAGTTTGGGGCACGTAATATTAATTAATTTAATTTAAATAAAAAATTTAAAAATGTAACAAATGTCATCAAATTAACTACGATATAGTATATATACTATATCAAAATATAAGTTATAAGTTATAACTATAATACATAATATATATAACTTAAAAGATAAAATTTTAAGAAACGGTTTAAATTTTTAAAACAATTTTTTTTCTAAAATATATCACAACCCATGCTATATATAACAACCACGGCTATACAGGGTATAGTAATACAAATTTTTTTCTAAAATTTATCACAACGACATGCTGAATCTAGAAAAACGGTTAAGACAAGGCAGAGGAAGCTTGTTTAATAAGATGCCACACACGACGGAGGAAGCTCGACACAGTCGCACCGCAGAGGACATGACACGCAGGAGGAGGTGACACAGTTAAATTTCAAAATGTCACAGCAAGCTCCAAACGAAAACGACATATAAAAAAATTCAAACTCTGAACCGGAGGTACCTTGGCCTGAATGTTGAAAGTTGAAAGTGGAGCTCTGCGCTGTGCTGAGCTGAACAGTGGAGCTGAGCCACGACATTGGAGCTGCCAGAACAATGGAGCCGAGAGCAGAGTTGTCGAACAATTGAACAGTCAAACAGAGGAGCCACCGAAACAGTGGAGTTGCCAGAACAATGGAGTTGTCGAACAGTCGAACAGTGGAGCCGCCCGAACAGTCGAACAGTGGAGCCGTAGGAACAATGGAACAGTCCAGCCACCAAATGCAAACAATAAGACAAATAATAAGACAGACAACACTCTTTACGCTTCACTTTACTTTCACGAGATACTTGTTTAGCCAAAAACCCAATCCCTTCACGCTGTTGACTTTTGCAGGGGTTCAAAAATCTAATATGGCATTTCCAGCGAGGAGGTCAAATTTTGAAAGTTTCCGGAAAACTTGGATGGATCCGTTTCTTCATTGATGATCCGTTTCCGGGAAAACATAAACCGACATGTGGCATATTTGAGTCGTATTTTGGCAGATCTGGATCCGGATCCGAATCAGATCCGAGGATCCGGTGATCCTGCCCCTACCACCGCCGAATCCGGTAACTTAGCTTTATTCACTGCAATGATAGATTAAATCAGTTTTGGATTCCTAGATTAGGGTAGTTTTATAGCTTTTGCATTGTAATTTTAAATTTTCAGTTAATCAACAGAAATGTGCTTGGTTGCTGCAAATTAAGCCTATTGTTTGTTTTCAGATTTATGTGTTTGCAGATCTAGCATCCTTTATTCACTGCAATGATAGATTAAATCAGTTTTGGATTCCTAGATTAGGGTTTACTATTCAGGAGTGTTGATCTGCTTACATTATATTGAAAAATTAACAATGTTGTATATATTGAAATATTTTTCTTTTTTCCAAAGACGGGTGTAAAACCCAAGGATGTAAATAATGTAAGATAAATTTGACATGTGTGATTGATTGCCTTAGGAAAGAAGGGGCCATATGATATGAAATTTGAATAGTGGTGAACACCTAAATCCTTGCTTTTTGTGTAGCAAGAGAGTGTGATGTGACAAAGAATACCCCCTACAGAAAATGTAGATTTTCCTTGAAATCCTGCCACTGCTATTGTTATCACACTCAAAATTTTCAAAATTTGTTTTGATAAGGCCACCATAGGTTGCATGTTGTGTTATGTTGGGTCATGCATTTGATGAAGAATTTATAAAATCATCTTTATCCCAAGTCTAAAACCCACAATGAGTCATGTCATGTCAGTCAAATACACTCCATGTCATTTAGTTTTCGCACCCATGCCTTCAAATTACAAAAATGAGCCACTTGAGTTTTTCACCATTTCGTAGCGAATACAATGGAAAAACAGCAGATTTCGCTACGAAACTACCTAACAATTCCGTAGCGGATTTGTCAGAAATTTAACTGTTTTCACTACGAAACTAGATTTTTCTGTGGAAAAGGCAAAGCGGTGTGAGATGTCAAGTTTTCGATGGCCAAAGATAGAGGTGACGTCATCAAATTAGTTATCATGATCACTAAGCATACAAGATCATATTTTCTCTAACCATTGCTTTTTGTGGTCACATGTGTCGTCATTCTCCCTCAAGTTGTCGAATTACTTTTTAAACAAATCACCAAAGCTCCTCTCTATCATTAACCCTTCAGCCTTTGCATGTATCAGTCATTTGTCACGTTAGAAGATTCTAGCTTTGTGGCAAGCAACTTGTTGTCAAATTTGTTTCTTTGCAGGTGTCACATTTTTAAGAAGGCGGCTTGGTTATAAAGGGAGATGGCCATGAAGAAGAAAGCATACAAAGGAGGCTTTGTGCTTAGATAGGAGCACATGGACCTTAACTTATCCATGGATGACCCTATCTTTGCTTAAGCATTCACCAATTCAGGTTTGCTTGAATTTCTGCTGGAGCTACAAGGGGATTTGCTGCATTTTTTGGAATGTGTGAGCAGTCAACTTCAAGAGAAGATTCTGGGTGAACAGAGATGAATTCTGCAATAATGAGAGAGGTTATTGTCAAGCACAAAAAAAGGAACAATAACCTCTTTCACTTTTCTCACAGGTGCTACCAATTTAGAGATTCGAAGATGTCTTTGGGACCTATTATCAGAATTCAGAATTTTCCTGTTTTATACAATGTTTTTCTAATGCGGATTCTAGATAGCTTGAGATGATTTTCAAAAAATCAAGAGAGGTTTTTCTTCATAACATTCTTATTTACAAAAACCTCCTCCGGTTTCTCAATAGCTATCAAGGATCGAGAGATAGGAACTCATCTCTCAGCCCTAGTTTTTCAGAAAAACAGAGTCATTTTCATTGGTAGATGAACTTGCTGAAGGTGAAAAGTTGTTTCTTTAGGAGGGTAAGAGGTATTTTGAACCAAGTTTGCCTTATCATGCTTCATAATATCATTTTGCAAACCTAAAGGCGAAATTTTGAAGAAAAAGGAAGATTTTTGAAATTTTCAGCACTTTAGATGTTTTCGTAGCAACTCCCAGGCTTGAAGCCCAGAATCTGCTACGAAATTGTTGTAGGTGATTATATGGAAAAAAGCATGGATAAACTCAAAGTCAAGGCCTAGAAAAATTTTGTTTTAGCTCATTTAACCCAACAAGCATGTCTACATCAGCAAAGAGAGCTAACAGGTGGCAGAGGTTGGTGAACTAAATTCGCTACAAAATTCCTGTAGGATGTTTTTGCTTTAAAAAATCAATTTTGATGGACATCCAAGGAGGGAAATTGATGGTATTTAGCTCATATGACCTAACAAACACATCTTGATCAGTAGAGAAGGAAAAAAAGGAGGTTGAATGGCAGAAGTAAACATGCTACTAAATTTCGCTACGAAACTACCTAACGTCACTCTATTTTTGCCGCGAAATGTTTTTAATGAGTTTTGAAGGTTTGAAAATCATGTTGAAGGACAACCAGCCACTTGGAGACATCCAAGCTGACAGTGGGCCATCCCAGCATAGATTCACTACTCGACAGATGTGTCACTTATCCAAATCAGCATGAAGACAAAGATTAAAATAGTGTTTATCTTTTCCTAAACAATAGGAGTGTTGGTTCCTAATATATGGGGTATATTAATGTCTTAGTGATGGTGAAGGCTACTCGAGCATTTGATCCTTATCCATGTAATTGTCCCATTACTGAAGAAGTGAATGTAATAAATGTAAAACCAGAGTCCTATTAGGAGTGTAAGTCTTTAGAGACTAGGTGTCTTTTTCAGTTCCAAAAATGTAGTTTTTAGTTATGTTAGGTGTCAAAGTTATGGCTCGATGATCTAGCCAGCTAGGCAGATCCTATGTAAGCAACAAAGGTCTATTTAAAGACAGGAAATCAAATGAGAAAGGGTTGGGAGATGATCACTTGACACTACCAGTGTTGTAATTTTTTAATATTAGTAATATACAGTTGCAGCAGCCTATTTCAGACCTGAGATTCTTCTCTATATTCTTATGTATGTTTGTTCTATCAGTCTTTTACTTTGTCTTCAGTATTCTAGTTGTATAATCACTTGGAATTCATGATTACATGCTCCAACTTCCTGTATACACCTAGTCTGCTGTAAATGTCATGTTTTATTAGTTTGCTTATGTATAATCACTTGGAATTCATGGTGACATGCTTCAACTTCCTGTATACATATAGCTGCTTGTTTTGTCCCTCATGTGTGGTTTGATAAGAATGCAATTGCCCCAGCTTCCATCAGATAAGTTGAAATGTGACTGAGTTTTCATATTGACTCCATAAGCCCAATGGTAGTGTTATTTGTTTACATCTTTCCCCTACACAAAAACACATTCAATCCAATTCAGAGTTAGCTATCTGCTTTCAATTTATTCATTGAATATCCTTTATCATTTTGAGAGAGCCCTCTCAGACTAGAAAGGCTAATTTCCAGTTGCAAGTGGTTTGAAATAGTTACTCCAAGTTTACCATTGAAGCAGCCCATCAAGACTCAATTTGGTGATAACATTTTGGCACCGTTGTCAGGGATCGAAGGTGTAAATTTTCTCCGGGAAGAACAACAAAGTTCAAATTTGACTTCTGATGGTGAACATAAGCCAAACACGGGAAGGCTATACTATTCACCTAGCGACTCCATTGTTTAAGATCTCGAACTTCAAAGTTCAGAGCAACTTCATTGCCAAAGAATCTAGATTTCAGAACATTGATGGTGATCCAAGATGACAAGGTATGTGGCAAACCGTTTATATGATGAAATGTTACAAAGTGTAAGGGATGAGATAACAGAATTTCAGATAGATGAACATTTCTCAACAATAGTATTCCCTTGTTTGAAATCCAGTCGACTCACACCTGAAAATAAAATTTGTTTTCTTGGTTTAGTTGTTGAAAGATTAGAAAATGAAATTGAACTATTGGATGTTCAAATTGAATCATATGATTTCCAATATCCTAAACAGTTCTTGGAAAGTCTTCCTCCTCCAAAAAAAGAGGAAATTTGTATACCATTTGACTTGCAAATAGAGGAAGAATATGGTTATGAGCCTGATATTGTAGAGTTGGAATCAAGGTTCAACCTTGATGAAGAAAATGAAAAGGATATCCAGGATCAACTTGTCGTTGAGAGCTTAAAATGGATATCAATAAATTATGTCTTCTATGATCCCATAGTTGATTACATGGAAGAGTTCTATAGTCCAACTTTTCAATTATTTTTTCACTATGAAAAAAAGACCCATTTTCTGTTACCTTTATCATTTCAGTGTCCAGTTTTCATTTGGTTTAAGCACAGTCAAGGAGTACAGGTATCAGATCAGCTCATTGACTAGCTTTATTGGAGGTTTCATGTCGCTTGAATCAAACATGAAGATTGCAGTTGTTAGGGTAAGTAGGAGTGTGTGTGAATAAGCTCAAGTAGTCTGAGCATTTTTTCAGCATGTACAGATTTGGTTTTTCATTAGTTATCATCAAGCTTGAGCCTGAGGAGAAGGCCATAAGAGCTTGGCAAAGTCTTCATCAATTTAAGAAAATTTTCAATTTTTCAAGATAAAGCACTGGAACTACAAGTTCTTTGTTGTACCACAAGGGCACACCATCCCCAGTGGAGCCACTGTTATCACACTCAAAATTTTCAAAATTTGTTTTGATAAGGTCACACCATAGGTTTCATGATGTGTTATGTTGGGTCATGCATTTGATGAAGAATTTATAAAATCATGTTTATCCTAAGTCTAAGACCCACCATGAGTCATGTCATGTCAATCAAATACACTCCATGTCATTTAGTTTTCGCACCCATGACTTCAAATTACAAAAATGAGCCACTTGTTAGTTTCTCACCGTTTCGTAGCGAATACAATGGCAAAACAGCAAATTTCGCTATGAAACTACCTAACAATTCTGTAGCGGATCTGTCAGAAATTTAATTCTTTTCACTACGAAACTAGGTTTTTCTGTAGAAAAGACAGAGCAGTGTGAGATGTCAACTTTTCGATGGCCAAAGATAGAGGTGAGGTCAGCAAATTAGTTATCATGATCACTAAGCATGCAAGATCATATTTTCTCTAATCATTGCTTTTTGTGGTCACGTGTCATCATTCTCCCTCAAGTTGTCGAATTACTTTTTATACAAATCACCCAAGCTCCTCTCTGTCATTAACCCTTCAACCTTTGCATGTATCAGTGATTTTTCACCTTATAAGAGTGTAGCTTTGTGGCAAGCAGCTTCTTGTCCAATTTGTTTCTTTGCAAGTGTCACATTTATAAGAAGGCAGCTTAGTTATAAAGGGAGATGGCCATGAAGAAGAAAGCATAAAGAGGAGGCTCTGTGCTTAGATAGGAGCCCATGGACCTTAAGTTATTCATGGAGGACCCTATCTTTGCTGAAGTATTCACCAATTCAGGTTTGCTTGAATTTCTGTTGGAGCTACAAGGGGATTTGCTGTGTTTTTTGGAATGTGTGAGCAGTCAACTTCAAGAGAAGATTATGGGTGAACAGAGATGAATTCTACAATACTGAGAGAGGTTATTGTCAAGCACAAAACAAGGAACAATAACGTCTTTCAGCTTTTCCTTCAGAACATTCTTATTCAAAAACCTCCTCCCGTTTTTCAACAGCTATCAAGGATCGGGAGATAGGAACTCATCTCTCAACCCTAGTTTTTGTAATATTCCCAATTAGCCTTGCTAATTGGAATATTTCATTTTTGCTTTATTTTGCCGCTTTAGCTAGAAATAATAAATAAAGTGAGAAATAAGAGGGGTCACCTCACTTTAGTCACCTCACTTTATAAAATGAAGTGTTTTCCTAGTTGATTAACGTTATAACTTAAAGAGGGGGCCTTGGGGGTCCACACGTATATGATGGGAGGCCTCACGCTGACCCAAGGGTAACTGCAAGGTGAAGGACGCAGTTAAGGTTTTGGAGGGAGTTTAGCATTATAAAAGGAGGGGTTCTCACCTCATTTGGACATTCATGATTTGATATTCTTATTGATAGCTAGACTTTATGCCTTGTCTGTCGGTGTTTAGTCGATTATAACGGCAACATTTAGTGCCTGAAGGTGTCTCGGAGATCTACCTGCTTCAGGGGACAGTGCTGGTTTGCCACAGTGAGTTTTTCCAGTTTCACTTACTTAACCGGGGGGGGCTTCGGTACGCCTAGTAAGGTTTGTTCGGTACACTTTTCGGTTCCGATTAACAAACGACGGCGGTTGAAGCAAATGCAGGGAGGAGAAAGCCCTCTTGTGGGCACGCGATTGATGAGGAAGAATGACTGTCTCATCGGGAGAGAGGACGTTCCTATTCGGGGGAGGGTGAGACGACGCTGTCCCAAGGAAGGGCCTTGATCCCGAATCGCGGGGGGGAGAGCAGTTTGTTCAGGAAGAGAAGAACGCTGTCTAGCCTGGGAGTGAGGACGCTGTCTATTTCTGAAGGAAAGGGTGCAGATCTGAAGATCTATTGTTAGATCCAACCTTGAAAAGGGTAGATCTGAGCAGATACTTGCAGATCTAGTCTTGTATGTTGCAGATCTGGAGGTTTAGCCCTAGATCCAGCTTGAGGAGTTGCAGATCTGAGGAGATATTGGCAGATCTAGTACAGATCTGAAGGGATAACATCAGATCCAGCCCTAGAGGCTGTAGATCTGAAGAGATATTGTCAGATCCAGCATAGATCTGAAGGTTTGGTAGCAGATCTGATAGGGGAGGACGCAGATCAGGAAGGGAAGGACGCAGATCTGGTTTGGAGGCTTCAGATCTAGCAGATCTGAGCATTCAGGAGCAGATCCACTTGGTAGGACGCTGATCTGATGAGCAGACTTGGGAGAGGCAGGCTCAACAGCGTTTTCTAGGCCACAGTAGCTGATCTATCTGTTTGGAGGCCTGGGTGACTAGTGCTCCATCTATTTCTGCGCTGTCACTAGCAGAGTCAGCGTTTTCATTGGAGAGGGTTTTCAGTTGGAGATCAGACATTTTTCGGTGCGGCCCCGTCTGGCGCGGTTCATCTTCGGCATTCGAGAGCGGCTAAGGACGGCGTCGCATTGCGGCCAGCAGAGGGTCTCCACTTGCACAGGGCAAGGATAGGTGCCACTGCCCCGGTTGTTGTACTCCTCTCTATGTACTTTGTTAATAAATAGCTCGATTTTCGGCATTCTATGTGTAATTGTTCCATGATACGGTTCGGCATTGTATTTTCTATATCGTATGGCATATTTACGTTTATTACTGGTTATTTCCCTTTGGGGATATTACGGTGGTATCGAGCATAATTACAGCTCGGCCTGGTCTATGACATCAGAACCTGTGGTCTATAACATCAGAAAAGAGATCATACAGAGCAATAGCAGTTGCAATACCAGAAACGCAGTTGGAAAAAGGGCCAAAATAAAAAGGGTCAAATTTTGAAGTTTGGAATTAGGTAAAACGTTTTCTGGGTTTTTCTGGGTTTTGGGCGAGGATCACTTTCCCAAATTCCTGGAATTTTCTGAATAGTTTTCAGTGGATAAATCGGAGGTTGAAGTTAAGCCACAGTATGGTTTTGCAGCAGCCGTGCAGTTTCTGAGGAGCCTGTAGACATAGAGCAGAAAGAGCTGATGGCAGGTGATGTGGATAAGAGGAGATTTAGGGAGACAGATCAGCGGAATCCAATGGAGGCCATGTTTGCAAAGTGGACTGAGAAGATGGATGCATTCATGCAGGATGTAAAGAAGATTGCAGAGGGGACGCAGAGAGAACCCCCTAAGGTTTTCCAGGTGGGGGAAGGATCGGGCGTGTCTAGTTGCATACCGGATGCTATTTCCATCGTGACAGCACAGAGGGTCGATTCCACACCCACGCGACCTACCATGCCTACCTTTCCAGTAGAGGAAGAGGAGCAAATAGCACCAAGAGATGGGGATCTAGCTCAACATGCGACTCTGTTTGCGGATTGGCGGAGCATGGGGCAGGAATTCATGGATGCTTTCCCTTTCAATCAATATATCCAGTTCAGATGTGGCGGCAAGACTTATGAGCAGGAGCGACACAAGGGACGTGGCTCCCACCGTGATAGTCACCGTGCAGCGAGCAGATTCCATTTACCGACATTTGACAGGTCATCCAGGTGCTCAGGAAGAGCTTGGGTGGACAAGTTGGATATCTCTTTCCAACTTGACCGAGTATCGGAGAGGAAAACCATTAAAATGGTTACCTCGCACTTGGAGGATGAGGACACACAGGATTGCAGGGAGTTCGAGGATACACCTAGTGTGACACAGGACTCACCATCATTAGGGCCCTCCTTGACCGTGCCGGTTGATATCGTAGTGGAGGAGATAGAGCCTACTCCGGTAGAGCCATCCAGTGAGGTGATGACTGGAGCCGTGTCCGAGTCTTCGGATGGTAGCAGCACACAACAGATGGGTGAGGTGTCAGGAGATGTATCCACCCTCGATGAGGTAACGGCAGGTACAAAGATATTGGATGATGGTCGCAGACAGCAGTATCATCGGCTTCGGACGGACTTTCGAGTTTTGAGGGAGAAGGCCGCGTTGGTACGGGAGACCATTTTGTTGCAGGACCAGGAGCTGGAGGGTATGAGAGCGACTTGTGCCAAGTCAGCGGCCAGGTTGGTCCACATTGGGGAACAGCTGGATTCCCTGATGGTACAACCAGAGGGCACATTGCAGCATCAGATCATTCCCCTTCAGGCATGCATGGATGGGACTAGCAGTATTGTTGGATCATCTCTTCCCGTTGGAGATAGAGAGGCAGAGCCACCTAGTCAGATCTTATATGTTGACTTGGATAGCGGTATGAAACGATCAGAGTTGTGCAGGGTACAGCATCCATATGTTGAGATTGGATGGAGAGAGATTTTGAGTTGGTACTCGGTGGAGCGGGCTATGGAACGCAATGATTTGGTTCCCTTCTCACAAGAGCAGATAGAAGATGGAGGACATCTTCAGATGGATAACATCTCTCATGCTTGTGTTGGACATCCCTTGAGCCATACACATCATGATGGGAGGTTTTTTCCTACCACCTATTTGATTCTTGATAGGGTCTCATTGATCCTTGAGAAGTTTATACTTCAAAATCCCATGAAGTGCAAAATCAGAAATTTGATTTGGGAGGATGGTAGCCCTCATGGGAGGAGTACCAGGATGAGGAGAAGGAGGCATCCACAAGTGATTGAGTGGAGGGGGATGATGAGCAAGGAGCTAGGAGGCTACTTGCAGATCTGTGTTACCAGACAGCAGGAGGCTTGGCTGCGCTGGTTACTCTTGAAAGAGTTTGGCCATCTCTTGGCAAACACTCTTCCTAAGAGTCGGAGGGTGGAGGAAAGATGGCTGGATACTTGCATCAGTGAGCAGCATGGAGTATGTATGCATGATGTTGCTATGATACTCATTATGTCTTCATCACATGAGTTGTATGATGGAAGTATGGGGAGGCAGCAAATTGTTTGGTTGCTTGGTTTGTTTCTGGGAGAGCAAGGGCAGATTTGCTCCCACACCTTGCACGATGTTACAGGAGGAGGGGATGGCACTTTCTCCTTGATCTTTGATGATGACGGGGAAGCACTTCCATCTTGGGGAGCATTCCACACTTGTCGCCGCAGTATTAGAGGAGTCTTTGACAGGGAGCATGTCAAAGAACAGAGTCTTGTAGTGACAGGAGCTTATTTGCATGAGCCCCCAGCGTTACCACCTTGGAGCAGAACATTATGGATGGAGTGTACGCAGCAGAGATATGGTGGATCTATAACCCACAGGTCCCAGGATCACTTCATATTTGTTGCACAAAGAGGAGGTAATGATGATAGAGACACCTATGGCATATTCTTCTTGACTTGGGTTTCCAAGCATAAGAAGGATTATCTTCTTGCAGCACATGGTTCAGTCTTCTTCATAGCAGGTCAACACTTTATGGAGGACTTATTCATGGACCCATGTACCATCTTACTTCCAGCATATGGTGAGGGATTTGTTTATACATTCATTGATTTGCACCCTCTTACCATTCTTATGCAATGCATTGCTTCACAAGAGGGCAAGCTTGTCACATTGCTCCATGAGTTGTATTGGACCAATCTACATGATGGAGGTAGCCATCTCTTTTGTGGCCTTGGGCAAATGTTTTATCATCACATGTATGTTCATTTGCAGCACTATACCAGGTATCATATGAAGACATGCATGGGTAACATAAGCATTTTGCCTTGTACTCTTATCAAGCAGCAACTTGTAAAACTGCGCTGTACTTGTTTGGGAAGTTGTTGGTACCTTCTTGCACCACAGGAGACCTTCGGCATTTCCTTCATTTTGCTGCTGATCATGTCTTCATTTGCTGATATATATCAGATTTGTATGGGAGGCTTGATTATGAGGGAGACACATGAGCTGGATGTGTCCGTGAGTGGGAAAAATTCTCACAATTTCTGCACTACATGTTCTAATGGGAGCATGGGAGGAGGCATGGCCACCACTACTTTATATGCGTTCTCTTTTGATGTGGGCCATGAGATCGATATTCACCCATTGTACAGCCATGGGCAAGTGTTTGGACCTATGTTGTTGTCATATTCAGCCATTTGCTATCCATTAATAGATGTGTTGGATCTTGTACATTGCTTGCCATGTGATTTTCTGAGGTTGCAGTGGATGAGACTGCACTATGGTTTGTTTTGGGCCAGCTTGTTCTCCATTGATGGAGGAACCTTCTATGGTGGATTGTTTTTCACTTTGCCATTGGAGGGCAATGATTTTGCAGCCCAGGATCAGCATAGACTCTACACTTGTCATGAGTGGAGAGGAGGACAGCATGGGGTAAGCTATGATGCTTGCCAAGTTCATATTTTCAGCCCACCTTCATTACCAGAGCTTGAGGTGGAAGGAGATTTTTGGGAGTTGCCTTGTTGGGAGGTGGCTCATTTGGTCTGGATGATTGCTTGGAGATGGAGGATCCACAGGAGGGAGATATTCCTCATTATATTTTCGACTCCATGCCTCGATGGGAGAGAGATGATGAGCTGGTGCACAGTCGATGGGACAAATTACACAGCCATAGATGCAGAGCAGCAACGGTCATGGTCTTCAGTCATA
This sequence comes from Pinus albicaulis, assembly GCA_034641835.2. Classification (NCBI taxonomy): domain Eukaryota; kingdom Viridiplantae; phylum Streptophyta; class Pinopsida; order Pinales; family Pinaceae; genus Pinus; species Pinus albicaulis. The sequence goes on from CM076570.1 coordinate 592,005,099, forward strand.
GCTAGAGGCAGTGAGCAGTCCGAGCCATGGGGCTTGTACGATTATTGGCCACAGTGGCGATGGGATCCGGGAGGACTATTGATTGGCTGGTACCATGAGAGGCCAGTTTGGGATCCTGGCATTGAGATATCCCTCCATGTCAGGGTGATGCAGGAGACAGAGAGGTTTCGGTGGGACCCAGGCACATTTTGCAGTATCGGCAGGGAGCATCAGCTAGAGAGTAGGCTTGTTCAAGCATTGCTTGAGAACAAGCAATTTTTGCCGGATGAGGTTGCCACTTGGGAGAGCGAGCAGACTTTACAGCATCCATCACTTCGGTTGCTTGAGGACAAGCAACGTTTTGCCGGGGGAGACTGTAATATTCCCAATTAGCCTTGCTAATTGGAATATTTCATTTTTGCTTTATTTTGCCGCTTTAGCTAGAAATAATCAATGAAGTGAGAAATAAGAGGGGTCACCTCACTTTAGCCACCTCACTTTATAAATAAAGTGTTCTTTTCCTAGTTGATTGACGTTATAACTTAGAGAGGGGGCCTTGGGGGTCCACATGAGTATGATGGGGAGGCACCAGGCTGACCCAAGGTTAACTGCGCAGGTCAAAGGAGAGTAAGGACGCAGTTAAGTTTTGGAGGGAGTTTAGCACTATAAAAGGTGGGGTTCTCACCTCATTTGGACATTCATGATTTGATATTGATATTGAGAGCTAGACTTCTGTCTGCTTCAGCACGCCGGTTGTTTAGTCGGTCTGCAGCACTGTTTAGTGCAACCGAGTGTCTCCGTTCGGAGATCTCACCCTTAGCCTCGGGGACTTCGAGTGCACATACAGTAAGGTTTTACGGTTTTCATATAGCCCGAGAGGACTTGAGTGCCCAGCCCTAGTAGGTTTGTTAAGTACACTTTTTCGGTTCGATGGCAAAGCAGCGGCGGTTCAAACAAATCGAGGAGGAGAAAAGCCCTCTTGTGGGCTATGATTCAGTGAGGAGAGGACGCTGTCTCATCAGGAGAGAGGACGCTGTTCTATTCAGGAGGGTGAGGACGCTGTCCCAGGAAGGACGCAGTCCAGATCTGGCAAGGGAGAACGCTGTTCAGGAAGAGAAGAACGTTGTCTAGCCTGGGAGTGAGGACGCTGTCTATTTCTGAAGGAAAGGGTGCAGATCTGAAGATCTATTGTTAGATCCAACCTTGAAAAGGGTAGATCTGAGCAGATACTTGCAGATCTAGTCTTGTATGTTGCAGATCTGGAGGTTTAGCCCTAGATCCAGCTTGGGGAGTTGAAGATCTGAGGAGATATTGACAGATCTAGTCCAGATCTGAAGGGATAACATCAGATCCAGCCCTAGAGGCTGTAGATCTGAAGAGATATTGTCAGATCCAGCATAGATCTGAAGGTTTGGTAGCAGATCTGATAGTGGAGGACGCAGATCAGGAAGGGAAGGACACAGATCTGGTTTGGAGGCTTCAGATCCAGCAGATCTGAGCATTCAGGAGCAGATCCACTTGGTAGGACGCTGATCTGATGAGCAGGCTTGGGTGAGGTAGGCTCAACAGCGTTTTCTAGCCTTCAGAAGCTGATCTATCTGTTTGGAGGTTTGGGTGACTGTGCCCCATCTGTTTCTGCGCTGTCACTAGCAGAGATAGCGTTTTTCATTGGAGAGGGTTTTGCAGTGGGAGATCAGTTATTTATCAGTCTTCAGCCCTAGTACCAGCGCAGTTCATCTTCAGCATTCAGAGCAGCTAGGACGCTGTCCTTGTTGCAGCCATTATCTGTTGAGAGGGTCTCCACTTGCCTAGGGCAAGGATAGGTGCACTTACTCTGATTTATTGTACTCCTCTCTATGTACTTTCAGATTAATAAAATGGCTCAGTTTTCTGGCATTCTATGTGTAATTGTTCCATGATCTGGTTCAGCATTGTATTTTCTATATCTGTCTGGCATATTTCTGTTTATTACTGGTTATTTCCCTTTGGGGATATTACAGTTTTTCAGAAAAACAGAGTCATTTTCATTGGTAGATGAACTTGTTGAAGGTGAAAAGTTGTTTCTTGAGGAGGGTAAAAGGTATTTTGAACCAAGTTTGCCTTATCATGCTTCATAATATCATCTTGCGGACCTACAAGTGAAATTTTGAAGAAAAAGGAAGAATTTTGAAATTTTCTGCACTTTAGGTGTTTTTATAGCAACTCCCAGGCTTGAAGCCCAGAATCTGCTACAAAAATGTTGTAGGTGATTTATATGGCAAAAAGCATGGATAAACTCAAAGTCAAGGCTTGGAAAAATTTTGTTTTAGCTCTTTTAACCCAACAAACATTTCTACATCAGCAAAGAGAGCTAACAGGTTACAGAGGTTGGTGAACTAAATTCGTTACAAAATGTTGCTACGAAATTTTTGTAGGATGTTTTTTGCTTAAAAAAATCAGTTTTGATGGAGATCCAAGGAGGGAAATTGATGGTATTTAGCTCATATGACTTGACAAAAACATCTTGATAAGCAGAGAAGGTTAAAAAGGAGGTTTAATGGCAAAAGTAAACATGCTACTAAATTTCGCTACAAAACTGCCTAAGGTCACTCTGTTTTTGCAACAAAGTGTTTTTAATGAGTTTTGAAGGTTTGAAAAGCATATTAAAGGACAACCAGCCACCTAGAGACATCCAAGCTGACAGTGGGCCATCCCAGCATAGATTCACCACTCGACAGATGTGTCACTTATCCAAATCAGCATGAAGACAAAGATTAAAGTAGTGTTTATCTTTTCCTAAAAAATAGGACTCTTGTTTCCTAATATATGTGGTATATTAATGTCTTAGTGATGGTGAAGGCTACTTGAGCATCTGATCCTTATCCATGTGATTGTCCCATTACTAAAGAAGTGAATGTCATAAATGTAAAAGCAGAGTCCTATTAGGAGTGTAAGTCTTTAGAGACTAGGTGTCTTTTTCAGTTCCAAAAATGTAGTTTTTAGTTATGTTAGGTGTCAAAGTTATGGCTCGATGATCTAGCCAGCTGGGAAAATCCTATGTAAGCAACAAAGGTCTATTTAAAGACAGGAAATCTAATGAGAAAGGGTTGGGAGATGATCACTTGACACTACCAGTGTTGTAATTTTTTAATATTAGTAATATACAATTGCAGCAGCCTTTTTCAGACTTGAGATTCTTCTCTATATTCTTATGTATGTTTGTTCTATCAGTCTTTTACTTTGTCTTCAGTATTATAGTTGTATAATCACTTGGAATTCATGATTACATGCTCCAACTTCCTGTATACACCTAGTCTGTTGTAAATGTCATGTTTTATCAGTTTGCTTATGTATAATCACTTGGAATTCCTGGTGACATGCTCCAACTTCCTGTATACATATAGCTTGTTGTTTTGTCCCTCATGTACGGTTTGATAAGAATGCAATTTCCTTAGCTTCCATGAGATAAGTTGAAATGTGACTGAGTTTTCATATTGACTCCATAAGCCCAATGGTAGTTATTTGTTTACATCTTTCACCTACACAAAAACACATTCAATCCAATTCAAAGTTAGCCATCTGCTTTCAATTTATTCATTCAATATCCTTTATCCTTTTGAGAGAGCCCTCTCAGACTGGAAAGGGTAATTTCCAGTTGCAAGTCATTTGAAATAGTTACTCCAAGTTGACCATTGAAGCAGCCCATCAGGACTCAATTTGGTGATAACAGCTATGATGAAAAATCTGAAACTAAATTCGTTGAAGACACAAGATTTCTCTACGATAGATAAGCAGCAGAATAAAAGAAACTAAGTTACAGAGATAAAGAACACAGTCACACAATAACACAATATTTTTCTAGGGAACCCAACTGGGAAAACCCTCTCCTTGCCAATAGATTTTATTGAGAAAAATTCAGCAAATAGAATTCTTTACAAGGCAAATTGTTTCAATAGAAAACAAAGATGTTCTCACTGTTAAATTCTAAAACTTAGCTCGAAACCTCCTTGCAAGAACTCGACCCAGCTCCTACTTCCTTGTGTTGTCTGGCTCCTATTCCTAGCACTGGAAATCCCTATTTCCTAATGCAGATTTGAGCCCCTATTTCTTAGGAATTTCTACCTAAATCCTAGCACACATCACAAGGAAAATTCTCTCTCTCAAACTGCATATATACTATAGGCTACTCCTTACACGCTCTGCTAGCAAGAACCCTTTCTCACACAAACTTGTGCTCAACAATTATGATACAATATTGTGTCTTCGTTCTCCTTTTAAGCTTTTTGACTCATGCTAAATCTGGCAAGTTAATTTTTAGAACTCAGACTTGTGATTGATTTGTTAACTAAGTTGAACTTACTCTTCTAACTCGTCCTAGCCTCAAGTAGACACTTCGACTCTCACTCGTCCTTTTCCAAATATAAACTCGCACTTGGAGACAAACAAAGTTGAGCCTCCAAATTATGCGCATGAGTTAACTGCTCCATAACTCTTCCTCAAACTTGTGCATGCTAAAGGAGGACTGATCGAGGTCTTTCTTGACTAAGGCACAAGTCAAGAAGACCTTTCTTGCTACAATTTTCAACACTCCCTCTTAAGCGAGCAAGGGATTTTGTCCAACTCCCAAATTATCTCTCAAATGAACAAAACTGCTTCTTGCTAATGCCTTGGTCAAGATATTTGTTGTTTGCTCCTTTGTTGGAATGTACAGTAGCTTACTATCCCTTTATGCACACAATCTCTAAGATGATGATACCTGGTCTCGATATGCTTTGAGCGATCATGAAACACTGGGTTCGCAGAGAGCTTGATGCAACTTTGATTATCACAGCTTATCACAGTAGTCTCCATCCACTGTCTGAAAAGTCCCATGAGCAACTTCCTCATCCAAATAGCCTCACATGTTGCTAAACTGGCAGCCATGTACTCAACCTCTGCTAAACTGAGTGCAACTGATCTTTGCTTCCTGTTGTACCAGGAAACAGCTATTGAACCAATGTTGAAGATGCCACCTAAAGTACTCTTTCGATCTGTGGAGCTCCTTACCCAATCTGCATCTGTGAAAGCCTCAAGCCTCACTCCATCAACCTATCTGTACCATAATCCATAATTCGTTGTGCCTCTAAGATACCTCAAAACATGCTTTGCAACAACTCACTAAACTCTTATTGCTTCCATCACGAATTGACTAAGTTGGTTGACTGTAAAACAAATATCAAGTCTTGTGTTGACCAAGTAAATCAACAACCCGATGAGTTGTCTGTATACCGTAGCATCCACTCGCTCTGCTCCACTAGCATCCACCTTCCTCCAGTTTTTTACTAGAGGCGTGGCCATGGGCCTACAATCTTGCATATGAAATCTTCGGAGAATCTTTGTAGTGTACTTCCCCTGTCCCACAAAGATCTCACCATGACCCTGCCAAGCCTCCAATCCAAGGAAATAGTGCATAACCCCCATATCCTTCATCTCAAACTCCCTTGCAAGGTCCTTGCAATCCTGGATCAAGTTGTCTACTCCAATCAATATAAGGTCGTCAACATAGAGCACTAAATTGAGCGAAAGCCCTCCAACCACGATGTAGTACAGGTTGGCATCTGCCTCGCTCTTAGTGAAGCCCTATCCTCGAAGGTAGTTGTCAATATAAGTGTACCATGCTCTCAAAGCCTGCTTGAGCCCATAAAGAGCTCTCTTCAGCCTACACACGTGTGCCTCTACTGAACTGCTCAAACCCCTCTGGCTCTCCATATAAATGTCCTCCTTAACCATCATGCTGAGGAATGTTGTCTTCACGTCCATTTGGTGGATCTTCCACCCCATTTGTGCTGCAAGTGCCAGAATAGTCATGATGGATGAAAATTGTGCTACTGGGGCATAGGTCTCATCATAGTCTATGCCATCAAATCTGTGAGAAGCCCTTGGCCACAAACCAGGCCTTGTACTTATCCACACTCCTATTTTCTCCATGCTTCACATTGTACACCCAGCATGAGCCAACGACCGATTTTCCCTCAGGTCGTGGCACAATCTCACAGGCATCGTTCTTCATGATGGAGGAATATTCCTCCACCATGGCATCCTGTCAAACTTGCAGAGAAGTTACCTCCTTAAAAATAGAAGGCTCAATGTCCACCACCTTTGTCATCAATGCCATATAACCTGTGTACATTTTTGGTTGCTTGCTTTGCCTGAACATCGTGCTAGGAGCTTCAACCTACTCCTGGGCCTTCTGAATCAACTTCTTGACCCACTTGGCTTTCTTCTTCCTTGTGCTAGGAGTCTCTAACTGAGTAGCTGTCTGCTCTCATCCTGGTCTCTTCACTTCATCATCTTGCTATGGATCTTAGTGTGTGGGCCTCTTGCCACCTGGATGAGACTCGATCTGTGATCCTAGCTGAGGCTCCCCCCTGGGAGCGAGTAGCTCCTCCATCTCAGGTACTCCAACATGATCTTGCTCTAAGGACTCCCTCAGAGCTCTTGACTCCTCAAACCTCACATCCTGCCCGAGAACTGTCTTCTTGAGTCCTAGTAGATACACCTTGTATGCATCATCTATCTCACTATATCCCATGAAAATACCCTTTTCTACTACGGGCTCTAGCCTCTTCCTACTATCTTTGGACACATGGCAATAAACTTTTGTGCCAAAGATATGGAAGTGTGAAACATCAGGCTTCTTGCCTGTGAAAGCCTCCTCCAGTGTAACTCGACCAAGAACCCTGTGTGGACTCTTGTTTTGCAAAAATATTGCAGCATTGCATGCCTCTGCCCACAAGAACATAGGCAGTCCGTGATCATGCAACATGGCCTTGGTCGCTCCAACAATATTACGATTCTTCCTCTCAGCCAACCCATTCTGCTGAGGCTAATGAGGTGCTATTAGCTCTCTCCTAATGCCCCCCTTCGCACACAACTCCTTGAAGGCATTGGAGACATATTCTCCACCATTGTCATTCCTCACTGCCTTGATCTTCTTCCTAGTCTGGTTTTCTACCAAGGCCTTAAACTCCATGAACTTGGTTAAGACCTCATCTTTCTTCATAAAAAATATCCAAGTTTTCGGAGAATAATCATCAATGAAAGTAACATAATACATGTGTCTCATAAGAGACAGAGAAGAGAAGGGCCCGCATACATCTAAATGCACCAACTCCAAAACCCCTTTGGCTTTGTTGTCTCTGACCTGAAAGTAAGTCTTTGCATACTTGCCACGTGTGCACCCCTTACACACATCATGTTGATCAAAATTGCATGCTAGTAATCATGTGGCAATCTGCTGAAGAATCTTCAGCACCCCATGATGCAAGTGTTGAGAAATCTAGGGCATAGTAATTATGTGATTTCTCTTCTATTAGTAATTTCTTGTGAGTGCTTTTTACTTCTTTAGATTAGGATCTTCTTTTACTTAGGTTATTAGTGTTCTTCTACATCAAATAGCTACCAATGCATAAACCATAAAGAGACAAGAGACACAAAATATAGGCTATAAGCCAGGGCCAAAACCTCTCACTCTTTGAGAGGAAAACTCAAACAAATTCTTCTTCTTATAGAGATTCCAATTGACGAATACCAAGACCAAAACCCTTGACCTATTTGCCACTCCAAGACCAAGCCACAAAGCTTCTTCTTCCTTCAATGAAAGTCAAACTTCGTCCTCCTTTACTATTGCCTTCCAGACCTCGGCTTCCTCTTCTATGTTTCAGATCTGCAACTTCTTGGCTTCCTTCAAAAATCATAACATGTGTGAAGTGTCACCTTCGAGTCCTTGATACCCTTCGCTTTAGGTGGAGATTGCTTGTTTGTCAACTCAACTTGCTGTCACCCTTTTTCTTCACCCAAAATACTTTCCTTATAGTGATTGATATTTCGGCCTTCTTCCTGCAATGGACAGCAAATATCTCTCGCACGTGTGGAGGTTAGTTGGCCCATAAAACAGTCCCAAGTCAACACTTAGATACCTCGCTGCTCCTTCCTTCTTTCTCGTTGGTAATTAGGCTCCCTTGATGACCGTCGCACTTCAGATCTTGACCGAATTGTGCCTCTGAAATTTTGTTCTGAAATGAATACGAATAGCCCTATTTATAGTCGTTCCCCATCAAAATAAGTTGACACGACAAGAGGCGAATCGAGGTGTCCTTTCATGAAGATTTTATTATCATTTTGAAGCCGATGTGAAGGGGGATGCTAGTGCTTGTCTTGGAGGGTTGTTTGACACTTTTATTGACTCATATACAAATGTATTATGCCCAAGAAGGGTCCTTCATACATGACATTGACTCTCTTTGACTTTATGACTAATCCTAAAGGCTCATAATGGGAGCCATTACTAAAAATTAAATTTCTTGCTCATGAAATCCATGAGACAAGCATTAAAAAAATATATTTTTCTTTACATCAATTACATAAAATCACATTTACATATGCCATTATGAAGACTGAACCTAGTTACACTTTTCAATAGCAAGTGTCCCATGTGCCTATGCCAAAGTTCACCAACATCTCTACTCACCTCGCCACCTACCTAGCTACTCAAGGCTGCGCATGTCTCAACCTGCAAACTGTAAAGGTTATTCACCCTCACACCTATTTGTCTCACTGCTCTAGAAGCTAAGTGCTTGAGGTACGCCTTACCTCTGTTGGAGATGACATCATATCCCTTGTCCTCAAGGGTAGATACTAAAACAAGGTTCTTCTTCAATCCTAGAACATAGAGGACTCCTAGACTCCCTCTCAAAGCTGATAGTACCAACTCCCCTAGATGCATACTTGCCATCATCTCTTAGCGCGATCTGAAACTGCATGCCCTTCTCCTTCAATAGGCTGAAATACTCCTTGTTCCTAGTCATGTAGAAGGAGGCTCTGGAATCAATATACCATGTGTTGCTCCCTACTGAGCTTGCATTTGCCGTAAAAGCTATCAATGAGAAATCTTTCTCAAACTGAGAAGCAAACCCATCTACCGCAGTTGATGTAGTCGCATGACTCTTATTAGACCTCTTATTTTGATTTGGACACTTAGTAACATAGTGCCCAAACTCATGGCAATGGAAGCACTTGATCTTACTCAAATCATTTTTCTTCTTCTTACCCTTCTGACTGGACTCAGCCTTCCCTTTGCCTTTTTTTCCCTTGGTCTTGCCTGCTAGGGTGTAATTCTCCTCATCCTCAGTCTTTACTGATCTACCATCTTTGGTCACTCTCCGGATCTCTTCCTAAACACAGTCAGTCTGTAACCTTTCCCAACTAGCAAAATTCTCTCTGCCACTGATAACATCCTAGAAACCATACCAAGACTTGTGAAGTCCTAGTAAAGAAAAAAACACAAGGTCCTGCTCAGGTACAGTGACACCCACACCACCTAGCTCATCTCGAACCTGAGTGAACTTCGTAAGATATGTGGCAATGGGCTTTCCTTGTCTCATCCAGATACTCCTTAGCTTCTCCTTAAGAGCAAGCTTCCTCGCATCATTGTGTTGAGAAACCAATAGGATAGCAAATTAGGTGTTAGCATTGGAATCAGCACTTGGATTGTGACAAGCGCCTGACCAGACACATCTTAAGCTCAAGGGCTTTTCTTATAATTTAATTGAGTTTTTTGGAAAGTGGTTGAAACTCACATACACTGAAAAGGATTTTGAGCAAATAAGAATCTCTCACACATATGAGGGCACTGGTGTATGATGTGGTAGAAAAATTGAGTTTGTAGCCTGATGGTTAGAAGAATGGAAGATAAACAGTGGATATGTAAGACAGAAGCCCACTGCTAAGAGGAAAGGTTGACACAAATTCCAGATCTGGAATGTACAGTAAAAGAATGCTTTTAAAAGACTTACAAGAGTCTTACTTTACATTTAAAGAATCCCATTACAAGGAATGCTTCCGACTAACATGACCTCATGAATCAGGAATGCTTGGTGAATTGAGACTGACAAATACAGATTAACATGCATGCTAGATGAAAAGACTTATAAAAACATGAAACATGGCTTAATTCCACCTCAAGTAATGCTTATGAACAATCTTCAATTCATATTGAATCAGGAAATCTTGGAACAAGACTTACAAAAACAGATCCATATGTCTGGGAGGTTCACAAGACTTATAAAAACATAAGATAGAAATTTTATGATAAATCTGGAAAGACAGATAAAGTATGTAAAAACAATAGGGAAAACAATACACACACCACACAGTTTGTGAGTCCTCAAGAGTGCATCATATTATCAACTTAGAAATATTCAACACGGTATACCATAAGTTGAACAACCAACGAACCCTTTCTTCCTCTGTCTTCTGTCTATTTATAGTTTTACAATGGATCTGCCAGCAAGGCTTAGACCTTCGAATTCCTTTCATAATAACTTAACAGAAAACGGATAAGGAGAAAAAGTAGACTGTCTGCTATTTTTAGCCATTTACAATCCTAACAGAACTCTGATGGAATTAATCATATTGACAAACTGTCTTTGAGCTTTTAAGGAGATACTGTTATTTGCTGATAGGTATCGAATTTTTAAAATCTTTGCTGCCGGATTTTCTGTAAACCTGTGACTATTCCTTGAATGTTGCATAATGCCTTGTGGAAACGTGCTGGTGCTAAGAGTAATGGTAGAAATTTGTTTCAGAGAAACTATATCGTTGTTCCTTTCCTTTGGTTTCATGTTTGTCGCAATAGGATTTCGAAATAAACGTGGAAATAATGTTGGAGTGGAAAAACCCATATAGATAGGTTTCAAACAAAAGGACCGAGCACGTGAAAGATATGAGAAAGAGACACGTTGAATTGTGGGCCAGCAGAAGAAATAAAAGACGATCAAGAAATATGGAGCTTAAACAGGTTATGGAGGCGGATTGAAAGAGATAGTGGGGTTTCATTTTATTAGCGGGAGAGATAATTAAATAAATGATGAGCGAGAGGAGAAAAACCCTTTATACATATATCGCAATCACAGACCAAGGTCGGAACATTTAAACATACGACATAAGCGGGAGGGAATGCGATTTGCGATGGGGATGATGAAGAGGCAAGGAGGTGGGGCCGCTCGCAAATTGCAAATCGGGAGTTTTGTTATGAGAAATGGAAGGTAAGTGTTAAAACTTGCGACGGGCGATGTGCGATAAGCGGAGGGTGATATGGCAGGGAAGGTGGGGCCTAGACAATACCGCAAATCTTGAATCAGGAGTTTTGTTATGAGGAACGAGAGTTAAAGGTTAAGACTCGCGAGGTGCGATGTGCGATGAGACGAGAGGTGACATGGCATGATAGATGGTGGGGTCCATTTACATCGCAATCGGGGAATTGGGAGTTTGCTATTGTGAGGAACGGGAGTTAAAGGTTAAGACTCGAGAAGTGCAACATGCGATGAGACAAGAGGTGACGTGGCAGAGAAAGGTCCCACTTTAATATTGCAATGGGGGAAAAGGAAAGGCGGAGGTGAATGGATGTAATGCAAAATGTGATTTGCGATGGGGTAGGCCCCATTAAAGGCTTTTAAAAGCGGAAAGTGAATATTTCGTTAAGTCATGGTAATATGATAAAAAGACACATGAGTCATAATAAAAAGGGTTTATAATGAATTCGAGACGTATCAAAGGGAAATATGGTTCCCAGACAATACCGCAAATCGCATTTCGGGGGTTTTGTAGGAGATGACAATAGTAACGTGAATGAAAGTTAAAACTGCAATAAGCCGATTGCGATGAAAGGGTAAGGGGTCCACAATGTTATTAAGTGCGGTAAGTTATATCATATGATATATGATATTACAAAGGTTTGTTGTGGTGTAGGTAGAGCTGTGATAAAAGAAATATATGGCAAGTTTAAAAGGAAATATGATATGGCTATTAGTGGGTGGGCATAGCTGCTTTTTAACTATAAAAATTGAACGTTAATAGTTAAGAAGGGGTTTCGAAAGAAATGAAGCGTTGGACTTTGGGTTTTTTGGAAAAATGAAAGGTAAAAGAGGGAAAATGAAATGAATGAAGGTAGAAATGAAATTTTCTCACCACTACACTTTGACAGCGACACTTTCATCTTTCAATTGAACTGAAAAGGTGGGATTGATTCCTTGGAGAATGATGACCAAACTTTGAAAATCTTTGAAAAATTGCAGTGCTAACAATGGCTCCTATTGGGGATGAAGTCCTCCCTGTGAGGTTTCAAGGACCGTAATTCCAGTGCCTTGTCCAGCCCTTATTTCTCCAACCAACAATTCTACTCATTAATTCAAAAATACCAACATGCCTAGCCATTGGGTAATGGAGTCATAAGCTAAATTTCAATCTTCTGCAACTTCTTTCAACATAACTGAAAACTAAATCAAACTATAATCTAAAATTGAAACCAATGCTCGAGTGGCGAGCTTATTTATGTACATCCCTACTTCTAATTAGCTGAAATTCACTTCAAGTGTATACAAACTTCCAAAAGAAATTTTTCAACAACTGACTTCTTGACATGTCTTCGCATCCACTGCTGAAAGGCTGAAAAGTATGAAGCATAATCTCTAAATGTGACTCATACTTGTTGCTATGGACGAGAAGTACTCCAAGACTATTAACAACAGGGACTTTCAGAAAGCTAAACTCCATATAATCAGCAATAGGATCAGAAAATTGATAAGGAGACTTACTCAAAACAGCTTTGAGTTCAAGGATAGGATGACACATACTTTCCTCTGATAAAGATATGCTTTGATGAAGAGCTTGTTCTTCATTTTTTTCACAAACTTCTTCTTTGACATTGTATCCCTGCAACTCAGATTTATACATTTCAAACATAGGCTCATAACTGTTTTGCTTATCATCAATTCTGAGCAAAGGTGATAATTCCTCGGCAATTTGTATGAGCTGAGCATCATCTTCTTCCCCGGATCCAGATTCATAACTGTCATAGATTGGATCATCACTGTAAACTTTAAAACAAGGTGACATAAAAACCTGCTCTTCATCATTAGGATATTTATCAAACAAAGGCTGATTTATGAAGTTTTCACTATGGTCACCTAATATCTCATCATGTTGCTCAATAATCTGTTGTTTATCCTCTTCTTGAATGATAGGAGTTTGAAGAAAATCATGAGAACAAAAGGGTTGTTGATTTCTCTTACTTGATAATTGCTTGTGAATATTTGTTGGCTTCTTATATCTTTTATTATGTTCTCTTCATCAAACAATTACCAAAACAAGAGACAGAACACAAATGTAGGCTCCAATCCAGGGCAGAACCCCACAAGGGGGGAAACCCAAATAACTTCTCTTCTTATAGAATCAAATCAAAGTGAGATATCCAAGACCTAGGACGAAGACCAAGACCTCCACAAAGAACCAAGTTAGCCCTCGTTCAAATCTCCTCCAACCAAATCAAAGTCAACAAAAGTCAACGCTGGTCAAACCTTGTCAAGTCTAGTCAAACACAGAATTTTGGACCTGCAATTCACAGAGTTGCCCCAGCACCTCCGCACGTGTGAACAGAAACAAGCAAAAATTTGAGTTTTTCTCCTTTGATTTCTCTTCTATCTCCTTGACCTTCGCTTTCTTTCTTCTTCTATTTGGCACATAAATCGGTGTGTGTGAGTGATCAAATGAGATCGAAGTGCCCTCTATTTATAGTTGTCCAGGAGGTCGAATAAGTGCCTCTTCTAGGCCCACTTGTCCAGGCAGAGCCGACTTGGTCTTGTGGTGACAAATTGACTCTTTTGACTCAAAAATAAAATATTTTTCTTTTCTTACAAATAGTCCAAATGAGGCATTGACTCAAGTACATTTGTTTGACTCATGACAATTTTCTTTTGACTCAATAGACCCTAGAAGCATGAACAACATGCTTTGACTAATGAAAATAATAATAATAATAATTTATATTTCTTCTTTTTGTTTTTACATGAAATACATATTGATACAAGTACAATGATAATTATGAAGACTGAAACTAGTTACATTTTCAACACAATGGTACACTGATATAGATCTAAAATAGTATTGAACATCTCAAAATTTGTCTTCTTCTCATGGATATGAGGAACTATATAATCTTTGACCCCCTCTAGAATAATCCTCTTGGCCTTGATATCATTCTTAGTGTGTTGAGTCAACTGTTGGGGATCTTGTGGTCGTGGTATAGTGTTCTTGACAGTCTCCCACCCCATTATCATCCAATACTATCATGATTCTCCCTTTCCAAGAGACAAAGTTAGAGGCTCCCTCTAAACAGTAGTCTGATCTCAATCCTTGGAACGTCATCCTGCTTACCCACAGAGCTCTCCTTCACAATCTAGCGCTAGCCTTCTTGACTGATCTGCGCTGGTCACAAACTGATTTTGGTGTTGGTCTTTATATTAATCTCTGCTCTGATACCATGTAGATTTTCCTTGAAATTCTGCCACCGCTACGATGACAAATTTGAAACTAAATTCGTTGCACCAAGACATACGATTTCTATACGATAGATAAGCAGCAGAATAAAAGAAACACAGAGATAAAAAACACAGTCACACAATAACACAATATTTTTCTAGGGAAACCAACTGGGAAAACCCTCTCCTTGCCAATAGATTTTATTGAGAAAAACTGAGCAAACAGAACTCTTTACAAGGAAAACTATTTCAACGAGAAAACAAAGTTGTTCTCACTGCTAATACTTAGCTTGAAACCTCCCTGCAAGAACTCAACCCAGCTGCTATTTCCTTGCGTTGTCTGGCTCCTATTTCTTAGTGCAGATTTGAGCCCCTATTTCTTAGGAATTTCTCCCTAAATCCTAGCACACATCACAAGGAAAATTCTCTCTCTCAAACTGCATATAGGCTGCTCCTTACACACTCTGCCTAGCAAGAATCTTTCTCATACAAATTCATGCTCAACAATTATGATACAATGATGTGCCTTCGTCCTCCTTTTAAGCTTTTCGACTCATGTTAAATATGGCAAGTTAATTTTTAGAACTCAGGCTTGTGATTGATTTGTTAACTGAGTCAAACTGACTCTTCTAACTCGTCCTAGCCTCAATTAGACACTGAGACTCTCACTCGTCCTTTTCCAAATATAAACTTGCACTTGGAAACAAACAAAACTGAGCCTCCAAATTTTGCACGTGAATTAACTGCTCCGTGACTCGTCCTCAAACTCATGCATGCTAAAGGACTGATCAAGGTCTTTCTTGACTAAGGCACAAGTCAAGAAGACCTTTCTCGCTGATATTTTCAACAGAAAAGTGCCACCTCAAAATGGAATAGGGCAGGTGCATTACCTTTCCTATCCACCTTCATCAACTTCCCTTCATAAACCCCATTTTGAGATTGGGAAGGCATTACCACACAGTATGCTCTAACATGAAGGGAAATATTGTGAGAAACCTGTATACTAATGGTTGCTAGCTCTGCACATACCTTGTGTACACAATTACGTCTTGTACTGTGATATTCTCAAGCAATTTGTTGCTTATATGGGCTGACTTCTGCAACTGCAAGGGACTGGCAGTGACAGTCAAACATGAGAAGCTTCTTGCTGAATTATTAATGGGATTCTCCCAAATCTAAGCATGTAGGTTAGCAAAGAATAGCAGTGTAGTCAGAATTGGCCAATTCAAACTGAATTGACTGGTTCTGAACCAGTTTTGGGCCAACAAATCAGCATTAACCGACTGTTTCTGGCCAAAATTGGTCAACTGGCTGGTTTAGAGTCTAAAATCATCAGTGCCGATAGGCTGACTGGGCCACCTACCTGTACTCCAATCAAGCTTTAAAAAACCCAAAAAAAATTTGGGCCAACAAATCAGCATTAACCGACTGTTTCTGGCCAAAATTGGTCAACTGGCTGGTTTAGAGTCTAAAATCATCAGTGCCAATAGGCTGACTGGGCCACCTACCTGTACTCCAATCAAGCTTTAAAAAACCCAAAAAAAATAAAAGGAAATTAAATGCCCCTTCATTGTCCACAGGAACACCTTCAACCTAGTCATGTTGTCCAGTCAACCTCAGTTTGGGAATTGTATTTATTTAATTTTAACTTTTACCTTTATTTATATTTTACTTCCATTAATTGAAGTTATAACATTAAAAGTTAAAGTGCAACCCGATTTCAAGACGTCTGGAGATGGAATCACTCATTGGGCCTCACACAGAAGATAGAAATTGGGATGTTTTTCAACTTTCAGCACACTTAACAGCTTTTTCAGCATATTTACAAATTAGGACCCTGTATTACACCCTTTTAAGCTAAGAATTGTGGGATTCTAAGATTGAAACCCATAGGCTGCCCAATGGTGCCAACTATTTAACATCAAATGGCAGCAGCTATTGAAGCCATTCAGCTAGAAAAACAAACTTCATATCCTGGACTCAACCAAGTTGATCTAACCAGACAAACTTAAGATAAACAACGTACATATTTGAATATAGTATGATGAGTTTTGGACTCTATGGGTCATTTAGAGCCTCTATGTTTAGGTATTCTCCCATAACTTATATCTCAATGAATCTTGGAACTTATACCTCGATGTAAGTTTGCTATATGCAATATAAATCAACAAACTTTGCATATTTGGTGTCTAATGGTCTGGATCTACATTGATATGCATGAATATCTATATTTTTTCATTAAAATTTAAAAGTTTTGTATTATTTATTTCACTGAATTGATTACCAATGCTCCTAAAATGCACTAGAAAAATTTTGGCAAAACAATTTGCCCAACTTTAAGGAAGGGAAAATGGCCTTCGATGTTACATTTATCGTCTCAGCAAATTTATTGCTGAGTGTCCAGAATAAAATTTATCAGCAATGTCTGGAAAATTATCACGAAACTTAAAAAATACTAAAATAATCATTTTTTTCAATTTTTTGAACATCTAAATCATTGACGGCATCAACAACATATTGATACATGTATAAAATGTTATGTGGTAAATCATACATTGATACTGAAATTTGATATCTGTCCTGACTCCTGAGTCATAAGCCCTGACAGAATAATACAAAATCACATCAAAAAGAAAATAAATGCATCTCATGAGATGAATTATGACAATGAAAACAATGGATTTCCCCTTGTTTGCTAGATGAAAATGGTTAGAATATCCTCAGAGTTCCATCCCCTAATTCACTTTTGCAAATTGTGGGTTAAAAGACCAAGAATCCTGCTATAAGGAGAGATTGATGTGGACTGAGTGAAAATTTCCATTGATTGGTGGTAACCATTGAAATTATCACAATATTTTTAACTTATTGCAATAATTTCAACTGATGAAATTATTGTGATAATTATTGCCAATATCATCAGCTTGGGGAATGACTCACAATATTGGCGATATATCGCTGATAAATGTACAGTGGTCATACTTCCCCAAGAAAGTGATATCTTGCTATGAAAAAGTCTTTCAAAGAGAATTAGAGGACTGTCTCAAAGACAAGGATCTATAATATTCAAGTGTCTGAAGAGGGGCATGGTTAATGACAAATGTTGCCAGTAGTTTATTTCTTACACTATATCATTTTGAACTGTAAATTGCACAATCTTGTAGGTGCTTCCAAAACATCACTAAAATAATCATGAGACAAGTGAAGGCACTACCTGCCGACAAGAATTTTTCCTACTCCATTGCCTGCTGCTATTTTTATGATGATCTGCACTTTAAGTACAACCAAAATTCACCAAGTTATACAATTTCCCATAATGCATGCTCCAATGATTGTCCAACAGCCTGAGGAACATGGATTCAAGAACCAAACCTGAGCAGCTTCCTTGTTGAAATAGCGTCCATCTCCACCTAGGACCAACAACCCGCCTTTGTAGTCTTCAGGTGGTAGTGAGTTAAATAGAGCCTGCCAATTCAAAAGGAAAACTCTTCATTATTAATGTCCTAGTCCTTTTCTCATACTCTTAGTTGAAATTACGTTATGTTTGGTGTATATTAATTGAGCGTTTTACTGAATAGGAAGAGGTGCTACATTTCGGAAGTAAACTTAACAAACAGGCACTAGGCTTTATAGTAGAGCACTGGAAACGTTAAGACGGATGACTTTATTTAAAATTTTAAATACTAATTTGTTAATCCAAAATTCAAATAATGTGCACAAATGCATAAAATCAATGAATATCAATTTCATCTTTTGCCAAATATTAGACTAGTATATTTTAAGTACTTGGAACTGTAAATATGAAATCCAAAGCTGGGAAAGAAATTAGGAACCTGAATCCAGTTTGATAAATAGTTTGATTGCATAAAAACTTTAACCTGCATCACGAGATGTCGAAATAAAGTTTAAACAACTTGAATGAGGCCACAAAAAATTGAGTTAAAGTTATAATATTTGCTTGGAACTAGCTAATTACTTTCTTCCGCAGCCCACTTGTTCCAGTCTTTTGACCTTCTACTGGCTTAGTCGGTACTGCTGTCACCTGTGAACCAGTTAAGAAAAGAAACTTGGATCAAAACATGCCCAACATATACATATTCAAGCAAACAATAAATAGTTCAGTAATGAGGGCTAAAACTTAAAAGAGATGAATGTTACCTATAGGCCCAAACCCTAAACTATGGGCAGATGTACCTCATCTTCCGTGGAATGTGACCTCAATGATAGTTTTTTTGGAAAATGTTGCTTATATTGGCTGCAGCTATCCTTCAGTAGTTAGGTGGTTGTGCTATGAGGGGCCGTTTTGATGCTGTCAAAATTTACCATGGGTAGTTTTTATATTGCTCTTTGCACTAGTAACAACCTTTTCATTCGGTATTGTAGAGCTTTCTTTAGTTCAGTTTTTTGGAAGAGGAGCATTAAATGTGGAACAAATCCCCAACATAGGGATATGCCATTTAAGTAAGTTAGCTCGCAACAACACAAGGCACACAAAGGCGTGACACTAAAATTGCCAATGATGTTAGTACTGCAGTGAGGGAGGATGCTCTCACATCATCCAAAGCCTTGTAAGTTGCACCACAAATCAAGCAGCCAGATTGTAAAAGCTTTCCGTGCAGGTGATGCCTTAAAAGCCATATGTCTCATAATTTTTATGCATGTGGAATTATAACGCACGACAAAAGTACTTTGTGAGAATTAAGTTGCAAACTGGGACAATGACTCTCCACCCAATGTGGGCACTATCCAAGCATCTGCTTGACATGAGTATGACACTCTGTACCAGCCAGTTGCCCAGATGCTTTTGGTTGTTGGCCACTTGTTATTTAGCCTGTGCTGCCTTTATTGTGAACATTTACTTTTTTGGCAGCCATTTTGTAGAAAATTCCACGAAATTATGATCTGCTAATATGAACTATCTGAAAGACACTTTCTTTTCATACAAACACAGAATTTATCTACGAAAATTTGCAGCGGAATAGGAACCGAAATAAATACAATCACACAATGAAAACACATTGTTTTTCTAGGGAACCCAACTGGGAAAACCCTCTGCTCGATGAGAATTTTATTTGTTAGCAAAAACTGTGCAATTGATCTCTTACAAAATACAGTTGTTTCAATCTGAAAAGCACACTTGTCTTTCCTGCTTGATCTAAGCTTGAAACCTTTGCAAGACTGCTGATCTCTGCTGCCCTCTACCAACCTGTGCACAAGCTTCTCTTGCACAGTCTTTCTCTTACAAGCTCACACACACAAACCTGTGCAACCTACTCACAAATCCATGAGCTCTATTGTCTTTTCTCACCAACTCGTAATCACAAAGACTGACTAAATTGTCCCTTCTAATTAAGGAATGATTTCAGATTTTGTGACTGATTGAGTTAGCATAAGTTAACTGCTCATGTAACTCGTCTTATTTCAAGTCAACCACTTGAAACTCAATCACTTGTGTTTTTCCTCAACCAACACACATTAGAAAATCAAGAACTTAACCTTTAATTTCAACACATCAGTTAACTGCATCCTAACTCATCCTAATCTTTAAGGACTGATTCCTAAATTATAGGAACTCGTCCTAATTTATAAGGAATCTCTTAATTTTCAGGAAATCGAGTATAACAAAGAAGAAACTCATATTTGACTCCTTGAATTAAGGCACAAATCAAGGAATCACTTTCTCGCTACCAAGTTATCCGTTACTGCAGCTACTCCCTCTGAATTAGAAGACTTCCCTGCTTTCTTCTACAGAACCTGATCCGAAGACCTGTTCTTTCCCACCATCTTCTACGAGTCCATAATCTACCACTATCAATGATCACAGCTCCTTTTCTCTCACTGAGCCACTAATCTGCCCACTAGTAGACCTCTAGCTCCACTAAGAAGTCTGTTCATTGGGTCTTCTAGATCTGCCCTTTTACCAATGGTTTGGCCATTCGCAACCCACTGAACTAGGGCTCCACAACTCTACCTCCTAACAACTCATTAGTCCTTCAATGATCACTGTACATGACGACTTCAAGGACCGCCCACTTGTCATGATTTTGGCAGCTCCAGAATGCTGCTCCTAGGGCACACAAATCTGTCCTGTCACTGTGACACATCAGCCTTATTGTCACTCTCCTCAGGGCCTCCAAAACTGCCCACACACAGTCAACTCTTTGACTGATCTAGGGCTTGCAAATCAGCCACTAACAGTCCACACACTTACTGTTCTTAGGCTGCTTCAGAAGTTCTTCTCCTATGATGCATTGCTCTCAACTTGTGATGGTCTTTATTCTGTTCTCTGCTCTGATACCATGTAGAATTTCATGAAATTATGGTCTGCTAATATGACCAGTCTGAAAGACACTTTCTTTTCATACAAACACAAAATTTCTCTACAAAAATTTGCAGCGGAATGGGAACAGAAATAATACAATCACACAATGAAACACATTGTTTTTCTAAGGAACCCAACTGGGAAAACCCTTTGCTTGATGAGAATTTTATTGATAGTAAAAACTGAGCAATTGATCTCTTACAAAATACAGTTGTTTCAATCTGAAAGACACACTTGCCTTTCCTGCTTGATCTAAGCTTGAAACCTTTGCAAGACTGCTGATCTTTGTTGCCCTCTACCAACCTGTGCACAAGCTTCTCTTGCACACTCTTTCTCTCACAAGCTCACACACACAAACCTATGCAACCTGCTCACAAACCTGTGAAATCTATTATCTTGTCTCACCAACTCGTGCTCACAAGACAATGAATAAATTCTGCCTTTGTTTCTCCTTTTAAAGCAATTCGAATGGCTAAAATTAGTGAATTTTCTAATTAAGGAATGATTTTGTGACTGATTGAGTTAGCATGTCAAGCAACTCGTCCTATTTTAAGTCAACCACTTGAAACTCAATCAGTTGTGTTTTTCCTCAATCAACTCACACTAGAAAATCAAGAACTCGACCTTCAATTTCAACACATCAGTTAACTGCATCCTAACTCTTCCTAAATTTTAGGGACTGATTCCTAAATTATAGGGACTCGTCCTAATTTTTAGGAAATCAATTATGACAAAGAAGAAACTCGAATTTGACTCCTTGAATTAAGGCACAAATCAAGGAGTACTTTGTTGCTACTATTTTCAACAAATTTGGTGTTGGTGATAGGAATGGTAGATATCAGCATTATGTTTGTGGCCATTGGTTGTGGACAGACAATTTTTCATATATAAAATACAATATAAACTTTATTGTATATTTAGTAAAATGAGAAACTTTTTATCGAAAAGCCAAGGGAAAAAAAATTGAAACTAGTGCATGAGAATTCATCTCCAATAGTTACTCAAAATTAAATTCAATTCAAACCAGGAACATCGATATAAGATAAAATTTTGTTGCCTGATATTTACCATTTGGCTTCTTCTACCTTTTTTCTGGAATTATGTCTTTAAAACGGCCCTAATACTTTGTATAAATCATATACAAGATATACAAATTTTGACAGTTTAATAAATTTTCACCTTATTTCCATAGTTCATATTTTGATTTTGATATATGTGTGTGTTATTTATTTTATGGTTGCTCAATTGGTAAAACTGAGGTTCTAATGTAGTGCTCACCAGTCTCACCACCAACATGAGTAAATAATTTAAGCGAACTTTGGACCTTGCATCAGATTATGTAGCCTTTTGACATGTGCAATGTGCGTTCAGATTAAATTAAGTGAAATAACATGACCTTGTTACAGGTTTTCTGTCCATTGAATTAACTCAATCTATTGTCACCAATATTGTTGGCAATTTGGTTACATCCATGCCTACAAGAGCTTGGGGACACTAGTTTTTGCTGACAGGTTTACTAGGGATGCCATCTACAAATATGGGAAAGTATCCATTGGGTTTCCCGTATATAAATGTCCTTCTTGTTTATATATATATATATATATATATATATATATATATATATATATATATGTTGCACGAAAATTTTAGGACACTGACGTTTCGGGAGGTACCTGTACCCGAAATTCAGTCGAAATTCGACCGAAACTCATCTATGAGAGTTAATATAGACTTGGTTTTCCTTCTAAATTGTCATCTATTGGTCCTATTCCCTTTTTTCTTGCAAGATATTGTGTTATTCACTTATTTATAAATTTATTTATATATATATAAACATATATGACGTTTCGGATGATGTTACATTTCCATTTTTGGGAGGTGAAGCTTCTAAACGTACCTGTTTCGGAAACTCCGCAAAGTTTCGGCGTTTCATGCAATATATATATATATATATATATATATATATATATATCGAGAGTGACTTGCTCAATTAGTAAAAGTGAGGCAACCTCTACCAAGGTTCAAGCCTCACCAATGACATGATGTAAAGCCTTCAAGCAGACTTTGGACCTTGTGCCAGATTCTATAACATTCAGGCAGGGTTTGTCCCTTGTGCAAAATTCTATAGCCTTTTGACTATGCAGGCCAAAATAACTGAAATAACATGGCCTTGTGACTGGGCTTTCAGCAAAATAATTGGATTAACAGGACTTTGTTCATGGGTTTTACATGCATTGAGCAGTTTCCATAAATACATATAGAGAGAAAGTTTCTTAAAACTATTGCCCAAGTGAAACTTAGTAAAGCTAAAACTTCATTGAACATGCCAGTTTGTCCCTAGTGCCAAATTCTATAGTCTTTGGCGAGAATATACGAGCCAAAATAATTGAAATGGCATGACCTTGTGACTGGGCTTTCAGCGAGATAACTGGAATAACATGACCTTGTGGGGAGCTCGATGGCAACCGGAGGTAAAACTAGGGTTTACAAGACTGGACTCCATGCTCACGCGATGACGGCCTCTCATGGCGGCACAACAAACAGGAAGAGGATATGGCATCGCCCTCACTCTGCAACTTTGCCGGAATTGATTAAAGACAAGCACTGGGATACCACAGACCCTGCTACAACCACCCCTCGCGACCCCACCGCCCTCTTCGGCCTTCCACCTTGGTCTGCTCCGGCCGCGCCATACTCCCGCCCAGCTACTGCGCCACTGTTTTGCTCCAGATTCCAGGTACCTGTTCACGGTGGATGGGTCATATATCAGACGTTGGGTCACAAATATATGAAGACCAGACCAAGCCTAGTGACGGCGGCTACAAGGCGGGGCTGGGACCTTAATCTCCCATGTGATTCGAAGCTCGAACAGGGGCATCTTGGCGGCTGCAAACTCTACACTCAGTGCTTAATGCCTGTTAGCGCTGCCCTAACTCCCTACTACGACCTCTATCGAACTTTGGAACTCGGCTCCCATCAGCTCCTGTCAATGCAGCCAAAACAGACCCCCATATGAGCCAACACAAGTGTCACCGACAATGAGAAACAGGTAAGCTTTGTTTGCTTTCAAATCTTCATAAAACCCCCTGTGGGAAACAGTTTTTTAATATGGGCACAAGAAACAGATGGGGTTACAAACCTGAAGCAAAATATCAGGTTATCCTCAGGATACCCTTGCCATATGCAGTCCTTAATCTATTGTGGGAGAGCCTTACAAGACTCGTGCACTATCAAAGATTACTCCATTTGCCCAGGATCCACCATTTATCTCAACCTGCGATTGAGAGGCAGCTCAGCTGTGCAGAACAGATCTCATGGACCCACAAGGTGAACCAGCACTTCCAAACCCGACATTCCAAAGGGTCTCTCATACAAGAACATTTTACAGGGGAAGAACAAAACAGCAACACCAACCACACCTCCGGAGAATTCCCCCAAACCATATATTGTGGAGCAACTAAATTACGTGCCAGAACAGAATATAGATATTCCAGAGATTGATGAACACCGCTCCACTTTCTAATCCCAAGCAATAATATGCAGATTTAATTGCTTTTGGCCCAAACCAATGAAGCTCTTTCATTGGATTTTCACCAACTGGACCATGGACTGTGAAATCCATCTCTATTCAAAGGGGTTTTTCATTGTCAAGTTTTCATCCTCGGAAGCCAGAGATATCATTCTTAGGGTTGGACCGTGGCTTTGGGATCCACTAGACTTTTCATCACACCATGGTTTCCAGAATTCAACACAAACACCATGGAGGTCACCAGGATGTCAGTCTGGGTCCGGCTATACAACCTCCCACTTCATTTTTGGAATGAAT
Organism: Pinus albicaulis; assembly: GCA_034641835.2. Lineage (NCBI taxonomy): Eukaryota > Viridiplantae > Streptophyta > Pinopsida > Pinales > Pinaceae > Pinus > Pinus albicaulis. Next base: position 592,029,556 of record CM076570.1, read on the forward strand.
GTGTTCTAGAAGGCAAAGGGAACATCATCGGGAGATACATAAAAACAGACACCCAACGCTTGGAGGAGAGGATCTACACCTTCGCACGAATCTGTGTGGAAGTGGATCTCAGCAAAGGGCTACCAAAGAGCATTCAACTGAATCACAAACAGCTAAAATGGACACAACACCTAGACTATGAAAACACTGCATTCAGATGCAGAATATGCAGGAACATCGGTCATTTGCAAAACACATGCCCGGAAGCAAAAAGAGATAACAGAAAAAAGAAGAAGATAGGGAAAGCAACCAAAGGATGGCAATTTCCTTCAGATGAACCAACAGACAGAAAAAGAAGAGGATGTCCCCATCTCAAATGAGAATAACCAGACAGCAACCAATCCGGAGAAAAAAGAACAAGAAATGCAAGATCCGTTTGACCTTACCACCATGGTTCAGTCGGCAAAGGACCTTGGGGCACCGGACAGCAGGGGAAACAAAAGACAACACAACTAAGACACCTCACATTCAGATAAGGACAATGGAGCAATCACAGAAGAAAACCAGCTTGCCCTTATATCTGCCACGCCAACACAAGGTGTTTGGCGAAAGGTCGAAAAGAAGAAAGGGAGAAAATCTCAATTTCTCCCCATGTATTATAGGTTCTTACTCTATTATTTGATAACCTGTCTTTGGACAATTACCAGCACATGCAACATGTAATTTTGTTTTCATTAATAAAATTACGACTTTTTCCTTGGAAGAAAAAAACATGACTTTGTACATGGGTTTTACATGCACTGAGCAGTTTCCATACTCATATATAGAGAGACAGATTCTTAAAACTATAGCCCAAGTGAAATTTAGTAAAGCTGAAATTTTAACTTTACATGCCAATTTAAACTTCATCCAAAAGAAAGGATATGACAAGTTAATCAAGGCGCAACAAATCCATTAGAGGAAGGGGATCACCCCATGGTCAATTGTAGAAAGCCTGAGAGAGATCACCCTGTGGTCAATTGTAGAAAGCCCGAGAGAGATCACCCTGTGGTCAATTGCAAAGGCTTTGATCGCGCAACGGAGTCAAATATCTTACCTCCATAATAACGGGGGCAATGTAAGCTGTTAACGTGGAGTTCGATTCATGGTTCAACACAGATCAATCAATTGTATACTTAAAAGAAATACAGAGAAGAACATGGTTGCCAAAATGTAATGGCCAGTAAAAATCCAACTTTTACCTGGAAGCCCTCGGAGTCTGCAATAGCAGAAGACGATGATGAAGAAGAAGCTTTGACAGTAACAGAATGTCTCCTTGTGGTTATTGAACAGGGGGTAGTATCTGTCATCGGTAGACCCCTTGCCCTCCTCCAAGAAGAGACGTAAATGAGCGGTTTGCATTTGAGTTCATGTCCATGGCTGCAGCCTCCGGAATGCCAAGGCTGTTCTAGGACTCTCCAGGTGGTGCTCGTAGGGCAGCCGTATCTAAGAAGGGCCATTTGATCTGTTTTGTTTCGCTCTGTTCTGCGCTTGATGCCAGTCGCTTCTCTTTAATGCACTGGATATATATTTGGCAATTATGTTAAGCCACGGGTTGGCAGAACCCCGAGATGAAGGTGGCCGATAACCGATCGAGATGAGGAAGTTGATTTTTATTGAATGAAATCGAAGAGGATCCTCAAATATTGTGGTTGCATTGTGTGTCACCATTTGTTGACCACAAAATGACCACTGCTAGCCACTCTCCACATGCCTCGTGAAGCGCTTCCAAAATTTATATAGTGGACCACAACGAGGAGTTGAAACAAAAAGAAAAAGTTAACGACTCCGTGAAAGGATTGAGATGCTTCGAATATCTCAAACTCTTTGGGACCCGTGAAGATGAGACAAATCTGGTGTTAATTTCAATAAATTAGCAAAGAGATGTGGATTAATGATTAAAATATTTATTTTAACAGTTGATTAATAAGAGGCAACTTTGTATGTTAGTTTAAATGGTTGTATTTTGATTTTGTTCTGAAGGTTTTTGATCGATTTCTTTTGTTAGTTGTTTGGTTGAATATTTATATGAGTTCGAGTATTATAATTAATGTTAATAGGTTTATGTTAAGTATTAGTGAGGAATTTTTATTTATTTATTTATTTTTAAGTTAGGTATTTTGCATTATATTAAATGAAGATTATATAGATTAAAAAAAATGGTTAATGGTTTATTCAAAGTAAAACTAGATTAATAATATAAGTTTAGAGTTTTGAGATCGTTGATATTTTATTTAACTAAAGCATTTTATAAATAGAAATTTATAAAAATAGGTTAGTTGTGTCAAACCTTGGCATACAACGACATTAGAAGACAAAAAGACTACTAATGTTGCAAACAAAAAAAATAGAGTCATAACAATTATTGAGTAGAATCTCTAGGCATCCGTGCTAGCTGGTCACTACCGTCTCCCAAGGAGAAGGAGATGTTGGCTAATCTCCTAGCTAGAATGGTTAGCTTGCGGTCAATACTGTCAATTTTTTCCTCCAACTCTATCAATCTCATAGAATTCTCCTATTGAGTCCTCATGTACTTCCATATGTCACCTGCAATATTCAAATAATGTTTAACCTTGTGTTGGTGTCATGTCATGATCGATAAAGTGATGGGAGGCATGCAATGCGCTAAGTATAGTGGGAGTCGCAGTGCCCTTTCATGTGAGTTAGCATCATATTAAGGTGGGGGGACACCCACTCCTGGGCACCTTCCTTAGGGGGTTGGGAATTTGAATGTTAATATGTTTATATTAAGTATTATGGACAAAACTTTACAAAGTATCTAAAGGTTTCTTCATGAGATATTCTTTGGGGAAAAGGTTAATAAGTAGATAAATTCATTTTTTCTATTGGAAATTCTTCCTCAAATTTTGTAAGAATTGTGCCAAAAACCATAGTTTCGTAGTTTCTTTAATTGATGGAAACTTTGACCATGAATCTTTCGCTTCAAAGTTTTTGACACTTTCTAAGACAACCCAAAATTGAAAAAAAAGTAAGTGAATTAGTATAGAATTTTACCTTGTTGGAAAAATTAATCTCACCAAAAAGTTCAATTTGTCTACTTATTAACTCACCACAACTTAATGTTTCCTCCACCACCTATGATGGGTTTGCACTCAAATTACACAAAGATATTAGTAGCCTAAACTACATTAGAGTGGTGCTATAAAATAACAATCTCATATCTTGAATATTTTAGCACATGGAAAGGTTCTTTTGCTATATAACTTAGAGTTCCAATGGTTACAAGAATTAATGTGCTTTCGAAGGTCAATGTTGTTCTTTGGGGAGGTATCTAATTAAATGCAATTCAAGTCATATAATGTTGAAGTGAATATGAATTTGAAATATAGGTAGCTAACCTGACATAAAATTTTGAATAACTTACTTACATTGAGCATAAATTGATTTTATTGGTATATTTATTCATTTAATTTTGTAATTTTCCTACCTATAGATTAGGCTTTGAGTATTGCACTTTTTTCTTCAAAAAAAAAAAAAAATTCCCTCATTTTTTTTCCTAAAGTGATGATTGGAATTCTTTCTATCAAATTTAAATAACATGAACTTTTAAAGTATTAGCAAGTGAAAGAGTTAGCATTATAAGGAAAACACTAATTAATAAAGCTTTTTAATGTTATAAGATTAGGTTTATTTAACAAAACAAAACAAAAAAAACCACTTTACTAACAAAATTAAAGGTTTTCACATAAACTTTCATAAACATTTATGATTAAAATAATTAGATAATCCTAGGTTTTAACAAAAGTTTTTTTAAATGACATACTTATTATAATATAGCACATTGTTGCACCTATATGTATATATATGATGCACTAGTACGTAGTTAGCAACTATAACGCATTAGTGTTATATGTGTGTGGGAGGAGTATAAATGCAATATATCCTTGTGCACTACAAAAACTAATGACAATAATGATAAGAATAACGTGAATAGGATCATATAAAGTGAGTAATAGTATCATAGAAGATCTTTATGCTTTTGTTGCAATAATAAGCACCATGGAACTTAACAAAACTATAGAAGAATTTTTGGGTGTAAATGGTGTTTGAGTTTTGAAATCTTTCCACTTAATACAAGTTATAAGTGTTAGTGTTTTGCTAATTAAAAACACTGTGTTACTCATTCACTATATTGATGTTTTTCTTTTAAACATCTAATTGGGGCTCTAGTACATAGCTAAAACATTAGTGCATACAGACTTGTATGGGGAACCAATGCGCACTTGTATGGGGAACCAATGCGCAATATAATTTCATGCATATAAATACATATAAATGATTAAATGCATTGGTGTACAGAGATTATTAAAAAATATTTAAGTGAAAAGTATTTGAAATTGTTGATATGTATAAATGAGTAAAGTGCATTAATTTTAAGTGTAAAAAATATTTACCTGTACGTGTAGTCATCATAAATGAAATGTACTAATAATTTATTTTTATATTTTAATTAATGTGTTTGGAGATAATAATTTGATCATTATATTATTGTATTGTTTAAACAAATACATCACATAATTACACATGTTCATTGTGATAATGTAATTCATCCATATATTTAATCAACAATGTAAATTGCAATAAATAAAAATATCTTGTACCATGTCCCCTCTTCTTTGTTATAAAAGGAAGGTAAGGCTCATTCATGGGGCATCGGAGTTTAGAGTTAGAGAGTCGGAGAGTCTGTGTGAGTCTAGTGAGTCTGAGTTATTTCCTGCTCTGCATCTGCGGGGTATCAAGCCTGATCTGCTTGCATCACGAAGTAAAACCCATATTCTTGTCATTAGGTTGTTCTGAGAAGCCTGCGTATCAGTGTGCGAGCACTGATAAGAACCTAAAGTGGCCAGAACACATAGGATTGTCTATATGTGTGTTTGTGTGTCTTTGTTCAAAGACTGAGTATGTGAATCGGCCAGGTAGCCTCCAGAAAGCTATCTTGTTCATTAAGAAGCAAACATTGGTAAATGCCATCACAGTCTATCTCAGGAAAGAACAACAGAGTCTGTATTATAACTCTCTATAATCTGAAATCTTCTGAACAATAAAGAGTGATATTTTCCGCATATTTTGAGTATTGAAAAACTCTGAGCATATCTTAAAGTCTATTGAGGTATTATCTGTGTTATTTCTTTACACCAGAAGTTCGCTATAGGTTCGCCAAAAGGTAGAAGGGATACCAAGACCGTTAAAAGGCGAGGGAAGCTACAGATAAAGGTCACCATAGCGTGAAATACCTGAGTAGGTTCGTGTATGGGTTCATGTATGGGTGAATAAGTATACACAAAGAAGAGACTCAACAAGGCCAATCAGTCTGTGTTGCTGCTGCAAGCTTCAGCTGGAAGCCCCTGCGTAAAATTGGTATCAGAGCCAGAAGTGTCATCTGGTTCGAGAAGGGTTAGTACTCAAATACGTTACTCTTTGTTGAAAAATGGATCCAGCCAGAAGATCTGTTTCTTTCCGAGAATTAGATGAGAAAGATAAAGCTGAAGAAAATCCCCTTAGGGATATGTTTGCATCTGCTTCTAGTCGTGTGATTAATTATGCTAAATTAGAATATGAAGAATCACAACCATCTTCTAGATGGAAGCTCCCTAGTATTGATGCTTCTCAAGTATATTCAAATCTATTAGTCAAATACAAGAAAACTCCGAATGTGTAAAGTCCACTCCTCTTCTAAATTCTAAGCAACTTCAAGCTGAAGCTAAAAGGCTCAAAACTCAGTACTTGCATTTGGGATGTATTAGAATCGGCATTAGTGCTCTGACACATCAAGGACTAAATACCTTTGTCCTAGCCACTGTCAGAGATCTTACTCATAATAAGTATACCGATTCCTTGATTGGAGGAATAGTTTCCCCTTTGTCGAATGGCCCAATCTATTTCGATTGCTATCCAAATTTCTCTGTATATGTCTTTTATGAAACAATCGATAATATTCTCCAGTTGCAGATCCAGACCACTGGATTTGATATGTCAAGAAAAAGACATAATATTGCCATTCAAACAAGAGGATGTTTCTGTCATACCAATACCCTCTATCCTGTAGTCCTCCACACACCCAGCAAAGAATCAAAGTCAAGTGTTGTTTTTCTAACTGATTCCAAAAATAAAAAGGTAGAACATTAAACTATTAGATGGGAAGACCTCACTTTCCTTGAGCATTGGGTTGTGTCAAATCCCAAACCTCCAAGTATGAGAAATATTACTTCTGCAAATATCCGAGAAGACCAGTCCTCTGTTATTCTATCTTTTCCTCGCGGATCTACCATAGACAGGAAAAGAATTGACCAAGCTTGCAGAAGTTCCCCTTTATACAAAGATCCTCTTGAAGTTGATACTGCTTGTTCCAGTTTTGTCTCAAATTCCTATAAACATATTTCTTTATTTTCAAGTTTTCCCAAATTGTCAATTTTTCCTTTGTTGAAGTCATTTTCCCTAAGTGTAAATCACCCGTAAATTTGAGTTGTCTTGCTGAATTGGTCATTCATGCCAACCATTATCCCAGGACAAGAGAAGCCCCAGCTTCTACATCTGTAAACCCTTGTTCGAATCCAAAGTTTTCAGATATTCCTTTCCCACATGAATCTGATCACGTTATGATGATGCACTTGTTACCCTCTTTGGAAAATGAAGATCTGAGATTAACAAAGATGTTTAGCCAAATGAGACCACCAAACATGCCAAGTTATGGTCTAGCCTACTTAGAACAACTAAATGACTTGATTCCAGAATCCAAATTTAGTGTTTTACCATAATATTGTAAGAAGCCATCAGTTACAGAAATGCATGAATTCTTCACTTTGATGGATGGATGTAAGAAACATAAAGTAGATACCCAGTGGATGAAAGAGATGTTAAACTGGGATATTTACACCCATCCAGAGGCAGAATCTTTTGGCCTCACTCATTCCAGTGAAGAAAAACTTAGATTATCTCAAGAATGGAAAGAATTCATGAACAAATCTCATTCTTGGATATCTTTTTATGTCTGGAGAAATATGAAACAATCTGAGAATGTTTTAATGACCGACACTGCATCCTCTCCATCTGCTCAACATTCTTGGTTTGCATTAGATGGTAGCAAGATTGAAATCGCATCCACATTTTCTCCTTACAAAGGAATCATCCTTGGAGAAGCTCAAAACTTAGCAAAAGCTATTCCTCTAGTTTTGAAGGATGACAATGATTTAGGCATTGATGGCAGAATCCCAAAAACCAGTGAGCAGTTAAACTGGACTAACACTGCCATTAAGGGATTGGAAATGAACTCTGCTAAAACCTCTGTCATGAAGGAACAGTTTGACAGCTTACAGGTTTCAGTCAATAGTGTAAATAATTATTTGAATGATATTCAATTTTCTTCTTCTGTTTTAAAAAGTTATGCAAGAGAGTCCTTAAGCAAATTGGATGAAGTAGAGGGGAAGGTTATATAGGAAATATGCTCTACAAAAGGACTCATAACATACTTGTCTAAGAAACTTGTTAATATGAATATATCCAAAGCTGACAAGCCTGTTCCTGCTTCATTCTTGCATAAGAGAAATGTATAGATTCAGAATCCTGTCAAGCCAATTGACAGATTTCCCCATTTGTTGCCTAAAGAAGTTGACCAGCCTTCACAAGAAGAATCTTCAGAAAATATTTCTATTGCTTCCTTATTTAAGGAACCAGAAAAAGATTCAGAATCACAGATATTCCCCATCTATGAGCCTCTAGAGAGTCAGTTCACTAGATATTCTGCTCTTGATCTTAGTGGAAAGGGAAAACTTCCAGAGACCCATACTTTCTATCCAGACTCTCATCAAGAATGGAATATTGATAATTTAAGTACATGATAGATAAGACAAATGATTGACATGATGTTTACAGATTACAAGCTTATGTGCATAAGAGGCAAAAATGAAGTTGAAGCTTGTAAAACTCTCATACAATGTTTTACTGGCACTCTCCTACGATGGTGGGAAACTGAAACATCTCCAGCCTTAATTAAAAAAATGGAAAATGAACTTTTGAAAGATGAAGTTGGAGACATAATCCACAATGCTAACGGCACACCTCAGAACAATATGATTGGAGCTCTCACCTCCATGATTCAAGAACATTGGTGTGGTTCTGAAACAGAAATAGTAGATAAGCACGAAATGATTATGATGAATCTTAAGTGCAATAAATTATCTCAGTATGAAGATTTCCATAGAGACTGGATGCAACGCATTTATGAGGTAAAAGATTCCAAAAACCTTCTCTGGAAACAAGTATATCTAGCAGCCCTTCCGTCTATATTTGTAAAATTACTTTATCTGCAATATGCTTTCCAGTTGCCTTTTGAATCATTTACCTGGGGAGAAATACATTCTATAGTTACTAAAACACTGGTTGGTTTGTGTACAAGTTCTAAAGTTAACAAATATGTAGAAAATCTTTCTAGATTGCTTGACAGCAAATCAATTTGCAGCAAATATGGCCTAAACATTGATGATCCTCTTGTCAAGAGAAGGAAAGAAAAAAGGAAGGCAAAGAAAACTAGTAAACAATTCAGAAATACTCCAACCAGTAGGAAAATAAGGGTCACCTCTAGACCCGGGAAATAAAGAAAGGGATATTACAAGTATGTCCCTAAAACACATTACTATAAGCCATCTGATACCCATCTCCATTCCCACAAACAAGAGAATTGGAATAAGCTAACCTGTTGGTTATGTGGCAAAACAGGCCATACTTGAAACAAATGCCCAGATGGTGAAGAATCCAGAAAAAATAGAGGCAAGAAATCTCAGCCTCAGAAGAAACAAAAGAAAGTTGTTAAAATAGAGAGCCAAATGTTATGTATGAGATGTGGGTCTAGGAATCACAAAACTGATCATTGTCTAAATTTTGTGATTTGTGAACATATTCAACAACAACATCTTGAAGAATCATCCTATGATTCTTGTAGTTCCTCTTCTTCTGACTCATCAATAGAAGAATTAAATACTCACATGCAACAATGTTTCTGTTCAGATTCAAATGATTGTCATTGCAGTTATTCGACTGATTCTGACTATTCAAGTGACATTTATTTTGAAGAACAAAATCATCAGAAAGAAAAAGTATTGATGGCTTAGACTGCTGATGAAGAAGAACTAAAAATCTTGTCACAAATTCGTGCCATGGAAGAAGGAGAAATGAAAGATAAGCTTCTTCAAACTTTCTTGAATCAGATTCATTCCTCCAGCTCCAGCAAAGGGTCTGCCAAAAAGCCTATCTTTGTGGATGTTTCATATGAGCGAAACACAAAAGCCTTCCAGCGTGATCAACTGCAATCTAAATTTCGTGCACTCACTTTGGGGGAGGTAAGTAGAGAAATTCATAATCTCAAAGCAGAAATCTCTACTCTTAAACATCAAGTAGCTCAATTAGAAAAAGGAAAACAACCTTTGGCACAAAATATTTCTGCATGCACGAATGCATATACTCTGCATTCTGCACCAAAATCTACTGAATCTCAAGTTGAAATAATTGAGGGAAAAAGAGATCCTACAGTAAGTTTCAGAGAAATGAGGATGCTAGAAATTGAATATCAACATCATCATGTCCTCATTAATGTCTGTATTAAAGGGGAAATGTTTTCCCTAACAGCCTTAATTGATTCAGGTGCAGATATAAATATTTTCAATACAAAGGTAATCCCAGCCAAATATTGGGTTGCAGCTACCAGAAAAGTAGTTGGACTGGGAGATAAAAACCTTAAATATGAAGTTCCCAAAGTTGCCATATGTTTTGATCAACATTGTATAAAGCTAAAGTTTGCAGTCACAGACATTCTTGTTGATTGTATATTAGGAAATGTCTTTCTTGCAGCTGTGGAACCACATGGTTCAGTCAGGCTAAAAGGTAACAAAGCTGGATACTTTATTGTTGTTCCTACTTCTGATGGGAATCAAAGAAGGATTGAAATGCCATATATTTCAAATCCTAGAGTATCTACAATGGTTCAGGCTATGAAGGAACTAGACAAAGTTGAAACCAAACTAACTGAATTGAAAGATTTAAAGTCTACTATCCAAATAGGGGAACAGTTAAAAACCCCTACAGTCATTAATAAAATCTTTGAACTAAAGAGAAAGGTTGAAGAAGAATGTTGTTCTAAAGAGCCCAATGCTTTCTAGCACAGAAAGAAGTATAGCGTTGATCTGCCTTACAAATCAGGATATGAAGGAAGGCCTTGCAAGAGCAGAGCCATTCCTATGAACAAGGAATATAGAGATCTCTGTGAAAAAGAGATCGAGAAATTATGGATAGAAAGCTAATAAGAGAATCTGACAATCCATGGAACTATTATGGATTCTATGTGAATAAAAGATCTGAACAGATTAGGGGTATCCCAACTATTAATTGTACAAAATGGAACATAAAATTTCACAATAAATAAAATGTCAAAAAATAATTATTACAATTATTGGTACTTCGTCACTATACCAAATGGGACAAATATAAAGGTCAACATTAAATAAAATCTCTAATTTCATAAACAAATATTCGAAAGTATAAACTTGTAACATTAAAATATGTTGATCTTCATTCATAACTTGAGCTTGTAATGAATAATAATTCATTTACAGAAAATATCCAATATAAGAAGGACAAGAGTTAAAATCCATATATGATAAATTTATGTATTTGATAAATAATGAATGGCATGATTCTATAACGACTCTAGTGCTAGTATACTCATACACATTGATTAGTCATGAAGGCGCCCTTATTTACGTTATTTCTCTTATTTTATTATATTTTCATCATAGTTATTATGCAATTTTTATTTATGTATTTCAGTTATTTCATTGCCTCTCCCTTTAAAGATGAATTATCTTCAAAACATATACATTTTTGTTTTAGCCTTCAATACCTTCTCATAATTCTTCATTCTTAAAGTTGTGAGGGTTAAAGACATGAGATTATATAAGTGATGGAGCACTAAGCAAAATTGTTGAATTGTGAAAAGTTAAACCACCCTGATTCAATTTTGTGTGACACTATGTGGCAACAACTTCTATTATTTGGGGATAATAAGATTCCATAATTAAGCTTTCTTTCAAATTAATAAGACCTTTACTTGGTTTTTTATATCAATTTCATCTTTGATTAATCCATTGTGTAATACAATTATTATTATAATTAAAATGACAATGAGGCATTATTGTACCTTGTTTTGTTTTAACATTCACCTTTTGATATTTTTTGCAATGTATTGATTAAGAACATTATAATGTAAACATTTTTCTAATTGTTTAAGTATACTATATATGCATTGCTTCAATTCTTCATGGTTTGGATTTACATGTAACAACATGTAATGATCAATAGTTTATATACATAAAAATATCCAACAAAGGAATGAAAAAGAGTTGAAATTCATAAATAATGATAATCATATAATTGGTAAGGAAAAGAACGAGATGATTTTGCAATGATCATTGTGATGGTATACTTATACACATTAACTAGTCACAAAGGAGAAGGGTTGTATCCCTTTTTCTTTATTACTACTACTACTACTATTATTATGCAATGTTTATTTATATATTTATTTGCCCTTAAAGAGTTGTGACATTTCCATGGTTTTTTGTGGCTCTATAGAAATGTGATCGTGTGCCCTACAAGATCCCATTCTCTAAGCCCTTATCATGTTTCTTCATGTCTTCGACTTCTAGAGGGGTTGCTCCTCCTTCTCTCCCTTATCACTTGATATTGATACTTTCAACACTCTAGTCTCATCTCTCCCTTGTTCTTCTAAATATCTTCCCTCCTTGTTTGTCAAATGACTAGAAGAAATCCATAAAGTTGTGGTTCATGTAGCTTAATCCCATATTATGGCAATGAGGGTTAGCAAATTAGGACTTAATCATCTAATTTACATGTATTTGTCCCTCCTCAAGGAATTTGAACACATGGATTTAAAAATATTGGTGACCTCTAATCAAATAGAAACTATAATTGTCTTTTTGCGAGAAGGGTTTTTTTACCTTCCACTTTGCAGAAAAAGTAGATTAGGTTCACTACAAGGAAAAGACTCTCTAGCGGAGGTTATAAAGGAGTTTTTTAGTGTTATAAAATTGGCCAAAATTGTCAAAAAAACATTTTATGCAATATCCGTTTATGGTTACAGAGGTTTTGGCAGAGCTTTTAACGGAAATTCAACAAAACTAAAAAAAAATGGGCAGCCAGAGGTTATTACTGATGTTTTTTCATCGATGCACTACTCTGGATATAACGCACCGGTGCGTACATGAAGACGGCGCCCCGGGGCTGTCTCAGTCAAACGAACGCACTGGGACGTTTAGGTGTAAAACAACACCGGGCGTACTATTGATCATACAACGCACGGGGCCGTTCTAATTGGTCTTAGGATTTGCGCAGTGCCCATAGGTTGTATCAACACACTGGTGCGTATATACCTCTCTGATGCACCAGTGTGTCGTATCACAAAAAGGCACCGAGATTTATAATTGGCATCAGTATTCATGCGGTTCCCATTGATTGTAAAAATGCACCGGTGCTTATAGATACATAAATGCCTCAGTACGCAGTATCACACAAATGCATCGATATTTATAATTGGTATCAGTGCTTGTGTGGTGCCCATGGATTGTACAACAGCACCGGTGCGTATAGACACGTAAACGCACTAGTCGACAGTTACTGACACACACCAGTTTTCATTTTATTTTTTTTAGAAACATCGACCTGTGACAGTCCAATTATTGTGATTGTTTTAAATTCATTATTCATCAAAAGTCGACACATCTTATAAAAATATTCATATTAATTACATTTTTATTAATGCATTGAATGTGCTGTTTGGATTAATTTGTTATATCATATCAAAATTATTGTGGTTTTATAAAATTCATTATTCATCAAAAGTCGACACATATATATCTTATAACAATATTCATATGTTTTAAATTTTTATTAGTGCATTTAAGAACGACAATGGAGAACGCAATAGAATAAATTAAAACATATTTTATGATTATATATGTCTATATATATGAATAAGACAATCTTTATCATACAAAATGGGATAGTTATTTGTATCCCTTTGTCTTTCAATTGGGACACTATGTCCATTACATTAAACAAAATGTCTGATTTCACAGACATATTTCAAAAAATAAAACTCCTTGCTTTGATATCCAAACATAGTGATCATCATTCTTCACTTGAACTGTTGTCACTGCTAGAGCTACTTCAATGACTTGGGGTTATTTTCAGGAATGTTTTGTTCACGACGTTGATTGTTTTCTTCTTCTTCGCCTTCAATCTACAAACTTAAAATAAACTGAAATGAGTGTATATACATTGGTGAGAATAATGAAAATTGCAATATTAAATAATATACATCAATGTAAATCAAAAAGAAAAATGACATACCATAGCAACAATTGACTCATAAACTATATACATTCTTTTAAAACCATGTACCATGCCATCTTTCAAAATTTCATCTGTTGGCGCAGTTCCGTACTTTGTTTCCTGCAAGTTTTATACCTCATAACAAATCATATATTTAATATAAAATATGTTTTTGTTCTATTAATTATAGACGGAGCTAAGTAAAACAAGATCAATCGATACTTACAAATTCCACAATTAAATTCTGATATGCCAACATATACTCACAACCCATATTTAACCCAATTTCAATCACTTCGTCTGATGATTCTTCTTTGTATGTTAGCACATGTTTGAAGACATTCAATGATGGTTTTTGTAAAACAACTTAAAAAATACAAAAACGAAATCAAGTTAAGTTGTTATAAGGAAGTAACAATTACTCACAAACTTAGAGATCAACCCTTTTCTTTCTTGTCGTCTTGTTTTATGTGCTGAATGGTTGCATTTTCTTTTATTTTCTGCAAGAAAATTCTTGAAAATTAATATTTAATGCTAAATTGTTTATTTATTGTACCTAATGATCGAAAAATTCAATGATTACATATTACATTTGAAGCACGTTGTTGTTGAGATGGCTCCTCCTGCAATGCAATTTTATCCATTTCTTTGACCATCTCCTTGTACACCTTTTTGGACATTCCTACTGGCATATTTCTGATATCATCTCATTCATCTTTTGAGATTTTCCTAATCTTCCAGAAAATGTAACATGACAATAAACTATTTAATTTTTATATTGATATATGAAAAGTAAATATAACAAAAGTGATATTTATAAATAATTCTATACAAACATTTAAAGGAATATTACTTTTTCATTCCCTCTTTTTTGTTGTATGTTTTTGCTATTAAAAGTCTAACATATCTCTTTGACCAATTCTTTGGAAACTCTTCCTGTAGTTTAGATAAAATTTGGTTCTTGGAATCATTTGATTGATTTTTGTATTGTAAGTGGAAAGAACGTCTATACATTCATTCTACTAGATCCCTCAAACTTTTGTAAAAGTTTTTCCCCCTTTCGTTAACTTCCAACGCCACTCCAGATGAGCTAAGGAGCAATTCATTTTCATTTGCATGTTCTATTTTTTTTATTTTCTTAGAACAACATTCCTTTTCTGAGTTGTTGGTCCTTGTAGAATATTAAACATATGCGAATTAATAGACTGTTTGACACATGTTATCTAATAATTTTAAGTATATAATTAAAAAAAGAAACTCATAAATTGGATCGATAGTATTTTTTCATTCACCTGATTCATCATTTTGCAATTATTCTATTAAAATTTTACGCTCTTCTGGTCCTAGATCAGAAATAATCATATCGAGCTTTGTCATTTTGTGGCTCTGCATGATACACAGTAAACAATACATATTAGTTAAACTTACATATAGTTCATAAATAATATTTTTTATAAAGAATTTAAAAAGAACTTGCCTTTTTGCTTTTCTTGATGTGTCTATACAAACATTTAAAGGAATATTACTTTTTCATTCCTTTTTTTTTTGGTACGTTTTTGCTATTAAAAGTCTGACATGTCTCATTGACCAATTCTCTGGAGACTCTTCCTATAGTTTAGATAAAATTTGGTTCTTGGAATCATTGGATTGATTTTTGTATTGTAAGTGGAAAGAATGTCTACACATTTGTTCTACTAGATCCCTCAAACTTTTGTAAGTTTTCCCCTTTTCGTTAACTTCCAACGCCACTCGAGATGACTCCAGATGAGGTAGGGAGCAATTCATTTTCATTTGCATGTTCCTATTTTTTATTTTCTTAATTCACCATTCATTTCGAGTTGTTGGTTCTTGTAGAACATTAAACATATGTGAATTAATATTTGTTGTATGTTATCTAATAATTTTAAGTATATTATTAATGATAATTAAAAAAAGAAACTCATAAATTGGATCGATAGTATTTTTTCATTCACCTGATTCATCCTTTTGCAATTTTTCTATTAAACTTTTACGCTCTTCTGGTCCTAGATCAGAAATAATCATATCGAGCTTTGTCATTTTGTGGCTCTGCATGATACACAGTAAATAATACATATTAGTTAAACTTACATATAGTTCATAAATAATATTTTTTATAAAGAATTTAAAAAGAACTTGCTTTTTTGCTTTTCTTGATATGTCTATACAAACATTTAAAGGAATATTACTTTTTCATTACTTTTTTTTGATACGTTTTTGCTATTAAAAGTCTGACATGTCTCATTGACCAATTCTCTGGAGACTCTTCCTATAGTTTAGATAAAATTTGGTTCTAGGAATCATTTGATTGATTTTTGTATTGTAAGTGGAAAGAATGTCTACACATTTGTTCTACTAGATCCCTCAAACTTTTGTAAAAGTTTTTCCCCCTTTCGTTAACTTCCAACGCCACTCTAGATGAGCTAAGGAGCAATTCATTTTCATTTGCATGTTCTATTTTTTTTTATTTTCTTAGAACAACATTCCTTTTCTGAGTTGTTGGTCCTTGTAGAACATTAAACATATGTGAATTAATAGACTGTTTGACACATGTTATCTAATAATTTTAAGTATATTATTAATGATAATTAAAAAAAGAAACTCATAAATTGGATCGATAGTATTTTTTCATTCACCTGATTCATCCTTTTGCAATTTTTCTATTAAACTTTTACGCTCTTCTGGTCCTAGATCAGAAATAATCATATCGAGCTTTGTCATTTTGTGGCTCTGCATGATACACAGTAAACAATACATATTAGTTAAACTTACATATAGTTCATAAATAATATTTTTTATAAAGAATTTAAAAAGAACTTGCCTTTTTGTTTTTCTTGATGTGGTAAAAGTATTTTTGCTACTTGATCTCTTGTTAGTCATTTCTTTATCAATTTGAAACTTGTACCATATCATTCATTAATATATTTATAAATATATTCTCAGCTTTTCAAGTAGAAAATAAATCTCAAGTCACCGGTGCGCCTTTCATGAGGTATGCATCGCAGCTGGTGCGTGGGGATATTAAAAATGCACCACAAAACAATATAATAGACCATACGGTGCGTTGGGTATTATAAATGCACCGAAGAAACAATGTACTAGATCGTACGATGCGTGGAGTATTATAAACGCACCGCAAAAACGGTGTAATACACCGTACGGTGCTATCCTTGTTAAATGGAGCACTGATGCTCTATTTCAGATATGGCGCACGGATTTAGAAAAAATGTTTTACTACACATTACTTGCGCGGTGCGCTGTGTGCGGTAATGTACGCAGGGCGCACCGATAAAGAAAAATCCATTTTTTCGAAAAATTCATGCAATGACCGAATGGATTGGGATCCGACTATGCAAGTCATCCTATGGGTTGGACGTCAATCTAAAATGAAAAACCCTAATTCTGAAATCACAGAAATAGGGAGAAGAAAGGGAAAAAACAAAAAATTGAAGGGTTTAGAGTAAAAATGGATAAAATTGCAGAAAAAAAAAGAAAAAAAAAAGAAGTAAAAAAAAATCAAATTTAATCACGAGATGGTTTGAAATTCTATGATATAGGGTTTGAATCACCAGAGGTTTGGTTTTTGATTGTTTGAATACTTCTGTTCGAATGTATTTCGCTGCTCCACAGTGCCCTCGTGCTCGTTTGCTCCAGGTCTGTCTCCTGCAAATATCTGGCTAAAATTTTTAGCAAAAATAGTGAAATAATGAAAAGTGCTTAATATTTAAAGAATTATTTTATGAAATTAGCTTTTCGAAAATATTTTCCTGCCCATTGTTCAAATTGGCACCTTTTTTTTTTTTTTTTCACTTTCACTTAAAGAAAATAAAGTTGAGTTTATTTATTTATTTATTTATTTATTTGCGTTTATTCGTTACCGATGCGGAAGAGTTGTGAAGCACCAGTGCGTCTTAGCAATACGACGCACCGGTGCGTGTTATGATGATAAGCGCATCAGACTGTATAAAGTTCTTTTTTTGTATGTAAGATCATAATAAAATAATGATAATTCTAAAGTACGTGAATTTATTTTCATTATTTTCTAAACTTTATTATGTTACAAAAATTCGTATTATTTTAGATTTGTTATTTTACAATTATTTGCAAATTTACAAATTTAAATATTTTAATAAAATCATTTCACATTAACACAATTAAATTTTTTACATTAATACAATTAAAATTTTACAAATATTTTACATACAATTACAATTAAAATTAGAATTAGAATTACAATTACAATTACAATTTTACATTAATTTCACATACATGAATTACGATTAAAATACATTTACAATTTTAATTTTATATATAATTACATTTACAATTTTACATAGAATTACATTTACAATTACAATTACAATTTTACAAATATTTTACATACAATTTAATTAAAATTACAATTACAAATACAATTACAATTTTGGAAATTTACATACAATTAAAATTAAAATTAAAATTTTACAATTTTTCATGTATACAATTACAATCATTTCACAATAAATTAAATATTACAATTACAATTAAAATTTTACATTAATAAATATTTTACATACAATTATAGTTAAAATTACAATTAATACAAATACAATTTTACAATTTTACATACAATTAAAATTTCAATTTCAATTACAATCACGACATAATATTTAATAAATATCATGGTCATTTAATATTAAATTAATTAATAAACATCATCACGATCATGATAACCATCGTACAAACATCATATTCGACTAAAAAACACATTCAAACATCAAATTAACATTTTATATTAACATCATCACAACACAAACATCAAATATACATCTCATGTGAAATAACTCATGATATCACATATACACATCTATCTGCAAGCTAAACATTAAATGAACATATCTAACATGACCTAACAATATGCGCCACATCATGATGATCACCAACATGTAAATTAAGTACAACTGCAACATGAACATAAAATACATGGACCATATATATATAATGTTAAAAATATACAACTGTAATATAAATGTCATGGATCAACTGGTGGTAGCATAACAACATCAATAGCAGTACAAGTGGAGGCCTGCTCAGTAAAGGGTGCAGCCTCGATGGTCAATGGTCAAGCCTGCTCATGATCATGATCACTAGTACTGATGGATGCATCGACAACTGGTGGTAGTACAACATCAATATAAGCAGTAGTAGTGGAGGCCTGCTCAGTCAATAGTACAACCTCGACGGTCGATGGTCTAGGCGCCTTCTCATGATCATGACTAGTACTGATGGATGCTGCAGTAGGCTGCTGACAAGACGTGGTCGATGGTCCAGCCTCATCTCCATAATGACTGTTGCTAGATGCTGCTATTGGAGCCTCATGCTCATCAGGCGCTGCGCGAGGTGCACGATCATGAGATGCATGTGAGTCGTTGCTCGCGGATTGTCCATCATGTGCGGCGGCTCAACTACGCCTATAGCTACGGACAATCCTCCTCAGTCGCGTAACAGCTATCATAGCTCCTACGACATGCCACATCAGGCCGTACATGTCACGCGGCATACCTCTCCACATCCGTAACAACCTATCATCGGCCTGTATGTCTCTGTAATGAGCGGGCCTGATGCCCGCATCAATAATCAATGCACAGACTTGGTTTCCCAACTCCATCCTATATCTAGTCGCAGGTCGACCACGCCTAGCAAAAGGAGGTACCGGTGCACCATGAGCAGGAGCATGTCTCTCTGTTGCACTGGCCTCATCCTGATCATGATCATCCTTGGCATCGACCATGTCCTGATCATCATCAGGATCCACACCTGGATCATGTGGTGGATCCGGCATCTCCTTGCCATCAAAAGAGCCAATGTCTGCAAAATATATACAAGTACACAACAATAATTAGACAATTTCATTACACAATTTAATAAAAACAAGTTAAAGAACATGTTAGAATAAATATAAATAAAAAAGTAATATTACCTCTATCATTTGGCGGCTCATCATCTGTGAAGGATGTTGGGACACCCTGACCAATCTAATCCAGCATAAGGACATGGGACCATAATGAATGGATGTAGCTCGTCAACACTAGCTAGTAAGTCTAGTGCATTATGCGATATCCTAGCTGGAAACATAGTGTCTCCCCTCTTGGGCATCATCTGCCCCCACATGTGCATTCGGGCTTCAAACATCGGCCTACGAGGTTGTCGAACAAAACTAGGTCTCATTTCTGGAAACCTCTCAGAAAATAAACAAAACATCTCTGAAGCAAAAGGGATGTTGACTCTCCCTTGTGCATGAGCACGACATCTATCTAAGGCTGTACAAAACTACCGCAAAAAAATGGCAGACCACCTGACAAGTCATGCCTGTTGTACTAAAGAATCAACATAATATAAAATTAAGCAACTAATGCGTTGCCTGTCATTGGTGTTGTGCGAAATAGTCGAAATGATAAGTGAGAGGCACTGGATGTCCTGTCTACCAAATGCCCCTATACATAACTGACCTCCAGGTACCTGAAACTCTGAAGGAGACAGTACATGTGCTCCAATGTATCTCTGGGAGTAAACTAACTGACTCCCTGCTACACAACCAGCTGAAACATCTGGGAATGAGGGAAAATCCACCCCTCTCCTCGATAGTCCTATAATAAATAAATATCCTCCTCAGTGGGTGTGTACCACTGGTCAAGACCAACTTGGAAAGCCTGTCAGTGGGCATTCCACCTGCAGATAAGATATCTCAAAAACACACTATGGGCCTTTAGGGAAGTAGCCTCCTCATAGAACTTGAGGAGGCCTACCTGCCTAAGAATCCTCTGTGTATCTGCTATAATAGGGCGAGGGTATGCATCTCTCTCCCTCTCTCGGGCCTCCCATTGGCGAATCATGTCATTCTGTTCAGCCTATTATTGTTGTTGTTCCTCCTTTTCTCTCTGAAACATTGACATATTAAGTATTTATTTATTTATTTACTTTTAAATTAAAATAGACATGTATTTAGGAATATACGTATATATATTTTTTTGAAAAAAAAACAAACAGACTAGTTGATGCGCCACAAAAACAGTCACGCACCGGTGGTGGTGCGACTCAAGTTTGTAGCGCATCGGTGTCGGTGCCCCTAATAAAATAGAACGCACCGGCCTCGATGCAGCTGTCTATTTTTCAAGCACCGTTTACTATATCTAAGTTCAGAATAGCGGTGCGCTGACTAAAATATATGCCCCAGAGCATATAGTCATGTCAGCACACCAAATTCATGACAATTACATAGTCGACGATGCGGTCTTTTACTCGGCCGCACCGTTGACCCTCTCGGAATGCAGAATGCAGTGCACTAACATACACCGGGGCAGATAATTCCATCAATGCACCGCACTGGGATTCCCATGGTCAATGGTGCGCTTGGCTAAATGAGCGCACCACATTTTTTATTTATTTATTTATTTTTTTATCTTTTTTTATTTTTTTTTTTAATTTAAAATTATGTGGGGCGCCTTTCGGAACCACCTCGTAAACGGTGTGGATGTTGTTAGCACCGGTGGCAGTGCGGCTTGTAAATTTTATAGGCAACACCGCTATCCGGTGCGAGCCGAACAACTCAGGCGCACCGCGCGACAATTTTTTTCTTTTTTAATGGTTATTTTTAAGGTTATCTCAAATTCTAATCCACTAAAAGGCTTAATTATGGAAAAACTAGAAAAATACCTGTACATTTCGCCATCAAGAAGGCATATTGGCTGTAAAAATTGCAAAAGAAAATTTGACCATCGTTTTTCAAAATGCAAGATGGAGATTGGTGGCCAATGCAGAGCAACAATGCGTGCAATGGGTGCAATGAGAGCACCGATGTTAGGGCAGCTCACAGAAGGGGAAATGGCACCGGTGCTTGAGAGCTTTGGAGCACTGAGAAAAGTGAAAAATGCGGTTTTTTGGCCATAATATTTGTTTTATTTAACCTTGTTCCGGTGCGTGGGGTTTTATAGGCGCACCGGTACGCTTGCTTAAAACTGCACCGGGCAGTCCCAGATTCGGCGCGTTGTTAATAATGCACCGGGGCGGTTCTCTAACACCGCACCGGGATGTTTCAGTTTTGGCACGATGTTTGGATGATGCACCGAGGTGGAATATTCATAATGCACCGATGCGCAATAGTCTTAAAGCACCGATTTTTTTTCCTTAATATTATTATTATTATTATTATTTTTTAAATTTTTTTAATGTTATTTCGGTGCGTGGATTTTTTAGGCGCACCGGTACTCTTGGATAAGAATGCATCGGCACGTTTCTGTTTTGGTGCAATGTTTTGTGATGCACTGACGCGAAAGAGTATTGAAGCACCGGTGCATGATCGTAATAGGACGCCCTGGGCGGGTATGTACGTCACACACGCTGTCCAGTGTGCCAATGTTTTGTGTGCACCGGTGTATTCTGTGGTAGAGCGCGCACCAGTAATTTAGAGCTTAGGAGCACTGGAAAATGAAAAATATGGGTTTTTTACTGGTTTTTTTTTTTTTTTTGGAACCCTTTACCGACGCGTGTGGTTTAGGCGCACCAATTCTTTTTCTTACAAATGCACTGGTAATTTTTTGTTTTGGCGTGTTTTCTTATGATGCACCGGTGCGGTTTTTTTCTTTCGCACCGGGTAGTTTCGATTTTGGCACGGTGTTTTATAATGCACCAGTGCGGAAGAGTTGAGATGCACCAGTACTATAGAATAATACGACGCACCGGGCAGGTGTGTATGGAGTGCACGGTGTTCGGTGTGCCAATGTTTTTGTGCGCACCGGTGCTTTCAGAATTGCAAAGCACTGGGGTGATGTTTAATGATAAGTGCACTGAGAGGAAAACATCCGCAAAACCCTCCACCTGCCAACCTCCTCTAGCAACCTTCGCTAGAAATGGATGTATGGGGTATTTTTCTGTGGGGTTCCTCAAAAACATCCGCTAGAGGGTCTTTTCCTTATAGTGGTTCTAATATTTAGAAGCAACGATTATTTTTTAGGTTCCTAGAGACTATATCTCAATAGATCGAGTATGTATTTTAATCTAAAAAATGACATTCCACCTATAGTTCTAGTATGGGTCAAATTCCTCCATCTTCCTCCCCATTGCTAGAATGAGGGCATCATCACAAACATTGGTAATGCCATATGTAAGTATATTGATCATATCAAACCATGAGATGGCACGCTTACAAGTGCTAAGACTTGTGTTGAGGCGGATTTAGAGAAAGGCCTTCTTGAAACCATCCAAATATCCCTATATAACTAGACATTTATCTAGTTGGTTGATTGCAACCAAATCTTGTTCAAATGTAAAGTTTGCCATGGATATGGCCAAGTTTGTAGGAAATGTCCCAAAGCCAAACCATTTCATCGATAAACAGAACTAGAAGAGCAATGATAGCAACCCAAAAGGCAAAGGGGCCAAGCTAGGCATGATGCTCCTCCCAAGAATATTTTCGCACCAACTTCAACCTCACAGGGCCCATCCCCTTTGAAGCACAACAATCGATTGCAATCTCACTCTAGTTACAAAGGAAGTGAGAGGGACCCTCCAGAAAGTAGGTACAAGATTATTGTGCAACTTGAAAATGCATAAATTCCTCTAATTTCATATGAACATATGGTATAGGGTGCCATATGTTCACCCACTACTAGCCACTCCGCACATGCCTCGTGAAGCGCTTCCAAATTCATGTGGTGGACCAGAACGAGGAGTTGAAAAAAAAAGTTTCATGTGAGGAGGGAAAGTTAATGACTCCTTTAATTGATTAATATGATTTGAATATCTCAAATACTTCATATCTTTGGGACCCATGGAGTTAATGTCGATGGATCTCGGAAGGCGTGAGCAAGGAGGTGAGAAAAATATCATATTTGATTTAAATATGTTTTTCAAGTGTTAATTTTGTAGATTAGTTTTTTTGAATTTTGTTGTTAAAGTATATTAGTTTAAGTGGTTTGGTGAACAAATTGTTTTCCCAACTACATAAGTTTAAGTTTTTGGAGACATCTTGTAATTGGTAAGTTAATAAGTGGATAAAATCAATTTTACCTAATTGAAATTTGCTCTTAAATTTAGTAAAATAAAGAAATTAAAAGTCATAGTATCTTTAAATGATAGAAACTTTCCCCTGATCGGGGTGGATGAACACGTGGAAATGGCATTGAGGAGAGCATCCACCACCCTTTCGCCTTCCTATACATTTACTGGGTGGATGGTGTGGCCAACCTCCCCCATGCATAGTGCATGTGAGAATAATTGTCATTCATTTCGATGATCAACCATCCACATTATGTTTGTCCTGTCATGCGACTTGTTGTTGCCGAGAATTTTTGTCGTTGTTAGGTCCCTATATTACTATTCTAGTCCCTTATTATGTTAGTGTAGCCCCTGTTATTGTTATTTTTGTACCCCTGTAACCCTCATATTATTATTATTATTGTGCCCTTACATTATTATTGTTAGGTCAACTACGATTATATTGTGACCCCATGGACTCCTATATATAGAAAGGAGGTTTTGTCATTTGTATCATCGAAGAATTTTTCATTTATGTAATGTAAAGGAGGTTTCCCCCTCGAATTGGCTTATTTATAAGGTGTTGATCTCTCTTTTCTTCCATTTTTGGAGCTGGTTTCATAACATTTGGTATCAGAGCTTTGGATTCTAGGTTTTCGCTGCTCCAAACAGGTCATCATGGAATTTTTGCTATAACTTTTTTCTATGAAGTTTCAGAAGCTGAAATTTTTACAGAGCGAAGCCGAAATCCTGAGGAACGTCATGTAAAAATTCCAGAACTTGGTTCGCAACAGTTTCATAGATATGATCTGTGGAAGTTAGGGTTTTTTTTCAGACTCCCGAATTTAACCTAAAAAGGTCATCGTGGAAGTTTTGCTATAATTTTTTTTATACGAAGGTTAAGAAGCTGAAATTGTTACAGAGTGAAGCTGAACTCCTGAGGAACATTGTGTAAAAGTTTCAAATCTTTTTTTGCAACAGTTTCAAAGATCTAATTTGTGGAAGTTAAGGTTTTTTTAGGCTCCTGAATTTCATCTAAAAGACGTGACCATGGTAAAATCGTCATAACTCTCTCTCTGGGCATCGGATTTGAATTCTATAAAAAGTGGCCACAAGTAAACAGACTGTAGTTTTCTCTATATCAATTTCAGAGCCAAAGGATGAAATAGTGACACGTTGCACGCCGTACAAGTTCGCTCTACCGAACTAGTCCATAATTAGGTCATTGTGGGAGATTGGGCATAACTTTTCCTTGAAGAATTCATATCTGGTCAGACCTATGGAATTAGAAATAAGATTCATAGGGATACTACAGGACCAAATTTCAGATATTAAAGATCTGAAATCACAGAGAGAATTCAGTTTCAATATCAAGCTTCTCAAAAGCAAGCAAAAGGGTGTATTTGTTTTCAAATTGCATAAGTCTTGTTTGAAAAAGCAGTTTGAAGTGATTCCAAGGGCATATTGAAGCATTGCTATCAATATTGGGTTCCATAATGGCTCCCAAAAATAATTCCATATTCATTAAGCCCTCAAAAATCTATACTATGATGCATGAAGAGGAAGAATTGTAGTATGAGATATCAAAATTACGGTACCAAGTGCAACAAATTTCGATCTTACAAAGAGCAATCAAAGATGACATAGATAGTTTAGAAGAAAAAATGAAGGCTAGGTTGAACGGTTTGAAGGATCAAACGAAAGATAATATGGATAATGAAGTAGTGGAAGATCACATCGAGCATCAACAACAAGTTCTCCAACTCTCAAAGGATAACCTAACTTTGGTGAAAAATCAAATGAAACAACAGGAAGATCAACATGACATCGAAAGAAGTTTTGAAGTAGACACAGAAACAAGAAATCGACAAGTAAAAAATCAATCAATTTCATATTACCTCAGCAAGTGGAAGAACTTTCTCGTTGAAGATTCCACATGGGAGGATGAGAATTTTATATAGAAGCATCAAGAAATAATCAAGCGTTGAGGACAACACTTGTTTGAAGGAGAGGGCATGTTAGGTCCCTATATTACTAGTCTAGTCCCTTATTATGTTAGTGTAGCCCCCCTTATTGTTATTTTTGTACCCCTGTAACCCCCATATTGTTATTATTGTTCCCTTACATTATTATTGTTAGGTTGGCTAGGATTATATTGTGACCCCATGGACTCCTATATATAGAAAGGAGGTTTTGTCATTTGTATCATCCAATAATTGTTCATTTATGTAATGTAAAGGAGGCTACCCCATCTAAGTGGCTTATTTCTAAGGCGTTGATATATCTTTTTGTCCATTTTTGGAGTTGGTTTCATAATAGTCGCACTAGAACTTCTTCCCCACAATTAGTGGGATTATTCTCTGGGATGTTCGATGGCGTTGGGCTAATTCATGGTGGAAACTCCATAGTGAATTGGCATGATTTTTGGCCTTATAACGAGAAGAGCTCATTGGGTGGGGTGGGGCAGAGACAGTGCCCAGGGATGGTTTTCTATTTACCCCAATTATTTCCTTTGATAACTTTAGTTTCTTTCTTGGGCCTCTAATTCAGGGAATTGCGCTAGAAATCCAAACTCTAGAGGAGCAGTGCTACATTATTTGACGAGTTTACTTAAAATTAACATGGGGGTTGGTTGTAGTATCAACTCAATATGTCTCATCTATAACTTTCTCGATTTAGTTTCTTTGGGACAACATTTTTTGGGTATTTATTCCTCTCTCATACTATGTTCTTTGCTTATCTTTATAAGCATTGGAGTGGCTTAAGTATGGGCATTATCTCTTAATCTCTTGTGGAGATATTTGTGTCCTACATCTGGGGTTTTCTTGGTCTATGGGTGCTCTTGTTTGGCTAGTGTCTTATGGTCGTGGGGTGAATTAGTCTATGGTTTTGTGTGGTCTTGGATTTTTGTACTCTTTTTTCTTCCTCTGAATTCTTTAGTGTCTCAACCCAGTTAGTTTTACTAGCCATGACTTGTATTCGTTTATGGCATGCTCTCGTGACCAGCTTCGACTCTCTTTGCCCAACATGCCTAGGCAATGCATGCGTAGCTGCAGGGAAAGCAGTGACAAGGGTCAACAATGGAAGCTGCATGCCCAGATCCAAGCCCAAGAGGTTGCTGGCATATTCAAATCTACAACACCATGTGGCATTCAGGAGAAAATATGTCATCTTGAGACCTACACCTTCCACTATCACCAAGCATATTCAGACTTTGAGATTATGGAAGAGGCCGCTAATTATGTTCTTGAACCTGGTCACACCAAGGGAATATTAAATCAGTACTTGAATTCCATCACCCTCCATTTGCAAATGAAAGCTCTTTTAGATAAAGTTCGGAAAGAGAAGTAATAAAATCGAAACAACATCATTTTATCCCCGAACACTACAAGGAAAAGACCCTCTAGCGGATGTTTTTGAGGAACCCCTTATAAAAATACCCTAGACATCCATTTCTAGCAGATTTTACTAGAGGAGGTTGGTGGGTCGAGGTTTTTGTGGATGTTTTTTGTTCGGTGCGCTTGTCATCCAAAATCACACTGGTGCGCTCAACAAGAGAAAGCACTCGTGCGCACAAAACATTGGCACAACAGACACTGTGCGCTCTGTACACACTCGCCTGGTGTGTCGTATTATTGTAGAGCATCGATGCTTTACAACTCTTCCAGACCAATGCATCATAAAACACCACGCCAAAACAAAAACCGCCCAGTGCGGTAATAAGAAACCGCACCGGTGTGCCTATAAAACCCCGCGCACGGGAACAGGGTTAAAAAACAAATATGGCCAAAAAACCACATTTTTCACTTTTATCAGTGCTCCAGAGCTCTCAAGCACTAGTGAAATTTATCCTTGTCTGAGCCACCCTGACATTGGTGCTCCAATTGCACCCATTGCATGCACTATTGTTGTGCATTGCCCACCAATCTCCAACTTGCATTTTGCAAAACGGCGGGCAAATTTTCTTTTGAAAATTCTACAACAAATATGCCTCCTCAACGACCAAATGTACAGGTATTTTTCTTGTTTTTCCATAATTAAGCTTTTTAGCAGATTAGAATTTCAAATTAATAAAGGTTTTTGTGAAGTCTGGCGTAGCTAAGACCGGTGCTAGGCACATTGTCTCTTTAAGATGTTCAAAGGCCTTAGTTGCTTCAGGAGTCCATGAAAATGCATCTTTCTTCAATAATGTTGTTAGAGGTGCTGCTATTCTCCCATAATTCTTAACAAAATTGCGATAATACCCTGTCAACCCAAGAAATCCTCGCAACTACTTTATGGTTGTAGGGACTTTCCATTCCTTAATGGCTTTAATTTTGTTAGGGTCTACCTTAACACCCTCGTGAGATACAATATGACCCAGATATTCCACCTCTTGTACTCCAAAGAAACATTTGGATGTTTTTGCATATATTTGTTTCTCCTACAATAGTTTGAGCACCTTGTCAACATGTTGAACATGATCCTTTCAAGACCTGCTGTAGATTAGTATATCATCAAAAAATACTAGCACAAATTTTCTAAGGAAGGGTTTGAAAATGGAATTCATCAAGCCTTGAAATGTAAAAGGTGCATTGGTAAAGCCAAAAGGCATGAAAAAAAATTCATAATGACCCTCATGAGTTCAAAATGTTGTTTTCAGAATATATTTCGTCTTCATTCTAATTTGATGATATCCTGAACGAAGATCCAACTTGGTAAAATAAATTGCTCCATGTAATTCATCCAATAATTCATCAATCATAGGAATGGGAAATTTATCTTTAATGGTGAGCTTATTGAGATCCCAATAATTGGGACACATGCGCCATGATCCATCCTTCTTGTGTACCAATACTATAGGAGCAGAGAAAGAACTTTGACTAGGTTGAATTATACTAGCCTCTAACATTTCTGCAATCATACGTTCAATTTCACTCTTTTGGACATAAGGATATCTGTAAGGTTGGATGTTTGGAGGAACACTTCCTGGAATCAAATGAATAGCATGATCATGATCAGGAATAGGTGGGACTCCTTTGGGAGTATCAAACACATTGGAATGATTGTAAAAGACTCTTTGGAGATCTGGAGAAATATATGATTTTGATGTTGGAACTTCTAGTGAGCATAATTGTGCAACTACGCCTCGTTGTTCTTTCTTCAGAAGCTTTGTCATGACATTAGAGCTTATTATCTTTCCTGGCTTCCTTGTGATACCCCTTAATTCGATTTCCTTTCCTTCCGAAAAAATTTTCAATAAAAGTTCTTGAAAATTAAAAGCTACTGTCCCCAAAGATTGTAACCATTGTACTCCTAGTACGACATCAACACCTCCCATTGGGATGGAAAGCATTGGACTATTCAATAAATATTCCCCCATGGATAGCTTGATATTATGGCATTTTCCAGAGCAATTTATAGTTCCTCCATTTGCAACCATCACTTGACATTCTGGTGCTGGGTATAGGAAACAATTCAATTCCTTGGCTACCTTACAATGAATAAAATTATGGGTACTACACGAATCAATCAACACTATTACCTTTTTCTTCTTGATATGTCCTTCTATCTTGAGAGTTTGAGGAGTGGTAATTCCTGCCAATGCATTACACGATATGGTCAGACTCATTTCTTCCTCTTCTTGGGTTGGTTCCTGGTGTATATCCTCTTCTTGTTCCTTTTCTTCTTCCTCTTCACAATCTATGTAAAATAATTTCTTCTCAGCACACTTATGACCTTTAGTGTATTTTCTATCACAACTGTAGCAAAGCCCTTTTGCTCTTTTTTCTTCCAATTTTTGTGGTGTCAACCTTGTAGGTTGTTGAAATATAGGAGTAGCAACACTTCCCTCTTTATAGAAGTGAGTGGTAGGCTTCCTTGTCGCCATAATTTTACATTCAATTTTTCTTGCCAACCTGAATGCCTTCTCCAATGAATCAGGTTCCAAAACGTGAACTTCATGTTGGATGTTATCCTTTAAAGTGCCTATGAAGAGATCAATCATGTGTTCCTCTGTAATATCAGTTACCCTTATATTCAATTTTTGGAAGTCCTCAGTGTGCTCCCCCACTACACCCTTTTGTTTGAGATTTATCAATTGGCTAAAGAAGGTGTTGCTCTTTGTACCCTCATAATGTGCTATCATTTCCTCCGTAAAAATTGACCAAGTGACAATTTTTTTACGTGAGCAAAGCCATCGATACCATACAAATGTATTTTTTTCTAGATGTAAAGTTGTAATGCGTACCTTTTGTGTGTTTTGCC
Source organism: Pinus albicaulis (assembly GCA_034641835.2). NCBI lineage: Eukaryota > Viridiplantae > Streptophyta > Pinopsida > Pinales > Pinaceae > Pinus > Pinus albicaulis. The sequence continues at coordinate 592,059,268 of CM076570.1, forward strand.
AATTATTGAGATCAAAATATTGCTCCATCTGTAGTATCCATGTTACAGGATCCTTTCCATCAAACTTCCTCATATCCATTTTTGGAATATGGTGGTTCTTCCCTCAAACCGTAGAGTTTATGAAATCACGATTAACATTTATTTTGTTCTCATCATGAGTTTCCTCTACTATATTTTCACCATTAGGAAACATTTCTTGTATCAACTTTGCCAAACCTTTGATGTCTACTTTTAGATCCTTCTTCATGTTTTCCATGTTGTCTTTCATTTTTTCATTGATCTTAGCTTTCATGTCATCCATTTTAGCTTCCATGCCCACTTCCATGGCATCCATATTAGCTTCCAAACCATTCATATTAGCTTCCATGCCTTTATTCAAACCATCCATCTTAGTTTCCATGCCTTTCTTCAAAACTTCCATTTCATTTTTTGTTGTTCTTTGTGAGAGCGAAATTTGTTGCACTTACTCTTGTAATTTTGATATGTCATGTTGCCATTATTCGTCTTCATGAGTCATAGTAGAGCCTTCTAAAGGCTTAATGTGTGTTTAATTCTTTTTAGGGGCCATTTTAGAATCCAATACTGATATCTATTCAACAATATTCCCTTGGAATCAATTCAACTTGATTCTTCAAACAAGACTTATGCAATTCGGAAAAAAAAAATACACACCTTTTACTTGCTTTTAAGGAGCTCGATATTGAAATTGAATTATCTCTATAATTGCGGATCCTCAATATCTGAAATTCAGCCCTATAGTAGCCCTCTTAAGCTTCTTTCAAATGCCATAGGTCTGATCTGAATTGGATTCTTCAAGACAAATTTATGTCCAATCTCTCACAATGACCCAATTTTGGACTGGTTCAGTAGAGCGAATTTGTACGACTTGCCACGTGTCACTGTTTCCTCCTTTGGCTCTGAAATTGATAGACTGAAAACTACAGTTCGTCTTATTGCAGCCACTTTTTACAGCATTCCAATCCGATGCTCAGAGAGAGAGCTACGAAGATTGTCCACGATCAGCTCTTTGAGATGAAATTTAGAAGCCTCAAAAAGCCCTACCTTCCACAGATCATATTTCTGAAAATATTGTGAAGCAATATCTGAAATTTTGTGGCAATGTTCCTCAGGATTTCAGCTTCGCACTCTAAAAATTTCAGCTTCTGAACCTCTGTAGAAGAAAATTTATTACGAAAATACCGCGATGACCTGTTTAGGTTAAATTCAGGAGCCTGCAAAATGACCTAACTTGCATAGATCATATCTCCGAAAATATTGCGAACCAAGCTCTGAAATTTTACTATGATGTTCCTCGGGATTTTGGCTTCGTACTATAAAAATTTCAGATTCTGAACCTTCGTAGAAAAAAAGTTATAGATAAAATTCCATGTTGACCTATTTGGAGCAGCGAAACCCTAGAATCTCAAAGCTCTGATACCAAATGTTGTGAAACCAGCTCCAAAAATAGAAGAAAATAGATATCAACGCCTTAGAAATAAGCCACTTTGAGGGGGAAACCTCCAATACATTACATTAATGAACAATTCTTTGATGATACATATTACAAAACCTCCTTTCTATATATAGGAGTCCATAGGGCCACAATGTAATCCTAGTGGGGCCTAGCCGACCTAACAATAATAATTTAAGGGCACAAAAATAATAATATGGGGGTTACGAGGGTACAATAATAACAATAGGGGGGTTAGACTAACAACAATAAGGGACTATACTAGTAATATAGGGACCTAACATGCCCCTCTCCAAAAAAGTGTTGTCCTCAACGCTTGAGTAGCTCTGGGTGCTTTTGTATAAAATTCTCATCCTCCAATGTAGAATCTTCAGTGGGTAAGTTCTTCCACTTTATGAGATACTCTGAAATTGATCGATTCCGTAGCTATCGAGTTCTAGTTTCCGTCACAGCTTCAGGTTCCAATATGATTTTTCCTTCCTCATCAAGTTCTAGCAATATTGTTTGAATTGGAATATTTTCACCTATAACCTTCTTTAAGCATGAAACATGGAAAATTGGATGCACTCGTGAAGAAGCAGGAAGCTCCAATTTGTATGCCATAGTACCAATCTTTTGCAACACCTTGTAAGGACCATAGTGCTTTGGCGATAATTTATTATCCTTCTTAGCTTGCTTGAGGGACATTTGTTTATATGGTTGTAGCCGTAAAAATACCCAATCTCCTACATCAAAACTTCTCTCACTGCGATGTTGATCTACCTATTGTTTCATTCGATTTTGTGCCAAATTCAGGTTATCCTTTAAGAGTTGGAGAACTTCTTGCTGATGCTCGATGTGATCTTCCACTGCTTGAACCTTCGAATTTTCCCTTAAAGATGATGTGATCGATGGTGGATGATATCCATAAAGTGCCATAAATGGGGTCATTTTTGCTGCAGTATGGAAGGAAGTGTTATACCACCATTCAGCGAGAGGTAACCACTTGACCCATTGTGTTTGTTTATCAGATACAAAACAACGAAGATATCCTTCCAAAAATTTATTTACTATCTCAGTTTGACTATCAGATTGAGGATGATAAGATGAGCTATGAGCTAATTGAGTACCCAAACAAGAAAATAACTCCGTCCAAAAATTTCCAGTAAAAATGGGATCTCTGTCTCTCACAATAACCCTTGGGTTTCCATGTAGCTTTTGAATTGTGTCCATAAATGTAGTAGCAACTGTACTTGCTTTAAATGGATGAGATAATGCACAAAGTGTGCATACTTGGTAAGTATATCAACTACCACCATGATGACACTCTTTTCTTCAGACTTAGGTAAACCTGTGATAAAATCCATTAAAATCTCCTCCCAATGTTGACTTGGAATGGATAAAGGTTGTAGAAGACCCGGGGTCTTAATTTTCTCAACTTTATTCTGCTGGCAAACCAAACATTCTATCACAAACTTTTGAATATCAGATTTAAGGCCATCCCAAAAAAATTCTTTCTTCACCTTGTGGTAAGTTTTTAAAAATCCTGAGTGTCCTTCTAAAGGAGAAGTGTGCAATTCCAAAAGAATATTTTGTAATTCTTACAAAGATATAAGCGATATTTGTACCATAAGGAATCATTTTTCCAACTAAATGTATCAGATGTACTAGTATGTTGCTGCAACTTTTGAATGAGTGTCCACAATTCTTCGTCCTTCTTCCATTTGTCTCTTGCTTCGATTATCCAATATGGTTGGATAATAGAAATGGCAAAAAGTAATGCTTCCACCTCTTCATTCTTTCTTGAGAGTGCATATGCAACAACATTTAGCTTCCATTTTTTGTAGATTATTTCAAAGTCATAACCCAACATCTTTGTGACCCATTTTTGCTGCTCTTCTGAAGATAGTCTTTATTCCAAAAAGTGTTTAAGATTATCATGATCAGTTTTTACCTTGAAGTGTCTTCCCATTAGGTAAGTTCTCCATTTCTTTAGTGCATGCAGTATTGCTAACATTTCCTTCTCATAAATAGGTTTATGTAAATACTTTCCTTTGATTCGATGACTTTCAAAAGAAATGGGTCTTCCTTCTTGCATTAAAACAACACCAATTCCATTTCCTGAGGCATCGCATTCCACAATAAAGGTTTTTGTGAAGTATAGCGTAGCTAAGACCGGTGCTAGGCACATTGCCTCTTTAAGATGTTCAAAGGCCTTAGTTGCTTCAGGAGTCCATGAAAATGCATATTTCTTCAATAATGTTGTTAGAGGTGCTACTATTCTTCCATAATTCTTAACAAACTAGTGATAATACCTTGTTAACCCGAGAAATCCTCGCAACTGCTTTATGGTTGTGGGGACTTTCCATTCCTTAATGACTTTAATTTTGTTAGGGTCTACCTTAACACCCTCGTGAGATACAATATGACCCAGATATTCCACCTCTTGTACTCCAAAGAAACATTTGGATGTTTTGCATATAATTGTTTCTCCTGCAATAGTTTGAGCACCCTGTCAACATGTTCAACATGATCCTTCCAAGACCTGCTGTAGATTAGTATATCATCAAAAAATACTAACACAAATTTTCTAAGGAAGAGTTTGAAAATGGAATTCATCAACCCTTGAAATGTAGAAGGTGCATTGGTAAGGCCAAAAGGCATGACCAAAAATTCATAATGACCCTCATGAGTTCGAAATGCTGTTTTTGGAATATCTTAAGTCTTCATTCTAATTTGATGATATCCTGAATGAAGATCCAACTTGGTAAAATAAATTGCTCCATGTAATTCATCCAATAATTCATCAATCATAGGAATGGGAAATTTATCTTTAATGGTGAGCTTATTGAGATCCCTATAATCGGGACACATGCGTCATGATCCATCCTTCTTGTGTACCAATACTACAGGAGAAGAGAAAGAACTTTGACTAGGTTGAATTATACTAGCCTCTAACATTTCTGCAATCATACGTTCAATTTCACTCTTTTGGACATAAGGATATCTGTAAGGTCGGATGTTTGGAGGAACACTTCCTGGAATCAAATGAATAGCATGATCATGATCATGAATAGGTGGGAGTCCTTTGGGAGTATCAAACACATTGGAATGATTGTCCAAGACTCTTTGGAGATCTAGAGAAATAGATGATTTTGATGTTGGAACTTCTAGTGAGCATAATTGTGCAATTACGCCCCGTTGTTCTTTCTTCAGAAGCTTTGTCATGACATTAGAGCTTATTATCTTTCTTGGCTTCCCTGCGATACCCCGTAATTCGATTTCCTTTCCTTCCAAAAAAAAAATTCAAGAAAAGCTCTTGAAAATTAAAAGCTACCGTCCCCAAAGATTGTAACCATTGTACTCCTAGTACGACATCAGCACCTCCCATTGGGATGGAAAGCATTGGACTATTCAATACATATTCCCCCATGGATAGCTTGATATTATGGCATTTTCCAAAGCAATTTATAGTTCCTCCATTTGCAACCATCACTTGACATTCTGGTGCTAGGTATAGGAAATAATTCAATTCCTTGGCTACCTTACAATGAATAAAATTATGGGTACTACCTGAATCAATCAACACTATTACCTTTTTCTTCTTGATATGTCCTTCTATCTTGAGAGTTTAAGGAGTGGTAATTCCTGCCAATGCATTACACAATATGGTCGGACTCATTTCTTCCTCTTCTAGGGTTGGTTCCTGGTGTATATCCTCTTCTTGTTCATTTTCTTCTTCCTCTTCACAATCTATGTAAAATAATTTCTTCTCGGCACACTTATGAACTTTAGTGTATTTGCTATCACAACTATAGCAAAGCCCTTTTTCTATTTTTTCTTCCAATTGTTGTGGTGTCAACCTTGTAGGTTGTTGAAATCTAGGAGTAGCAACACTTCCCTCTTTATAGCAGTCAGTGGTAGGCTTCCTTGTCGCCATAATTTTACATTCAATTTTTCTTGCCAACCTGAATGCCTTCTCCAATGAATCAGGTTCCAAAACGCGAAACTTCATCTTGGATGTTATCCTTTAAAGTACCTATGAAGAGATCAATCTTGTGTTTTTCTGTAATATCAGTTACCCTTATATTCAATTTTTGGAAGTCCTCAATGTGCTCCCCCACTACACCCTTTTGTTTGAGATTTATCAATTGGCTAAAGAAGGTGTTGCTCTTTGTATCCTCATAATGTGCTATCATTTCCTCCGTAAAAATTGACCAAGTGACAATTTTTTTACATGAGAAAAGCCATCGATACCATACAAATGCATTTTGTTCTAGATGTAAAGTTGCAATGCATACCTTTTGTGTGTTTTACACATTATTGAGATCAAAATATTGCTCCATCTGTAGTATCCATGTTACAGTATCCTTTCCATCAAACTTCTTCATATCCATTTTTGGAATATGGTGGTTCTTCCCTCCAACAGTTTATGAAATCATGATTAACATTTATTTTGTTCTCATCATGAGTTTCCTCTACTATCTTTTCACCATTAAGAAACATTTCTTGTATCAACTTTGCCAAACCTTTGATGTCTACTTTTAGATCCTTATTCATGTTTTCCATGTTGTCTTTAATTTTTTCATCAATCTTAGCTTCCATGTAATCCATTTTAGCTTCTATGCCCACTTCCATGCCATCCATCTTAGCTTCTAAACCATTCATCTTGATGACGATCAAGGCATGCCAGATGCCAAGGATCATCAGGAGGTAGGTGTAGAGATACTTGCTCCTGTTGCTGCGCTGGTACCGCCTTTTGCTAGGCGCGGTTGGCTTGATATTAGATACAGGATGGAGTTGGGTGACCAACTCACTGCATTGATTATTGAGGTGGGCATCATACCCGCTCATCTGAGAGACATATAGGCCGATGGTAGGGTGTTACATATGTGGAGAGGCATGCCACGTGACATGTACAACCTGATGCGGCATGTCGTAGGAGCTACGACCTTAGTTATGCGGCTTAGGAGGACCATTGCACGTTATAGGCATGGTCGAGACGCATCACGTGATCGACAGTCCGCGAGCAATGACTCATCATCTCATGATCGTTCACCTCGCGCCGCGCCAAATAAGCAACCTCCACTAGCATCTAGTAGTAGTCATCATGGAGATGAGGCTAGACCATCGGCCACGTCCAGTCAGCAGCCTGCAACATCCAACAGTACTCATGATCATGAGTAGGCTAGACCATTGACCGTCGAGGCTGCACCATTGACTGAGAAGGCCTTGACTACTACTGTTATTGATGTTGTACCGCTAGCTGATCCATGACATTTATATTACAGTTGTATATTTCTAACACACACACACACACACACACACATATATATGGTCCATTTATTTTATGTTCATGTTGCAGTTGTACTTAATTTACATGTTGGTGATCATCATGATGTGTATATTGTTAGTTCATGTTAGATATGTTCATTTAATGTGCAGCTTGCAGATATATGTGTATGTGATAGCATGAGTTATTTGACATGAGATGTATATTTGATGTTTGTGTTGTGATGATGTTATACAATGCTAATTAATGTTTTGTTAGATGATCATGATCACAATGATGTTAGTGAATTTGAATGTGTTTTTTAGTCGAATATGATGTTTGTATGATGGTTATCATGATCATGATGTTTATTAATTAATTTAATATTAAATGACCATAATATTTATTAAATATTATGTCGTGATTGTAATTGAAATTGAAATTTTAATTGTATGTAAAATTGTAAAATTGTATTTGTATTTGTAATTGTAATTTTAACTGTAATTGTATGTAAAATATTTGTAAAATTTTAATTGTAATTGTATATATGACAAATTGTAAAATTGTAATTGTAATTGTAATTGTATGTAAATTTCTAAAATTGTAATTGTAATTGTATGTAAAATATTTGTAAAATTGTAATTGTAATTGTAATTGTATATAAAATTCTAAAATTGTAATTGTAATTCTAAGCGTAATTGTATGTGAAATTGTAAAATTGTAATTGTATGTAAAATATTTGTAAAATTTTAATTGTATTAATTTGAAAATTTTAATTGTATTAATGTGAAATGATTTTATTAAAATTTTTAAATTTGTAAATTTGTAAATTTGTAGATAATTGTAAAATAATAAATCTAGAATAATATGAATTTTTGTAACATAATAAAGTTTAGAAAATAATGCAAATAAATTCATGTACTTTAGAATTATCATTATTTTACTATGATCTTACATAAAAAAAAGGAACTTTATATAGTACACCATTTCTAGTAGAGGTTCCTGGTTTTTCGTCCGGTGCGCTTATCATCATAACCCGCATCGGTGCGTCTTAGTGCTATAGCGCACTGGTGCTTCACAACTCCTCTGCACTGGTGCATCATAAAGCACCGCGCCAGAACATAAACCACGATTTGACGAAACCGCACCGGTGCGCCTTTAAAACCCTGCACACCGAAACATGGTTAAATAAAACCTCGCGCGAATCAGGTATGTCATTGAAATATCTTTTTGAAGAAGGAAAATTTATTCTGTAAAATGCATTATTGGAGCAGCGAAGGATTCAAATCGCGGGCAAGAATTTTTTTGAGGAGATGAGGGTTTGAAAAGACGAGAGTTCGAATTTCGGCTGAGAAGTTTATAGCAAGAAAATGAGTGATTCAAACAAAAATACAGAAAAAGATGCTTACAGGGATGAAAACGGCTACAGAGCTCGACATAGTACAAAAGGAGAAAATATTTATGAAAAATATGAGAAGGGTGGTCTAGAAAGCTCGGTTGAGACCAACGATAGGGTTAAGAGGACTAGTCACGAGGGTAAGTATTTTCTTGATCATGGCAGAGAGCATTCAGTTGAGGCTGGAGATAGGGTTAAGAGGTCCCATGATAGAGAAAGGGAGAGCAGAGTTTATGGTAGAGAAATACCTGTCTACGCTCTGGCGACTAGCAAGGTGAGACGGTCCTTCGAAAGCAAGGAGTCCTATTTGCTAAGGGATGTCAGAGAGAGATCAATTGAATCTCTTGAACGGGCTAAGAGATCACATGAAGGTAACGATTCTCATTCTTACAAGGATGGCAGGGAAAGATTGGACAGTAGAGAAAGATCAATCGAGGCAGTCGATAAAGCCAAGAGGCACCATGAAGGGAAGGATTCTCATTCCCTTAAGGACATCAGAGAAATATCAATTGACATTGTTGATTGGGCTGGTAGGTTCCATGAAGGGAAAGATTCTCCAGAATGTGTTTAAAAGCAGCTGGGAGTATTTTCCAAGCTTCGGTTGGATTACATAAAATTTTATCGGCGAAGCTAAGGTCACATAAAATCACATCTCCAGCTTTCAATTGAACTTGAATGGCGCCTCTAACTTGTCTGAGCTATGGTCCATGGATAACAAGGAATATCACATGGAAAGTACCCAAAAATCCAAATTTTTGAAAGTATAGGTGAATTAGCACTTATCAAAGAATGAAATGTCGAAGAAAATGTGACAGGATACACTTAAGGATTCCCTGGTTCCATTTTTTATTGAAAATGATGCTCTCTCTGGATGAAACCAGTAAAAAAATTTCTTATATTATAAATGGAAATCCAGTGACCATTACTGTGGGAATAAAAGCATAGATACCTGCAGCTACCATATTTCGACCTGCGAATCGGTTTCCCATTGGAAAAGCTAATGTAATAGCCCATTTTGCAATGTCTTTCCTCTGCTCAACCCTATACTCATTTTCTACGGGAAACCATTGCCTCCACATGTAATAACTGCATTGTCTAGTCGAAAATCGGTCTTCTTCTGCTAAAAAATGCAGAATGAAGGACTTTTTTTCATTGTCCCAAAACATTCAAGGTTAGTTTCTTGTAAAACATAGATTGTATAAATTTTGTTAGATCAAGATAGAAAGCACAAAGGAGAAAAGAGGAAATCAGATGCCAAGATGGAGGAGGAACTTACAAATGAGCAAGCAGATCATGGGTCAGCAAGCGTATCATGGGGCACCTTTTCTTGTTGCAGGTTATGGAAAGGTTCAAGTTTATTTTTCTGAAAGAAGAAGAGGCGTAGTTTTGAAAAGAAATGGCCCAAATATTTTCATAGCAAAATGTACATTTCCAACATGTCTAATTTTGGTGTACACACGTAAAAGTATTTTCGGTGCCTCAACCGCAAATCGGTGCTAATGTATAGATAACCGCACTGGTGCATTCTAGTTACTCCACACCAATGCGTTTTAGTTACTACGCACTAGTGTTGTGTTACCAATGGAGGCACCGGTGCGGTGCTATTAAGTGACGCACCGGTGATGAATAACCGCAAATGAAAAAAGCACAACTCTATTTTCTTTAAGTGAAAAAAAAAAACGAAAAATTGAAAAATGGGCGGCAAAATATTTTCGAAAATCTAATTTTATAAACCAATTCTTTAAATATTAAACACTTTTCATTATTTCACTATTTTTGCTAAAATTTTCAGCCAAAGATTTGTAGGGGACATACCTAGAGCAAGAGAGCATAAGAGCACTGTGGAGCAGCGAAATACATTCGAACAAAAGTATTCAGACAACCAAAATCTAAACCTATGGTGATTCAAACCATGTAGCATAGAATTTCACACGTTCTCGTGATTAAATTTGATTATTTTTTTTACTTTTTTTCTGCAGTTTTATCCATTTTTACCCAAAACCCTTCATTTTTTCTTTTTATTTCTGCCCTTTCTTCTCCCTGTTTCTGTGATTTCAGAATTAGAGCTTTTCATTTTAGATTTACATCCAACCCATGGGACGACTTGCGTATTCGGATCCCAATCCATGTCATCCATTGTGTGAATTTTTGAAAAAAATGGATTTTCTTTTTTATCGGTGTGCCTTGCGTAACATAGTGCACTAGTGCGCTGTATTATACAGCGCACCGCGCAAGTACTGTGCTATAAAATATTTAAAAATATATATTTTTTAATCAGTGCACTATATCTAAAATAGGGCACCGGTGCGCTATGTTACAAGGATAGCATCGTACGGTCTATTATACTGTTTGTGCAGTGCGTTTATAATACCTCCACGCACCGACGTCAGTCCGTACAACATGAAAGGCGCACCGATTTCTTGAGATTTATTTTTACCTGAAAAGTTTACAATTTATTATTAAATATATTAATGAATGGTATGGTACAATTTTCAGATTGATAAAGAAATGACTGACAAGAGATCAAGTAACAAAAATACTGATAACATATCAAGAAAAGCAAAAAAGGCAAGTTCTTTGTAAATTATTTACAAAAAATGTTATTTTTCAACTATATGTAAGTTTAACTAATATGTATTGTTTACTGTGTATCATGCAAAGCCACAAAATGACGAAACTCGATAAGATTATTTCTTATCTAGGACCAGAAGAGCGTAAAAGCTTGATGGAAAAATTGCAATATAAGTTTCTTTTTTTAATTTTCATTAATAATATACTTAAAATTATTAGATAACATGTGTCAAACAGTCTATTAATTCACATCTGTTTAATGTTCTACAGGGACCAAAAACTCAGAAAATGAATGTTGTTCTAAGAAAATATAAAAAAATAGAACATGCAAATGAAAATGAATTGCTCCTTAGCTCATCTGGAGTGGTGTTCGAGGTTAACGAAAGGGGGAAAAACTTTTACTAAAGTTTGAGGGATCTAGTGGAATGAATGTATAGACGTTCTTTCCACTTAAAATACAAAATCCAATCCAATGATTCCAAGAAACAAATTTTATCTAAACTACAGAAAGAGTTTCCAGAGAATTGGTCAATGAGACATGTCAAACTTTTAATAGCAAAAACGTACAACAACAAAAAAGAAGGAATGAAAAAGTAGTATTCCTTTAAATGTTTGTATAGAATTATTTATAAATATCACTTTTGTTATATTTAATTTTCATATATCAATATAAAAATTAAATAGTTTATTGTCATGTTACATTTTCAGGAAGATTATGAAAATCTCAAAAGATGAATGAGCTGATATCAGAAATATGCCAGTAGGAATGTCCAAAAAGGTGTACAAGGAGATGGTCAAAGAAATGGACAAAATTGCATCGGAGGAGGAGCCATCTCAACAACAACGTGCTTCAAATGTAATATGTAATCATTGATTTTTTCGATCATTAGGTACAATAAATAAACAATTTAGCATTAAATATTAATTTTCATGTATTTTCCTGCAGAAAGGAAAAGAAAATGGAACCCATTCAACACATAAAACATGACGACAAGGAAGAAAAGGGTTGATATTTAAGTTTGTGAGTCATTGTTACTTCCTTATAAGAACTTAAATAGATTTCATTTTTGTATTTTTTAAGTTGTTTTACAAAAATCATCATTGAATGTCTTCAAACAGGTGCTAACATACAAAGAAGAACCATTGAAATTGGGTTAAATATGGGTTGTGAGTATATTTTGGCATATTAGAAATTGATTGTGCAATTTGTAAGTATCTATCGATCTTGCTTTACTTAGCTCCGTCTATAATTAATAGAACAAAAAAATCTTTTATATTAAATATATGATTTGTTATGGGGTATAAAACTTGCAGGAAACAAAGTATGGAACTGCACCAATAGATGAAGTTTTGACAGATGGCATGGAACATGGTTTTGAAAGAATGTGTATAGTTTATGAGTCAATTGTTGCTATGGTACGTCATTTTTTTTTCGAGTTACATTGATGTATATTATTTAATATTGCAATTTTCATTATTCTCACTAATGTATATACACTCATTTTAGTTTATTTTTATGTTTGTAGATGGAAGGTGAAGAAGAAGAAAACAATCAACACCGTGAACAAAAATTCCTGAAAATAACCCAAGTCATAGAAGTAGCTTTAGCAGTGACAACAGTTCAAGCGAAGAATGATGATCACTATGTTTGGATATCAAAGAAAGGTGTTGTATTATTTGAAATATTTGTCTATGAAATCGGACATTTTGTTTAATGTAATGGACATACTGTCCCAATTGAAAGATAAAGGGATACCAATAACTGTCCCATTTTGTATGAAAAAGGTTGTCTTATTCATATATATATGTGTGTGTGTGTGTTTTAATTTATTCTATTCCGTTCTCCATTGTCGTTCTCAAATGCACTAATAAAAATTTAATTCATATGAATATTGTTATAAGATATATATGTGTCAACTTTTGATGAATAACAAATTTTAAAAAATCACAATAATTATGATATTATATAACAAATTAATCCAAGCATCACATTCAAATGCATTAATAAAAATTTACTTAATATGAATATTGTTATAAGATGTATCGAATTTTGATGAATAATGAATTTAGAAAAATCACAATAATTGCACTGTCATAGGTCGATGTTTCTAAAAAAAACAAAATGAACATCGGTGCGTGTCAGTTACTGTACACCGGTGTGTTTGTATGCTGAAGCGCACTGGTGCGTTTCTACGACCTATGGGCACCACACAAATACCAAAATCAATTAAAAATCTTGGTGTGTTTGTGCGATACTGCGCACCAGTGCTTTTATGTGAGACTACGCACCGGTGCATTTGTAAGACGTATGGGCACTGCAAAAATACCAATACCAATTATAAATATCGTTGTGTTTATCTGATACGGCGCACCGATGTGTTTCTATAAGTCTACGTACCGGTGCGTTGAGACGACCTATGGGCACCACACAAATCCCAAGACCAATTGGCACGGCCCCGTGCATTGTATCGCCAACACTACGCTCGGTGCGGTTTTATACCTTGATGACCCAGTGCAAGAACCTTCGACCGCCCTAGGGCCACCGTCTAGATGACACGCATTGGTGCATTGAAACCTTAATATCGCACTGATGAAAAAAACATCCGTAATAACCTCTGGTTGCCTAATTTTTTTAGTTGTGTTGAATTTTTGTTAAAAGCTCCGCAAAAACGTCCGTAACCATAAACGGATGTTGTAGAAAATGTTTTTTTTGACAATTTTGGCCAATTTTATAACACGAAAAACCTCCTTTATAACCTCCACTAGAGGGTCTTTTCCTTGTAGTGGAATGAGATAAATCAACATTCATGCTTGGTTATCTTGGATGCTTGTCTGGCACACTTGGAAAGTCACCTCCAATGTGCTCAAGCCCTCTACTCTAGCTAGTAAAAGCTCAAAGGACCCTGGTATAATGACTTCTTCTGACTCCTAATCACATGCTATGTTTCTTTATAGTTTTATTGATTATATTTACAAGTCGACTGTAGTTGTTCTTGTAGTGACCCGAACTCTTATTTTTTATACACTAGACTTTAAATTATTGGTTAACGGATTTGGTTTCCCTTGTGGCAGAATGAGGCATGTAATAGTTTGAATGTTAATGAATGAGAAGTTGAAATCTAAATTTTTGAGGAAACAAAAAACTAACTCTACAAAAAAAAGATGGAAACTTTGACCATGAAGCTTTGACTTTGAGGCCTTTGGTACTTTTTAAGACAATCCAAATTCTCAACATTTTGAAAAAATTGAGTGAATTGGTATAAAACTTCACCTTGTTGAAAACAAATTATATCACCAAAACGTTGAGTTTGTTCACTTATTAACTCACTCCCTAACTTAATGTTTCATCTACCACCTATGATGGGATCACACTCAAATTACACAAATATCTTAGAGGCCTAACCTCCATTGGAGTGATGTTGTAAAATAACAATCTCATATCCTGAATATTTTAACACATGTAAAGGTTCTTTTGGTATAAATCCCAAATTTCCAATGGTTGCAGGAGTTAATGTGCTTTCCAAGATCAATGTTGTTCTTTGGAGATGGTCTCTATTTAAATGCAACTCAAGTCATATAATGTCAGGGTGAATGAATTTGAAGCATGTGTAGCCGATCTAACATTAATAAGAACCTACTTACACTGGGCATAAATTTCATTGGCACATTTATTCCCTACCCATTGCAAATTCATTAGGCTTTGATGGTTGCAATTATTTTCTTTAGAAAATATTTTTCCTCGTTTTCTTGCATAAAGTGATGCTTGGAATTCTTTCTATTAAATTACTTAAAGTATTCTTAAGGGAAAGAGTTACCACTATAATGAAAACACTAATTAGAAATACCTTTTAGTTATATATATATATATATATATATATATATATATATATATATATATATATGGTTAAGCAATCCTCGTGCACCACAAAACCTAATGACAGTAATGATAACAAAAATGTGAATAGTATCATAGAAGGTACTTGTGTTTTTGTTGTAATAATGAGCACCATGGAACTTTTTCTTTTTCACAGGGAAAATCCAAGTAGATCAATCTGAAGGGATCTGCATGCCGACCAAACAAGCAAGGCCTAACCCCAAGGGCGTTGAAGAGATTTGACCCCTTGACCTGCCAACTAGAAAGGTACTTAGCAACAAGAACTTGACCAACTAAGCTAACCCTTGGAGCTGAGCACCATAAAACTTAACACAAATATGGAAGAATTTTTGAATATAAGTTATGTTTGAGTTTTAAAACATTTCTACTTAGTACAATTTATGAGTGTTGGTGTTTCACTAATTAAAAACACAACGTTACTCATTCACTAAATTGATGTATTTTTTTTAAACATCACATTTGTGCTCTAATACATAGAAAAAGTATTAGTGCATACTTGTAAGAGGAACCCATGCATGATACAATTTCATGTAGATGGTTGCATATAAATGATTAAAATGCATTGGTGTATATAAATTATAGAAACACATTTGAGTGAAAAGGATTAGAATTGTTGATGTGTATAAATGAATAAAGCGTATTGATATATGTAAGTGTAAAAAATCCTTGCATGTTATTTAGTGTTTATGGGAGTATGCAAATGCAACGTCTTATTTCTTGTTTTTTTAATAAATTTTTTAGTCATCATAAATTTTAAAAAATGTAATAATTATTTATTTTTATATTTTAATTAATGCGTTTGGACATATCATTGGATTATTGTATTGCTGAAAATTTCCTTGCATGTTACTTAATATTTTTGGAGTATGCAAATGTAACGTTTTATTTCTTATTTTTTCGATAAATTTTTTCCTCATAAATTTTTAAAAATATAATAATTATTTATTTTTATACTTTAATTAATGTGTTAGGATATAATCATTTGATTATTATATTGTATTGTTGAAACAAATATATTATCTAATTATACATATGTTCATTGTAATAATGTAATTCATTCACATATTCTATTAACAATGTGAATTGTAATAAAATAAAACTTTAAAAAATGCACTTTATTATATAAGAATAATAAACCTTTAACTGTATAAAATGGGACAACATAAAAATTCGCAATAAATATAATGTTAAAAAATAAAATTGTTATAATTATTGGCACCTCGTCACCATATCAAATAGGACAATATAAAGATCAACATTAAATAAAATCTCTAATTTTATAGTTAAATACTCCAAAGTATAAACTTGTAACATTCATCACTTGAGCTTGTAATGAATAATAATTTATTTACAAAAATATCCAACATAAGAAAAATAAAGCATTAGAATCCATATGTGATGAATTTATAGATTTGATAAATAATGAATGATATGATTCTACAATGACTCTTGTGATGATTTACTTTGTGTATTTTTTGTTTATATATTTTATAGTTCTTACATTGCCTTTCCTTTAAAGATGAATTGTCTTCAAAACATATACATCTTTGTTTTAGCCTGCCATGCCTTCTCATAATTCTTCATTCTTGTAGTTGTGAAGGTTAAAGGCATGGGATGATATGAGTTATCGAGCACTAAAGAAAATTGTTGAATTGTGAAAGGTCAAACCACCTTAATTCAATTTTTTGTGACATTGTGGGGTAATGGCTTTGATTATTTGGGGATGATAAGATTCCAGAATTCAACTTCCTTTAAAATTAATAAGACCTTCACTTAGTTTTATATTGATTTCATCTTTGGTTAATCCATTGTATAATATAATGACTATTATAATTAGAATGAGAGTGAGGCATCCTTGTATCTTGTGTTTTTTTTAACATTCATCTTTTGATACTTTTTGCAATTCATTGATTGAAAATATCATATTGTAAACATATTTCTAATTGTTTGAGTCTAGTATATATGACTTGCTTCCTTTCTCCATGGTTTGGATTTACATCTAACGACTTCTGTAATGTAATGATCAATAATTTATATACACAAAAATATCCAACAAGGGAATGAAAATGAGTTGAAATCCATAAAGAATGATAATTATATAATTCATAATGAAAAGAATGAGATGATTTTACAATGGACCTTATGAAGGTATACTTATACACATTAACTAGTCACAAAAGTGAAGGATTGTGTTATTTTTATTTTTCTTTATTATTATTAATTTTTTTCTTCTAAATAATACTAATTCTATTAAGAAAGAATATAGTACAATATGAGATTACAATCATGAGTAGCTGAAAGTAACCATGGACTAAGAAAAAATTTCAACCTCGGTCCCGAAGAGTAACCATGGACTAAGCAAAAAGTTCACAAAAAGATCACAAAGGATAACAAGAAACAATGGGCTAGACAACAGAGTCTACCCAGAATGGGTCAAAACTTCTAAACGACATTTTTTCTCTTTTTTCTTACTGACTTTGACAACCACTTGTAGACTGTTCTGCACTGAAGATGGAGTCTCCTTGTCTGAATCAGATGAGGAAGACTCATGAGTGCATTTCTACGAAATCAAAGGTACAGAGGGCTCCTTAGGACTAGCAGAAGGCGTGTCCTTTGTGTGCCCAAGATCCTCCCCTTCCGCATCAACATCTTCCTCATCCAAGCTAAAGGACTCTATGTCATCCATGGGGGGTGGATCACATGGTTTCCAGCCTTTGGATTTTGACTTGCGAATGGTGTTATTCTTTTTGGCGATGAATGTGGCGCATGAGTTTTGAAGGTGCCCTATCTGATGGCAGTGGCGACATCAGAATGTAGTGTTCTCAAAGTCCAGGGTCTGAGTCCAATGAAAATCCCCAATTGTGAGGTTGATTTGATCATGCAAACCTTTGCTTATGTCTATTTCTGCATAGATTATGCCAAAGGTATATATGCCTTTCTCCCCTCTAGAGGTATATGTTGCCAGGAAGTGGCCCAAAGTATTTCCAATCCCTTGGAAGAGAGAGAAGTGCCATAAATGCGCCGGGAGGTTCGGAAGTTGAACCCATATGGGAAGCTTTGTGATGACTGCTGTAGTGGGGTCGAAGTCTGGGAACCAGGGGGTGAGGAATAACCCTGTCGTTCCCTAAAACCAAGGGCCTCCTGTTAAGGCTTTCTAATAACCTGCGCTGAAAGAAAACACCACAATGAAGAAACCCTTCGAGCAAAGGAAGGCTTTGCTATTGTTGGTCGAGTTGGTGTGGATCCATTGATATAGATTTGCTGTTTGAGGCCATAGGCCATTAAATCGACAAATGATAGCGGTTTCTGGAAACGTTTGGAATTGATCATCAAGCGATGGATGGGAGATTTCAATGGAGGGTAATTCCTCCATTTTATCTACCAAGAAAGGCTTGGGAGCCTCTATTGGTTGAGCAGATTTCTTGGGCGGCTATGCATGGACCGCATCTTTGTAGGAGAAAGCGGGAGCAAAGGATGGCTGCCCAGATGCTCCCCCTCTTAGACGCAATTTAAGCACAACCAAAGAATCTCTATCAATACTATAAAAAGAGATGGGAATAGGGTCCTCCAGTTGTTTACCTTCATAGAGCAGTCTCTGAAGAGTTGAGGGAATCCCCAGCTTGAGTTCAATATTGCGGGAGAGGTCCTGCACTAGATCCATGGCTTGCACCCATTGCAGCAAGGTTTTTCCTGAGAGAAGCGCGATCTGGATTTGATAAGAAGGCGGGGCATAGCCTGAAAGCCCCTGCCTGTCGTTACAATTTTGTGTTTGTACCGTGCTATATTTTTATTCCCAGATCCATCAAGTCGATCTGGGTGTTGATTGAAGTATTTTTAGTCGCTAGTTGTACCCCATCACCCCAAGCTTGTAGATATGAGAAATTGAGTAGTTTCAGGGCCTCTGATGTGGTGAATTCAACGTGAATGCCTATGCCGTCTTCATCATTCCAGTGCACAATTTTTCTGTATAGGAGAGTTGCGCCTCCTATCCGATTCGCATCTTTGCTGTAGATGGGGGTTGCAGCTTGCACATCAGCTATGGCGTTATTGGAATATGTAGCGATACCAATGGTCACCTCCATTCCTTCGCCTTCAATGCTGTTGATGGCTGCAAAGCATATTGGAGCTCGGATCCAGAGCGAGGAACCAAGGAAAGCAACAATCAGAGCAGCCTCTGGAACATCTAGATCCACTTTGGTGGCGGATACCTCTGAGGCAACATAATCGACTGTGGAGGCGACGATAGAGCCGAGTAAGGCAGTGTCAGGAGCTGCAACTGTGAAGTCGGCGTCGGCAACAACACATCGCGAAACCCTAGCAGAGGCCATTTCCACTCCAAAATACCGAATCCCTTTATTATTATTATTATTATGAATTGCTTATTTATATATTTATTAGTCATTAAAGAGTTATGACATTGCCATTTTTTTGTGGCTCTATCGAAATGTGATCCTCTGTTGTGTGGGATCCCATTCTTTGAGCCCTCGTCATGTTTCTCCATCTCTTCGACTTTTGGAGGGGCGCTTCTCCTTCTCTCCTTTATAACTGGATGTTAACACTTTCAATGCTCTAGTCTTAGCTCTCCTCTATTCTTCTAAATCTTCGCCTTCCGATTTGTCAAAAGATTAGAAGAAATCCCTAAAGTTCAAGTTCACGTGGCTTAATCCCAAATTATGGCAATGAGGGTTAGCAGATTAACAAATTTATAGGGATTTCTCCCTCCTTGAGGACTTTGAACACTTAGATTTTAAAAAATTGGCACCTTCCAATCAAATGGAAACTATCGTTGTTTTTTTACGAGAAGGGTTTCTCTACCTTCCTCGTTGAATAAAAAGTAGATTAGGATCTAATATTGAGAAGTAACGCTTATTTTTAAGTTCCTAGGGACTATACCTCAATATATGGAATCTGGATTTTAATCCAAAAAATGGAATTCTACTTGATAGTTATAGTATGGGTCAAATTACCCCATATTCCCATCATTACTAGAATGAGGACACC
This sequence comes from Pinus albicaulis, assembly GCA_034641835.2. Lineage (NCBI taxonomy): Eukaryota > Viridiplantae > Streptophyta > Pinopsida > Pinales > Pinaceae > Pinus > Pinus albicaulis. The sequence continues at coordinate 592,078,853 of CM076570.1, forward strand.
GTCAACAACATTGGTCATGTCGTGGGTAAGTATATCGGTCATATCAAACCATGAGATCACACATTTTCATGTGCTAGGATTTGTGTTGAGGTGGATCCAGAGAAAGGCCTTCTTGAAGCCATCCATATATCCCTATATAATTGGACCTTTGTGTAGCTAGTTGATTACAACCAAATCTTGTTCAAATGTAAAACTTGCCATGGACATGGCCACTTTTCTAGGAAATGTCCCAAAGCCAAACTAGGTAATCGATAAGTGGAACCAAGGGAGTAATGGTACCAACCAAAAGGGAAAGGAGGCATGATAGGCAAGATGCTCCTCCCAAGAATCCTTCTACACCAACCACAACCTCACAAAATCCATCCCCCTCAAAGCACAAAAATGAATTGCAATCTTTCCATAGTAACAAAGGAAGTGAGAGGGATCCTTTATGCAGTAGGTACAAGATTATTATTCAACTAGAAAATGCAAAACTTCCTTTGACTTCATATCAACATATGGAAAAGGGTGAAACATTAGTGGAAATGCCTCCTTTGGACAATATTCCAATCCAAACACATGCTTAACAATATCTATATATATAGAAAGAAGTGTACCACTCCCCTTCCAATGCTAAAAAACATTATGGTAACCCCTTCTCTATTCCAACCTCAATGGATGAGAGATCAGATGGTGAAGCAAATAAGGACATTAGGGCAAGTAGAAAAAATAAAAGAGTTGGTCAAAAGATTGACCGAGACAAATGGGAGGAGTAAATTGAGGAGGACAGTAACTCAAGACCCAACCTATTATAGAAGGAACGTATAATAGAGGCCTAAGGATCACCAAGAATCAAAGTGGCTCAGTTCCTCCTTAGGGATGAAATCCTAAATCCATAAGTAAGTAATAAAAATGATCTTCTAGAATTGCAAGGCTTTGGTAAGTGAAACAAAATTAGTAGCACTTGAAGATTTGATTAAGGAAGAAAAGCCCTAAATCGTCCTACTTTGGGAGAAAAAAATAATGGAACAATAATTTTTGCAAAGAAGCAATGTTATGTGGCATGTATCTAATGTAAAAATAGTCAAATCTAGGGGGGCTCTGGGAATTTTTGTACCCCCTAGTCCTCATCAATTTTCAAATTGATCCAAGTGTACCTCTCTTTGTTTGTTTGCAACTGTCCTTCTCCATTTCTCAACTGGTAATTTTTGTAACATAATAAATATATATGTGTTGTTAGCATATCAGAAAAATATGTTATGTTGGAATCCCTTTGCAACCTTAAGTATTCAAAGCTTGACCTCAACAATAATTTTGTCAAGGATTATAATATTACCCTACACTCTTGGGAGAAAAAATGAGGTTGTCCATTCAAAGACCCCTTTAGGGAGAAAATTGAACACATTACTTCTCTTCCGGATTTGATTGATATTAACTAACAAAGGAAAATATACATTTAACAATCATAAATAAGGGTTAGGGCACATTGTTGCTCATCTAAATTGTTTTTTTGTCCATTGTGACTTCTTCGAATGGATGTTTTCCTTCATCTCTCGCATTTTGGCATGGATTCTCTTGGATAAATAACCTATTGAATTGTCTCTTCAGCCCCTTTTTTTTTTTTTTTTTCCTGATTCAACACATACGGGATTCAAGATGTAGATTTCTTAAATATGATTTCCCTTATTTGGTGTCAATGGGTTGAGGGCTTCCCATTCTATATTTGGGAATAGAAAATAAAATATGCCAAAACAACTCTTAAGCCTAAGCTAAGGATTGATTACATGTCGGGCATAAGGACATTCCTACTTTCAAATCACTTTTGCTAGAGATGCAAAACCAGATTGAATAAGGTTGGGTGACTCTAGATTCATTAGTAAAGGATAAGATGGATTTTTTGCAATTGCAAATGGATTTCAAGGCATAAGAGGAGCACTAGAGACTAATATAAAGGAGTATTTGGCTTCGGGAAGGGGACCAAAATACCCAATACTTCCATAATCAAGACAAAATGTGCCTATGGCACAACAATGTCCATTCCATCTCCATGAATGGGCAAAAACTACACTCTTGTAATAAGATAAAAGAGGCAAATCTAATTCATTTTGGATTTACTTGCTTAAATGAAACACAAGTGTAGGATGAGGATGTTATAACTATTCTGGAACATATCAAAATAATCATATCCACATAAGAGAATGAGAGTTTAATGTAACCTGTAACTGGGGAAAAATATGGGGAATAATCTAATCCTTTAATCATGACAAAGCTTTTGGTTTGGGTGGCTTAATAGCCCATTTTTGCAAAAAGTGCTAACAAATTATCAAATTTGACATGATCAAAATGATTAATTATGTACATCAATATTCGCACATGGGTTGAGTAATCATCTCAACCTTTCTAGATTTGGTCCCAAAATAAGTAAACCCATCAACCTCTCGTGGATTTTGTCCTATTACTTTCTGTAACGTTTCATATAAAATCATTTCAAATATCTCGGAAAATTGTTTAAAAATACTACTCCCAAAGTTGATCTTTAAAAACCAGGGAGGATTTATGGGAAAGAGGAAAATTATGGATAACATAATCCTTATGCAAGATGAAATTCACTTTAGCATAAATAGAGGAGAAAAGGGTATGATAATAAAATTGGATATGGCCAATGAGTTTGATTGTATCCAACATAATTTTTCTTTGACGTTTAAAAAAAAATAGATTTGTTGATGGATTGATAGAATGGATCTTAGATAATATTTATGATCATTGGATATCTCCACTGGTTAATAAAACATCCTTGGGTATTTTGAAAGCCTCTATGGGCATGTGTCAAGGATACCCTCTTTTCCCCTTGTGTATAATATTATGGTGGAGTCTATCAGCCATAAAGTGGACTTTGAAAGGAGGATGGATCAAGTTCCAAGTATCAAATATGTAAGTGGGATCAAAAGTATAATCCACGACTGCTCATTGATGATACATTATTGATAGGTGATTCTATGATAATTTATTCTCAAGTCAAATATGTTCCACAAAGTTTCGTAAATGCCCCCAAGGGTTTGATCAATACATAGAAAAGTCATCTTTATAAATGGAACATCATTTGCATGACATAGGCTATGTTGTTTATGTTTTGAAATTTTTACTTCAAGAAGGATGGGATGTCTTCCAATACTTGGGTATCCATATATGCTTCAATCCATTTCTACATCCATCATGGTAGCCTCTCCAATCTAAAATCAAAACAAGTTGTCCCAATGGGAAACCCAATGGTTTAGTACCATTGGACATTTGGTTTTATTAAAATTGGTCCTCTCTGGTTTGGTTCCATGCTTTAATGGCCCCAGTAGGGTTCGAATGATCATTACCTAAGAACTTAGAAAATTTATTTAGCAAAGTGGGAAATCTAATAATAAGAGGCTTCACCTAGTAAACTAGGGATTAGTTAGGACCCCAAAGTGTCATGGAGGCCTTGGGGTCAAATATCCTTCTTTAATAAATGATCACTCTCACCGATAAGCTCCTATGGAGGCTAAGTTTAGATCAACATGATTGGTGGAAGCAATTTTTGGCTTCAAAATACATTGGATACAATAGAAGAATATGTCTTGAGCACTTCTTCTTGACAAGGAGCATATCTCAATTTTGGAGGCTCCTCATTGCAAAAATCCCCTTAATTAATTCTTAGTTGACTTAGGTCATTGGTAATGGAAAGTGGATCAGTTTTGGGGAGAAAGCATCATGGACCATTATCCCTTAGGGAATATACCTACATGTTTCCCTCTCCATTGGATAACATTAGGAATATATTACTTTTTGAGATTTATCGATGGTCAACTAAAGGAGATTGTCCTGGGTAGAATTTTGGGCATGTCCTCTCCAACTTGCAGAACTCCCTCATCTTTTAACTACTAGTATCCCAAGCCACATAAATGATGAAGACTCATAAGTTTGGGGGTATATCAGGTATACAATGTCAAATGGGTATGAATCTCTCCTCCACCTAGATGGCCTTCCCACAAGGTTAAATATTTGGTCTCATATATGACGTTCTGATGAACTTCCTAAAGTCAATATATTATGTTGGAATTTGGCCCATAAAAATCTTCTTGTTCTTGAAAATTTGGCTAAGTGTGGCATTAAGGACCATAAAGATGTGTCTTCTATTCAGAAAACAATGAACCTATTCCCCACATATTTTTTTAATGTCTATTTACTAAGAAGTTGTGGTATGTATCTCTTTAAGAAATAATTCCTCAACTCAAGTGGTCGATCCATCTCCCTTAACTTTTTGAGTCTTGGTACAAATCCTATCTGGGATCTTTTGTGGGAAACCTTTATTCAAGTAGACATGGTAGGCCTTGCTTAAATTTTTTTGTTGGAAAGTCTATTTGGCTTGTAATCAAGCCATTGTTGTAGAGAGGGAAAATTCCTTGTTCGTTGAACATATTAATTCTCATAATCTTAAACTCTCATGTCCTCAACATTTGGATCAAATTGAAGAAATATAATTCTCTAGGTTCAATGTGAAGCCCATAACTATAGGTCCTTCTCCTCTTGGAAATAAATGGCAACTGAGACACTCACCATAAGAATTTAATAAGTGGTTATAAAAATGGATGGAGTGTGTTCTCTATTTTGATGGGGCCTCCAAGCGAACCTGGGGGTGAAAGGTGTAGGGTGGGGGTGGGCGTTTTAGTGTGCCCTAGAGGACAAGTATAACTATCTGTTGTAGCCTCTACAACACCCTCCAAAAAACCCCCACTTTGAAATTTTTTGGAGCCCCTTAAGCACAAAGAAAAGTTAAGTAAAAAGTCGGGAGGGCTAAGTCACTAAGTCGCAAACCTCAAATTTGTGGAAAACCGCGACCCCGCGACCCTGAGGTCGCAAGGTCGCAAGGTTGCATATCTCTCACATCACCACAGCATGCGACCCCGCGACCCCATTAATGGCCCGCACGTGCGACATTTTTATATATAGGAGGTCGCTAGGTCGCATTTTGCATATGCAGCAGATAGAAAAAACGCCTCTGACAGGTCGACTGGAGCGCAATTTTCCCGGGTAAGTTGCCGTTTTCCTCCTGCTGTTTCCTTTTTTGTTTATTCTTGCCTAATCTCTTATCCCTCAGCCTTTAAATTTCCCCCTACCTTAGCCATTGTTTTCATTTGTCACTTAGGGTTTCCCTTTTGATTCCAACATTCACCCTGCTTGCCCAACTTATCATAGTTCCTCATCCAGCCTCTCATGGCCTATATCTTGCTCCAAAAGCTATCCCCTGGCTCCGTCTGGACCCATTTAGGCTTGTGTTTTTCAAGTTAAAGGTAAAAGCAACTTCACGCCACATGCGCCAAAACCCCGGCAAGCCCTAGCGCGACTTGCGACCCTGCGACCCTGCGACCCAGTCGCTAAGTCTCCAGGTCGCAAATTGCTCTTTCGTTTGTTTTTCTCAGCTTCACGACTTGGTCGTAGGGTTGCAAGGTCGCATTTCCGCCATTTCCTCACAGCTTGCGACCCCGCGATCCTGCGACCTAGTCGCAAGGATGCAAGGTCGCACTTTTTCCATTTTCTCACAACTTGTGACCCAGCGACCCAACGACCTGGTCGCAAGGTCATAAATTCGCAAATTATTAAAAATATCAACATCGCGACCTTGCGACCCTGCGACCCAGTAGGCCGCTTATTCAGCTCTGCCTATGTTCCCAGTTGAAATAATTGATAAGCTGTAACTGGTCTTGTATCATCATGGCATCTTTCTTATCCTGGGTTTCTTTCATGAATATGACAAGTAAATTCGAAGCAGACTTAGAGTGTATACCTATCCCCTCAGATTCAAGCGACATGGGACCTCAGTATCTCGGAAAAAAGACAAGAGCCTGGTAGTGGAGGACGTAGAGATGGGCATGCCAATGTCCCCACCCCCGATCTACAGAGATACCCTATGCACATTTACCAAAGGGGATAGCATGCGTTGGTACCAAGTGTACCAAGAGTTCACTAGAACAGAATTCCCAGAGGACCTCCCTAATCGGGAGATATACTTACAGGTCAAAAGGTCTAAGCTACATCTTGCAGGTGCCCATCCGGCCATATTCCCATGCCCAGAGATGATAGATTGGATTATACAGAAAAATGACCCCAAGAAGTTCGTAATCAGGGACAACGAAGGCAAGGCTTTCACAACACTCAAAGGCTCAGACGCTCATGTTATTAATCTTTGCCTAAGCGAGAAGAAGACTTCACAGAAGAATGGGCTATCACCCATGCAGTTCCTATAGTTGACACTATAAAGTAGTGGTGGCAGGAGCTTGAGAAATTTAAGGTCAAGAAGGACCAGGAATATCCAGTGGCGAGCCTTAGGAAAGTATATAAATTAGTGTCTGCCATGCTTTGCAGATTGTACGGGCGCCGCGATGCCACCACCTTCAACGGCACATGGGAAACTCTCATGGAGTATGTCACAGCGCACGACACCCGTTTCAACTGGGCCAGCATATTGATGACCTCCATTCATACAAACTTATCCTCGGCATTGGTACCAGATGAAGGAATGCCTTTTGAATTCTATATGGCCTCTTATTTGTTGGATGCCGTTTGTTCAAGGTTGAACTTCGAGGGATGGGTGCATAACTGGGATCCAAAACAGACCCGTGCAATCCACTTACAAACCAAGGTGTTTTGGGATTCCAGGTATAAACAAGAAATAGAGCTGATCTCTCAAGTGTTCATCCCCACTCTTTACAGAAAATTGTTCGGCAAAGACGCTCCTTGCATGTCTTGGCGAGCCATGGAGACGCTAGGCAAGGTGGCGCATTGGTTCCCATTCACCGAGTACACATTCATCCGAGTCTTTGGATCGTTCAGGGCCCCACATGCTATGCCTCGATTTGTCACAGACAAAATTCTCATGCAAGAGGTTTGTTTCCAAATGTCTTCCGATTTCTTCGGGGTCCTGTCCAAGGGTAAGAGGAAGCCGTGGCCTATGCTACCCCTCACTATCAGTGCATACACAGTCAAAGACTTCAGAGAGGTAGAGGTAGAAGTAGAAGAGATGAAAATTTACCACCTTGGGGCATTAGAACACCGGACATATGACCCTGAAAGGATAGTTCTTGATCATTGCAAGCGGGCTAAGTTCAAATGGAACTACTAGCACACGGAATGCCCGGGGGAAGATGACAGAAGAAATTGGTACAATTCAGACCAACAACTTGATCCGGGGGCGGACTCTGGCCAAGAAGACCCAGATGACCAAACCTTGGAAGATAGGAGCCGTGAATTAGGAGGCGCTTCTTATTCTCTGGCTAAAAAGCCTCGAACCAGTACAGGGCACAGTACTTCTACCCAACAGAAAGAAATAGAAGTCAAAGCCCAGTAAGAAAAAGAGAAGAAAATGAAAGAGGATGAAGATAAGCGCAAGAAGAGCCTAAGGTCAGAGCAGAAGAAAAAGCAGGCCGAGGAGGCCAAGAAGGAAAAGGAGAAACAAGAGGCGGAGGCTGTAGCGGAACGGGAACTCAAGAAAGAGTTAGATAAAGTGGAAGCCGACCGCCAGAAGAAAGCAGAGGAAGCTGCAGCATTTGAGAGTAAAAGGAAAGCCAAATTAGAAGCAACGGTAGAAGCAGAGCTCAGGCGGAAGAGAGAACATGAAAAAGGCAGAAGTCGAATGCCTACGAAGAGAAGAGGAAGAAACGAAAAATAAAGAAGAGGAGGATGCAATGCTAGAGAACATCAAGGCATCTCCCCTTGAGGTACCTCTAGTCAGTACATGAGCCATGCTCTTTGATGTCAGTTCCTCCCAGGGGCAAGAAGAGGAGGTATTCAATCTCACCAGGCTCACGTACGATCAATTCTCCTTCAAAATTCGACAGGAGAAAAGGAGATGCCGGGCGCGAAATCCTTCCGCCTCATCCACAGTCGTGACAGGAAAAGACATAGTCCTCGATACTAGGACTAATCCTATGTTGATAGCATCGACTGGCACAGCTTTCGCTGCAGCCACAGAAGAGAATGTAACCAGAATGAGTAGAGAGATCTTCTCTCTACAAAATAAGCTACATGAAGTAGAGCAGCGGGAGGCAAGAGAAAAACAGGAAAAGACGGCATTGAGAGAGGAGGTTCAGCAACTTCGAAACAAAACTCCCCCTGTCAATGAAGTGCCGCTTACCATTCAAAGGGAGGTCGATATATTAGAGACTACCATGAGGCAAGTTTATGGGGAAATGTTTACCATAAACCAAACAGTCGCCCCCTTGGTGAAAGCCCAAACGGAAACTAAGCAAAGGTATGAGCAACTGAAGGAAGCCTCAGCTGCCTTGGACAGAATGATGGACTGGACAACGCAGTACCCCCAGGCTCCCGAACATTTTCCAAAGAAGGACTAGATTCACACGCAAGATACGAAAGTCTAGATCCGTATGAAAATGCAGTCCAAGGATAAGCTGTCCAAGGACTTAGACAAGCTGATGGCTGCATACGAACATCTGATCAGCGGCATCAATTTGATGCACATCCTACATCACATTCCATCATTGGGTGCATTGGACGAGGGGAAGACATGGGAGCAGGTGAATCAAGAGATACAGTCATTTTTGCAGCCCATTAAGCAAGCTTCTGCCACTTCCGACCTTGCAGCATCACAAAAGAACCTGGGCAAGTTTCTTGTCACGCCATTCTGGGTCTACACCAAGCTCGCCTCTCTGTCCAACCAGATCTCACAGAAGGAGGAGACTCTAATCCCAAACGCCTTGGAGTGTATGCATCGGCTGAAAGAAGAGGTCCCTTTAGTTTCTCCCATAGCAGCAGATTATCAGACTTGGAAAAAATACCTCAAAGGACAACAGGTTGATGCCCCTGATCTCACAATTGCGCGCACATCCTCATAGTCTGGTGGCAGTAGATCGCTGTTAACATTTGGAAACAGGTCGCAGGTCGCGCTGCTCAACTAGGTTGCAGGTCGCATTGCCCAGCCAAGTCGCAGGTCGCAGTTCCCTTCCAGGTCGCAAGGCAGCTCAACAGTCAGGCAGGCGAAGAGTGAGGAAGCCCAAAGGGAAAATTTTGATCTATAAAACTCCCTCTGGGGAAAATGTAAAAGGATATTTTTTTTTGGGACTTAAGAGTTATAGAGCATTGTATTGAAAGATAACACTCTTTTGCATATGAATACAGATACTTGTTTAAACTCCTTTTGGGCCTGATGTGTTTTGCTGTGCGAACACTATGAGTATTTCTGATACGGTTTCGAACATCTTTTGATTAACGAAGCTGCACTTTTAATGACATCATTTATGCATTATGGTTCTCTGTACTTGTGTTAATGATGTTTAGTTCATTTTTCTTTCTAAATGGATGTTAATGACTTTGTTTATTAGCATTTGTTTTATCTTTCAAGAATGTAAAGGGGGCATCTCGCCATAAAGAATTGTTTCTTTTGTGGTTAGAACAACCTACAAGCATAACCTCAATGATGTGTTGTTAACAACACCTCCTTCGGCATTTATGCTTCATTATTTGTCTCACTACGCATAGTGTTATATACGTGTTTAATGCATCAATCATGTATCTTGTATCATTTGAATGAGTGTGTGTATGCAGGTTCAATTGAGTTCTTTTGAGACCAAAGGAAAGGTGACTTAAGCGGTAGCCGAACCCACACCCCGGACGGGATCCCTATTGCAAACGGTTCAAGGTCTAATTGGGACTTTCTACTGGGGAGATCCCCTACTGTTGGCCGGACATATTTTCCTGTCAACACTATCCCACTCTTGAAGTCTAGGAAGAACATCTAATAACTGAGAAAAGGCCTACACGATGCTTCAATAAGTCATGCAAGCTATCTAAATATGTATTCACAATCTAACAATTACGGGAGACTAAAAAATTATCATTAAACATCTCCATTTTTGTTCCTCCCCCTAGATCACAAGTTCAACTCGATTTTAAAGAGGATTTAGTGTAGTATTGGTTCCATTAAGAAGCTCCATGCAAAGCATGTTCAATGCAATGGTTGATTCATTAACTAATATTTCCATTCAAGGAAGTGGAAGAATGGAGAGGAGTGTTATGGTTATGTTGTTTGCAATGATGAGCATGGTGTCACCGACAAGTTTGAGTTCACTCTCAGTGTTCTCGACATCTCATGGGAAGGGGAGATCGAGCTCTGTTTCATTCATGGCATAGATTGTGGTTGCTTTCCGGATTTTCCTGTGGATTTCAGCTGGGTATTAGGTGTTATGTATCAAAGGATCTAAAGAGAAGATGAAGTCATGGCCCTATGGAAGCTTCCACTCTCAAGGCTCATTTCAAGAATGACTCCCACCTTCAAAACACTAAAAAGAGTATATTTGAATATGTTGATGACGTGTCCTCATATTCAAAGAGGTCGTGGCAGGAATTCTTATCAGTTATTCTAATTATATTCTCCTCCCACAAATATTTTGTTCTCTGTTGTTTTTATGCACAAAATTTTTCTGTGTGCCAAGTCCTGGTGGCTTCCGGTGTAGAAATTTAATACAAATATGTATTGCCTGGATTCTCTTGATCTAACAATAATATGCTACTGTTAAATACATAGCCGCTTCTACAAAATCTTTGCGGGATTTGAAACACAATCACCAATCACAATATCATGAATAAATATCAATCACACATAACATAGGTAATTTACCCAGGGAAATGATGCAGGGGCATTGGACACTAGCCAACAATGTAGGAGGTTTTGTCCACATTTTGTGGCTAGGAGGGTTCAAAATCATTCGAAATTGTGACAGCAAGGTGTCAATACCTTAGCTTCCTATTGCATTTAGATTAGTTAGACTCAATAGAAGTCGAATAGTTTAGTTCAGTCCATCTGTCATGTTCAGTTATTCGAATAATGTAATTAAGTTTTGTTAGAAGATAAACGGTCCTCACCGAGGAACTGAAGGGACACATTGTAATGCATATAGATTGTATCCCCCGGATGTATTGAGGGGAGGAGATTTCTGCAATAAAATCTGGGTGTTAAGCAATTGCTTTAGGTTGAATAAATTTTAGTGCTCGTTGATTATCAAATTGTCTTGAATTGATAATTGTGAGGGAATTTGTTTAATTGTGAGGCGATTGAACATTGTTCTGTGTATAATCGTTGAATAGAGTTGTTGTATAATCTCCGCATCTCTTTGTCTATTTTTTTCTCTTGAATTGTCTGAACAATTGAAAAATCCCACTCGTAGAAGAGGTCTGTGTATGATCGTTGTTAGTATGAATCTTTTGTCGTAAAAGATCACTTTAGCTACGCATAACAAATAGCCCTAACATTGATATGGCTGCAAAATATCTTTAAGTCTGCTTCACAAATTCAGATCTAAGCACAAAATACATTAAGCAGATAAAATATAATATGGCTCCATGCATCCAATAGACAAGACAAGAACAATGTGTTTAAAAGAATGTTTTATATTATATTAAAGAATGGGGCACCTGAGAGGAAAACAAGAAAGGTGTTTTCTGGTTCTCCTCAATGGGATGGGTTCTTAAAAGTCCTCAGCGTTTCAGATCTAAAATTCCTCTCTTATTGTGGTAGAAAACCCTGACAAACATACAACTCAATGGGAGCTCACAAAGCCAAAATGGAAAATGGTGACCAAGAGTAGATCCAGTGTGATCTAATGCAATGAAGGTGACTAATGAATGGGGAAAACCCTTCTATTTATAACAAAATATTGGGGTGCTCTAGAACTCGGTGCATGAATAAAATATTATTAATCAAATTCTAGAATCACCCTTTAGGAATATTTTATTATATTTGTTGGAGGGAAAAGGTCTTTTGACTTGGGTCAATTCCTTTATTTATAAACAATAAATAAATAAATGATTTATTTATTATTTTAGGGAGATGATGAGAATATAATTAAATAAATAATGATTTATTTAATGATTTAAAAATGATTTAGTCAAATTTAACTAGGAATATTATTTAAATAATGATTTGAATAACTTATTCCTAGGAAATAATTAAATAAATAATGATTTATTTAATTAATTTCCTTGTTTTGGGTTAAATATGACCAGGAAATATAGACAAATGTTATTTTACATGGTGAAAGCAACTTTAATTAGGGTAAAATTGGTCTTACATGGTGTACTTGGGTTCATCTAATGATAATGAGTTAGATGACCAAAAAATGGTGTAACAATCGTGGTCGTCGAACTCTGTTCTGGGGTAGTGAAGACTCCGCTTACGAAGGAATGGCTCGGTTGGTTGTGAACTGAGAGTGTGGTCCAAGAGTTGAACCTGAGTTAGTGAACGGGAGAACATAGAAAGGAAGGTGTTAACCCCACGGTCAATCACTGTACAAAGGCTGGAAGCGGTTTTGATCGCACCGCCTTTGTGGGACGAGCAGTATTCAAGAAATTGGAGCGATCCCATAGACTGGGTGACATGTGTCCCGGAGTGGTTTGGAAAACCCACTCTCATCGCGTGTTAACTGTCAACATCGGAGCCAGCGCGATATTGACGTATACCGTCCGATCTGCAGACTAACCATCGAACGGTGATCACACGCAGACTTGCTCGGAGGTTAATCTAAGGTAAGGCGTGTGTATTTAATTGAACCGTCGATTGAGTATGTGGGCCCAGAACCTAAGGCATGCCAAAGTATTTCATATGATTTATATGAGCGGAATTTAGAGTACAAGGACAACATATATATATGTGCGTGAAGGACCTTAGTCCAAGTTGTTTAAGGTATTTATTTGTCAATTTCTCTGAAATTGATAAATAAAATTATACAAGAATTGAGAAATAAACTGAATTAATTCAAGGGAAAATGCTGACAGAGCTACCGTAGAGACCAGCTCTCCTTGTGGGGCCCGAATTCAAATTCTTTGTGTCAATTGTGGTATCAGAGCTATTTTTGAGTTGTTTTTGCAGAGAATTAACATGGCAATTCGAGTTGATAGAGGTGCTGGAAGAAGGATACCCGTTGCCAATGTAGAAGTGTTGGAGAACTTGCAGAGGGTCCAAGCCAGAATGGATGCCATAGAGCGAAGACAACCCAGACATCCTGAAGAGATCAGTGAACCTGAGATAGAAGAAGCTGGAGAAATTTTTGAGATTCCTCCTGACATGAGGCTCCTTAGAACTGTTCTGGGGTCTGCAGTTAAGCCCAAGATTGAAGTATCAAGTTTTGCAGGAGAACTGAATCCAAAGGAGCCGGTGGACTGGATTAATGAAATGAACAAGTGCTTTGACTATGAAGAAATGAGCGAAGATAAAAAGGTCAAGTTTGCAGTAACAAATCTGAAGGGACATGCTGCACTTTGGTGGGATGGAGTGCAAGCAGAAAGAAGGAGAGTTGGCAAGCAGCCTATCAAGAGCTGGACCAGAATGATGGATAAGATAAAAGGTAAATTCTTGCCTAGTGATTATCAGCTAACACTGTTTAGGCAAATGTAGAACCTGAGACAAAGGTTTCTGACAGTAAAGGAATACATAGAAGAATTATATAGAGTAAGCATAAGAGCTGGGCAATTTCAAGACACACCAGAGAAGACTGCTAGATATGTGAATGGTCTCAAGTTGGAGATCCAAGATGAGATTGGTCTTATTTCTCCTAAGAAAGTTGAAGAGGCCTATCAGATGGCCTTAAAAGCAGATGAGAAACTCCTGAGGAAGCAGTCTGCCAAAGGGAGAGGTAATTTCTGTGGAAAGGGAAGTCAGGGTGGTAGAGGAAAGCCTACTACACCCGAAGATGAAGCTAAGAGTAGCTCACCTCAGAATGCATCTACAGAGGGTGATGCAAGAGGCAGAAGGGGTTCTTACAGAGGAAGAGGAGGCAGAGGCAAAGGTATAGAATTGAGGTGCTATAGATGTCAGAAAGTGGGACACAAGCACTATGAGTGCCCAGAGAATGTGGGTGCTGGTCGAGGAAATGCTGTTGTTGCCCAGGCTAGACAAGAGGCAGAAACTGAAGAAGAAATTCTACCAGAGAGGGGAGAGTCCTTGGTGGTTAATAAGGTCCTGTTGAAACAAGCCAAAGAGGTTACTGAGCCTGCACAAAGGAAGACCTTGTTTAGGAGCATATGCAAAGTCCAGGGGAAATGCTGCTAGCTAGTCATTGATAGTGGCAGCATAGACAATCTGGTTTCCACTGAGGTGATAGAGAAGTTGAAGCTGAAGACAAGGGAGCATCCAAATCCCTATAGGGTGTCCTGGCTGCATAAAGGGCACCAGCTGATTGTAGAAGAACAGTGTGAGATAGAGCTGCAAATGGGCAACTACAAAGATAAGGTCCTGTGTGATGTGATGCCCATGGATGTGTGTCACATACTGTTGGGTAGACCTTGGCAGTTTGACATAGCAGCAGTGCATGATGGCAAGAAGAACACTTACAAGTTCTTCAAGGATGGGGTACATCATACATTGATACCCATGGAAGGAGGAGAGCCATCAAGCAGTGTGGCTGATCCAAAGACCTTGTTGCTGAGCGGGAAGGAATATCTACAGCAGATTGAAGAAGAAGAGGTAAGATTTGCTTTAGTTTGCAAGCCTAAGGTAGTTCTTACTTCTACAAAGATTTCTGATTTTCCATTAGAAATCCAAGAGATGTTAGACATTTATTGTGACATTTTTGTGGATGATTTACCTGATGAGCTGCCACTTGTGAGGAAGATCAACCATCAGATAGATTTTATCCCTGGTTCAAATCTGCCAAATAAGGCAGCCTACAGAATGACTCACACATAAAATGAGGAAATCAGGAGACAAGTACAGGAATTGGTAGACAAGGGACTGATCAGAGAAAGTTTGAGTCCATGTGCAGTACCAGCAGTATTAAGCCCAAAGAAAGATGGAGGCTGGAGGAAGTGTACTGATTCCAGAGCAATCAATAAGATAACAATCAGGTACAAATTCCCTTTGCCCAGAGTTGAAGATTCAATGGATTTTTTGAGTGGTGCTTAATATTTTTCAAAGATAGATTTGAAAAGTGGGTATCATCAGATTAGAATAAGAGAGGGTGATGAGTGGAAAAATGCCTTTAAAACGAATGAAGGACCGTATGAATGGATGGTAATGCCTTTTGGGTTGTCAAATGCACCTAGCACTTTCATGAGACTTACGAATGAAGTATTGAAAGAATTCATTGGTAAATTTGTGATAGTGTATTTGGATGATATATTAGTTTTCAGGAAAACCAAATAAGAACATTTAAGGCATCTTAATTATGTCTTGAAGAAGCTGCACCAAGAGGAACCGCTGATAAACTTAAGGAAATTCTCATTCATGAAGAAAGAGTTGGTGTATTTGGGATTTTTTTTCTCTGTAGAAGGATTGAAGATGGAGCCAGAAAAGGTTAAGGCAATTGTGGAGTGGCCTTCACCCAGAAATGTTTTTGAGGTAAGAAGTTTCCATGGACTTGCCAATTTTTATAGGAAATTTATAAGAAACTTCAGTAAGATTAATGCACCCATCATTGAGACAATAAAAAAGAGCAAAAATCCATTTAAATGGACTGATGAAACAAAAAGAAGCTTTAAACTTTTGAAGCAAAAGATAACTAAAAAGCCTATGTTGATTCTACCTGATTTTACTAAACCATTTCAAGTGAAGTGTGATGCCAGTGGAGAAGTCATTGGAGCTATGTTGAGTCAAGATGATAGGCCTGTAGCCTATTTCAGTGAAAAGCTGAATGACACCAGAAGAAAGTATTCCTCTTATGAGAAGGAATTCTATGCAGTTGTTCAGGCCCTGAAAAAGTGGAGGCATTATTTGATGTCCAAAGAATTTG
Organism: Pinus albicaulis; assembly: GCA_034641835.2. Classification (NCBI taxonomy): domain Eukaryota; kingdom Viridiplantae; phylum Streptophyta; class Pinopsida; order Pinales; family Pinaceae; genus Pinus; species Pinus albicaulis. The sequence continues at coordinate 592,094,593 of CM076570.1, forward strand.
TATTATACTCTGAAAATCATGCTTTGCAGTACATTGTACAGCAGCCCAAGTTGAATCATAAGCATGCCAAATGGGTTGAGTATTTCCAAGGTTTCAACTTTGTTTTGAAACATATAATTGGCCACGCAAATAAAGTAGCTGATGCTTTGAGTAGGAGGCACGTGCTTGTTCAAGAAACCAATTTTGAAGTTGTAGGATTTGAATTTCTCAAAGAACTGTATAAAATAGATTCAGATTTTAAGGAAGCATTTGAGGCATGTTTTAAACCTGTTCTAACAGATAGAAGCTAGTGGCTGGAATATTTCTTGCAGGAGGACTTAATATTCAGAAGAAACCAACTGTATGTACCAAAATGTTCCATGAGAGAAAATTTTATCAAGGAGAAGCATAGTGGTGGACTTGCTGGACACTTTGGTACTGATAAGACTTATAAGAAGCTGAGTCACTTCTATTATTGGCCCAAGATGAGAGCAGAAGTGGAAAAGTTTTTGAAAAATTGCAAAATCTGTCAATATGCCAAAGGAAGGAGCCGGAATGTAGGATTTTACACTCCCTTGCCTATTCTAGACAGGCCTTGGGATATGGTGAGTATGGATTTTGTTCTAGGATTGCCCAAGACTCAGAGAGGGAATGATACAGTCTTTTTTGTAGTGGACAGATTCTCCAAAATGGCGCATTTTATTCCATGTTATAAAGCTAGTGATGCCACCCATGTTGCTAACTTGTTTTTCAAAGAAGTTGTTAGGTTGCATGGGTTGCCCAAGAGTATTGTTTCAGACAGAGACACCAAATTTGTGGGCCATTTTTGGAGGAAACTGTGGAAGAAACTTGGTACCAAACTGAGTTTCAGCTCAGCTTATCATCCTCAGATTGATGGACAAACTAAGGTAGTGAATAGGATTCTAGGAAATTTGTTGAGAAGTCTTGCAGGAGAGCATCCCAAGCAGTAGGACCAGATTTTTCCTCAGGCAGAATATGCATATAATGACTCACCAAACAGAAGCACAGGGCAGATTCCATTCCATATTGTTTATGGAATGCACCCCAGAGGGATATCAAAGTTAAGAAATCTGGGAAAGGCAGAGCTAAGGAGCGCTGATGGTGAGGAATTTTCTTTAGAGATCCAAGCCATACACAAGCAAGTGAAACAACAACTACAAGGCAGTAACATCAAATACAAAGGCAGAGTAGACTTGAGCAGAAAAGAAGTCCATTTTGAAGTAGGAGATCTGGTTTTAGCGCACTTGAGAAAGGAGAGATTCCCAAAGAAGTAGTATGACAAACTGAAGTTCAAAAAGATTGGGCCATGCAAGATACTTAGAAAGTTTTCTGCTAATTCCTATGAGATTGAATTGCCTCCTGATGTTGGAATATCTCCCATTTTTAATGTTGCAGATTTTTACAAGTATGAAGATGATGGTGCAGAAGAGGGACCAGTAGACAAGGAACAGTTTGAGTGGGAAAAGCAGTTACCTCCAGCTCAACCATTGCAACCAGAGAAGATATTGGACAAAAGAGTGTTTAGGAAGACCAGAGGACAAGAGTACTTTCTGTACTTAATCAAATGGAAGGACAAGCCAGAGGAAGATGCCACTTGGATGACTGAAGAAATGTTGCAGAAGATAGGTAGATCAGTGGAAGAGCTCATGGACAGGAGTCCATGAAGAAAATTGCCCTTGGGAGTCTGATGCAGGGGCATTGGACATTAGCCAACAATGTAGGAGGTTTTTTCCACATGTTGTGGCTAGGAGGGTTCAAAATCATTCGAAATTGTGATAGCAAGGTGTCAATACCTTAGCTGCCTGTTGCATTTAGATTAGTTAGACTCAATAGAAGTCGAATAGTTTAGTTCAGTCCATCTGTCGTGTTCAGTTATTCGAATAATGTAATTAAGTTTTGTTAGAAGATAAATGGTCCTCACCAAGGAACCGAAGGGACACATTATAATGCATATAAATTGTATCCCTCGAATGTATTGAGGGGAGGAGATTTCTGCAATAAAATCTGGGTGTTAAGCAATTGCTTTAGGTTGAATAAATTTCAGTGCTCATTGATTATCAAATTGTCTTGAATTGATAATTGTGAGGGAATTTGTTTAATTGTGAGGCAATTGAACACTGTTATGTGTATAATCATTGAATAGATTTGTTGTATAATCTCCGCATCTCTTTGTCTATTGTTTTCTCTTGAATTGTCCAAACAATTGAAAAATCCCACTCGTAGAAGAGGTCTGTGTATGATCGTGGTCATCGAACTCTGTTCTGGGGTGGTGAAGGCTCCGCTTACGAAGGAATGGCTCGGTTGGTTGTGAATTGAGAGTGTGGTCCAAGAGTTGAACCTGAGTTAGTGAACAGGAGAACATAGAAAGGAAGGCGTTAACCCCACTGTCAATCACTATACAAAGGCCGGAAGCGGTTTTGATCGCACCGCCTTTGTGGGACGAGTGGTATTCAAGAAATTGGAGCGATCCCATATACCGGGCGACGCGTGTCCCAGAGTGGTTTGGAAAACCCACTCTCATCGCGCGTTAACTATCGACATCGGAGCTAGCGCGATATTGACGTATACCGTCCGATCTGCAGACTGACCATCGAACGGTGATCATACCCAGACTTTCTCGGAGGTTAATCTAAGGTAAGGCGTGTGTATTTAATTGAATCGTCGATTGAGTATGTGGGCCCAGAACCTAAGGCATGCCAAAGTATTTCATACGATTTATATGAGTGGAATTTAGAGTACAAGGAAAACATATATATATGTGCGCGAAGGACCTTAGTCCAAGTTGTTTAAGGTATTTATTTGTCAATTTCTCTGAAATTGATAAATAAAATTATAAAAGAATTGAGAAATAAACTGAATTAATTCAAGGGAAAATGCTGACAGAGCTACCGTAGAGACCAACTCTCCTTGTGGGGCCCGAATTCAATTTTGTTGCTGTCAGGAAAGCATATAGCTAAAAACCCCACTACCTTCTATTATGTATTATATCATGGATCATGAAACAATTACATACAAATATCCAATCCAAGAACTCTCAGTACAATAACTAACTGTCTCACACTATCATACAAAAATTGGAAAATTCCTTAGCCAATTTACTGTCTCCAGACAACCTGCCTCCACTGTGCAATCCCAACTGATAGCAATGCCTGAATGAATGGAATCCTGCTTGACTTGACTATGCAATCCTCATGGGCACATCTAATGTGTGTGTGGTTTCACGTGTGCAACTGATAATGTCACAACTGATAGTTAACTGTCCCTTTCACTTACATCTCAACTGGGCCTCCACTTGATTTGACATGCATGCAGTTAATAGTAGTAAATATTTAGTTGCATGTGAGACCACTGATTGTGAATTAATTAATTAATTCACTTGATATCTCACTAGTGTATCTTCAACTACAACTAGCAAAATTGAGTTTAACTCACTTAACTGAGTTAAAATACTTTACAACTTTCATAACTTCACTTCCAACTCTGTTACAACTTTGAATCACTCAGTTACAACTAAGTCCACTGGCATGCCCCACCAACCAACAACTGAACTCGAAATTCCTATAGTTAACCGATTTTCCACTTCAGTTAACTATTTACAAGTGCTCATTGAGAATAGATTATTGTTTATTGTCCAACTAATATTAAGGCATAATAATAGCCGACATGCATGTATAAATAGACATGTAATCTATAAATAGAACTTGCGCATTCATCTATAAATAAACCTCATCTATAAATAGAATTTGCTCATGCATCTATAAATAGACATCCTCCTAAAAATATCCTGAGGCTCCATCCTAGTGTAGGTGCATAATTTTCACTAGGATATTCTTGTTGAATCTCAACACTCCCTCTCAACAAGAAAGGGATTATCCTTCACCTCGATCCTGTCTCTATGGTATTCAAATTTTCTCTTGGTGATTAGATTTGGATTAAGGACCTAAGTGATAGCTCAAATTTCAAAGTGTTCGAAAGTGTGTTGAACGTGAGCGACATGATAGACCTCAATTTCTTGATTCCGGCATCGTGAATGGTTCGAAACCGACACCGTATGAAGAAGTTATCGTGATTTGAAAAGTCCAGTAAACTGCAATTTTTGACCTTTGACCATGTTTGACTGGGCATTTGAATATTTAGAAAAAATAATATTCCAGGGAATATTCCTCTTGGGAGAATTAGAAGCTGACAAGTGGCATCATCCTATTGGAAAATTGGGTGTACGTTTTGGTATTGACCAATCAGAGGCCACCACATGGCAGTCCCGGAGGTCGCCACGTGGCCCAGTAAAGGTTATGTAAAATTTTGTTAGACTCTGGTAGGTTCGAACCCTGAAAATCCTACCCTCCAGGCCAGCGTGCTTACTGTCTCCATTGCATGAGTTTATTAATCATAAATGTGGTCGGATTTTATTTATTGATTGACTGTTTTGTATTTGGGGAAACGGAGGGGCCAACCCCTCCCCATAGAGCCTTAACCCCGGAACCAGGCGCTGATATAACCATCGGTCAACAATTAATGTAACAGTCCACTGCAGTTATGTTGTCACATGGAGGTTTTCCATGCTACGGTTAAGGTTTTCACAACGGTTAATATAACCACAATCTCCAGCCATTCCTCTGCCCGTTATATGTTGAGGCCTTGTCACATATGTAGAATCGCGCGGTTAATCCACCGACGGTTACAGTTTGAAGACCGTAGGGTTAGAGCCATGTGCCTAACACCTCAACCAAACATTTATTGTCACAGTTTTCTTGGCTGAGGTTTAGGGCCAATGCATCATTCTTGGTGGAAAATCCAATTTTAGTTGGGTTAATTGAAGTTGCTCCAAAATTAGCGGCGCTGATTTAGGGGTCACTGGACATAATTTGTTTAGGCTGTATCTTGAGCTAGATTCGACCATTATGAGAGTGTTAATAGTCAATTTAAAATTTCTTGGACATTCCAGACTCTTTGGTGAGGGTTTTAGAGCCACCAGAGGAATTTTTAGCAAGTTTTTTTCTTCAGAGAAGTTCTATGGGCCACGAGGGGCCAACAACAGAAAGAGGCTTAGCCAGAGCAGCTAGAGGCCTTTCTCAGAAATCCAATAGTCAGTTTTGTATGTTTCAAATATTTTGGAACTAATGGTGAGGTTTTTAGAGCTACTAGAGGACTTCTGAAGGCCGATATTATTTAGAGAAGTTCCAAGGGCCACCAGCGCCACCAGGTGCCAACAAGAGAATGAGGCCTATCCAGAGCAGCCAATATCCATTCTGAAGAAAAAAATAGTCTATTATTACTATTTTTAACCTTATGAATCCATTTATGGAGTTTTCAGAAGCTTTTGAGAACTTATAAAGGTTCATATGCTTCAAGGAATTTTTTAGTGACCCTAGAGCTAGGGGGTGCCACCAGGTGTTGGAGGTGAAACCGGAGTAGTCGGAGGCCAATTTGTGAAAGTGAATAGTATATTCTGACTATTTTGGACATTATAAATCCATTAAAGGGATTTGTAGTCATTGGGAGACTTACGAAGGTCGATAAGCCACAAGGAAGTTTTGAGCAGCCCAGGGCCATCAGTGGATGGAGGCCTAGATTGGGTAGCCAAAGCTCATTTTGAGAAAATGATCAATCTATTTTGGAGGTCTGATATGTGCTGGAGATATTAGGTGAGGTTTCAGGGACATTAAAGGATTTATTAAAGGGTTAGTTCCACAAAGAAGCTCAGGGAAGCTTAAGGCATTGATAACAGAGATCAAGCCTAAGGAAGTCTAGTTCTATCTTCAGGGTGATGACAACCATTGCATGGGTATGATGATATTATAAACCCAATGGTACAACCCAAATAACCATTGGAGTTAAGTATTTACTTGTAAAATAATTTATTCATCATAATCCCAAAGAGCCATGTCAGTTGACAAAGGCTCAAGGAGACGTAGCCCACGATATTCGAGTGAACTCCTTTATTAAATTTGCTGTTATGTGTTGATGCTTATTTGCTGCACTTTATGGTTGTTTTACATGATTAATATCAACAAAAACAAATTTTCTTAAAGCACTTAAACAGTTAAAAAAAAACATACACCTGTTTCAAGTATAAAATTCCGCACAATCATGTATAAGCATGATATTTTATTTGTTTAACTAAGTGGGAGGTGCTTGCGCATAAGCATTTCAAGTTATCCACCCATTTTTAGATTAGGTTGGTATTAGAGCACTAGGTTTCTTGCTTGACAGAGCACTAGGTTTCTTGCTTGACAGAGCACCAGGTTTCTTACTTGACAGAGCACTAAGTTTCTTGTTTGACTTGAAAGGTGTTTAAACAGTGCAAATAATTTTACCTGTTTGCAAATTGACTGTTGCTTACAAGTTTGAGTTTGATTGAGGTGAAGGAAAGCTATTTCTAGCTAAGTCTAGAAGAGGAGAAAAAGGAAGAAGGGCTGAAGGCATCTTCCTTACCCAAAGGACCTCAAGGCAACCCTTGAAGCACAAGAGGCTTTGTTTGCAAAAGGCTACTTGAAGAAGAACTTGACTCTACAACCTTTTTGTTCAGAAGCTTTGTCAATTGTTTTCGAAGCTTTGGAATTATTGATTGAATTTATTTTGTTCATTTACATAATGATGATAACTTCTTCAAGTGAGGTTTCAAAATCCTCCTCCTTCACAAGATTCTTCGATGAAGAAATGAAGAGAGACTTCTACATCCTGAAGGATAGGGTGAAAATTATGTTTGAAGATAGAAAGGAAAGCACTAGACTTTGTGAGCAATTGGTTGCAATGAAGAAAGAGAAAGAATAAATTCTTCAAAGAATGCATGAGATGGAGATGCAGCTCCATCAAGCCCAAGAGGCCTTAACCAAGAACATGCTTCAAGCAGAGGTAAATCACTCAAATTTGTCTTCAAATTCCTCTTCAAAAAGATGTGTAGGTTCATTTGAAAAGCACACTAGAGGTATAGGGTCCAAGTTGATGTTTAAAATGGGCTATGAAGGCAATGGTTTAAGAAAACATGCATAAGGCATGATTGATCCTATTATGGTTGAGGAAAGACCTAAGAAGTTTGGTCTAGGAAATGTTCAATCTTATGGCGAAAACTCTATAGCCATGAAGTCATTTGAGACAACTTCAAAAAGGACTTTTGTTACAAGTTCTAAACCACAAACATGTCAAGTTTTTTTTTCAAGTTGATTGCCATTGTTTGAAGCCTATGTTGCAGCAAGATGTTAATGGACATGTAGCTTATGGCGAGCAAGAGAGTTCAGATAGCTTTCATGACATGAACACTGATGTTAGTCTTCAAAAGAAGGCTAGAACCTCTACAAGTTCATCTCCTCAAGAAGGTAAAAAATATGGACATGCAAAGCAACATGTGAGGTATAATTCTTCCCATAGTCAAGTTGATTATGTTTTTTTAAAGCATGGCAAATATACATGCATGAAAGGAAGAAAGAGTTGATGTTCCTATTGTGGTCTGTGTAACCATGATGTTTCAAAATGTTGGAAGAGGATGAAGGCATAAATGAAACAGTTGAAGTGAAGGCAAATTTCTCAAAAGGTGCAAAATAATTGCACACATTTCCAGAAGAAGGGACATTTTGTTTCCCAATGTTGAACATTACATCCAAATAATCATCCCAAGCATATCAAGCAAGAGGATAAAAATACTGGCAAAAGTGGAACCAAATATTCCATCATTGATGTGAGAACATATGTTTCACACGAAGAAGATTTTCAGCAGCAAAAATCGCATGGAAGTGGCTTGGTAAGAAGTGGTTTGACTTCTTAACTTAGTAAGACATATATTCATTTGTACATATGCAAATTTCAGTCATGTATGCATTTCTGTTGAAAAATCACGTTTGTTTGAGCCACCCTGGATCGATGATCAAGGAAATGATGTGTAGCTACCTTCTATAAATTTCTTTCCAGAAATTTCTGGATGAGCAAGGAAGACAAATTTTGATAGGAGGACTAGAGCATCTAAGAAGGGAACTGTTTACTACCTTCGAGTTGGGTTCAAAGGCACTAAGCCAAGCAAGGAAAAGTGTATGGAGGCTGGAAAAGAGAGGGTTTTGTATTCTCATCTACTGAATAGATCAGGTAATCAGTATTTTGGGGTCCAAAATATTCCCAATGGGGAGGTGTGATTAGATTTGGATCAAGGACCTAAGTGATAGCTCAAATTTCAAAGAGTTTGAAAGTGTGTTGAACCTAAGCGACTGGATGAATCTCGTCTTCCTGATTCTGGTGCCATGAATGGTTCAAAAAACGGACACCGTATGAAGAAGTTATCGTGATTTGAAAATTCCATTAAACTGCAAATTTCAACCTTTGACCATGTTTGACTAGGCATTTGAATATTCAACAAAAAGAATATTCCTTTTGGGCGAATTAGAAGCTAAAAAGTGGCACAGTTCTATTGGCATATTGGTTGTACATTTTGGTATTGGCCAATTAGAGGCCACCACTTGGCAGGCCCGGAGGCCACCACGTAGCCCAGGAAAGGTTATGTAAAATTTTGTTGGACTCTGACGGGTTCGAAACCTGAACTTCTTGCCCGCCAGGCCAGCGCGCTTACCGTCTCCACTACATGAGTTTCTTAACCATAACTATAGTCGACTTTTATTTATTGATCGACTGTTTTGTATTTGGGGAAACAGAGGGGCCATCCCCTCTCCATAGAGCCCTTACCCTAGAACCAGGCACTGATATAACCGTCAGTCAACAGTTAATATAACAATCACCCACCGCAGCTATGTTATCACATGGATGTTTTCCATGCTACGGTTAAATTTTTCACACCGGTTAATATAACCACAATATCCAACCGTTCCTCCACCCGTTGTATGTCGAGGCCTTGTCACATGTGCAGAACCGTGCGGTTAATCCGCCGACAGTTACGGTTTGAAGACCGCGGTGTTAGGGCCATGTGCCCAACACCCCAACCAAACATTTCTTGTCGCGGTTTTCTTGGCGGAGGTTTAGGGCCAGCACGCCATTCTTGGCGGAAAATTCAATTTTAGTTGGGCTAAGTGAAGTTGCTCCAAAATTAGTGGAGCTGATTTAGGGGTCACTGGACAAAATTTGTTTAGGCTCTATCTTGAGCTAGATTCGACCATTATGAGAGTGTGAATAGTAAATTTTGACTTTCTTGGACATTGAAGACTCATTGGTGAGAGTTGCAGAGCCATTAGAGGACATTTGAGCAGATTTTATCTTCAGAGAAGTTCTAGGGGCCACTAGGGTCCAGCAACAGAAAGAGGTTTAGCTAGAGCAGCTAGAGGCCTTTATCCATAATCTAATAGTCAATTTTGGATGTTTTAGACATTATGGAACTAATGGTGAGGTTTGCAGATCCAGTAGAGGACTTTGGAAGGCCGAGATTCTTAAGAGAAGTTCCAAGGGCCACTAGGGCCACCAGGTGCCAACAGGAGAATGAGGCCTATCTAGAGCAGCCAGTATCCATTCTTAGCAAACTAGTAGTTTAATCGAACTATTTTTAGCCTTTTGAATCCATTTATGGACTTTGCAGAAGATTTTGAGAACTTCTGAAGGTCGAGATGCTTCAGGGAAGTTTTTAGTGACCCTAGAGCCAGGGGTTGCCACCAGGTGTTGGACATTATGAATACATTGAAGGTATTTTCAGAGTCATTTGGAGACCTATGAAGGTATAGAAGCCACACGGAAGTTTTGGGAAACCCAGGGCCATCAGTGGATGGAGGCCTAGATTGGGGAGCCATAGCTCATTTTGAGCAAATGATCAGTCTATTTTGGAGGTCTGATATATGCTGGAGATAGTAGGGGAGGTTTCAGGGACAAAAAATGATTTATTAAAGGGTTAGTGCCACAGAGAAGCTAAAGGAAGCTTAAGACACCGACAATAGAGATAAAATCTAAGGAATTCTAGTTCGATATTCAGAGTGATGAAATACATTCCAGGGGTATGATGATATTCTAAACCCAATGGTACCACCCAAATAACCATTGGAGTTAAGTATTTACTTGTAAAATAATTTATTCATCATAATCCCAAAGAGCCAAGTCAGTTAACAAAGGTTCAAGGAGACGTATCCCATGATATTCGGGTGAACTCCTTTATTAAATTTGTTGTTATGTGTTGATGCTTATTTGCTGCAATTTATGGTTGTTGTACATGCTTAATATCAACAAAAACAAATGTTATTAAAGCACTTAAACAGTTTAAAAAAAAACATACACCTATTTCAAGTATAAAATTCCGCACAATCATGTATAAGCAAGATCTTTTATTTGTTGAACTGAGTGGGAGGTGCTTGCGCATAAGCATTTCAAGTTATCCACCCATTTTTAGATCATCCGGTGAGCACCTTCATCAGAATGTTTGCATATTGATTGTTAGGTCCCTATATTACTAGTATAGTCCCTTATTGTTGTTAGTGTAACCCCCTTATTGTTATTATTGCACCCTTGTAACCCCCATATTGTTATTATTGTGCCCTTAAATTATTATTGTTAGGTCGGCTAGGATTACATTGTGGCCCCATGGACTCCTATATATAGAAAGGAGGTTTTGTAATTTGAATCATCCAAGAATCTTTCATTCATGTAATGTATTGGAAGTTTCCCCCTAAAAGTGGCTTATTTATAAGTCGTTGATATCTCTTTTCTTCTATTTTTGGAGCTAGTTTCACAACATTTGGTATCATAGCTTTGAGATTCTAGGGTTTCGCTGCTCCAAACATGTCATCGTGGAATTTTCGCTATAAATTTTTTTCTACGAAGGTTAAGAATCTGAAATTTTTAGAGTGCGAAGAAAAAATCCTGAGGAAAATCATTGCAAAATTTCATAGCTTGGTTCATAATATTTTCGGAGATATGATCTGTGCAAGTTAGGTCATTTTGCAGGCTCCTGAATTTAACCTAAAGAGGTCATCGTGGTATTTGCGTGATAAATTTGTTTCTACGAAGGTTCAGAAGCTGAAATTTTTAGAGTGCAAAGCTGCAATCCTGAGGAAAATCGTCACAAAATTTAATATATTGGTTCACAATATTTTCAGAGATATGATCTATGGAAGTTAGGGCTTTTTGAGGCTTCTGAATTTCATCTCAAAGAGGTGATCGTGGGAAAATCTTCATAGCTCTCTCTCTGAGCATCGGATTGGAATGATGTAAAAATTGGCCGCAAGTACATGGACTGTAGTCTTCATGCTATCAATTTCAGAGCCAAAGGAGGAAACAGTGACACGTGGCAAGTCATACAAGTTCTCTCTACTGAACCAGTCCAAAATTGGGTCATTGTGGGAGATTGGGCATAACTTTGCCTTGAAGAATCCAAATTAGATCATACCTGTGGCATTTGAAAGAAGCTTCATAGGGCTACTACAGGGTTTAATTTCAGATATTAAGAATCTGAAATTATAGAGATAATTCAATTTCAATATCGAGCTCCTCAAAAGCAAGTAAAAGGTGTGTAATTTTTTTTTTTTCCTGAATTGCATAAGTCTTGTTTGAAGAATCAAGTTGAATTGATTCCAAGGGAATATTGTAGAATAGATATCAGTATCGGATTCTAAAATGGCCCCTAAAGAGAATTCAACACCCATTAAGCCTTTAGAAAGCTCTACTATGACTCATGAAGACGAAGAATGGCAACATGAAATATCAAAATTACATGAGCAAGTGCAACAATTTTTTCTCTCGCAAAGAGCAACAAAAAATGACATGGAAGTTTTGAAGAAAGGCGTGGAAAATAAGATGGATGGTTTGAAGAAAGGCATGGAATATAATATGGATGGTTTGAAGAATGGCATGGAATCTAAGATAGATGGCATGGAAGTTGGCATGGAATCTAAGATGGATGACATGGAAGAGAAAATGGAAAACATGAAGAATGATCTAAAAGCAGACAGGAAGGTTTGAGAAAGTTGATACAAGAAATGTTTCCGAATGGTGAAAAGATAGTAGAGGAAACTCATGAAGAGAACAAAATAAATGTTAATTGTGATTTCATAAAATATAATGTTGGCGGGAAGAACCACCATATTCCAAAAATGGATATGAGGAAGTTTGATGCAAAGGATCCTGTAACATGGATACTACAGATGGAGAAATATTTTGATCTCCATAATGTGCAAAACACACAAAAGGTACGCATTGCAACTTTACATTTAGAACAAAATACATTTGTATGGTATCGATGGCTTTGCTCCCGTAAAAAAATTGTCACTTGGTCAATTTTACGGAGGAAATGATAGCACATTATGAGGATACAAAGAGCAACACCTTCTTTAGCCAATTGATAAATCTCAAACAAAAGGGTTTAGTGGGGCAGCACATTGAGGATTTCCAAAAATTGAATATAAGGGTAACTGATATTCCAGAGGAACACAGGATTGATCTCTTCATAGGCACTTTAAAGGATAACATCCAACATGAAGTTCGCATTTTGGAACTTGATTCATTGGAGAAGGCATTCAGGTTGGCAAGAAAAGTTGAATGTAAAATTATGGCGACAAGGAAGCCTACCACTCAATTCTATAAAGAAGGAAGTGTTGCTACGCCTAGATTTCCACAACCTACAAGGTTGACACCACAAAAATTTGAAGAAAAAAGAGCAAAAGGGCTTTGCTACAGTTGTGATAGAAAATACACTAAAGGTCATAAGTGTGATGAGAAGAAATTATTTTACATAGATTGTGAAGAGGAAGAAGAAAATGAACAAGAAGAGGATATACACCAGGAACCAACCCAAGAAGAGGAAGAAATGAGTCCGACCATATCGTGTATTGCATTGGCAGGAATTACCACTCCTGAAACTCTCAAGATAGAAGGACGTATCAAGAAGAAAAAGGTCATAGTGTTGATTGATTCAGGTAGTACCCATAATTTTATTCATTGTAAGGTAGCCAAGGAATTGAATTATTTCCTATACCCAACACCAGAATGTCAAGTGATGGTTGCAAATGGAGGAACTATAAATTGTTCTGGAAAATGCCATAATATCAAGCTAACCATTGGGGAATATGTATTGAATAGTCCAATGCTTTCCATTCCTATGGGAGATGCTGATGTTGTACTAGGAGTACAATGGTTACAATCTTTGGGGACGGTAGCTTTTAATTTTCAAAAACTTTTATTGAAATTTTTTTCCGAAGGAAAGGGAGTCAAATTACGGGGTATTGCAGGGAATTAGAGAAAGATAATAAGCTCAAATGTCATAACAAAGCTTCTAAAGAAAGAACAACGAGGCATAATTTCACAATTATGCTCACTAGAAGTTTCAACATCAAAATCATCTATTTCTGTAGATCTCCAAAAAGTCTTGGACAATCATTCCAAGGTTTTTGAAACTCCAAAAGGACTCCCACCTATTCGTGATCATGAACAAGCTATTAATTTGATTCAAGGAAGTGTTCCTCCAAACATCAGGCGTTATAGATATCCTTATGTCTAAAAGAGTGAAATTGAATGTATGATTGCAGAAATGTTAGAGGTGGGTATAATTCAACCTAGTCAAAGTTCTTTCTCTTCTCTTGTAGTATTGGTACACAGGAAGGATGGATCATGGCACGTGTGTCCGGATTATAGGGAGCTCAATAAGCTCACCATTAAAGATAAATTTCCCATTCCCGTGATTGATGAATTATTGAATGAATTACATGGAGCAATTTATTTTACCAAATTGGATCTTCGTTAAGGGTATCATCAAATTAGAATGAAGACTGAAGATATTCCGAAAACAACATTTCAAACTCATGAGGGTCATTATGAATTTTTGGTCATGCCTTTTGGCCTTACCAATGCACCTTCTACATTTCAAGGGTTGATGAATTCCATTTTCAAACCCTTCCTTAGAATATTTGTGCTAGTATTTTTTGATGATATACTAATCTACAACAGGTCTTGGAAGGATCATGTTGAACATGTTGACAGGGTGCTCAAACTATTGCAGGAGAAACAATTATATGCAAAAACATCCGAATGTTTCTTTGGAGTACAAGAGGTGGAATATCTGGGTCATATTGTATCTCACGAGGGTGTTAAGGTAGACCCTAACAAAATTAAAGCCATTAAGGAATGGAAAGTCCCCACAATTATAAAGCAGTTGCGAGGATTTCTCGGGTTAACAGGGTATTATCGAAATTTTGTTAAGAATTATGGGAGAATAGCAGCACCTCTAACAACATTATTGAAGAAAGATGCATTTTCATGGACTCCTGAAGCAACTAAGGCCTTTGAACATCTTAAAGAGGCAATGTGCCTAGCACCAATCTTAGCTACGCCAGACTTCACAAAAACCTTTATTGTGGAATGTGATGCCTCAGGAAATGGAATTGGTGCTATTTTAATGCAAGAAGGAAGACCCATTTCTTTTGAAAGTCGTCCAATGAAAGGAAAGTATTTACAGAAACCTATTTATGAGAAGGAAATGTTAGCAATACTGCATGCACTAAAGAAATGGAGAAATTACCTAATGGGAAGACACTTCAAGGTAAAAACTGATCATGATAGTCTTAAACATTTTTTGGAACAAAGACTATCTTCAGAAGAGCAGCAAAAATGGGTCACAAAGATGTTGGGTTATGACTTTGAAATAATATACAAAAAAGGAAAGCTTAATGTTGTTGCAGATGCACTCTCAAGAAAGAATGAAGAGGTGGAAGCATTGCTTTTGTGCCATTTCTATTATCCAACCAGATTGGATAACTGAAGCAAGAGATGAATGGAAGAAGGACAAAGATGTATGGACACTCATTCAAAAGTTGCAGCAAGATCCTAGTACATCTGATACATTTAGTTGGAAAATGATTCCTTATGGTACAAAGATCGCTTATATCTTTGTAAGAATTCCCAACTAAAACAAAAGATTCTTCTAGAATTGCACACTTCTCCTTTAGGAGGACACTCAGGATTTTTAAAAACTTACCACAGGGTGAAGAAAGATTTTTTTTGGGATGGCCTTAAATCTGACATTCAAAATTTTGTGGCTGAATGTTTGGTTTGCCAGCAGAATAAAGTGGAAACAATTAATACCCCAGGACTTCTACAACCTTTATCCATTCCAAGTCAACGTTGGGAGGAGATTTCAATGGATTTTATCACAGGTTTACCTAAGTCCGAAGGAAAGAGTGTCATCATGGTGGTAGTTGATAGCCTTACCAAGTATGCACACTTTTGTGCATTATCTCATCCATTTAAAGCAAGTACAGTTGCTACTACATTTATGGACACAATTCAAAAGCTACATGGAAGCCCAAGGGTTATTGTGAGCGACAAAGATTCCATTTTTACAGGAAATTTTTGGACGAAGTTATTTTCTTGCTTGGGTACTCAATTAGCTCATAGCTCATCTTATCATCCTCAATTCGATGGTCAAACTGAGATAGTAAATAAATTTTTGGAAGGATATCTTCGTTGTTTTGTATCTAATAAACAAACACAATGGGTCAAGTGGTTACCTATAGCTGAATGGTGGTATAACACTTCCTTCCATACTGCAACAAAAATGACCCCATTTATGGCACTTTATGGATATCATCCACCATCCATCACATCATATTTAAGAGAAAATTCGAAGGTTCAAGCAGTGGAAGATCACATCGAGCATCAACAAGTATTTCTCCAACTCTTAAAGGACACCCTGAATTTGGCACAAAATCGAATGAAACAACAGGCAGATCAACATCACAGCGAGAGAAGTTTTGATGTAGGAGACTGGGTATTTTTACGACTACAACCATACAAACAAATGTCCCTCAAGCAAGATAATAAGGATAATAAATTATCGCCAAATTACTATCGTCCTTACAAGGTGTTACAAAATATTGGTACTACAGCATACAAATTGGAGCTTCTTGCTTCTTCACGAGTGCATCCAATTTTCCATGTTTCATGCTTAAAGAAGGTTATAGGTGAAAATATTCCAATTCAAACAATATTGCCAGAACTTGACGAGGAAGGAAAAATCATATTGGAACCCGAAGCGGTCACGAAAACAAGAACTCGACAACTACATAATCGATCAATTTCAGAGTATCTAATCAAGTGGAAGAACTTACCCACTGAAGATTTTACATGGGAGGATGAAAATTTTATACAGAAGCACCTAGAACTACTCAAGCATTGAGGACAACACTTTTTTGAAGGAGAGGGGCATGTTAGGTCCCTATATTACTAGTATAGTCCCTTATTGTTGTTAGTGTAACCCCCTTATTGTTATTATTGTACCCTTGTAACACCCATATTGTTATTATTGTGCCCTTAAATTATTATTGCTAGGTTGGCTAGGATTACATTGTGGCCCCATGGACTCCTATATATATAAAGGAGGTTTTGTAATTTGAATCATCCAAGAATTGTTCATTCATGTAATGTATTGGAGGTTTCCCCCTCGAAGTGGCTTATTTCTAAGGCATTGATATCTCTTTTATTCTCTTTTTGGAGCTGGTTTCACAACATTGATCCTTTGTAGGAATGTACTGAAGCAACATGATCCTCCTCTGCACATAATCTATGAGATGATGGTTCCAGATACCTATATGCTTAGATCGATCATGAAACACAGTATTAATTGAGAGTTTAATGCAACTCTAATTATCACAATGAATCACTATCAGATCTAAATGAGAACCAATCAAACCAACCATGATCTTTCTCATCTAGATATCCTCACATGCAGCTTGAATCACTGCCATGTATTTCACTTCCGCTAAATTGAGTGCCAAGAATATCTACTTCCTGCTGTACCAAGAAACTGCTGTAGATCCAATGCTAAAGATCCCCCCCGATGTGCTCTTTCTTTCCGATGGGCTACCTGCCCAATCTGCATCCGTGAAGCCATGCAACTTCTCCTCATCCGTCTATCTGTACCATAAACCATACTCTGATGTGCCCCTCAGGTATCTCAGGATATGCTTGCTCGCCTTCCAAAAGAGCTTGGTAGGCTTAACCATAGCTCGAATCAGCTGGTTAACCACATAGCAAATGTCCAGTCTCATGTTCACTAGATACATCAGTGAACCCACTAACTGTTGATAGACAGTAGCATCCACTACCTCTCCAGAAGTAGCATCCTCTTTCCTTCAGCTTCCTGGAAGAGGAGTATCCATGGGTTTGCATCCCTCCATGTGAAACTTACCCAGTATCTCCCTTGCATACTTGCCTTGAGACACAAAAATTTCACCATCTCGCTACCATATTTCCAATCCAAGGAAATAATGAAGGAAGCCCATATCCTTCTGTTGAAGAGGTAAATCCCCTCTGCAGATAGAGGCGATCCCACTAGCCTAGATCGGGTCTAGCAACAATCAAGTCACGCAATGTCGTTGGTTCCTTGTTACAAAAAGACAAAAATCGTGACGAGTAGCCTACCTTAAATCCTACGCAGTCGTCATTGAAGAAAAGATGATGTTTCCCATTCCTCACTTGACAGATCACGATCCTTCCATTCGACACGTCCGAACACCTATACACATGCAAGGAAACAACGACATACAATGTAAAATCTAGAGCATGTAACTATCCATCATTTAGAGAGGATATAATTCATTGCATTACATAAAGGAATGAACACATGAATGGAACCAAAATTAGAGTCGCTTATATTATAAATGGCAAAAGGGAGATTACAACCAAATTCTCTGACGCTATGATATTCCTTTGGCAGGGCTGACAGCGAAGCATGTCTCAACAAAGCCTGTTGGGAATCTAGACGAAGCTCTCTCTCTTCGGCTTGGCTCTCAATAGTTTCCAACTATAGTTTCCTTCCTACAAGTTCAGCTAGCTTGCTGATGGAGAGGGCAAGCTTTTATAGATGGAGGAGAGGAAGTTGGGATCCCTATAATCATGGGATAGGCCCTATCTCTTAGGAAGGTTCCATGATAGGTGGAAAACCACTTCCTATACATGGAGATCCGGAGCCAAACCACCCAACTCCTTTTGATGATTCATTCAGGAGTTTGTTAGAACCAAACTTCCGCCATTTATTTTTAAAAAACATCCCTTAATAAGCTTGGCGCGAGTGGAACATAGGGACAGAGCACCAGTTGGTGCGCCCTCCAGTGTGGATTCCCCCCATTGGCGCGAGGGATGAACTGGCTAGTCGCGCCAAGGCTAAAACATCTGTTTTTAGGGCTTTTCAGAGGAAATGTTCTTCAGGAGAATGTTTGTCCTTATGCAAGAGGATGCCATGAAGGTGGTTTCAGGTCATTTTACTGTTCACAGGTCACGGGAATAGTCCTCGAATGTGTGGGACAAGGGATTGTAGGTACGGTGACAAAATGCTGTGTAACAGATGCCCCCTAAACCATGAGGTCTGAGAGAGAGGGAGGGGTGAAATTCTTTATGAGAATGCGCCCAACTGAAAACACCACTGTCAGAAGACCTACATACAAGTACAACTGATATCTCTGATACATGATATGTGGTATGGGCACAACCATCCATAATAGAGTGTACAACAACCGGGATCCAAGGTATGGACGTAGCCATCCAAGAAGGATCGACAAGTAGACTCAGGTATGGTCGCAGCCATCCAATCAAATGAGTCATGTAACTAATCATGATAATACACAAAGAATTCACAGCCTGGATTTTATCAGACAAAATCCAGGGTCTTGCACTCCATCTCGACCCGAACATAGTACAAGTCCGAGCATGTGAATAAGTGAGGTGAAGTCGAACAAGCAAGAACAACGTCTGATTACCAGCTAATAATGAAAGCCATTAATAGATGCGAGAGGAACCACCAATAATGAGGATGGCCCTCAAGGTACTATAGGTACAATCCACAGAATGTGAACAGTGAGCTAGCGTCGAACACCCGCAGAATCATCCGATCGAAGGTCAATAATGAAAACCTTACGTCGAATGCGAAGAACCTGCCATTGAGGCATGCAGGCTCCAAGGTACCTGAAGGGACTCTCTAGATCAGCTTCCTGGATAATGAGCTGAAGTCAACAAGAAGTGACCTTGATCGAAGGTGGGCCATAGTGTTTCCCACATCATAGATGCGAGACAGAGGAACATGATGTTTGCGAATCAAGATCAGTAGAGAATCAGAGGGAGGTTGAAAACTGCAGAGGCCAACTTCTCTTGAACATATCGACGACACGAAACTGGATTTGGCAGTATTTCACATCAAAGGATCTGAGGTCATGATGACGTGGCAAAGAGCAGATGAGTGGTCAAAAGAGATTACCCAAACCCACGAAGGCAAGCAGATAACGAGATGCGATGTCCCCAACCCGACACGAATGTAGACAAGTGCCATGTTCAAGAGCAACATACTGCCGACACGATGGTGATACTGGTTCCATTTTTCCCCACCATTTCTAACGAGTACCCCAATTATTTTTGGAAACAAGCTTGAAGGGGATAGCATATGCTTGCGATATAAGTTTGTCCTTTAGAAAAATCCAACCTAGTACATTTAATGAGCCCTAGGAAGGAGGAACTCGAGTAACTTCATTGCGACAGAGTCCGATGTCATCAGGTTTTAGCGAGTCTGTCAAAGGAAGAACTCGACGTATTTTCATGTTTAGAGAGTTTGAAAAGACAACAGAAAATAAAACTCCAACAGTCCCTTTTCGTAGGTAGTCTCACAGATCCGAAAAGGTAGAAAACTATGTCTGAGAGAACCTCCTAGTCGTGATAGGCTAGGGTATTCCTTTTTCGTAAATAATCTATCGCAACCCGAAAAAGGGGTAAACGTATACTGGGTAGATGTCGTTTCGTAGCCAATTTAACGAGATAAAAACGACAAGCGATGCTAATCTTTTCATTTTTAGAGAGTCAGAAAAGAGCTGAAAGATGACTCCAGTAGTGAATTTTTTGTGTTTTTACCGAGTTCGAAAAAGTATAAAATACAACTCATCCCGTCGTCCTAGTCATGTGAAAACCTGTCATTGCACAAAAAGCAAGTGTAAAACCAATTTTTCGACAAAAATGTGATAAAATATTAGAAAAATAAGCTCCAAAACCTAATTTTGATTTTGAAAAGTTATAAATATGACCAAATAGTAAAAACATATTTACTTTTTACTTTTTACCTCTTATGTAGAGCGATAGTGAGTTATTTCCCTGCGATCTTGCGGTGACGATTGTGGACGATCCAGTGCATCATTATAGATCCCGTCTTTTCTAGGTAAGAACCGCTTCCATTAGCTATGTTTTAATCCTTATTTCATAAGTTTTCGTCGTGATTTGGCATCCCTGAGGGGAGGACTTGAAAATTTAGGGCTTCCATGGTTGGCGCGTGTATGAGGCACAGACCCATGCCAATCGGGCTCTTTTTGCAAAGGGGTTGCGCCAGCTGGCACGACTATCATCAAAACAATCGCGTCAACCACGCAACCTCATTTTCCGCTCAAATTTCACAAAAATTGAACCAATCAATTGAATTTTTGAGTGCCTAAGGGATCTTATGATGTGCTTATGACCAATTTGATGCAGGTATAAAGTCACAATGGTGATTGAATGGAAAGAAAGGGAGCATAGTGAAGAGGAAAAAATGGCAATGGGGAATGAGCAATGCATGAATGCTCTTCGGAATTGCGGATTAAAGAAATTCTTCTTGACACCATGTCTCAGGACACAACCTGAATTGTTGCAATATTTGATAAGTATCTGGGATGAGAATGAAGATAAGTTTAGGCTTCGAGATCGAGTGCTTGAACTCGAAGTATTCGATGTCTACTTCATCACTGGATTGTCTCATAGAGGTCCAGTTCCGATTATGACAGGTGCTAGGCCTTCTGGAGAGAAGATGTCGATGGTCATGGAAAGATTGTGCCCAGGGGCACAAACAGGATTAGGTAGTGGCAAATTTGACATTCACACTGTTCCCGATCTAGCACTCAGAGTGGTGCTACATACCATTACGTGGGCTGCGGGGTCGCAGGCCCCACACGAGGCTACCAAAACACAGCTCCTCTTGGAGTCAGAATGTATGAACCCGACATTATTTGATTGGGCCACAGCCATAACCATGAATATCAAATGGCAATTGACTAAATGTAAAAAGGACAAACTGAAGCAGTTTGGGTACGGGTCAATCTTGGTATCATTCATCCTAGAACGACTGCGTATCTTCCAAGGCCAGGAGGTGATAGTCGCAGATCCACCTTTGAGAGAGCCATGGATGATTTGATGGGTAACATTGATGCCCAAAGTAGGAGGGGGCCAACAAATTTCATGGCGGCCCGAGTTCTTCGGATGGCTCCAACGACAGTTGATTGTCGTAGAGGACTAGCCCTATGCCGATACTGATTTCACAGAAGACCCAGACCTTCCATTCCTGGAAGGAGAGGATTGGGATGAGGACCTAGGTAATACTCTTTTTGATTTTATGAATTTATGATTTTTTTTGTTATACATGCATGTTCTAACAGCTAATCCTATATGTATGCATATGTCGGCCCAGAGAGGCCTGCCGGGATGTCACCGATCACGTAGAGGACCCCTCTCGCCTATGACCCTCAAGGTGAGGGGGGTGAGGGGAACGAGTTGGTTCAGAACTTAGAGGGAATCGCGCGTGGGATTCCTGATTATGCTCGCCTGGCTGATGTCCCTATGGCTTATCAGAGGCACACCGTAGGGGTGCCTAGTCGCCTTCATCGCTTACTGAGGCGATTGGTGCGGGCAGTAACATGCTACCATGAGAAGCATGCTGATTAGTCACCTAGGCTTTTCATATGCATATTTTTGAGAGACATGTTGTCTCCAGATGTAACTAAAATAGACATGTATATTTTTTGGGATTTTATATGATGCACACACTATAAACATTTGACATATTTATATATATCTATTTCTGCATGGATCTTTTCACATATGATGATGTTTTTACAAGTTGTGTAAATGTCTATCTAATACCATGTTAGCTACTGTTTCTGTTAATGTATTCATTCGTCTGGTATATGCTGATATGTGATGTAATCAAAATTTCTTTCCAGTAAACGAATACGTAGATACAGTCTTAAAATGGATGGGTTTCTAACTGAATAATGACCATTGAGCTGTAACACTACAAGCTGTGAGTCCAGATATACAAGTAATGCACGAATACCAAGGTTAACGACCTCATTCAATAATTCAAAAATGGCACTATATTCCGCGACATTATTTGTAACACGCCCTAGACAAACACCTTGTAAATTAACTAACTCACCAGCAGGATTGTAGATTACCCAAGCTGCCGAAGACAGATTCCTGGTACTGCGGGAGGCACCATCCGAAAAACCAACATAAGGATTAATAGACATCTTCACAATCAGGAATACCCAATCAACAGAGAGACACTTACAAAGCACACCACACCACACATGCACAAAAATGAAGAAATCACCTATGTACACACACTACACAAGAATGATTCAAGCGTAATACTTCTTCAGGTACAACCCATTTCTGGGTTGCGCCAAAGGAATACCTTCATAATCAACCAGCTCATAGGCCCCATTTTTCAATACACGTTTAAAGATATAGGGCCCATGCCATATAGGATAGAATTTGCCTGCCCCAGGCTTATCATGTGCTTGATCATACAAGAGGACGAGGTCCCCTTCGATAAAAGAGCGTGGAGAAACCGTTTGATCGAAATGAGCTTTAACCCGCTTTTTTTGTGCCTCGATAACCAAATCAGCCAAGCGACGAGTTTCGTCCAGTCTTTCAAGATATAGAAGACGTTATTCCTCTGGGGAAGTGTTGGGCAGTAATTCCACAACCAAATTCAGTGAAGGGATCTCACATTCAACCAGAAGAGTAGCTTCTAGACCATACACCAACTGGAAACGTGTGAATCTGGTCGCGATCTTCACTGATGTTCGGTAGGCCAAGAGAGCTGAGAAAAATTGGAGATGCCAGTTGGATTTGTGTATACCAATTTTTCGTTGAAGCATTGTGACAAGCACCTTGTTCACGTCTTCAACCTGGCCATTCGCCTGAGGGTAGTATGGCGTCGAGCTGTCATGATGCAAGCCCAACTTCGATGTCAGCCTTGCCATCATGTAGTCCCTAAAATGAGTGCCATGATCGGTGACGATGGCTTGAGGAACGCCGAAACGCGCGATCACATGGTTGAGAATGAATTGAGCAGCTGTCTTACTTTCGGTCGCTAATGTAGGCATCGCTTCAGCCCACTTGGTGAAGTAGTCTACGTCAACGATGATATAAGAATGCCCCCCGGCCGAGTGAGGGTTACATGTCATAAAATCAATGCCCCATTTGGAAAAATGGCCTACGGTAATGACATGATGTAAAGGGAGGGGTGGTGCACGCATCTTGCATTGGAAGATCTGGCACGCATGACACTTTCTTACTGCAACAATACAATATTTAAATATAGACGACCATAAGTAACCCGTGCGCAGAATCTTCTGGGCTGTAGCATAACCGGACATGTGACCGCCATAGGTGCCACTGTGACAGTCGTTCAAAATTTTCTCAGCCTCTTCCAAGGTCAAACACTGGCGGAGCACAAAATCGACTCCGACACGATATAAGGTATCTCCGACAATGCGATATGGTTGCGATTGATGCTGAACGCGACGTTGAGCATCCTTTGTCAACTCAGACTGGAAGTTAGATGTCTGAAGGTACACGATGATATCACTGTACCATGGATCGAGAGTGCTAATTAGAAAGAGAGTTTCATCCGGGATATGATCCTCGAATTGAGACGGAACAGAGTCGGTAGGGAGAGAGTAGATAAGATCAAAAAAAACCAGTGACTTCTTCTATTTGGCAGTGGTGAACTCCAAATCGAACTCTTAAAGGTTCACAATCCATTTGGAGTACTTGGCCCCAATTGTTGAGACAACATGTAAGTCATGGGGTTGCAGTCGAAAATCACGGTTACCGTGCGCAATAGAATGTAATGGCGAAACCACTGAACGGCCTGAACTGCGGCAAGCGCCAACTTCTTGATGTGGGCATAACGCGTTTCAGTGTTGAGGAGATTCCGAGACAGATAATAAACCACATGTTCGTTTCTATCATTGTCACCCTGTACTAGAACCATGGCTATCGTGCTGAATGCAGCATCCAAATAGAGGGTAAATTCGCGATGATAGTTGGGAGGACGTATTAATGGAGTGTTGACAAGCAGCGTCTTAAGTTTATCGAAGGATTGCTGAGAAATCTCGTCCCAACGGAAGGGAATGTGTTGTTTTAGAAGTCACGTAAACCCTTTGGCCACTTCTGCATAGTTCGGGATAAAGCGACGTAAGAAATTCGCTTTCCCTTGAAGACTCTGAAGTTGATGCAATGAGGATGGGGAGGGGAGATTAACAATAGCCTCGACCTTAAAAGGGTCAAGGCGAATTCCATCTTTAGAGACAATGAATCCCAAAATATGATTAAATTCAACGCAGAAGATGCACTTGTGAGGATTAAGCCTGATGTTATAACGTCGGCAGCGGAGAAAAATCTGGCAGAGATGTTCGGGATGGTCTTCACGCCGAGTTGAATGAGCTGGCAGGTCATCCAGATATGGCCGAACAATGTTACGTATGTCATGAAAGGCATAGGACATGGCACGCTGGAAGGTAGCCCCAACTTTTTTCAAGCCGAACGGGAGCTTCTTATAGGCGAATGTGCCCCACGAACAGATGAAGGCGGTCTTATGTTGATCGGATGGAAGGATATTAATTTGATTATAACCCGAAAATCTGTCCATAAGGGAATAGATCTCACTCCCCGCACAAACATCGATGATTTGATCTATAAAGGGAGTGGGATAGTTGTCCTTAGGGCAAGCCCGATTGATATCTCGGTAGTCAACACAGACCCGAATTGTGCCCTGATTCTTATCCACAGGGAAAATATTGGAAACCCACTCTATCAGAGGGATCGGATATATGAAGCCTGCTTTAAGAAGTTTCTCAAATTATGCTTTTATAGCAGCGGCTTTTCGAGGATGCGCTGGGCATAGACGCTGGCGTACAGGCTTCGCACCCAGATAGGTGGGAAATTCGTGCACGATGATACTGGGATCGATCCCAGGAATCTCTTCATAAGACCATGCGAAAATATCTCGGAATTCACGGAAAAGGCTAGTGTACACTTGAATCTCTTTAGGAGAACAAGTGACTCCCACGTGAATGTTCTCGACGACCCCCGGTTTGACGGAGATGTTGATAGGAATTGTTTGGGAAATATTACTCAGATTTCCTTCCAAAATTACCTCATGAGTCAATATTGGCATTCAGAGAGGCGGAGAGGGAACCTGAGATGCAAATCGCTCGAGACAATTAGACATTTCCCCCAGGCCGGGCATGAACGAGGAACGATGATGTCCATCGCTCCATGGTAGATCTTCGAGAGACATAGTCTCCACAATATCTTTGTCAGACGGAAAAAATTCTCTCAAAGGATTGGGTGAATCTACATCGCCGAGCTAAGGGGATTGAGAATAAACATCGAGAGCCATGCTCAAAGGAGCATTTTCATTAGGAGGAGGATCTGATGCGGCAACGATCTCGCAATAATTGATTTCAACTGGGGTTAGAGGCATCGATTCTCCAAAAGAGCTAACATGTTCAGGAGAAGGGATGATCCATGGGTCATCTGACCTAGAGATCATGTTGACTTGAACGGTGTTTGGTGGTGGAATGGGAAAAATACCCATGAGAACGGGGTCCTTGAAAAGACCAGTTCCTACACTGTCGGGGGGATTAGGAATTTGATCCACGTATGGCATGTTGTTCTCGGAGGATGAGGTAAAGAAAGACAACTGATCAACAGTAATAATATTTCCCTCATGTGGAAATTTCAAAAGTCGAAAGAGGGTGGACGAAACGCATAGCATGGCGTGGGTCCAACTGCGACTGAGTAGAAGATTGTAGTTGAGTTTGGCATCAACAACTTCCACTTCAACGTTGACTATTTTACCTTGTAATGTGATCGATAGAATCACGAGAACACCCAAGGGTTTTGACTCCTTTCCATCGAATGCCGCGAGGGCATTGGGGGATGAAGTGAGGGCTGGAGAGCGAACGGCCTTCCAGCAGGCAGATGACATAACACAGGTGGAGGCACCTTTGTCCACAACAACTATGTGAATTTTGAGGCCGTTGATACCGACTTGTATAACAAGGGAGATCTGGTTTGGAAGTCAAGGGACAAAATTCTCTAGATCGAAGGTGAGAAGGCTAGAATCGGCAGGATAAATTTCGCTGATTACAGATAACAGAGCTTTCCGTTGAGATGGGCAACTTTGAAGCACTTCCAATGCAGACATTGCGGAGGGTGCCTGTGCCAGATCCTCAACAATGCTGTAATGCTGAGCAGCATGGGCGTTTGGATTATAGGAAGACTTTCGAAGAACACCTTTGGAAGGTGGCAGTACAACAGGTTCGACGCTGGGCTTTTCAATTTCTAAAGGACCAAAGGCAGGTGGGGGAGGCGGGCCATCAACAACTTCCTTCCCAGCTGCCTGGCGTGATTCGGCATAATCCTTCGATTGAGTGGCAATAGAAACAGGTGCAACACCATTCATCATGAAAACCTGGTACCCAAATGGTGCAGATGGTGAAAACTGCTCGACCATCTGGGTCTGCTGAGATGGAAAAGGTTCCTTAAGAACTGTCGGAGTTCCCTTAGAGCCTTTAATAAATTTACTAACCTCGGATCGTCTGGGACAATCTTTGGTGTAGTGGTCTTCATCACAGATCAGGCAAGGGTACTTCGATTTTCGTTGCGAACCATCATTAGCACGTGGTTTGGAGGATTATGGTTTCGGGGCATCAGATTTGGCCTTGATTTTTCCCTTCTTCTTCCCTTTGGAAGTCTTGTCCGCAGGATTGGCTTGAACGACATTGACCTTCGCGGTCTTACCAGAATCTGGAGTAGTTGGAGGAGCAAAATTGTTGGAAGAATTTGATTTCTTCTTCCCATTAGAAGACTTACGAGAAGTCTGAGAGACAGAACCAATAACACCATCAATCGATGGGGTAGTTGGTGCTTTAGAGGTCCCAGGTCGCAGGGCATCAGTCAAGATATCATATAACGTGCCGGACTGAGAGTACACTAAATCGAGGTACTGGGCACAAGAAATGGCTTGTTCCTTGGTTACACATGCCCCCATAGCAATGTCCTGTGCAATCTTGTTGACAAAGGAGGTAGTGAACCAGTGAGTTAGAAGCTGATCAGGAATGTCAAACTTGATCAAATGACGACGACGTCTCCACTCATGAATATGATCTGAAATATGAGTGGCTTTGTCCTGTTTCAGAGATGTCAGGAGATGCGTCCCAGCTTCATAACAAGCCGGTAATTGGAAATGGGTCAGGAATGCCATACCTAGAGTATTAAAGTCTTGAAAATTACCATGGGGTAGTTCTATGTACCATTTAGCAGCAGCGCCGGTAAGAGTGTGCTAGAAAAGATGTAGACGGATCGAGTCATCTATCCAAGAGTTCGAAGAACACCACAAATTGTAGGTCATGACATGTGCTTGGGGGTCTTCTCCAGATTTGCCTTCAAATTTGGGACAGTCACTAGGTACCTTTGTCGGAACCGGAGGTCAATATGGATTATGAAGAATCGAATCGTTGGTCAATTTGGATACATCCAGTAATTCCAATGTGGTGAGAAAAGGTAACTGAGGATTAAAAGGCATGCCAGGTCCCCGATAAGGACCTGTACCTATACTCCAACCTGGTTGGTAAATCCCCTTTGCGGACAGAGGCGATCCCACTAGCCCAGATCGGGTCTAACAAAAATTAAGTCACGCAATGATGTTGGTTCCTAGTTACAAAAAGATAAAAATCGTGACAAGTAGCCTACCTCATATCCTACGCAGTCGTCGTTGAAGAAAATATGATTTTTCCCATTCCTCGCTTGACAGATCACGATCCTTCCATTCGACACGTCCGAACACCTGTACACATGCAAGGAAACAATGACATACAACATACAATCTGGAGCATGTAACTATACATCAGTCAGAGAGGATATAATTCATTTCATTACATAAAGGAATGAACACATGAATGGAACCAAAATCAGAGTCGCTTATATTATAAATGACAAAAGTGAGATTACAACCAAATGCTCTGACGCTATGATCTTCCTTCGGGAGGGCTGACAACGAAGCGTGTCTCAAAAAAGCCTGTCGAGAATCTGGACAAAGCTTTCTCTCTTCGGCTTGGTTCTCAATAGTTGCCGACTATAGTTTCCTTCCTACAAGTTTAGCTAGCTTGCTAATGGAGAGGGCAGGATTTTATATATGGAGGAGAGGAAGTTGGGATCCGTATAATCACGGGATAGGCCCTATCTCTTAGGAAGGTTCCATGATAGGTGGAAAACCACTTCCTATACATGGAGATCCGGAGCCAAACCACCCAACTCCTTTTGATGATTCATTCAGGAGTTTGTTAGAATCAAACTTCCACCATTTATTTTAAAAAAACATCCCTTAATAAGCTTGGCACGAGTGGAACACAGGGACAGAGCACTAGTTGGCGTGCCCTTCAGTGTGGATTTCCCCCATTGGCATGAGGGATGAACTGGCTAGTTGCGCCAAGGCTAAGACATCTGTTTTTAGGGTTTTTCAGAGGAAATGTTCTTTAGGAGAATTTTTTTCCTTATGCAAGAGGATGCCATGAAGGTGTTTTCAGGTCATTTTACCGTTAACAGGTCACGGGAATAGTCCTCCAATGTGCGGGATGAGGGATTGTAGGGACGGTGACAAAATACTGTGTAACACCTTCATCTTGAACTCCTTTGCAAGATCCTCCTTGCATGAGTGTATCAGCTGCTCATCACCAGTTAATATTAAATCATCAACATAAAGAAAAATGATTAGAAGCTTACCCTCCACAAAAATTTGGTATATTTTTTCATTCGCTTCACTTTTGGTGAAGCCCAGTCCAGTGAAATAGCTGTCTATCCGAGTGTACCAACCACGAGGTGCTTGCTTTAGCCCATATAACGCTCTTTTGAGTCAGCACACATGTGACTGCTGTTGAAGATCTCAAATCCTTCAGGCTGCTTTATGTACACCTCTTCTTCAATGATCCCATTTAGAAATGTAGTCTTCACATCCATCTGATGAATGCACCAGCCCATCTGTGCTGAGAGAGCAAGGATGGTCCTTATAGAAGAATACCTTGCGACAGGTGCAAAGGTTTCTTCATAATCTATCCCCCTGATCTGTGAGAAGCCCCAGGCCACAAATCTGGCCTTGTATTTCTCAACACTCCCATAAGCAGCTTGCTTTACCTTGTAGATCCATCTCAAACCTACCACTGATTTATCAACCGGCCTTGGAACAATTTCCCAAGCACTGTTTTTGAAAATGGAGTCATACTCCTCCACCATCGCATCTACCCAAGTGGGCTCCTGCACTGCTTCCTGAAAGGAAGATGGTTCAGTCACGATACATTTGCTCATGAGAGCCATGTATCCAGTAAATCAGTCAGGAGACTGTCTTTGTTTGTGCTGTGAAGTAAGGGCTCCTACATTCTGTGTAGCATCAAGTCTCAACCTATCAGCTTCTGTGTTACGCCTTCTACCTATTCTAATGTTTGGCTCTACTTCCTGTTTTGATGTTTGGCTCAGCATGATTTGACTCCTCCACTCCATGAACCTCTTCCTATGGCTGATCCACATCTAGAGACTCATATTTTGGAACCAACAGTTCCTCCTCCGCATGCAAGTCCAACTCCCTCTCAAGCAACAACCGTATTGCTTTCCCCTCATCGAATTTTATATCCCATCGCACCAAGTCATTCGACTGTTTGGAAAATACACATGATAATTATGGGGTGTTTCTATGTATCCCACAAAAATCCCAACTTCAGCCGTCGTCTCCAGCTTCTTCCTGGCGTCCTTGGTCACATGCACATAAAGAGATGAGCCATAAATATTAAAGTGTGAAACATCCGGTTTCTTACCAATGAAAGCTTCTTTAGGTGTATTCATTCCAAGTACACTATCAGGACAACGATTTTGCACTTAAAATGTAGTGTTGCATGCTTCTGCCCACAAATGCATTGGTAGGCCCTGATCATGTAACATCGCTCGTAATGCACCCATGATCATTCTATTCTTCCTCTCCGCGACCCCATTTTGCAGTGAGTTATGAGGTGCTATGAGTTATCTTTGAATTCCTTCTTTCCTACTGAAGTTCTTGAATTCATTAGAGATGTATTATCCACCATTGTCACTCCTTAGAGCCTTCACTTGCTTCCTCGACTCTTTCTCCACCAATGCCTTAATCTCACGAAACTTTGAGAATGTTTGACCCTTCTTCTGCATGAAGAAGATCCAACATTTATGAGAAAATTCATCAACAAAAATAACATAGTACTTATGTTTTTCTGTTGAAGCAACCGAGAACAGTCCACTCACGTCTGTGTGAACTCTCTCAAGGATCCTCGAAGCACAGTTCTCATTTTCATGAAAGGTGGAATTTACATACTTCCCCATGGTGCAACCCTTACACTGATCTAACTGAGCAAGTGTGCCCATTGGAAGTCGAGTAGATATTTGCTGCATGACTTTCAAGGCTCCATGATGAAGATGGCCCAATCACCTATGCCATAATTCGCCCTCATCCCAGCTCACCACTTTTTCCACCTTTCCCATCATGGCAGTGCAACAATATACCTCCAACTTGTAGATATTCTTTACTCGAATCCCTATCCTCTTGGCTTGACCCGCTGTTTTATGTCGCAGGAAAACTTTTCCATCGCTGAAAAAAACGTCATAGCCTCTGTCCTCCAACATTGCAACTGAGACCAAATTTTTCTTCAGACTTGGAACATGCAGAACATATTTCAATTGAAATGATTTACCTGACTCCCTCTGAAAGGTAATTGTACCTATTCTGGTCGCACTGTATCGTCCATTGTCGCCCATATCTATATGCATATGGAGATCTTTCTCCTCCAAGTCATTGAAAATTTCCTTATATCTTGTCATGTGAAAGGAAGCACCACTATCCAAATACCACACTGATCCCAATGCACTTAACACCATGCATGCGATCAAGGAGAATTCAAGTTAAAATTGTGAGGCAAGAGCCTCTCCAATTTCAACTCCAACAACCTTCTTGTTCTTCTTCTTCTGCGGACATTTAGTAGCAAGATGCCCATGTTTGTGACACTGAAAACACTTCACCTTGGACATATCCAACTTCTTGCCTTTACACTCGGATTTGGAATAGAATTTCTTCCCCTTCCCCTTCTTCGCCTTGGCAGCCAAAGCACAATCCTCTTCATCATCATGCTTTGATGAAGAACCATCTCTGGTGCTCCGCCTGAACTCCTCTTGCACCAGATCCGACCACAGTCATTTCCAATCCGGAAATTTTTCCCGTCCGTTGACTGTGTCTTCATAACTATGCCAACTCTTAGGAAGTCCCAAGAGAGCCAAGCTCACCAAATCATCATCAGCAATAGTTATTCCCACACTCCTCATTTCATCCCGACATTGGACAAATTTCGTGAGATACTTTGGAATGTTGTCGCCCTTTTCCATCTTGATCTTTTTAAGTTTATCTTTGAGCGCCAATTTCCTATGGTCACTGCTGCTTTGGAATAGATCCGTCAAAGCCTTCCACATAGCATATGGTGTGGCTTTCCCATGGAGGCTTTAGAAAATGTGGTCTCGTACTCCCTCCAATAGAATCCTCCTCGCCTTTTCCACTTTCTTTGGCCATGCATCAAGATTAGCAGCATCTGCAGCATCTGGCTTAGGAACATACTTTTCAGTGAATTCCTTCAAGCCATTGTCTTCGAGTACTGCCTCCATCCCATCCTTCCAAGCAATGTAGTTCGAGCTTCCCTCGAGTGCATACTCTAACCTCAAGCCATTGAAAGCCATTTCAATTTTGAATCAACTGTAGCGCCAAGAAAGTATTTCTACAAATTCGAATTCTTTCCACCAACAAACTCGGCCACTGCTTCAAAATTGCAATTTCTTGTGCTCCGATACCATGTAGAAATTTAATACAAAATATGTGTTTTTTGGATTCTCCTGATCTAACAATAATATGCTACTTTTAAATACAAAATTGCTTCTACAAAATCTTTGCAGAATTTGAAACACAATCGCCAATCACAATATCATGAAGAAAGATCAATCACACATAACACAGATAATTTACCCGGGGAAAGGATATAACTAAAAACCCCACTAGCTTCTATTATGTATTATATCATGGATCATGAAACAATTACATTCAAAGCTCCAATCCAAGAGCTCTCAGTACAATAGCTAACTATCTCACACTGTCATACACAAATTGGCAAGTTCCTTAGCCAATTTACTGTCTCCAGAAAACTTGACTCTGCTGCACAATCCTAACTGATAGCAATCCCCGAATGAATGGAATCCTACTTGCCTTGACTATGCAATCCTCATGGGAACATCCAATATGTGTGTGGTTGCATGTGTGCAACCGATAATGTCACAACTGATAGTCAACTATCCCTTTCACCTACATCTCAACTGGGTCTCTATTGGATCTGAGATGCATGTAGTTAATAGTAGTAAATCTTCAGTTGCATGTGAGACCACTGATTATGAATTAATTAATAATTAATTCACTTGAACTCCCACTAGTGTATCTTCAGATACAACTAGCACAACTAAGTTTTACTCACTTAACTGAGTTAAACTACTTTACAACTTTCATAACTGCACTTCCAACTCTGTTACAACTTCGAATCACTCAGTTACAACTAAGTCCACTTGCATGTCCCACCAACCAACCACTCAACTTGAAATTCCTATAGCTAACTGATTTTCCACTTCAATTAACTATTTCCAAGTGCTCATTGAGAATAGATTATTGTTTATTGTCCAACTAATATTAAGGGACAATAATAGTCGATATGCATATATAAATAGACATGAAATCTATAAATATAAATTGCACATACATCTATAAATAGACCTCATCTATAAATATAATTTTCTCATGCATCTATAAATAGACATCCACCTAAAAATAGCCCGAGGCTCCATCCTAGTGTAGGTGCATAATTTTCACTAGGATCTTCTTGTTCAATCTCAACATCCAGGTTTGCAGTGTTGTTGTTTTTGATGCTCCCTTGTGCTCCACCATCTTATGGAGCATACCCTCCCTCTCCAAAATCTGGTATGGACCATACATTAGTAGAGCCAACTCAAAAGCCCTTATAGATTCTTCTTAAAAATATAAATGGGAAAACCACTCTCGTTTGGATTGGGGGATTTAATGAGGTGGTTTCTTTGAAGTAGTTGACCGAACTCAGGTTGGGAATCCCTGCAAAATCCCAATGTCTTTCATTTGAAGGAAAGATGCTACTTGTCTGCTGAAGGGTTATCACATCATGAGGAACTCTACCATTTTTCTGGCCCTGAGATTACGTAGTGGAACTCTGATCCACATAAACCCAATGGATCTACTTCTTTCAAGGATGCAGTGCAAGGGAATTCAACTGATTCATTAGATCAACTACATTTCAATATAGTTCCATACATCATAGAAAAAATGAAATAAGCACCAACCATGGAGTTATATAATTGAAAGGTAAACTCACTTTTTGTTGCTATTCAATCCAAGACTATTATATTTAGGTTCAATGGCTTTTGGCTTAAATATGACACACTACATCAGTGGGTATTTCCACCTGGACCCCAAATTGTGACATCTATTTATGTTCAAAAATTAATTTTTATTGTTCAATTTTATACAATGAAATATTTGGAGAGTGTTATGAATGATGGGCCATGGTTTTGGAATAGAGTAGGCTCTTCATCACCCCATCGTTCCCATAGTTTGATGCCACAAGAATTGTGGTCTCAACAATGTAATTTTGGGTGAGGCTTCCAAATTTTCTCTCTCCCATTTTAGTAGCCATAAATTCCTAGAAGAAAGTGGAAACACATTGGGAAAATACAAAAAAATGGACCTTGAGAGATAAGAGAAAGGCATATTTTCCTTTGCTAGAGAAAGGCATATTTCAAGTTCTGGAAATATTGTTTGAACTAGAAGTTTGTCCCCTATAAACTTATTTACAAATGAAACATGGAAAATTGGGTGCACTCGAGAAGAAGCAAGAAGCTCCAATTTGTATGCCATAGTACCAATATTTTGCAACACCTTGTAAGGACCATACTACTTTGGCGATAATTTATTATCCTTCTTAGCTTGCTTGAGGGACATTTGTTTGTATAGTTGTAGCCATAAAAATACCTAGTATCCTACATCAAAACTTCTCTCGCTGCGATGTTGATATGCTTGTTGTTTCATTCAATTTTGTGCCAAATTTATGTTATCCTTTAAGAGTTGGAGAACTTCTTGTTGATGATCGATGTGATCTTCCACTTCTTGAACCCTAGAATTTTCCCTTAAAGAAGATGTGATGGATGGTGGATGATATCCATAAAGTTCCATAAATGGGGTCATTTTTGCTGCAGTATGGAAGTGTTATACCACCATTCAGCGAGAGGTAACCATTTGACCCATTGTGCCTACTTATCAGATACAAAACAACGAAGATATCATTCCAAACATTTATTCACTATCTCAGTTTGACCATCGGATTGAGGATGATAGGATAAGCTATGAGATAGTTGAGTACCCAAATAAGAAAATAATTCCATCCAAAAATTTCCTGTAAAAATGGGATCTCTGTCACTTACAATAATTTTCGGGTTTCCATGTAGCTTCTGAATTGTTTCCATAAATGCAGTAACAACTGTACTTGCTTTAAATGGATGAGATAATGCAAAAAAGTGTGCATACTTGGGAAGTCTATCAACTACCACCATGATGACACTCTTTCCTTCAGAATTAGGTAAACTTGTGATAAAATCCATTGAAATCACCTCCCAACATTGAATTGGAATGGATAAAGGTTGTAGAAGACTAGGGGTCTTAATTGTCTCAACTTTATTTTGCTGGAAAACCAAAAATTCCGCCACAAACTTTTGAATATCAGATTGAAGGCCATCCCAAAAAAATCCTTTCTTCACCCTGTGGTAAGTTTTAAAAATCCTGAGTGTCCTCCTAAAGGAGAAGTGTGCAATTCCAAAAGAATATTTTGTTTTAGTTGGGAATTCTTGCAAATATATAAGCGATCTTTGTACCATAAGGAATCAATTTTTCCAACTAAATGTATCAAATGTACTAGGATCTCGCTACAACTTTTGAATGAGTGACCACACTTCTTTGTCCTTATTCCAATCATCCCTTTCTTCGGTTATCCAATCTGGTTGGATAATAGAAATTGCACAAATCAATGCTTCCACCTCTTCATCCTTTCTTAAGAGTGCATTTGCAACAACATTTAGCTTCCATTTATTGTAGATGATTTCAAAGTCATAACCCAACATCTTTGTGACCCATTTCCATTGCTCTTCTGGAGATATTATTTGTTCCAAAAAGTGTTTAAGACTATCATGATAAGTTTTTACCTTGAAGTGTCTTCCCATTAGGTAAGGTCACCATTTCTTTAGTGCATGTAGTATTTCCAACATTTCCTTGTCATAAATAGCCTTCTGTAAATACTTTACTTTGATTGGAAGACTTTCAAAAGAAACGGGTCTTCCTTCTTGCATTAAAACAACACCAATTCCATTTCTTGAGGCATCACATTCCACAAAAAAATGTTTTTGTGAAGTCTTGCGTAACTAAGACTGGTGCTAGGCACATTGCCTCTTTAAGATTTTCAAAGGCCTTAGTTGCTTCAAGAGTCCATGAAAATGCATCTTTCTTCAATAATGTTGTTAGAGGTGTTGCTATTCTCCCATAATTCTTAACAAACTTGCAATAAAACCATGTTAACTCGAGAAATATGCGCAACTTCTTTATGGTTGTGGGGACTTTCCATTCCTTAATGGCTTTAATTTTGTTAAGGTCTACCTTAAAACCCTCGTGAGATACAATATGACCCAGATATTCCACCTCTTGTACTCTAAAGAAACATTTGGATGTTTTTGCATATAATTGTTTCTCCTCCAATAGTCTGAGCACCCTGTCAACATGTTGAACATGATCCTTCGAAGACCTGCTGTAGATTAGTATATCATCAAAAAATAATAGCACAAATTTTCTAAGGAAGGGTTTTAAAATGGAATTCGTCAACCCTTGAAATGTATAAGGTGCATTGGTAAGGCCAAAAGGCATGACCAAAAATTCATAATGACCCTCATGAGTTCAAAATTATGTTTTCAGAATATCTTCAGTCTTCATTCTATTTTTATGATATCCTGAACGAAAATCCAACTTAGTGAAATAAATTGCTCCATGTAATTCATCCAATAATTCATCAATCACAGGAATGGGAAATTTCTCTTTAATAGTGAGCTTATTGAGCTCCCTATAATTCGGACACATGTGCTATGATCCATCCTTCTTGTGCACTAATACTATTGGAGCAGAGAAAGAACTTTGACTAGGTTGAGTTATAGCAGCCTCTAACATTTTTGCAATCAGATGTTCAAATTCACTCTTTTGGAAATAAGGATATCTGTAAGGCTTGATGTTTGGAGGAAAAATTCCTGGAATCAAATGAATAGCATGATCATGATCACGAATAGGTGGGTGTCCTTAGGGAGTTTCAAACACCTTGGAATGATTGTGCAAGAATTTTTGGAGATCTAGAGAAATAGATGATTTTGATGTTGGAACTTCTAGTGAGCATAATTGTGAAATTACGCCTCGTTGTTCTTTCTTCAGAAAATTTTTCATGACATTAGAGCTTATTATATTTCCAGGCTTCCCTGGGATACCCCATAATTTGATTTCCTTTCCTTCCAAAAAAAATTTCAATAAAAGTTCTTGAAAATTAAAAGATACCGTCCCCAAAGATTGTAACCATTGTACTCCTAGTACAACATCAATGCCTCACATCAGAATGGAAAGCATTGGACTATTCAATACATATTCCCCCATGGCTAGCTTGATATTATGGCATTTTCCAGAGAAATTTATAGTTCCTCCATTTGCAACCATCACTTGATATTCTGGTGTTGGGTATAAGAAACAATTAAATTCCGTGGCTACCTTACAATGAATAAAATTATGGGTAGTGCCCGAATCAATCAACACTATTGCCTTTTTCTTCTTGATATTTCCTTCTATCTTGAGATTTTGAGGAGTGGTAATTCCTGCCAATTCATTACACGATATGGTCGAAGTCATTTCTTCTTCTTCTAGGTTTAGTTCCTGGTGTATATCCTCTTCTTTTGAAGTTTCTTGTTCATTTTCTTCCTCCTCTTCACAATCTATGTAAAATAATTTCTTCTCAACACACTTATGACCTTTAGTGTATTTGCTATCACAACTGTAGCAAAGCCCCTTTTCACTTTTTTCTTCCAATTTTGGTGGTGTTAACCTTGTAGGTTGTGGAAGTCTAGGAGTAGAAACATTTTCATATTTATAGATGTGAATGGTAGGCTTCATTGTCACCATAATTTTACATTCAGTTTTTCTTGCCAACTTGAATGCCTTCTCCAATGAATAAGGTTCCCAAACACGAACTTCATGTTGGATGTTATCCTTTAAAGTCCCCATGAAGACATCAATCCTGTGTTCCTATGGAATATCAGTTACCCTTATATTCAATTTTTGGAAGTCCTCAGTGTGCTCCATCACTGAATCTTTTTGTTTGAGATTTATCAATTGGCTAAAGAAGGTGTTTCTCTTAGTATCCTCATAATGTGCTATCATTTCCTCTGTAAAATTTGACCAAGTGACAAATTTTTTATGGGAGAAAAGCCATCGATACCATACAAATGTATTTTGTTCTAAATGTAAAGTTGCAATACGTATCTTTTGTGTGTTTTGCACATTATTGAGATCAAAATATTGCTCCATTTGTAGTATCCATGTTACGTGATCCTTGCCATCAAACTTCCTCATATCCATCTTTGGAATATGGTGGTTCTTCAATCCCAGCATTAGAGTTTATGAAATCATGATTAACATTTATTTTTTTCTCATCATGAGTTTCCTATACTATTTTTTCGGCATTAGGAAACATTTCTTGTATCAAATTTGTCAAACCTTCCATGTCTGATTTTAGATCATTCTTCACGTTTTCCATGTTGTCTTTAATTTTTTCTTCCATGTCATCCATCTTAGATTCCATGCCAAATTCCATGCCATCTATCTTAGATTCCATGCCAAATTCCATGCCATCTATCTTAGCTTCCAAACATTTCTTAAAACCATCCATATTGTTCTTCAAACCATCCATCTGCACTTCCACGCCTTTTCTTCAAAACTTCCATTTCAGTTTTTGTTGCTCTTTGCGAGAGCGTAATTTGGTGCACTTGCTCTTGTAATTTTGACAGATCATGTTGCAATTCTTCATCTTCATGAGCCATAGTAGAGTATTCCGAGGGCTTAATGGGTGTTGAATTCTTTTTAGAGGGAATTTTAGAACCCAATACTATGCTCAATAGTCCCTTGGAATCACTTAAAATTGATTTTTCAAACAAGACTTATGCAATTTGAAAAAAAATACACACCTTTTTCTTGCTTTTGAGGAGCTCGATATTGAAACTGAATTATCTTTGTAATTGCAGATCTTCAATATTTGAAATATTGTCCTATAATAGCCCTCTGAATCTTCTTTCGAATGCCATAGGTCTGACCTAATTTGGATACTTCAAGACAAAGTTATGTCGAATCTCCCACAATGACCTAATTATGGACTTGTTCAGTAAAGCGCACTTGCACGACGTGCCACGTCTCACTATTTCCTCCTTTGGCTCTAAAATTGATAGACAGGAAATTAGAGTCTGTGTACTTGTGGCCATTTTTTACAGAATTCCAATCTGATGCTCAGAGAGAGAGAAAGTTATGACAATTTTCCCAAGGTCACCTCTTTGAGATGAAATTCGAGAGCCTGAAAAAATCCTGAATTCCACAGATCATATCTTCGAAAATATTGCGAACCAAGATCTGAAATTTGTACACGATGTTCCTCAAGATTTCGGCTTCGTTCTGTAAAAATTTAAGCTTCTGAAACTTCATAGAAAACAAGTTACAGAAAAAATTCCACGATGACTGGTTTGGAGCAGCGAAACCCTATAATCCAAAGCCCTGATACCAAACGTTATGAAACCAGCTCCAAAAATAGAAGAAAAGATAGATCAACGCCTTAGAAATAAGCCACTTTGAGGGGGAAACCTCCAATAAATTACATAAATGAACAATTCTTGGATGATATAAATGACCAAAACCTCCTTTCTATATATAGGATTCCATGGGGCCACAATGTAATCCTAGCCGACCTAACAATAATAATGTAAGGGCACGATAATAACAATATGGGGGTTACAGGGGTACAACAATAACAATAAGGTGGTTACAGTAACAACAATAAGGGACTATACTAGTAATATAGGGACCTAACAACACTCGTGAGAACAAGAGGAGATTCTAGCCATTGGAGCAATAGGGGGAGACAAAAATACTGTGGAAAGGAACCTAGAACCTATTGTAAACAAACAAATTATAACCCCATGTGTGGATTTGGGACTACAAGGGCTCTATGAGAGTGACTCAGATAAATGGAGAGAGAATTTTCCCTTGAGACACAAAAATATTGCTAGAGAGTCCCCATTTTAACTGTGAATGGGAACCAATGAGGAAGCCTCAAATTGAGGTCGGGTAGCCTAAGAGGAACTTGAAAATTAGGTTTTATTGTGAAAAATAATAATTAAAGAGAAGGAGAATCAATAAGGGACCATAGGAAGTGGTGAAGGGATTCCCTTTTTCATTCTATAGGCCCATAGTGACCATACTTTGTTGTGTGATTAACCTAGACTCTGCGTTGGAGGGGAAATACTACTATTTCCTTCAATTGAAGTAGATTGGCCTTCATACTTATACCTTGAATTGAACCTTTGCTGAAATTTCCTAAGAGAAGTATCCTTAAGACTTTGAATTTGGCTCGGGGGTGACCAACTGCAAGAAACTTGCAGTGTAGTTGTGCCTATAGTTGGGTGGAGAGTGGTTGTCCCTTCTTTAGTTTCTAGAAAATTCAAGTGGAATAGATAAGCGCATTTATTCCTTGTAAATAAAATGTGAATGTTGTAGATAATTTTTTTGGCTTTGAAAGGGGATGAATAGCTTGAAAATATTGGGAGTAACTAGGTATGCCTAGGTTTACTTCGTGAAATTTGGAGTTTGAAAGTCTTAGCCTTAGCCTTTGGTCACATAGACCCACAAGGATCCAAGACCAAGAGACAATAAAAAGGATGGCTTACCAAGGTATCAGGTCCTTGGAAGAATAAACAAGTTACCCTTGGGAGTCATCCAATATAGTGTGGCTTTGGTTGATGGACCGTCACTTGATGGAAAAATATTTGTTAACTAGATATGATAAAAGATGGCACCAAAGTATCAAAACACCAAGACTTTCGAAGGATGACATCATGGTGACATTAGAAAGAATAACATGGCAGTGCCAAGTGGAGGACATTATCACCCAAATTTGGTGCTTTTGGCACGCCAAATTGGAAAATATGAGTGACACGTGGCACATGTCAGCAATGCCACATAGTAGGGGACACATCAACATCTGCCACAAGTTAAATGGGGATTATATGTTGGAGAATTATGTGGCATGCTAGGCTGTCAAATAAATGGGATTTAGTGAGGGTTCTACGATGGAAAATATATGATATCCCAATATTATGATATACATATTAGTAGTGGCACATGGTAGGGGAAATGCCATATTTTTCCATGTGTTGAACTGATATTGGATCTTAGAGATGAGGTATCATGTTGAGATGACCACTAACCTATCAACCCATCAGGGTATTACAACAATTTACAGTTGTATAGAATTCGCTGATATCTTGGTATTCCATGTTGGGATATTGCTATATCGACATATTAGAGAATTTTTACCATATCGACATATCTAATGATTTATCTAAGGTTATATTAACATATTCAGATATTGAATCGCTGGAGTATTAGATAATGCATATTTTAAAGGAAATGTTGATATGGCAAGGCTTTGATATGGCAAAGGTGCAATGGACGTGGACCAATTCAGGAGGGATACATGGCTAAGGGACACCAAATGTGAACCACATGGCATGTATGGATGATAATGTGGCCTTAAAATGATAATTGTTTCAAGTGGGCCTGACTTTTTGCTTGGATATTAGAATGAGAGGAAATTTAAATTGTTAGAAATATCTCGAGAAGAAGACAATGTCGATATAAAAAATGTGACATGAGGTGCTAGAAGAAAGAGGAAATTTGATAACCCTATCTTCATAATAAACCTTGAAGGTCAGCTCTCATTACATCCCACAACCCTAATATGACATTAAGGGTTAGATGATGCTACAAAGTGGTAACAAAGCTAAGGATCTAAACTCAAATTGAATGAGCTCTAGAGGTATAAAATTATTAGAAATGAAATAGGATATCTAATACAAAGTGGTATCAAAACTATGGTTCAAACACTATGCATGGAGGGTTAGAAATACACCACAATGATAAATTTGGAGCTCCACTCCAAGGAGTTGTCGGAGCTTAAGGTTCAACACTTAGACTAAATGAGCTTGGAGTAGAGAATTAATTTAAATGTTTTTGTTGTGATGACCTTATTGATTTGAAACCTTGCTAATTTATTTAACTTATGTTTGAATGTGTTACATAATAGCTTTAAGCCACTAAGCTAGTATTAATGTATCCAAGGTAACTTAGTATATATAACTATTATTTATGATTATTTTAAACTAATAGTCGTGTGTGTTATTCTAGCACATGAGGAGATGTATCTTCAATAGAAAGAAAAAAAAGAATATGTAGCAGAATGGTCCAATACAACTTCGATATAACTTCTCATAATAAGGACAACAAATTAATTGAAATAATAGTTAAATTTATTTTTGTAAATTTCTTATTAAAAATGACACTAATTAAAGTTATTTTCCCTGAAATAATGATTCTTATAAAAGTGAAAACATAAAATTAACCCAAATAATTTAGAAAAACATTATGAGAAATATTTATCCAAAAACAACAATGTATACATATTATCTTAAAACTAATAAATAATGTATAATATATACACTTTTAAATTCCAATAGGCATGCCATTAATTTCCACATACTCTTCTTTTTAGTATCATTATGCTCTTCCATTACGTCTTATATGCCCTCAAGTTATCAAAAGAGATCATTTCCAAGTAACCATTTCAATGGTGTTTGGTTTCCTTTGATGTATTTGTTACATATGATGCACTAAAATATCATTTCTTCGTAACAAATTCTTATATTTAAACTAAATAATTAGTATCATTATGCTCTTCCATTAAGTCTGGTATGCCCTTAAGTTATCAAAAGAGATCATTTCCAAGTAACCATTTCAATGGTGTGTGGTTGCTCTTCCATTAAGTCTTGTATGCCCTCAAGTTATCAAAAGAGATCATTTCCAAGTAACCATTTCAATGGTGTGTGGTTTCCTTTGATGTATTTGTCACATATGATGCACTAAAATATGATTTCTTCGTAAAAAATTCTTATATTTAAACTAAATAATAAAAAATGCAATTAAAAAAAATGAAAATTATAAATAAATATAAATAAATTAAAAGTAAAAATTAAAATAAAAAGATTATTTAAAACCAAAAAACATATTTTTAAAGGGTAGTTAGATCTGTGTAGTTTTGAATGGACAATCTTTACATAAAAATTACCTTATTAACATTTTGAATAGACAATATTTAGGCAAGAAATTACTTTAATAACACATTGTATCATTTAGTGCACCATAAAGAAAAAAAGAAAAGAGAAGAGAAAAACATTAAAAAAATATCACATTTCAAAATAATAATAATGATGATGATGATGATGGTTAGCGTCTACTCAGACCAAACTTTGGTCTATTGGACCTAAAGAAACAAATTATTTAGTTTATTTTAAAATTGTACTCTTATGCTTAAAGAGCTTGGAGAGAAGCTTCCCGAGCTCACTATAATTTTGACATGTTAAAAGGCTAGGAAGGTCGGTATTGCAACACAAATTATGAAATTGAGATCTAATGTGGATGTACGTAGGGCACTCTAAAAGGAAGTGGTTTTCATCCTCAATGTTCATATTCTCACAGAGATGGCAAATCCTTTCCACCCATGGTGTTTTAGGAACTGCCCAACGACCTGTTTCACTATGGAGCTCATGAGACTTCGTTCTTATCTTGGCTATATTAATTTTTTTCTTTGAGCAAGTTAAAACAGAGAAATACTTTTGATCTTCTAGAGTAGGGTTGATGACCTTCTTATAATATCTTAATTTTCTTTTAGCATCCAAATCTTTCTCACACCACATTTTATCTTTAAACTTAGAAGTAAAAATATTTTTAATGTTATTAATATTTTGCAATGCAACATTTTCGTCGATCTCCCAATGATTTAACTAGGCCCTCGTATCTTTATACCAACGTTGTTTGAGCCTTGGATGGTTTTGGATAGAATTTAAAGTTAGCTTAGGAAGTCTATGGTCTCCCATGTTATTGATTTTGTGCTTGTACAACAGGAGCCTAGTCATAGCTAGGCTCTCAATAGGGGAAAGACCCACTTCTATAAGGAGAATAGGATAGGGTGTATTGCTTTTAATTTTGAGGTTATACGTTAGAAAATGCTTCTGGATTTGCTCAATATTTCTCCGATATTCTCTAGAGATGCTGCAACCCCAGACCTCACATCCATACAAGATAACATGAGTGACTAAAGTTTCAAAGAGGAGCTTCTTTTTATTCCACATCACAAGGTTTGCTACTTTACAATTATTTTCAAGACCAAAATAAGCTTTCCACCCTCCATTAATCCTTTTCTCAATGCTATAGTTCCAGTTGAGCTTGTGATGAATATCAATTCCTAGGTACTTGTAAGAGGACACTTCCTCCAAATTTCTATTTTTATACACAAAATTAGCGGAAATATCCTTGGATTTGATAATCATAACTTTTGTTTTGTGTGTTATATAATTTAAAAAAAAAGACATAAAAAAATTTAAAAAATATTTATATGAAAAAAAATCATAAAAATAAATAATAATCCACAATAATAATATTGTTAAAATCTACATTTCTTCTTCCTCATAAAAGAGGAAGACAAGAACTTAACCAATAATAAAACTAGCAGTTGCCTCTAAAGGTGCAGAGATACACCAAAGGTATTTCATCTCGTCAAGATTTGGGAAGATTCATCTTTCATTGTTGTGCTTGAAGTAGCAATTTTGTCTTGTGGTTATGCATACAACATCCTGAATGAATTATCACCAAAATATGTCAATTGGGCGGGTCCCAAATTTAAGGATTGGGAGTGCAGCACCCCAAAAATTTGCTAATGTAAATTTTAACCATAACCATGTGGGAC
Organism: Pinus albicaulis; assembly: GCA_034641835.2. Classification (NCBI taxonomy): domain Eukaryota; kingdom Viridiplantae; phylum Streptophyta; class Pinopsida; order Pinales; family Pinaceae; genus Pinus; species Pinus albicaulis. Next base: position 592,138,899 of record CM076570.1, read on the forward strand.
CTGCACATAATCTCGTTAATGCAATATGAAAAGGCTAAAAGCCATGTGCTATTCATGCAAATATTGGAAATTGGCTAGAACAACATGTGATTGTAAGGACTTACAATTTTACAAAATAAACAATCCAATAAATGAAAACATAAAATGTAGCCACATAAAATATTTACACATAAAATGGTATTGGAATAAGAAAGTTTAACAATTTTTAATTTCATTTTTCCTTTCAAAGACTTGAAAAGCTTGAAAATGGGAAAGAAAAAGTAAGAAAATACAAAAAAAATGGGAAATCATAATGGAATAAGAAAGTTTACCGTTTTCTAATTTAAAAATTTATACAAAAACTCTTCAAATTTAAAATTTTAAAGCGCATTAATTTTTTTTTTCAAATTTTAAATTTTAAAATAATATATTATATAAAATTGATATAAAAAAATTTACAAAACTTAAATTATATATATATATATATATATATATATATATATATATATATATATATATATATATATATATATAATGCCAACTTGCAACCGTGATGATAATAACATAGTGATAAAGATTATATAATAATTTCAAGCGCGATTGAGTCTGAAATCGATTGCTCTTGCAATGTACAATCTCGTTTTAATTTAATATTATTTCATCATGTGGCCTGAAATTAATAAAATACAAAAAACATTCATTTTGAAACGAAGAATTGCATATGAAACGAATTTAGTGATCCATGAGAGGGTTAGAAATATTCAATAGTAAATGATATTAATGGAAATATTTACACATAAAAGGTAAGAAAATACAAAATAAAATGAAAAATTATAATGGAATAAGAAAATTTACCATTTTTTAATTTTAGTTTTTCTTTAAAAAAAGCTTAGAAAATGAGAAAGGAAAAGTAAAAAAATAAAAAAGAAAATGAAAAATCATAATGGAATAAGAAAGTTTACCCTTTTCTAATTTCATTTTTTCTTCCAAATAATTAAAAAACTTAAAAATGGGAAAGGGAGAAAAGCTTAGAAAATAGGAAAGAGAAAGTAAAAATAGAAAAGAAAATGAAAAATGGTATTGGAATAAGAAAGTTTACCATTTTCTAATTTCATTTTTCCTTTCAAAGACTTGAAAAGCTTAGAAAATGGGAAAGAGAAAGCAAGAAAAAAAAAAATGGAAAATCATAATGGAATGATTCTAATTTAATTTTTGCTCTCAAAGACCTAAAAAGATTTTTAAATGGAAAATGAAAGAATTTGTCTTTGTAAATATGTAATACATTGCTAATTTTAAAAGGAGTGACTATTTTTGGGATTATATATATATTTTAAATATGATTATATTTATTGTGAAAAATTTTAGATACACAAGTTTTCAAATTATAAGAGTATTTTAAATTCAAGTTTAGAAATGAATATAAGTTTTGAAAAGAAATGATAAGTGTGGTTTTTAATTCAACATAAATTTACAAAATAGTAAATGAAAAGTATTATTTTCACAAAGAAAACAATTTTTTAGGATGTATAATGCCAATTTTTTTCCTCTAATTTCTTTTAGTAATACTTTGACACGATCCAAAGACTTCAATCTCTCTCTACTATTATTATTATTATAATCTGTAGAATTTGTATGGTTGTTAACACAACTTGTAATTAATAATCTAGGAAAATCATCCTAAGTCTACAATACAAAATAAAATAAATTTAAATGAGAACGTTCAAAGTGTTATCCTTACAAAAACCACATGCAAGCATCTTAAGTCAATTAACGTCTTCTAACATTGCTAGCAGCCACTAGTTAAGGAAATGGGCACTAGTGTTTTAGCACAATGGGGATTTCTTGGAAAATCCATGAATATTCGACACTTAAAGCTAGGTCACCATCTATGCTACAGTAGTTGAGATCTGGGTGTTGGGGAAGCCATGCCTAGTTGAGATCTATACAAAATAACAACCTGGAGGAAGCTGGTCATCTTTAGGAAGTATTGTATCACAACAATATTTATAACATAAATGGTTAAAACTTACCATTTTCTTATTTTCTAATAAGAAAGTTTACCATTTTCTAATTTCCTTTTTCCCTTCAAAGGCTTGAAAAACTTAGAAAATGGGAAAGAGACAGTAAGAAAATACAAAAAAAAAGGAAAATCATAATGGAATAAGAAAGTTTACCATTTTCTAATTTAATTTTTTCTTTCAAAGGCCTAAAAGCTTTTTAAATGGTAAATGAAATAATTTGTGTGTGTAAATATGTAATACATTGCTAATTTTAAAAGGAGAGACTATTTTTGGGATTTTATATATTTTTTAAATATTTATTATACAGATCCAACGATGGACAATGTGACAGTTATTTACTTGAAACAACGGCAAAAAATAAAAAAATTGACTATGGTAAGCAGCTAAATGATTCAAAAGTAAACACCTTCAATGTAATAAAACAAAAAAAAAAGAACATTAAATAAAAATTTAACTAGAAATACAAACCATCCATTGCTCTCTAGGTGGTAAAAGTAAGTTGTCAAAAATGATTGCCAGACAGGGGCTCTACAACCCAGTATAGGGTAGATGTGTAGATGTAATGTAAGAAAGTTTGTAAACTTTTGTAAACTTTTGTAATGTCTGTTCAATATATAGGGTATATGTGTAGATGTAATGTAAGAAAGTTTGTAAACATTTTGTAAACTTTTGTAATGTCTGTTCAATATATAGGGTATATGTGTAGATGTAATGTAAGAAAGTTTGTAAACATTTTGTAATGTCAGCTTAATTGTAATCAGTATATTTGTAATAATTATCCCTACCTTGTAACCTAAAATTATATTTAGAAATACTACAAAGGTATGGTAAATAAATAAAAATATAAATAAACCGGAAGTATGGTAAATAAGTAAAACCTCTTTTAATACTTACTCGAGAGATATAGTAAATAAATAAAAATCATTTTTATATTTACTCCATAAACATCCTTATATATTTAAGAAAACTCAAAAAATAAGTTTTATTTAAGTGAAGCCTATGGGCCAAATACCATGGAACAAATTATTATTAATACCATGGGCTAAATACCACCAGTCAAATACCATATTTTATATTTACTCCATAATCATCTTTATATTTAAGGACACTCAAGATGGACGTTTTATTTAGGTGAAGCCTATGGGACAAATACCATGGGCCAAATTAATATTATTGTGCCGCTCTACAGCCCAGTATAGGGTAGATGTGTAGATGTAATGTAAGAAAGTTTGCAAACATTTTGTAATGTCGGCTTAATTGTAATCAATATATTTGTAATAATTATTCCTACATTTTAATCCAAAGTTATATTTACGAACACTAAAAAAGGTATGGTAAATAAATAAAACTATAAATAAATAGGAGGTATGGTAAATAAATAAAACCTATTTTTATATTTACTCTAGAGGTATAGTAAATAAATAAAACCCATTTTTATATTTACTTCATAAACCTCATTATATATTTAAGAAAACTCAAAAAAAAGTTTTATTTAGGTGAAGCCTATGGGCCAAATACCATGGAACAAATTATTATTAATACCATGGGCTAAATACCATGGCTCAAATACCATATTTAAATAAATAAATATTAATGACGAATAAATAGGTATGGTAAATAAATCAAAATATAAATAAAGGAGAGGTATGATAATAAATAAACTCTCTTTTTATATTTACACTATAATCAACTTTATATTTAAGGACACTCAAAAAGGATGTTTTATTTAGGTGAAGCCTATACCATGGGCCAAATTAATATTATTGCGCCTAGAGGCTCTCTACAGCCCAGTATAGGGTAGATGTGTAGATGTAATGTAAAGAAGTTTGTAAACTTTTGTATAGGGTACATGTGTAGATGTAATGTAAGAAAGTTTGCAAACATTTTGTAATGTCGGCTTAATTGTAATCAATATATTTGTAATAATTATTCCTACATTTTAATCCAAAGTTATATTTACGAACACTAAAAAAGGTATGGTAAATAAATAAAACTATAAATAAATAGGAGGTATGGTAAATAAATAAAACCTATTTTTATATTTACTCCAGAGGTACAGTAAATAAATAAAACCCATTTTTATATTTACTCCATAAACCTCATTATATATTTAAAACTCAATTTTATTTATTTATTTAGGTGAAGCCTATGGGCCAAATACCATGGAACAAATTATTATTAATACCATGGGCCATATACCATGGAAAAAATTATTATTAATACCATGGGCTAAATACCATGGCTCAAATACCATATTTAAATAAATAAATATTAATGACGAATAAATAGGTATGGTAAATAAATCAAAATATAAATAAAGGAGAGGTATGATAATAAATAAACTCTCTTTTTATATTTACACTATAATCAACTTTATATTTAAGGACACTCAAAAATGATGTTTTATTTAGGTGAAGCCTATACCATGGGCCAAATTAATATTATTGCGCCTAGAGGCTCTCTACAGCCCAGTATAGGGTAGATGTGTAGATGTAATGTAAAGAAGTTTGTAAACTTTTGTATAGGGTACATGTGTAGATGTAATGTAAGAAAGTTTGTAAACATTTTGTAATGTCGGCTTAATTGTAATCGACACATTTGTAATAATTATTCCTACATTTTAACCCAAAGTTATATATACGAACACTAAAAAATGTATGGTAAATAAATGAAACTATAAATAAAGAGGAGGTATTGTAAATAAATAAAACCTATTTTTATTTTTACTCCAGGGGTATGGTAAATAAATAAAACCCATTTTTATATTTACTCAATAAAACTAATTATATATTTAAGAAAACTCAAATATTTTTTTTAATTTAGGTGAAGCCTATGGGCCAAATACCATGGAACAAATTATTATTAATACCATGGGCCAGATACCATGGAACAAATTATTATTAATACCATGGGCTACATACCATGGGTCAAATACCATATTTAAATAAATAAATATTAATGACGAATAAATAGGTATGCTAAATAAATCAAAATATAAATAAAGGAGAGGTATGATAAATAAATAAACACTATTTTTATATTTAATCCATGATCAGCTTTATATTAAAGGACACTAAAAAGTGATGTTTTATTTAGGTGAAGCTTATACCATGGGCCAAATTAATATTATTGCGCGGAGCGGTATGGTAAATAAATAAAACCTATTTTTATATTTACTCCAGAGGCATGGTAAATAAATAAAACCCTTTTTTATATTTACTCCATAAACCTCATTATATATTTAAGAAAACTCAAAAAAAAGTTTTATTTAGGTGAAGCCTATGGGCCAAATACCATGGAACAAATTATTATTAATACCATGGGCCAGATACCATGGAAAAAATTATTATTAATACCATGGGCTAAATACCATGGGTCAAATACCATATTTAAATAAATAAATATTAATGACGAATAAATAGTTATGGTAAATAAATCAAAATATAAATAAAGGAGAGGTATGATAAATAAATAAATGTTTTTTTTAATATTTACTCCATAATCAGCTTTAATTTAAGGACACTAAAAAATGATGTTTTATTTAGGTGAAGCCTATACCATGGGCCAAATTAATATTAATGCACCCGAGAGGCACTCTACAGCCCAGTATAGGGTAGATGTGTAGATGTAATGTAAGAAAGTTTGTGAAATTTTGTATAGGGTACATGTGTAGATGTAATGTAAGAAAGTTTGTAAACATTTTGTAACGTGGGCTTAATTGTAATCAATATATTTGTAATAACTATTCCTACCTTTTAACCCAAAGTTATATTTATGAACACTAAAAAAGGTATGGTAAATAAATAAAACTATAAATAAATAGGAGGTATGGTAAATAAATAAAACCTATTTTTTATATTTACTCCAGAGGTATGGTAAATAAATAAAACCCATTTTTATATTTACTCCATAAACCTCATTATATATTTAAGAAAACTCAAAAAAAAAGTTTTATTCAGGTGAAGCCTATGGGCCAAATACCATGGAACAAATTATTATTAATACCATGGGCCATATACCATGGAACAAATTATTATTAATACCATGGGCTAAATACCATGGGTTAAATACCATATTTAAATAAATAAATATTAATGACGAATAAATAGTTATGGTAAATAAATGAAAATATAAATAAAGGAGAGGTATGATAAATAAATTAACGCTCTTTTTATATTTACTCCATAATCAGCTTTATATTTAGGGACACTCAAAAAGGATGTTTTATTTAGGTGAAGCCTATACCATGGGCCAAATTAATATTATTGCACCGAGAGGAGATGTAATGTAAGAAAGTTTGTAAACTTTTGTATAGGGTATATGTGTAGATGTAATGTAAGAAAGTTTGTAAACATTTTGTAATGTCCTTAATTGTAATCAATATATTTGTAATAATTATTCCTACCTTTTAACCCAAAGTTATATTTACGAACGCTAAAAAAGGTATGGTAAATAAATAAATAGGAGGTATGGTAAATAAGGACATAATCAACTTTATATTTAAGGACACTCAAAAATGATGTTTTATTTAGGTAAAGCCTATACCATGGGCCAAATTAATATTATTATCTAACATTCATATTAATGTGTAGATGTAATGTAAGAAAGTTTGTAAACTTTTTTAATGTCGGCTCAATATATTTGTAATGGTTATATTTATAATAATAATAACAAAATATAAGTATATCTCTCAATCTAAATCATGGAAACAATCTTAACATTATGTTCTATCATTGGTGTGCGATGGGAGGGAGAGATAAAGGGAGGTGGGTGAGAAAGTGTGAGAGAGGACTTGAGAGAGAGGAGAGAAAGAGGAGAGAGAGGGGAAGAGAGATGGATTTGGAAGGGGAAGAAAGACAGAGAGAGAAAGGTGGAGAGGGAGAAGGGGAAGAGAGAGAGGGAGAGGAAGAGGGAGGGAGAGAGAGATAAATAGATATGGAGAGAGGGTGTGTATGTTTTTGGGATGATAAGGAGAAACAATGTGAGATAGGGATATAGATGGAGAGGGGAGAGAGGGAATAAGAGAGAAGAAAAGAGAGGGAGTGAGGAAGAGAGATAGACATGGAGAGAGAAGAGGAAGATAGACAAAGAGAAAGAGGAAGAGGGAGGGAGAGAGAGAGCGGGAGATGAAGAGGGCTAGAGAGAGAGGGAGAGGAATAGGGAGGGAGGGAGAGAGAGAGAGAGAGATAAACATATAGATAGATATGGAGAGATAGTGTGTATGTTTGGGGGCTAAGAGAGAGAGATAGAGAGAGAGATAAGGGGAAGAGATAGAGAGGGAAAAGAAGAGGGAGAGATAGATAGATAGATATGGAGATATAATGTATACAGGATGATATAGAGAGATAAAGAAGGAGAGACAGAGGGAGGTAGATATATAGACTTAGGGGGAAAGAGGGAAGAAGAGAGAGACAGAAACTGAGAGAGAGAGAGAGAGAGAGAGAGAGAGAGAGAGAGAGAGAGAGAGAGAGAGAGAGAGAGAGAGATGCGTTTTAGGGGATGGGATAGAGAGACAAATAAGGAGAGATGGAGGAAGGTATAGATATATATGGTAAGGGGGAGAGGGAAGAAGATAAAGATAGAGAAAGGGAGGAAGAGGTGGTGAGAGGGAGAGAAAGGAGAGAGGAAGGGGGAGAGAGGGAGGGGGAGAGAGAGAAGGAGAGAGGGAGGGAGATATACACAGAATGGAAGGTGGAGAGGGAAGGAAGGAAAAAGAGACACACAAATACACATATAGACATAGAATTTAGATCTAGAAATTCAGGAATATTTTGGTTTTTCACTAAAATAGATGTATTGATTTCAGTGTAGTAGTTGATTTCCAATCAAATTTGATCACTTGCACCAGATGCATTTATTTCGATGTAGATGTCAATTTTTAATCCTATTTAATACCTTACACTAGATGCATTTATTTTAGTTAGATGTTGATATTTACTCCTATTTGATTTCTTGCATTAGATGCATTGGTTTTAGTGTAGATATTGATTTCTAATCGTATTTAATCACTTGCACTAGATGTATGGATTTCAGTGTAGATGTTGATTTATAATCCTATTTAATACCTTACACTAGATGCATTGATTCTAGTGGAGATGTTTATTTCTACTCCTATTTGATTGCTTGCACTGGATCCATTGGTTTTAGTGTAGATATTTATTTCTAATCATATTTGATTGCTTAGAATAGATGCATTGAATTTAGTGTGGATTTTTCTTTCTAATCCAATTTGACTGTTTACACTAGATGCATTGATTTCAGTGTAGATGTTGATTTCTGATTTGATGCAACTATATGTACGATGTACATTAATTTCAAAGTAATTAGGTTAATAATGTGCATTGATTTCGATGTAAGCACATCTCTGCCCCCTCAATCTATATCTCTATCTCCCACTATATCTCCTTCTTTATCTCTCCCTCTCACCCCCCAAACATACACACACTCTCTTCATATATATATATATATATCCCTCTCTCCCCCTCCCTTTTCTACTCCCTCTCTCTCTCTTCTCCTTCTCTCTCTCTAACACTTCTCTCTCCATATCTATATATCTTCCACCCCACCTTGTATTTGCATCTCTCTTCTCCCCTCTATGCATTGGTTTCAGTGTAGATATTGTTTTATAATCCTATTTGATTGCTTGCAATATATGCATTGAATTTAGTGTATATTTTTATTTCTAATCCTATTTTATTGTTTGCGTAAGATGCAATATTGATTTTAGTGTAGAAGTTGATTTCTAATCCTATTTGATTGTTTGCACTAGATGCATTGATTTCAATGTATATGTTGATTTCTGACTTGATGCAACTAGATGTATGATGTACATTAATTTCAAAGTAATTATATTAATAGTGTGCATTTATTTCAACGTAAGCACGTCTCTAACCCCTCCATCTATATCTCTACCTCCCACTGTCTCTCCTTATTTATCTCACTATCTCACCCCCTAAACATACACACTCTCTCTCCATCTCTCTCTCTCTCTCTCTCCCTCTCTTTTCCACTCCCTCTCTCTCTCTTCTCCTTCTATCTCTCTCCATATCTATATCTCTTCCTCCCCACCATGTCTTTGCATCTCTCTTCTCCCCTCTATCCCCTCCTCCATCTATATCTCTATCTCAACCCCAAAACACATACACACACTCTTAGTGTGAGAACATAAACATTATTCATGACATGAATTGACTTATGTGTTGCAATAATTGAACCATAAATACCAAACTTGAGTTTTCATCCTAAATAAAATTTTCACTTACCTGAAATGTCTTCTTCTTGACACTATAAACCATTTGTAATTGGTTACATCCTTATTATTTCCATTTTCCATCATTCAACATTGTTAATCACTTTTCATTCAAACATGATAATAGAGAATAACTAAATGTGGGACAATAAGAACAATAAAATAAAATAGTTTCAGATTGATCGCAATGAAAATTGTTTATAATTGACTTCATTATTATTACTCACATTTTCTGTCATTCAACATTGTTACATTGTCACTTTTCACTTAAAATTTTTATTTCATCATTTTTCATCATTCAAGTTAGTAACTATCTCATCATTCATTATTAATCTTAGACATTTTTAGCATATTTAAAATGATCAAAATAATTATATGTTCAACAAATTTTGTATGACCGCACATGATTGAAACCAGCCTAGATCCATCTTAACCCCGGATCTATCAAGCGTCGAGAAGGAAAAAATCTCTCGAGGTGCAAACCTTTCCTCAAGTTTTTCACTAAAAAAAGAGGTTTTCACCTCGAGAGATTTGATCCCTCTTGGCGCTTGATAGATTCGGGGTTAAGATGGATCTAGGCTGGTTATCTAACATTGATATTAATGTGTAGATGTAATGTAAGAAAGTTTGTAAATTTTTTTAATGTCGGCTCAATATATTTGTAATGGATATATTTATAATAATAATAACAAAATATAAGTATATCTCTCAATCTAAATCGTGGAAACAATCTTAACATTATGTTCTATCATTGGTGTGCGATGGGAGGGAGAGATAGAGGGAGGTGGGTGAGAAAGTGAGAGAGAGGACTTGAGAGAGAGGAGAGAGAGAGGAGAGAGAGGGGAAGAGAGATGGAGTTGGAAGGGGAAGAAAGACAGAGAAAGAAAGGTGGAGAGGGAGAAGGGGAAGAGAGAGAGAGAGAGAGAAGGGGAAGAGAGAGAGGGAGAGGAAGAGGGAGGGAGAGATAGATAAACAGATATGGAGAGAGGGTGTGTATGTTTTTGGGGTGACAAGGAGAAACAATGCGAGATAGGGATATATATGGAGAGGGGAGAGAGGGAAGAAGAGAGAGGAGAAGAGAGGAGAAGAGAGGGAGTGAGGAAGAGAGATAGACATGGAGAGAGAAGAGGAAGAGAGACAAAGAGAGAGAGAGGAAGAGGGAGGGAGAGAGAGAGTGGGAGATGAAGAGGGCTAGAGAGAGAGGGAGGGAGAGAGAGAGATAAACATATAGATAGATATGGAGAGATAGTGTGTATGTTTGGGGGCTAAGAGAGAGAGAGAGAGAGCAAGAGAGAGAGAGAGAGAGAGAGAGAGAGAGAGAGAGAGAGATAAGGGGAAGAGATAGAGAGGGACAAGAAGAGGGAGAGATAGATAGATAAATAGATATGGAGAGATAATGTATACATGATGATATAGAGAGATAAAGAAGGAGAGACAGAGGGAGGTAGATATATATACTTAGGGGGAAAGAGGGAAGAAGAGAGAGACAAAAAATGAGAGAGAGAGAGAGAGAGAGAGAGAGAGAGAGAGAGAGAGAGATGTGTTTTAGGGGATGGGATAGAGAGACAAATAAGGAGAGATGGAGGAAGGTATAGATATAGATGGCAAGGGGGAGAGGGAAGAAAATAAAGATAGAGAAAGGGAGGAGGAGGTGGTGAGAGGGAGAGAGAGGAGAGAGGGGGGGGGAGAGAGAAGGAGAGATGGAGGGAGATAAACACAGAATGGAAGGTGGAGAGAGAGGGAAGAAAAAAGAGACACACAAAGACATATATAGACATATAATTTAGATCTAGAAAGTTAGGAATATTTTGGTTTTTCACTAAAATAGAAGTATTGATTTCAGTGTAGTAGTTGATTTCTAATCAAATTTGATCACTTGCAATAGATGCATTTATTTCGATGTAGATGTCGATTTTTAATCCTATTCAATACCTTACACTAGATGCATTTATTTTAGTTAGATGTTGATATTTACTCCTATTTGATTGCTTGCACTAGATGCATTGGTTTTAGTGTAGATATTGATTTCTAATCATATGTAATCAGTTGCACTAGATGCATTGATTTCAGTGTAGATGTTGATTTATAATCCTATTTAATACCTTACACTAGATGCATTGATTCCAGTGGAGATGTTGATTTCTACTCCTATTTGATTGCTTGCACTGGATCCATTGGTTTTAGTGTAGATATTGATTTCTAATCCTATTTGATTGCTTGGAATAGATGCATTGAATTTAGTGTGGATTTTTCTTTCTAATCCTATTTGACTGTTTACACTAGATGCATTGATTTCAGTGTAGATGTCAATTTCTGATTTGATGCAACTAGATGTATGATGTACATTAATTTCAAAGTAATTAGATTAATAATGTACATTGATTTCGATGTAAGCACATCTCTACCCCCTCAATCTATATCTCTATCTCCCATTGTCTCTCCTTCTTTATCTCTCCCTCTCACCCCCCAAACATACACACAATCTCTCCATATATATATATATATATATATATATATATATATATATATATATATATATATATATATATATATATCTCTCTCCTCCCTTTTCACTTTCTTCTTTCTCTCTCTAACATTTCTCTCTCCATATCTATATCTCTTCCACCCCACCTTGTATTTGCACCTCTCTTCTCCCCTCTATGCATTGGTTTCAGTGTAGATATTGACTTCTAATCCTATTTGATTGCTTGCAATATATGCATTGAATTTAGTGTAGATTTTTCTTTCTAATCCTATTTTATTGTTTGCACAAGATGCATTGATTTTAGTGTAGAAGTTGATTTCTAATCCTATTTAATTGTTTGCACTAGATGCATTGATTTCAGTGTATATGTTGATTTCTGATTTGATGCAACTAGATGTATGATGTACATTAATTTCAAAGTAATTATATTAATAGTGTGCATTGATTTCAGCATAAGCACGTCTCTAACCCCTCCATCTATATCTCTATCTCCCACTGTCTCTCCTTCTTTATCTCACTATCTCACCCCCTAAACATACACACTCTCTCTCCATCTCTCTCTCTCTCTCTCTCTCTCTCTCTCTCTCTCTCTCTCTCTTTTCCACTCCCTCTCACTCTCTTCTCCTTCTCTCTCTCTCTAACACTTCTCTCTCCATATCTATATCTCTTCCTCCCCACCATGTCTTTGCATCTCTCTTCTCCCCTCTATCCCCCCCTCCATCTATATTTCTATCTCACCCCCAAAACATACACACACACTCTTAGTGTGAGCACATAAACATTATTCATGACATGAATTGACTTATGTGTTGCAATAATTGAACCATAAATACCAAACTTGAATTTTCATCCTAAATAAAATTTTCACTTACCTGAAATGTCTTCTTCTTGACACTATAAACCATTTTTAATTGGTTACATCCTTATTATTTCCATTTTCCATCATTCAACATTGTTAATCACTTTTCATTCAAACACGATAATAGAGAATAACTAAATGTGGGACAATAAGAACAATAAAATAAAATAGATTCAGATTGATCGCAATGAAAATTGTTTGTAATTGACTTCATTATTATTACTGACATTTTCTACCATTCAACATTGTTACATTGTCACTTTGCACTTAAAATTTTTATTTCATCATTTTTCATAATTCAAGTTAGTAACTATCTCATCATTCATTATTAATCTTAGACATTTTTAGCATATTTAAAATGATCAAAATAATTATATGTTCAACAAATTTTGTATGACCACACACGACTGAAACCAACCTAGATCCATCTTAACCCCGGATCTATCAAGCACCGAGAGGGATCAAATCTCTCGAGGTGCAAACCTTTCCTCAAGTTTTGCACTAAAAAAAGAGGTTTGCACCTCGAGAGATTTGATCCCTCTCGGCGCTTGATAGATCCGGGGTTAAGATGGATCTAGGCTGGTATATGTACATTTAAGTTGCATATGTATCACACCCAATAAAATATTTGGTTTGATATGCATCGCATATATTTAGAAGAATTGGTTGATTAAGAGAAATTTGATGCAATGCAATGCATTGTAGAGAAATACAAGTTAGTGTGTTGTGAAGTATCGTAGAAAATAATTGTTTTATTGCTACAAGATAGATCTAGAATAATTTCTTTTTCCACAATTTACAATGATATTAATTTTGTGTGTGATATTGTTTTTTTTACTGTGTATGATAATGATTTTCATTTTAATGTGTTTTTAAGATGTCACATATTATGGGCAAAAGAACTGTTAGCAGAGCTTACATTGCTTTTAATTTAAGTTTTAATTGTTTAATTTATATTTAAATTAAATATATTACTTTAGGGTAAAGTTTTCTTATTAATTTTTTTTGTTAATAATTTGTGTTGTTTACTCGAAAACTATTATACACAATACTAATAATCTTTTATAAGCAATTTTAACCTTAAAATTTTTGGAAAATTTTCACATACATAGTTTTTACTTTTAATTTTTGGAACATCCCTTAGTCAAACAAAACTAGATGTTGGAAACTAGAAACAATGATAAAAAAACTAACATGAAAGGCCACATTGGATAGGGTGGATGGTTTAAAGTTTCTTGATGGATGGTGACAATGAAAGTGAAAATGCTTTTGAACACGACATGTCACATCAATTTGAAATTTCCTTTGTTATGTGAGTGGAAAGTTTTGGTCCATCCAAAATCCACACACCTAAAAAAAAATGAATCTATTGGGAGAAATGAAACTTTGGGTCCTTGCAACACTCATAACCTCCTCCTCTTATTGTTGTAAGGTACCATAAACAAACAAGTGAAGGGGGTTTTGACGCTGTTAGGGTCCTACATTTTATATGATAGATTGGTAAATATGTGTTGATTTGTCTAAAGATGTTGTAAATAATGTTTCATTTTTCAAATTATTTCCAAGAAAAGAAAATAAAAATAGAAATATAGAAAAAATAGAAAAAGAAAAGAAAAATAGAAAAATAGAAAAAATAGAAAAAATAGAAAAATAAAAGAAATAGAAAGAAAAAATGGGATAAAAAATATACATTTATGAAAGAAAAGAATAAAATAAAAATATGAAAAAGAAGAAGAAAACCCCCCAAATTAGGTGAGCTAGTTTAAATTCCATTTAAATAAATAAAAAATGATGTTTTAGAAAAATAAAAAAACAAAGGCTTGCTATTCTAAGTGCAACATTAGAGAAAAAATTAGAAATTTTAATTAGAATAATCACACCATTTACGCATGATTAGCCATGTAATAAAGTGAGTTTTTGGGTTTTTTTATTAAGTGTGATTAAGTATCTTAATCGCGCCTTAATCACGATTAAATTAGATATACAATAAAGTGTGAAAAATGACATTTTGTCGTCACACGATAAAATACAAGCTGGATCCAATGGTTATAATCCGGCCTGCCCAAATCAACAATGAATACACACTCCATACCCCCCAAACCCATTGGATGGTTATCTAACAAGGGGGATCCGGAGCGGTGGTCTCCCAAATACCGCCTTTTGCTATGTGTCGCCCTCTCGTCCACTCCACACCCCCCCTTCCTAAAACCCTTTACCACCGCTACCCCCCTTCAGGCTTCCCCCTAATACGTTTTCGCGTACCATTGACCACCCGACCTAGGCCCTACCCCGTCGTTCCACTCCTCCATTGCCACGTTTCAAACTTGTTACCCTATATCTGAGCGCTAAGTGTCCCTCTCTTTTTCCTATTAGAAATTTACCGTTCGACAATAAATTTTTTCCCTCTCTGCTCCATATTTCCATTACGGTTATCCCTTTCCCCATTTAATCCCCCCCCCCACTCCATAGTAACGGTAATTTGACAACAGACTTACTCACAGTAAATTATAAAAACCCCATATTTCATATTTTTGAACCCCTGTTCACTAAAATTCTACTCTGTCAAAACACTGTAACTCTCTCACGGAGCACAATAGTTGCCATGCAACCAGGATCCTGTCCAACTCCTAATCCAATTATTCAAATGAAAATTCACCAGGTAATTACAGCCAAGCCACTCCTCTGAATTATTTTGTCACAAAAGAAATGCACACCTGAAGAAAACCGCATCACACCCCCAATTGTTTATTTAGACCATCAACCTACCAAGTCACAGACACCAATTGTGAGTTCGATCTCTACGAACTCCACAATTGGCTCGAACAAAAATATCTCGACCTTAGTGATGAATTAGGATTGTGGGACACATTCCTACCCCAATTCATCTTTCCTTAGACATATTATTTCCTCGAGTTTATAACCTAGTGTCAATTCAGATACATTCCCAGTTAGAGGGAAATTGTGGCCCACAATAACGAAGTTCTCTTTTCCATTAATGAATTTTCATTCTCAGAAATTCTCTAAGTCCAAATCTCTAATCCCATACAACCCTTTCACCTAGATTCTTTCATGGAGATACACAACAAACTTTATTTCCCCTAGAGGACCAAAATATTTGAGACTTTCTTACGAGAAAATGCTTAATTACCCAAAATAAACCCTCCTTATCCCTCCTCTATGTTCCTTGAGATGACCAAGAAAATAATCTCCATGATTTCATGTTTATTAGGTTACCACTATGACCAATAGATTGATCAAACCATTTTAGCCTTTCTTTCTATATTTTATGCAAGTGAAAAACCCCCTATCCTCTTTTGTTATAATGAGTATTTAGCATAATCCATCCATGAATAGTTCATGAAGTTTTCAACTGAAGGAGTATTCAAATATGCATACGTCTTAGTATATTTATTTCTCTATTAACAATGAGATAGGTTTTCTTTCCACGTACGAAAATTATACAACCAAGGAAATCCTCAATCATTTATTCACTTGACCTCCCTCATCAGAAAGAACAACACTGAATACACATTACGTAAATTTGTAGATCAATTTTTACATGTGGCTTCCATTTTATTAAAAAATGATGCAGAACCAAGAAAACACCCAGAGATCAAGAGAAAAATGCACCTAAGTTACCAAACTAAGAGAGGGGATTTGCATTTATACCAAAGTTATATAGAGTTCAGGTGTATGGGTGTGAGTTACCCCCATACAAACTCCCCAAGTTTGTGCCAATTCGCATCTTTTCCTTGGAGTATATTAGGCAAATGAGCAACATGGACCAACTACACTTTTTGGTAGCAAAGAAGAAGGCACAGTTAAAGATAAAGACTCAATTTGGCCCCTTCATATGTGATGCATGATAAAAAACACAAGATGCATATGCCATTTTAAAGTAGATGAATTTCAAGTACAGTTTTACATGGTCCTATGATCCTTTTGGAGTAATTTCAAAATTAAGGGTAGAACAAATGTATGCTCATAATACCCACAATCCCAGACGAGAGATAAAACAATATATGAATCAAGAAGAGTGGCAGGAGAATAATTTACAGGAGGCTGAAGAACAAGTACTATCGACTTCACATACTCTAGTACCTCAGGAAAAACATTAAAAGAGAGTCAAGGAATACTTTTCCCCTTAAGTATCAGAGATTTCAATAAAGGAGTTCAAAGTGTAAAATAAGAGACAGAAGACCAAAGACATGGAAGAGACACAACAAGAAAGTTCATAACAACAAGAGCCTATTATTCTAACATGCTTAGGCACACCATCAGTTTCAGGGAGAGAGGAGATCATTCCAGCAACTCCTATGACCCCAATGACAACAGATATACTGATTTCATCACCAACAGGAGAGTTGGAGCAAAACAAGAAAGAGAAAAGTACTTTTTCTAAATACAAATAAATTAAAAAGAAAAATGAGATGCTCAAGACTACTAATTATATACAGTTTGGGAAGCGGACAACCACCTCCCAACATTGGCTTCTTTCACCCTTTGACATAGAGAAGGGGAGAATGCAAATTGCTTTCCTAGAGCCCAAATTTGCTCAGCCCTGATCTACAGATGACTACAAACAAAACATTTTATCTTTTTATACCAAAATGATCCATCCCATTGATCAAATAGATCCGCACAATCAAACAAGAGAAATGTTGTATTCAACCTTGAACAACAAGGCAATGAAAACTTCAAAATTGCAGGCTTCAGTCACTGATATACAATATCAATTAAATCTTGGGAAGATATCCTCTTTGGCCAAAGACACATAGATTAAATCATTGGAGGATTTAGTGATAAAATTATGATATGATCCTAAAAATTTAAAATTTGTTGAGGAAATTATAAAGAGTAAGAATGCATACATAGCAGCATTAAGGAAGCAGCTCAAGCTTCCATCCACTAAAGACTCGCAGTGAAAAGAAATTGGACACTCAGAGCAATATAAATACTACATGTTCAACATCATCATTGAATAAAATTTCCGCATTAAATAAATGGTGGTTGAAGTAGAGAAATTGTTAAAATAAAATGAACTGTCATCTCAGCTAGCAATTGTTCCACTCACAGTAGTCCCCATTGCAAGCGCAATTCTAGTAACATGTACAATAACTGTAGAGGCATAAAATTCATCAAAGGTTTCAACAAGAGAGGGGAAATACTACACTACTGTAACATACCTAACCAAATCTATGGAATACTTGTCCATAAAAGGTCAATAAATTGAGAAATTAACTGAAAAACTGAATATTTTGCAGCGGAAGAAAAATAAAAGTGGATAACTCTTATGTGGCAGAATTATAGAAGACATACCGACTCACAAAGAGGATTGAATATTTGGAAAACTAATCCATCACGAGAGACACCATTGCACAATCTAAGTAGAGAATTTGGGTGGAGATAAATGAAGCTATCACTAAGATATGACCATTAATCGAGATAATCTTTGAACAAGATGAATTAGTGCATAAATCAAAGGGATTGATAACTGATGTGAAGAAAGACCTTGGCACTAAAACAAGTGATGCCACTGCTATGATAAAAATATTGAATTAAGAAACTAGAGAATAGCCAGAAGAATTGGATATAGAGGACAAAACAGATACCATCTTGGAAGTAAGAAAGGTTCTCACCAAGAAAAACTTGATGCTATAATTAGAAAACAAATGAAAAAATATGGAGACTACTACATAGAGGTTTCACAGAAAACTTAATGTATTGCATCAGAAAGGTTTTCCTGGACTGGAAGGAATGGGAGGTAAGTTAATCAAGCTCGAGGATTATCAGACAAGAATGTACACTATTGTTGGAAATAAATCAAAGTTTTCCAAGATCAGAGGTACAATCATAGGGAAGGCATTCATGGAAGGCCTCAACTATGACTTATTGATTAAACATGAGATTAGTCATTTAATTCTTGCTAAGCCTACCTTTGAAAAGTATACTGAGGTAGATGAGACCTATCGAAGGTTAATTAAGTCACCACTTCTAGATGAAAAGAGATGGGAAAAATTATGTGAGTTACTAGAGTAAAGCAGTAAACAATATTAAAGGAGGAAAATAACAACAAGGCAACTATTTTTCAGACCGAGTCATCGACAACAACCCTCGAAGATAGTGCTAGCAAGTTTCATCAGTTTCAATGTCCTATATTTTTGTACTATTTATGTAAACACTTTTAGATATTTTGAGTAAATATTGATATTTTAAATCAATATATTTTGTAAAATATTGTATAAATACTTCATAATTCTAAGTAAATTGTTGGGACTTGTATTGGTGGTTCCTCTCGCATCTGTTAACGACTTTCATTATTGGCTGGTAATCAGACGATGTTCTTGCATGTTCAACTTCAGCTCACATATTCACATGCTAGGACTTGTAATTTGTACAGGTCGAGATGGAGCACAAGACCCTGGGTTTTGTCTGATGGAATCCAGGCTGCGGATTTTGTCGATTATCATGATTGGTTACGTGAATCATTGATTTGATGGCTGCAACCATACCTGAGTCTGCTTATTGATCCTTTCTGGATGACTGCGTCCATTCCTTGGATCCTGATTATTGTATTCTCTGTTATGGATGGTTGCGCCCATACCACATATCCTGTATTTGAGATATCAGTTGTATTTGTCTACGCAGGTTTTTCGACGGCAGTGTTTTCAGTTGGGCACGTTCTCATAAAGCATTTCATCCCTCTCTATCTTTCGGGCCTCATGCTTTAGGGGGCATCTGTTACACAGTAATTTGTCACCGTCCGTGAAATCCTCGTCCCACACATTGGAGGGCCTTTTCCGTGAGCTGTGAGCAGTGAAATAACCTGAAACCACTTTCATGGCATCCCCCTTGACAAGGATAATCATTCATCTGAAGAAAGTTTCCTTTGAAAAACCCTAAAAACTGATCTTTTGGTCTTGGCGTGACTAGCCAGTTCAGCCCTCGCGCCAATGGGGAAAATCCACCAAAGAGGGCGTGCCAACTGGCGCTCTGTCCCAGTGTATTTCTCACGCCAAGCTTAATAAGGATTGTTTTTAAAAAATAAATGGCGGAAGTTTGATTTCAACAAACTCTTGAACGAGCCTCTAAAATGAGTTGGAAGGTTTGGCTCCAGATCTCCATGTATGGGAGGTGGTTTTCCACCTATCATGGAAGCTTCCTTGAGGATAGGGCCTATCCCACAATTGTAGGGATCCCAACTCTCCTTCCACCATCTATATAAGCTTTCCATTTTACCTTAGCAAGCTAGTAGTCCTAATAGCATTAGAGAAGAGCTGAATCTGTAGCAAGGAGACTATCGCCAGACAACCTTTGAGAGCCAAGCTAAAGAGAGAGAGCTTTGTCCCATTCCTGACGAGCTTCATTGAGATGTGCTCCACTTTCGACCCCGCCGAAGGAAGATCTAGCGTTAGAGCTTTGGGTTGTATCATTATTTTATTATGATTAATGATAAGTGACTTTGATTATGGTTTCATTCATGTGTCTTTGTCTTTGATGCAATGAATTACATCCTCTTTAAGTGATGTATGGTTACAAGATTTAGATTCTATGCTATGTATTGTTGTGTTTCTTCGCATGTGTGCAGGTGTCTGGGCGTGTTAAGCGGAAGGATCATGATCTGCCAAAGCGAAGGACGGGAAGCGTCATCATTTCTTCGACGACCATTGCGTAGGACCTGAGGTAGGAAACTCATTATGTTTTGTCATTTTTGTAACTAGAGACTTGCTTCACTGCGTAACTGATTGTTGCTAGACCCGATCTAGACTATTAGGGATCGCCTCTGTCCGCAGAGGGGATTTACCTCTCCAACACTTCTTGAAATATTTTCTCATTATTAAAAGAATTTAGTGTTACAATTAAATAGATGAGGAGACAATGTCTCAAGATAGTGCGTGCTATCTTGGACACCTTGTTGAGATAATTTCTCAACCAAACACACACCAATATAGGAGCTACCTAAACTAACTCCTATCTTAGAGGAACAACCCAAGAGTTAGGCACAAATTCCTAACTTGTAATATTTAATTAATTAATTTATTTTTTGATTTATTATTGTTTTGTGAGAGAGGCTAACAAATAAACCTTCAATTCAACCAACTGGATCTGAAGTAGAGGTTTGAAATAATGGAACTAAAGAAAATCCTAAAATTGTTAAACTCTCCAAGTCATTACCTCCTGAGGAGAAACAAAGATACATAGATTTGTTTAAATAATATACAAATGTCTTTGGACGGGGATATCAAGATTTAAAGGCTTATGAAAAATCCATAATTCAACATAACATACCCATCAAATAAGATAAAAAACCCTTTAAGAAAAAATTGATGAGAGTTAATCCTTTCTTACTTCCTTTGATAGAGAAATAGGTTAAAAAACTGTTTGATGCAAACATTATAGTACCACTCAAATTTTCCAAATGGCTATCAAATCTGGTATGTGTAAGGAAAAATTTTTGTGAGATAAGGTTGTGTGTCAATTTTAGAAACCTAAATAAAGCCTCTCTCAAAGATAACTACCCCTTACCAAATATGGATCATATACTTCAGAGGGTAGTTGGATCAAGCAAGATCTCATTGCTGGATGATTTTTCTAGTTACGACCAAATTTTAGTATATCCTTTGACCAAGATAAGACAACTTTTACAACACCTTGGGGAATTTTTATGTCTGTCAAAATGCCTTTTGGATTAATTAATGTAGTGGCTAATTTCTAAAGAGAAATGGATATAAATTTTGCAGATGAAAGAGATGGATTCATTGTGATATATTTAGATGATATAAATGTTTTTTCTAAAGTTGATGAGGATCATTTACATCATTTGAAAATTGTTTTTGAAAGATGTAGGAAATATGGCATATATTTGAATCCAAAGAAATCTATGTTTGGTTTTGAAGAAGGAAAATTGCTAGGTCATATAATTTCAAAAGATGGTATTAAAATTGACCCCACTAGAATTGAAGCAATTATGAAAATTGATCCTCCAAGAAACAAAAAAGCAGTGCAATATTTCATTAGAAGGATAAATTTCATAAGGAGATATATACCTAATTTAGCTAAACTTCTAAGGTCCATAACTAACATGATGAGGAAGGACACTGAAGTAATATGAAACGTAGAAACAAAACATTCATTTTATGAAGTCAAATAATCATTGACATGAGCTCTTGTGTTAATCAACCTTGATTTCACAAAGGATTTCATAATTTTTTCTTTTGCATCTGAACACACCATTGCAATGGTTTTGTTGCAGAAAAACAATGAAGTTTATGAACAACCTATTGCTTTCTTTAGCAAAGCTTTGAGGGATGCCTCATTAAAATTCAATATCATGGAAAAACAAGCCTTTGCTTTAGTGAAAACAATCAAATATTTCATGGTTTACATTCTACATTCTCATATCATTGCATTTATCCCAAACACTGTGGTACAAGACATCCTTACACAAACTGATCTAGATGGGAAAAGAGGCAAATGGATTGCAATTATTCTGGAATATGACATTGAGATAAGACCCACAAAGCTCATCAAATGCCAAGGATTGGAAAAACTAATGGCCGAGTCCAATATGCATGTGTTAGACATAAAATTTATAGATGAACTTGATGAACGGGAAGAGCAGGCGACTCCACAGGTATTAGAAGCATTTGTTACCTCTCCTTGGTATGCAGATATTATTTTTGTATTACAAAATTTACAAGCTCCTCTTGGTTTAATTAAAACAAAGGCTAGATTTCTCAAGTTAAAAGCTATGAAATTTTTCCTTTTAGTTCAGAATGTGTATTTGAAAGATGCTAGAGGTGTTTTGCTAAATTGTTTATTACAGGATGAAGTAGATAAATTCGTTCAAGAATTCCATCAAGGTGATTGTGGAGGACATTTATATTGGAAAACCACAGGCAAAAAAATCCTAAGGGTTGGTTTTTATTGGCCTACCCTTTTTGCAGATGTTCATAAGAAAGTTACCACATGCCATTAGTGCAAAATCTTTGAAGGAAAAATAAATTTTTTTCCCTTTCCATTAAAACCAATTTTAGTAGAGGCTCATTTCCAACAACGGGGTCTCGATTTTATTAGAGAAATCCATCCAAGCTCTTCAACTCAAAATAAATGGATTTTGATAGCCACTGAATACTTCACCAAGTGGATTGAGGCTATTCCAACCAGACATGCTACATACATTGTAATCATTCAATTTTTAGAAGCTAATTTTCTTTCTAGGTTTGGTCGTCCAAATAAGATCATTACTCACAATGTTGCTGCTTTCAAATAAAAAAGAATGGTTGAATTTTGTCACAAATACAACATGAAATTAGGACACTCTACTGCTTATTATCCACAAGGTAATGGGTTAGCTGAGTTTTCTAATTAGAGTTTAGTCAACATCATAAAGAACATATTGCAAGAAAATAAAAAATCCTAGCATAAGAAGTTGATTAATGCCTTATGGGATGACAGAATTAGCACAAAGAAATATAATGGAATGTCTCCTTTCCAATTGGTATATGGAGTGGATAGAATTTTACCTACCTCCCTAGGAATACCTATGCTAAATTTTTTGCAGGAATCACATGTAGAGGAAAATGACTTACAAAGACGGATAAATCAAACCATATAGTTGCAGCAATCTAGGGAGGAGGTCTATGACAAAACTCAAGTAATTCAAGACAAGATCAAGAAGACCTATGACAAAAGGACAAAAACATATGATTTTAAATTAAATGATACTTTTTTGAAGTGGGATGCCAGGAATTAAAACAAAGGCAAGCATGATAAATTTGACAGACTATGGAAAGGACCCTTCCAAATTGAAGCCTATCGAGGGAAAAATGCATTATTTTTAAAGGAATTTAATGGAGAAGAACTATCAAGTGGACCTGTCAATGAAAGACTCCTGAAACACTACTTTTCTCAAGAATATATAGCCTTTTTCGTTCAGATCATTGTGAATATCATTTTATTTTTTCTACTGCAAGTGTGGGTGGCTAACATCATAGATTGAAGCATGAAGAGAAGGCCCTAAATTTATGATGAATTTCTTCCATATTTATAATAACAACAATGAATCATTTCAACCAAAAAATAGAGACAATATGCCCAAGGGATTAGGCTACTAGTCTACGATGTTCTTGGCACCTCACAAGGAGGATGCCATCCACATTGGAGCCACTGTTAGGGTCATATATTTTATAGGATATATTTATAAATATCTGTTGATTTGTCTAAAGATGTTGTAAATAATATTTCAGTTTTCAAATTATTTCAAAGAAAAAAAATAAAAAAGAAAAAGAAAAAGAAAAGAAAGATAGAAAAAAAGAAAAAAAGAAAAAAAGGAAATAAATAAAAATATAAAAAATATAAAAAGAAAATAAAAATAGAAAGAAAAAAGGGGATAAAAATATACATTTGTGAAAGAAAAGAATAAAATAAAAATATGAAAAAATGAAGAAAAACCCCCAAAATAGGTGAGCTAGTTTAATGCTACTTAAATAAATAAAATATGATGTTTTAGAATCAAAAAATAAAGGCTTGCTAGTCTAAGTGCAACAATAGAGAAAAAATTAGAAAGTTTAATTAGACTAATCACACCATTTAAGCGTGATTAGCCATGTAATAAAGCGGGTTTTTGGGTTTTTGATTAAGTGTGATTAATTAGCTTAATCACAATTAAATTTTAAGTAATAAAGTATGCAAAATGACATTTTGTATTCATGCGATAAAATATGAGTTGGATCCAATGGTCATGATTTGGCCAGCTCAGATCAACAACGAACACACACTCCACACCCCCAAGCCCATCCGATGGTTATCCGACAAGGGGGGGCCGTAGCGGCGGTCTCCCAAATATCACCTTTTGCTACGTGTCGCCCTCTCATCCACTCTATACCCCCCTTCCTAAAAACCTTTAGTGACGCTAGCCCCCTTCGAGATTCCCTCTAATATGATTTCGCGTACAACTGACCACTCGAAGTAGACCTTGCCCCGTCGCTCCACTCCTCCATCGCCGCATTTCAAACTTTTTACCCTATACCCGAGTGCCAAGTGTCCCTCTCTTTTTCCCGTTAGAAATTTACCATTCGATGATAAATTTTCCCTCCCCTATCCATATTTCCGTTACGGTTATCCATTTCCTCATTTATCCCCCCCCCGCTCCATAGTAACGGTAATTCGACAATGGATTTACTCAGAATAAATTATGAAAACCCCATATTTGAGATTGCTGAACCCCTGTTCACTAAAGTTTCACTCTGTCAAAATGTTGTAACTCTCTCACAGAGCGCAGTAGCTGCCACACAATTAGGATCCATCCAACTCCTCATCCAGCTGTTCAAATGAAAATTCACCAGGAAATTACAGTCAAGCCATTCCTCTAAATTATGTCTTCAAGCAAGAAGAAAACCCCATGACACCCCCAACTGTTGATTTATACCATCAACCTCTGGTCGTCTAATCATACCAAATCACAAAGACTAATTATGAGTTTGATCTCTATGAACTCCACAATTGGCATAAAAAAATATCTCGACCTCAGTGATGAATTGAGATTGTGGGACTCATTCCTGCCCCAATTCATCTTTCCTCAAACCTATTATTTCCCTGAGTTTGTAACCTGGTCTTAATTCAGATACAATCCCAGTCAAAGAGAAATTGTGGCTCATGCTGGCGAAGTTCTCTTTGCCATTAATGAAGCTTCAATCTCAGAAATGATCCACGTCCAAATATCTAATCCCATATAACCCTTTCACCCAGATTCTCTCATGTATATATACAACAAAATTTATTTCTCCCAGAGGGACAAAATATTTGAGAAATTCTTACCAAAAAATGCTCAATTACCCAAAAAAATCCCTCCTTATCCCTCCTCTATGTTCCCTGAGATTACCAAGAAAATAATCTCCATGATTTGGTGTTTATTAGGTTACCACTCTGACCAATGGGTTGATCAAACCATTTTATCCTTTCTTTTTGTCTTTTCTACAAGTGAAAAACCCCCTATCCTATTTTTTTACAATGGGTCTTTGACAGAAGACATCCATTAACAGTTCATGAAGTATTCAACTGAAGGAGTATTCAAATATGCATCTGTCTTAGTATATTTATTTTCCCATTATCAACCAGACAATTTTTCTTTCCACCTACGAAAATTAGACAATCAAGGAAATCCTCAATCAGTTATTCACTGGACATCCCTGGTCAGAAAGAACACCACTGAATACACATTCAAGGACTTTGTAGATCAATTTTTAGATGTGGTTTCCAGTTTATTAAAAAATGAAGCAGAACCAAGAATACACCCAAAGATCAGAAGAATAACACACTTAAGTGACCAAACTAATAGAGGGGATTGGTATTTATACCAAAGTTACAGATTTTAGAGTGTATGGGTGTGAATTACCCCCATACAAACTCCCTAAGTTTGTGCCAATTCACATCTTTGCCTTGGAATATATTAGGAAAATGATCAACATGGATCAACTACACTTTTTGGTAGCAGAGAAGAAGGCACAGTTAAAGATAAAGAATCAAGTTGGCCCCTTCTATGCAATGCAAGATCAACAGGACAAGATGCATATGCCATTTTAAAGCAGATGAATTTCAAGTACAATTTTACATGGTCCTATGATCCTTTTGTATTAATTTCAAAATTATGCTCCTTATACCCACACTCCCAGACCAGAGATAGAACAATATATGAATCAATAAGAGTGGCAAGAGAATAATTTACAGGAGGCCGAAGAACATGTACTGTGTTATGAAACCAACTCCAAAAATAGAATAAAAGAGAGATCAACGCCTTATAATTCAACTGCTTCGAGGGGGAAACCTCCTTTACATTACATAAATGAATAATTATTGGATGATTATAATGAAAAAACCTCCTTTCTATATATAGGAGTCCATGGGGTCACAATATAATCCTAGCAAACCTAACAACAATAATGTAAGGGCACAACAATAAAAATAGTGGGGTTTTATGGGGCACAATAATGACAATATGGGGACTACAGGGGTATAACAATAACAATAAGGGGGATACACTAACAACAATAAGGGACTACGCTAGTAATATAGGGATATAACATGATCCTCTCCTTCAAACTAGTGTTGTCCTCAATGCTTGAGTTGCTCTGGATGCTTATGTATAGAATCATCATCCTCTCATGTGGAGTATTCAGTAGGTAAGTTCTTCCACTTGATGAGATACTCTAAAATTTATCAATTTCGTAGCTGTCTAGTTCTTGTTTTTGTGATTGCTTCAGGTTCCAATATGATTATTCCTTCCTCATCAAGTTTTGGAAATATTGTTTGAACTAGAATTTTGTCCCCTATAACCTTATTTACGAATGAAACATGGAAAACTGGGTGCACTCGAGAAGAAGCAGGAAGCTCCAATTTGTATGCCATAGTACCAATCTTTTCCAACACCTTTTAAGGACCATACTACTTTGGCGATAATTTATTATCCTTCTTAGCTTGCTTGAGGGACATTTTTTTGTATGGTTGTAGTCATAAAAGTACCCAGTCTCCTACATCAAAAATTCTCTCACTGCGATGTTGATCTACGTGTTGTTTCATTCGATTTTGTGCCAAAGGTTATCCTTTAAGAGTTGGAGAATTTGTTGTTGATGCTCGATGTGATCTTCCACTACTTGAACCTTAGGATTTCTCTTAAAGATGAATGTGATGGATGGTGGATGATATCCATAAAGTGCCATAAATGGGGTCATTTTTGCTGTAGTATGGAAGGAAGTGTTATACCACCATTCAACAAGAGGTACCTACTTGACCCATTGTGTTTGTTTATCATATATAAAACACCGAAGATATCCTTCCAAACATTTGTTCACTATCTCAGTTTTCCCATTGGATTAAGGATGATAAGATGAGCTATGGGCTAGTTGAGTACCCAAATAAGAAAATAATTCCGTCCAAAAATTTCCAGTGAAAATGATATCTCTATCACTTACAATAATCTTTGGGTTTCCATGTAGCTTTTGAATTGTTTCCATAAATGCAATAGCAACTGTACTTGCTTTAAATGGATGTGAATACTTGGTAAGTCTATCAACTACCACCATGATGACACTATTTCCTTCGGACTTAGGTAAACTTGTGAGAAAATCCATTGAAACCTCCTCCCAATGTTGACTTGGAATGGGTAAAGGTTGTAGCAGACCCGGGGTCTTAATTGTCTCAACTTGTTTTTGCTGGCAAACCAAACATTTTGCCACAAAATTCTGAATATCAGATTTAAGCCCATCCCAAAAAAAATATTTCTTCACTCCGTGGTAAGTTTTTAAAAATTCCGAGTGTCCTCCTATGGGAGAGGTGTGCAATTCCAAAAGAATATTTTGTTTTATTTTGGAATTCTTACAATGATATAAGCGATCTTTATACCATAAAGAATCATTTTTCCAACTAAATGCATCAGATGTATTGGGATCTTGTTGCAACTTTTGAATTAGTTTACATACTTCTTCCTCATTCTTCCATTCCTCCCTTGCTTTGGTTATCCAATTTGGTTGGATAATAGAAATGGCACAAAGCAATGATTCCACCTCCTCATCCTTTCTTGAGAGTGCATCTGCAATACCATTTATCTTCCCTTTTTTTATAGATTATTTCAAAGTCATAACCCAACATCTTTGTGACCCATTTTTATTTCTCTTCTAAAGATAGTGTTTGTTCCAAAAAGTGTTTAAGACTATCATGATTAGTTTTTACCTTGAAGTGTCTTCCCATTAGGTAAGGTCACTGTTTCTTTAGTGCTTGTAGTATTTCCAGCATTTCCTTCTCATAAATAGATTTCTGTAAATACTTTCCTTTAATTGGATGACTTTCAAAAGCAATGGGTGTTCCTTCTTGCATTAAAACAACACCAATTCCATTTTCTGAGGCATCACATTCCACAATAAAGGTTTTTGTGAAGTCTGGCATAGCTAAGATCGGTGCTAGGCACATTTCCTCTTTAAGATGTTCAAAGGCCTTAGTTGCTTCGAGAGTCCATGAAAATGCATCTTTCTTCAATAATTTTGTTAGAGGTGCTGCTATTATCCCATAATTATCAACAAAATTGCGATAATACCCTCTTAACCCTAGAAATCCTCGCAACTTCTTTATGGTTGTGGGGACTTTCCATTCCTTAATGTCTTTAATTTTGTTAGGGTCTACCTTAATACCCTCCTAAGATACAATATGACCCATATATTGCACCTCTTGTACTCCAAAGAAAAATTTGGAGGTTTTTGTATATAATTGTTTCTCCTCCAATAGTTTGAGCACCCTGTCAACATGTTGAACATGATCCTTACAAGACCTGCTGTAGATTAGTATATCATAAAAAATAATAACACAAATTTTCTAAGAAGGGGTTTAAAAATGAAATTCATCAACCCTTAAAATGTAAAACGTGCATTGGTAAGGCTAAAAGACATGACCAAAAATTCATAATGACCCTCATGGGTTCAAAATGTTGTTTTCAGAATATCTTTAGCCTTCATTCTAATTTGATGATATCCTGAACGAGGATCCAACTTGGTAAAATAAATTGATCCATGTAATTCATACAATAATTCATCAAACACAGGAATGGGAAATGTATCTTTAATAGTGAGCTTATTGAGATCCCTATAATTTGGACACATGCACCATGATTAATCCTTCTTGTGCACCAATACTACTGGAGCAGAGAAATAAATTTGACTAGGTTGAATTATACTATCCTCTAACATTTTTGCAATCATACATAATTTCACTCTTTTTGACAAAGGATATCTATAAGGCCCGATGTTTGGAGGAACACTTCCTGGAATCAAATGAATAACATGATCATGATCACAAATAGGTGAGATTCCTTTGGGAGTTTCAAACACCTTGGACTGATTGTCCAAGAATTTTTGGAGATCTGGAGAAATAGATGATCTTGATGTTGGAACTTCTAGTGAGCATAATTGTGCAATTACGCCTTGTTGTTATTTCTTCAAAAGCTTTGCCATGACATTAGAGCTTATTATATCTCTTGGCTTCCCTGCTATACCCTGTAATTCAACTTCCTTTCCTTCCGATTTTTTTTTTTGAAGAAAAGTTCTTGAAAATTAAAAGATACCATCCCCAAATATTGTAACCATTATACTCCTAGTACAACATCAACACCTCCCATTGGAATGGAAAACATTGGAATATTAAATACATATTCCCCTATGTCTATCTTGATATTATGGCATTTTCTAGAGAAATTTATAGTCCCTCAATTTGCAACCATCACTTGAAATTCTGGTGCTGGGTATAGGAAGAAATTCAATTCCTTGGCTACCTTAAAATGAATAAAATTATGGGTACTACCTGAATAAATCAAGGCTATTACATTTTTCTTCTTGATATGTCCTTCTAACTTGATATTTTGAGGAGTGGTAATTCCTGCCAATGCATTACAGGATATGGTCGGACTCATTTCTTCTTTCTCTAGGGTTGGTTCCTAGTGTATATCCTCTTCTTTTGAAGTTTCTTATTCATTTTATTCCTCCTCTTCACAATATATGTAAAATAATTTCTTCTCAGCATGCTTATGACCTTTAGTGTATTTTCTATCACAAATATAACAAAGCCCTTTTTCTCATTTTTCTTCCAATTTTTTTGGTGTCAATCTTGTAGGTTGTGGAAGTCTAGGAGTAGCAGCACTTCCATATTTATAGATGTGAGTGGTAGGGTTCCTTGTCGCCATAATTTTACTTTCAATTTTTATTTCCAACCTGAATACCTTCTCCAATGAATCAGATTCCCAAAGGAAAACCTCTGAACCTCATGTTGGATGTTATCCTTTAAAGTCCCTATGAAGACATCAATCCCGTATTCCTCTGGAATATCAATTACCCTTATATTCAATTTTTGGAAGTCCTCAATGTGCTCCACCATTGTACCCTTTTGTTTGAGATTTATCAATTTGATAAAGAAGGTGTTACTCTTTGTATCCTCATAATGTGCTATCATTTCTTCTGTAAAAAATGACCAAGTGACAATTTTTTTACGAGAGCAAATCCATTGATACCATACAAATGTATTTTGTTCTATGTAAAGTTGCAATGCATACCTTTTGTGTGTTTTGCACATTATGGAGATCAAAATATTGATCCATCAGTAGTATCCATGTTACGGGATCCTTGCCATCAAAATTCATCATATCCATATTTGGAATATGGTGGGTCTTACATCCAATATTAGAGTTTATGAAATCGCGATTAACATTTATTTTGTTCTCATCATGAGTTTCTTGTACTACCTTTTCACCATTAAGAATAATTTCTTGTATCAACTTTGTCAAAACTTCCTTCAAACCTTCCATGTCTACTTTTAGATTATTCTTCATGTCTTCCATGTTAGCTTCCATGTCATCCATCTTAGCTTCCATGCCATTCTTCAAACCATCCATCTAAGCTTCCACGCCTTTCTTCAAACCATCCATATTAGCTTCCACACCTTTCTTCAAACTATATATATTAGCTTCCATGCCTTTCTTCAAACCATCCATATTATCTTCCACACCTTTCTTCAAACCATCCATCTTAGCTTCCATGATTTTCTTCAAAACTTCCATTTCATTTTTTCTTGCTCTTTGCAAGAGCGAAATTTGACGCACTTGCTCTTGTAATTTTGATATATCATGTTGCACTTCTTCCTCTTCATGAGTCATAGTAGAGCCTTCTGAGGGCTTAATGGGTGTTGAATTATTTTTAGGGGGCATTTTATAACCCAACACTAATATCTATGCTTGAATATGCCCTTGGAAACACTTCAAACTGATTTTTCAAACAAGACATGCAATTTGAAAAAACTACACACCTTTTTCTTGATTTTTAGGAGCTCAATTTTGAAACTAATGTATCTATGTAATTTCAAATCCCCAAGAATTGATATATGGTCCTATAGTAGCCCTCTGAGTCTTCTTTCCAACTCCACAAGTCTGACCTGATTTGGATTCTTCAAGGCAAAGTTATGCCTAATCTTCCACAATGACCTAATTATGGACTAGTTTAGTAGAGCGAACTTGTGCAGTGTGCCACGTGTCACTGTTTCCTCCTTCGGATCTGAAATTGATACACAAGAAACTAAAATCCGTGTAATTTTGGATACTTTTTACAGAATTCCAATTCAATTCTCAGAGAGAGATATATGACTATTTTCCCAAGGTCACCTCTTTGAGATGAAATTTGGGAGTCTGCAAAAACCCTAAATTCCACAGATCATATCTACGAAAATATTGCGAACCAATATCTAAAAATTTTACATGAACTTCCCATGATTTCTTAGCAAATGAGGTTTTTTTTTTAGCGTCTGAACCTTCGTAGAAAAAAAATTATAGTGAAAATGACACGATGACCTTTTTGAAGCAAGGAAACCCTAGAATCCAAAGCTCTGATACCAAATGTTATGAAACCAACTCTAAAATATAGAAGAAAAGAGAGATCAATGCCTTAGAATTCAAAAAATTTGAGGGGGAAACCTTTTTTACATTACATAAATGAACAATTTTTGGATGATTCAAATGAAAAAACCTCCTTTCTCTATATAGGAGTCCATGTGGTCACAATATAATCCTAGCCGACCTAACAATAATAATGTAAGGGAAAAACAATAACAATAGTGGGGTTTTATGGGGCACAATAATAACAATATGGGGACTACAGGGGTAGGAAAATAACAATAAGGGGGATACACTAATAACAACAAGGGACTACACAAGTAATATAGGGACCTAGCATACTCTGGACTTCACATACTCCAGTAGCTCTAGAAGAGTTTGAAAATAAACTCAGGGAAGACATTTCACCTTCAGTATTAGTGATTTCAACAAAGGAGTTCAAAGTGTACAATAAAATACATAAGACCAAATACATGGGAGAGACACAACAAGAAATTTTAGAATAATAAGAGCATATTGTTCTAACAAGCTTATGCACACCATCAGTTTCAGGGAGAGAGGAGATCATTCTAGAAAATCCTATGACCCCAATGAAAATAGACAATACAAGGAAAATACCCTCTAGTGGTGATCAGGAGATCATGTCCATTGTTAAAAAATGCTCAAAATTGAAAGTGCTTAAAAGTATTTTCAACCTAAGCGACTGGAAAGGTCTCGTCGTTGCGATTCTAGCACCACAAACGGTTCGCAAAATGGAGGTCGTAGGCATAAGTTATGAAGGTTTGAAAAGCCCAGTAAACTCCAAAACAAATGACTTTGACCAAGTTTGACTTGGCTATTTGAAAAATTAAAAAGAGAATATTCCAGGTAATATTCTTGGAATATTCCTCAAAATATTCCCTAGAATATTTCGTAAGGACCAATTGGCGTTTGACAAGTGGCAACATTGGATTTGATGATGGGTTGACTTTTTATGTTTTGGGCCAATTAAGGACTGCCACATGGTAGGCCTAGAGGATGCCATGTGGCTCTAGGCTGGAGGAGGAATGGTTTATCAAATTTTTTTTTATGGCTCCCACGGGATTCAAATAGTTAACCTTCCGCACAACAGTCCCGCGCTTTACCGTTGATCCACATGTTAGTTCTTAACATGTTCTGTTCGCGGTTTGTATGTAAATTTACATTTGGTTTCCGCCGGTAGAAAAAGTGGGCTAGACCCTAAGGGCTAGCCCCCACTCCCATAAGACCACACCCACAAACTAGGAGCTAACCCAAATCGCGACGACTAATGAGTCGTAATTTCTGGCATTCAAATGCGGAGTTACATTTATTGTAACCGTAACCCACCAAACAACCAGACGGTTATCTCGGAAATCAGTGTGGGGGCGGTCACATGCCTAACCGTAACATTTATTGCAACTACTAGTCCTGGCGGAGATTCTAGCGGAACCGCCAATTTTGGTGGCGAGAGCTAGTTTGGCAGTCTTATCTGGAGTTCCTCCACATTTAGTGGAGTTTTTAAAGGGATATTGGGAAGTTTACTGTTTTAGCCAAGACTCCTTGGATATTCAACCAATTTTGATGGATGAATAGTCAATTTTTGGTATTCTTGACATTATGAACACATTGGCAGAGGTTTCAAAGCCATCAGAGGTCATCTTGTGTAGGTTTAGCTTCAGGAGATGTCAAGGAGCCATCAGGGCCACTAGGGTGTTTTCAGTGTATTGAGCATCCATTCTTTGTTCTCTATAAATGAATAGTCATTCATGACTAATTCAAGCATTTTGAAGCTGTTTTTACAGAATGAATATCCATTTGAGGCTTTTATTCACATGTAGTTACCATTTTTGAGCAATAATATATGAGGGACATGCCATTGGGAGCTGGACTAGCAGATGTAGCCCAGGAGGGGTGAACTGCTTCATCAAATTTGCTGAGTATTGTTACAGATGATGTTTAATTATTTGTTATTTAAAAATGTACAATTTTATATAAGCAATTTACATGATTTAACTTCACACAAAAATCTGTTTAACTAAGTTAAAACCATTTTTTTCCCTTGCAAACTTCAGAGAACCTTATGCACACAATTTAATTACCATTTAGATACTTAGCACAAAAAAAATAATACTTTCCATTCAGATCAAGTTGGTATCGGAGCTCAGGTTGAGCATTAGGTTAAGCTAGAGTATTTTCTCTGTTTAATCTTTGTGTAAATAATTTGTTTAATAGTTTTCATAACGACTCTTGCAAGCTGTGCATAGACATATTGGGGCAGCATTTGTTGTGAGTTTTTATGCTTACTAGGCTAAAGCTTAAGAGAGGAGAAGGCCAATTGGTGAAAGCTCAAATTAATCCTCAGGCAAAGAGGGCAAGATTGCCATTATCTCCACCTTCAATTTCACCTCAAAGAGAAGCAGAAGAAGCCATAAGCATGACTTCAAGAGAAGGAGAAATCCATGAAGAAGTTGATCCAAAGAGGAAGAAAGGGTGTTCAGGAAAGCATTTCTTGACTTGACTGAAATGGTGAGAGTCCTTTATCAAGAAAGGAATGAAAGAATAGAAGGAGAAGGATCCAAACTTCACATGGAAGGAGAAGTATCGTCAGGAGGCCATAATGATGAAGATAAATCCAAGAAGGGTAATGGAGGAAATGGAGACAGTAGAAAGTCACCATCATCACCCTCATGTTCATATTCATCAACCTGTACTTCATCTTTAGTACACCACAAGTCAAAGAACACTAGTAAAAGTCATTTTCTAAAACTTGATTTTAAGTTTGAATTGCCAAAGTTTGATGGTGAAGTTAATGCAGAAAATATAGATAATTGGATTAGTCAATTAGAGGTATATTTTAGAATTCAAAATTTTTCATGATGAAGAAACCGAAATCCAATTAGCTTCGTTGATAATTGAAGGTGCAACTCTTATTTGGTGGGAAGCCAAGACAAAGGAGGAGATCGAGAAATATGGTAAGATTATTTTATCATGGACTGATTTCATTTCTGCAATAAAACAACATTTTTATCCATTAGATCACATGCAGAAAGCCATAATGGACTGGAAAAAATTTAAATAATTGAAAGGACAAAATGTACAAGTGTATACCCAAGAATTTGGAAGAAGAGTTGTTTTACTAGGAATAGATTTGCACAGCCAAGACACTTTACTCAAGTATATAGGAGGTTTACATACTTACCTAAGACATACCATTCTCATGTTGAATCCTACAAGCCTAGATGAGGTTTGTGTTCAAGCCACACATTTAGAGGCAAGGGGAAAACAAAATTTAGACGGGAATGAGGAAAGTGAGTTTAAAGGCAAATGGCAGAAAAAGAGAAATGAAAATGCTAGAAAAGAGAAGGGAAAAGTCTTTTGCAAACACTGTTCTAAAACAAGCCATGATGAGGACCATTGTTGGAAACTTCATCCAGAGTTGAAACCAGAAAATTTTAAAGCCAAAGAGAAAGCCAAGGAGTGTTGATATTGCAACAAGATGATGAGCTTAGTGGAAAGGAGTCGCCTTCACTAAGTGGGCCCACAGGCTATTTTTGGCGCAAAGTCTATTTTTAGACTATGTCTATTTTTAGAAATATGGATCATGTTTAATGAGTTGCAGGATGCTATTTGTGGATGGTTGGTCAAGTCGGAAAAAATATATGGACTTCTATTTTTAGACATACTGGGCGGAATCTATTTTTAGATTGCCAGTATAAAAATAGATATGTCAAATATTATTAGCTCTTAATAATATTTGGACTCTAAACATTATCTTATTCTCTTGGAAAACTTCAGTTAAGTGCACAGATGTGGCACAGGAGCTGACAGAAGGAATTACGCTATTCTTGAGGGTTAAGTGGAGCTATTGCATGGATACTTCAGTTAGAACTCATGTGACAGAGTTTGGTGGAGTTGATCGAGGAAGTTAGTGGAGTTGTATTCAGTTTAACTAATCTAAACATAGTTGAGCTATTTGTATTCAGTTTAACTAATTGATACAATTAGTGAGAGTGGTGTGAATTAATTATTAATTAATTCAATAATTATAAACTCATTAATCAACTAAAGAATGCATCAGTTAACTTCAGTGCATGGACAGTTTCAGTGGAGACCAGTGCAGAAATAGGTGAAAGAGCAGGTTAACTATCAGTTGTGACTATACTGTTGCTATTTGCAACACACAGATAGGTGGAGAAGCCCATGAGGATTGCGCAGTACAAGCCAGGTGGTTTATCTATTTAATGAATCCATCCCATAGCATTGAAAATGCAATAGAGGCTGGCTATCAAGTGGCAAAAGATTGGAGCATGTGTTTTGCTAGATCTAGCTTGATAGTGTGTAGCAATTGGAGGGTGTGCATGAGAGCTTGTGAGGAGCTTTTGTACTATGATTGTTACATGATCTCCATGACATATAATATACAGATAGTTGGGGTTTTCAGCTTTAAGCTTTCCCATTAAATACTGTGTTCATATGTGTGATTGTTTGTGGTTTTAATGTGTGCATGCAATTGATTTTATTTCCGCATGTGATGATCAATGGTAGAAGAGATTCTGTATTATGCATGAAGCTAAAATAGTGTGTGATCAGGAGAATCTCGGTGAACAATATATTATTTATTCAAATTTCTACAAGAGAAAGGCAAGACAGTTTCAGTAGCTGAACAAGACCTAGGGTCAGAATTAGGAGATGAAACAAAAAATATAGCTATGGGACTAAAGAACTTGAAGGGGAAAGAGAATGAAAATAAATCCAGTTCTAGTATTTCTAACTATCACATAGAAGCTCCAAGTGAAGAAAATAGAATTGAACTATTTCATGTGAGGGTCATTTCCAAACATACCAAGTTTGACACACTATTTGACAGTGGGTCGCAAGTGAACCTTATTTCTGAAGACTTAATCAAGAAAATAAATCTTGAGACCATTCCATATCCAAAACGATATCCACTTGGTTGGATTTGTAACAATGCAAATTAACAGGTTTCAAAGAAGTGCATGTTGTGCTTTGAAATAACTGAACATTTCATTGACACGGTTGAATTAGATGTTGTTCCGCTTAATATAACATGTATGGTGTTGGGTAGTCCTTACTTGTATGACAGGAAAGATATCTTCCATCGCCATGAGAACAAGTATCATCTATTCGAATATGGCAAGGAGTACATTGTGAGAGCTCATCGCAAAAAACTAGACTCTTCTTTAGTTAATGAAAGGCAGATGAAGAGGCTCGTCAATGCAAGCCAAAACTTGACATTGATGATGATGAAACAAAGAGAAGTTTTACATAATCATTTTCATGTAAATGCTGATATATGTAATGAATCGTTTTAGCCTAAAAGCAAGTTGTCTTTGAAAAAAGATGACAAATAGTTGCAGTAATCATCTTTGGTGTCGAATGGTGCTGAAAACAAAGTGTCAGTGCAAGAAGTTGCAAAGGTCCAAGAGAGGGCAAAGCAACTTAGCAAAGAAGGTAGAAGATTCAACAATGATCATTGTTGGTTTCAGAAAGGCATGGTACAATGGCGAGGAAAATTTGTCAGGAATCAACACAAGTTCAAAGCAAATTCAACAAAAAATCGCCATAAGGACAAGATGCAAGGTGAAAGTAATTTTCAGTTTCCTTTGATTATAGACCAATTTAGAAACAATATGTTTACTACAAAGTTAAGTTGTTGTTCTGTAAGTTTCAAAAATGTGCAACATGACAAAGTCAAAGTCAGCAACAGTTAGTCAACGGTATCAAGGAAAAAATTGTCGTTTCATGAAAATCTCCAATTAATGAAATCAAGGAAATTTCAGTGGATTAAGATTGGAAGAGTGGGGACATAGTCTCTTCATCTTCATGTTCAGTAGTCTAGAGAGATTTTGGGTTCCAAAATCTTCCCAGTGGGGAGGTGTGATCAGAAGATCATGTCCATTGTTCAAAAATGCTCAAAAATGAAAGTTCTCAAAAGTGTTTGAAACCTAAGTGATCGAAAAGGTCTCGCTGCTGCGATTCTGGCACCGTGAATGGTTTGCAAAACGAAGGTCGTATACAGAAGTTATGAAGGTTTGAAAAGCCTAGTAAACTCCAAAAAAATGACTTTGACCAAGTTTGACTTGGCCATTTGAAAAAATTAAAAAGAGAATATTCCAAGGAATATTCCTTAGAATATTCCTTGAAATATTCCCTGAAATATTCTGTAAGGACCAATTGGCGCTTGACAAGTGGCAGTGTTGGATTTGATGGTGGGTTGACTTTTTATGTTTTCGACCAATTAAGGATTGCCACGTGGTAGACCTGGAGGCCGCCACATGGTAGACCCGAAGGCCGCCAGGTGGCCCCAGGCCGGAGGAAGAATGGTTTATCAAATTTTTTTTATGGTGCCCACGTGATTCAAACAGTTAACCTTCCGCACAACAGTCCTGCGCTTTACCGTTGATCCACATGTTAGTTCTTAACATGTTCTGTTCGCGGTTTGTATGTGAATTTACGTTTGGTTTCCGCCGACGATAAAAGGGGGCTAGCCCCCACTCCCATAAGACCATGCCCACAAACCAGGAGCTAATCCAAACCATGACGGCTAACTAACCGTAACTTCTGGTGTTCACATGCAGAGTTCCATTTATTGTAATCGTAACCCACCAAACAACCCAACGGTTATCTCGACGGTCAGCGCGGGGGCGGTCACATGTCTAACAACAAAATTTATTGCAACTACCAGTCCTGGCGGTCTGGTTGGCGGAGATTTTGGTGGAACTGCCAATTTCGGCAGTAGGAGCTATTTTGGCCGTCTTATCTGGAGTTCCACCACATTTAGTGGAGTTTTTTAAGGGATACTGGGAAATTTATTGTTTTGGCCATAAATCCTTGGATATTCGACCAATTTTGATGGATGAATAGTCAAGTTTTGGTATTATCAACATTATGAACACATTGGAAGAGGTTTCAGAGCCATCAGAGGTCATCTTGTGTAGGTTTAGCTTCAGGAGAGGTCAAGGAGCCATCAGGGCCACTAGGGTGTTTTTAGTGTATTGAGCATCCATTCTTTGTTTTCTGCAAATGAATAGTCATTCCTGACTAATTCAAGAATTATGAGCTATTTTTATAGATAGCACAACAATTTGAGGCTTTTATTCACATGTAATTACCATTTTTGAGCAATAAGATATGAGGGACATGCCATTGGGAGTTGGACCAACAGATGTAGCCTAGGAGGGGTGAACTGCTTCATCAAATTTGCTGAGTATTGTTACATGTGATGTTTAATTCTCTGTTGTTTACTACTTTACAGTGTTATAAAAGCAATTTACATGCTTTAACCTCACACAGAAACTGTTTAACTAAGTTAAAACCATTTGTTTCCCCTGCAAACTTCAGAGAACCTTATGCACACAATTTAATTACTGTTTGGATACTTAGCACAAAAAAAATAATACATTCCATTTAGATCAAGTTGGTATCGGAGCTCAAGTTGAGCATTAGGTTAAGCCAGAGTATTTTCTCTGTTTAATCTTTGTGCAAAGAATTTGTTTAATAGTTTGCATAACGACTCTTGCAAGCTATGCAGATCCATCTTGGGGCAGCATTTGTTGTGAGTTTTAATGCTTACTAGGCTGAAGCTTAAGAGAGGAGAAGGTCAATTGGTGAAATCTCAAAGTAATCCTTAGCCAAGGAGGGCAAGAGTGCCATTATATCCACCTTCAATTTCACCTCAAAGAGAAGCAGAATAAGCCATAAGCATGACTTCAAGAGAAGGATAAATCCATAAAGAATTTGTTCCCAAAGAGGAATAAAGGGTGTTCAGGAAAGCACTCCTTGACTTGACTGAAATGGTGAGAGTCCTTTATCAAGAAAGGAATAAAAGACTAGAAGGAGAAGGATTGTCAGGAGGCCATAATGATGAAGATAAATCCAATAAGGGTAATGGAGGGAATGGAGACAATGGAAATTTTCCATCATCACCCTCATCTTCATCTTCATCAACCTCTACTTCATCTTCGATACACCACAAGTCAAAGAACACTAGTAAAATTCCTTTTCTAAAAATTGATGTTAAGTTTGAATTTCCAAAGTTTGATGGTGAAGTTAATGCAGAAAAGCTAGATAATTGGATTAGGCATTTAGAGGTCTATTTGAGAATTCAAAATTTTCATGATGACGAAACCAAAATCCAATTAGTTTCATTGAGAATGGAAGGTGCAACTCTTGTTTGGTGGGAAGCCAAGACAAAGGAGGAGATCAAGAAATATGGTTAGATTATTTTATCATGGAATGATTTCATTTCTAAAGTAAAACAACATTTTTATCCATTAGCTCACATGAAAAAAGCCACAATGGATTGGAAAAATTTTAAACAATTGAAAGGAAAAAATGTACAAGTGTATACCCAAGAACTTAGAAGAATATCTCTTTTACTAGGAATAGATTTGCATAGCCAAGACACTTTACTCAAGTATATAGGAGGTTTACATACTTACCTAAGACATACCATTCTCTTGTTTAACACTAAAAGCCTAGATGAGGTTTGTGTTCAAGCCACACATTTAGAGGCAAGGGGAAAACAAAATTTAGATGGGAATGAGGAAAGTGAGTTTAAAGGAAAACGATAGAAAAAGAGAAATGAAAATACTAGAAAAGAGAAGGGAAAATGATTCTGCAAACACTATTCTAAACAAGCCATGATGAGGACAATTATTGGAAATTTCATCCAGAGATGAAACCGAAAATTTTTAAAGCCAAAGAGAAAGCCAAGGAGAATTGCAAGATAGTTGCACTAGCTGAACAAGACCTAGGGTCAGAATCAGGAGATGAAACAAAAATCATAGCTATGGGACTAAATAACTTGAAGGGGAAAGAGAATGAAAATAAACCCAGTTCTAATATTTCTAACTATCACATAGAAGCTCCAAGTGAAGAAACGAGAATTGAACTATTTCATGTGAGGGTCATTTCCAAACATACCAAGGTTGACACACTATTTGAAAGTGGGTCGCAAGCGGACCTTATTTCTGAAGACTTAGTCAAGAAACTAAATCTTGAGACCATTCCACATCCAAAACCATATCAAATTGGTTGGATTTGTAAGGATGCAAATTTACAGGTTTCAAAGAAGTGCATGTTGCACTTTGCAATAACTGCACATTTCATTGACACGGTTGAATTAGATGTTGTTCCGCTTGATATAAAAGGAATGGTGTTGGGAAATCCTTACTTGTATGAGATGAAAGCTATCTTCCATCGCCATGAGAACAAGTATCATCTATTCAAATATGGCAAGGAGTACATTGTGAGAGCTCATCGCAAAAAACTAGACTCTGCTTTAGTTAATGCAGGGCAGATGAAGAGGCTCGTCAATGCAAGCCAAAACTTGACATTGATGATGATTAAACAAAGAGAAGTTTTATATAATCCTTTTCATGTAAATGCTGATATATGTAATGAATTGATTCAGTATAAAAGCAGGTTGTCTTTGAAAGAAGATGACAAACAATTGGAGCAATCGTCTTTGGTGTCGAATGGTGCTGAAAACAAAGTGTCAGTGCAAGAAGTTGCAAAGGTCTAAGATAGGGAAAAACAAATTAGCAAAGAAGGCACAAGATTCAACAATGATCATTGTTGGGTCCAGAAAGGCATGGTACAATGGCGAGGAAACTTGGTCAGGAATCGACACAAGTTCAAAGCAATCTCAACAAAAAATCGCCATAAGGACAGGACGCAAGGTGAAAGTAATTTTCAATTTCCTTTGATTATAGAACAATGTAGAAACAATATGTTTACTGCAAAGTTAAGTTGCTGTTCTGCAGG
Source organism: Pinus albicaulis (assembly GCA_034641835.2). NCBI lineage: Eukaryota > Viridiplantae > Streptophyta > Pinopsida > Pinales > Pinaceae > Pinus > Pinus albicaulis. Next base: position 592,180,698 of record CM076570.1, read on the forward strand.
TTTCGAAAATGTGCAACATGACAAGGTCAAAGTCAACAACGGTTGGTCAACATAATCAAGGAAAAAATTGTCGTTTCATGAAAAGCTCCAATTAATGAAATCAAGGAAATTTCAGTGGATTAAGATTGGAAGAGTGGGGACACAATCTCCTCATCTTCATGTTCAGTAGTCCAGAAAGCTTTTGGGGTCCAAAAGCTTCCCAGTGGGGAGGTGTGATAAGGAGATCATGTCCATTGTTAAAAAATGCTAAAAATTGAAAGTGCTCAAAAGTGTTTGCAACCTACACTACCGGAAGGGCCTCGTTGCTGTGGTTCTGGCACCACAAACGGTTCACAAAATGGAGGTCGTATGCAAAAGTTATGAGGGTTTGAAAAACCTAGTAAACTCCAAAAAAATGACTTTGACCAAGTCTGACTTGGCCATTTGAAAAAATAGAAAGAGAATATTCTAGGGAATATTCTTGGAATATTATTTATAATATTCCCTAGAATATTCCATAAGGACCAATTGGCGCTTGACAGGTGGCAGCATTGGATTTGATGATGGGTTGAATTTTTATGTTTTCGGCCAATTAAGGACTGCTACGTGGTAGGCCTGGAGGCAGCCACGTGGCCCTAGGCTGGAGGAGGAATGGTTTATCAAATTTTTTTTATGGCGCCCACAGGATTTGAATAGTTAACCTTTTGCACAACAGTTCCGCGCTTTACCGTTGATCCACATGTTAGTTCTTAACATGTTATGTTCGCGGTTTGTATGGGAATTTACATTTGGTTTCCTTTGGCGGAAAAAGGGGGCCAGTCCCCACTTCTATAAGACCACACCTGCAAACTAGGAGCTAACCCAAACTGTGATGGCTAATGAACTGTAATTTCCAGCATTCACATGCGGAGTTACATTTATTGTAACCGTAATCCACCAAACAACCTGGTGGTTATCTTGGCGGTTAGCGCGGGGGAAGTCACATGCCTAACCACAACATTTATTGTAGCTGCCAGTCCTAGCGGTCTAGCTGGCAGATATTCTAGCGGAACTGACAATTTCGGCGGTGGGAGCTATATTTGGCGGTCTTATATGGAGTTCCTCCACATTTAGTGGAGTTTTTTAAGGGATATTGGGCAGTTTACTGTTTTGGCCATAACTCCTTGGATATTTGACCAATTTTGATGGATGAGTAGTAACTTTTTAGTTTTCTCTACATTCTAAACACATTGGCAGAGGTTTCAGAGCCATCGAAGGTCATATTGTGTAGGTTTAGCTTTAGGAGAGGTCAAGGAGCCATCAGGGCCACTAGGTTATTTTCAGTGTATTGAGCATCCATTCTCCGTTTTCTACAAATGAATAGTAATTCATGAATAATTCAAGAATTATGAAGCTGTTTTTATAGAGAGAACAACCATTTGAGGCTTTTATTCACATGTTCTTACCATTTTTGAGCAATAGGATATGAGGGACATGCCATTGGGAGATGGACCAGCAGATGTAGCCAAGGAGGGGTGAATTGCTTCATAAAATTTGCTGAGTATTGTTACATGTGATGTTTAATTCTCTGTTATTTACTGCTGTATAGTGTTGTACAAACAATTTACATGCTTTAACCTCACACAAAAATCTGTTTAACTAAGTTAACACCATTTGTTTCCCCTGCAAACTTCAGAGAACCTTATGCACACAATTTAATTAGTGTTTGGATACTTAGCAAAAAAAACCAATACATTCCATTCTGATCAAGCTGAGGTTATAACGTAGGTTTTTGGTGTTATAAAATTGGCCAAAATTGTCAAAAAATTTTTTTCTACAACATCCGTTTTCGGTAACAGAGGTTTTGGCGGAGCTTCTAACGTAATTTCAACACAACTAAAAAAAACTCGGAGGCAGGACGTTGTTACGGATGTTTTTCTCATTGGTGCACTAATCAGGTGTAAGCGCATTGGTGTGTTTTACAGTGAACGCACCAGTACTGTAAAACTACCAAGCACCAGGACATAAAACAAATTTAGGATGCCCAGGGCATTTATTAATGTCCTGGTGCGTGTCAGCAAGACGGTTGCCCCGGGGCGGTCGAAGGTGCAAGCACCGGGACATTAAGGTCTAAAATTGTACCGGGCACACTGTAGGTGATACAACGTACTGGGTTGTTATAATAGGTATTGGTATTTGTGTGGTTCCCATAGGTCATATCAACACATCGGTGCATAGTATTATACAAATGCACCGACGTGCAATATCACACAAATGCACCGAGCGTTCTAATTGGTATTGGTATTTGTGCGGTGCCCATAGGTCGTATCAATGCACCGGTGAGCAATCTCACATAAACGCACCGATGCGCAGTATCACACAAACACACCGATCATTCTAATTGGTATTGGTATTTGTGCGGTGCCCATTGGTTGAAATGCATCGGTGCGTAGTATCATACAAACACACCTATGCACAGTAACTAACACACACCGGTGTTCATTTTGTATTTTTTAGAAACATCGACCTGTGACAGTGTAATTATTGTGATTTTTTAAAATTCATTATTCATAAAAAATCGACACATATCTGATAACAATATTCATATCAATTAATTTTTTATTAGTGCATTTGAATGTGATTTTTTTTATCATATCATAATTATTGTGATTTTTTAAAATTCATTATTCATCAAAAGTGAACACATATCTTATAACAGTATTCATATCAATTAAATTTTTATTAGTGCATTTGAATGTGATGTTTGGATTAATTTTTATATCATTTCATCAAATTTCGCATCTCTTGATTATAATATTTACTCATCCATATATTTAATCAATGGTGTTACATTTCACAGCGACAATGGAGAACACAATAGAATAAATTAAAACACACACACACACACACACACACACACACACACACACATATATATATATAAGACACTCTTTTTCATACAAAATGGAAAAATTATTGGTATCCCTCTATCTTTCAATTGGGACACTATGTCCATTACATTAAACAAAATGTCTGATTTCACAGACAAATATTTCAAAAAATAAAACGCCTTGCTTTGATATCCAAACATATTGATCATCATTCTTCGCTTGAACTGTTGTCACTGCTCGAGCTACTTCCATGACTTGGGTTATTTTGAGGAATGTTTTGGTCACGATGTTGATTGTTTTCTTCTTCTTCACCTTCCATCTACAAACATAAAAATAAACTGTAATGAGTGTATATACATTGGTGAGAATAATGAAAATTGCAATATTAAATAATATACATCAATGTAAATCGAAAAGAAATGACGTACCATATCAATAATTGACTCAAAAACTATGCACATTCTTTAAAAACCAAATTTCATGCCATCTTTCAACATTTCATTTGTTGGCGCAGTTCCATACTTTGTTTCTTGCTAGTTTTATATCCCATAAAAAATCATATATTTAATATCAAATATTTTTTTGTTCTATTAATTATAGACGGAGCTAAGTAAAACAAGATCGATAGATGCTTACAAATTCCACAATTAATTTATGATATGCCAACATATACTGACAACCCATATTTAACCCAATGTCAATCAATTCATCTGATGGTTCTTCTTTGTATGTTAGCACCTGTTTGGCGACAATCAATGATGATCGTTGTAAAACAACCTAAAATATACAAAAATGAAATATAGTTAAGTTGTTATAAGGAAGTAACAATTATTCAAAAACTTAGATATCAACCCTTTTCTTCCTTGTCGTCCTGTTTTATTTGTTGAATGGTTTCCATTTTCTTTTCTTTTCTACAAGAAAATACTTGAAAATTAATATTTAATGCGGAATTGTTTATTTATTGTACCTAATCAAAAATTTCAATGATTACATATTACCTTTGAAGCACGTTGTTATTGAGATGGCTCCTTGTGTGATGCAATTATGTCCATTTCTTTGACCATCTCCTTGTACATATTTTTGGACATTCCTATTGGCATATTTATGATATCGGCTCGTTCATCCTTTGAGATTTTCATAATCTTCCTGAAAATGTAACATGAAAATAAGCTATTTAATTTTTATATTGATATATGAGAAGTAAATATAACAAAAGTGATATTTATAAATGATTGCTTTCTAGTAATATTTACATATAATTCTAGAAAAAAATTTAAAGGAATATTATTTTTTCATTCCTTATTTTTTATTGTTGTACATTTTTGTTATTAAAAGTCTGAGATGTCTCATTGACCAATGCTCTGGAAACTCATCCTGTAGTTTAGATAAAATTTGGTTCTTGGAATCATTGGTTTGATTTTTGTATTGTAAGTGGAAATAATGTCTATATATTCATTCCACTATATCCCTCAAAGTTTTGTAAAATTTTTTCCTCCTTTTGTTAACCTCCAACATCGCTCTAGATGAGCTAAGGAGCAATTCATTTTCATTTGCATGTTTTATTTTTTTCTTTTCTTAGAACAACATTCCTTTTCTGATTTACTGGTCCCTGTAGAATATTAAACATATGTGAATTAATAAATTGTTTGAAACATGTTATCTAATATTTTTAAGTATATTATTAATGAAAATTAAAAAAAGAAACTCATATTGGATCGACAATATTTTTTCATTCACCTGATTCATCCTTCTGCAATTTTTCCATCAAGATTTTACACTCTTTTGGTCCTAGATAAAAATAATCTTATCGAGCTTCATCATTTTGTGGCTCTTCATGATACACAGTAAACAATACATATTAGTTAAACTTACATATAGTTCAAAAATAATAATTTTTGTAAAGAAATTACAAAGAACTTGCCTTTTTTTCTTTTCTCGATGTGCTATCAGTATTTTTGTTGCTTGATCTCTTTTCAGCCATTTATTTATCAATATGAAACATGTACCATACCATTCATTAATATATTTTATAAATAAATCACACACATTTCAGGGGAAAAAAAATCAAGAAAACAGTGCGCCTTTCAAGCAGTACGCACCGACGTCGATGCAGCATGTTGTTATAAATGCACCGCCAAAATAGTAGAAACACCGTATGGTGCTCTCTGTCAACAAGGAGTACTGACGCATTATATGTTAACAAGCGCACCGATTAACACAAAAAAATTAATAAAAATCCTCTAGTGTTAGTTTTTGTAGCATATGATGTCGTGGAGGGGGCGGTGCGACATGTTCTTATAAATACACCAAGAAAACATGGGACCACCGTACAATGCTCTCTATTGACAAGGAGACCCAGTGCATTATATGTTAACCGGTGCGTCGATTAACACAAAATAAAAAATTGGTTCTATCAAACAGTACATGCGCGGTGCGCTATAATGAAATAGCGGACCAATGCACTAATTTACACAGGGAAAACATATTAAATTTTTTGTTTGTTTGTTTTTAAATTGTTTTTATCAAACCGTACGTGCGCGGTGCGCTGTGATAAAATAACGCATCGGTGCGCTATTTTACACAGTGCGCACTGATTAAAAAATTTCAGTTTTTTAAAAATTCATGCAAGGGCCGACATGGATTGGGATCCGACAATGCAAGTCGTCCCACAGGTTAGATGTTATATATATATATATATATATATATATATATATATATATATATATACAAACTCTATAAATTTAAAGTGAAAAGCCCTAATTCTGAAGTCACAGAAACATGAAGAAGCAAGGGTAGAAACAAAAAGAATCAAGGGTTTAGCATAAGAATGGATTTTTTTGTTTTTTGTTTTAGTTTTTGTTTGTTTGTTTTTTCTTTTCTGAAAATGAACTGTAAATTTAATTTTTTTACTTACTGCGTAAAAAATACTGCAGAAAATGTAAAAATAAAATAAAATTTAATCACCAAATGGTTTGAAATTATATGCTACAGGGTTTGAATCATCATAGGTTTGGAATTTTGATTGTTTGAATAGTTCTGTTTGAAAGTATTTCGTTGCTACACAATGCTCTCGTGTTCTCTTGCTTCAGGTATTCTCGTGCAAATCTCTCCCTGAATTGTTTTGCAAAAATAATGAAATAATTAAAAGTTTTTACTTTTTAAAGAATTGTACTATGAAATTAGAATTTTGAAAATATTTGGCCGCTCATTTTTCAATTTACCGCTTATTTATTTATTTTTTTATTCACTTAAAAAAAATAAAGTTGCGCTTTATTTATTTATTTGAGACTATTCAATGCCGGTGCATCAATTAATAACACCACAATGGTGCGCAGTAACTAAAAGGCACAGGTGCGGTTATCTGTACATTAGCACCGATAACAATAAGTCCATTTTTAAGGCACCAAAATTACTTTTAGGTGTGTACATAAAAAATTATTGTTGATTTTTCTCAAATGCAGGGAGAAAATATCATAATTATATCGAATGGACAATTCTTCAAAATCCAGCTCGTTCCATAATATTTCTCAAAGTCCATCATGGAGTTCTCCCTATCCATATCGAGACGTAATATTTACTTCAGATTTTATTTATATTTTCTTTATCTATTTGTTTTTTTTTTTTTAATCCATGTCAATCAACTTATTAAAATTAATGTATACAGATTTGTAGGTTCATGTAGATTCAGAATTGAGTTCAAATGCACAAAATATTCAAACAACTCCAAAACGTCAGAAGCTCTTATCAGGAGCAGCATACCGCAAGGCACATTTGGTAGATGAAAATGGATAACCGGTTCACCCTGCCAATTGTAACATTGTATCTTCTAGCCAGATTAATCCTGGGACAATGATGGTAATAATAATTGTTTGGTATATTAATGTAATTATTTCAACGTCAAATCAATTAATCATGCATTGTTGACGTGCTTAGTAATTGATATCATAGATTTTGTACTAATCATGTTCAAATATATTTTTTGAAATTATTAGGATTCTAGTGACGATGAGTGACCTACCTACCATCTTCCGTTGCACCCCATGACAATGTAAAATTGAGAGAATACCGAATTAAGACAAAAAATCAGAGGGGAACGATACCAAGAATGGTTGAATCAAGCACATATTCAATTCCCACTATGTCTAGATTCACTAATTAGGAATGACTACAACAATATTAGTTCTTCACAAGCTGGAAATGGAGGCAATCAAGTAGAGGTTGGTATGGATGATTACTTAAGGGATACGACTACCCTGGAGACAATGTTGTTAGATGCATTATAGAATGATGATCAGCTAGGGGATGATGCTCATATCGTTGATACTTTTTTCGAAAGCCTTAAATTTGCTTCCACGACTCCTCTCTTTGGACCTGGTGGTCAGTCAAAGTCTACCCAGTTGGGGACAACGATGTTATTGTACAACTTGAAAGAAAAGTTTGGCTTGTCGAATGCATGTTTCTCAGAAATTTTGAGGTAAGTTACAATAAATTCCTCCCTTATATTTTGAGAAATATAATCACACAATGAACATTACAAATGGTCGATTTTATGAACGTTAATAATTATATCGGCATTAACGTACATTCAATATTTTCCATGATCACCAACTACAGGTTATTCAAAGATAAGTTTCTTCCAAGTGATAATGTATTTCCCAATAGCTGCGAAGAGGCAAAGAAATTTTTGAAAATGTTGGGTGTTGAGTACATATCATATCATGCATGTCCAAATAATTATATTCTATATAGAGGAGAATATGCAGACAAAGAGATATGTCCAAAATGTGGGCATGACATGTATGATAAATAAAAAAAGAAGGGTAAATCACATGGTCCTCCTTTTAAGATATTGAGGCACATGCCTATAATCCCAATGATTCAAAGGCTCTTTCGTTGCAAAGAATTAACTATGTTGCAGGATGGCATGCCTCACACATAAGTGAGTTGGGATTTATGCGAATCCCAAAAGATTCAATAGCCATGAAGCACATAGAGTATACATGGCTCGAAAAATTCAAGGATGAAGTACGAAATTTACAACTCAACATAGCCATGGATGGCGTCAACTCATATTCCCTCCAAAACACCAACTATTATGTTTGGCCTGTAGTCGTGATAAATAACAATATCCCCCCATGGTTGTCCATGAAGAATTAACATCTTATGTTGGCTCTCATAGTCCCTGGTAGAAGACAAGTGAAGAATATGGATGTCTACTTACAACCACTAGTAGATGAATTGAAGGAATTATGGGATGAGATAAATGTATATGATGTATAAATACCCATCGCAGAAGAGATGATTTTTTATGTTGTATGGCATATGTGCTTACACGACACATGATTATCCAGGCTTAGGAGTTTTCTCTGGTAAATTACATGTTTATTGATTTGTTTATATACGTAACAATATTCTCTCGCATATTAGTTATTTAATTCGTTGTTATTGTTATGATATTCATGATATTATTTAACATGCCATGCATATATATTGTATACAATAATCTCGAAGGTCTTGTAATAAAATGGTACTTTGGATGTAAATGTTGTGGACCTTCTCTGAAAGCTAGATGGTACAATGACCTACAAAAGCTAGTGTATGAATTCTCTAGGGTATTCCTCCCAAAAGAACACCCTTACAGAAGAGCAACATCCGCTTTCAATGGTAAATGAGAGAGAACTCAAAGGCCTCCAATAATGACACTAGCTGAATGTCTTCGAGAATATGAGAGAGAGAAGGAGAAGGAGTTCATAGAAATGTTTGATTCAAAAGGGGAGCCTATGTTCAATGATCCAGAATTATTTGACACCCATGTTAAGAAATTTCCCATTGGGATGAAAAGGAAATCTATCTTTTATAACCTCCCATATTGGGAGCATCTTAATATTACCACTTATTAGATCCCATGCATATATTTAAAAATGTTTCATCTTCTTTATGGAGGCACATATCATCGAAAGAAAGTGACACATTAGATGTTAGAAAAGATGTTATTACTTCAAAAACTAAAAAGAAACATTGGCCAAGACGATTAGAAAGTACAAGATCAGAGGCAGGCGATGGTCCCTCTAATTCATGGTATTTCAAAGAAGGTGACGTCCCATGGATTTAAAAAAAAGATGATCTTTCTTTGGAAAAGGAAGTTATAATGGGTGTAAGGGTGCCATCTTCATGCGGGTCTTCACTACGACGCTACTTCACCATGAATGACCATTTTTCAGGGTTGAAATTGCATAAATATTTATATATTCTAAGAGTACATATAATGTCAAAAGCATGATTTATTATTTTTTATATTAATAAATTTTAGCCCATGCATGGATCATAAAACATAACTAATTTTGTATATTATTGCATGTGTTTATAACTTTGTAGTGTCATTATCCTTTGTTCGTGCATGGGTGTGTGAAACATGAATTCCCCCAAGCATATCTAAATTATCTGCATTTGTACGTTGGATCACGTCAAAGGAGATTAATGTGACTAGCATTCCATGGTGGCGTCAAGAGATAGTTGAGATTGTTTGTATGTTTGAGAAGGAACCAACGACAAGTTTCATGGAATTGTAGGTTCATCTTCTAATCCACCTAGTAGATGAGGTTGAATTAGTTGGGGTGGTTTCATGTCGTTGGATGTTCTTCTTAGAGAGGTACATGAAGAAATTGAAAGGTTTTATTCGACAAATGGAAAAACCCAAGGGGTCTATGGTAGGTACATATCATATGAGTCTTTCTATTATGCTAGTGAGTACATCAAGAAGATCAACGACAGACCAGGTGAGGTGATTTGGGACGATGAAAGGGATGAAGACAAAAGAGAAGGGGAGCTGCTCCAAATGAATGGAAAATGGCGCTTGATTAAGAGTAAGGGAATTATAATTTTTCAAATTTACACAAAGTAAATATTCATGTTGAACTTTGATATAATGTATATTTTGATCTCATATGTACTATATGTCAGTTTGATTTCATTAGCGAATGCATAAATTGAAGCAATCAATAAATTCGTTCTTTACAATTTTGAAGCGACACAAGTGTGGGTCGCATTGTACGAACAAAAGAGGATGAAATGGGATAGTGACATGAAAGAATTCAGAGGGTTGAATGGTAGAAGTGTGGCTTATCCCGATCATTTAAAAGAAAATATGCCAAAAATATTCCTCAACAATTGGGTTGCTGATCAAGTCAGAGAGAAATACGGTGCAACCGGTCGTTACCCGCATGCTGAAGAGGATGCGCTAAACGTAGAGATTGGGTGAACCCACTCGGTAATAATATATTTATATACATTTTGAACTTAATAATGCATCTTTGAAATGTAATTACATCTATATTTCATATTTTAACTATTGGGTTATTATTTTTTTCTAAATAAGACTATTTCTATTATATGGCACATAAAATACAGTTCGAAACTTTCCCGCCGGAGTTGTTATGCTAACCAATTCCAACAGGTGTAGAGTTCAAAAGCACAAACATGGGACTAACCCAGTTGGGGAAACTAGTCGAAATATTGCTGCCCTGAGTGGGGAAACCGACATTTACAAAAATTTTCCAAAAAATTATCGTGCTGTGCAGGAACAAGAAAAACATGAGAACATAAAAGTGAAACCTAGCTGAGGTAGGAAACCTCTCGAAATAGATTCTGAAGTGGCGAGACATGCTACTAGTCATGTGGAGGAGGCTCTTCAACTATGAAGTAGCCATAGTCTTCAGAGGAGTCATCTTCTTTATTCGACGTCTACACCTTGGGCTCAAGCGTTGTAGCATAATGCACACCTGCATCCATAACCTTGTCATCTACTGCTGAGATGTCTCTCCCTTCGCTGCTGGAGGAACGCATGGTTGATTTGGTAGGTAGGGCCTCTGATTTCCCAGAATTTTGAGGGTAGGACGAGGATATGGTGGATTTTCTGAGACATTTCCGAGAGCCAGAGCCAATAGAGCTGGACGAGACATCCAGAAGACACACAGAAAGAGTTTCGGAGACGAGAGGATGGTCCAGAGAGCTATTGGAGTTGAAATTGAGTTGGTAAGTAGCCGGATTGTCCTCATGGAAGGGGAGATGGCTTTCATCAAGGAGGAAAATGGGAGGGTGAGAGGACTGGCCTCTGTCAAGGCCTCTTTGACAATGCATTCTATGCCTCTGAGGCATGTCATTACAAGAGGGCGTTGGAGCAGCGAGGGGATAAGTGGAATGAAGGCATGATGCATTAAGCAACAGATGAGGCGGGGAATGGACGCCAAGGAGCCTTGGACTAAAACCAGCATAATGGACAAAGAAACTCAAGCCGCAAGAGAAGACTGCAGGAGCGAAGGAGTTGGGCGCCATGAAATACTAGGAGAGGCAGGAGGACGAACGAGTGTAATAGCTCAAGGCATATGGATTAATGCCAACAATAGGTGAACATCTGCAATATTTAATAGCGATCAAACAGAGGCCATTTTCCTTGCAGAGGAGCCTCCACGTCCCATTTCCTAATTATCACCCGCATCCGGGGTTAACTATTTGGTTATTATAAGACACATGGAACTATGATTTTTTAACTTTTTTATAGGTGCATTTGTTCCCATCTATGTGGGCATATGGACACCATTTTCGCACAGAAAATGCTGATGATGGACACATGACACAAGACTGTGTAGTGGAAGTCGAGTTCGATCAATCTAGTCGATCTAGCCATCGTGATCAAAACATAGTACGAGGGACATTAGGTTACGTCGGAAAGAAACAAGAGATCATTGAAGTGGGTTTCTCTTCTTTCCAATGTGTTATTTTTAGGTGCAAGTGGTGGGACACCTTTGATCAGAATAATGTAAAGGAAGATCGCGATAGTAGGCTGATATGTATCAACTCTAAAAAAATGTGGGATGAAGCTAAGTAGCCCTATGTTTTCCCCTAACATTGCAACCATGTGTTTTTTCACCCAGATGTGTTGGATAGGGATTGGTGGTTCGTATTGAGACATGAACCTAGATCAAAACATATTTTTGAGAACAATAGTGTTATCATGCCAAGCGAGCTGGAAGATAATGAGGGTGATCATGAGAACTGAGAGTGATATGGTACATGTGTTATTTCATCATTTATACTTTTTATCATGGGTTTTTATAAAGAAGAGGACTTAATTACCCTATAACTAAGACTCTTTTTTTCAAAACATCATAATATGTATTTTGAATTAATTGGTAATTTGCATTGTGTTAATGTTAAAATCATTTCACTTGATAATTTGCAATTATGTTGATCTCGAAAACAACGACGTAGTGTATAAAGTTCTTTTTTTTTGGTATGTAAGACCATAATAAAATAATGATAATTCTAAATTACGTGAATTTATTTGCATTATTTTTTAAACTTTATTATGTTACAAAAATTCATATTATTCTAGATTTATTATTTTACAATTATTTATATTCATACAAATTTACAAGTTTACAATTATGGTAATTTAACAATATTTATGGTATACATTTTACTTACGGTAGTTATGGTTGAAAATTGGCAATTAATTTACAATTTTACAATTTTAAAAATTTATTTTTTTTAATAAAATTGAATGATGACTAAACATACAATTACAATTAAAATTTTACAATTTCACAATACAATTACAATTACAATTACAATTTTAGAATTTTACATACAATTACAATTAAAATTACAATTACAATCATTTCACATTAATACAATTAAAATTTTACAAATATTTTACATACAATTAGAATAGGAATTACAATTACAATTTTACAATTTCACATCTAATTAGAATTAAAATTACAATTACAATTTTAGAATTTTACATACAATTACAATTACAATTTTACAATTTTACATATATACAATTACAATTACAATTAAAATTACAGTTACAATTACAAATTTAGAATTTTACAAACAATTACAATTACAATTACAATTTTACAAATATTTTACAATTACAATTTTACAAATATTTTACAATTTTAGAATTTTACAAATTTACAAATATTTTACAATTATGATGTTACAAATATTTTACAATTTTACAAATATTTTACATACAACTACAATTAAAATTAGAATTAGAATTAGAATTACAATTTTACAATTTCACATACAATTATAATTACAATTACAATTTTAGAATTTGACATACACTTACAATTACAATCATTTCACATTAATACAATTAAAATTTTACAAATATTTTACATACAATTAGAATTAGAATTAGAATTAGAATTAGAATTTTACAAATCACATACAATTACAATTTTACAATTTTACATATATACAATTAAAATTGATGTAGAAATTATATAACTAATGCGTTATATATCCACGATTCTCCTGATCACACACTGTTTTAACTTCATGCACAATACAAAATCTATTCCACTATTGATCATCACATGCAGAAATTAAATCAATTGCAAAGCACACATGAAACCATAAAAATTCACACACATTAACATAGTGTTTTAACGGGAAAGCCTGAAGCTGAAAACCCCAACTATACGTATATAATATATGTCATAGAGATCATGTAACAATCCTCATACAAAGCTAATCATATCAAGCTCTTAGTACAATACAATCGCTACACACTAATCAGGTCCGATCTAGCAAATCCATGCACCGATCCTTGCCACCTGCTAGCCTGCCTCTACTGCGCAATCCCTGCTGAAGAATGGCTCTGAATGAACTCAAATCCACCTGGCTTGCACTGTGCAATCCTCATTGGCATCTCTACTGAGTGTTGGATGCAATCAATGCATCACTATAGTCACAACTGATAGTCATCTTGCCCTTTCACCTATCTCTCCACTGGTCTCCACTGAAACTATCCATGCACTGTATGCATTCTTCAATTGATTAATGAGTTACTATTTAGTGAATTAATTATTAATTAATTCACACCACTCTCACTAGTGTATCAATCAGTTAGACTAGATACAACTAGCTCAACTGTGTCTAACTGAGTTAAACTGAACACAACTCCACCAACTACTTCAATAACTCCACCAAACTCTGTCACATGAGTTCTAACTGAAGTCTCCATGCAATAGCTCCACTTAACCCTCAGGAATAGCGTAATTCCTTCTGTCAGCTCCTGTGCCACATCCGTGCACTTAACTGAAGTGCTCCAAGAGAATAAGATAATGTTTATAGTCCAAATATTATTAAGAGCTAATAATATTCGACATATCTATTTTTAGACTGGCAATCTAAAAATAGATTCCGCCCAATATGTATAAAAATATAAGTCCATCTATTTTTCCAACTTGACCAACCATCCACAAATAGCATCCTGCAACTCATAGAATATGATCGACATGTCTAAAAATAGACTTGCGCCAAAAATAGCCTGCGGGCCCACTTAGTGAAGGCGACTCTTTTCACTAAGCTCATCATCTTGTTGAATCTCAACACTCCCTCTCAACAATATAGGGATTATCTGCCACCCCGATCCTGTCTCTATGGTATTCTAATTTTCTCCTGGTGAGCACCTTCGTCAAAATATCAACATCCTGATCCTCCGTAGGAATGTAATATAGTAACATGATCTTCCGCTGCACACAATCTCTGATATGATGGTACCGGATGTCAATATGGTTAGATCTATCATGAAATACTGGATTAACCGAGAGTTTAATGCAACTCTGATTATCACAATATATCACAGTAGGATCTAAGTGTGAATCGAACAACCAGACCAGGATGTTCCTCATCCATATAGCCTCGCATGCAGCTAAACTTGCTACCATGTACTCGACCTCCGCTGAATGGAGTGCCACGGATCTCTATTTCCTTCTGTACCAAGAAACTGTTGTAGACCTGATACTGAAAATCCCTCCAGATGTGCTCTTTCTGTTCGTTGGGCTCCCTGCCCAATCTGCATCCGTGAAGCCATGCATCTTCACTTCATCCGACTGTCTGTACCATAATCCATATCTCAATATGCCTTCCAGATTTTCCAACACATGCTTCCGCTTCCTTCAAAGAGCTTCGATAGGCTTAACCATAGCTTGTGGAAAGCTTTAATAAGATAGCATATGTACCTGGGCTTCTGTATTGACTATATACATGAGCGAACCAACTAATCGTTTCAGAACAAGGCATCCACTACCTTCCATTAACAGAAGATCCTCTTTCCTCCAACCACCAGGAAGAGGAGTGTCGATAGGCTTGCAGCCTTGCATGTTGAAATTCTCTAGTATCTCCTAGGCATACTTGCCTTGAGACACAAACAGTCCATCCTTTCGCTGCCAAATTTACAATCCCAGGAAATAATGAAGGAGGCCCAAGTCCTTCATCTCAATCTCCTTTGCAAGATCGGCCTTGCATGAGAGTATCAACTTTTCATCACCAGTCAGTATCAAATCATCTACATAAAGTACAATGATCAGCAACTTACCCTCCACCACAATCTAGTATAGGTTCAGATCTGCCTCACTCTTGGTGAATCCAAGACTGGTGAAATAACTATCTATCCGTGTGTACCAAGCAATGCAGGTGCTTGTTTCACCAGTATACACGTTTCTTTTTGAGCCTCGCACACATGCAAATCATCATGAAGATTTCGAATCCTTCAGGATGCTCTATGTACACCTCCTCCTCAATGACTCCATTGAGGAACGCAGTCTTCACATCCATCTGATGAATGTGCCAACCCATCTGCGCTAAGAGAGCAAGGATGCTCTGTATGGAAGAATACCTTGCGACAGGTGCAAAGGTTTCTTCATAGTCGATCCCCTCAATCTGTGAGAAGCCTCGGGCAACAAATATTTTCTTGTACTTCTCGACGCTCCCGTCAGCAGCTTGCTTCACTTTGTAGATCCATCTCGAACCTACCACTGATTTCCCTTACGGCCTTGGGACAATCTCCCATGCATTGTTTCTGACAATCGAATCATACTCTTCCACCATGGCATCTACCCATGTAGGGTCCTCCACAGCTTCCTCGAAAGAGGATGGCTCTTTCACGATACACTAGCTCATTAGAGCCATGTATTCAGTATATCAGTCAGGTAATTGTCTCTGTCTGCGCTGTGATGTAGGTGCTCCTACATTTTGCGCTGCATCAAGATTCGCCGCCGCCTTCGTAGTGTGCTTTCCGCCTCTCGATGCTCGTCGCGTGAGTGGTTTCTTCCACTCCATGAACCTCCTCTTGTGGCTGATCCACATCCCGAGGCTCATCCTTAGGAACTAATAGCTCCTCATCTACATGCAAGTGTGGCTCCCTCTCAAGCGAACACTTCATGGCTTTCTCCTCATGAAATTTTATATCCCATCGCACAACAATCTTCCGACTGTCTGGAAAATACACACGATAGTTGTGGGGTGTTTCTGTGTACCCCACAAATATCCCAACCTCTGCGGTCAACTCTAGCTTCTTCCTAGCATCCTTCGTCACATGAATGTAAACAGGTGAGCCAAAAATCTTCAAATGAGAAATATCAAGCTTCTTACCAGAAAACGCCTCTTCGAGTGTACTCATGCCAAGTACTCTATGAGGACAACGGTTTTTCACATAAATCGCAGTGTTGCATGCTTCGGCCCATAAGTGTATGGGAAGGCCCTGATCATGCAACATCACCCGTGCAACACCCACGATCGTTCTATTCCTTCGCTCCGCGACCCCATTTTGCTGTGGGTTGTGAGGCGCTATGAGCTCTCTTCGAACTCCTTCTGCGCTGCAAAAGTCTTTGAATTCGCCAGAGATGAATTCACCACCATTATCACTCCTAAGAGCCTTCACATGCTTCCCTGACTTTTTCTCAACCAGTTCCTTGAACTCACAAAACTTTAAGAATGTCATACTCTTCTTCTGCATGAAGAAGATCCAACACTTACGAGAAAAGTCATCAACAAATATCACATAATACCTGTGCTTTGCTGTCGAAGCTACTGAGAAAGGTCCACACACGTCTGTGTGAATTCTCTCAAGTATCGTAGTGGCACGACTATCCTTCTCATGAAAGGTGGCTTTCACAAATTTTCCTAAAGCACATCCCTTGCACTGATCTGAATGCGCAAGTGTACCTTTGGGAAACCTGGTAGAAATCTACTGCCAAATTTTCAAAGCGCCATGGTGAAGATGGTCCAATCTTCTGTGCCACAATTCGCCCTCATCCCGGCTCACCACTCCTTCTACTTTGCCTGCCATTTCTGCGCAGCCATCTACCTACAATTGATAAAGGTTCTTAACTCGAACCCCTATCCTCTGAGTTTCACTAGTTGCCTTACTGCGCAGGAAAGCCTTTCCCTCGCAAAAGACAACATCATATCCCTTGTCTTCCAACATTGCCACAGAGATCAGATTCTTCTTCAATTATGGAATATGCATGACATCCTTTAATATGAAAGGTTTACCAGACTCCCTCTCAAAGGAAATGGTCCTGATACTAGTCGCACTGTATCTACCATCATCGCCCATCTCGATGTGCACTCCAAGATCCTTCTCATCCAGATCAGTAAACAAATCTTTGTCTCCGGTCATATGGAAAGATGCACCACTTTCAAGAAACCACACTGATCCCATCACACTTGAGACCAAGCATGCGATCAGTGAAAAATCCAGCTCAAACTGCAAGGCTAAGGCCTCTCCAGCTGCAGATCCAGTAGCCTGTTTATTTTTCTTCTTCTGTGGAAAATTAGTGGCGTAATGTCCGTGTTGGTGACAGTGAAAGCACTTCACCTTGGACAAGTCCCACTTCTTGCCTTTCGCACCGGATTGAGAAGGATTTTTATTTCCCTTCCCTTTCCTTGCTTTGGAAGCCAAAGAAAAATATTATTCATCTTCATTCTTTGATGAGGATCCATCCTTGGTACTCTGCCTTATCTCCTCCTACACAAGATCCGACCAAAGTCGCTCCCATCCTGGCAGTTTCTCCCGACCATTGACAGAGTCCTCGTAGGAATGCTAAATCTTTGGAAGCCCAAGGAGAGCCAAGCTCACCAAGTATTATTCATCTACAGTAACCCCCACACTTCCCAGCTCATCCCTGCACTGGAAAAACTTCGTGAGGTACTTGGGTATACTTTCGCCCTTCTCCATTTTTATTTTTCTGAGCTTGTCTTTAAGCGCCAACTTCCTCTGATCGCTTTTGATTTGGAAAAAGTCTGTCAAAGATTTCCACATCAAGAATGGATAAGATTTACCATGAAGGCTGGACACTATGTGATCCTTCACACCTTCCATCAGAATCCTTCGACATTTTTCTGTCTTCTTTTTCCATGCGTCAAGTGCAGCTGCATCACTAGAAGCAGGTTTTCGAATTTCTGCATCTATGAACTCCTTCAACCCATTATCCTCCAGCACCACCTCCATCTTGTCCTTCCATGCAATATAATTTGAGTTTCCCTCAAGGGAATACTCCAATCGCAATCCGTTGAAAGACATCTCAACTTCGACACCAAGAAAACACTGCAACAAATTCGAATTCCACCAGCACAAAACTCAACCGCTTCAATAATTGCAATTTTCTCTGATCAATATCGTTTTTATACCATGTAGAAATTATATAACTAATGCATTATATATCCAAGATTCTCTTGATCACACACTATTTTAACTTCATGCACAATACAAAATCTATTCCACTATTGATAATCACATGCAGAAATTAAATCAATTGCAAAGCACACATGAAACCATAAAAATTCACACACATTAACACAATGTTTTAACGGGAAATCCTGAAGCTGAAAAACCCAACTATCTGTATATAATATATGTCATAGATATCATGTAACAATCCTCATACAAAGCTGATCATATCAAGCTCTCAGTACAATACAATCGCTACACACTAATCAGGTCCAATCTAGAAAATCCATGCACTGATCTTTGCCACCTGCTAGCCTGCCTCTACTGCGCAATCCCTGCTGAAGAATGGCTCTGAATGAACTCGAATCCACCTGGATTTCACTGCACAATCCTCATTGGCATCTCTACTGAGTGTTGGATGCAATCAATGCATCACTATAGTCACAACTGATAGTCATCTTTCCCTTTCACCTATCTCTCCACTGGTCTCCACTGAAACTGTCCATGAACTGTAGTTAACTGATGTATTCTTCAGTTGATTAATGAGTTAATATTTAGTGAATTAATTATTAATTAATTCACACCACTCTCACTAGTGTATCAATCATTTAGACTAGATACAACTAGCTCCACTGTGTCTAATTGAGTTAAACTGAACACAACTCCACCAACTACTTCTACAACTCCACCAAACTCTGTCACATGAGTTCTAACTGAAGTCCTCCATGAAATAGCTCTATTAAACCCTCAGGAATAGCACAATTCCTTCTGTTAGCTGCTGTGCCAAATCTGTGCACTTAACTAAAGTGCTCCAAGAGAATAAGATAATGTTTAGAGTCCAAATATTATTAAGAGCTAATAATATTCGACATATCTATTTTTAGACTGGCAATCTAAAAATATATTACGCCCAATATGTATAAAAATGTAAGTCCATCTATTTTTCCAACTTGACCAACCATCCACAAATAGAATCCTGCAACTCATAGAATATGATCGACATGTCTAAAAATAGACATAGTCTAAAAATAGACTTGCGCCAAAAATAGCCTGCGGGCCCACTTAGTGAAGGTGACTCTTTTCACTAAGCTCATCATCTTGTTGAATCTCAACAATTAAAATTACAATTACAATCATTTCAAAATAAATTAAATATTATAATTACAATTAGAATTTTACAAATATTTTACATACAATTACATTTAAAATTATAATTAGAAATACAATTAAAATTTTATAGTTTTACATACAATTAAAATCAAAATTTCAATTACAATCACAACATAATATTTAATAAATGAACATATCTAACATGACCTAATATATTCACATCATGATGAACACCAACATGTAAATTAAGTACAACTACACCATGAACATAAAATACATGGACCATATATATATATATAATGTTAAAAATATACAACTGTAATATAACTGCATATAAATGTCAAATATCAACTGGTTGTACATCAATAATAGTACTAGTCAAGGCCTGCTCAGTCGATGGTGCAACCTCGACATTCTCAGATAGATGTCGATCATCACGTGCCTACTGATTTGGAGGTGCCTCATGCTGATCAAGATCAACTGCCTGCTCATGATGACTTGTGGATGGTCCAACCTGCTGATCTGTGGATGGTGTGGCGTCCTGCTTAGTCGATGACCTACCTCCCAAGATGGACCTGCGCCCTCCTCAGGATTAGGTGTCTGCTCATGATCATGAATGCTGGATGCTATAGGTTGCTCATCTATGTCGTGAGGTGGAGTACTAGCTGAACGATGATCAATCCCCTGATCATGGTCATCTGATGATGCACTGCTCGACTGTCGACATACTGCATCTCCACCACGCTTATGTCGATCGACCCTCCTCGCCCATGCTAGTAATCTGGTAGATCCAACGATATGATGCATCAAGGTCAAAATGCCTCTCCATATCTCTGTTAGCCTATCATCAACCTGTATCTCTCTGATAGTGACTGACCTGACTCCCTGCTCCACTAGGAGTTGATAGAGTTGGTCGCCCAAATCCATCCTAAATATAGTGTCAGTCCTACGCCTCACACCCGCTGGTACCTGTGCATGATCATGAGGACTAGGTCTGTGACCGGCCTGGTCCTCCGCATCTGCCATCTCCTGATCGTTAGAAGGATCTACACCTAGATAATTTGGTGGCGGTGGCATTTCATCGCCAAAAAATGACCCAATATCTACAAAATATATATAAGTACACAACAATAATTACAAAATTTCATTAAATAATTTAATAAAACAAGTTAAAGAACCTGTTAGAATAAATTTAAAGACAACACTAATATTACCTCTCTCATCTGATGACTCATCATCTGTGAAGAGGATGTTGGCACACCCTCGCCAATCCAAACCAGCATACATACATAGCACTAGAATGAAGGTGTGATCATCAACGCTGTATAACAACTTCAGTGCATCATGAGATATCCTGGCGGAAAAGTCAGACTCGCCCCTCATGGGCATCATCTGGCCGCACATCTCCATCCGTACGTGCAACATTGGCCTACGAGGCTGCCGAACAAAAGTAGGCCTCGTATTTGAAACATCTCAAAAAATAAACAAAATATCTCTTAAAAAAAGGGAAATTCACCCTCCCTTGTGCTTGAGAACGACATTTATCTAATTTTGTACAAAATTGCCACAAAAAAATTGCAGACCACCTCACAAGTCATGGTGCCTGTAATAAAGAATCAACATAAAATAAAAGTGGGCAACTAATGCATTGCCAATCACTGGTATGGTGTGCAATGGTCGAAAATAGTAGTGAGAGGCACCTCACCTCCTTTGCACCAAACGAAGCAATACGTAACTGACCCCCAGAGACCTGAAAATTTGCAGGAGAAAGTATATCGACGCTAATGTATCTCTGGGAGCACATTAAATAACTCTTTGCTGCATAGATGGTGAGGACCTCTGGGAATGAGGGAAAATCTTGCCCTCTCCTAGATAGGTTAGTGATAAAATATATGTCCTCCTCAGTGTGCGCATACCACTGGTTAGGACCAACTCGGAAAGCCTGTCGGTGGGCATTCCACCTGAAGATGAGTTGTCGCTATAACCCATTATGGCCCTTTAAGGATGTAGCCTTCTCATAGAACTTGAGGAGGCCTACCTCCCTTAGGAGCAACTGCGTGGCTTCCGTAATAGGGTGAGGGTACATAAGTTTCTCCCTCTCTCATGCCTCCCACATGCGAACCACGTTATACTAATCTGCCATATGTTCTTGTTGTTCCCTCTCTTCTCTCCTTTGACGTTACTGAATGATTCACATATTAAACACATTTTTTTATATTAAATGAGACACACACACACACACACACACACACACACACACATATATATATATATATTATTTTGAAAAAAATAAAAACAGTCATGCATCGGTATTGGTGCGTCTATTTCACATTAATACAATTAAAATTTTACAAATATTTTACATACAATTAGAATAGGAATTACAATTACAATTTTACAATTTCACATCTAATTAGAATTAAAATTACAATTACAATTTTAGAATTTTACATACAATTACAATTACAATTTTACAATTTTACATATATACAATTATAATTAAAATTACAATTACAATCATTTCACATTAATACAATTAAATTTTACAAATATTTTACATAGAATTAGAATTAGAATTAGACAATTTCACATATAATTACAATTAAAATCGTAATTAAAATCAAAATTACAATTTTAGAACTTTACATACAATTACAATTACAATTACAATTTTACAATTTTACATATATACAATTACAGTTAAAATTACAATTACAATCACTTCACATTAATACAATTAAAATTTTACAAACATTTTACATACAATTAGAATTAGAATTACAATTTTACAATTTTACAATTTCACATACAACTACAATTAAAATTAAAATTACAGTTACAATTACAATTTTAGAGTTTTACAAACAATTACAATTACAATTACAATTTACAAATATTTTACAAATATTTTACAATTTTACAATTTTACAAATTTACAAATATTTTACAATTACTATTTTACAAATATTTTACAATTTTACAAATATTTTACAATTACAATTTTACAAATAATTTACATACAACTACAATTAAAATTAGAATTAGAATTATAATTACAATTTTACAATTTAACATACAATTATAATTACAATTACAATTTTAGAATTTGACATACACTTACACTTACACTTACAATTACAATTACAATCATTTCACATTAATACAATTAAATTTTTACAAATATTTTACATACAATTAAAATTAAAATTAGAATTAGAATTAGAATTAGAATTAGAATTTTACAAATCACATACAATTACAATTTTAGAATTTTACATACAATTACAATTTTACAATTTTACATATATACAATTAAAATTAATGTAGAAATTATATAACTAATGCGTTATATATCCAAAATTCTCCTGATCACACACTATTTTAACTTCATGCACAATACAGAATCTATTCCACTATTCATCATCACATGCGGAAATTAAATCAATTGCAAAGCACACATGAAACCATAAAAAATCACACACATTAACACAATGTTTTAACGGGAAAGCCTGAAGCTGAAAACCCCAACTATATGTATATAATATATGTCATAGAGATCATGTAACAATCCTCATACAAAGCTGATCATATCAAGCTCTCAGTATAATACAATCGCTACACACTAATCAGGTCCGATCTAGCAAATCCATGCACCAATATTTGCCACCTGCTAGCCTACCTCTATTGCGCAATCCATGCTAAAGAATGGCTCTGAATGAAATCGAATCCACCTGGCTTGCATTGTGCAATACTCATCGGCATCTCTACTGAGTGTTGGATGCAATCAATGCATCACTATAGTCACAATTGATAGTCATCTTGCCCTTTCACCTATCTCTCAACTGGTCTCCACTGAAACTGTCCATGCACTGTAGTTAACTGATGTATTCTTCAGTTGATTAATGAGTTAATATTTAGTGAATTAATTATTAATTAATTCACACCACTCTCACTAGTGTATCAATCAGTTAGACTAGATACAACTAGCTCAATTGTGTCTAACTGAGTTAAACTGAACACAACTCCACCAACTACTTCTACAACTCCACCAAACTCTGTCACATGAGTTCTAACTAAATTCCTCCATGTAATAGCTCCAATAAACCCTCAGGAATAGCGTAATTCCTTCTTTCAGCTCTTGTGCCACATCTGTGCACTTAACTTAAGTGCTCCAAGAGAATAAGATAATGTTTAGAGTCCAAATATTATTAAGAGCTAATAATATTCGACATATCTATTTTTAGACTGGCAATCTAAAAATAGATTCCGCCCAATATGTCTAAAAATAGAAGTCCATCTATTTTTCCAACTTGACCAACCATCCACAAATGGCATCCTGCAACTCATAGAATATGATCGACATGTCTAAAAATAGACATAGTCTAAAAATAGGCTTGCTCCAAAAATAGCCTGCGGGCCCACTTAGTGAAGGCGACTCTTTTCACTAAGCTCATCATCTTGTTGAATATCAACAATTAAAATTACAATTACAATAATTTCACAATAAATTAAATATTACAATTACAATTAAATTTTTACAAATATTTTACATACAATTACAATTAAAATTATAATTAGAAATACAATTAAATTTTTTACAGTTTTACATACAATTAAAATCAAAATTTCAATTACAATCACGACATAATATTTAATAAATGAACATATCTATCTGCAAGCTGCAAATTAAATGAACATATCTAACATGATCTAATAGATACACATCATGATGAACACCAACATGTAAATTAAGTACAACTACATCATGAACATAAAATACATGGACCATATATATATATCTAATGTCAAAAATATAAAACTGTAATATAACTGCATATAAATGTCAAATATCAACTGGTTGTACATCAATAATAGTACCAGTCAAGGCCTGCTCAGTCGATGGTGCAACCTTGACATTCTCAGATAGATGTTGATCATCACATGCCTACTGATTTGGAGGTGCCTCATGCTGATCAAGATCAACTGCCTGCTCATGATGACTCGTGGATGGTCCAACCTACCGATCTGTGGATGGTGTGGCGGCCTACTTAGTCGATGACCTGCCTCCCCAGATGGACCTGCGCCCTCCTCAGGATTAGGTGTCTTCTCATGATCATGACTGCTGGATGCTACAGGCTGCTCATCTCTGGCGCGAGGTGGAGGAGGAGGTGGAGTACTAGCTTCACAATGATCAATCCCATGATCATGGTCATCTGATGATGCACTGCTCGACTGTTGACATACTGCATCTTCACCACGCCTATGTCGACCGACCCTCCTCGCCCACGCCAGTAATCTGGTAGATCCAACGATATGATGCATCAGGGTCAAAATGCCTCTCCATATCTCTGTTAGCCTATCATCAACCTGTATATCTTTGATAGTGACCGACCTGACTCCCTGCTCCACTAGGAGTTGATAGAGTTGGTCGCCCAAATCCATCCTAAATCTAGTGTCTGTCCTACGCCTCACACCCGCCTCATTAGGACCAGTCTGTGACCGGTTTGGTCCTCCGCATCTGCCATCTCCTGATCGTCAGCAGGATCTACACCTAGATAATTTGGTGGCGGTGGCATTTCATCGCCAAAAAATGACCCAATATCTACAAAATATATATAAGTACACAACAATAATTACACAATTTCATTAAATAATTTAATAAAACAAGTTAAAGAAGCCTTTAGAATAAATTTAAAGACAACACTAATATTACCTCTCTCATCCGATGACTCATCATATGTGAAGAGGATGTTGGCACACCCTCGCCAATCCAAACCAGCATACATACATAGTACCAGAATGAAGGCGTGATCATCAACGCTGTATAACAACTCCAGTGCATCATGAGATATCCTGGCGGAAAAGTTAGACTCGCCCCTCATGGGCATCATCTGGCCGCACATCTCCATCCGTACGTGTAACATTGGCCTACGAGGCTGCCGAACAAAATTAGGCCTCGTCTCTAAAACCTCTCAAAAAATAAACAAAATATCTCTTAAGAAAAAGGGAAGTTCACCCTCCCTTGTGCTTGAGAACAACATCTATCTAATGCTGTACAAAATTGCCACAAAAAAATTGCAGACCACATCACAAGTCATGGTGCCTGTAATAAAAAATCAACATAAAATAAAAGTGGGTAGCTAATGCATTTCCCATCACTGGTATGGTGTGCAATGGTCGAAAACAGTAGTGAGAGGCACTTCACCTCCTTTGCACCAAACGAAGCAATACGTAACTGACCCCTGGCGACCTCAAAACTTGCAGGAGAAAGTATATCGACGCTAATGTATCTCTGGGAGCACATTAACTAACTCTCTGCTGCATAGACGGTGAGGACCTCTGGGAATGAGGGAAAATCCCACCCTCTCCTAGATAGGTTAGTGATAAAATATATGTCCTCCTCAGTGTGCGCGTACCACTTGTTAGGACCAACTCGGAAAGCTTGTCGGTGGGCATTCCACCTGAAGATGAGTTGTCGCTATAAACCATTATGGCCCTTCAAGGATGTAGCCTCCTCATAGAACTTGAGGAGGCCTACCTCCCTTAGGAGCAACTGTGTGGCTTCCGTAATAGGGTGAGGGTACATAAGTTTCTTCCTCTCTCATGCCTCCCACATGCGAACCGCGTTATACTAATACGCCATATGTTCTTGTTGTTCCTCTCCTTTGATGTTGCTGAATGATTCACATATTAAACACATTTTTTTAATTAAATGAGACATGTATTTACATATATATATATTTTTTATTTATTATGATTTTATTTTGAAAAAAATAAAAACAGTCATGCATCGGTACCAGTGCGTCTGTTTTTATCGTGCACCATCCGCAGTGCGCCTGGAAATTTTTAGCGC
The DNA here is from genome assembly GCA_034641835.2 of Pinus albicaulis. NCBI lineage: Eukaryota > Viridiplantae > Streptophyta > Pinopsida > Pinales > Pinaceae > Pinus > Pinus albicaulis. The sequence goes on from CM076570.1 coordinate 592,207,045, forward strand.
ATCGCACAACATGAAATGTAATTTCTCCCGTGGTGCATTAATGAAAATACCCATCCTGGGGCAGATATTTACGTCAACGCACTGCCCAACATTAATTCATGTTCAACAATGCGGTCGTTTAACCGACCGCACCGTTGACTATGTACAAGTTTGAGAGGGCGGTGCATTGACCAAACTAATCACCTCGAGGAGGATAGTTTCATCAACGCACCACCCTCCTGACATCATTACACGGTCAATGGTGCGGTGTTTTAACTGAACACACCATTGATTATGTACTAGTGTTGGGCGGGTGGTGTGCTGACAAAACTATGCGCCCTAGGGCATATAATTTAGTCAGTGCATCGCCCTCCTAACATCAGTACATGGTCAATGGTGCGGTCATTTAAATGAGCACACCGTTGACTATGTACTAGTTTCCAGAAGGTGGTGCACTGACTAAACTATCCGCCCCAGGGCGCATAGTTTGGTCAGCGCACCGCCCTCCTGAACTTGGACATATTCAACGGTGCAGGCGGTTAAACAAGTGCACTGCCATTTATGTTTTTTAAAAAAACACGGTGCGCATTTTCGGTACCGCACTGGAACTGGTGCAGTTTCCGTTAGCACCATTCACAGTGTGACCTGTAAATTTACAGGCGACACTGCAAATAATTGCGAGCCAAACGACTTGAGCGCACCGCGTGAGAATTTTTTTTTATTTTTTATTTTTTAAAAGGGGAAATTTTAAGTTTTTTTAGAAATTTAATCCGCTAAAAGGTTTAATTATGGAGAAACAAGTAAAATACCAATACATTTGGGCGTCGAGGAGGCATATTTGTTAAAAAATTTTCAAAACTAAATTTGCCCACCGTTTTCCAAAATTCGAAATGCAGGAGGTGGGAAATGGATGATAGCAGTGCGTGCAATGGGAGCACCGATGGCAAGTCACGTCACACAAGGGAAATTAACACTGGTGCTTGAGAGCTTTGGAGCACCGAAGAAGTGAAAATGGAATTTTTTGGGCCATAATTGTTTTTTATTTAAACCTGTTTCGGTGTGCGGGTTTTTGAGGCGCACCGGGCAGTTTCTGCCAAGCACACTGGACCTGTTTCTATTTGGCACGGGTAATGAGACACACCGGAGAGCATAATGTCTCTGTGTTCCAATTTTTAGTACACACCAGTGCAATGTATGATGAGAAATGAACCGAAGAAAAAACATCCACAAAAACCTCCACCCACCAACCTCCTCTAGAAACCTCCACTACAAACGGATATCTTGGCTATTTTTATAAGGGGTTCCTCAAAAACATCTACTAGAGGTTATTTTCCTTGTAGTGAGATATACCAATTTCCTCACCAACAGGAGAGCTAGAGCAGAACAAGAAAGAGAAAAGTAGTTTTTCTAAATACAAAGAAGTTAAAAATAAAAATGAGATGCTCAAGGCTACTACTTATACAAAATTTTGGAAGCAGATAACCAAATCCCAACATAGGCTTCTTTCAGCCTTTGACATAGAGAAGGGGAGAATGAAAATTGCTTTCTTGGAGCCCAAATCGGCTCAGCCTCTATCTACAGATGACTACAAATAGTCCATTTTCTCTTTTGATACAGAGATGATCCATCCCATTGATCAAATATATCTTCACGGAAAAACAAGAGAAATGTTGTATTCAACCTTAACCAGCAAGGCAATGACAACTTCAAAATTGCAAGCTTCAGTCACTAATATCCAGTCTCAATTAAAGCTTGAGAAGATATCCTCTTTGGCCGAAGACACAAATATTAAATAATTGGAGATTTTAGTGATAAAATTAGGATATGATCCTAAATATGTAAAAGTTTCTAAGGAATTTATAAAGAGTAAGAATGCAGACATAAGAACATTAAGGAAGCAACTCAAGCTTCCATCCACTAAAGACCTGCAGGAAAATGAAATTGGACACTCAGAGCAAGATAAAGAAGACATGTTCAAAATCATCATTGAACAAAATGTCCAGATTAAACAAATGGAGGTTGAGTTGGAGAAATTGTTAAAATAAAAGGAATAGTCATATCAAATAGCAATTGTTCCACTCACAACAATCCCCATTGCAGGCACAATAACAATAATAGGTACAATGACCGTAGAGGCATCAACTTCAGCAATGGTTTAAATAAAAGAGGGGAAATACACCACTACAACAATAGACCTAACCAAATTTATGGAAGACTTGTCCATAAAAGGTCAAGAAATTGAGAAATTAACTGAAAAATTGAATATTTTGTAGGGGCAGAAAATAAAAGTGGATAACTCTTATCTGGCAGAATTATAGAAGATATACCGGCTCACACAGAGGATTGAATATTTGGAAAACCAATCCATCATGGAAGACACTATTGCACAAGCTAAGGAGAGCATTTTGGTGGAGATAAATGAAGTTATCACTAAGATATGGCCATCAACCGAAATCATATTTGAACAAGATGAATTAGTGCAGAAATCAAAGGGATTGATAGCTTATGTGAAGAAAGACCTTGGCACTAAACCAAGTGATGCCACTACTCTGATAAAACTATTAAATTCAAAAACTAGATAAGAGTTGGAAGAATTGGATATAAAAGACAAAACAAATGCCATCTTGGAAGTAAGAAAGGTTCTCAACAAGAAAAACTTGATGCTACAATTAGCAAACAAATGCAACAGTCTGGAGATTACTACATAGAGGTTTCACATAAAATTTAATGTACTGCATCAGAAAGGTCTCCCTGGACTGGAAGGAATGAGAGGTAAGTTAATCAAGCTCGAGGATTATTAGACAAGAATGTACACTATTGTTGTCGATAAATCAAAGTTTTCCAAGATCAGAGGTACAATCACAGGGAAGACAGTCATGGAAGGCCTCAACTATGGATTACTAATTAAACACGATATCGGTCATTTGTTTCTCTTTAAACCTACCTTCAAAAAGTATACTGAGGTAGATGAGACCTATCGAAGGTTAATCAAGTCACCTCTTCTAGATGAAAAGATATGGGAAAACTTATGAGAGTTATTAGTGTAAAGAAGTCATCAATATTAAAGGAGGAAATCAATAACACAACAACTATTTTTCAGATCTAGTCATCAACAACATCCCTCGTAGATAGTGCCAGCTAGTTTCAACAGTTTCAATGTCCTATATTTTTGTACTATTTATGTAAACAGTTTTAGATATTTTGAGTAAATATTGATATTTTAAATCAATATATTTTGTAATATATTGTATAAATACTTCATAATTCAAAGTAATTTTGTTGGGACTTGTACGAAGAAATAATTTTTTTGATGTAAAGTTGTTCCCTGAGCTAAAGGTGATAATTTTCAGTAATACAGAAAGTTGTTCCAGGATTCATGTGTCAGACGATTTGGTGATATTTTTCCTCTTGTGAAATTGTTATTTCTCTGTTTTTTCATATGTTATTCTTATCTGAATTTTTTAAAATAAATTAAGGGTTGAATTTGTTTAAATACACTCTACCCTGGATTATAAACAATATATGTGTTTTCAAACTGATATTCAGTATATAATTCATCTCAACATGCTCTATATTTAATTGATTCTAAATATTTTCCTCCAATTCACTCCACAAAAGCTCTATAGATCCAATAGTCTGCCTACCTTGCCCTGCAACACTTCATCTGTTATTCCTGCACTTGATTTACTTCAGGTTTATGACTCCATTTCATAATGGCCTTTCCTTGCAGTTTCAACCAAATCTTTCAAAAATCAACCTCTGAACTTAATAACTAGCTTAATACCTTTGATCAACAAATCTAAATCTTAAAGAGAGATCCCTATCAGAAGCTGGAAGGGCTAGATCCCAACTTCCAAAGTGGTTTTGTGGTTACCTTTGGGTTTCTCTCACAACCTTGAAAAATTATGGAGTTCTAAGAGAAGCCTTGATATCTTGGTTTTATATTTTCTCTCTTGGAACCATGTATTTCGTCTACTTGGGTTTTTATACTTAAGACAAAATGGAACAAAATAAAAAAGACATGTATGCTCTAGTAGGCATGGGGATGGAAATTTTTTTTAGGATAAATTTCTAAGGGAGTGAACGAGTGAATTTCTATTTCATGCTTGTGTTACATTGGCATTGTGGTGAGCATGGAGTACTCAGTTGGAATGAAATTTTAAAGGCAATCTCTCAATCCAGATGATGCCCCATGACAAAGTGAACACCACAATGCTAGAGCTAAATCCCATTTTTGAAGTGTTGAGGCCAATGTCAAGGAATGGATGGTGGATGTGAGTACCACTTAATTGGGCTCAAGCTACAAAGGTGATCTTTGAGACCTAACGAAGCGTTATGATAGAATGAAGATCCCATGGTTGAGCTGAGTCCCATGATTATGATATCAAGGTCAATGTTAAGGAATGGAAAATGGAGGAAGGTTAAATGGTTGTCTATCAAGATCAATGGAGAAGGAAGGACTCATAGGTCAAATTAGGAAATATATTGGACATATTTTACATAAGGGGAACACCTTATTGTGTAAATATAGAAAAAATTGTATAAATATGATAAAATATAGCATAATTGTATAGCTATTAAAGTAAATATTTCTAAGTGTTTCATATTAAAAGTGAGGATTGATTTTCATTATTGATTAAAGTTTTGTATATTAGCATTTTGTTTTCCATTTTAAAGTAGTTAAAAGGGTATCTAGAGATAGTTGTTCAACATGGGAAATAAGCATAACACCATCTCATGTTCACCTCGAGGCTCACCAAATATTTAATGTTATTGAATCTTCTCTTTAAACCAAAAAAAAAACTTAAGAGCCTTTGCTGTGTATATCTCAAAAAAGTCCCCCACGTTGATATTAGATTAGATGGAGTTGACAATGGATAATTAAATAAATCTTAGGAGAAATCGTTGAATCAATTGTTGCTTAAAATCAATTAAATTAGTCATGGAGAGATCTAACATATATCCTCAAGTTTACAGTGCCTTTGAAGCATCATTGATGATCAACACTACAATCCAACAGTACTTTAATAAAACTCTTGTATGTGGATCCAATGGATATAAACTATTATACAATGGCTTTCTAGTAACTAATACAAATTATCGAAGATAAAAATTATCTACAGAGCTTTCTTCATTAGCATTTTTTAGGGTGCATAGTAAAGGAGGTTTATTATGGAAAAATACCATGGTTTTGTGGTAGAACTTGTCTTTTCCTTGAACCATGGTTCATGAAATTCAACCCAACAAGCATATTTATTGTGGAACACTACCTTTTTGAAGGTAGTGTTCCACAATACTATAGCGATGTTAAAAGAGGTATAATCACTAATATTGATTGATCATTATATTAATTTTCATTTGTCTTGATTCTTTCAAAGTGGAAAAATTTGAGGAATTAGCTTGTAGGGTCATTTTCGCCAACATGTTCTAATTTGGAGGATTAGGGTTTGAAAATTTTTGGGGAAATTTTGAGGCATTAAATAATGTTTTTTGGGGTCAAAAAATTCTTGCTTTAGCATGTCCCCAGATGTTGTTCTACACTTAGAGAAATTTGCAATGGTGTAAGAATCACATCGATCAAAGTTTGTATGAAAAAGTTACACCTATCACAAGCTGACCTATTGTGTTGACAACCATAGTACAAACATAGTCCATATCCCCATTACTCATGCATATCGGGTTAGCCACATGTTGACTTTGAAGAAGGATTTAGAAGTTACAAACCTATAAATCTAGTCAAGGATTAACAAAGTCAGACCTTATTCCTAGTTGGATATTGGGCTATGTTTAATATCGAGTCACTAGGAGGAGTAGGGGTTCCATTCTATTCTATTATGTTTTATTTCATAGTTGAGAAAATAAACTAGGAGTGTGAAGATAAATAGAAAAAAAAGGGTTAAGATTATTTTCTAGCCATATAGGCCACAAGTCTTAGGTAACTCCATAGAGAGTACCTATTTCTTTGTACCTGCACATTTTTCATACCAAAGAAAAGAGAGCATTGCACCCTCACCTTCTAGTTGGGTTTTCTCTTGTAAGGGTTTCTTAGGGGAAATATTTGAGTCTGTTTTGGACAGTGTGTGTAGTTCTTTTTGTTTTGTATTTTTCACATTTCATCTAATTTAATAAATTAAGCAGAAAAGCTGCTAACTAAAGAATTTGGAATCTATGAAAAATTAATAGCATAGATTTCAATAATTTTATCAGATATATTGGGATGGATTGTTCTAGTGGAATATCCATAGTAGTGTACAAATCAATCACCTCTTACAAAATGTGTGTGGAAATTAACTTGAGTGAAACTATATCTAATGATATAATGATAAAATGAGGAGGTCACTTGTGGTTCTAGTTATTGTATTATGAGAATATAATAAAATTCAATATAAAATTTGTCAAGAAAGGGGTGAATTGAAGGAAAATTTTCCAATATCCCCAACCAATCAAGGGAGAAACCATTACACAACATAAACCTAGAGGGTGTTGATTAATGGAGAAAAACTACCAATGGTCATTCCAAAAAAAAAAGACAGAGTGATCACAACCTACCACACTAACTTAGGGACCAAACCATTTCTATAAGGGATGTGAAATTTATATGGATTCAACATATTCTTATCATATGTAGGGAGTTCAAATTGAGCAACTATTATATGTTCTATAGAGACCCTAAATATGGGAATTTAGAGCCCAAATGGAAACACCATCTCCACCAATTGAACATCTTTGAAGGCCTGATGAATTTGACTTACTTTATCCCTTCAAGGCTAAGGATCCCATGTTATATAAAAATTGTTGTATTGCATTATATATCATTAGTCCTATAAAATCATATATGATAGAGTAGACATGCAACTCTATTGTTTTAAAATTATTGTTCTAGGACAAGGGATTCATTTGAAACTAGTTGAATAGCCATTACAAGGTTCCATGTCTTCAACTATTGAAATAATGCATAGGAGAAGGTGTAATTTATAGTTGTTCAATAATAGTTAGAAGAGTAATTGTTCCATATTTAAGAAGATGTCAACTCCTACATGCATGAAGTAAAAAATCAAGGCTATATTTCATTATATTAAATGTTCAACTATGTAATATGGTTGTGAGGCTAGAATAGAATAATCCAAATAAAAATGTTTTCTATTGGAAAATTGTGTATACTACAACATCAATGCAAATTTCATTCTTCTACAGTGTTAAGTATTTTAGGTCAAAGATATAGCCAATGCTTTAATGAACTTATGATAAATTGTGCAACATAAAGATATTCTTCATACATTTATATGGTTAAACCCAAGACAAAATAACATAAATCACATAAAACCAAAAATAGAAATTTAGTAGCATTGTTTCACTATGAAAAAATAATCCTTCATATTCTATTTCCCCTCTACCTGAGGAATTATCTTTGTTTTCATGAAATCCCAAAACGAGAATGAGCCATTCTTGCAAGACATTTGCCAAAATTTCCTTCTTGTGAGATGTGTCAGAACCTTTGTAGTCCAATGCTAGTTTTTTGGATTGCTCCTTCAACAACCCCACATCAAAAATAAGACCGCGGAAAATTGACATTTTGAAAGTAAGGTTGAATTAGAAGCAATATGATAATGATCAAATTTGTTTCACCAAAGAGGAGTTGAAATGGATGATTTTTTTTTTTTTTACTCTTAAATTATTTTTCATAAAGAAGTGCTAAGTATAATCATTAGAGAGCAACATTATTTAATGATTCCACCCCCTTCATTTCCATAGAGTGCGCTACGTATAATTCATTGGAGATTCACATTGTTTAATAATTCCACCTCATTTTTTCCTCAAAATTTATTTTCGCATGACATTGCTTTGATATCATCATTATGTGTTTTTATATATATATATATATATATATATATATATATATCCTCATTGTTTCAAGCTAGTAATGTGTTATTCTTATTACATGTAACAAAATTGCAATGCAGATTAATCTAAGGACACGACTTCATTGATTGCATATTATTTTCTTGCTTTTTAGCCTTTGATGTGGTTTTTAAAGTTAGTATATATATATATATATATATATATTTTTTTTTTTTTAATTTTTAATTTTTGCCTTATTAGGTTAAATATTTCTTATTTAAAAAAATGTGAAAATGAAAGGTGACTTATGCTTATGCATAGTAAACTAAAATGCTTTTTATATTCTAGGTTGCATATGCCCAAAAATTTACAACTTTGTCATTGATTATTGGTTCAATGTTTTTTTGAATGGAATTGTGTAATATATTTTAAATTTTAATTTTTGTGGATAAAAAGGCTAACCATTTTGGCATAATCACAAGGGTGGCGATAAGTACAATGCCCCATGTGGTTTGGTCTGAATTTGAACTGTTCATTTAGTGCATTGGATGGTTGAGGAAGCATTGCATGCATGGTGAAGAGTGGAGGTAAAATAAGAAAAAATATGAGATAAAGATTAATGAAGAAGAAGAAGAATTTGTCATGAAAGTTTCCCCTCAAAGAAGAGGAAATTCTTAAAACTAATTGAGCTCTCGTTACCCTTTCCATACAAGAAAAAACAATAGTTGCTTCAAATTGGTTTTGATTTATCTAAATTACTTAAGCATCACAATTTTTGTTTTTACCCACTCTAAAATTCCCCATTTCCATGTGTTTTCTGAAAATAGTTGCCAAACACATCACGATTAGTTATGGTAGATTAATTTTTTATAGTTTTAGTTAGCATGATGATTATGGATCCTATAGATGATACAACACCAAATAGTTACATAGGCATGGAATATTCTATTATTAAATGCAACAATAAGTATGAAAAATGGTGAGTTAAGAGTTGAATATTCGTAAAACAATACCTTGGGAGGCTCAATCCAAAAAATTGTAGCGAGTAGCATGGAGTCCACTAATTTGAGAAAAATAGAAGCGACATGAGCAACATGTAATCCTCTACCTTTAGACAAACGTGAGAAAAATAGAAACGACACGAGCAACATGAAGTCCACTACTTTTAGCTAGAGTTGAGCATAATAGAAGTAGTCAAGCTTACAAATATTATAATGGTTGTAGGTGAGCCAAAAAGTGGTAGGAAAACACCCATTTTGATAGGAGGTTAAGAAGTATGTGGACATTAAATTTCATCCAATGTTTGTTAATGTAAATCAATGGTCACTGGTGAAATTCTATTGTTATTAAACATAGGAATAAGGTGAAAGAGACCAAAATGGTTTATTATAATCTCCCTTTCTGAGGAGGAGATTCAACGAATGGTGACAAGGTCATATTGCTTGGTGAAAAGAAAAGAGACTCCAATGATTTAATTAGTTGATTCCATTTCTAAAGTGATATTAAGTAATTAGATTTAAAAATGAATTTAATTAATTAAGGAATAAAACCTTATAAAGTGACTTTAATAAAAAGGGAAAAAAAACCCATGGTATTCAGGTGAGCCAAGGTAATCACCCATGGTATTTTGATTGCTCATGAAATTAAAAAGAAGACCGAAACTCACTCTTGGATTTGTGAATTGATCTAAGAGCTCATGGAGCTTGAAGAGGGGTGAAATTCCAGTGTGAGAAGGGTATTTTTGGTGGTGCAAGATCCACCTTAGTTGATTCAACCATATTGGTTTTGGTGTTGTGATGATACACCCTATCTAGTCGATAAGGAGGGATATCTTTAGATCACTCATTTGTGCTTACGTTGAAAGAGGAGGAACCATACAAATTTCTCATAAGATGTCAATGGAGAAACTGATTTTTTAGTGATAGTGGGAGTTTAACGAATAATATTCATCACTTCAACAACTCTATTTAGCGGAGGATGAATTATTGTAGGTTCTGAAGATAATTTGGAGATGTCAAATTTCTTATCTAGTTGAAGGGCCAAATTAACGTTCTTCTGGCAAAGGTCAAGTTCTCATGGCTGATTTGAGCCAATGAGAGAATTAATAACTAGGGTATTGTTGTTTTTGAAGGTATGTAGGTACAAGGAAAAGAGAGTTCGAGAGGTTGGAAAATTTATTTAGAAAACACTTGGGATGAATTAGAGAATTCATGAGGAAATGAGGAAGATGAAAACCCCTAGGCTGAATTGAAGAAATTCATGGAAATCACTAGGCTGACTTGTATAGGTTCGGTTCACTTCATGGCCAAATTTCTATTCTAGGTAAATTTGTGGGTTAGCCATTTTGAGTTGCAGAGAACCAGATTGAGTAGTGAGGGCATGGTAAATTTCATGGAAGTAGATTAAATTCATGAGGAGTCGATTTTCCTTGAAGGAGGATGAGACCATCTTGCTAGATATTAAAAGTTTGATTTCTTCGAGTCTAAAGGAGGGAAACTAAGAGGAGGAAAATTGATTTAATTCATGGATGGCCAAGTATTGTAGCAAAATTTTGGGAGGAGAAACATAAACCCTAGTGTTGGACCATTTTTTGGTTTGAGGGGTCTTGACCCAAGTTCAGATTTGAGGCTAACCAACAAACCCCTGTACTACTGGCCCTTTTAGAAATGACCTACTTGCGCAAGTCAAGGTATCACCCCAAGTAGTATGGGAGGGTGTTGGAACCAGGTTTTTGCACCCTGAGAGATATATTTTAATGATGTGGGAGCCCTTAGATCTTGAATAAGTATGCGTAGGAGAAAAGCCCTAACTAGAAACCCTTAACAATGTAATTTAACACAATACCTTGGGCACAACTTGTAACTCATAAGATAATCAATTAACAAGAGAGATACAACCCAATAATACCAGATCTATGAATTCATTGTTATTTTAAGCATCTAATACATGTGCACAATCAATCTACTAATAGTATTCAATAGCACAAAAATAACATGGAAATAACGCAACTCATAACATATCACTGAGACACTCAATATCAACAAATGTCCATCTATTCATCAAACGTTCAGGTTCCTCTTACATACTCTTTCACATACCCGCACACACAGCCAGTGGGGTCCGCACATAGCCGGAATTAGGGTCTCTGTGCACACAGCCAGCAGGAGCCCTTACCTAGACAAAAACCTCAGAGCAGATCTATCATGAAAAACGTACCATAAACTTACTAGAACCGACTCTTCGACTCATCTTAGATTCTTACTTATACTTTTATCCTGCGCTATACTATGGTCCACAAACCATGGTTTGAGACCCCTAGATCTACCATTTTTTCCCATTACAATGCATGAGAGACTTTGGCCCGCCCCAAAGTCCCTTAACTTGTGTTGCGCACGACTAAAATACTCAAAGTATTCGAAAAATATATCCAAACTGAATTCAGGGGGCCCTGCTCCAACAGGCCCCCAACAAAATCTTGTGACTCATCATGAGTCACAACAGCGGTGGGGTCTTCATTTTGCTCTGTAGATATTCGAGGGCATCAAAAATGGTGTTAGGATGCCCTCACTCTGTGCAGCTGCATTATGCATGATCTCGACCAAATTTTGTGAAGTCGACCCCTCAGTAGCGAAAGTGATGCTATCCAATGTCTGATTCAATGTTTTGACCGCAATGTCCAGGTCCTGCGAGAGTTTCATCACTTCATCCACCTAGGGCTTCAGATGATCATTGAGAACTTGATTTTTGTGGCAGATCCCCTCAATTTCATCTCTTAGATCATGACTGGTGCGAAGGAATGCCAATCGCTAGGCTGCAACAAGGGTGGGCATGGCTACTTCCAATAGATTGAATTCCTGCTCTTTTTGGCGAAAATCCTGAGTGAATTGTCAGAGAAGTTGATCTCGCTGTATTGATGACCATAGCTCCATAACAATGTCTAGTAATTCAGATCCTTTGGTGATGTTAGCAGAAATACAGTCGATGGCTTCCTTAACCAGTGTAGCTCGCTGAGCTCGTATCTCTGGAGGAGTCTTAGGCTGCAGCTTCGTCTACAACACAATAATCTGTTGCTCGAAGTTGGATTTGACTGTCTAAACCTCAGACCTGGAAGCCTTTAATGCAGCAACCAAGCTCTCAATTTTTTCCTCGGGCACAGTAGAGGCGAGAATGATAACTTTGGGCACCTCACCGCATAGCCGGTCGATTAAATGTTCTAGTTGAGCTCGTTGTGCGACCACTGCTTACTGCATTGCCTACGCTTGGGCAGATTCCGCTACCTTGGTTGCTATTTTCTGCTCCGCCTCACTCACCTGCTACTGCTATGCACACTTCTTTACTTTATATTTCTGCAGAGATGAACAAGTGGAGAGTGTGTAGCTGCCCACTCATTATCCTTGCAAGATAAAGGCCGACCTCCATACAAGCTTGGACATGTGCGTACAAGGTTGGCTGTTCTATGGTCATGGCTACGCTCGAGAAGGGAAAAATTCTACTTTTTGTGGCGGTGATCAGGGTTGTGGCTGGCAGGCTCGCTTGAATTTGCCTCGCCTAATTCATGCTCACTTGCAATGTGTCTGCCTTCAGCTGCAACACTTGCAATCCAGACTACAAGGCCTCCACCATTGCCTTGTGTTGCTCTTCCATGGCTGTTGATATGTCGTCTGACATGGTGGCGACTGCGTCTGCTATCTTCTCCAGGTATTCATCGTTAAAGGTGAACTCCACAGCTCCATCGGACTTGTATCCCTTTCGTTTCTTGCATTGACCTTTTGCAGTTTCGCTAGTGCGCTTTGTACCTCATGGGGAATTCGCAACCTCCCCATCGACTCCTCCAGTCTCAATGTCTTGCTCCAGTTCCTGTTCAGTCTCCTTGGTGGTGTCTTTGGTGGTATCTTTGGTGGTATCTTTCCTGCTAGAGCACAACTCATTTTCTTTTGTCTTACTTGGCAGAGCAGTATCTTTTGGGGCTGCATCTTTTCCGAATGTGCCTACTGTAACTGGGATAGTGGATTTGAGTCCAATATTCCATGCTGGCGGCCATGTTGCTATGAATTGGTCCAATTCCGCCTCTATGACCATGTAGGGTAGATTGTACCATGTTGGGTATTTGCGTGCTCTGATTTTCATGTTATGCATAGTGATGTGGAATTCCACAATGCATTTGTATTTATCATAAATTTCAGGTGACAGTCTCGACCTAGAGTGTATTTCTACCGCCAGTGCACCTTAAAACAACACCCAAAATAGCTTATTTTCCTTGACTCATTTTGAGTCCTTAGAATCGCACAAATTGGCATAGCGCACCCGCTCGCACATGCCTGGCTCAAGCTCGGGGAGAACCACATCCTCGGGCATCTCCCAAGCAATTAGGGAAATCAATAGCAACAACCAAAAATAGAAGAAGGGCTTTCCCTAGTCCTATGCCTCACGCACATTGTCGAGAAACTCCTCGCATAGGTGTTGGGACCAGTTATAGCTGACTCCCATATCACATTGTCCTACTAGCTATATTATATACGCGGGGACAATTGATGACCGAAATTCCCACATCAACATACATTCGAGCAAGAGAGTGCCCATACGCACCTCGGGGTCAGTGATGCTATTTACCAAGAATCCTCTTTTGTCATGGTCCACCTTGTATTTCTCCCAGACATCATTGACCACCTTCTACTCATTCTTCTTTCTAAACCCTTTCATGGGGTGGGGCCCCTTCATGGGCAGGCCAGTGATCCTGTGGATCAACGCAACGTCAATAGGAATGCGACCTTGAATTCATAGACAACCATCACGAATAAAGGTGAGTAGCTGCTACATGCACATACTAGTGATAGGGTACCTCCAAAAATAGAGGATTCACAACAAGTTCAGGATCCCCGATACATGTAGTTCACGCGCCCAAGGAATTTGCTCAACCTTTGAAATGTTGTCGTATAGCACCCGCTCCAAATATAGCTCTGGGGCTAGATCCGGAAAAGTTTCTTCATTAGCTAAATCGTAATCATCAAATTTGACGAGGGTATGTTGCCGAACGTCTCTCCAATTATAGGGACTTCCTGCGGGACTAATGGAATCTAGAGATAGTCCCAGATTGCATCAATTTTCTTAGGGGTGTGCACCATCAGCTTGTGCTACCAGTAGGGCCTCCTCTTGAGTAGTCATGGGGCGCTTGGATGGATTGCCCATAGGTGAGCACGCTTGGGGCACCTGCTAGGGAGAGTGCACAATCCTTGGGGAGGTGCGCGACTTAGATGAAGCTCAATTCGTGGCTTTTCCCTTTCCTTTTCCTTTTCCTTTGGCCGGCATGGACACGACCTATTCAACTTTGGGGGCGACTTCGAAGACACCTTCGGGCCCCGGCTTAGTGGAGGCCATAACTGGCGGCAACTCTATGGGGTTAGTGGCTGTCATCTTTGCTCGAAACATAAACTCGGGATTTCTACTGTCAGAAGGGGTACCTTGCCCAGACATATAGATCGTGTGGACACAACTAACATAGATATTGTAGCAAGCACAAAGCATGAAATATTTAGAGAGAAAAGGAACCGATTATAACCTGCACCCTTCCTTTTATAGGCCACCATGGGTAAAAATGGTCAGATTACCATTAATTGGGACTTACCATCAAAGAAATGGTAAAAAATCCTTCAAGATCGCTGCATTAAATGCCAAACACCCGCTCCATGCAATGATAAAATAGATTTTTCACCCAGTTTTACTGTTCCAACGACTAGTTTTCCCCGTTGCACACTACCGCTACGCCTTAGTCGCATCTACCCGCACCTCTTCACTTGCACACTATCGCTGCGCCTCCATTGCACCTGTCTACAACTTCCCCTCATAGCACGTGCAAATCCTCCAATGTTGATGCCCCGACAATATAGTCATTTGGTAGGCACCGGATTGTCCCTATAGGGCTTCATACAACTTCCATTAACATACCCGGGAAGGAAGCCTCCTTGTAGCATGGCGAAGCGCACTGCACCACCATCAGTGATCTCTTTTACTATATACGCTCCCAACCAGGGCTTATGAAACTTCCCTGGATGGCGCGCAAATTGACTGTCATAGAGCAAAAATAACTCTTCTTCCTTAAATACCTTCTGTCGGATGTGCTGTTCATGCCAAAATTTTTCACGCTTCTTCTGTACTTGCTGATGAAAGTTAGCAATAAACTAATCTTCTTCCAAGGCAACCAACTGTGCCAAGCATTCCTCCATGATGTCAGGTTCCACCATATTTGTGAAAGCCACATTGCACAAACTGGGGACAATTTATTCCATGGGAATGATGGCCTCCTATCCATATACCATCCTAAAAGGGGTCTTCCCCGTCAGTTTATTGCTTGTATTCCTATAGGCCCAAAGTACCGAAGGGATGCGCACATCCCAGTCATTCTGATTAGCATTAAAGATCTTGGTAAGTGCATTTTCCAAAATTTTATTGAAATCCTCAACTGCGCCATTAGCTTGTGGGTGATACACAGTGATTTTCGTGTGATGGATCTGAAATTCTTCCGTCAAAGCTTCAATAGTTGCATTAACGAAATGCGTAGCTCTATTTCTCATCAAGATATTCGGGCAGCCAAACCTAGTCAGAATATGCTCAAAGATGAAATGCGCATCAGTATCTACATTACAATCCTTAACATCCTTTGCCTCCACCCATCTGGTCACATAATCAGTGGAAGTAATGATATAACATGCGCCAATTTTATTTCCTAGGCGATTGATTGGTCCCGCAAAGTCTATATCCCATTTATAGAATGCCTGCAAGGTCATATGCGGTTTCAGGGGATTTTCATCTTTGCGTGAGGGATTCCTGGTTCGTTGACATGCATCACAAGCTCGGTAGTACGCATGTGCATCACTATGAAATGTGGGCCACCATAACCTAACACACAACACATTTTGTGCAGTGTCTTTCCCTATGTAGTGGCCTCTTTCCACCCCTCCATGAGCCTTAGCCAAGATAGCTTGTCTCTCATGTTCTAATACATACCTCCACAATACTTCATCTACTTCCAACTTAGATAGTTGACCTGCAATCATAGTAAAATCAGCTGCGCGGGCCACTAGCTCTTTCTTTTGATGTACTAAATATTCTATAGGTTCCATTCGATTTGTCAAGAAGTGAATAATGTTCACAAAGTTCTCATCAACCACCTTGATAGAAAAAAGCAGCGATTCAGGCAATCCTTCTTCCATACTAGTTGGCTCTTCTCCAATCTCAATTCGAGATAAGTGATCAGGTCCCGAGTTTAATCTCCCAGGCTTCACAATAATCTCAAAGTCATACTCCTGAAACAATAGCAACCATCTACATATATCCCCCCCCAACATAGGATTATTGACTAGGTATTTTAACGCCGAATGGTCAGTGAACATTTTAAAGTTTTCTCCCAATATATAGT
The DNA here is from genome assembly GCA_034641835.2 of Pinus albicaulis. Taxonomy (NCBI): domain Eukaryota; kingdom Viridiplantae; phylum Streptophyta; class Pinopsida; order Pinales; family Pinaceae; genus Pinus; species Pinus albicaulis. The sequence continues at coordinate 592,223,276 of CM076570.1, forward strand.
GCATGTATTTCTGCAGGGCATACACCATTTCTAGTCCTTCTTGTTCAGTAGTAGAATATTTATGCTCTGTGCTAGAGATGTTTCTGCTAGCAAAAGCAACCGGATGATAAATGTCTCCTTCTCCTGGTTGCGCTAAGACAACCCCAAGAGCTATCCCTGACGTATCCACATGCACATGAAAGACCCTAGGCCAATCTAGAAATATTAGAATAGGTGCAGTGACCATCTTTTCCTTCAACAACTCAAAAATTTTATGAAAATTTTCATCCCAGAAAAAGGACACATCCTTTTTTCGCAGCTTTTCCATTGGCGCAGTGATCAAGGCATACCCCTGAATAAAATTTCTTTAGTAACCCGTATGTCCTAAGATGGAGTGAAACTGTTTCTCATTGGTGGGAACTACTAAATTGGTGATAAACCGTAATCTTGGTTGGGTCAACCATCAATCCCTGCTGACATATGATGTGCCCCAACAAAATTCCAAAAGGTACGCAAAATATACACTTCTTCAAGTTCAACGAAATCTGGTGTTTCTTGCATGTATCCAACATCATGAACAGGTTCGACAGATGTTTCTTTACCAATCCGAATAATATCCAGCCTTCAAAATATACCTTCATAAACTTATGTATAAATTCTTTGAATACTGCTACAACTACGCATGAGAAAATGGCAGGGGCATTCTTCAATCCAAATGGCATGACGGTGTACTGGAAGGAGCTCCACTCAGTTGCAAAAGTTCTCTTCCTGTGGTCTTCAAGTGAAATTTTGATCTGATGGTACCCCGAAAATCCATCAATGAATGAGTACGCTTCATGACCTCCAAAATTATCCAAGATTTCTTCAGAGAATGGCATAGGGAAGGGATCATGTACGCAGGCATCGTTCAACTTGCGCAGGTCTACGCAGATCCTTATCTCTCCTTTGGTTTTCTTTTCTTGGACTACCATTGGGCTTACCCAAGCAAATTGTTCCACGAGCTCAATGACACCTGCGGCCACCATATTATCTAGATCCTATTGAGATTCAACAAGAATATCCTAGTGAAAATTATGTACCTACACTAGGATGGAGACTCAGGCTATTTTTAGGTGGATGTCTATTTATATATGCATGAGAAAATTCTATTTATAGATGATGTATATTTATAGATGCATGAGAAAATTCTATTTATAGATGATGTCTATTTATAGATGCATGAGAAAATTCTATTTATAGATGATGTCTATTTATAGATGTATGTGCAAGTTCTATTTATAGATTGAATGTCTATTTATAGATGCATGTCGGCTATTATTATCCCTTAATATTAGTTGGACAATAAACAATAATCTATTCTCAATGAGCACTTGGAAATAGTTAATTGAATTGGAAAATTAGTTAGCTATAGGAAATTCGATTTCAGAGGTTGGTTGGTGGGACATGCAAGTGGAATTAGTTGTAATTGAGTGATTCAAAGTTGTAACAGAGTTGGAAGTGTAGTTATGAGAGTTGTAAAGTAGTCTAACTTAGTTAAGTGAGTTAAAATCAGTTGTGATAGTTGTAACTAAAGATACACTGGTGAGATATTAGTGAATTAATTATTAATTAATTCACAATGAGTGGTCTCACATGCAACCGAATATTTACTAAAGTTAACTACATGCATGTCAGATCCAGTGGAGACCCAGTTGAGATGTAGGTGAAAGGGATAGTTTGATTATCAGTTCTGATATTAGTGGGTGCACACATGCAACCACACACACATTTGATGTGCCCATGAGGATTGTATAATCAAGGCAAGCAAGATTCCATTCATTTAGGGATTGCTATTAGTTTGGATTGTGCAGTGGAGGTAGGTTGTCTGGAGGCAGTAAATTGGCTAAGGAACTTGCCAATTTTTGTATGATAGTGTGAGACGATTGTAAATTGTACTGAGAGCTCTTGGATTGGAGCTTTGTATAAGATTTTTTCATGATACATGATATATACATAATATATAATAGTGGGGTTTTTGTCTTTATGCTTTTCCAGTAAAAACATCTGTGTTATGTGTGATTGATATTTCTTCATGATATTGCAATTGGCGATTGTGTTTTAAATTCCACAAAGATTTTGTAGAAGCGATTCTGTATTTAATAGTGGAATATAATTGTTAGATTAGGAGAATCCAGGCAATACATAATTTTTATTAAATTTCTACATGGTATTGGAGCACATGACATTGCAATTTTGAAGCAGGAGCTGAGTTTGTTGGTCAAAAGAATTCGAATTTGCAGAAAGACTTTCTTGGTGTTATAGTCAAGTAAACATCGAAATGGCTTTCAATGGCTTGCGGCTAGAGTATGCACTGAAGGGAAACTCGAACTGCATTTCTTGGAAGGACGGGATGGAGGCAGTGCTCGAAGATAATGGCTTGAAGGAATTCATTGACAATGATGTTCCTAAGCCCACTTCAACAGATGCTGCATTACTTGATGCATGGCAAAAGAAAGTGGTAAAGGTGAGGAGGATTCTGTTGGAAAGTGTACAAGACCACATTGTCTCAAGCCTTCATGGGAAATCCACACCATATGCTATGTGGAAGTCTTTGACGGATCTTTTCCAAAGCAACATCGACCATAGGAAATTGGCGCTCAAAGATAAACTTAGGAAGATCAAAATGGAAAAGGGCGACAACATTCCAAAGTATCTCACGAAGTTTGTCCAATGTCGGGATGAACTGGGGAGTGTGGGAATAAATGTTGCTGATGATGATTTGGTGAGCATGGCTCTCTTGGGACTTCCTAAGAGTTGGCACAGTTATGAAGACTCTGTTAACGGACGGGAAAAATTTCCGGATTGGGAACGACTGTGGTCGGCTCTAGTGCAAGGAGTTCAGGTGGAACACCAGAGATGGCTCTTCGTTAAAGCATGATGATGAGGAGGATTGTGCTTTGGCTGCCATGCCAAAGAAGGGGAAGGGGAAGAAATTCCATTCTAAATCTGAGTCTAAAGGCAACAATTTGGATATGTCCAAGGTGAAGTGTTTTCACTGTCACGAACATGGGAATCTTGCTACTAACTATCCGCAAAAGAAGAAGAACAAGAAGGCTGCTGGAGCTACAGCTGGTAAGGCCCTTGCCTCACAATTTGAACTTGAATTCTCCTTGATCGCATGCATGGTGTCAAGTGCATTGGGATCAGTGTGGTATTTGTATAGTGGTGCTTCCTTCCATATGACGAGAGATAAGGAGCTTTTTAGTGACTTGGAGGAGAAAGATCTCCAAATGCATATAGATATTGGTGACAATGGATGATACAATGCGAATAGAATTGGTACCATTACCTTTCAGAGGGAGTTAGGTAAGCCATTTCAATTGAAAGATTTTATGCATGTTCCAGGTCTGAAGAAAAACTTGGTCTCAGTCGCAATGTTGGAGGACAGAGGCTATGACGTTGTTTTTAGCGATGGAAAAGATTTCCTGCGACAAAAAACAATGGGTCAAGCCAAGAGGATAGGGGTTTGAGTTAAGAATATCTACAAGCTGTAGGTAGATGGCTGCGCTACCATGATGGGCAAGGTAGAAAAAGTGGTGAGTCGAGATGAGGGAGAATTATGGCACAAGCGATTGGGCCATCTTCATCATGGAGCCTTGAAAGTCATACATAAAATATCTACTGGAATTCTAATGAGAACACTTGCTTAGTTAGATCAGTGCAAGGGTTGCACCATGGGGAAGTATGTAAAGTCCACCTTTCATGAAAAGGAGAACCGTGCTTTGGTGATCCTGGAGAGAGTTCACACAGATGTGTGTGGACCATTCTTGGTTGCTTCAACAAAAAACATAAGTATTATGCTGTTTTTGTTGATGATTTTTCTCGTAAATGCTGGATATTCTTCATGCAGAAGAAGGATCAAACATTCTAAAAGTTCTGTGAGTTTAGGGAATTGGTGGAGAAATAGTCAGGGAAGCAAGTGAAGGATATAAGGAGCGATAATGGTGGAGAATACATCTCTAACGAATTCAAATACTTCTACAGCAAAGAAGGAATTCAGAGAGAACTCATAGCACCTCATAAGCCACAAAAAAATGAGGCCACAGAGAGGAAGAACAGAATGATCATGGGTGCAGCACAAGCAATGTTGCATGATTAGGGCCTACCAATGCATTTGTGTGTAGAAGCATGCAACATTTCAGTTTATGTGCAAAACCATTGTCCTCATAGAGTACTTGGCATGAGTACACCTGAAGAAGCTGTCATTGGTAGGAAATTGGATGTTTCACACTTTAAGATTTTTGGCTCATTTGTTTATGTGCATGTGAACAAGAATGCCAGGAAGAAGCTGGAGCCGACTGTTGAAGTTGGGATATTTGTGTGGTACACAGAAACACCCCATAATTATCGTGTGTATTTTCCTAACAGTAAGATGACTGTTATGCGACGAGATATAAAATTCAATGAGGGGAAAGCCATGCAGTTTTCTCTTGAGAGGGAGCTAGACTTGCATGCGGAGGAGGAACTGTTGGTTCACAAAGATGAGTCTCTAGATGTGGATCAACCATAGGAGGAGGTTCATGTAGTGGAGGAGTCCACTCACACAGAGCCAAACATTAGAACTGGTATAAGGCATACCACAGAAGCTAATAGGCTGAGACTTGATCCTGCACAGAATGTAGGAGCCCCTACTTCACAGTGCAGACAAAGACAATCTCTTGACCGATTTAATAGATACAGGGCTCTCATGAGAAAATGTATTGTGACTAAGCCATATTCCTTTTAGGAAGCAGTGCAGGAGCCCACATGGGTAGATGCAATGGTGGAGGAGTATGATGCCATTGTAAAAAATAGTGCTTCGGAAATTGTTCCAAGGTCAGTTGATAAATCAATGGTAGGTTTGAGATGGATCTACAAGGTAAAGCAAGCCAATGATGGGAGTGTTGAGAAATACATGGCTATATTTGTGGCGCAGGGCTTCTCACAGATCAAGGGGATTGATTATGAAGAAATCTTTGCACATGTCGCAAGATATTCTTCCATAAGGACCATCCTTTATCTCTCAGCGCAGATGGGCTGGTGCATTCATCAGATGGATGTGAAGACTACGTTTCTCAATGGGATCATTGAGGAAGAGGTGTACATAGAGAAGCTCGAAGGATTTGAGATCTTTAGCAGTGAGTCGCAAGTGTGCCGAATCAAAATAGCACTGTATGGGCTGAAGCAAGCACCCCGTGCTTGGTACACTCGGATAGACAACTATTTCACCGAACTGGGCTTCACCAAAAGTGAGGAGGATGCAAACCTATACCAAATTGTGGTGGAGGGTAAGATTTTAATCATTGTTCTTTATGTTGATTATTTAATATTGACTGGTGATAAGAAACTAATACACTCATGTAAGGAGGACCTTGCAAAGGAGTTTGAGATGAAGGATATGGGCCTCCTTCATTATTTCCTTGGATTGGAAATATGGCAGCGAGATGGTGAAATTTTTGTATCTCAAGGAAAGTATGCAAGGGAGATACTGGGTAAGTTTCACATGGAGGGCTGCAAACCCATGGATACTCCTCTTCCAGGAAACTGGAGGAAAGAGGTTGCTACTTTTGGAGAGGTAGTGGATGCAACTATCTATCGACAGTTAATGGGTTCGCTAATGTATCTAGTGAACATGAGACCAGACATTTGCTATGCAGTTAACCAACTGAGTCAAGCGATGGTTAAGCCTACCAAGCTCTTTTGCAAGGCAGGCAAGCATGTCCCGAGATATCTGAGGGGCACATATGAGTATGTCTTATGGTACAAATAGATGGATGAGGTGAAGTTGCATGGCTTCACAGATGCAGATTGGACAGGCAGCCCATCAGACAGAAAGAGCACATTATGGGGGATCTTTAGCATTGGATCTACAATTGTTTCTTGGTACATCAGGAAGCATAGATTCGTGGCACTCAGTTCAGCGAAAGCGGAATACATGGCAGCGAGTCAAGCTGCATATGAGGCTATGTGGATGAGAAATATATTGATTAGTTTGTTTGGTTCTCATTTAGATTTGACAATGATTCATTGTGATAATCAGAGTTGCATTAAACTCTCAATTAATCCTGTGTTTCATGATAGATCTAAGAATATAGATATCTGATATCATTATATCAGAGATTGTGTGCAGAGGAAGATCATGTTTCTTCAGTACATTCCTACGGAATATTAGGATGTAGATATTATGACGAAGTTGCTCACCAAGAGCAAATTTGAATACCATAGAGACAGGATCTGGGTGAAGGATAATCCCTTTTTTGTTGAGAGGGAGTGTAGAGATTCAACAAGAAGATCCTAGTGAAAATTATGCACCTATACTAGGATGGAGCCTCGGCTATTTTTAGGTGGTTGTCTACTTATAGATGCATGAGAAAATTCTATTTATAGATGATGTCTATTTATAGATGCATGATAAAATTATATTTATAGATGGATGTCAACTATTATTATATCTTAATATTAGTTGGACAATAAACAATAATCTATTCTCAATGAGCACTTGGAAATAGTTAACTGAAGTGGAAAATAAGTTAGCTATAGGAAATTTGAGTTCAGAGATTGGTTGGTGGGATATGCAAGTGGAATTAGCTATAACTGAGTGATTCAAAGTTGTAACAGAGTTGGAAGTGTAGTTATGAGAGTGTAAAGTAGTTTAACTCAGTGAAGTGAGTTAAACTCAGTTGTTCCAGTTGTAACTGAAGATACACTAGTGAGAGATCAGTGAATTAATTATTAATTAATTCACAATCGGTGATCTCACATGCAACTAAAGATTTACTACTGATAACTACATGCATGTCAGATCTAGTGGAGACCGAGTTGAGATGTAGGTGAAAGGGACAATTTGACTATCAGTTGTGACATTAGTGGGTGCAAACATGAAACTACACACACATTGGATGTGCTCATGAGGATCGCGCAGTCAAGGCAAGCAGGATTCCATTCATTCAAGGATTGCTATCAGCTGGGATTACGCAGTGGAGGTAGGCTGTCTTGAGGCAGTAAATTGGCTAAGGAACTTGCCAATTTTTGTATGAAAATGTGAGATGATTGTACATTGTAATGAGAGCTCTCGAGTTGGAGCTTCGTATGAGATTGTTTCATGATCCATGATATATACATAATATATGATATTGGGGTTTTTAGTTTTATGCTTTCCCTGTAAAAACATCTGTGTTATGTGTGATTGATCTTTCTTCATGATATTTCAATTGGCGATTGTGTTTTAAATTCAACAAATATTTTGTAGAAGCGATTATGTATTTAACAGTGGCATATAATTGTTAGATAAGGAGAATCTAGGAAATACATAATTTGTATTAAATTTCTACAACTCCTCCTTGACTTTCTGCTTATATTTAGGGTTCAACCAATAGGGTCGCTACTTGAAAGGATGTGCATCCGGCTTCAAGGTGATCTTCATAATGCCCAGATCTCCTACAATTCCCTTGAGCATTGAGAACTTCGTAGGAAATAGATCCTGATATTCGGTCAGCAGCTCCACAATATTTCCAACAATATCATCATCCCAGTAATCCCTAATTTTTGCCAACTTGGGCTGCTCCTCCATCCCAACGTTGAATTCCTTTAACTTCAATGGTTTGGTATCATCCATTGCCTGCAAGGAGGGTCCTGCGACTGCTCGTTCTCCTTCAGATTCTGGGATTGTAATATTTCTGGGATCTTTGTCACTGTCCTCTACTAACAAATTTCTACAATTGATAATATCTTGCATCTGAGTATCCCAAGATGGGGCAACACATTCCTTCTGAGGCAAGGACTCATCAAAGACAAGAGAATCTATATCCTACAGGGCTTCATATAATTTCTCCATCCCTCCAACTAAGCCAAATGTCACCATTAAATCCTCTTCCATCGTATCCTAGTGGCGAGTGCGTTGGTGAAGCTATGCATCTAAATACCAAGTTTTGGGGACTGGTCATAATGAATGAATAAACATATGGACCCACCCATTCCAGTTCCTTTCATTTCATACCTCCATCCACATAGCCAAGTGCTTGCGTGGATCGCCACAGCCAAAAAATAGCTCCATAGGTGGGTTGGCTAGAGGCTCAAAGTGCAGGATCATCATTTTTCGACAATCCTCCCAGTCCTGGAAAGCCCCCTTATGTGTTTCCCACCACTGCGCAGGGGTTGCGTGCATAGCCAAGTCAAGTGCCCAAAATCTCCGTTCTTCAGGGACATATTTTTCCAATGCTTTAAGAAATTACTGAACACTACCAGAACCATCAAAGTAAGGAATTTCTATTACCTCTAAGGAGATACACCAGAAGCTCTTTGTGATCTTTAGGCAGTGCAATGTATATACATCATGCAACAGGTTCTTCCAATTTTCCATCTCGCCCTCCGAATCTAGGAAACACGAGCTGTCTTTTTACCAATTTAACATGGAATCAGCTATAGGGTGGACCCAATTATCATCCCACATAATTAGTTTGTAAATATGGTCGAAATCCTCCTCATCTCGCACCAGTCCTGTATATCATTCACCTTCAGCTGGATCCAGAGGGACTATTACCCATGTACCATCACTCTCAAATACCATGCTCCTCCTTTTCAGGTTGATGATACCTCCCATGTCGATAGCCTAATCCAGTCCTTATACCGCAGCATAAGGGTCCGCATCATCCAAAATCTGGCTTACTTCGAAATCTGCATATACTTTAACTCCCGCAATGTCTACCACAACCTTAGGCAAACTTCATAGTGGAATGATATTTTGGTAGTTAGCAATACGTAGTTGAATGGTGGACCACTCCAATTTGGGTTCTCCCATCCTTTTCCAGGTTTTTTTGGGCAGGACATTGGCGTCAGTTCCCAGATCCAAGATGACTTGATCCATTTCGTACTCTCCAATTTGTGCAGTCATACGCATCTCCCGACCAGTCCTCTTCTTTTTCTTATAAATTTTGTTCAGAGCCTTAACCTCCATTTGGGGGCTTCCTTTTCTACGCAACTAGCTATCAAGGCTTGGAGATTCTCTACCACCTTATGGTTGTGCATTAACTTTATACAGGCTTGAAGTAATGGTTTGACTGCTTCGTTGACTTTTGGATCCATGGCAGCTTTTGGTGTTGATGCTCCCGCCGTAGAAAAATTTCTTCTAGCCTTTATAAAAAATTCCTTCTCTTTGTTCAAGTTTAGGCCTTCCTTCTTGTTGAATGCCTTTCAGATCCATGACTCTACAACAAATTGCTCCGCAGGTCCTCCAGTGGCTGTACCACTGCGCGTTATTACATTTATTCTACGACCATCATTGTGTGGCTCAGTTTTGACCATTTTCACATTCTACGTGGGTGTCTGCTGCTTTTCTTGCATCTTAGCTATTATAATGGGACACTCCTCAATTACGTGATCAAATTTCCTAAATTACTTGCAAAAATTTCACGTAGGGTTAGGGAAATTGCATGCGTAATGTCCTAGATCTCTGTAGTTATAACAAATTAATTTCCCTCTTCCTCGACCTACGCCTCCACCTCTCCCCCCTCTCCTTCCTCTTGTTGGAGATCCTTCACTTCCAGAGGGAGATGCTAGCGAAGAGGTTTCAACTTGCACTTTGTATAGGTTTTCATTGTATATCATTAGCTCATACGTCCAAAAATGGTGTTCATCATGACCAACTGAGGAATTTAATCTGCAGTGTTGTTGCTTAAATTATGGCACATAGGCTCCTAGCCACGAGTAGTGGTCACTATCATGCTGGCCAGCTACCCTAAAATCAACGCACCATAGGGTGGGGTTTCTAGGCCCCACAACTTCCCTAGGGCGTAACGGATTTGGTCCTCCAGCTCACAGGTAATCCGTAAACACAAGGCATTGATATTTGGTGTGACCCACTCCTTTGCAACGAATGTACCAGAGATCTGCACCGAAATATTTACCCTTGTCTCTTCATAGGTTTCATATCTCTATGTGCATAGCTTCCAAATAGCTTTGAATTTGCAGAGTCCCAAGGGGAATATCTTCTCTAGGCACAACCTCCAACTTCATAGCAATCTCCAGGGCTTCAACCCGAGTAGAAATATTCTGTTGTCCCATAGGACCGTTTAGATGGGGTAACAACATGGAGATGAACCATTCCTTATGATGGTCATCATCGTAAACCAATCCTCCATCATTGATAGTTTTCTTCAGTCGCTGATCGGCTTCCCAGAATGATTCTTTTGTTCCTTGCTTAAAATATCTTAGCTCTACCACTACCTATGCATAGGACTTTGACTTTTTTAACTGCTGCTTCATTTCCTTCTTGATATCAACGATAGTAGGAGAGGTTTTTTGTTTCAGATATCCCATAAACCAGTCTAGCATGCGACCTTAAAAAGCCATGGTCAGCTGTGCTCTTTTCATAGCATTGGTATTAATGTTTTTCACAGTCCATACTACATCAGCTACGAACCAGAACCAATCCATTTCCTCATCCCCCACACCCTTAAAGGTGGGCAGCTTCATGTGTGCAGCCATATCGTCTATAGGTGGGGGTGGCGACGAGGTAGGAGATGTATGAGTCCTACGTGAATTTCAATATGGCGTAGCATGCGGGCTACCTACAATGTGCGTAGCCTAAGTTTATTCTAGATTCGAAGAATCCCTCAGAGCGATATATGTAGATATTTCCCCTCTCTGATTGATCCGATAATACTTCCTGCTGCGTGTGGTGCTTTCAAACTTTTCATAGTTTATTCACTCAGTGTGGCTGCACATAACACATTTTTCACTCAATAGCATCTTAATTATCAAGGGAAATGTTCGCAAGAATTTACCTCTCAAACCCTTGAAAAATATTCTCTCATCTTTAGAGTACGACACAAAATGATCTACCGCAAACTCCATCACAAATCCACCCAAGATACTATCAACCCAGTGATATACAGTCCAGGTGATTTTGTTATCAGTATTTTCCAGTTGTTGGATCAATTCAGGGGTCCACTGCGTAACCCTATCGTCCTTCCAACAGGTCTGGGACTCTTCTAATATTGACAACCACTCCTGTAACTCGTGCGCAAAGTTCACGAAGAAGATCTCGTGCACCTCTGTGAATATATACTTATTCTTCCACTTTTCAGTAGACAACTTCTTACTTCTATTTTCTTTTAGGGAAAACTCCTGGATCTACTTCTCAAACCACTTGTCAATTAAATATTTTTTCGGATTCCACAAACCCTGACTCATCACCTGGTCTCTCTCTCAAAATTCTCCTGCTCCCGAAAACGGAACCATTTTTTTGTTTGAGGGGTCTTGACACAGGTTCAGATTTGAGGTTAACCAACAAATGCCTATACTACCGGCCCTTTCAGAAATGACCTACTTGCGCAAGTAAAGGTCTCACCCGAATTAGTATGGGAGGGTGCTGGAACCAGGTTTTCGCACCCAGAGAGAGAGATTTTAATGATGTGGGTGCCCTTAGATCTTGAATAGGTATGCATAGAAGAAAAGACCTAACTAGAAACCCTTAACAATATAATTTAATAGAATACCTTGGGCGCAACCCGTAAATCATAAGATAATCCATTAAAAAGAGAGATATAACCCAATAGTACCAGATCTATGCATTTATTGTTCTTTTAAGCATCTATTACATGTGCGAAATCAATGTACTAAAAATATTTAGTAGCACAGAAATAACCCAGAAATAACATAACTCATAACATATCATAGAGACACTCAATATCAACAAACAACCTTCTATTCATCAAATAGTTTAGGTTCCTCTTACATACTCTTTCACATACCCGCGCACACAGCTGGACTTAGGGTCTTTGTGTATAGAGCCAACAGGAGCCCTTACCTAGACAAAAACCTTAGAGAAGATCTGTCATGAAAAACATACCATAAAATTACTGGAACTGACTCTTCGACTCATAGAATCTTACTTATACTTTTAGCCTGCGCTATACTAGAGTCTGCAAACCATGGTTTGAAACCCCTAGATCTACCCTTTTTTCCCATTACAATGCATGAGGGACTTTGACCCACCCCAAAGTCTCTTAACTTGTGTTGTGTACGACTAAAATACTCAAAATATTCCAAAAATATATCCATAATTGCATTCAGGGGGCCTCGCTCCAACACCTAGCATGAGAAAGACAACTGGGGCAAACTGAATACCCTTTTGAAGTCCAATTATCTAGTGTAACATGCAATCATTGAGAGTATTGAGTCAGGGCATAATTCTCTGTGGAGGGACAAGTTAGCTAAGAGCCTAAGTTCATGTGCAAGTTATGTTAGTTTTTCCTAGAGAAACCAATGAAATGATTAATAAGAGAAAAAAATTCTCCTTGGAGTGCCGAAATATTAGAGAGGGTAGAACTCCCGACAACCACATTTTCCTCTCTTCTAGAGATGAAAACTATTTTCATACTCTATGTTTTGTTCTAATAATGCGTATGTAATAAATGGGTCTCATTTAATAAAATAATTGATTTGTGCTTGTTCTGAATTCCCCGAGTTATTGAATGCATTTCAATTTTCCACGAGGCTTTAATTATTATTTGCATGCTAAAATAACATTTATCCCGATTCACATACAATATGTTTGAAAAAATGCTTTCATGCCAAGTGTTTGTTAAAGTGTTTCAAATGATATTTTAGGAATTATTGGCATCATCCTTAAGACCATAAATATATACCTAAAGGGGGCATTACATTTATATTTAAAAGAAACCATTTTCCATGAAACTAATATGTAAACAAACTTTGATAAGTTGAAGAGTAGTTAAAAAATTTAAAAATAAATAAATTGTATTCAATGGCTAATGATTTAAAAATATTTCCATTTTAAAAGGGTAAAAACATTACAAAAGGGAGGCATGATCACTTTTTTATAACACTTGAATCTATTGGATTAAGAAGATAGACTAGGTTTGAAACAATAGAATTAGTTGATGAATATTTGAGGCTTCCATTCAATACCGTGGCGTTTTTTCCATCTCGTTGTTATTGTTTTCAATTTGAAAGGAAAAAAATATATGCATTGAAGCTTTATGGGCTATTGACACCAACTGAGAAGGATAATACAGATGTTTCTTATATTCATAAATGGGTAACCGTGAAAGCAATTATCCCATCACCAACTTGTGATTTTGATTACAAAGTGGCAGACACTGAGCATAGTCTATATCAAGGAGGGTGGATGACTAGAAGGAAATTGATGGTTGTCCAACCCATCCACATGACCCTTTGCACTTGCAATGTCCCTTTAGAACATACGACTAGAGGTTTTCTAGAGGAATCAACAATTAGGCAAATCTTGTACTTGTGTGACACAAGGTCAATTCCAACCGCTACGAATATAACCCCTAGGTGAATTGCACCATAGCCTAGCATACGACCTTGGGTAAGAAACCAAGGATTTGAACATGGGACCTTCTAATGATATTTATTTTATATTTTCATGGGCTTGCCAAGTGAGCTCTTCGGGGGTTATTTTTGACTAGAGCTAATTGATCACATTTTGCATCTAATTTATTTTTGTTTGTGTTACCACTCTCCCTAACTTCCTAGGCTGAAAATAGGAGTGAATAAAGGTAAACAAAAACCAACTTTTAGCTAGGTAGCTAGCCCTCCCTAACCAGAGAGGGCTCTCTCTATGTTAATTTTTTTAAAATATTCAATTTAAGGCTGAGTACCAGATTTTAGGCTAGATATAAGTTAATATGTTTAAAATTTGTTTTCTAGATAAAAATAATGATAATCAAAACTAAAGTTGATTTCAAAGACTGCATTGTAGAGAATAAAATAAGGCAAGGTAGGCAGAATTATTGAGCACAATTAAGTTGTCATTGTGTATGTGATGATAGAAAAGGCAGGGGTCTGAAGGAGCATTTGAAATGAATTCATTATTCAGAAGAGAAGACACATTTGTGAAAATATTAATAAACAGAACATGTAACTGATCTTTGTTTATAAACTAGTAATATTTTCAGACAGAAACTGAAGTGGAAATGAAATAACAGAGAGAAAAGCACAAGGCTCAAAAGAAATACCACATGAATCTCACAATATCTACTGCAACTTATTTGATTTAATTTAAAATGTACAACAACTCCACAGTAATACACAGAGTCTCAAAAAATAAATTATCCAATCCGTTCTACATCTGTAAACTGTGTATTTATAGATTTACAACGATCTGCCAGAAAGGCTAGACTCTCGAATATCTCCATAGACAGGGAATTTATTACAATCCAAAGGAATAAGGAGTTTCTATTTCTAATTTATTACAATAACAATAAAACTTTACAGTGTTGAGATTCAACAAGATGATGAGCTTAGTGAAAATCATTCACCTTCACTAAGTGGGCCTGCAGGTTATTTTTAGGTAAAGTAGACTATGTCTATTTTGTATGTAGATCACATTTAAAGCAGGCAGATGCTATTTTGTGATGGGTTGGTCAAGGTGTCATTTAAATTATATTTTTAGAATATTGGGCAAAGTCTATTTATAGATCGTCGATCTAAAAATAAAAGTGTCGATTATTATTAGCTCTTAATAATAATCAGACTCTAAATATCAAATTATTCTCTTGGAGCACTTAATTTCAGTATACAGATTTGGAAAATCAGTGGGCTGAAGGAATTACGCAATTCCTATGGTTTACTGGTGGTTCATGCATGGAGGACTCAGTTATAACTGAAGTGGCAAAGTTATGAAAGAGTTGGAAGAGTAGTTCATGAAGTTGTTATTCAGTTTAACTCAGTTAATGGAGTTAAATTCAGTTGAGCTAGTTGTATCTAGTGTAATTGAATGATACACTAGTGAGAGTGGAGTGAATTAATTAGTTAATTAATTCACAAATAATAACTCATTAATCAATTGAACAAATACAATAGTTAACTACAGCGCATGTAAGTTCCAGTGGAGACCCAGTAGAGAGATAGGTGAAAGGGAAAGATGGACTATCTCTTGTGACTATAGTGATGCATTGATGGCACCACACACACATTGGAGTTTCCAATGTGGATTGCGCAGTCAAGGCAAGGCCAATTTGAATTTATTCAGGGGTCTTCTTCAGCAGGGATTGCGCAATGGAGGCAGGCTATCAGGTGGCAAGAAATCAGTGCATGGATTTGCAGATTTCTTCTGATTAGTGTGCGACGATTGATTGTACTGAGAGCTTGATGTCCTAAGCTTTGTATGAGATTGTTACATGATATTCATGATACATAATATATTATATTTGGGGTTTTCAGCTTCAGGATTTACCTTTAAACAACTTTGTTATGTGCGATTGTTTTTATTGCTTCATGTGTTTGCAATTGAGTTTAAATTTCCGCAAAAGATTAACAGTGGAAGGATTATGTATTTAGAAAGAAGATAAATATTGTTAGATTAGGAGAATTTGGATATATATATGCATCTTGTATATAATTTCTACATGGCATCAGAGCAATGTTAATTCTTGAAGATTTCAATTGTGAATAATTGCTGAGTTTGTGCTGGTGGACAATTCGAATTTGCTGTAGAAAATTCTTGGTGCGACAGTTGAGTATACATTGAAATGTCTTTCAATGGGTTGCGATTGGAGTATGCCCTTGATGGTAGCTTGAATTACATAGTCTGGAAGGATAGGATGGAGCTAGTGCTGGAAGATAATGGACTGAAGGAGTTCATCGATAGCGATGTTCCTAAGTCGAGATCTAGCGATGTTGCATTACTTGACGCAGGGCAAAAGAAGATAGCAAAGACAAGAATATTTCTGTTGGAAGGTGTGAAGGACCATATTGTGTCCAGCCTTCATGGGAAAGCCACTCTGTTTTCAATGTGGAAGGCTTTGACATATTTGTTCCAAATAAGCAGCGACCAGAGGAAGTTGGCACTGAAAGATAAGATTAGAAAAATAAAAATGGAGAAGGGCGAAAATGTTCCAAACTATCTCACAAAGTTTTTCCACTATAGGGATGAATTGGGAAGTGTGGGGATTACTATTGATGATGAAGACTTGGTGAGCTTAGCTCTCCTTGGGCTTCCGAAGAGTTGGCATAGCTACGAAGACTCTGTCAATGGACAGGAGAAACTGCCGGGATGGGAGCGACTTTGGTCCAATCTTGTGCAGGAGGAGATAAGGCAAAGTACCAGGGATGGCTCTTCATCGAAGAAAAAAGATGAAGAAAATTGTGCTTTGGCTGCCAAAGCAAGGAAAGGGAAGGTGAAGAAATTTCCTTCAAAATCCAAAGCTAAAGGCAAGAAGTAGGATTTGTCCAAGGTGAAGTGTTTTCACTGTCACGAACATGGGCATTTCGCCACTATCTGCCCAAAGAAGAAGAAGAACAAGATCAAGGCTACTAGAGCTACAGTGGGTGAGGCCTTAGCCTCGTAATTTGAACTAAATTTCTATTTGATCGCATGCTTTCTTTCAAGCTCAATGGGATCATTGTGGTATCTTGATAGTGGTGCGTCTTTCCATATGACGAGAGACAAGGAGTTAGTTAGTGACTTGGAGGAGAAGGACCTTCAAATGAAAATAGAGATGGGCGACGATGGTCGATACAGTGCGACCGAAATTGGGACCATTACCTTTGAGAGGGAGTCAGGTAATCCATTTCTGTTGAAAGATGTTATGCATGTTCCAGGTCTGAAGAAGAACTTGGTATCGATTGCAATGTTGGAAGACAAAGGTTATGACACTGTTTTTAGCGATGGAAAATCATTCCTACGACATAAAAAAATGGGTCAAACCAAGAGGATAGGGATTTGAGTTAAGAATCTCTACAAGCTAGAGGTAGATGGCTGCACTGCAATGATGGGAAAAGCAGAAGAAGTGGTGACCCAGGCTGAGGGAAAATTATGGCATAGGAGATTGGGCCATCTTCGCCATGGCACTTTGAAGATTTTGCAGCATATTTCTACTGGACTTCGCAAGGGTACTCTTGCACAGTCATATCAGTGCAAGGGATGTACTATGGGTAAGTTTGTGAAGACCACCTTTCATGAGAAGGAGAACCGTGCTTCGGCGATCCTGGAGAGAATTCACACAGATGTGTGTGGACTTTTCTTGGTTGCTTCAACAACAAAACACAGGTACTATGTTATTTTTGTTGATGACTATTCTTGTAGATGCTAGATCTTCTTCATGCAGAAGAAGAGAAAAACATTCTCAAAGTTCTGTGAATTTAAAGAATTGGTGGAGAAGGAGTCGGGGAAGCAAGTGAAAGCTCTACGGAGCGATAATGGTGGTGAATACATCTCAGGAGAATTCAAAGACTTCTATAGCAAAGAAGGAATTTGAAGAGAACTCATAGTGCCTCATAACCCACAGTAGAATGGGGTTGCGGAGAGGAAGAACAGAACGATCGTGGGTGTTGCACGAGCTATGCTTGAGAGGGAACTAGACTTGCATGCAGAGGAGGAAATGCCTGTTCCGATAGACGAGCCTCTAGATGTGGATCAACCACAGGAGGAGATTCATGGAGTGGAGGAGTCCACTCATGCAGAACCAAACATTAGAAAAGGCAGAAAGCGTACCACATAAGCTGAGAGACTGAAGCTTGATGCGACACAGAATGTAGGAGTCCCTACATCACATCACAGATAGGGACAGTCACCTGACCGATTTACTGGATAAATGGCTCTTATGAGCAAGTGTATCGTGACAGAGCCATCTTCTTTTGAAGAAGCAGTGCAGGAGCCCACATGGGTAGATTCCATGGTGGAGGAGTATGACTCCATTGTCAGAAACAATGCTTGGGAGATTTTTCCAAGGTCGATGGGTAAATCAGTTGTAGGATCAAGATGGATCTACAAGGTAAAGCAAGCTGCTAATGGGAGCGTCGAGAAGTATAAAGAATTATTTGTTGCCCAAGGCTTCTCACAGATCAAGGGGATTGATTACGAAGAAACCTTTACACCTGTCGCATGATATTCTTCCATAAAGACCATCCTTTCTCTCTCAATGCAGATGAGTTGGCACATTCATCAGATGGGTGTGAAGACTGCGTTCCTTAATGGGATCATTGAGGAAGAGTTGTACATTGATAAGCATGAAGGATTTGAGATCTTCAGCAGCGAGTCACATGTGTGCAGGCTCAAAAGAGCGCTATATGGGCTAAAGAAAGCACCTCGTGCTTGGTACACACAAATCGACAACTATTTCACTGGACTTGGCTTCACCAAGAGTGAGGCGGATGCAAACTTGTACCAAATTGTCGTGTAGGGTAAGATTTTAATCATTGTTCTTTATGTTGATGATTTAATAATAACGGGTGATGAGCAGTTGATACACTCATGCAAGGCAGATCTTGCAAAGGAGTTTGAGATGAAGGATTTGGGCCTCCTTCATTATTTCCTTGGATTGGAAATATGGCAGCTGGAAGGTGAAATGTTTGTGTCTCAAGGCAAGTATGATCAGGAGATATTTGAGAAGTTTCACATGCAAGGCTGCATGCCTATTGACACTCCTCTTTCAGGAAATTGGAGGAAAGAGGATGCTACATCCACAGAGGTAGTGGATGCCACTGTTTATCAACATTTTGTGGGTTCGCTCATGTATTTAGTTAATACAAGGCCGAACATATGCTATGTGGTGAACCAAATTTCACAAGTGATGGTTAAGCCTACCAAACTCTTTTGGAAGGCAGGCAAGCATGCCCTGAAGTATCTCAGGGGCACATCTGAGTATGGCTTATGGTACAGACAGACGGATGAGGTGAATTTGCATGGCTTCACGGATACAGATTGGGTAGGCAGCCCAAAAGAAAGAAAGAGCACATCAGGAGGGATTTTTAGTGTTGGATCTACAACAGTTTCTTGGTACAGCAAGAAACAAAGATCCATGGCACTCAGTTCAACGGAAGGAGAATACATTGTAGCAAGTCAAGCTACATGTGAGGATATTTGGATGAGAAAGATCTTGGTCAGTTTGTTTGGTTCAAATTTATATCTTACAGTGATACATTGTGATAATCAGAGTTGCATTAAACTCTTGATTAATCCTGTGTTTCATGATAGATCTAAACATATTGATATCTGGTATCATCATATCAGAGATTGTGTGTAGTGGAAGATCATGTTGCTTCTGTACATTCCTATGGAAGATCAGGATGCAGATATTCTGATAAAGGCACTCACCGGGAGAAAATTCAAATACCATAGAGGTAAGATCGGGGTGAAGGATAATCCCTATCTTGTTGAGAGGGAGTGTTGAGATTCAACAAGATGATGAGCTTAGTGAAAATTATTCACCTTCACTAAGTGGACCCGTAGGTTATTTTTAGGTGTAAGTCTATTTTTAGACATGGTGATCATATTTCAGAAGTTGCAGGATGCTATTTGTGGATGGTTGGTCAAGTTGGAAAAATAGATGAAATTCTATTTTTAGAATATTGGGCGAAGTCTATTTACAGATCGTCGATCTAAAAATAGGAGTGTCGATTATTATTAGCTCTTAATAATAATCAGACTCTAAATATCAACTTATTATCTTGGAGCACTTAATTTTAGTATATAGATTTGGTAAATCAGTGGGCTGAAGGAATTACGCAATTCCTAGGGTTTACTGGTGGTTCATGCATGGAGGACTCAGTTAGAACTGAAGTGGAAAATTTATGACAAAGTTGGAAGAGTAGTTCATAAATTGTTATTCAATTTAACTCAGTTAATGGAGTTAAAATTAGTTGATCTAGTTGCATCTAGTCTAACTAAATGATACACTAGTGAGAGTGGAGTGAATTAATTAGTTAATTAATTCACAAATAATAACTCATTAATCAACTGAACAAATACAACAGTTAACTACAGTGCATGTCAGTTCCAGTGGAGACCCAGTGGAGAGATAGGTGAAAGGGGAAGATGGACTATCTATTGTGACTATAGTGATGCATTGATTGCACCACAAACACATTGGAGTTTCGAATGAGGATTGTGCAGTCAAGGCAAGGCCAATTCTAATTCATTCAGGGGTCTTCTTCAGCAGGGATTGCGCAGTGGAGGCAGGCTATCAGGTGGCAAGAAATCAGTGCATGGATTTGCAGATTTCTTCTGATTAGTGTGTGATGATTGATTGTACTGAGAGCTTGATGTACTAAGCTTTGTATGATATTGTTACATGATCTCCATGATACATAATATATGATAGTTGGGGTTTTCAGCTTCAGGCTTCCCCGTTAAAAAGCTGTGTTATGTGCAATTGTTTTTATTGCTTCATGTGTTTGCAATTGAGTTTAAATTTCTGCAAAAGATTAACAGTGGAAGGATTCTGTATTTAGAAAGAAGATAAATATTGTTAGATTAGGAGAATCTGGATATATACATGCATCTTGTATATAATTTCTACATACAAAAAACTCGACTGGTATTTATTGATTCTAACAACATTGTGAATGTGGCAGTTTTTAATCCTGAAATATAGGTGAAGAAGTACAAGGTCTCATGATATTATGTTAACTTCCTGAGTAACTACTACCAAGGTTCCTGTAATGCTTCCAACTGTCTCTTGAATGTTGCCTGGTGCCTTTTTGAAATGTGCTAGTGCTGAGAGTAATGGTGGTGTAGGTTTAATGGAAATATGTTTTGGAAAAGGTCTGTCATTGTTTTCCTTCTAAATGGTGAAAACCATTTCTCTTAAAAAAAATAGAAACCTCTTTATAATGGTGGAAAACCCAAATTTTTTTGGATAGAATGATGGAGAAAAAATTGGGGCCGACAGTATTAACACAAAGAGAATAATGATTTTCGGGGGGGAGGGGGTATGCAAGTGGTAAGTAGTTTGAATGAAGGGGGGTGGGAAATGACGGGAGGAAGACACGTTGTAGTGGGGTTGGATCACAATACCGCCTATTTCAGACCCCCTAGCTAGGTTAAAGCCAGAATGGGAGAAGGGGGCCGAAATAAAACAAGAGTCGTTGATTAAAGAAATGGGGAAGATCTCAAGGCGGGAAAGGCCTTTTAAACTATAGCAATAGCAGATGAAGGATCAGAGCATTTAAACATAAGACACAGGATGGAGGAATTGGTGAATTGCGAATTGTGATGGGGTGAGATGACGTGGCAGTAAACATGTCCCATTTTAATATCGCATATTGTAAATCGAGATTTTGGGGCTTCATTGCAAATCGGGGGCGAGAGTATTTATTGAAAATCGGAAATTCAGAATTATCGCATTCGGGAGTCAAAGGGTTATTGCATTCAAAGCATATAACTTTTCGCATATCGGGGATTGAGGAAATGAGGTAAGTAACATGAATGGAGGGCCATAAGGTTTGAGATATGCGATAGCGATGCTGACATGGCAGGGGATGGGTCCCATTGTAATATCGCAACGAGAATTATATGAAGCAGCCAGTGAATATGACAAGGTTTGTGGTGATATGCCGATTGTGAAAAGGTAAGGGGTTCACAATATAGTTAAGTGCGGTTAGTAATATCATATATAATATATGATATATAAAAATTTTTGTTGTGGAGAGGGCGTGGCTTCTTTTTAACAATAAAAAATGAATTTGAATGGTTAAAAAGGGTTTTGAAACGGAAATGAGCGACGAAATTTGGATTTTGGAAAAAGTGAAGGGTATGGAAGGTAAATGAAATGAATGAAGGATTTTCATATGCATGAAAAGGGTAAATGTAGAAATGAAATTTAATCACCCTTTTTAACACTTTGACACTAGAACATTCCTCTTTCAAATGAGTTGAGAAGGCAGATTGTTTTCCTTTGAAGCTCTGATAGTCAAGATGACTCTTTTTATTGTAAATGAAACAGTGAGACAGAGATGAGATTTTTGAGACTTGAGCTATATGAAACAACAAATATGGTTTTTATTTGGACTGCATAAAATTGCTTGCTTCTTCATCATATTTTTATGAATGAAATGGAGAATTCACTGCCTTATTTTTAGTGAAAATATGAAGATTTTTCCATGGCCAATTTTGATCCTAGACTTGACCTATATGAGATGGAGTGACCTGACTCTAGACCTCTTAGTGATGATGGTGGAAATGGTGACCTTGAATCTAGTGATGATAAATGAAATGAAAGAGAAACACACATGGTTTAACCTCCTTCAGTGACCAACATTATTGCTGAGAACTAACTGAAAAATATTTTTTTTTGACTAATGACCTAATGAAAAACTCTCAAAAGAGCTATTTTTTATCACTGATAAACTGACTCTAACATTGGCTCCATTTGGAGATGGCAGCTCCTTAAGGATGTGTCAAGAACACCATAGATCAGGTAGCCTTACCATTGGGTTATGGAGTCAACTAGTTTATGAAAAAATTTAATTAGACTGAAAATATTGAATTAGAAAATACTGACTTGACTATGACTCAATAACTGACTAAAAACTATGAACTTTAAAAGAAAACAAGAACCGTTGTAGGAGTCTTATGGCCTTCTCCTCGAGCTTCAAAATTCAACATAGATTCTTGTGTTTGCTTGGATATCAAATGTAAACTGGTATATACAATGACAATGAATTTCTTTCTTAAGAAATATAATGCTTTAGAAACCTACCATTGATAGGTCCTCTAAGCACTTCATGCCCTTAAGATCTTCTAACAAAAATGCCTTGTTTTCTTTGAATGCTATGATCTTTTAAGGTCCTTCCACAAATTGTCAAATTTCCCATGCTTGCCATTATCTTCATTTCTGACATCCCATCTTAGTACAATATCTCCAATCTTGAAGTCATCAACCTTTTTTTTTTCTGTCAAAACTATTTTTAATTTTGTCATGCAATTTTGAAGTATTGTTGAAAACTTCATCTCTTTATTGTTTCAAATGTATCATTTGACTGATCCTTTCTGAATGTCATTAGGCTTGCTGTCAACCTCATGCAAAATATTCATTACTGGAACAACCAAGGAAGAAGAGAAAACAATGTCAACTCCATAAACAAGCTGAAATGAATACATATTAATTGATATTTTTGTGCTCACTCTATCAGCCCACAGAGAACTTGTAAGCTTCTTGTGCAAATTCTTTTTGTTTTCCTGTAACTTCTTCTTGATAATATTCACCAAAGACTTATTAGATCATTCTACAAGTCCATTTCCATGAGGATAATATGCAGTAGAATGACCAAGTCTAATGCGATATTTATCACAAAAATCAATAATATTCTTAGATTTGAAAGCAGATGCATTATCAGTAATAATCTTGTATGGATAGCCAAATTGAGACAAAATATTATTTTCAAGAAACTAAATGATAACAGAATCAATTGCTTGCCTAGTGGGGATAACCTCAATCCATTTGGTGAAAAAATCTGTAGCAGTGAGAATCCATTTGTGTTGAGCTGAAGATAGAGGATGAATTTCACCAATAAAGTCAAGTCCCCATTGTTGGAATGGTGCTTGGACTTCAATTGGTTTAAGAGGCAAAGGTAAAAGTTTCCTTTTTCCTTGAAATATTTGACACTTATGACAACTATTGATTGTTTTCTAAACATCAGAAAATAAGGTGGGCCAATAAAAACCTACTCTCAAAATTTTATTTGTTGTGGTTTTCCAATAAAGATGACCTCCACAGTCACCCTTATGGAAATCTGTCATGACTTTCTCAACTTCACCTTCAACTAAACAGTTCAACAATATTCCACTAGGATCTTTCCAGTATAGTACACCATTCAAAATGCATTATTTCAATGCTTTTAACTTCAATGATCCCGCTTTAATACTTGGCATGCCAGGAGGAGGATTCAAATGTTGCATAATATATACAATATCAGCATACCAGGGAGATAAAGAAAACATTTCAGCTATTTCAGGTAATGTTTCAGTAGTTTGTTCATTAGACAGTGCAAGAATGAAGGTTATGTCTAGGGCATGAAGATTTGAATCTGCCATCAGCTTAGCTAGGCCTTTTCCTTTGATTAATTTTGTGGGCTTAATCTCCAAATCATACTCTAACAAGGCAACAATCCATTTACCTCTACGACCTTCTGGACCATTCTGTGTGAGTACTTCTTTAACAACAACATTTGGCACATAAGCAACGACATGGGAATGTAAAATGTACACTATGAAATCCTTTAATTCTTTGACTATTTCTAGAAGCTTGTTTTTGAATGATATTGTACTTTAAGGTAGCCTCTCTTATTGTTCTACTAAAGAAAGCAATGGGCTGTTCTCTATTTTGATTTTTCTTTTGCATTAAAAAAACAACAAGTGTATGCTCTGAAGAAAATGAAAAAATTATAAAATCAAGTGTATAGTATGGTCTAATGAGAATGGGAGCATGATATAGAGCTAATTTGACTTGATTAAATGACTTCTTCACTTCCTCAAACCATTTTACTTCAATATTTTTCTTCAACATGTTAGTAATCCACCTCAAACGTTCAGCAAGATTGGGAACAAATCTTCTCAGAAAATTATTTTTACCATTGAAAGTCTGAATCTCCTTTTTGCTTCTAGGATAATATAAGTTATGAATTGATTCAATCCTTGAAGGATCTACTCTTATTCCATATTTAGATATAATATGTCCCAACAATTTACCTTCTTCCATAGCAAAAAGGCTCTTCTTTGGATTTAATAAAATACAAAATTTTATACATCTTTGAAAAATTGTGTTTAAATGCTGCAAATGATGCTCATATCTTTGAGAAAATAGTTACATCATCAATGTAAATGACCAAAAACAAATCTTTTTCATTGGAAAAAACAATATCCATTGCTCTTTGAAAAGTTGCGCCTGCATTCTTCAAACCAGAAGGCATTTTGGCATACATGAAAGTACCCCAAGGTGTGGTGAAAGCTGTCTTTTCTTGATCATCTGGGTGAACAAGAATCTAATTGTATCATGAATTTCCATATAACACGGAAATTATAGATGATCCAACTACCCTTTTGTAGAATGTGGTCCATTTGTGGTAGTAAATAATTATCTTTTGATGATACTTTATTCATATTTTGAAAATCGATGCGCAATCGAATTTCTCCTGTCTTCTTTCTCACAGGCACTAGATTAGACATCCAGTCTAAGAAACAGATAGGAACAATTATTCCAGCAGTGTATAATCTGTTTACTTCCTTCTGAATAGAAGGCAACAATTTGGGATTCATCCTTCTAAGCTTCTGACAAAATGGTTTTTGATTTGGCTTCAAAGGAATAGTATGCTGAATAATACTTTTATCATAGACCTTCAAATCTGAATTTTCCCAAGCAAATACATTTGAAAATTGAGACATAAGTACTGCATACTTAGCTTTCATTTCTGGACTCAAGGATTTTGAAATCTGGACCATCTTTGGCTTTTTTGAAGTGTCAAGATTTAGATCTTCTACTCCCACTTCTGTTGGTGACATAGTAGGCTTTCTTGCAACATCATCCTAGTCAAAAAGTTCTTCCAAAGGTACCAAAACTCTTGGAATAGAATTTCCCTTAAGCTGTAGTACTTGCATTTGTGTAGCATGGATTTCCTGGTCATTTATTTGGGAATTGATGAATTCTTCTGCAGACTTCTTCTGTCTGCAAGAAGTTATTGATTTGGTCATCATTTGAAACACAGGCCAATATTGAACATTTTCATGGGCAACAGGGCGATGTTTCACATTTATTTCATATTTTTTGTTTGGATACAGTGGGATTTTGAACATACTAGCAGGAGTGGCAAGAGAATTAGCAATAACATTGCTGTTTCTAGGAATTAATGAAAAAGTATATTCAGGAAATGTTTTGAGAATATATAGGACTGAATTTCAATAAGCTCTCATTCTGGGATGTTTGGCCTCATACTCTCCATTGAATTTCTTGATAACTAACTCATAGTCACCACGTACATATATTTTCTTTGCACCAATATTTTTAAAATTTTTTAGGCCAACAATCAAGGCTTCATATTTGGCTTCATTATTTGTGCAGTCAAATGCTAGTTTGTAGGAAGACATTATAAAATTTGGAGGGATGTCCAATGATTGATTTATTGGGATGTGAATCCATATTCCAATTCCAACACCTTCTTTTCCCATGGCTCCATCAAAATCCATAGTCCAAAGACTATTTTCTTCATTTGGAAGGTGCAAATCAGATGACTGATTTTTGTTTTTATTTGAGATATATCTGTTGTATCCAAAATTTATGTTATTTATTTATTTATTTATTATTTTCTTCTTAAGGAGATGTCTTCAATTCTAAACTGTTTGGTACTATTTTACATAATTTTGTCTCTACCAATTCTAAAACAGAATTTGAATTTTCTGGATTTTTTGATTTTTATTCAATAAAAAACTCTGAAGATGCTGAGCATTCTTCATTGAATAAAATAAAAGATTCTAAATCTATATGTAAAACTTGAATGGGATGATTATTAGGCTTTCCTATGGTACTGATCATACAATTCATCTTACTTTATCCGTAAATTTTCCTGAATTGTCCAAATATAGGAATTGTTTTGTATGAAAAGTCAAGCTGCAAGGTTCCTCTAAGCTTTGCTCCCCATGATCTAGAAAGTAGCATTCCATACCTAGGTGGGATGTCAGCCACAACAACATCCATGAGAACATTCTTGGTTAGAATTTTTTCTAATGAGACCACTAAATCCTTGATAAGACCAAGACATTTCACCCTCCCTAAATCAAATGAATAGAGATCATGATAAGGTCTTGTGATGTCTAGTCCTAATTTCTCCATAATAGCTTTAGGCATGAGGTTGTGTGATGCTCCAGAGTCAAGCATTGCATTATGAAGAATAAAATCATGGATCTTGAGGCTTAAGTACAAGGGAGGAACTTCACTATCTTATGATTTTCCATCAACAATAGGACCAAAAAGAAGCTCAGGATGATCATCACTCAAGTTAACCATATCAGATGTTTGATCAAATCTAAGAAACTTAGCAACTTGAAACTTATACTGATCATTCTTCATTATTTTATTCAAAGGAATAGAGACCTTCAATTTAGAAATTTCATTTTCTACCTCTTTCAATGATGTGTATTCTTTTCAGGCGGTTCTTTGGATGGAGAATCTTTCTTATGTCCTCCTTCTTGAACTTCTTGATCTTTTCTTTGATTACTGGTGGATGCTTCATTAGCTTTGGGAGAGGTAGAAGCATTAGGGTCCTTTTATTTGTTTATGTTTGGAGTAGAATCTTCTTTTTGTTGAGTATTGGTTTAAGAATTTTTCTTCTTTTGATTGGAAATTAGAGGAACATTTCTACTCAAACCATATTTCCTTTGAACTTGGGTGAGGGCATTTTGATATCCTCTTTGATAATATTCAATGCACATTATGTATTCATTTGCCATAACATATTTTTGGTCTTCTGATGCATAAATTTCTACAGAATATTGATCTTCTTTAGTGAGGAAGAAAGGTTGCTAATTTTCCTCAAACAAATGGTTTTCCCTAGAATTTTTTCATCATCATCTTCATCAGAGCCTTCAGTATAATTCTGCTTGAATGGTGTCTGAAATTGTCATTGACTCTGTGGATCCTGACCCCTCTGTTCCCTTTGTTTGATCCTGTATTGGGGTTGCTGATTTTGGCCCCTGAAATTTGGATTTCTTATAGAAGGTTTAGCTTGTCGATCAACAATGGATATCTTATCCATCATTTTCTCCATAGCTTTGATCAAAGTATCAATTTTTCCTTCTAATGAAGTGGATGTTTCTTCTTTTATTGTAACTCTTTAATTTTTTTTGACCTTGGACTTTTTAATAATGAGATTGGCGTCTACACTCATTGCATTTCTTTGCATTTATTCCAAAGTGGATGGGTTTCTCTCCCTTAGCTGATAG
Organism: Pinus albicaulis; assembly: GCA_034641835.2. NCBI lineage: Eukaryota > Viridiplantae > Streptophyta > Pinopsida > Pinales > Pinaceae > Pinus > Pinus albicaulis. The sequence continues at coordinate 592,250,973 of CM076570.1, forward strand.
GTCATGTCAGGATCAAAACCATCGGGATAATGGAGTAAATCAAGGCCTGGGGGAGGCTTGATATTATCAAGAATTGAATCATATATCTTGTTAAATCTAGCTATCAATTCTTGGACAGATTCATTTGCATTACTTTTTAGTGCATTATATTCAGCTAGAATTTGCAGTGGATTTTTTTTCTCTTACCATTTTGGCATGAATAAATCAATTAGCTGTTGTGAGGTACCAATTGTACCATCTCAAAGAGAGCAAAACCATTTCTTTACTTCTACAGAAAAACTTTGAGCAATAATACACATCTTAGCATCATCATTGTCTATTTCTTCAAGGTCTCTAAAATTAATTATCTTAGCCACATGCTGATAGGCTGTAATTTTTGATGTTCCATCAAAGAGAGGTAGCCTCTGACCATAGTTTTGAGGTAGAGTAGTAAGTTGACCTGGTAGAATCAGTGGAGAAAATATGGCCATGGTTAATGGAGGAGGTGGTGGAGGTGTGAGTTGTGATGTGGATTGAATAAAAAATTGTGAAGGTAAAGATGGAATGAAAGGAGGAACATATGGTGTAACTGTATGACAAGATGAGGTAAAAGATGTACCAAAATTCTGTTGCTGATATTGGAAATAGACCTTTTCAGAGGTTTCTTGAAATTTATGTACTAAGCCTTTAAGTTTATGGAAATTGGACCAAATTTCAGTATTAGTTTCAGACTCAAACGTTTCAAAAAATGGTGTAAAAGACTAAAAATAAAAAGGATCAAAAGTAGCTTCTGAGAGAAAAGTTTTAGATTTGGTTATAATTAAAGATTTTTTAGATTCCAGAGAAAAATCCAAATCTTCTAAAACAAACCTTGTAGGCAGGGAATTTGATTTAATCAGTGGAGGAAAAACTTTTCTTGATTGTCGAGACTTATGTTTCTATTTTATCAAAATACTTTTAGGATGATATACAAGTGGTGATGGACGAGGGTTAGGGTTTGACCTGGTATATATTTTTAGAGCCAGCTTGAGATCAAGATTATATATTTTGGCTCAGGTTTTGACTTCATCCTATTCAAAAAAATCTTCCTAGGGAATATTTAGCAATCGTTCCCTGGCAACGACGCCAGAAATGTTATCACTCTCCCCAAATTCCTAGGCTGAAAATAGTAGTGAAGAAAGGTAACCACAAACCAAATTTTAGCTAGGTAGCTAGCCTTACCTAACTAGAGAAATCTCTCTCTAGGTCACTTTTTTCAAAATATTCAATTTAAGGCTGAGTACCAAATTTTAGACTAGATATAAGTTAATATGTTTGAATTTTTTTTTTTTAATGATTTTTTTCCTGGATAAAATAATGATCAGTGAAACTAAAGCTAATTTCAAAGTCTAAATTGCAGAGAATAAAATAAGGCAAGGTAGGTAGACTTATTGAGCACAATTAAGTTGTCGTTGTGTATGTGATGATAGAAAAGGTAGGGGTCTGAATGAGTATTTAAAATGAATTCATTCTTTAGAAGAAAATACACATTTGTGAAAATATTAATAAAAATAACATATAACTGATCTCTGTTTATAAACTAGTAAGGTTTTCACGCAGAAATTGAAGTGGAAATGAAATAACAGAGAGAAAAGCATAGTGCTCAAAAGAAATACCACATGAATCTCACAATATCTACTGCAATTTCTTTGATTTCATTTAAAATGTACAATAGCTCCACAGTAATACACATAGTCTCAAAAACTCAAATATCCAACCTGTTCTACATCTGTAAACAATGTAGTTATAGATTTACAATGGTCTGCCAGAAAGGCTAGACTCTCAAATATCTCCACAGATAGGGAATTTATTATAATCCAAAGGAATATGGAGTTTCTATTTCTAATTTATTACAATAGCAAGAAAACTTTACAGAAAAATCAACTGATATTTATTGATTCTAACAGCATTGTTAATGTGGTAGTTTTTAACCTTGAGCTGTAGGTGAAGAAGTACAGGGTCTCATGATATTATCTTAATTGCGTGAGTAAATTCCGTCGAGGTTACTGTAATGCTTCCAACTGTCTATTGAATGCTGCCTGGTGCCTTTTTTAAACGTGCTAGTGCTAAGAGTAATGGTGGTGCGGGTTTAATGGAAATATGTTCTGGAGGAGCTCTGCTGTTGTTTTCCTTCTAAATGGTGAAAACCCTTTTCTTTAAAAAAAAAATAGAAACCTCTTTATAATGGTGGAAAACCCAAAAAATTTTGGATCAAATGGTAGAGAAAAAGGTGGGGCTGACGATATTAACAAAAAGCGAAGAATTATTTTAAGGGGGGGGGTATGCAAGTAGTAATTAGTTTGAGTGAAGGGGGGTGCGAAATGACGAGAGGAAGACATGTTGCAGTGAGGTCAGATCACACTACCACCTATTTCGGACCTCCCAGTTGTGTTAAATCTAGAATGGGAGAAGGGGGCCGAAATAAAACAAGAGTCATTTATTAAACAAGTGGGGCAGATCTCAAGGCGGAAAAGGCCTTTAAACTATAGCAATCACAGATCAGGGATCGAAGCATTTAAACATAAGACACATGATGGAAGAATTGATGAATTTAAAATTGTGATGGGGTGAGATGATGTGGTAGTAAGCAGGTCCCATTTTAATATTGCATATCGCAAATCAGGATTTCGGGGCTTCATTGCAAATAGGGGACGAGAGTCTTTATCGCAAATTGGAAAGTCATACTTATTGCAGTCAGGAGTCAAAGTGTTATTGAATTCGGAGCATATAACTTTAAGCATATCGAGGATCAGGGAAATGAGGTAGGTAATATGAATGTAGGGCCATAAGATTTGCAATATGCGATAGCCATGCCGACGTGGCAGGGGATGGGTCCCACTGTAATATCGCATTGGGAACTTTATGAAGCGGCAAGTGAATATGGAAAGGTTTGTGGTGATATGCCGATAGCGAAAAGGTAAGGGGTTCACAATATAGTTAAGTGTGGTAAGTAATATCATATATAATATATTATATATAAAAATATTTGTTGTGGAGCGGGCAGAGTTACTTTTTAACAATAAAAAATGAATTTGAATGGTTAAAAAGGGGTTTGAAATGGAAATGAGCGATGGAATTTGGATTTTGGAAAAAGTGAAGGATATGGAGATGAAATGAATGAAGGCTTTTCATATGCATGAAAAGGGTAAATGTGGAAATGAAATTTACTCACCCTTTTTTACACTTTGACACTAGCACGTTCCTCTTTCAAATGAGTTGAGAAGGAAGATTGATTTCCTTTGAAGCTTTGACAGTCAATATGACTCTTTTTAATGTAAATGAAACAATGAGACAAAGATGAGATTTTTGAGACTTTAGCTATATGAAAAAACAAAGATGGTTTTTATTTGGACTACATAAAATTGCTTGCTCCATCATCAGATTTTTATGAATGAAATGGAGGATTCACTGCCTTATTTTTAGTGAAAATTGAATATATTTCCATGGGCAGTTTTGATCCTAGACTTGACCTATATGAGATGGAGTGACCTGACTCTAGACCTCTTAGTGATGATGGTGGAAATGGTGACCTTGAAATTGGTGATGATAATTAAATGAAAGAGCAACACACATGGTTTAACCTTCTTCAATGACCAAAATTGTTGCTAAGAACTAATTGAAAAAGTGAAATTTTTTTGACTAATGACCTGATGAAAAAATCTCTAAAGAGCTATTTTTGATCACTGATAAACTGACTCTAACACTTTGCACCATATACAAGTTGTCACTATTAGTTGGTTTTTTGTATTCTGGAATTGAGATTCTAAAAAATAAATATGAGGGAGCATAAGAAACCCTACAAAGAGTATTAAGTATTGAGATTTGTTCCTCCTCCTAAAATCAACTATGTACAAGAATTAGCCTAGACATTTAGTCAATAAGTATTGAGCTAGAGCATAAGAAACCCTACAGAGAGTATTAAGTATTGAGCTCTGTTCCTCCTCCTCAAATCAACTATGCACAAGAATTAGCCTAGACATTGAGCCAATAAGTGTTGAGCTATCAAGTTAAACATATTATTGTATCTACATTAACGCATCTGCCTCTTCTTCACATCAAGCATCTATACCAATCAACTCAGATCTTGCGATAAGAATTTGTTAAGCTATTAGGGGAAATAGATTCATAAAGAAATTGAGCAGTATGTACCATGTAATTCAAGGAGTTTCCTTGTTGAATAGAGATTTGGTTACTTTGGTGTGGCAAAATCCGCATAGTGGAGTGATGTCACATGGTCACCTAACACATATGAAAGGTTCTTAATCCTCTCACCATAAAATCAATATACAAGGTTCTATGAGGAAAATGCCTTATGATGTGAAGTTGAAATTATTAGTTGCTTAAAAAAAAAAATCCGTAGACAACACTTTTTTTGATGCAACATCACACTCCTATTTTTGTATAGGATAAAGAGAAAGATATATATTTAAGAGTGTTTTTTCCATTTAGATCTCCTCGAAAGTAATACCAACAAGGTGAATAGATGCGATGCAACATAGTCCTTGCCTCTATAGCTAGTTAATTGACCAAGGGATTTTTTTGTACATTTCCTTCATTTCTATATAGCTTTATTCTCGTATATATGTTATTAAATCCTTACAAATAGTCATTTTCTCATATACACGTTATTAGATCCTTATTCAAGAGTGCTTTTCACAGTTGTATTTTCTTGTTATTACCATTTCCACACAATTAGTAAACATTTTGTATTTTTTTTTCATAATTATTATCTGTTTTAGCTAAAATAAATTACAATGAAACTATTTATTGCTAAACAATAACAGTGCGGAGCATATACACTTGTTCGCACAATGAGCCTTACAAAACAAGTTCATCATCTAAGAAATAGACAAATGCGAACTAGAAGTTGACAAAGGTGAATCATTAATGTGAGATTCACATTTCATTTTTATTATTTAGCATTTTCTATATGTCAAGCCTTAGAAAACAAGTTCATCAAATAAGAAATTGGAAAATGTGAACCTAAAATAAACAAAGGTGATTCGTTAATGCGAGATTCACATTTCATTTTTGTTATTCCTAATTTGTTATATGTCATTATTACCATTTCCACATACACATAACGAAAACAACCTTGCAATATCTTATTTCAGGTCCACAATTGTTTTATTTGTACAACTAGTCATTTTGTCATTTAAGCTCTCAAGCTTCCATTGTATGCACTTTCGCATTCAACTAGTTGAATTAAAACAAATATCAAAAGGCTTTAAAATTAAAATGCTTCTTTTCATTTTCCTCATTCCATAGAAATTCCACACATGTATTTTTTCTTCACACAATCTCTGCACACAAATAACCATCTACGAACAACTCCTTCCCTAGATAATAATTAAAATCTCCTTTGTGCAGAAGAAGCTTTCAAGTTTTAATTGTATGATTGTCCTTGCCTCTACCACTATTTTCCTTACAAAACAAGTTCATTAGCTAAGAAACTGGCAAATGCGAACCGAAAATCGACAAAGGTGAATCGTTAATGCGGATTCATATTTTGTTTTTATTATTTCGCATTTGTTATATGTCGTTATTAATGTTTCCGCATATGCACAACAAAAATGACCTTGCAACATCTTATTTCAGGTTCGCAAAGCTTTGTCCGTACAACTAGTCGTTTTGTCGTCTATGCTCTCAGGCATCCATTGTATTCACTGCCACATTTAACCAAATGAATTAAAACCAATATTAAAATGCATTACAATTAAAAGGCTCCTATGCATTTTCCTCATTCCACACAACTTCCGCACATGCATTTGTTCGCAGCACAATATCCGCACATGAATAACGATCTCTGCACAACTCCTTCCCTAGATAATAATTAAAAATTCCATTGTGCAAAAGAAGCTTTCAAGATTTAATTGTACGATTTTCTGTGCCTCTACAACTATTTAATTTATTCTCTTTGCATAAATATTTTCAGCCTACGTTTGCATTAAATACTTTTATTGGCAATAGTTTAGTATTAAAAATGAATACTTTATGCTTATATTATTGATAATATTTCAATTGTAAATAATTAGGCATATGTGTGGAAGTGTGGACGAATTGTATTGTGTAGATGAAGATTTCAATGTGATTTTGGATAGATTTCTCCTCAGAACTAGTCATTTTATCGTATATATGTTATTAAATCCTTATTCGAGAGTGTTTTTCACACTAGAATTTACTTGTTATTTCCGCCTCCGCACAACTTCTTTCGCACAATTAGTAACCATTTTATCTTTTGTTCATAATTATTATTTGTTTTAGTTAAAATAAATTAAAATGAAACTATTTATTGGTAAAGGATAACGGTGCATAGCATATACACTTTCCCACACAATGAGCCTTACAAAAAAAGTTCATCAGCTAAGAAATTGTCAAATGCGAATAAAAAATCGACAAAGGTGAATCGTTAATGTGAGATTCACATTTCATTTTTGTTATTCTACATTAATGTGAGATTCACATTTCATTTTTATTATTCTACATTTTCTATATGCCATTATTACTGTTTCCACAAACGCATAATGAAAATGAACTTGCAACATCTTATTTCGGGTTCACAAAGATTTGTTCGCACAACTAGTTGTTTTATCGTTTAAGCTCTCAGGCTTCCATTTCATTCCCTTCCACATTCAACCAACTAAATTAAAACCAATATCAAAACACATTACAATTAAAGTCTCCTCTGCACTTTCCTCATCCTGCAAAAATTCCACACATGGATTTGTTCTTTGCATAACCTCTGCACACGAATAACCATCTCTGCACAACTCCTTTCATAGATAATAACTAAAAAGTCCACTGTGTGGAAGAAGATTTCAATCTTTTATTGTACAATCATCCTTGTCTCTATCACTATTTAATTGATTATGTTTGCATAAATATTTTTAGCCTACGTTGACATTAAAGGATTTTATTTCCAGTAGTTTAGTATTAAAATTGAATACTTTATGCTTATATTATTTATAATATTTTCATTTCAAATGATTAGGCTTATGTGCAGAAGTGCGTATGAGATGTATTGTGTGGTGGAAGATTTCAATGTGTGGATCGCCTCACTTAACACAAAATGATTTTTATTGTTAATATTTTATTTAGTATTAAATAAGGCATATTTGATCAATAACATTGTCTATGATTATATTTTATTTAATTGATTATATCTGATAAGGCATATCAAGGCTGCATGGCTTGGGAAAATCATAGCATTAGAACAATACCCTATGCACCACACTGCACAATGGAAACTAACAATATTAATCATTCCACAAAGATACATAGATCTAAAATCAAAATCCCTATATAGCTGATCTTCCGCACAAACTTCCTAATCCGCACAGTAAAAGCTCCACACAATGAAACATGATAATAATCCTCGTTCTCCCGCACATACCTCGTCCTCCATGAACATTCATATGATATACGTCTAGAAATTTGTAAAAGTATCTCCACACAACGATTTGTGTAGCCTGTTGCCACCCTGCCCCCTATCTTATTAATAATATTTTAATTTGTGTAGAAGTACAAAGAAAGTTCATTGTGTGGAGGAAGCTTTCAATGTACGATAAATAATGCATATCAATTTGTCTCTACAACTAATTAAATGGGGTCTGAATTTCACCCACAATTTTGTCTCAACAAATGGGTAGTCTATACCAAAGCAAGTAGTTATTTTAGTAAACTATTGATGTATACAAATTTATTTCTAATATTTTAATTGTAATATTTAAAATATTTTGAATATCTGTTTGTTCAAGATCTTGTGTGGGCGAATATATGCAATTTTTACTAACTTCTAATGTCATTGCTCATATTTTAGTTATAAATACTTTTATTTAAGTGATTATGTACAAAACCACATTAATATTGAATGTGGGTGTGGTTGTGAGTGCATATTTCGCTCACATTTATGTGTCAGACCATGCCTATTCTGATCTGCTTTCTCCACACAACGATGTTTAAAAAGCTTCGTCTACACATGTTATATCTTTATGCTTATGTTTGTATCTCTGAATATGTTTCAAATAAGTCATTTGTGTGGAAGTGTGTAAGAAGTCCATTGTGTGGAGGAAGCTTTCAATTTGCGGATCGCTGCACTTCACACTAAAGGTTTTTATTGTTAATATTTTAGTATTAACAAATGCATATTTGTTGTTCGTAATAAGACCAAGGAAACTACTAGACTTATATGATATTGTTGGTATATTTTAGTAATAAATAGTGCATATCCCCCTGTTTCTGCAGCTAATTAAGTGGGGTCCGCATTTTGTCTACATTTATATCTTACCTCGTGCTTGTTCCGCACTAGTTCCTCCACCCAACAACATCTGAACAACTTCCTCCGAACACACTATATATAGAGACATATGCAAAGTTATTGCTAATACTTTTAAGTGTAAATAATGCCTATTTTTGAAAATTTCAAATATCTATTTGTTTAGGCTCTTGTGGAAGTGATATTTGTGTGGATTTCCACATTTTTCACTAACTGCTAATATTATAGCTAATATTTTAGTTAAAAATAATGGATATCAACACTCAATTCAGTAAAATGTAGGTCATCTGGTAAATTCAGAACAAAAAAGACACCTTTGTATAGCTTTGACTTCAAAAACTTTGCAACAAACATTTTTATTATTGCTAATACTTTAGGTATAGATAATGCATATCAATAGTCAATTGAGTAAAATTTATGCGGAATGCACAGAAAGTTATGTACAAAACCTTATTTCAATGAACAAAAGCCTTTTTTTTACGAAGGAAGTTCAATGTATGTAGAATTTTTTTTGTGCAGAACTCTGCACTTTGCACTAAAAGCTATTATTGCTAATATTATTGGCAATAATTTAGATTGGAAAATTCATTTTTCGCATCATTGGATAGATTCGCAGTTCACACTTAAAAGATTTAATCAAATATTAACTCAGGCGAATTATAGTTAGCAATAATGTTAATTTTTATTTTAATCAATAATGCAGTATGAGATATAAAACAAAGTTTCAAAGCATATGGTCGAATACAAATAAAAAATGTTATCATAAATTCGATATAGTCAAGTGGTTTTGAATGCAAAATAGTTCCTGTAGTTCAATTTGTAAACATCAACTAGTTCACAACGTGTTTAGATTCAAGACACGGGCATTAAAAACAATTTTGCTCAATAATATCATAATGAATTTAATTTAATTTATATCTATGATTTTTGGATTTATGTTTTTTTAAGTATGATATTCCTTGTGTAAAGCTTTGACTGTGCGGAAGCAAGTTGCTATTCTAAATGGAACTTTTCTTGTAGTAATATATTATTAAGAGAAATATGTCTAGAATTCCAAACCATTGCCAAATGTTCAATTTCGTTTGAAGCAACAACACAACACTAAATGTAACAGAAAAGATAAAAGCATGTTTTTGGAAATTTATAGAAAACATTATGTCAGAATAAAATGTCAATGAAGTGTGGCCCTAACTTAGATTTATACGAGAGAATATTCAAAACATAGTCTTCAAAGAAAAATCTGCTAAATAGAATCACAATTGTCTAAAGAAAGCTGTAAAGTAAATGGTGTTACGCTTCCTTGAAAGATATATGCAGCTAGAAAATAATCATCTGTAAGATGTATTACGAGTCCATGACTCGTTGAAAAAAAATGCTGACCATTATTTTAATGTAGTCCTCATCGGGGGCAATTGAGACTTCCATTTTCACGGTTTTGGTGAAAATATATTTCTCAATTTATCTAGATTCTTCGTGCACGTCGACAAACAACCTAGAATCCTGCTTATTGATTTGTATGATATCTTATTGAAAATGTGTTTGAGGTTTGTAAAATTCAAGTGTTAAAAACTGAGTTTTTGTGAGCCTTTATGTTAAATTCTTAAACACATAAAGCATGCAATTGACTCTGAAATAACAAAAACAACAGACAAATACACCAAAAAAATAACCAAAACACAACAAATGATTAAGGAGTTCACCCCTCCTGGGCTACGTCTCCTTGGTCCAACTTCCAATGGCTTGAACCTATATCATTGTGCTCAAGATGGTGATTACATACATTTATGGTGCTCAAATGGCTCCAAAACCTGTTCCATTAGCTTCAGAGCTATAAAAAATGTCTGTTTAGCCTCTTTCTGCTCCCAAATTGGTCAAAAAATGAAGAAGTTATTATCCTCCCTAGATTTGCTGCTAATCACACCACAAATTCCCCAAAATCTGGAATTGTCCTACAACTTCGCCCTGATTTCAGCTAACCGAGCAACAAATTCACGCAATTTCAGGAAAAAATTTCAGATAGTTAAAATGCCCAATAACACCTAAAAATAGAAATTTAAACCATATTATATGGTTGAATTATTATTATTTTAATTAAAAATGGGTGGTGGGGCCTCTGCCTCCACCACACTCATGGTTTCGACCATGGGTCATGTGCTCACGTATTATGGGGGGGTTGGGGCTAAGCCCTAGCACCTTACCCCAAAACTCAGCCGACTTAACCTTTAAATAGAAATTTGGTTGTATGTTTTAATAAATAACAAGATGGTTCGACTGGTGAAGTCGTTGCCTTGTTTGGTATGCGGTCTAGTGTTCGAATCTGTGGAGGTGCAGTTTGGCATTAACCATATTTTGGTGGCCCCCGTGTTGCCACTTGGCGGCCTCCGATTGGGCCACGTGGCAGCATGTGGTTGGCCACCAACCAACCAATGAAACTCATCCACAACAAAACCAATCAAGGCTTGCCACTTGTCAAGCATTGGTAGGCTAAAAAAAAATTAACTTTCAACAAACCAGAAGAGGCCACATGGTAGCCTGCCATTGGCCCAAAAATTTTCCTAATCAGTTTTGATTTTTGAAAAGTGTGCCTCTTTCGTGTAGAAACTATACAACAAGCATGTATATCATGGATTCAATCCAATCTAACAATGTACTAAATTTAAATACTGAATCACTTCTACAGATCAATTGCGGAATTAAAAACACAATCGCGTATCACATGAAGCAAAGAAGAATCAATCAAACCACAACACAGATAATTTCCCAGGGAAAGCTTGCTTCTCAAAACCCCTCTATCATTTATTGTATATTCCACAAGGAATCACGAAACAATTACAATGCACTCTTCTCACAAGATTCTCTTGCGCTTTCCCTATCATCTCACACTGATCCTGAAAAAATCGGGCCAATACTTAGCCAATTCTCAGCCTGCCTTCATCCTGCCTTTCTCACACAATCCCTAATGAATGAAATCCCTATTCTTTAGGAATTTCAACCTTCCTCAATTGCATTGAGTATCATGGGAATCCTGTGTTGTTTTAATTGCATCTGGGCATTCAACTAATATCACAACTGAGTCGCACTTCCCTTTCACCTACATCTCAATTGGGTCTCCACTGGAACTAACATGCATGCAGCTAATAATAGTAAATCCCCAGTTGCATGTTGGATCAATAATTGTGAATTAAATAATATTTAATTCATTTGATCTCTCACTAGCGCAAAAAAAAATTACAACTAGCTCAACTAACTTTAACTCACCTAACTGAGTTAACTGATTTCTCATGCATTAAACTAATGCACCAACTGCACTTTGAACTTTGTTACAACTAGAATTACTCTGCATGCCTCACCAACTACCCTTAACTCGAAATTCATGAGTTAACTGATTTTATCACACTCAATTAACTATTACAAGTTATTTTGAGATTAGATTACATTTTATTGTTCATCTTTATTAAGGGATAGCTAAAATAGACATGCACCAAAATTATCCCACACCAGTGTAGGTGCTGCTTGGACCTCCTGGTCCTACACTTAATGTAGGTGCTGCTTGGACCTCTTGGTCCCATACTTAGTGTAGGCACTGCTTTTTGTTTCTGGATGCCAATTTCACTGTTTCTTATTGCAAACTTCAACACTCCCTCTCAACAAGAAAGGAATGTCCTTGCATGCAACATGCACCTCTTGCATGTGACATGCAACCCTTTCATGTGACATGCAACTCTTGCATGCAACACTTCTCTAGTGTTTCTCGCACATGCAACCTTTGCATGCAACATTTCTCTAGTATTTCTCACACATGCAAACTCTGCATGCAACACTTCCAAAATTGAATAGCCTCCAAACAACTGAATCAATATAATGCATCTGTCATCAAAGTATTCAGACTGTTGGTACCTACTGCACATGTCTACTGGATTCTCTGCGATGTTGACATCTACATCCATGCTCTCTGCACTGATTCCAACTCTGATCTACGCTCCAATATCCGACACCTGTCACTCTGATTTCTTTCCTCCTGACATCTGACTGCATCAATCTAACTGATCATGTTACTTCTTCTCTATGGGATCCTCGTAGCCAGGTTAGATCCATGAGACACACCATCTCTAGGACCTTGTCCAAATTTCTTCTTGGGATTAATCTTGCATGTCGCCTCACCTCACACCTAGAGGTATAGCTGCATGCACTCCCTCTGCCCATCTGGCTTGAAATTTCTCTACTTGAGTGGTTTCTGCCACTCCATGATCCTTCGCATGTGGCTGCTCCACATATTGAGGTTCATTATTTGGAACGAAGAGTTCCTCATCGGCATGAAAATCCAAATCCCTCTCAAGGGTCAATTGCATGGATTTCTCACACTTCCCAATGGTTGGAAGCTATGTAGAAATCACATCTACATAAAGTCTATGGAGATTCTTCACTCGAATCCCAATCTTCTTGAATTTTCATGTTGCTTTGTGTCGAAGGAAAACTTTTCCTTCACTGAAAAAAACATCATAGCCTCTATCCTTCAACATTGCATCTGAAACTAAATTTTTCTTCAAGCCTGGTACATGCATTACATCTTTTAATAAAAATGGTTTACCTGACTGTCTCTGGAAAGTAACTGTACTAATCCTGGTAGCACTATACCTTCCATCGTTACCCATTTCGATATGCATCTAAAGATCCTTCTCCTCCAAGCTACTGGAAAGTTCTTTGTTTCCTGTCATGTGGAAATATGCACCACTATCCAAGTACCACCCTGATCCCATCACACTTGAAACCATGCATGCGATCAATGAGAAGTAAAGCTAAAATTGTGAGGCCAAAGCCTCACCAGCTGCAGATCCTGAAGCCTTCTTGTTCTTCTTCTTTTGTGGACAATTAGTGGCATAATGACCATGCTCGGGACAATGAAAACACTTCACTCTAAACATGTCATGCTCCTTTCCTTCTTCACCAGACTCAGGTTTGGAATGAAATTTACTTCCCTTCCCCTTCTTCACCTTGGCAGCCAAAACACAATATTCTTCATCTTCATTCTTAGATGAAGATCCATCTCTGGTATTCCGTCTAAAATCTTCCTGCACCAAATCCGACCAAAGTCGTTCCCAATCTGGAAGCTTCTCCCTCTGTTACACAGTAATTTGTCACCGTCCTTACCATTCCCCATCCCGCACAATGGAGGACCCATTCTGTGACCTGTGAACATTGTCATGCCTTGAAATCATCATCAATGCATCCCTCTGAACATGAGCTTTATTTGCCCTTGAGACATCTCCTTGCAAAAGTCATAAAAAACAACCCTTTTAGCATTGGCGCGGGCAAGCAGTTCAGTACTCGCGCCAATGGGGAAATTAATGCAAAGAGGTCGCGCCACCTGGCGCTCTGTCATAGAGCCGTAGTCGCGCCACCCAATTTGGGAGTTTTTTTTTAAATATGGATGGCGGGAGTTGAGTTCTAAAAAATTCACAAACCATCACCTATCTTGAGTTGGGAGGTTGGCTGCGGGAGTTCTATGGAGGGAAGTGGTTTTGCCACCTCCCATGGAACCTTCCTTGTTGATAGGGCCAATCCCATAATACTAGGGATCCCAACTCCTCCTTCCCCATCTATAAAAGCTTGCTCAGATCAATGGCAAGCTAGTCTTGAAGTGCCTAAGCTCTGAATCTCCATATTCCCAAGAGCCTTTGTGTTGTAAAGCACCCTCTCGTTCCCTTAAGGCTGACTCAAGTAAGGAGACCATTGTCACGAGACTCTGGAGAGGTTTTCCCTTTCCTTGGCGAGCTTTGCGAGACGTGGACGACTGGAGACCTGTCCGAAGGAGACCGCGACGTCAGAACTTGGTTGTAATCTCTCTTCGCTGGTTATTTTAATAGATGATTATGATTATGGTTCCACTCCGTTTTCCATCATGTTAATGCGAGTAATGTCCTTTCTGACTGATGTTTAGTTACGTATGCTGGTTTCTATGCTTGTATCTGTTCGTTTCTTCTGTGTGCAGGTGTTCATCCGCGGAGATCGTGGAGGGATTGTGATCTGCCGAGGCTGAGGAACGGGGATGCTTCTCCTTCAGATCCTAGCGTTGGAATCTAGGTAGGCTTCTATTCCAGCCTTTTCATTCGTAATTAGGAACCTGCGTCATGACATTGTTTGTTTGTTGCTAGACCCCTGCTGGGCTAGTAGGGATCGCCTCTGTCCGCAGAGGGGATTTACCTCCTCAACAAATTGGCGACTCCGCTGGGGATCCAGCTTGTTGTTGATTGTTGTTTGATTTGTAAACTATAGACGAAGTCTGAAGTACAGCCAGATAGCCTTCGAAACGCTTCTGCCTAGCATTAGCGGAGTAGATCAACGCTACTTCAGTCGATCTCCGGTTTGGTTTGCAGACTGAACGACTTGGAATCTTTGTCTTGCCTTGCCATTTGTATCTTGTTTTTCCTTGCTTGATGAACCTTCTGGGTTGGATTTTTTGTGTGTTTTTTCTTCTTGGATTGCTTAGCTTGCATTGTTCTGTTTCTGGAGTGGCTTATTTTTAATTTTTGCTGAGAAACTCGACTGGCGCGGTTTTTAACCCGACAGTCGCGCCACTTGGCGCATGTTGCCTTTGTACAACCCGCGCCACTCGCCTTCTGGCACCAGTTTCACTCTTACAGTCGCGCCACCCCTGTAAGTTTTTGAGATTTCTCATTCCTGAGCTCTCTGAAGTTGACCAGTGTTTTTCTTCTTGATTTTCCGACTGCCTGAGTGTGTTGGAGTCTTGTTTGGCTGGGAATTCACCTCTGTCCTTGGGTTGTTTGCTTTTATCTACCGATTTCACTTTTCAAGCCCTAGGTCATCTAGTGGCTTAGTGCATCGAGCCCTCCTTGGGAGTTTTGGTGATTGGATTGTCCTGTCAACTATCTGATTGATTCTCCACATTCTCTAAGTAGTTGTTCATTGTTTCATTACGATTTTTGGGTGATTGTTCATTTCTTCATTTGAAACTCGTTTGGTCTTGCTTTGGGCCTAGATCACACGGTCCATTGGAAGCCTTTGAGTCTTTCCTTTGCTTTGAGAGACTTCGGTCGATTTGGGAATCTGATTGCTTGTGTTGGTGAGTGAAGTGTGTTTGTTTCACTCTCTTGGATATCATTTCTCAAGTTGCTCCATTCATTTTCAAGTTTGATTAGTGCATATTAGCCATTAAACATTGAAAATAAAAAAAAAATCTCTTTGCTTTTGTTAATTAGTGCAAATTGTGATCTTTTCCATATCACTAGTGATTAGTGTTTTGAACGAAAAGTTGTCAATTGCATTAGTTGCATTATAGAGCTCTTTGTTTGGTTTCCGTTCATTTCGTTTGTATAAAAGCTCTCAACTCTTCTCTAATTAGTTTTCATCGAACGAAATGTTGCATTGTGGCATATAGCTTTGCATTTAGGAGACACTACATATGATAGGGCCTGGAAATTGAAACTTAATTGAAGATCAACTGTAAAATTTATTCAATTAACCTAAGGCAGCATTGGAACTTAACGAAACATATTTAGAAGGTCTAGGCTAGAGACGTGTTCCGGCGTCGTTAAACCTAGCAGCTGTCGTTCGCCTATTGGCTTTAGACAGCACTAGTACGGACTTGCGCTCCCCGTACCGTCGAGTATATAAAGGGAGACCCCTATAGGTTTGCAATCCTTTATCCACAGGAAGCCGAGTCTGCCGCCCTGTACCCGTGATACACCGAACACAGCATTCGGGGAGACTACCTGCACGTACGGAAAGTCCTTGGTCGATTTCTGTTTCATTATTGAAACCAAGGTGTATATTGCAGTCCACGGATATTTGGTACACCCTTTGTGCCTAGTTTTTCCTGAGCAGTCATTTGGTCTTTTCTGACTCCCTAAACTTGAAAAGACCGTCAAGCGCTTGTCCTTTCACGCTTGTGTCAACTCTGAAAGAGATAGAGTCATCTTTTTATCGTTTCTCGACTCTTAAAACATGAAACGGTAGGATTTCTTACTTTCCAATGCGGTAAAATTAATCGCCCACGATTACACACCTGTTTAGACATTGCTTGTTGACCGTTTGATCGTGTGTCTTAACTCATTTTCAGCCCGTGTGTGCTTTTGAGTTTTGATGGCAACTTTTTCAGAGTTCGCCAACCAAGGAATCCCCTCAGAAGGGAATCCTGGTCATTTTCCTCCTTTTGGAAATGTTGGTGCTCCTTACATGGCGACGTTGTCCCTTCCTGGGTTAACTTTTGGGTTTCCCGTTTGGTTGTTCTCAACCTCTGTTGTCCCGAATGTCTCCACTACTGTTCAATCAGTTCCTCCACCTGAACAACCTCATGTTGATTCCAAGGTGGACCTCTCCCCTTCTTCGCCTGTTTCTGCATCCTGATCTTCTACTTTGCTTGGTGAAAGCCTGGATTCGAGTAACCAGGTGGCTAAAAAGAAGAAGAAGAAGACAAAGAAGAAGAAGTCTGATAAGCGAGAGGCTAAATGTACGGCTACTGTCCATGAGGAATCTCCTCTTGATAAACCTTCCAACCCTCCACGGAAAGTCAAGTTCCCTTGCCTGTTGTGCACGGGAGACCATCTTCTTCGAGACTGCCCTGGCATTCCCAAGGTGCTCGAAGTATGGTCCAACGGCCACCCACCGTTGCCTTTGGCTTCTGGGAGTCAAGTTGGGGGCACGTCTTCAGCTGTTGTTGATAAGAACTCTAAGAAGCAGGGTAAGATCACCAATCCCTGTAAGTTGTGTGAAGGGCACCATGCCATTCACCTTTGTCCTTATATGGATGAAGCCAAGCAAGTCTTGGACAACCCAGCCGGTTCTACACCACACCTTCCACCTGGTTATAATCGAATTTCTTTGAGTCCTCCGCCAGCTGATCCTATGATTGGTCAAGAGTCATCCTTGGTCGATCCCACTCCCCCAGAAATTCAAATTCACGAATCCGTCCCTGACCAACCATTGGTCGTAGGATTGGTTGAACTGGCCCCGTCCACAGTGCACCAGGTCTTTTCTGTCGAGAGGGGACCTCACACCCCCCATGTCCTTCTGATCTCTTCAGATTCTTCAGACTTGGAGAAAGATTCTCCTGTCCCTGTACTTCAAGAAGCCCCTCCTCCGCCTCCCATGATGGAGGCTACGGAGGATATTCCTCCCACCTTCGAGATGGAGGTCGTGGAGGAGGCTTCTTCTACCGTAACATCAGGGGAAGACCTTCGCTTGTCGATGGTAGCCCCTCCGAGTAGTTTGGTCGCTTCCTTTGACTGGAATCGATTTGCAGGATTTCGCCTTCTGTCTTATGTTCCTTTCGAGATCACAGTACAGGCTCTTGGTCTGGTTGTACCCAGCACAATTATAGACGAAGGTGCCTCTATTAGTATTCTGTCATCAACTACCTGGCAAGCTTTTGGTTCGCCGCCGCTTGCGCCCGTTACGCAGAATCTGTTGACATTCAATAGAAGAACGAGTCAACCGTTGGGGATCCTTCCAAGGTTACCTGTTACTTTGGGAGGTAAAACCGTCCATATGGATGTGATGGTTGTTCCAGGCCCCTTGGATTTCAATCTGCTCCTGGGACGCGATTACACTCATGCCATGGGAGCACTTGTCTCCTCCCTCTTTCGCGTGATGTGCTTTCCACATGAAGGACGGATCATGACCATTGATCAGCTTTCGTTCTTTGGTCCTAATATGGCATCTGGCCCGCCATCACCCCCTCCTGGTTTTTATCCACCCGTTGTATCTGCCCCACCGCAGGTCAACTATGTGGCTACTTACCCCGTGCCTGTGCTCAGTGATGATGCCGTTGTGCATAATGTGCTGGGGGCATTGGGTCCTGACTTCCAGGATGTTTTCCTTCCATCGGGAGTGGAACTCTTGGAAGCACCGCCTTCTTGTTCATGTTGATGTAAGTCGGTTAGAGCACGGTTTCCTCCCTGGGTCAAGCTCTTTAAAAAATGAAACCAGGATCTCGGAGCATAGTTCCTTCATTTGTGTCAAGCTCCTTAAAACATGAAACAAGTTGTTTGAGGATAGTTCTTTTAAGTGTGTCAACCTCGTTAAAATAATGAAACACGAGCATGTTCAATTCGACTTCTTGTTTTGAACCTTCACTCCATTTTCAATGGACTGAAGCTTGGGGGGCATGCACCTCGAATTGAGACATCATGCTGGGGGGCATGCCCGTCTTCCTCATTCCAAGCATAGTTTGCATATGTGTGTGTTCATGTGTGCTTTTAAGCTTGCGTAAAAATGAAATGTGTGATTAGATACATTGTGTGAATACATTTCGCATTGTGTCGTTTGTTATGTAACTGATACATTAGATTACATCTGTATTAGACATTTGCATGACATATAGAAAACATCATCACATGAAAAGAAAGATCCATCCAAAATAGTCATATGTATATATATATGTGTGTGTCGAAATGTTTGCACAGTGTGCATCACAAAACTCAAAAAATATACATAATTGTCTTAATACATCCTGAGACACTGTGTCTCTCAAAAAAATAGGTGTGGCTAAATCCTAGAGACTAATCCGCATGGTGCTCATGATAGCACGTCACTGCACGCACTAGGCGCCTCAGGATTCGGTGGATCCGGTTCGGAACTCCCACCGTATGGCGCTGGTATGCCATCGGTACATCTGATAGTCGGGCATAGTCTGGGATCCCATGGGAAATCCCCTCGAGGTTCTGGATCAATTCCTCTCCTCCGGTGCCTTCCCCCTGGATCTCAGGGGCGAGTTGTGTCCTCCGGGAGATGGGAGACATCCCGGCTGGTCTCTCAGGTACTACATCTGCATGCATATATAATTGTGTCAAGACGAATGTGTATTAACAAAAAAAAACATATAAACATAAAATCAAAAATATGAGGTCTTACCCAGCTCCTCGTCCCAGTCGTCTCCTTCTGGTAATGGGAGATCTGGGTCCCTGGTAAAGTCAGTTCCCGAATAGGGCCAATCTTCCACGACGATCAGTTGGCGCCATAGCCACCTAAAGAACTCTGGCCTCCAGGACATCTGTTGGCCACCTCCAGATCTGGGCATCAGTGCTGCCCAGCGAGCCATTCGCGGCTCTCGTGGTATCGGACTCGCCACTGCGGCCCCTTGGCCCTGGAAGATTGGTATGCGTTCCAGAATGAAAGATACCAAAATGGAACCATACCCGAACTGCTTTAGTTTCCCCTCTTTGCACTTTGTGAGCTGCCTTTTCATGTTGATGGTTACTGCTTCTGCCCAGTTGAACAGTAGGGGACCCATGCATTCTGAGGCTAACGGGAGTTGAGTCTTCGTGGCCTCGTGCGGAGCCTGCGACCCAGCAGCCCGCGTAATGGTGTGGAGAACTACTCTCAGTGCTAGATCAGGGATGGTGGAGATGTATACCTTCTTGCTTCCTGATCCTGTTTGTGCCCCTCGACACACCCGCGCCATTACATGTTCCATATTTTCCCCGGATGGTCTGCTTCCGGTCAGTACAGGGATTAGACCTCTGCGGGACAATCCGGTAATGAAATAAATGTCAGTGACCTCCAGTTCTAACACCTGGTCTCGTAGCCTGAACACTTGTTCATTTTCATCCCAGATGCTGATTAGATATTGGAGGAGCTCGGGCTGAGCTCGTAAACATGGCGTGAGGAAGAAATTTTTCAATCCACAGTCTCTAAGAGCGTTCATGCAAGCTTGGCTTTGCATGGCCTCTTCATCCTCATCTCCGTGCTCTCATTCCTTCCATTCGATTTCCATTTTGAGTGGTTATCTGCATTCATATGGTCAAAAACCCCTGATTAGATCTTTGGTGAGCTTCAAATTTCAAGAAATTTGATGTAAATACCGGAATTTTAGGCGGAAAATTAGGTTCGGCCGCTGGCGCGAGCCCTTTAGTAAAAAGAGCTCAGTGGCGTGGGTCCGTGCCCGATACCCGCGCCACTGGGCCCGGCCCTAAAATTTTAAAAGTGGCCACACAAAGTTGATTTCTAAAGGAAAAACATTAAAAAATGTATGGAAATGAAGAGCTAAGGAGCGCCTATTACCTGTGACAGACGAGAAGCTGAATGGTTGCCTGGATTGGTCGAAATCACCGTCAGAAGATTCTGTTCCAAAAGGACCACTGTTGCTTTCCACAAGGTAAATAGTAAAAAGTAATTTCATTTTTTACCCATTAGACATATTTATAACTTTTTCGACGTTAAATGAGCTTTAAAAGTTATTTTTGTCAAATATTTGCATATGTTATGTCGAAAATGGATTTTACGCTTGCTTGGGTATGTGCAGCAGCAGGTTTTTGCGACTTAAAAAGATGGCCACGAGTTGTATTTTATACTTTTTCGGACTCGGTAAATACACGAAAAAGTCACTCTGGAGTCATCTTTCAGCTCTTTTCTGACTCTCTAAATATGAAAAGATCGCCGAGGCCCTTGTCGTTTCGATCTCGTTAAAATGGACACGAATCGACATCCACCCGGTATAAGTTTAACCCTTTTTCGGGCCGGGATGGATTGATTACGAAAAAGGAATACCCTAGCCTATTGCGACTAGGAGGTTTTCCCGGATATTGTTTTCTACCTTTTCGGATCTGGGGAACTATTGACGAAAAGGGACCTGTGGAGTTTTCTTTTCCGCTGTCTTTCCAAACTCTCTAAACATGAAAAGACGCCGAGTTCTTCCTTTGTCAGACTCGTTAAACCCTGATGACATCGGATTTAGTCGAAATGACGTTCTCCGAGTTTCTCCTTCCTGGGACTCGTTAAATGCACCAGGATGGATTCGCCCGAAGGGCGGACTTATATCGCAAGCATATGCTATCCCCTTCAAGCTTGTTATTAAAAATAATTGGGGTACTCGCCGGAAATGGTGGGGGAAAAATGGAACCATTGTCGTTGTCGTCGGCAGTATGTCGCTCTTGAACATGGCACTTGTCTGCATCCGTGTCGGGTTGGGGACATCTCATCTCGTTGCTTCACTTTGCCTCCATGGGTTTGGGTAATCTCTTCTGACCTCTCATCTATTCACTACCTCGTCACCATGACCTCTGATCCGTTGATGTCAAATACTGCCAAGTCCATTGTCGTGCCGTTCATGTGTTCAAGAGAAGTTGGCCTCTGCAAATATCAACCTTCCTCTGTTTCTCATATGGTTCTGATTCACAACAAAACATTATGTTCCTCTGTCTCGTGTCGATGATGTGGGAATCGTTATGGCCCACCTTCGATCAAGGTCACTTCCTGTCGACTTCAACTCATTATCCAGGAAGTTGGTCTAGAGACTCCTTATGGTACCTTGGAGCCTGCATGCCTCAATGGCGGGTTCGTTGCATTCGACGTGAGGTTTACATTATTGACCTCCGATCGAGTGATTCTGCGGGTGTTCGACGTCAACTCATTTATTCGCACGCCGTAGATTGTACCTGTAGTACCTTGAGGACCATTGTCATTATTGGTGGTTTCTCTCGCGTCGGTTAACGGCTTTCATCATTGGCTGGTAATCCGACGATGTTCTTGCATGTTCGACTTCAGCTCACATATTCACATGCATGAACTTGTACTTTGTTGGGTCGAGATGGAGCGCAAGACCCTGGATTGTGTCTGTTGTAATCCAGGCTGCGATTGTGGATTATTATCATTATATACATGACTCGCTGATTGGATGGCTGCGACCATACCTGAGTCTATTTATTTGATCTTAGTTGGATGGCTGCGCCCATACCCTGGATCCGGATTATAGCATACTCTGTTTCGGATGGCTGCGTCCATACCACTTATACATCATGTACTTGAGATATCAGTTGTATCTTTATGCGCAGGTTTTCCGACGGCGGGCCTTCAGTTAGACATGTTCTCGTAAAGCATTTCACCCCTCTCCCTCTCGGGCCTCATACTTTAGGGGGCATCTGTTACACAGTAATTTGTCACCGTCCTTACCATTCCCCATCCCGCACAATGGAGGACCCATTCTGTGACCTGTGAACATTGTCATGCCTTGAAATCATCATCGATGCATCCCTCTGAACATGAGCTTTATTTTCCCTTGAGACATCTCCTTGCAAAAGTCATAAAAAACAACCCTTTTAGCATTGGCGCGGGCAAGAAGTTCAGTACTCGCGCCAATGGGGAAATTAATGCAAAGAGGTCACGCCACCTGGCGCTCTGTCATAGAGCCGTAGTCGCGCCACCCAATTTGGGAGTTGTTTTTTAAATATGGATGGCGGGAGTTGAGTTCTAACAAATTCACAAACCATCACCTATCTTGAGTTGGGAGGTTGGCTGCGGGAGTTCTATGGAGGGAAGTGGTTTTGCCACCTCCGATGGAACCTTCCTTGTTGATAGGGCCAATCCCATAATAATAGGGATCCCAACTCCTCCTTCCCCATCTATAAAAGCTTGCTCGGATCAATGGCAAGCTAGTCTTGAAGTGCCTAAGCTCTGAATCTCCATATTCCCAAGAGCCTTTGTGTTGTAAAGAACCCTCTCTTTCCCTTAAGGCCGACTCAAGTAAGGAGACCATTGTCACGAGACTCTGGAGAGGTTTTTCCCTTTCCTTGGCAAGCTTTGCGAGACGTGGACGACTGGAGACCCGTCCGAAGGAGACTGCGACGTCAGAACTTGGTTGTAATCTCTCTTCGCTGGTTATTTAATAGATGATTATGATTATGGTTCCACTCCGTTTTCCATCATGATAATGCGAGTAATGTCCTTTCTGACTGATGTTTAGTTACGTATGCTGGTTTCTATGCTTGTATCTGTTCGTTTCTTCCATGTGCAGGTGTTCATCCACGGAGATCGTGGAGGGATTGTGATCTGCCAAGCTTGAGGAACGGGGACACTTCTTCTTCAGATCCTAGCGTTGGAATCCAGGTAGGCTTCTATCTCCAGCCTTTTCATTCGTAATTAGGAACCTGCGTCATGACATTGTTTTTTTGTTGCTAGACCCCTGCTGGGCTAGTAGGGATCGCCTCTGTCCGCAGAGGGGATTTACCTCCTCAACACCCTCCCATTGATAAAGTACTGATAACTATGCCAACTCTTGGGAAGTCCTAAAAGAGCTAGGCTCACCAAATCATCATCAACAACAATTATTCCTACATTTACAAGCTCATCTTGACATTGGACAAACTTTTTTAAGTATCCCAGAATAGTTTCGTTCTTCTTCATATTGATCTTCCTGAGTTTATCCTTCAGTGCCAATTTCCTATGGTCATTGCTGTCATGAAATAGATCTGTCAAAGCCTTCCAAATTTCATATGGAGCCGATTTTCCATGGAGACTTGAGACAATGTGTTCTCATACTCCCTCCTGTAAGATCCTCCTTGCCATTGCCACTTTATTTTTCCATGCATCAAGATTTGCGGCATCTGCCACAACAAGTTTAGGAACATCATTGCTAATGAATTCCTTCAAGCCATTATCTTCAAGTACTACCTTCATCCTGTCCTTCCAAGAAATATAGTTAGAGCTTCCATCGAGTGCATACTCCAATCTCAAGCCATTGAAAGCCATTTCGATCCTGAATCAGCTGTAGCACCAAGAATGTCTTCTGCAAATTCAAATTCTATTCAGTCACAAATTCAGCTCCTCGTCCACTATTGTGATTTCATGTGCTCTGATACCATGTAGAAATTATAAAACAAGCATGTATATCATGGATTCAATCTGATCTAACAATGTACTAAATTTAAATACTGAATCACTTCTACGTCAAATCAATTGCAGAATTAAAAACACAATCACCAATCACATGAAGCAAAGAAGAATCAATCAAACCACAACACAAATAATTTCCCGGGGAAATATTGCTGCTAAAAACTTCTCTATCATATAATGTATATTCGACAAGGAATCATGAAAAAATTACAATGCACTCTTTTCACAAGAGTCTCTTGCACTCTGCCTATTGTCTAACACTGATCCAAACAAAATTGGGCCAATACTTAGCCAAATCTCAGCCTATCTTCAACCTGCCTTGCTTACGAAATCCCTGATGAATGCAATTCCTATTCTTTAGGAATTTCAACCTTCCTCAATTGCGTTGAGTATCATGGGCATCATGTGGTGTTTTAATTGCATCTGGGAAGTCAGCTAATATCACAACTGATAGTCACACTTCCATTTCACCTACATGTCAACTAGGTCTCCATTGGAACTGACATGCATGCAACTAATAATAGTAAATCCTCAGTTGCATTTTGGATCATGATTGTGAATTAAATAATATTTAATTCACTTGATCTCTCACTAGTGCAACAAACAGTTACAATTAGCTCAACTGAATTTAACTCACTTGACTGAGTTAACTGATTACTCATGCATTAAACTAATGCACCAACTGCACTTCAAACTCTGTTACAACTAGAATTACTCTCCATGCCTCACCAACTACCCTTAACTTGAAATTCATGAGTTAACTGAGTTTATCACACTTAGTTAACTATTACAAGTTATTTTGAGATTATATTACATTTTACTGTCCATCTTAATTAAGGGATAACTGAAATAGACATGCACCAAATTTAGCCCACACTAGTGTAGGTGCTGCTTGGACCTCTTGGTCCCACACTTAGTGTAGGTGCTGCTTGGATCTCCTGGTCCCACACTTAGTGTAGGTGCTGCTTGTTGCTTCTGAATGCCAATTTCACTATTTCTTGTTGCAAACTTCAACACTTTGGAAAATGAACATAACTCGTTTCCGGAAGCCTACGGTGTTAGTTTTCCACTAAGTGAGTTGCGCTAGATTCATAATGATGAGATCTACACGGTCGTTCAGGTTCCACACCATTCTAAAAACTTTCATTTTTGAGCATATTTTTGAGCACCTGATCACACCTCCCCACTAGAAGCTTTTGGACCTGAAAATATCTTTTATTAATGAACATTTGGATGAGGGTACAACCCCCTCACCCTTCTAGTCTCAATCCACTGGAATCTTCTTGAATTCAAAAATTTGATCTTTTCATGAAAATTGATCTTTTTCCTTGATTCTGGAGACCCTGTCTTGCTGTTGTACATACCATCTTGTTGCAATTTCCTAGAATTTGTAGAACAATAAACTGTCCTTGAAGAAACAAACATGTTCCCTCCTTGATCGTCAATCAAAGGAAAATTAAACAAATCCAAATTCTTCTCACCTCGAATAATATCGACATGACGATGTTTAGCATGTCTCGCCTTGTGATTGGCTCGACTCTTGATCAAGTGTGATTGCCATCACAATGAAACATCCCATTTCAAAGATATACTTGGTGAAACCCACAAGAATAAAATTTGAACCCAATGCCATATTTTTCAATGTTCTTTGGCGCTTTCTCTTAGATATTTTCACTCTTTTGCACCGACATATTGTTCACAGCATTGCTCAACAATGATGCATGCTACTGCAAATTTTTCTCATGTTGTTGACCTCTTTTGAAAGGCAACATGTTAGACTCCTAAAAAATATTATTAAAACCATTAGAAACCTCAATGGAATCATTATTTTCATTTGATGAATCACCTTGAAAGGCATCATTCAAAACATCTTGATGCTTGAACATTAACAAAGAATTTTTTTGACTAACATTCACAATTCTCTTCATTTGTCGAGCATGCATAAGAGATGAATTCATCTTCTTACTATGTGCTCTAACAATGTACTAAATCTCATCCTTGAACAAGTGATACTTATTCTCATGGTGATGAAATATTTCTCTCCTATCATAAAGATATGGGCTACCCAAAACAATACCAAAAATATCTAGTGGAACAACATCAAGTTCAACTTCATCAAGAAAGTTTTCAGTGATTGCAAATATAAGTATGCATTTCCTCGTCACCTGCAAATTTGCATTCTTACATATCCAACCTAAAGGATAAGGTCTTGGATGAGGAATGGTTTATAAATTCAACTTCTTTACTAAGTCTTCTTAAATAAGGTTTTCTTGTGAACCACTATCAAATAGGGTGTCAATCTTGGTATGTTTTGAAATAACTCTAACATGGAAAAACTCAATTCTTGTTTCATCATCTTGAGTACTATCTTGAAAACTTGAAGAACTAGTACTTGCAATGTCCTTACCTTTCAAACCCATTGCGATAATATTTGTTTCATCTCTGGAATCAGAACCTAAATCACATGTTATGTTTGCAATTGTCTTCTCCTTCTCTTTGTTTTTAAGATTGTTGGGTCTCATCTCTGGATGAAGGTTCCAACAATGATCTTCATCATGCCCATATTTGGAACAATTTTTGCATGTGAGTTTTTCTTTCTCCATCTTTATGGATGCATTATTATTACCTTTACCCTTGAAATTACCCTTTCCTTTCTCTTTAGACTCAAATGTATCCTCACTTATCTCCTTTGAAACATGTTTCCCTCTTGCCTCTAGATGTGTGGGCTGTACACATAGTTCATCTAAATTTGAAGGATTAAAAATGATAATAGTACGTCTTAGATAACTGTGCAAACATCCAATGTACTTTAACAAAGTTTCTTGAGATGTCAAATTCACACCCAAAATTAGTGCTCTTCTTCTAAACTCTTGAGTATAGATTTGCACACTTTGTCCTTTACCTTGCCTAAAGTTTTTCCAGTCCATTATAGCCTTTTTCATGTATGCTAATGGATAAAATTATCTCCTGAAGGCAGCAAAAAAATCATTCCAAGAGGTTAATACCTTACCATGTTTATTCATGTCCTCTTGAGTTTTGGCTTCCCACCAAACAAGAGCTGCACTTTCCAATCTTAGTGAAGCAAGTTGAATTTTTTTGTCATAATCCTTGATTCTTTGTATCCTGCAATACACTTCAAGCTGACGTACCCAATTTTCTAACCTTTCAACATCTACCTCTCCATCATACATAGGAAAATCAAACTTAATGTCAAGCTTTAAAAATGGAGTTTTACCATGACCTTTTGGAGATTGTGGATGTGATTGTGAAGGGCTTGTGTGGAAGAAGATGATGGTGAATATGGTGGTGAGGATGACGACGAGGAGAATGGTGGTGTCAAAAGTGGTTTGTTATCATTCCCATTACCTTTTGGAGGCTTGTATCCATCTCCTTCTTCTCATTTTGAAGAATTATATCCCTTTGGAATATTGGAGCTCTAACCTTGCATCCTGTGCTTCTCTCCTCATAGAGAAATTTCACCATTTTTGTGATATCAAAGAATGTTTTCCTAAAGGATTTTTCATCCTCTGACATATTTTCAGGCTCTACTTGACATGACATACTTGTTGAAGCTTCAAATGCAGTTTGAGGAAGAATTTCTGGTGGAGAATGTGGAAAATTTTCTCTCCTTGTCCTTGACCTAACTTGAGGACTTGCAACCAAAAAATTTCCTTCTCCTCTCTTGAGCTTCAACCTTGTAAGCATCACATACACTTGTAAACAATTAAATCCTCATAGCAACAAGAAAACCAAATCTATGATACCAAACTTGATTTGTATGAGATCTTAATGAAAATTTTCTTGAGGGTTTGTAAATTTCAAGTGTTAAAAAATGAGTTTTTGTGAGCCTTTATGTTAAATTCTTAAACACATAAATCATGAAATTAAATCTGAAATAGTAGAAGTAATAGATAAATACACCATAAAAATAATCACAACACAACAATTGATGAAGGATTTCACCCCTCCTGGGATACGTCTCCTTGGTCCAGCTTCTAATGACTTGGCCCTACATCATTATGCTAAAAATGGTGATTACATACATTTTCATTGCTCAAATGGCTTCAAAATATATTCCATTAGATTCAAAGGTATAAAAAATGGTTGTCTAGCCTCTTTCTGCTCCCAAATTGGTAAAAAAATGAAGAAGTTATGAGCCTCCCTAGATTTTCTTCTAATTTCACCACAAATTCCCCCAAATCTAGAACCGTCCTACAAATTCGCCCTAATTTCAGCTAACTGAGGAACAAATTCACAATTTCGGGCAAAATTGTCGGATAGTTAAAATTCCCAATAATGCCTAAAACTCGAAATTTAAACCATATTATATGGTCAAATTAATTTTTTTTTAAAATTAAAAATGGGTGGTGGGACCTCCGGCTCCACCGCACCCATGGGTCTGGCCATGGGTCATGTGCCCATGTATTATGGGGGCTCAAGGCTAAGCCCTGGCCCCTTAACCCTAAAATTTTCCGACTTAACCTTAAAATGGAAATTCGGTTGTATTTTTTAATAAGTAACAAGGTGGCATGACCAATGAAGTCGTTGCACTTTTTAGTATGCAGTCCGGTGTTTGAATCCGTAGAGGTACAATTTGGAATTAGCCATAGTTTGGTGGCCCCTGTGTTGCCATGTGGTGGCCTCCGGTTGGACCACATGACAACATGTGGTTGGCCACCAACCAACCAATGACACTCGCCCACAACAGAACCAATCAGGGCCTGCCACTTGTCAGGTAGTGGTAGGCCCAAAAAACATTAACTTTTGACTAACCATAAGAGGCCACGTGGTAGCCTACCACTGACCCAAAATTGTTCCTAATCATCGGTCATTTTTGAAAAATTTTCCTGTTTGGGAAAATGAACAAAACTTGTTTCTGGGAGCATACGGTGTCAGTTTTATGCCAAATAAGTTGCACCGGAATCAGAACGACGAGATCTACACAATCATTCAGGTTCCACACCATTCCTACCACTTTCATTTTTTAGCATATTTTTGAGTACCTAATCACTTATTAACCTTGGAAAAAGTAATTAGCCACGTGTCAGTATGTAATGCAGTTAAATCAATGATGCTATCAAAATATGTTTCCATTTACTATGTTTTCTCCTACAATTGAATTTATAACATGTCATTTGAAATTAACTTAGAATCCTGCAGTATGCCTGGACCATCTTAGCCTTGTATAATGTCTATTGCCTTGAAATAGGCATCATCTCTCCTTTTGGATAATTCACTACAAGCAACATTTATATTCTCAAGTGTACTGACCCTTTTTGCACATCCAACTTCCAATTGCTTCATTCATTTAGCATTTGGTAAATGTTGGTTTTGCTTTTTGAAATCAAAGAGTATTGCTAGCCTACACCTAAATGTATTAGTTCATTGTAAATGAATTCCTTGTCTTCTATAAGATTACTATTAACTGAGTTCGTAAATTTTTTCATTTTCTCTTGCAAACACGTTAAATCAAATACTTCTTTCTAGGCATCTTCAATAATTTCTAATCTTTCGCATATGTTCTCAAGGATATATGTCTTCACCGCATTAAATAGATTCATAGCGTTGTTGAATGTTTGTGGTGTTGCAACAATAGGACTTGACAATGAAGGTTGTTGTACTACTAGTGGAGTCATTAACAAAGGAACTGGATTTGCAATGTATTTTAGTTCTTTTAATTTCGCTTTTAGCATATGATTTTCTGCAAGCACGTTGGTAACACTTTGATAATTTCATCATTGGTATATTGTTGCAATACCATGGGCACCATCATATCAATGCCAAACAAATCAATATCCACATGTTCTTGATCATTAATATTTTCATTTTCAAGATTTACCATTTCATCTCTCAATTTTTTGTTGGTCTTGTCATACTTTACTTTTTGCAATGTGACAAGGCGAACATAAAAAATAATGTTCTCTTCTGGAATTTTCTCCATTATTTTTTTGATTTTCTGCTAAACGAGCAACAATTAGTTAGGTTGTTCACTGCTATCACTTTCTATGTATATAGCATGTTGAATGCTATCTCTATTGATGAAAATTTTGGACTTGGGTATTTTAACTGTATGCGTTTGGTCTGGAAATAGTTTGCAAAAATTATCTTGCTCATCTCGATGACTTACGGACTGACCAATAACTAGTTTTCCAAAACCATGATTTTTTCTTTTTGCTTGAGTCATGGATGATGCTACACTAGTAACAAGTGTGGAAGGTGAATATTGTTGTGTAGGATTAAGCGATTTTTGTTTTTTTTTTCCTAAACTATTCTTTGGGCATCCATTATCGATATTTGATACTTGATTTCCTGCAAATTTAATAAACTATGTGATGTGTAAACATATTTGCTTGCAAATTATGACATGCAAAAATTGCACTAGTTCTTTCTTCACATGCGATTTAAATTATTTGGGCAAAGAAAATGCACATATCATATGAAAAAGAGAAAGAAATAGTGAATTTATAATGTGGAACGAGAAAATAAAATTACCTAAATAATTTCTAAACAATTTCTAAACAATTGGTAGAGTTCATGTGTTCATAAAATGTGTAATGAGAAAATACAAATCCATAAAGATATATGCATAAAAAGAAATATGTTGTAGAGAGAATTGTGAAAGAACCTGAGCAATTGAGAAATTGAATTATTGAATACTGCTAAATTCATTGAGAAGTGAGACTAGGAAAGTATTCCTAGAGAAAATGTCCATGTTTCTATTCTTTCCGTTAGCAAATTTAAATATCACTTCGTTGATTGTATAATTTCACAATAGCTTGGTTCATTTATCTACTACTTATATTCGTCTCCAATGTCACATAAATTTGATGTTGTAATGGAAATTTCCAGATGTTTCTATTTTTCATGTGCAAACTACTAGACATGACACTCTTAATAGTAACAATTGAAAAGATCAAAGCCAACATTTATGGGAAGTAATAGAAATAAGTATCGATATTGTGAAACCATATTCTCCTCTAATTGCGTATTTTGCAGTAGATTTAATATCATTGAAATATGTGTCATAAAAACATAAATTGTGATACAATATAAGACCATTGTGTACCTATACTACGTTTTGAAAGGTTTTATGATGCATTTTCGGCTTAAATTTCCCAAAATTTGTCAATGATTTCTTGATAGCCGTACAAATTTTCGAAATGGCTAAATGAATATATGAAAAATAATAAAAAAATCTCATGAAAATTGTTGACACCTAATCCTAAGGGATTGGGTGAGATTGTATATTATTGTAATTTAGTGAATAAGGAAGGCCAAGAGAAATTGGGAAGTGAATCCCAATAGCCTCACCTCCATGTATAAGTACACACACAATCTCCATATAATTCATTTTTAGTTTTGTGGAGTTACCTCCTAGTCTGACATGGTATTGGAGCCAGTCCCATTCTTGGAATTCCTATCTTTGGTGTAACTCCCTCATGTTTTGCATTTTTTGAAAATTCTCATTGTGCATTCAAATTTTTTTTTTTACTGCTCCTAGCATTCTATTTTCATTGCTCCTGGCATTTTGCAATTCTGGAATAATTCTGCATTTTTTTGGGCAAATTCTGCCTCATTTTTCTCTGCACACCACTGTGCAATTTCATCTCTGCACATTTAATTTTTATGCTGCTCCACCCTCACAATGCTCCCTCACAGTTCTCACGCTGTCCCACTCACAATAACCTCGGCCCTCATGCCTCCCCCTGCCCTGGTAAACACCTTCCCCAGAAAACACCTCCCCTAGAAAATACCTCCCCTGGTAAAAACCTTCCCCAGAAAACACCTTCCCCAGAAAACACCTCCCACAGAAAATACCTCCCCTGGTAACCTGCCCAGAAAACACCTCCCCCAGAAAATACCTCCCTCAAATAATACCTCTGTTTTTCCCCAATTTTTTTTTACAAAAATAAATAAATAATTTTTTTTGGAGAATTTAAACTAGAATTGAGTTTTTACCGCGACAACAAAATATATTTTTCTTCAAAAGAATGCATTCTCTCATATCTATTGTATGTGTTGTTCTCTCCGGAAAGGAGAACTATCTTGAATGGTCTCGGAAAATCAATCACACTCTCATTTTAATGAGCTGTGAAGAGGAATTTGTGAAGGATAAGGAGACCTTCCACCAGCAAAGCCCACTTCAAACAAGGAGATCGCCATTTGAGAAAACAAGAACTGCAAGGCCTATGCCTTGATTGCAGCTTCCGTAAATGAAGAGGTAAGTCACCATATTACACCATTTTTGAATTCCTATGAATCCTTGAGCAAGCTAAAAGAACTCTATGACTCACATTCAGAACTTGAAATTGTTCAATTAATGATTAAGCTATTCAGTCTTAAATTGAAAAATGATGACCCTATTGCTTTAGCTTTAGAAGTAATATCTATCATGCATGAAATTAAGAACACTATTGTATAAGTTGATATACCTCTCATAGCATATGTTAAAGAATTTTACTTACATTATCTTGAGTCCTTGCAAGTAAGTGGAAACCTCATGAAAAACACCCTTGATTCCCTTGAGAAAAAGTTTGCAGAAAGAGAGAAGGCTTTTGGAAAGATGAAAACCCCTCTCTCTTCTAAAGAGGATGTATGATTTGCACATAGAGAGAAGAGTCATGGTCAAGATTCTTTCAGAGGAAGAGGTGGCCAAAGAGGAAGAGGAAGAAGAAATTTCAGAGGAAGGGGGGGCAGACAAACTCAAACTGAAAAATATGATCTTCATTGCATATGCTGCAATAAAGACCGACATGATGCATCTACATGTAAGCTACCTTGGGATAAAATTGAGCAGCAAAGAAATCAAGAAAAAGGTAAAAATCATGACATAGACAAAGGTAAAACACCTAAATCTGCTCATTATGTTGTAGCACATTGTAACAATGGAGTAATTGAAGACTTGTTTGATGTTTCATTTAATTCTTGGAGAAATGATTGGTTTCTAGATTTAGGAGAAACATGTCACATGACATTTAGAAAATATTTTTTTGAAGAATTTACTGACAAAGTTGATGGAGCAGTATACTTCGCAGATAATTCCAAACTCAAGCCATTAGGGCTTGGCACAATTAGGCTTAAGTTGCCTGGTCTTCCAGATCATCTTCTACATGAGGTTCTATAACTCCTTGAGTTGAGGAGAAACTTGCTATCCTTGGTCCACATCCACCAGCAAGGACACTCCATTCACATGTTTGATGGCAAGGTTGAGTTCAGAAAAGCATTAGATCGCTCACTTGTCATGGAGGGAATGTAAGAAGGAAGACTCTTGAAGCTGCAAGGTTCCTTTGCTCATGCACAAAACTTTGCATTCAGTTCACATCATGATGAAGGTACATTCCCATCAAGTATTTTATGACATGCTAGATTTGGACACTTAATCTATGACAACCTTCGATTGTTGAAGAAAAATGGTGTTAATGGACTGCCTACAATTCGTAGGAAACTTAAGCAATGTGATGCTTCTATTCTAGTAAAGCATAGCAAACAACCATTTCATGATTCACATTCTAGAGAACATAGAAAACTTGAGCTTATTCATTCAGATTTATGTGGCCCTATTCCTGTTGCTTCTGCAAATGGAAATAAATATATGATGACATTTATTGATGATTACACCAGAATGTGTTGGGTTTACTTATTGAAGAACAAATATGATGCTTTTCAAACATTCAAGAATTTTCATGCATGGATTGAAAATGATGCACAAATTCATATTGGATTTGAAAATTATCTTCGTCAACATGGGATCAAACATCAAACAACTGTGCCCTATAATCCCCAATAGAACGGTGTCGCTGAAAGAATGAACAGGACAATTTTAAATATGGTTCGCTCCATGATGTTTTTTAAGAATGTAAAATTGATGTTTTGGGCTGATGCAGTTCTCTGTGTTGTATACATAAAGAACAGGTGTCCTTCAAATTCAATCAGAAAAAAAAATCCATATGAAATGTGGCATGGCCAAATTCCTTCGGTAAAGCATTTCAAGGTCTTTGGTTCCACCTGTTATGCTTTGATACCCAAGGTACAAAGGAATAAACTTGGTGCTAGAAGTTGAAAATGTATCTTCTTGGGGTATTCCAATACCTCCAAAGGACATCGTCTCTATGATGAAGTCAATAAGAAGTTTGTAATAACAAGAGATGTCATATTCCTTGAATCTTCCAAGACTGACAATGATTTTGAGCGGCAACTTGATCGCCTGGATAGATTCACACATGCAAAGAATTTTCAAGAATTTGATAATTAGATTCCACATCATTAAGGGGGGATTCCTATATTGAATCAATCTATGGAATCATTTTCTGAAGCACTCTCTCCCCCACATGAAGAACCAACCATGGATGACACCTTGAACGATGTGATTGATAGAATTGAGAGATTGAATCTTGATTCAATTCCAAATCAGTCAAATCATGCAACATGGGCCATCATAGAAAGGTCCCCCCAAATGGCTGGCAGAGACGCTAGAAAACATTCATCTTGATGAGGTTGGAAATACAGGAACAAGAAGTTCCACTAGAAAAAACGAAGGTGATGTAGATAATTCTGATTCACCTGTTGATATGGATATTGCTTATAACTATGAATTGGGTTTGTCTACAGATCATGAACCAACTTCCTTCAAAGAAGCCACTTCTCATGTTGAATGGAATGAAGTGATGCGAAAGGAGTATGATGCCTTGATAAAGAATGTAACTTGGAAGCTGGTTGATCCTCCTTTGGGAACCAAACCAATTGGCTGTAAGTGGGTCTACAAGAACAAGTACAAAGCATATGGCTCACTTGAAAAGCACAAAGCCAGGCTTGTGGCAAAAGGTTTTGCACAGAAATAAGGGGTTGATTATGAAGAAAATTCCCCCCACCCCCCCACAGCAAAATGGGCCACCATCCGAACACTCTTTTCCCTAGCACCTCAGAAGGGATGGAAAGTCCATCAGATGGATGTAAAAACTACCTTTTTGAATGGAGATCTAAAGCAGAAAGTTTTTATGTCCCAACCAGAAGGATTTGTTGTGAAGGGCCAAGAACACAAATTATTCAAACTTATAAAATCCTTGTATGGCCTCAAGCAAGCACCACGAGCCTGGTATGAAAAATTAACTGAGCATCTTCTGAAACTTGACTTCAAACATTTTGATCTTGATGATGCAACTTTGTTTGTTAAGAAAGTTGGAAAAAAAGTTGTATATCTTGTGGTGTATGTAGATGATATTTTGATGATAGGGAACAATGAGAGTTATA
Organism: Pinus albicaulis; assembly: GCA_034641835.2. Classification (NCBI taxonomy): domain Eukaryota; kingdom Viridiplantae; phylum Streptophyta; class Pinopsida; order Pinales; family Pinaceae; genus Pinus; species Pinus albicaulis. The sequence continues at coordinate 592,286,137 of CM076570.1, forward strand.
TTGCATCCATAAAGAAAGAATTGAAGAAAGGTTTTGAAATGACTGATTTGGGTTATGTTCATTACTATCTGGGTATTGAAGTGACTCAACATCCTAGATTTATATTTCTTTCTCAAAAGAAGTACATTGGAGATATTTTGAACAATTTTGGCATGGATGAATGCAATCCCTTAACCACTCCAATGGAACAAAACTTGAAGGTCACATCCATTGAAGGGAAGGAATTCGAGGATGCAACGAAGTATAGACAACTTGTAGGAAGTATTTTCTACCTGACTACCACCAAACCAGACATCTCATTTGCTGTTGGAATCCTCTCCAAGTTTATGCAAAAACCTTGTGAAGGACATTGGTCTGTTGCAAAAAGAGTTCTAAAGTACTTGAAGGGGACTCAAGACTTTGGACTCAAATATACACAGGTAGGCGATTTCATCTTGATTGGATACTCTGATTCAGACTTTCATGGGGACAAAGAAACTGGGGTGTCTACTTCAGGTTATACCATGAGTCTTGGATCAGGAGCTATCTCATGGAGATCACGCAAACAGTCAATTCCAGTAGATTCCAAAACCGAGGCAGAATATGTGGCAGCAGCTGAAGCAACAAAGGAAATTGGGTGGCTCAGGAAAATCCTAGAAGATTTACAGATGAAACAAATGCATTCAACACCACTCATGATCGACAACATTTCTGCAATAAAGTTGGCCAAGAACCTGAAGTTCCATGATCGAACAAAGCACATCAGTACAAAATACCATATGATTCAACATCATGTTGAGGCCAAAACCATCCATCTATGTCATTGTTCCACAAATGAGCAGACCGCAGACATCTTCACCAAAGCGCTTGGAAGAGAAAAGTTTGGAAAGTTCAGAACGATGCTTGGACTCACCACCATCCCTTCAGATTAAGGGGGGGAATGTTGACACCTAATCCTAAGGGATTGGGTGAGATTGTATATTATTATAATTTAGTAAATAATGAAGGCCAAGAGACATTGGGAAGTTAATTCCAATAGCCTCACCTCCATGTATAAGTACACACACAATCTCCATCTAATTCATCTTCAGTTTTGCGGAGTTACCTCCTGGTCTAACAAAAATTATGACAATTAGCTTTGAAACTTCCAACAATAACTTTTAAAATTTGTAAATGAATATCGTGTGTAGACATGTTTCACTCTTTCTATGAAAAATTGATTTAGTTACTAAGTTGGTCCCCAATAGTAAATTGTTGACGATTTGTTTTATTTTGACACTGAAAAAGATATTTGTCTACCGAGGCCACAAATTCACCCAGAAAGTGTAACCACCCCTTCCACATTTACCCAATTTCACTAGCCTACTAGGGTAAACTTGAGAATAAGAGTTATTATGACATAACCCAACCTCTAAGCTCTAGTTAAGGAAGTGGAGCCTACAAAATAACCACTGACTGACAACTCACAACATCCCTCACGACTACAAGACACTCAGGGGCCAAAGAACCACCCCAGGTGACCAAACCCTGAGTTGGAGCTCCTTTTCACTAACCTAGGCTCCCAACCACATGCATGACAAGGTTTGGGTGTGGTTGAATGCATCCAACTGAATGCACAACACTCCTTGAGTGTGGTTGTGACCCAAATTTCCTAGTTTAGAGGGTGTGGTCTGGATATCTAAGCCACAATTCCAGGTCAACCTCCAAACCACTGCCTAGAATCACCCGAGACTTCTTAGAATCATAAATGACGTAATGAAAATTCTAAACATACAAAATTGAGTCAGAAAAATGACCTAGATTGACGAGAACATGTTAGGAATTATGTCAAACACATGGAAAACATTTAAGCTACAAGTCATGAATGCATATATCATCATAAGGGTATTAGATTCATCTGAGGATCACCAAGAAGATCCTATGCCCTCTCCAGATCACTGCAACAACATTTATTAGTCCATATAGTCATCAACCATTTAGTAACTAAAGAATTCATGACAAGAGCCATAAATAATACACATCTCATAACCAACATATAACCAGAAAATAACCAACATAGAAACCATGGAAACTAAACCATAATATCACCAACATAGTCACTACAAGTATTCATAGATCAAAATAAAAAAAATGTCTCATATTAACATATGAAAATACCAACGATGTTAGGGACTTCCATGTACCGCCAAACCATATATTTGGCTAAACCAAATCCCTCTTTCAGCTAATCTCCCCCGTGTCATATTCCAAGCATGAATGTGGGATCTCATGGAATGAACAAAAACAACCAAACCAAGGCTTCCAAAGGCCAAACCACCTCAACCCTCAACCATAGTGATTCCACATCCACAGCCAAACATCACTAACACCAAATAGATTGGTCTCTACCCAATATGTCCAGGGCTCCAATAACTAGTAACTCAACCCACAACCTTCCAGGGCTCCAGAGTATTTGTCCAACCTGGATCCAAGGACTAGTAACTCAACCCACCAAGGGATCCAAAGCGTTTTTCCCAACCTAGGCTCCAAGAATAGTAACTCAACCCAATCTAGTCTAGGGAGTCTAGGGATTTTGTTCCAACCCACATCGATAAGGAATTATGAGCACCAATAAAAAAAAAATCAAGTGGAAAAACCCATAACACCATGGCTATCCTGGAAATGGAAAGGCAAGGCTAAAACCACTGTCAATCCAGGAAAATCTAGATGCCAATGACAACACATAACCATAAAATCACATGCATGTACCATGCATCTAGAAATCAACAAGGAAATTACACATGCAACCTATTACTTGCAAAATAATCTAGGTGTAGTTGTTGATCCACCTGTTCCCTTGTGCTTTCTTGCTTTCCCTTGCCTTCTTTCTCGCGAAAGTGCTCCAAGAATTCTCCAATAATACTCTAAGTGAAGGAGTTTGAGAGAATGAAAGAATAGAAGAGAGATCTAAAACTGAACTGATAAAAGCTAACCAACCAAAATCTATGAATTGATTCTCATAAGCCTTTTTTTTATATCATTGAGGTCTCTATTTTCTTCATTTTCCTTTATTTTCGCTTCAGTTTTCCTCTCATGCAAATATATGTCTCTTCACCTTCATTTTCTCCTATTTTCCTTTATTTCATAAATAAAATTCCAATTAATTTCACTTTTCCTTTGCAAATTTCCATATCCATTAATTAATCACTAGTGATACCCATCAATATGTTTTTTTCCCAACATTCAACTTGGAATAAGTGTCCCATGACCTTGGTCTTATTTTATTTACATAGAAAATCAACCAGGGGCTGTTACAAACCCCTCCCCTTTGGGGTAACACCGTCCTCGATGTTCAATGACACCTATGAATAGAAAACCATTGAAAACAAAACATACTTCCCATGGAGCTTTATAACACAACTTGATGTAGTATTTACAATGAATAATTACTGCAAACCATGACAAACATAACAAACATGAAAACCATATCACTTATTGGAGCTTTATAACACAACTCATTGTGATATTTAAAACAACATCCTTATACATATACATATACCAAAAACTTGTTTGCTTAAACCAAAAAATAATGAAGGATACAAATCCTGCATCTGATCCAGCATCTCCCATGTAGTTTCATCAAGCCGAAAGTGCTTCCACTACACTTTAACCTACTCAATTTCGATGTTATAGAGTATGAGTTGTTTCCATTGCAATATGCATTATAGTTTTCGTTGGAATTCTCCCTCTGGTTCCACCTGCAATACATATAAATTAATCACATGATCAACATCTTGCATATACTTTTTAAGCAATGAAACATGGAAAAAATCATGGACTTTCACTATTGGTGGCATTGCAATTCTATAGGCCGCTGGTCCAATCCTCTCAAGGATCTTGAAAGGCTCACAATACTGAGGTTCCAACTTGGCACATGACCCAATCCTCAAGGAAATCCTCTTGGGCTTGATGCATAAGTACACATGCTCCCCAACCTGAAACTCCTTAAATACCCTATGTTGATTTGCAAACCTCCTCTACCTGTCCTATGCTTCCTTTAAATTCCTCTTGATAACCTGCATTTCATGTTCCATTTCTGCCAACATATCTGGTCCAATCAACACCTTGTTCACTGGATCACTCCAAATAATGGGAGTATTACAACTCCACCAGTAAATAACCTTAAACAAGCTCATCTTCAAGGACTCTTGATACCCATTTTTATATGAAAAATATACTAGTGGAAGATACTCTTCCCACTTCCGCTGCTGATGCATGACATACATCCTCAACACATCCTCAAGAATCATGTTAACCCTCTTTATATGTCCATCTATCTGCAAATGATAAGATGTGCTAAAAGCTAATTCTATCCCCAAACCTGCAAACGACTCTTTCCAAAACATATAAGTGAACTTGATGTCTTTGTTGGACATAATATTCTTAGGAACACCATGCAATATCACTATCTCCCTAATGAAAATCTAAGCTACCTCACTAGATAAATTCGTAGAATTAACTGAAATGAAGTGTTCTACCTTACTTAACATATAAACCACAATCATAACATAATCATGTTGCTTCGATTTCCTCGACAAACCTATAATTAAGTCCATGAAAATGGCCTCCCATTTCCACTTTGGAATCAAATTCAGCTGTAATAAACCACCTGGATGCTTACACTCTTCTTTTACATGCTGAAAATCCAAATATCTCGCAACAAAATCATCCACCTATTTCTTTAAGTTTGACCGATCATAGAATTTATTAACTGCTGTTAATGTCTTTTGATATCCCGGGTGACATGAATATGGCTTAACATGAAACTCCCTCAAGATAAGCTTCTTGAGTTCATTGTCATCTGACACATAAATATTTGTCCTGAACCTGACCAAGCCATTTGCGGTAAGATGATACTCTTCATCCATATCACCTGTACCTTGTTGTTGGAACCTGTGCATCAACTGTTGATCACTGTCATCACATTGTATTGCTTGCAAGATACACTCTTGAAAATCTGTCCCATAAGAACTCACTACTACAATGTGATTCAACTACACTCTTCTACTAATAGAATCTGCAACCCTGTTCTCCTTTCCCTTAATGTACATGATATCGAAGTCAAACACACTGAGCGTAGCCAACCATATATATTGCCTCACATTCAAATTAGGTTGGCCAAAAAAGTATCCTAGGCCACTGTGATCACTCATCAAGATGAACCTCCTACCAAGAAGGTAATGTTTCCACATATTTAATGCATTAATGATAATTGTTGACTCAAGATCATGCATCACATAATTTTGTTCGTGCTCATTCAACTTCCTTAAATCATATCATACTACTTGTCCTTCCAACATCAGGACTCCACCAAGTCCTCTCTTGCAAGCATCTGTACATACCAGAAACTCCTTGTATGGATCTGGAATTTTTAATACCAGATAATTTGTAAGAAAATAATTCAACTTCTCCAAACTAGTTGCACACTCCTTAGTCCATTCAAAATTTTTCCCTTTTTGCTGCAAAGATGTAATAGAATATGTAATCCATGAGAAGTTCCTAATGAATTTACTATAGTAACCTGCTAGTCCCATGAATGATCTAACTTCATCCACATTCCTAGGAGCTTCCCACTCCATGATAGCTCTAATATTTTCCTAATCCAATGCTGTACCTTCCTCGGAAACAACATGTCCCAAGTAATGAAATTATGTCTAAAATAAAATGCACTTACTAAGCTTGGCATACAACTAATGCTCTCTCAACAATCATAACAATGCTACTAGGTGATCTACATGCTCTTCCTAATTCTTATAATATATCAGTATAACATCAATGAATACTATTAAAAACTTGTCCAGATAAGGACATGACACATTATTCATCAAACACATGAAATTATATAGAGAATTAGTAATGCCAATAGGAATTACTACAATATCATAATGCCCATACCTGGTACAACATGCGGTTTTTTTAGATGTCCTCTTCTTTAATGTTTACATGATGATATCCCGATCTCAAGTCGATCTTCGAAAACACTCCTACTCACTTCAATTGATCAAACAAATCATTAATCCGTGACAAAGGATACATGTTCTTGATATTCACCTTGTTCAATTGTCTTTAATCAATGCAAAACATGAGAGTATCGTCCTTTTTCACAAACAATATTGGTGCACCCCAAGGCTACACACTTGGTCTAATTTATCCCTTATCAAGAATTTCCTTAATATTCAACTTCAATTCCAATAATTCTGGAGTTCTCATCCTATACGGTGCCTTTGATCCTGCTGTTGTTCCCAAAATCAAATCAATAGAAAATTCCACTTCCCTATGAGGTGGTAACTTTGAAATATTTGCTAGAAACACATCTTGAAATTGCTGAAAAATTTAATACCTCTTTAATACTTAAACATCCTCAACATCCTTTGTTTTTTCACTATAAATATGAACTAAAAACAATACACACCCTTTCCTGCTATTGTGCTTTGGCTACATAGTTGTAACCATTCTCATTGACGTAGGATTATTCTTACCCTGCAATATTCTCCTCCCTCCGTCGTCATGAATCACTCAACAACCTTTAGAAATCCACCTTAGTCATGTGAATGTACAACCAATCCATACCCAAAAACAACTGTATGATCCCAACAGAATAATATTTATATGTCTTGATGTAGACATACCGTTCATCTCAAATGCACAATATCTTACCCAAATATGAACTATTTTCTTAGTACTTGTAGCCAATTGCACCTACCAAGACTCTGTATGCACTTCTTTATTAAGAAAAACTTATCCACTAGGTTATAACTGATATAACTATAGTTATATATAGGGTGAATCAAAATAGAAACAATTTGATCACAAAGCTTACCTTCCATATCGATAATAGATGCATGATGATCAACTTGCCTATTATACAATGCTGCATAAATATGAGGAATTCTCTTTCCAACATCCCCAACTGTTCATGCCTCCTAAGCACTGTAAATATGAGGTATGCCATCCTAATGTTGTGAAAAATATCTTCTATGATGATCCTTGCCCCAAGTCCAATATGAAAAAGGCTTCCTTCCATCGTTCTTGTTTTTCTCCTCATAATGAAATCCTTGTCCACTATCATCTACATTGGATTTCTTGTACGATGCTGAATTCTCCTTGTTACTTGTGTTAGTGTCGGTATCTTCATCCCTCCGTCAGTGATCAAATTCTCTTGTTGCATTGCATATTAGGTGTCTCGCTCAGTCAGCTGCATTCCATTAGGAGCATGGATCATCTGATGATAGTGGCCTGTTGTACATTTTCCCTCATGTCCTTTACCTACTGGCCCATTTCCATTCATCAATATCATCTGCAGTCACTTTTTGTCTTTAAGTTTGCAAAAGTCATTTCTAGGGTTTCAGTTTTATTAGGTCTAGGGTTTCATAAAAAATATCTTCAAAATGTCCAATAACGGTCAGCAGGCGCATGAGGAGGTTGAATAAAGTTCCAGTACTAATAAATTTCATAATTGCATGCTCATAAATGTATTTTTCTTCAAAACCCTGTTTTGAGGAAAAACAGAGTATTTTAGGTTTTTATTGTATAAATTGATGTAATTTCAGTTCTCTCATATTTAAATAAATTCAGTGGCAACCCTGGTCACCTTGCCAAGCTTCAGCAGCTCCATCCCCTGCAAGGCAAACAAAAATCAAATGATTCAGTTCATCCAAGGTAAAAATGAAGTAAACTGCCCAAAAATAGAGTTGAAAAAGCAAGTTACAAGGCAAACATTATAAAGGTGGGTTTTAAGAGCTTATTTGCATTCAAAGGAGAAAAAATGAGCAGGAGAGGGTCGTGTTGGAGAAAAGGAGCAAGTTTGAATGAAAAATGGGAAAAATTAAAGGGCGTGGCGCATTGGGTGAGAGGTGCGGTGCATACAAGTGGCGCAACGCATTGGGCCGGCCTCCACAGTGTAAAAACTACACTGACGCGACGCATACAGAAGGCGCAACGCGTTGGGTTTGTGGTGCGGCGCATAAAGCTGCAAGCCATTTTCACCACAAATTCATCGAAATTCTCAATTTTCTTGGTTTCCTCCGGTCCAAAGTAAGCCAAAAACTCTTCAAATGCCAATGAAAGTGTGTCTTAAGATGTTTATGGTGGTTTAGTATGTAAAATATCAAACCCTACCTCTTTGCAATTTTGCTCAAAAACAATTGCCTAGGGTTTGTATTTATGCTTTTGCTACTAGGTCTATTCCATCACTCCCTTACTCTTTGACTCCTCCATTTATTTTTTAGTTTCATCCACTCATTCCTTAATTTCCATATTCCTAAAAAATCATTCACCCCTATCCCCAATTCCCATTTTCCCAAATCCTAACTACAAAATCCCCAAACCCTACTCACATCCATAAAACTCCTACTCCCATCCCTAAAATCTATTCACACATAAATTTTTACACTCTCTTCCATATGCTCTACCCATTTCATTCCTCCACCATATTTTCACATTGTTATCCACAAAACCATCCATGTACAACCACATATTTCAAAACCAAAGGAAAACAATGGAAAAAGACAGTGATCATGGGTATGAGCAAGAGATTGAACATGACCGAGAATCTTGGCTTGAGAGAACAAACTTGCACTTGGGAAAGGATGCTAGAGAAGGCCAAAAACGAGAAAAACATGTTGAGGAACATGGAATACCACTACTTGTCAATAAATATGGTGTGCAAAGCAAGAATTAGGAACTTGAAGACCAAGTTGAAGAAAGCATCGAGGAAGCGAAAGGAGCACGATAGACTTCAGATATTGGCTGAGGCTTCCTTGGCCAAACACAACACTTGATGGAGAACACTCAGCTCAAATTTCAAAAAAATTGGGCCACTTTTTGTAATTTTGGAAATTTTGCCTAAAAAAACAGACTTTTTTGCCCTATGCGCCACTTGGCGCTCGCTTTTGATGGAGACCTCTTTTTGAGGAAAACTCAGCATTTTTGGATTTTTCATGGAAAAATATGCATGCCTACCAATGGCCAAGAAATTTTGACAGGTTTTGGGCTTCCAAAAAGGTCAAAAACACCCCAAAAATGACCTTTTTGCCCCTTTTTGGACACACAGGAAGCAGTGTTGGGAGAACTCAGTTTTGGAGGGGAAAATGGAGGCCAAATTCAAAAATTCCACTTGTGCTGGAAAGTAGACAGGTAGATATTTCCAAAAAGCCCACTTGGAGCAAATTTTGACATAGGTAAGGCCTCCAAAATTAGCTGCAAACAGGCGCTACACATAGGGAAATCAGGCGCGGCGCATTGGAGGAATTTTGCTCATTTTTGGTCAAAAACTCTGTTTTTCGCCTAGTTTTTTCACAGTTTGAATTTTTTCCTTCTAGTTGTCAAAATCATGATGTAATTTAATGTGACATGATGGATTTTGATGTAATTTTGCTAAATTTTCACTCATAGAGGTAGATTCATCCATCAAAGGGTAGTTTGCAACTGAATGAATCAGTTTCCTAGTTTTTAGAGGCAAGCTGTTCCACTGCCTAATTTTTAGTTCTCAGTTTAGATTTTGTTGGAACAGCTCCTAATATTATGAGCTCGACCCCTAGAGGCTAGGATGAGTTGTTTTTTTCCTATATCTTATGTTTTATCATTCATTAGAATAGTTGGACTTTTGGGAAGTCTTTGAGCATCATTGTACATTCATCTCTGCAGTTTGGCAAAGGAATAGACCAGGGTTTGCAGCACTCTATGGGATTCATGTGGCATCATTCTGTGATATTGTGTTTCTCTCTATAAATGTAAGTTTATTGGTGTTTTATGTATGTCATTCACTCTCTTATTTCTTCTTAACTAAAACAAACAAGGATAAAGGTAGAATCCATTGAAATTGCAGTGCTCTACCTAGGGTTTGTTTAGTTATTTATGTTTTCAGCTATTTGAAGAGGATCCCTGAAGGTTTCTTTCCCTCTTCAACTCCTAACCTATCTAAATCTCTCCATTTCATTCAAATTGAAGTTTCAAATCAATTTCCTACCTTGCCCCATTGAGATCTCTACAAAACTGAGCCTCATTCCCCAGACCCAAATCTGCCTTTCCATTTGAGCTAGCAAAACATCATTAAAATCAATCAAACTCTTTTGCACACATACCTAGCCTAAAATCAGTGTTCACATCAAGTCATCTCAAGCCTCATTGATAATTTTTTGCTGAGATTGACAAGGAGAGAGCCCTCTCCCAATCTGGTAGGGCTAGATACCAGGTTAAGCGTGGTTTGATGTTACCCTAGATTCTGCCTTTCTCAGCCTGAGGTAGATTTAGGCCCTAACAACCTGAAATATTCCTGGCTTCTTATCCCACTTTCACTTAGTATTATCATACATTTCCAACCCTGCTTAGGCTCCAAATTACACTTAGACTTCTCATAAAAATGTTTCAACTTACCAATTACTTCATCCAATGTCTGAGCCTCATCATACTCAATCCGATCCTTAAATGCTAATGACCATACACTTACAAACATTTTAACCTTCGTTTTCTCATCCGTAAGATATGGTACAAACCTTAATAGCTCCAAAAACTTAGTCATATAATCGTCATATTTCATCGATCCCATATTAAGCTCATAGAACTCCTTATCCTTACTATCATAGTATCTCTCTGACAATTAATTCTTTCTAAAAATTCTCTTGAATTCATGCCAGCTCAATTCAACTGTCTTGATACCTATGACATGATTCACGTCTTCCGACCAAATGTTCGCTTTTAATTTGAGACTAAAAATAACTATCTTGGCTTTCATATTCTATACATATTCATGTAGTTCGAAGAACTTCTTCATCCCAAGGAACCATGCTTCTGCATCTTCCGGTTTCTTCAAATCTCCATCAAAGGTAGGAGGCTTGGATTTCTTGAACTCATTCGACAAGTCACTGCTTCTCATTCCTCTTGTAAGGATGATAACGATGATGACCATGTTGTCTCTTTGATCAAGAAATAAAATAGAACCCATAACCACTACCTCTCCTGTTAGATGTATCCATCCATCTACCACCTTTGACCATGTCATCTCTATCTGACCTATGTCCTCCATGAGGCCTGCTACCATACGCCCCATTAGTCCTTTCCTCATGTCCATAACTGATCTATGGTTGTCCCTGTCTCTGAAAATATGATCAGCTCTGAAGAATCACTACATTGACCTATGATTGCTTCTCTTGTGCCATGGAAATTCTTTCATGTGACTAAATGATTCTATCATTATATACTTTGTAAATCCTAATTTATTCCTTTAAACTTCTCAAGGTGTCTACTATGTCCAAAGAGTACTCATCTCTTTGTTGCTCATATGATCTATAAGGAGATTAAAGTGAAATGTAATCCACCATCTTGTTTTTCATATCTAATATTCTACTTCCTATAACATATCATGTCAGATAACCAAATATAAACATAATCCAACATACCTCAGTGAAGTTCAGGGGAGGCTATCTCGTCTGCACAGTCAACCCAAATTAGCTCAAAATATTTATATATAATGAAATCAACATATCAATCGTCCTAACATCAACATCAACAACCTCTACACAATGAAAAAAATTGCAACAATGATCATCACCATGTCTGCATAACAAACACATAGACAACTAACATGCATGCATAAAAATCAAAGTTCACCCATCCAGTCCAAGTGTTTGAACTTGGAAGCTCTGATACTAATCTATAACAACCCCTCTCACATTTACCTAGTTTCACCAGCCTATCAGGGTAAACATGAGACAAAGAGCTACTATGACATGACCTGAAATCCAAGCTCCAGTTAAGGAAGTGGGTCCTACAAACTAACCACCGAATGACAAATCAAAACATCCCTCCAGGCTATAAGAGACTCAGGGGCCAAAGAATCAACCTAGGTGACCAAAACCTAATATAGATCTCCTTTTCATTGACCTAGGCTCCCAAGCACATGCATGCTAAGGACTGGATGCAATTGAAGGCCTCCAACCACACACACAACACTGATTAAGTGTGGTTGTGGCCCAAATTTCCCAGTTTAGAGGGTACAGTCCCGAGATTTGAGGCACAATAGGTCAGCCTATACACCATTTCCCAGAACTGCCTAATACTTCTCAGAATCATAAATGACATAATGAAAATGCTAAACATACAAACTTGAGTCATAAAATTGACCTAGACTGACTAAAAAATAATGGGAATTTTTGTCAGAAACATGGAAAACATGTAAGATACAGGTTGCGATGTAATGTCCCAAATCAGGAAATGCTCAAGAATCCGACAAATGAAAATCCTTTTTCAAGAAAACATTAACAATCAACAACTGGATCTATTCCAGAGATTGACTGCAGGGGAATTTACTGGATATGTCACCTCTAAAGAGAGGGTGATATCCATAGGCTATCTGTCCCACTAGCAAACTCTGTCTATAGAATTATGTCGAAGGCTAATATCTCCCTTCTAGGATTATTGACAAGCAGCTCAAGGAAAACGCTGCATAAGAAAAACTGTACAACAGAAATGCATATCAATGCTTGGTTCCTCTCATATAGGCTATATGTGACTTATATACGAAATTTCAGCTGAAACAAATGAACTTGGATACTTTAAACAGATCTCCCACAAACTAGACTAGCTGAAAACTGCTGAAAGAGGAAGGTTGCAGCAAGATGGAAATCCTACTTCAGAATTTGCAGAAATTCTTCAGAAACTCAAGAGGAATCAATAAAAGATCAGATCAAAGGCCATATCAGGTGCATATCTCAATACTTGACAAAAAATACAGCAAACATCACTCTAGAAAGACAACCAAGTGGGGAAAAACACCACTAGTGACCCAGAAACACTGTTTTATTGAGTACTAAGTTACAACAGTATAAAATAACGGTTTTTTCCTTTATATTAGTCAATATCAGAGTTTCATGCAAAATTATTTCAGAAACAAATACCAATAGCAAAGTTAAACAGGCTTCCCATGCTCAAATAGCTGAAAATGGACTAAAACCCCAAAACATGCAAATGCCGGAGCTGCTGCAAAAGAAAATGCGGAGTATATTGAAGTAAATACTCAGAAAATGGAGAATGAAATCTGATATTCATAATATATTACTCAATGAGGCAAATAAACAGAGATCTAATCTCCTTTACAATGAAACTATGATCACCCGGCAAGGGTTTTCCCACATGCAATGAAAATACAAAGGAGCAGCTGCAGATATAATTGAAAAATGTAGTATGGCTATAGATATACATAAAATGGATGAATATACATGATAAGTGGCTGCAATGCTATTAATCAGATCCTGGAAGAAGAAATGAATTTCCCTTTGGGAAACTAGCTCCAAACCATAGGGTTTTAACCACTTCCACTGCACCTCTATACAAATAACGCAGTATCCTCAAGGGAATGCATAGGTATGAATCAAAAATTATTGGCCTAACACCTTAAAGTGGAAATTTCAGATCAGAACCTTCCCTTAGATCTCTTTCTACAAGATCTCCAAGAAAAAGCTGGGCATTCCCGCATGAGGAAACCCTTGCACTAAAAAGTGTAGCAACTTAGCTAAACAACTAAGTATGCAGAAGTCTAAGCAGAACTCATGAAAATATAATCTCCAATATAAACCCAAATGGTTTCCCTTCCTTCATTATATAGAAAATGTGCTTCTCCTCCAAGGGCCCCACTCCACTAGGGTTTGCTTCCTTGCCAAGCTTCCCTCCTCTAGAATTACGCTGTCTCATTAAGTGGGAATCTTCTAGATGCTACGTGGTTGGATTCTAGGCTAGCACATCTTCTTGTAACCTTCGTTGATTGAGCCTCCATGCCTTGTCCCTTTTTAGACTCAAGGGATCTTCAAATGGTCTTGCCCTCTATTCACATTGAGCTATATTATTTATGGATCCATTCTTTTAAAGAAAAGTTGAGTTGACTTGGTCAACTTAACCTTGTTCACACATGTGGATGCTTAATATGGTTATTTCATGGCCCCTTTTCACATTGTGAGGGGTTTTTATTCATGCTTGAGTAGTTTTATGATCCTCCTTGCTCAATTATTCATGCACTTGAATTTATTGGAAAAATTAATGTCCCACTTAGCTATAAGCTAAGTTGGGGACATTACAGTCTCCCCCTCCCAAATATTGCTTGTCCTCAAGCAACTGCAAGGGTGCTGCAAAATTTCTTCTCCTTCTTTGGTGGCCTTCTCATCCATAGCCTCCATCCCTGTATCAGATTTTATGTCAAAATGTTCTTCTTCCAATGGTACCTCCCAAGTGTACAAATTAGCCTGTAGTGAATAGGCCCAATGGCTCTTGTCATGGAAGAATGGATGGCTGATGTGGGAACTTCCTTGCTGATCCAAGACCTCCTCAAGATAGGGATTGGTGAAAATCATGGAGCACTTCATCATCAATGAAATACTCTCCTCCCCATGCTATCATCCAAGCAAAATTTGTTGCCTCCCAAGATGGCAACTCATGGTAAATCTCCTCCACCTTAAGCTCCTGCAAAGAAGGTGGGATGAATGGCTGAACATGATAGGAAAAATATCCTATCCCACACTGTCTCCCTCTCCACTCATGGCAAGAGTAGAGCACATACTGATTTTGGGCTGAAATAATGGTGCCCTTTGATGGAAAAACAAAGGTTGGATCTCCAAAGATCCTTCCTTCAAAGTCATGGATCCTGCTGGCCCAAATCACTCCATTCAAAGTGAATGGCACATCACCACCATATGTCACCCAAATCATAAATTTTCTGAAGTTTATATACAAGTGAAGATGATACATATGGAATCCATGGTGGGTATAACACAGCTTCCCCAACTGTTGATTTAAAACATCAAGTGGCAAGTTGCCTCCCAAATAATTTTCAGCTATGCATGTCAACTCATCTACTAGAAAGTAGTGAGCAGAAATATATATCAGCTGCATACAATGAAAACAAAAAAGAACTTGCCCCAATTCATGTAGAGATGGGTTATTATCATTACAAAATGTGGCCCTAAAGTTACCATAACACCAATGAATAATCTTGCTCTCTTGCAGAGCAATGCATTGCTTACAATTGGCGAGAAGATACAAATTCTTAATAGAATGATCAATAAGCACATAGATGTATTTCTTACCATGCCTCATGTGTGAGCTGAAGATGTGATCCATGAGTGAGCCCTCCCATAACAATATCCTCAATAAATTTATGCAAAATGAAAGGATGCACACTTCTTTGGAAATACTCCATCATTAGAAAATTTCTCTTAGAGGATAGCGCTGTAGGCTTAAGTAGCAATTCTCTTGGCACTTCATGACTCTTCTTCTTGACATTCCACATGTAAAACCCATTCACTTTTTTGCTGCTAAGTGAGAGGACCTCCCTCGCTTCCATTATTGCTGAAAGGTAGCCTTCTTGCACTTTGGATGTGCCATGCATTCCTCCTGGAATGTTGTGTTGAGTATGGAGAGTTTTCAGCCCATGCTCTCCCAAAAGTAGCCATAGCAACAAGGGCTCTTGTTGCTTCCTTACATTATCAATGTGTGGATCATGGAGCAATGATGTAAGGATGGACATGTGGGGAGATCCATCAACATAGTGCAAGATAACTCTCCCATTCCACACCATGTGGGAGTTGTTTCTCCTCCCAACCCAAGATTCATACTTGAAATACATCTCAACCCAAAATACATGTGAATGCATGAGACATACTTCAAACATGGGAAAATATTTGGACATAAGATTCAGCATATAATGTCCAAACCCTCCTTATGACAACCATAACAACCATGCCTTCCCATTATGCAACCTTCTCTTGGAGTATGAGGCATGAGTAATGAGAATCATAAATTTTGGGGAGTTCCCACACTCACCCAACAAAAACCAGCATAGGTTTCCTTCTCCTTGCTTCCTATCAGGATATGGTAAGTGGCTTGCATGCCACTTACTTGCTGCTCTTATCACTTCACCATGGCTGAAGATGAAATGTATATTTGGGGCTTTAGGGAAGCACCCATCATAGTGCATCACCTTCCCCAACTCATCAAGGAGGTGGCCATACTTGAAAACAATCCGGCCCATAGTTGGACATGAAGCTTATAAGGTAGAACAATCCCCTTGGGAGTTATGGCCTGCACATATAAGGTAAGAGAGCACATGCAATCATAAAATAAAATGTTACTTTCATAAATATGCTTCTTACCCACAACCTCCAGCACTGTGATGGTGTCTCCTCTGACCTCCGGTGTTTTCATTGTATCATGTTGAGGGAACACTTTGTTTTTCTTCTCATCAGGGGATTTCCCTAATGGTCCTTCTTCACATAAGGGGGCATCAAGGCATAGATATAATGGAGAGATGGATGAACTGATGTGCATAGATATTCCTGCCTTTCTTGTGCATCACTCTTCAGAAATAAAGAGGGGTAGATATTGCTCACCCTATGAAACTCTGTAATATTCCAGATCTCACCATTTGATAATGTTGGCACATACTGCACATGGATTGTGCCACAATCTCTATATGTGAGATTCTCTAAAACTCCTTGCAAAGGTGCAAGAGCTTCTCTCCTTGGTGCAAATACCCTCACCAATTCTTCTTCTTGAGATGCTAGAGGTGCCTCTGTTATGACTGCGCTGTCACCCCCAGCTCTTTCTCTGAATGTAGGAAATGTCCCATCCTCAATAGGAAACCCTAGATATTGGTCTTCCCTTGAAGGAGGAATTCCCATGTCTTCTTTTTATTCTTCTTGAAACCTTATAAAGGTTTCACTACAGTCCTCTTCTCCTTGAAACCCTCTTGGAATTTCATTGCATCATTCTTCTTCCAACTGTTCAACCCCCTTTGAGAGGCTCTTCTTGGATCTGAATATCGATGAGAGTAATATCATCCTCTCCATATTGTCTGATATTTGATTGTGCTTATCCTCAGAACTTCTCTTATAGCTTGATCTCACAGGCTGGGCCAGAGATCATGCTCTGATACCACTGTAATGTCCCAAATCAGGAAATGCTCAAGAATCCAGCAAATGAAAATCCTTTTTCAAGAAAACATTAACAATCAACAACTGGATCTATTATAGAGATTTAATATAGGGGAATTTATTGGATATGTCACCTATAAAGAGAGGGTGATATCCAGAAGCTAGCTGGCCCACTAGCAGACTCTGTCTATAGAATTATGTCGAAGGCTAATATCTCCCTTCTAGGATTATTGACAAGTAGCTCAAGGAAAACGCTGCATAAGAAAAAATATGCAATAGAAATGTAGATCAATGCTTGGTTCCTCTCATATAGGATATATGTGACTTATATACGAAATTTCAGCTGAAACAAATGAACTTGGAGACTTTAAACAGATCTCCCACAAACTAGACTAGCTGAAAACTGCTGAAAGAGGAAGGTTGCAGCAAGATGGAAATCCTACTTCAGAATTTGCATAAATTCTTCAGAAACTCAAGAGGAATCAGTAAATTATCATATCAAAGGCCATATCAGGTGCATATCTCAATACTTGACAAAAACTACAACAAACATCACTCCAGAAAGACAACCAACTGGGGAAAAGCACCACTAGTGACCCAGAAATGATGTTTTACTGAGTACTAAGTTACAACAGTATCAAGTAACGGTTTGGTCCTTTATATTAGTCAATATCAGAGCTGCATGCAAAAGTATTTCAGAAAAAAATACCAACAACAAAGTTAAACAGGCCTCCCATGCTCAAATAGCTGAAAATGGACAAAAACTCCAAAACATACAAATGCCGGAGCTGCTGCAAAAGAAACTGCGCAGTCTATTGAAGTAAATACTCAGAAAATGGAGAATGAAATCTTATATTCATATTATATTACTCAATGAGGCAAAGAAACATAGATCTAATCTCCTTTACAATGAAACTATGATCACCCGGCAAGGGTTTTCCCACATGCAATGAAAATACAAAGGAGCAGCTGCAGATATAATTGAAAAATGTAGTATGGATGTAGCTCTACATAAAACGGCTGAATATACATGAGAATTTTCTGCAATGCTATTAATCATCTCCTGGAAGAAGAAATGAGTTTCCCTTTGGGAAACTAGCTCCAAACCATGGGGTTTTAACCCCTTCCACTGCACCTCTATACAAATAACATAGTATCCTCAAGGGACTGCACAGGTATGAATCAAAAGTGCTTGGCCTAACACCTAAAAGTGGAAATTTCAGATCAGAACCTTCCCTTAGATCTCTTGCTACAAGATCTCCAAGAAAAAGTTGGGCATTCCCGCATGAGGAAACCCTTTCACTAAGAAGTGCAACAACTTAGCTAAACAACTAAGTATGTAGAAGTCTAAGCAGACCTCATGAAAATATAATATCCAATATAAACCCAAATGGTTTCCCTTCCTTCATTATATAGAAAATGTGCTTCTCCTCCAAGGGCCCCACTCCACTAGGGTTTGCTTCCTTGCCAAGCTTCCCTCCTCTAGAATTACGCTGTCTCATTAAGTGGGAATCTTCTAGATGCTACGTGGTTGGATTCTAAGCTAGTACATCTTCTTGGAACCTTCCTTGATTGAGCCTCCATGCCTTGTCCCTTTTCAGACTCAAGGGATCTTTAAATGGTCTTGCCCTCTATTCACATTGAGCTATATTATTTATGGATCCATTATTTTAAAGACAAGTTGAGTTGACTTGGTCAAATTAACCTTGTTCACACATGTGGATGCTTAAGATGGTTATTTCATGGCCCCTTTTCACATTGTGAGGGGTTTTTATTCATGCTTGAGTAGTTTTATGAGCCTCCTTGCTCAATTATTCATGCACTTGAATTTATTGGCAAAATTAATGTCCCACTTAGCTATGAGCTAAGTTGGGGACATTACACACGAATACATATAAAATCATAAGAGCCTAAGATTCATCTAATAATCACCAATAAGACCATATTCCCTCTCTACATAACCAGAACAACATTTATTAATCCATATATTAATCAACCATTCAGTAACTAAATGATTCATGATAAGAGCCATAGATAATACACACCATATAACTAGCATATAACTAGAAAATAAGCAGCATAGAAACCATGGAAACTCAGCCAAAATATTTCCAACATAATCAATACAAGTATTCATAGATCACAATAATAAAATGTCTCATATTAACATTTGAAAATACCAACCAAGTAAGGGACTTCCACATACCACCTGACCATAGATTGGGCTGAACCAAATCTCTCTTTCAACCAATCACCCCTACACCATATTCCAAGTAAGAATGTGGGACCTCATGGAATGAAACAAAAAAACTAAGCCAACGATTCCATAGGCAAAACCACCTCAACCCTTAATCACAATGATTCCACCTCCATGGGTGGACATCACTAACGCCAACTAGATTAGTCTCTACCCAAGTTGTCCAGGGCTCCAAGAACTAGTAAATCAACCCACAACTTTCCAGGGCTCCAACAAATTTGTTCAACCTAGATCCATGGACTAGTAACTCAACCCGCCAAGGGCTCCAGAGAATTTGTCCCAACCTAGGCTCTAGGGCTAGTAACTTAACCTAAGCTATTCCAGGGCTTCCAAAGTGTTTGGTATAACCCACAACCATAAGGAATTATGAGCACCAATAAAAAAAAATGAAGTGGAAAAACCCACAACACCATGGATATCTAGGAAATGGAAAGGCAAGACTAAAACCATTGTTAATCTAGACAAATATCCATGCCAATGAAAACACATAACCATAAAATCACTTGCATATACCATGCATTTGAAATCAATAAGGAAATCACACATGCAACAAGTTACTTGCAAATAAATCTAGTTGTAGTTGTTGATCCACTTGTTCCCTTTTACTTTCCTACTTCCCCTTTCCTTCTTTCTCCAAATCCATTGTATTCTAAAGTGCTCCATGAATAAGTGTGTGTTACACAGTCATTTGTCACCATGTTCATTTCCCGTCCTTGATCCTAAAATTCCCCATGAAATACCCTTTGTAATGTTTCCACCATGAAGAAATATGTTAAGACATCCCCTGAAGACTCAAAGAAAACTGCCTTGGAAGATTACTGAAGAAATTTGGTCAAAATCCTAGTTTCCTCGGTCAGCGCATTTCCTGGTTCCATGCTTGCGTTGATGTCAGATTGACAGTTCTGGCTTAGCACTACCAACTCCCTTATTTCTTGGAAAACCACATTGATCCCTTTCTGGTAGTGTTTCCTCAAATGGAGGAGAAGCTTCGACCTCTAGAAGTTCCAGGGCAGCGAGTTGGTTGTTAAACGATGGTGATAGAGTCGAGCTCTATGATTTTAGAGCTTGGATCTCATCCATGGGGGTTTATCCATTAGAAAG
The DNA here is from genome assembly GCA_034641835.2 of Pinus albicaulis. NCBI lineage: Eukaryota > Viridiplantae > Streptophyta > Pinopsida > Pinales > Pinaceae > Pinus > Pinus albicaulis. The sequence continues at coordinate 592,306,429 of CM076570.1, forward strand.
TGGACCTTACTCCTCCTTTCATGGGCTCCCAACCACTTCTCCCTTCCTATAAATTGGTCCCCATCCTTCCACTACTGGTTGGTCATTGTTGGGCTAGTATGAACTCTCGTTCCCTTTACATTATTTCACTGTGATAACACCTAAGTTGTTTGGGTGAAGGATTGCTTTATAGATTCAGTGAAGGACTCAAATTTTCAGCAAAGGGAGGCCTCCAACATCAAGGCATGGTTTATAAGCTCTTCCTTTCATATTTACCAATAAAACATCTGATGTTTGATTTCTATATTTCTCTAATATTTTATGCAAATATTTTGGTACTCCTTGATCTGCTAGATAGCTAATGTTTATGATTATTATGTATTAGGTTACATTTGCTGTTGTGAAACCAACTCCAAAAATAGAAGAAAAGAGATATCAACACCTTAGAAATAAGCCACTTTGAGGGGGAAACCTCCAATACATTACATGAATGAACAATTCTTGGATGATACAAATTACAAAACCTCCTTTCTATATATATGAGTCCATGGGGCCACAATGTAATCCTAGTGGGGCCATAATGTAATCCTAGCCGACCTAACAATAATAATTTAAGGGCACAATAATAACAATATGGGGGTTACAGGGATACAATAATAACAATAAGGGGGTTAAACTAACAAAAATAAGGGACTATACTAGTAATATAGGGACCTAACATGCCCCTCTCCTTCAAAAAAGTGTTGTCCTCAACTCTTGAGTAGCTCTGGGTGCTTCTGTATAAAATTATCATCCTCCCATGTAGAATATTCAGTGGGTAAGTTCTTCCACTTGATGAGATACTCTGAAATTGATCGATTCCATAGGTGTCGAGTTCTTGTTTCCGTGACCACTTTAGGTTCCAATATGATTTTTCCTTCCTCATCAAGTTCTGGAAATATTGTTTGAACTAGAATATTTTCACCTATAACCTTCTTTAAGCATGAAACATGGAAAACTGGATGCACTTGTGAAGAAGCACGAAGCTCCAATTTGTATGCCATAGTACCAATCTTTTGCAACACCTTGTAAGGACCATAGTACTTTGGCAATAATTTATTATCCTTCTTAACTTGCTTGAGGGACATTTGTTTGTATGGTTGTAGCCATAAAAATACCCAGTATCCTACATCAAAACTTCTCTCGCTACGATGTTGATCTGCATGTTGTTTCATTAGATTTTGTGCCAAATCCAGGTTATCCTTTAAGAGTTGGAGAGCTTCTTGTTGATGCTCGATGTGATCTTCCACTTCTTGAACCTTTGAATTTTCTCTTAAATATTATGTGATGTGTTGTAGCTCCTAGATACAGTCTAGAGTTGTGACAGACCAGTGCCTAGGACATCTTAGCATAACAAGGAGCATATAATATAATGTAGGAAGTTGTCAGCTTCAGCTCTCATGCTATCTCCTGTAAACAAGGAAATGAAATAGAATGGGACCAAACTCTCAGAAACTGACACAAGAAAAGAGATACCGCAGAGGCAAGATGCAGAACTCTAATACAAAAGTAACAGACAATTCAGAGACAGTTCACTGCAAAGCGGGCCGATTCAGAAATACTTTAAAGACATAAATTATCAGGAGGTGTATGTAGTGAAAGAAGTATTAAGAAGATAATAGTTAACATTGAGCTGATACCCAGATATACAATACCACCATGCATGGGCTTACCAATCTAAGAATCCATACATGATAATAGCATTTTAAAAGCTCCCTCCCAAAGAAACTAATATAACAGAAGTATGGTTTAGATGAGTAATGGAACAGAATATCATGTATGAGCCATATTTAAAGCGCTTGACTGATCTGAGCATGGGCATCAACTAGGATGAATCCATACCAGAAATCAGTGAGCCAATCGCATTCCAAAACATGATACAGGAAAGATGGATGAAATGAAATGATATATTAAATAATACATAAAAGAGAGTTACAGACTGTGAAATACCAAAGACCAGAATCCTCTTTGACAGATATAACTCCTCCTCATTGAGACCCTATCGGCTCTGAGCCTTCATACAAGAATTTTACAAAATGTATGCAAAAAAACTTTCACTGCATAATTTTCTGATAAAAATCTGGAACCCTTACAATGCGTTTCTTCATGGTTTTTATAGGAGAAACCAAAACCTAGTAAAAAAGGTAGGTGATGAACATTTAATTGGAATAATTAAAGTGAAATGGCGGAAACATTTGCCTCCATACTGCTGAATTACTATGCTGTGCTATTTGTACCCCGTGGCCTGATTTCTGAAGTAAATGCACTGGGTGAAAATGTCTTCAGGAACACGGTAAAGCAGTAAAATCACACAAATATCCGTTCTTGCCTGGAAATAAAACTCTATTGAAATAAAGCCTTGAGGACATTGTTTTCTGTGTATAGATCTTCTGAACGATGTGCAGGATCTTCAATTTGGTACTCTGCTTCAAAAGGCTAGGACAAGGCCCCTAAAATCTTCAGCTACCTTCCTTTAATTCTCTGCTGATCACTGATATTCTTTATTTTCCCCATTGATATCTCCACCTGTGAAATCAGCACCTTGAATTTCCCTGCAGGGTTTGACAAATTTGAACCCTGCCTCTTAAATTGGAGTCTTGTCGATTTGGCTTTCGAGGACTTTCTTCATAATTATGCTCTGAAAAATGGTCCTTTGACGCGTGCTCGGCTCTAGTAATGGATGTTGCAAATTATGATAATTCTCTGCCGCTGTCAACCTGCAAAACACACAAAACTGTGAAGAAAACAAATGCATGGGGGACGAAAACGCAATGGAGGCGACTGTGTAGCAGAGCGACGTGATGAAGTGGCAGAAACATGCAGGGTGGTGACGAAGAAAATACAGTGGAAATAATGGCAGATGGGTTGGCCAGAGTTTATGATGCAGGACATTAAAATATAACATATGAATGTAATATATAAATGGCAGAGGAAGAAATGCGATAACATGTGGAATGATGACATGGAGGGAGACCGGGTCAACAGCGGGGATGATGAAATCTTAGCCGTCCGATCCCAGGAGGAGATCGATGGTTGAAAGGGCGACGGAGGCGATAGAAAGTGGGCTAGGGGTGTGATTTGCTTGCGTTAAATCCCATGCAGCTTCGGGGTGCAATGACCGTTGGATGAAGGCTCTCAGATCGGATGGCTTTGATGAATATCGCTGCGTGCCTTTGTCCAAACAATAATGTGTGATGGAGGGTGGTATTTGGGCTGTACGTGAGGAAACGTGGTGAGCGCTGTATGGAATCGCTGGCCCAAGGATAATTACCGCCTACTGCCGAAAGGCGGTGCGATACATACCACCCGGTTTTGAACAATGTTTTGGGCGTGGGGACCACTAGGACAGGCGCATCGCGAACCGTATATTTTATGATTTGATCAGATGGTGAATAGGTAGGCTACGGGCGAGGCAGGGATGAGCAAACACCGTTTGATCTGCACAGATCGACGGCTCAGGATGAGCCTGATATGTATTGGATGAGCGTTCGTCGGACTAGCGCCTGGTTTAGCGTCCAGGTTACATGGGGAAGAAGAACAGAGGGGCTAGGGCCGAAGGAGCTATGCCTCAAATATTTTCAAATATGAATCTCTGGCCTTTGGTAATGTGTTTTGGAGGCGGGAAATGGTAACAATGGGTGTGAGAATGATTTTCCAAGGCTGAAAGGGGGAATCTGAAAGCTCTGAGCCAGATTGCCTGTGAAATTTTATAGGAAACGAATTATGATCAACATCGGCTCCACCTGGGGACAACACGTTCATCTCTGGACGTGTCGAGAACTCGCAGAACCTCTGATCATCTTGTATACAGAGTCTGCTTCTCCAGCACCTCCATTTTTGACTTTATAATCCATAATGACACCCACATTATTAAAACGAAAACAAGAAGGAAACTATCATACAATATAATACATCAAGCTGTCTCTGCCTGGATTAGAACTGGAAATAGGGTTTAAGAAATTGACCATTTACAGGGGCATCCAGTAAGTCGCCTTGTAAATTATCCAACCTGAAAGTATTATTGCCCCCTTGTTCCACAATTTTGAAAGGACCAAACCAGAGGGGGTCGAATTTACCATGTTTTTCCTTCTCAGCTCTTCAGATATCCCATCTGAGCACCAAATCACCAATCTACAGTTTCCTGTCTTTTGCGTGTTGATAAAAAATGTGTTTCATTTTCTCTTGATATTCTATTAACCTCTGATTCACTTGGCCCCGTGTTTCTTCTAATTCCACCAACTGATTGATTCTCCTGATCATATCATCAGGTTCCTCCTGGCTTTCTTGCATGAAGCGGGCCACTGGTAAAGCCAGCTGTACAGGAAAAACTGCTACTCTTCCATATACCAATTCATAGGGAGATTTTCCAGTTGCTCTCTTGCTGGTGATTCTATTATCCCATAGAGAGAATTTCAATTGGGAATCCCAGTTCTTATGATTTTCATTGATAGTCTTCTTCAAGGCCCTCACTAGAGTTTTATTTGAAGACTCTGCCAAGCCATTTCCTTGTGGATAGTAAGCCGTAGAGTGACTCAGTATGATATTGTATTGCTGGCAGAACTTCATAAATTTTGCAGACTTGAAGGCCTGTGCATTATCAGTCATTATCCTAGCAGGACAACCAAACCTGGATATGATGTTTTCCTCCATGAACTTTATGATCACGCTATCTGTAGCATTCCTTGCAGGTATGGCTTCCACCCATTTGGTGAAATAATCTGTGGCTGTTAATATCCATTTATGTTGTCCACTTGATGGGGGATGTATCTCACCTATAAAATCAATACCCCATTGTTTGAATGGTTCATCTACATGCACTGGAATCAGGGGAAACGGTGCAGATTTCTGTCTCTCAGCAAATTTTTGACATTTATCACATGCTCTTACCCTGGCAAAAACATCCCCAAAAAGCTTTGGCCAATAGAAGCCAGCTTTCAAAATTTTATGAGCTGTGGCCCTCCACCTGTAATGGCCTCCACAGATCCCTTCATGGAATTCTGCTATAATACTCTCGACTTCATTCTCTGTGAGACACCTGAGTAAGATGCCTGAGGGATCTTGCCAGTATAGCCGACCATTGGCAACTATATACTTCTGTGATTTCAATCTCAGCGCTTTGTATTTAGTTTTGTCACAACTTGGAGGGCAGTTGAGTGTAAGGAGATATTCTACTATCTCTTTGTACCACGGACTGGTGAGGTACTTTAGATGTGTTTCTGGAGTAGCTACTCCAATTCCATGTCGTTATTCTTTCTCCTCAGATTCCTCACCTGCTATAATGGACAAATTTATGCCTAGGGCTTGATAGTTTGATTCGGATAAAATTTTGGCAAACCCCTGTCCTTTAATCAGCTTTGTGGGGTGGATGTCTAAGTCATACTCCTTTATTTTAGCAATCCACTTGCCCCTTTTTCCTTCACTATCCCCCCTAAATAAGGATATCTTTTACAACAGCTGCAGGTACAAATGCAGTGATGTGGGACTGTAAGATATATACACAGAATGCTTTGAGGGATTTCACTAGAGCGTATGCTTGCTTTTCCAATATGTTGTATTTTAATTTTGCATCACAGAGCACCTGACTAAAAAAGGCAATAGGCTGCTCATACCCTTCTTCATTTTTCTGCAATAAAACTCTTGCTATTGTATGAGGTGATGCAAAAGAAAAAATCATGAAAGGTTTATCATAATCTGGTCCAGCCAGCACAGGGGCTTCTGCAAAATCATTCTTTATCCTGGTAAATGCCTCCCGTGATTCTTGTGACCACTTTACCTCATTATTCTTCTTCAGCATATCTGTTATATGCCTAACTATCTCGGCATAGTTAGGGATAAACCTTCTCAAGAAATTAATGCGCCCTAGGAATACTTGTACTTCTTTCTTATTCCTGGGAAAAGTAATACCGTTTATAACCTCTACCCTCTTAGGATCTATCTTCACCCCATCTTTAGTCACGATATGGCCCAAAAGCTTTCCCTCTTCTAATGCAAATAAAGACTTCTGAGGATTCAAAGAGAGACCATACCTTCTGCATTTCTCAAAAGTTCTCCGCATATGTTCAATGTGCTCAACATCATTTTTGGAAAATACAGTGATATCATCGAGGTAGACCACCAGGAATTTATCCTGTTCCCCAACAAAAGCAATATCCATTGCCCTCTGAAAAGTGGCCCCTGCATTAATCAGCCCAAAAGGCATCCTGGCATACATGAATGTACCCCATGGTGTGGTGAAAGAAGTCTTCTTTTGATCCTCTGGAAGTACAGCCACCTGATTATAACCAGAGAATCCATCCATCATTGAGATCCTAGAATATCCAACCACTTTCTACAGGATGTAATCCATTTTTGGAAGTGGATAATTATCCTTTAAGGATGCTCTATTTAAATTTCTGAAATCCACACATAGCCTTATTTATCCATTCTTCTTGCCTACAGGGACAAGGTTTTCCACCCATTCAGAGTACCTCAATGGCACAATTATTTTCGCCTTTAGAAGATTTTTAATTTCTTTCTCAATAGAAGGCAACAGCAAGGGATTTATTTGTCTGAGCTTCTGCTTATGGGGCTTTGCATCTGTTTTCAGTGGAATTTTGTGCTGCATAATATTGATATCAAAAGTCTTCAAGTCCTGATAGGACCATGCAAACACATATTTGTAAGCCTGAAGTAATTTCTGATATAGCTCTTTATATTCTCCATGGATCTTCTTGGACAATTTTACAATTTTGGGGTCAGCCTCAGTACCCAAATTCAGGTCTTCTACCTGATTTTCTTCCACCACTTTTCCTGGCTGCAATGAGACATCATTCTTGTCAAATAATCTTTCTAGAGGCACCAGTCCTCTAGGTATTATGTTTCCCTTTAACTACAACACTTTATTTCCTGCCATTTTTCCTTCCCAATTTCTTTTTGAAATATCTTCAGGTTCTACCTCCTCTTCATCATCAATCTCCATATTGGAGAATTCTCCCATTGTTTCTAGGAATCTCTTCATCTGTTGTTCATATTAAAATACCTGCCAGTGCCTGATGTTATTTGGGATTGAAGGCCGATAATGCACCTCTACTTCATATCTTAAAAGAGGGTTCTGAGGTGGTTGAAATGTACTAGCGGCCACAGCAAGGGAATCAGCCATTCTATTCTGTTCTCGGGGCGTGAACTGGATATTGAATGCTGAGAAGAAATTCTCTACCATGTCCCAAACTTCATTCCTATAAGCCCTTAGCCTAGGATGTTTGGTCTGACACTGATTCCTGACTTGTCTAACCACCAGTTCTGAATCTCCCAGAACTTTTAAACTTTGTATACCCATGCTCTTGGCTGTCTGCAATCCCAACAGAAGTGCTTCATATTCAACCACATTATTGGTGGCTTCATACTCTAGTTTGAAAGACAGCGGGATCCATTTTCCTGCAGGAGAAATCAATAATATTCCAGCTCCATTTCCTTCTCTTGAATTTGCTCCATCAAAATGTAGTGTCCATATTCTTGCTTCATGACCCTTTGAAGGCTGCTCAGTCTTGATCTGGCAGAAGGATGGTTCATGAGCATAATCTTGATCTTCTTCCAGCATCAAGCATGAAAAATATCCTTCCTTACTGTAGACTAGTGAATTTACAGAATTGTCAGCCTTAGTCACCATCTTGACGAATCTAGTCTCCCTGTATAGTCTCCTCTCTTGGCCACCAAAAACTGGGATAGTGGCATATGTTAAATCCATTTTGATTGATCCGCAAATTTTTGTTCCCCAGGACCTCGACAGCAACATGCCAAAACGAGCTGGGATTTCAGCCACCACGATGTCCATTACCACACTTTTTGCTGGGATTTGGGCCAAATTGACCACCAAATATTTGATCATCCCAAAGCATTTAACTATTTTGGAGTCAAATGAATAGAGGTCCTTATATGGACGTGTGATTTTTAATCCTAGTTGTTCCAAGACTGACAGAGGCATAAGATTGTGTGAAGCTCCAGAATCTAGCATACAATTATGCAATAACAGGTCATGGATCACTAGAGACACATAGAAGGGAGGAGTAGAAGGATCTATCTCCTCAACATGTGGGCCAAAAACTACCATGGGTCTTTCTTCTTGAAGGTTGAGACTATTTGGGATGATTGGTGCTTCTGGAGGGAGCATGAAAGAGGTGACTTGAGATTGATATGCTGGTTGTTTCAACAGTTCAGTCAAGGGGACTGGGATTTTGACCTTTTCAATTTCCTTTTGCAGACTGAAAGCAGGGGGGGAATTTTCTATCACAATCTCTTTGGGCTCTTTATTTTTGACTGGGGGTTTGACTATTTTTGACACTGGTTTGTCATTAGGGGGAGTAACCACTTTTGAAGAAGAAGGAATTTGATCATTAGACTGCAAAGGTTTATTTAGAGGTTGCTTACCTTTGTCTGTGGCTTTCTGCATTGTAGTCTCCTTATGAGCAGGTGGTTCCCTCTGGGGTAACTCTTATTCTTGCTCTTGGGTACGAGTCCTCTTCCTAGAAGATCTGAGATCATATCTTCTATTGAAATTTTCTTGCATGAAATCATCAAATTGTTTACAATAATGATCAAATTCTGCTTCTTCTACATCTCTGACCTTTTCTTCTTTTTGCAAAAAGCACCCAGCTTCATCATTCCCTTGTAAAGGGCATTCTTCTCCATCACTATTTGAAAAGGCAAGATTTGCATCCTCCAGTCCATAGGCAGTGTCCTCAGTGGAGTCATCTACTGGACCTTCCAGGTACAATGGGTGTGGCACTTGATCATGTTGCTCCTTTGCTTCCCTTGGCAATATTTGCAAGGGTGGTTTCCTATATTGAGGATTGTAACCTCTGTTTGGAGCATTCTGGAAATTCCTGAAGGGTGAATTCTTGGCTTCCAATTCAATATTGACCATTTTCTTAATTAATTTTCTCATTTCTTCCATTTTGTCTGAGTCTCTGTCCTGACTAGAAGTAGACACCTCTTCTTTTCCCCTTCTTCTAGAATATTTTTTAGATTTTCCTTTTAATTTACCAGTGGAGGCAAATTTTTCTTCCAACTCTAGTGCATCTGCCTGAGCATCATCCAGAGTAGCAGGCTTTCTTTCTTTGAGAGAGAAACCAAAGTCCAAATCAAAGGCTGCTACAAAAACAACCTTAGCAACAGTCTGATGGGGTTTCATATTAGCAGGGAGACTCAGATATAATTTATTTAATCTCTTGATAAATTCTGACACTCCTTCATTGTGTATTTTCTTTAGTGTATTGAACTGAATGAGACAATTTCCATGATCCTTTTTCTCTCCCCATTTCTTGAGAAAAGTGTCTTCCATGTTATCCCAAGTGGTAATAGAACGACCAGCCAATGTCTTAAACCATTTTCGAGCTTCACCATCTAAAGATTTCACAAACAGTCTTAAGACCACATCTAAATGTTCAACATTAAAGTTCTCTGCAAAGGAGCAGAAAGTCTCAAGGTGTTTTTGAACATCAATCTCATTTTCTCCATTGAATCTAGGCATAATTTTCAGATAATCCTGGGGCATATCATTCAACACTTGGGGTAATGCCGGGGGAGCATATTTATTCATGAAAAAGGCCGGAACATTAGCCATTGGAGGAGGTGGAGGTAGTGCGATAGTTTGATGCGTAAGAGGAGGAGGAGGAGGAAGTGGAGTATGAATAATAATAGGGATATATTCAACTACAACTTGAGGGGTTGAGGGGAACAAAGGTCTATTAACTGCAGATACTTCGGTTACTTCCTTGACCTCTTCAACCTCAGGAGTAGGATGAAGGCTATTTTTATTTCTGATACCCTCTCGGGGTGGACTATCTGAATAATAATAATCAGTATCTCCCACAGTGGATTCGGGATGTGGCACTTGAGCTTCTTGAGAAGAAGAGGATGGAAAGTATTCTACAGAAAATTTAGGGATTTTTGAACGGGCTGATTTCCTTTCCCTCCAACTTCTTCTATGTATAATCTGGTCAGGGTCAGACACTGAAGGTGTCTTTGGCTTAGATGTATCTGACCTCAGGTGTGGCTTATGAGGAGCCAGGACTGCAAATAGATTTATCAAATAACAAATGTGGAGTCGCCAAGGTGAGGGATATACAACTCTCAACTCTCTGTGCTCACCTACTTAGAGAGTGAATATAATTTTTTCGAGGCCTACGGATTCAGATTTTCTTAGATTCGTTCCCCAGCAACGGCACCAGAAAGATGTTGTAGCTCCTAGAGATAGTCTAGAGTTGTGATAGACCAATGCCTAGGACATCTTAGCATAGCAAGGAGCATATAATATAATGTAGGAAGTTGTCAGCTTCAGCTCTCATGCTATCTCCTGTAAACAGGGAAATGAAATAGAATGGGACCAAAATCTCAGAAACTGACACAAGAAAAGAGATACTGCAGAGGCAAGATGCATAACTCTAATACAAAAGCAACAGACAATTCAGAAACAGTTCACTGCAAAGCGGGCCGATTCAGAAATACTTCACAGACATAAATTATCAGGAGGTGTATGTAGTGAAAGAAGTATTAAGAAGATACTAGTTAACATTGAGCTGATACCCAGATATACAATACCACCATGCATGGGCTTACCAATCTAAGAATCCATACATGATAATAGCATTTTAAAAGCACCCTCCCAAAGCAACTAATATAACAGAAGTATGGTTTATATGAGAAATGGAACAGAATATCATGTATGAGCCATATTTAAAGCGCTTGACTGATCCGAGAATGGGCATCAAATAGGATGAATCCATACCAGAAATCAGTGAGCCACTCGCATTCCAAAACATGATACAAGAAAGATGGATGAAATGAAATGATATATTAAATAGTACATAAAAGAGAGTTACAGACTGTGAAATACCAAAGACCAGAATCCTCTTTGACAGATATAACTCCTCCTCACTGAGACCCTATGGGCTCTGAGCCTTCATACAATAATTTTACAAAATGTATGCAAAAAACCTTTCACTGCATAATTTTCTGATAAAAATATGGAACCCTTACAATGCGTTTCTTCATGGTTTTTATAGGAGAAACTAAAACCTAGTAAAAAAGGTAGGTGATGAACATTTAATTGGCATAATTAAAGCAAAATGGCGGAAACATTTGCCTCCATACTGTTGAATGATTATGCTATGCTGTTTGTACCCCGTGGCATGATTTCTGAAGTAAATGCACTGGGTGAAAATGTCTTTAGGAACACGGTAAAGCAGTAAATCACACAAATATCCGTCCTTGCCTGGAAAGAAAACTCTGTTGAAATAAAGCCTTGAGGACATTGTTTTCTGTGTATAGATCTTCTGAACGATGTGTAGGATCTTCAATTTGGTACTCTGCTTCAAAAGGCTAGGACAAGGCCCCTAAAATCTTCAACTACCTGCCTTTAATTCTCTGCTGATCACTGATATTCTTTATCTGCCCCATTGATATCTCCACCTGTGAAATTTGCGCCTTGAATGTCCCTGTAGTGTTTGACAAATTTGAACCCTGCCTCTTAAATTGGAGTCTTGTCGATTTGGCTTCTGAGGACTTTCTTCATAATTATGCTTTGAAAAATGGTCCTTTGACACATGCTCGGCTCTAGTAATGGACGTTGCAAATTATGATAATTCTCCACCACTATCAACCTGCAAAACACACAAAACTGTGAAGAAAACAAATGCATGGGGGACGAAAATGCAATGGAGGCGACTGTGTAGCAGAGCGACGTGATGAAGTGGCAGAAACATGCAGGGTGGTGACGAAGAAAATACAGTGGAAATAATGGCGGAAGGGTTGGCTAGAGTTTATGATGTGGGACATTAAAATATAAAATATGAATGTAATATATAAATGGTGGAGGAAGAAATGCGATAACACGTGGGATGATGACATGGAGGGAGACCGGGTCAATAGTGGGGATGATGAAATCTTAGCCGTCTAATCCCAGGAGGAGATCGACGGTTGAAAAGGTGACGGAGGTGATAGACAGTTGGCCAGGGGCGTGATTTTCTTGCGTTAAATCCCATGCAGCTTCGGGGTGCAATGACCGTCGGATGAAGGCTCTCAGATCGGACGACTGTGATGAATATCACTGCGTGCCTTTGTCTGAACAATAATGCACGATAGAGGGTGGTATTTGGGCCGTACGCGAGGAAACGTGGTGAGTGCTGTATGGAATTTCTGGCCCAAGGATAATTACCACCTACCGCTGAAAGGCAGTGCGATACATACCACCCGGTTTTGAACAGTGTTTTGGGCACGGGGACCACTAGGATAGGTGCATCGCGAACTGTAGATTTTATGATTTGATTGGACGGTGAATAGGTAGGCTACGGGCGAGGCAGGGATGAGCAAATGCCATTCGATCTGCACAGATCGAAGACTCAGGATGAGCCCGATATGTATTGGATGAGCGTCCGTCGGACTAGCACCTGGTTTAGCGTCCAGGTTACATGGGGAAGAAGAACAGAGGGGCTAGGGCTGAAGGATATATGCCTCGAATATTTTCAAATATGAATCTCTGGCCTTTGGTAATGTGTTTTGGATGCGGGAAATGGTAACGATGGGCGTGAGAATGATTTTCCAAGGCTGAAAGGGGGAATCTAAAAGCTCTGAACCAGATTGCATGTGAAATTTTATAGGAAACGAATTATGATCAACATGATGGATGGTGGATAATATCCATAAAGTGCCATAAATGGGGTCATTTTTGCTGCAGTATGGAAGGAAGTGTTATACCAACATTCAATGAGACATAACCACTTGACCCATTGTGTTTGTTTATCAGATACAAAACAACGAAGATATCCTTCCAAAAATTTATTTACTATCTCAGTTTGACCATCGGATTGAGGATGATAAGATGAGCTATGAGCTAATTGAGTACCCAAACAAGAAAATAACTCCGTCCAAAAATTTCCGGTAAAAATGGGATCTCTGTCGCTCACAATAACCCTTGGGTTTCCATGTAGCTTTTGAATTGTGTCCATAAATGTAGTAGCAATTGTACTTGCTTTAAATGGATGAGATAATGCACAAAAGTGTGCATACTTGGTAAGTCTATCAACAACCACCATGATGACACTCTTTCCTTCGGACTTAGGTAAACCTGTGATAAAATCCATTGAAATCTCCTCCCAACGTTGACTTGGAATGGATAAAGGTTGTAAAAATCCCAGGGTCTTAATTGTTTCCACTTTATTCTGTTGGCAAACCAAACATTCCGCCACAAACTTTTGAATATCAGATTTAAGGCCATCCCAAAAAAATTCTTTCTTCACACTGTGGTAAGTTTTTAAAAATCCTGAGTGTCCTCCTAAAGGAGAAGTGTGCAATTCCAGAAGAATCTTTTGTTTTAGTTGGGAATTCTTACAAAGATATAAGCGATCTTTGTACCATAAGGAATCATTTTTTCCAACTAAATGTATCAAATGTACTAGGATCTTGCTGCAACTTTTGAATGAGTATCCACACTTCTTCATCCTTTTTTCATTCATCTCTTGCTTCAGTTATCCAATATGGTTGGATAATAGAAATGGCACAAAACAATGTTTCCACCTCTTCATTGTTTCTTGAGAGTGCATCTGCAACAACATTTATCTTCCCTTTTTGTAGATTATTTCAAATTCATAACCCAACAACTTTGTGACCCATTTTTGCTACTCTTCTGAAGATAGTCTTTGTTCCAAAAAGTGTTTAAGACTATCATGATCAGTTTTTACCTTGAAGTGTCTTCCCATTAGGTAAGTTCGCCATTTCTTTAGTGCATGCAGTATTGCTAACATTTTCTTCTCATAAATAGGTTTCTGTAAATACTTTCCTTTGATTGGACGACTTTCAAAAGCAATGGGTCTTCCTTCTTGCATTAAAACAACACCAATTCCATTTCTCGAGGCATCACATTCCACAATAAAGGTTTTTGTGAAGTCTGGCGTAGCTAAGACCGGTGCTAGGCACATTGCCTCTTTAAGATGTTCAAAGGCCTTAGTTGCTTTAGAAGTCCATGAAAATGCATCTTTCTTCAATAATGTTGTTAGAGGTGCTGCTATTCTTCCATAATTCTTAACAAACTTGCGATAATAGCCTGTTAACCCGAGAAATCCTCGCAACTGCTTTATTGTCTTAGGGAATTTCCATTCCTTAATGGCTTTAATTTTGTTAGGGTCTACTTTAACACCCTCGTGGGATATAATATGACCCAGATATTCCACCTCTTGTACTCCAAAGAAACATTTGGATGCTTTTGCATATAATTGTTTCTCCTGCAATAGTTTGAGCATCCTGTCAACATGTTCAACATGATCCTTCCAAGACTTGCTATAGATTAGTATATCATCAAAAAATACTAGCACAAATTTTCTAAGGAAGGGTTTGAAAATGGAATTCATCAACCTTTGAAATGTAGAAGGTGCATTGGTAAGGCCAAAAGGCATGACCAAAAATTCATAATGACCCTCATGAGTTCGAAATGTTGTTTTCGGAATATCTTCAGTCTTCATTCTAATTTGATGATATCCTGAACGAAGATCCAACTTGGTAAAATAAATTGCTCCATGTAATTAATCCAATAATTCATCAATCGCAGGAATGGGAAATTTATCTTTAATGGTGAGCTTATTGAGCTCCCTATAATCCAGACACATGTGCCATGACCCATCCTTCTTGTGTACCAATACTACAGGAGCAGAGAAAGAACTTTGACTAGGTTGAATTATACCCACCTCTAATATTTCTGCAATCATACATTCAATTTCTCTCTTTTGGACATAAGGATATATATAAGGCCTGATGTTTGGAGGAACACTTCCTGGGATCAAATGAATAGAATTATCATGATCACAAATAGGTGGGAGTCCTTTGGGAGTTTCAAACACCTTGGAATGATTGTCCAAGACTTTTTGGAGATCTGCAGAAATAGATGATTTTGATGTTGGAACTTCTAGTGAGCATAATTGTGAAATTACGCCTCGTTGTTATTTCTTTAGAAGCTTTGTCATGACATTAGAGCTTATTATATTTCCCATATTTCTTGCAATACCCCGTAATTCGACTTCCTTTCCTTCTGAAAAAAATTTCAAGAAAAGTTCTTGAAAATTAAAAGCTACCGTCCCCAAAGATTGTAACCATTGTACTCCTAGTACAACATCAACACCTCCCATAGGAATGGAAAGCATTGGAATATTCAATACATATTCCCCCATGGTTATCTTGATATTATGGCATTTTCCAGAGAAATTTATAGTTCCTCCATTTGCAACCATCTTCTTGATATGTCCTTCTATCTTGAGAGTTTGAGGAGTGGTAATTCCTGCCAATACATTACACGATATGGTCGGACTTGTTTCTTCCTCTTCTAGGGCTGGTTCCTGGTGTATATCCTCTTCTTGTTCATTTTCTCATTTCTCTTAAGAATCTATGTAAAATAATTTCTTCTCAGCACACTTATGACCTTTAGTGTATTTTCTATCACAACTGTAGCAAAGCCCTTTTGCTCTTTTTTCTTCCAATTGTTGTGGTGTCAACCTTGTAGTTTGTGGAAATATAGGAGTAGCAAAACTTCCATCTTTATATAAGTGAGTGGTAGGCTTCCTTGTTTCCATAATTTTACGTTCAATTTTTCTTGCCAACCTGAATGGCTTCTCCAATGAATCAGGTTCCAAAACGTGAACTTAATGTTGGATGTTATCCTTTAAAGTACCTATGAAGAGATCAATTGTGTGTTCCTCTGGAATATCAGTTACCCTTATATTCAATTTTTTGAAGTCCTCAATGTGCCCCCCCACTGAACACTTTTGTTTGAGATTTATTAATTGGCTAAAGAAAGTGTTGCTCTTTGTATCCTCATAATGTGCTATAATTTCCTCCATAAAAATTGACCAAGTGACAATTTTTTTACGGGAGCAAAGCCATCGATACCATACAAATTTATTTTGTTCTAAATGTAAAGTTGCAAGTGTAACTTTTGTGTGTTTTGTACATTATTGAGATCAAAATATTGTTCCATCTGTAGTATCCATGTTACATGATCCTTTCCATCAAACTTCCTCATATCCATTTTTGGAATATGGTGGTTCTTCCCTCCAACATTAGAGTTTATGAAATCATGATTAACATTTATTTTGTTCTCATCATGATTTTCCTCTACTATCTTTTCACAATTAGGAAACATTTCTTGTATCAACTTTGTCAAACCTTCCATGTCTGCTTTTAGATCATTCTTCATGTTTTTCATCTTAGCTTCCATGTCATCCATCTTAGATTCCATGCCAACTTCCATGACATCCATCTTAGCTTCCATGCCATTCTTCAAACCATTCATCTTAGATTCCATCTTAGTTTCCATGCCTTTCTTCAAAACTTCCATGTCATTTTTTGTTGCTCTTTGCGAGAGCGAAGTTTGTTGCACTTTCTCTTGTAATTTTGATATGTCATCTTGCCATTCTTCGTCTTCATGAGTCATAGTAGAGCCTTATAATGGCTTAATGGGTGTTGAATTATTTTTAGGGGCCACTTGAGAATCCAATACTGATATCTATTCTACAATATGTCCTTGGAATGAATTCAAATTGATTCTTCAAACAAGACTTATGCAATTCGGAAAAAAAAAATACACACCTTTTACTTGCTTTTGAGGAGATCGATATTGAAATTGACTTATCTCTATACTTGCAAATTATCAATATCTAAAATTCATCCCTGTAGTAGTCCTCTGAAGCTTCTTTCAAATGCCATAGGTCTGACTTGATTTGGATTCTTCAAGGCAAAGTTATGTCCAATCTCCCACAATGACCTAATTATGGATTGGTTCAGTAGAGCAAAATTTTACAACTTGCCACGTGTCACTGTTTGCTCCTTTGGATCTGAAATTTATAGACAAGAAAATAAATTCCATTTACTTCTAGTCACCTTTTATAGAATTCCAATCCGATGCTCAGAGAGAGGGTTATGAATATTTTCCCACAATCACCTCTTTGAGATGAAATTTGGGAGCCTGAAAATGACCTAACTTCCACAGATCATATCTCCGAAAATATTGCGAAACAAGCTCTAACATTTTGTGACGATGTTCCTCAGGATTTCGGCTTTGCACTATAAAAATTTCAGCTTCTGAAGCTTCGTAGAAACAAATTTATAGTGAAAATTCTGCGATGACCTTTTTAAGTGAAATTCAGGACCCTGCAAAAAGCCCTATCTTCCACAGATCATATCTCTGAAAATATTGCGAACCAAGCCGTGAAATTTTGCGACGATGTTTCTCAGGATTTTTGTTTCACACTCTAACAATTTCAGCTTCTGAACCTTCATAGAAAAAAATTATGGTGAAAATTACACGATGACTTGTTTAGAGTAGCGAAACCCTAGAACCCAAAGCTCTGATACCAAATGTTGTGAAACCAGCTCCAAAAATAGAAGAAAAGAGATATCAACGCCTTAGAAATAAGCCACTTCGAGGGGGAAACCTATAATACATTACATGAATGAAAAATTCTTGGATGATACAAATTACAAAACCTCCTTTCTATATATAGGAGTCCATGGGGCCACAATGTAATCCTAGTGGGGCCACAATGTAATCCTAGCCGACCTAACAATAATAATTTAAGGGCACAATAATAAAAATATGGGGGTTACAGGGGTAAAATAATAATAATAAGGGGGTTACACTAACAAAAATAAGGGACTATACTAGTAATATAGGGCCTAACATTTGCTGTTGCCTCTTGATCATCCGCAAGTATTCGTGTGCCACCAGTAGCAAGTTGTGAGCCTAAAAGGATCGTGGATCAAAGTCATCCTCAACAGGTTCAAACATAGTGTTGGGAAAAAGGTACCTCTATCTCTTTTCTTGTCGCATTTTGAATGTTAGCTAAGAAATATTTTCATTAGAAAGTATCTCAATTTTCTAGACCCACTCTAGGGCTAGAGAGATCACCTCTGTCCGCAGAGGGGATTTATCTTGATAATAGAATTGGCGACTCCGCTGGGGAGCTTATCCTCTTAGCTTTCCTTTCTCGGGCTAATCTCTGATCAGTTTAACCGATCATTGAGATTAAAGTATGTTTAGGTTTCTATAGGTTTGCATAGGGTTTTATTTTTGGTTTAGAGTGTCAGGTCTAGGTTCCTACTTCAACTTGGATTGATTTTACTAAGCATTCCTTGACCAACGTGCCTTTGTTCAAACACAGTCGCGCTTCCAGCACATATATTTGTAAGTACAGTGGCACTGAAAACACTATCTTTCCCTTTCTCCTCATGATGGTACAGTTTCATAGAACAACATTGTTTTTTCTATGTAGAGTAGCACTGCCAATGCAGGTTTGGGGGTCTAAAGTAGTGCTAAAGACCTTGTCAGCATGGTTTTTGCTATGTAAAGTAGCACTGATCCTTAAATTTGAGAATTTTTGGGGTTTTTGCTAAAATCCCTAGTGTGTCCTGATCCATGAAGTCATCCTCGTGCTCTATGTGCATCAAATTTTTCCTTTTTGGTGTTAGTTTCTTTGTGGTGTGCAAAAATCCACCCTATACTTGAAGTTGTAAAAGTGAATTTTGGTTGAGTATTTGATTCTTTGAGTCAATTAAAATTATTGTTTGCTTCTTATGTGTTTGGAAGGAATCCTGATTTGCTATTGATTGAGTATTATTAGTTCTTTTGAGACCATAAAATAAATTTATTTTTCATTCATTTAGCTTTCATCTCAAAGTTTACTTTTCGTTAAGGTGCGTTAGATCATATTGCATTGAAAAGTCATTTTTGAGATCTATCATTAAACTCAGATTGCATTGTTTAATGATTGAAATCTAAAAGGTCCATTGAGTGCATCCTCATTCACTGGAAGGCACAATAAGTATATTCTCATTCCATAGAACAGTGCATTGAGTGCATTCTTATTCATAAAAAATAAAAAGGAAATTGTGCATAGATTACAATTGCAAAGTTTTCGAAAAAATAAGGAAATCATGCATAGATTACAGTTCCATAGTTTTTGGAAAAAAAAAAAATTTGCATAGATTTGTGCATCTTTGAATGTTCTAGGATTGAATTGGGATATTGAAAGTGTCTTGTTAGGAAAAGCTTCGTTTTCTGCATTTTTGCATCACTATTTGAAACTCTTCCCTAAACTAGATAACATTCATTTAATTGAAAGAATCATTTTCTCATGCTAGTTTCATTATAGGTATTCAGGTGACATCATTTTGAGCCTTGAGATTGAAACTTTAATCAAGATAAACTTAAAATGAACTCCAATTAACCTAAGGAGCATTTGAAATTAACGTAAACATTTAGAGGTCTAGGATAGAGACGTGTTGTAGTGTCATTAAACATAGGAGATGTCGCTAACAATCTATGTTACAATTCAGGGGTGATATCCCATCCCACGTATGGAAGTATATTTATGTATGATAAGTATATTTGGGGCACTCTCGTAGAGTGATTACGCATTAGACAACAGTACTACGGATTGGACTCCCACGTACCGCCGTGTATATTTTGGGAGACACCATTAGGTTGCAAGCCTGCTATAGGTAACCAAGTCAGCAAACTTGTAAACGTGATACACCGAAAACAACATTCGGGGAGATTTCCTTCCCGCACTTCTTGGTTTTCTAGGAGGTATTATGCAGTTCATGGATACATGGTAATCCTTGATTCCTAGTTCACCCTTTTTGATTTATTTTGTGTTTAATTTCTAAAATTTACTTCCCACAGAATAACATCTTACCTGTGCACAACTCCTTAGAATATCTTAAATTGAGGCCAATGGCAACAGTTCCTGAGTTTACCAATAAGGGAATCCCCTCAGATGGGAATCTTGGTCCTTTTCCTTCTTTTGGAAATGTTGGCGCTCCTTATATGACAACGTTGTCCCTTTTGGGATTAACCATTGGTTTTCGAGTTTGATTATTTTCAACCCCCATGGTTCCAAATGTCCAAGCTACTTCTCAACCAAGTTCACCTCCACCTGAACAATGTCAACCTCATGTTGACCCTAAAGTTGACCCCTCACCTTCTTTTCCTATTTCTTCACCCCAATCTTCCTCTTCGCCTAGTGAAACTCTAGATTCTAGTAACCAGGAAGCTAAGAAGAAGAAGAAGAGGATGAAGAAGAAGAAGAAAAATAAGAAAGGGGGAAACCAAGAAACCATTGCTTCTCATGCAACTGATGTTGAAAAACCTTCCAATCAGCCCCGTAAAGTCAAATTCCCTTACAATTTATGCAAGGGTGACCATCTTCTTAGGGATTGTCCTAGTGTTTCCAAGGTGTTAAAAGTGTGGTCCATCGACTCAAATTAGCCCTTGTCATCGGCCTCTGGAGATCATACTAGTGAAAAACCCTCAACTAGTGACAATAAGGTCTATGGGAAAAAGGGTAAAGTCAAATTTCCTTGTAGGTTATGTGAAAGGAATCATCCCATTCACCTTTGTACTTATATAGATGAAGCCTCCAAAGTCTTGGATAACCTTACAAATTCTCAGCCTTGCCTTCCGGCTGGTTACTGGAAGATTTCCCCTAATCCTAATCTAGTTGATGAAGTGATCAATAAAAAATTATCTCTGGTCAAAATCACTCTCTCTAAATGTGAACCCCACGAGTCAGTTCCAGACCAACCATTGTTTGAGAAAATAATTGACTTGATTTTACCTTCAATTGATCAAGTCTCTCTTGTAGAGAGTGAATCACATACTGCTCATGTTCTTCTTATTTCTTCAGATTCCCATGAATTAGAGGGAAATCCTCTTGTTCCCATGGTATAGGGGGGAAATCCTCTCGTTCTCATAGCACAAGGGGGAAATTCATCCGTTCCCATGATACCCCCTCCAAGTAGTATGGTCACTTCCTTTGATTTGAGTTGACTGAAATGATACCATCTTCCTTCTTATGTGCCCTTTGAGATCACGACACATGCCTATAATGTGGCCGTACCTAGCACCATAATAGATGAAGGTGAATGTGTTAGTATTCTGTCTTCAACTACTTGGAAAGATTTTAGTTTTCCACAGCTTGTGCTTGTTACCTAGAATATGTTAGCATTTAACAAAGGAACCAGTCAATCGTTAGGGATCCTTCATAATTTTCCTATAAATTTTGGAGGAAAGAATGTCTATATAAATGTGATGGTTTTCCAGGGCCTTTGGATTTTAAAATACTCCTTGGGCGGGAATATACTTATGTCATGGGAGCTCTTGTGTCTTCTCTCTTTCGCATGATCTGTTTCCCACATGAAGGAAGAATTGTGACCATTGATCAACTGTCATTCATTGGTCCTAACTTGAATCATAATAAACCATCATCCCTTAATGGTACTTACATACCAGTGGTATCTTCCCCACCACAGGCTAATTATGTGGGAACCTATTCCATCTCCACATCTACTGATGATCTAGTTAGTGATACAGTGCGTAATGTACTGGGTGCATTGGACCCTGATTTCGAGAGTGTTGTTCTCCCATATGATGATAACCTCTTGGAAGGCATGACCTCTTATGGGTTATGATCAAATTATTTAGAGAAAATTTCCTTCTCTTGTATCAAGCTCCTTAAAAAATGAAACAATAAATTCGGAGCAGAGTTCCTTTTCTTGTGTCAATCTCAAAAAATGAAACAAGATCTATGGAGTAGAGTTATTTTTCTTGTGTCAATCTCCTTAAAAAATGAATCAAGATCTTCGGAGCATATTTACTTTTCTTGTGTCAAGCTCCTTAAAAAATGAAACAATATCTACAGAGCAGAGTTCCTTTTCTTGTGTCAAGCTCCTTAAAAAATGAATCAAGGTCTTCGGAGCAAATTTCCTTGTCTTGTGTCAAGCTTGTTAAAAAATGAAACAAGTTATCATGAGGATAGTTATTTTATTGTGTCAAACTCATTAAAAAATGAAACAAATCCCCTTTCAATTTGAGTCTTTGATTGGATCTCGTAAATTCCCAGTCACGTCTTTCACTTGATCTTGTAATTGAAACTTCATTCCATCCACCTGTTAGTAACCCATAGTCTACTTAGGCGAATGAGATGAATCTGGGGGGGCATGTACCTTGAATTGAGTCACCATGATGAGGACATGCAAACTTATTCCAAGCATATTTTATCTCTTTTTCAAGCTTGTGTAAAAATGAAACCACTCTCAAGCACAATTTTGCTCTGTTTCAAGCTTGTGAAAAAATGAAACCAATTTTGAGCATAGTTTCCTATGTTTCAAGCTTCTATAAAAATGAAACCATTCCTATACATCTCTCATGATTAACCTTTTATCTGCCTCTTTTTCCAGATGAGCTGTTGGCTCAAGGGGTCCTGACCCAGGTTCGGTAAGCAAGGTTTGCCAACAAACCCCCATACTACTGGCCCTTTCGGCAGTGACCTGCTTTCGCAGGTCAAAGTCTCACCCGAAGTAGTATGGGTGGGTGCTGGAACCAGGTTTCCGCACCTTGAGAAAGGATGGGTAAGGCAAGCAGAGTTGCATCCTGGTTTTGTAATTCCCAGATTACCTTGTTCTGTGCAGGGTTAATTATGTTTCTATTCGCATCCACGTGCACTAGATCTACAGTTATATGCTTATTATATCATCAAAACAACAGTACATAAACAAAACATAATAGATATAGATCCAAGATCATAGTACATAGATCTTTCGTAGCTTAAGGACAGAAAATGCACAATACAACAATTACCAGTAATTAATATAATAGTACTCACAGATTCAGTTCTCTAGCAATCTTTCGAATTCATTCATTCATCAATTCTTCCTTACAATTCCAATCCCCTTCCCAACCTACGCACACAACAGCAGGGTTCGCACATAACTGGACTAGGATCTCCACGCACACAGCTAGTAGGAATCCGTTCCCCAAAACCCAAACAGATCTCTTAAACAACAGATCGCATCAATAGCTCATCATTTTATATACTTTACAATACAAAATACATCTCTATTTATAGAAATCTAGCCTCGACTTTCCTATGGTCTGCAACCCATGGTTTTCAGACCCCTAATTTACCCTTTGACCCATTACAATGCATTCGGGGCTTTGACCCACCCCAAAACCCCTCAGCTATGCTAAATATAATAAAAAATAATCAAAATGGACCAGTTTCGAATCTTGTTAGGAGACCCCGTTCCAACAGTCCCCCAACACAATCTTGTGCCTCATCCCGAGTCACTGCATTGGTACAGCTTCTATATGCGCACGTAAAGTAGCCAGAGTGCGGACAAGTGGAGGGAGTACGAACTAACTTTGGGCCACAACTCGTTGTGAAATGTTGATCAGTGTTAGAGAGGCAGGCCCATCTGTATCCACAACAACCCGTTCTAATAGCCGGTGGAGGCGTGCGATGGCAGACTGAGCATCGTGCGAGCTGGAGTGCAGTATCAGACCATGGCTTCAACCATTTTTGAACAACCTTCTTGGAGTGGCAAAGGTTCTCAATCTTGTCCATGGTGGCTAGGCACTGCGCAGAGACGCTGGAGGGTGTGGAGGCTCGGATTTGATCCATAACATCTTCTGCCTACTGTAAATCCTATTGGATATGTTGAATCGTGGAATGGTGTTGTATTTCCATCCATAGCTGTGTAGATGTTTCGACCAATTGTGCCCCCTGTGTCAACTGCTCCTCGGTGATATGCGTTGCGTCTGTGACCATGACAATCCGCTGGGCCCGAACTTCTGGAGGTATGTTATATTGTTGCTGCCTGTCTTGGTCACGACGACGAACCTTCCGCAACACTATGGAGAATAGTCTTTGTAGCTTGGAACTAGATAGCTGCACTAATTCTAGTTGGATGTCTCCAGTAGTTGGGTTGGGAGTGCGAACCATGGCAATGCGAGGGAGTGAACATACATTGATTCTGGTGGGCGGTGATCAGGATCTGCGGAGATGTCACCGCATTTACCTATATCTCAGCATTCCTTCTATGCATGGGTCACAGAAAATCATCTCTATCGGAAGCCCGTGATTACTCCTATAACTATACTCAGCATTCCCAGGTCCTCTTACCGATTCCTTCGGTGGGTCAGGGTTCATATTTTTAACAGAGAGACGAACATCACAGAGAATATGGATGAACACAAAAAACTGGAACGCGAATAGCCAGAGTCTGTTGAAGGGTGAATAAATAGCCTGGCGCGAATTTTTCCAGCCATTCGCACCCCATTCGAAGCTATTTAATGGCGAAGCATCTCATGCGTGGCATGTACCCTTTATCCTTCGGACCGTTCTTACCATAAATGGCTGCATTGATGATCTGCCACCTGTTTTTCATATTTTCAGGTATCTTTCTTATTAAATCAGGATGTGCTGACGGTCATCCTTTGTGCCCAAGGTCATGTCCATGGAATTTCAGACCATGGATGATGCTTGTATGTCATTCACATACCTTGAATGAGGGTCGACATGAGGTGTATATGCAAGTTGGTTAGCAGTCTTTTTGAGCACTTTACTTCACATGCGGGCGGGACATCCCTGTGTGAGAAGGTTGCGCCATACATCCTTATGCCACTTATTACTTGAGACGTTCACAGATCCTCTCGGATATACATGGGTTCAGGTCGGTTCGTAATCCGACGCAGGCTTAGGTCAATGGTACCTTGGAAATTCTGTCTAGGCAAGGTTCGATCACACCCTTGAGTGTTGCACGTTAGCAGGTCTCCACGTAGGTTGATTGACCTCAGAGCCCATCTGGCCACTGGGGTCCCTATGCGCAAGATCACCCTACTCCAATACTTTCCCTAAGTAAAGAATACCAGTCCTTGCGTAGGTGCTTTGCAGAGTGTTATTGGTAGTGCCTCTGGCCTACGTTTTGTGGGAATCTTAGGTTCATCCGGCTGCTAATTATCATCTGCGTCTCCTGGTAGGGCAAGGTTCTTTCTGTGGTAGAGATGCGACGGAAATTCCTGATGGTTTGAAGGCTTCGAAGCACCGAGACCTCATGCAACCATCCTTGCCAATTTTCCAGCTCCTCATCAGAGTCAAAAAAACATTCACTGTCCTTTTCCCAGCAGAGCATTCCTTCCTCCATGGGGTTAACCTAATATTCATCCTGCACATTTAATTTATAAATGTGATCTAATTCCTCCTTCTCATAGGTTGGTTCTGTATACTGCGCACCTTCGGTTGGATCTAGTGGTACTATGACATATGTACCTTTGTTTTCGAACACCATGCTGCGTTTCTTGAGATTGATGACACCCCCCATGTCTATTCCCCAGTCTAGCCCGAGGAGCGCAGGGTAGGGGTCCGCGTCTTCAACTATTTCTGTTACTTCAAAATCAGCTAGGACCCTTATCCTTGCAATGTCAACCATGACTTTTGGTAACCTACCCAGAGGGATGATTTTCTATTGATTTTCCATTCGCAGTTGGATAGTGGACCATTCCAATTTAGGCTCTCCCATTCGTTTCCATGTCTACTTTGGTAAGACGTTCACATCTGATCCAAGATCTAAGATAACCTGATCCATCTCATAGTCACCAATATGTGCAGTTAATTGCATCTCTCTTCCGGTGCATTTATTATAGCTGTATAGTTTGTGTACATCCTTGATCTCAGGGATCAAACTGGGCTGAGCTGCACAGGTATTCATTAATGCTAGGAGATTTCCTATGGCCTGCGGATTCCTTAGCAACTTCAGACATGCCTTCAAGAAGGGCTCAATTCCTTCTTCTATCTGAGGCTACGCAGGGGCTGCCAATGGTGTTTGTTCTTTGACAGACACTCCTTTCCAAGAGGCAAGCCCTTCCTCAACTCCCTGGGTGACCAGCCCACTACGTGTCATGAATTTTACACTTGGATCTACC
Organism: Pinus albicaulis; assembly: GCA_034641835.2. NCBI lineage: Eukaryota > Viridiplantae > Streptophyta > Pinopsida > Pinales > Pinaceae > Pinus > Pinus albicaulis. Next base: position 592,332,224 of record CM076570.1, read on the forward strand.
CTCCTTAGCTTGGATTTAACTCTCTGTACATTCTGTGAAGGGGTGGGCTGTTTTTCCTGCATCTTGGCTATTAATATTGGACAATATTCTACCTCATGGTCCATCTATCTACAATATTTTTATGATGGCCTAGTGGGATTAGGGCATTCTCTGGCAAAGTGCCCTATTTCCCCACAGTTATAACAAATTAGCTACCCACGTCCTCGACCTGTGCTTCCTCCCTGACCTCCTCTACCTCGGGCTAGTGATCCTCCAAAGTGCGCAGCAAGTCTTGACGACGCAGGGTCCAATTGTACCCTATATAAATTCCCACGATCCATAATTAAGTCATATGTATGACAGTTCTACTCATCATGTCCCACTAATCGGCATAATCGACACCATTGTTGCTTTAGTTCTGGGACATACGCACCTAGTAGAGGGCAATGGTTCATATCATGTAGTCCTGCTACCTGACAATCATCACACCATAGCGCAGATCCACTTGATCCTAGTCGCAACAGGGCAGGTTCCCTACTTTCCCGTGGGTGTATCGGATTAGGTCCTCCTGCTTGCATATAATTGGTTAGAAGAGGGAACTGATCCTTCGTATGGCCAGACACCCGACAATATATACACCAAATATCCATGCAGATGTCCTTTCCTTGTTCTTTTCACAGGTTCTGTATCTCCATATGCATAGCCCCAAGTTGTTCCTCGATTTGTTGTACCCCTGCTGACGTATCCTCCCGGGGTGCAACTTCTAATTTCATAGCGACTTCCACAACTTTCTCCTGTGATTCAAAGGTCTGATGACTCATCGACATATGCAGGTGAGGTAACAACATAGCGATGAACCACTTCGTATGTTGTCTATCATCATACTCAAACCCTCCTTCCCTAATTGCCTTCTTCAATTGTTGATCAGCCTCCCATACTGACTCAGACGCACCTTTTTTGAAGTTTTTTACTTCCGCTACCAGCTGGGAATAAGATTTCGGCTTCCAGAATTGTTGCTTCAGAGCATCTTTGAATCTTTAATGGAGGCGGTCCCATTCTGGGCAATGTATCGCATATACCAGTCCAGATCTCTGTCTTCGAATGCTAAAGACAGCTGCGCCCTCTTTATCGTGTCACTTGCCAGATTTTCTGTAGTCCAGATAGAGTTTGCCACAAACCAAAACCAGTCCATATCCTCATCTCCTACCCCCTTGAAGGTAGGCAGTTTCAGATGCGCAACCATATCACTGTCTAGGGAGGGTGGCGGTATAGGCAAATTCTTATCTTGGTGCGGCCTAGGTGGCGATGTAACTGGGGGATCTTGCGTAGCTAGTTCCTGAAATAGATTGTAGGTGGATCTCCCTCCGTCAAGGTTGGTCCAATAGTATTTACCACTATGGGTCGCTCTTCTGTCTAGATCCGAGGTCATTAAGTCAGTATGACTACACAAAATTCTCTTTTCGCACTGTAATTTCTTGATTAGCAATGGTAACATCCTTAGGAATTTGCCTTGGAATCCTTTGAAGAATCGTCGTTTGGCTTCAGAGTATGATACAAACTGATCAATGGAAAATTCCGTCACAAATCCTCCCAGCACACTATCCACCCAGTGATCCACCATGTGCGTGATAGTATTATCAGTTTTTTCCAGCTTCTTAAGCAGCTTTGGGGTCCACTGAGTGACTCGCTCGTCCTTCCAGCACTTCTGGAATTCCACAAGCCTGGCCAACCACTACTGGAGTTCAATCGCAAAGGTCACAAAGAATATTTCGTAGCTTTCAGTAAGAATGTACCTATTTTTCCACCTTTCAGCCGTTAACTTTTCATTGCAGTTTTCTTTTACTGCGAACTCCTGGATCTGTCTTTTGAACCAGTCTTTGATCTCTTTTCTTTCAGGTTTCTAGTATTCCCTTGTCATTACCCAATTCCTCTCTCAGACTTCTTTCGGTCCCGGAAACATAACCATTTGTTGGCTTGAGGGGTCCTGACCCAGGTTCGGTAAGCAAGGTTTGCCAACAAACCCCTATACTACTGGCCCTTTTGGTAGTGACCTGCTTTCGCAGGTCAAAATATCACCCGAAGTAGTATGGGTGGGTGCTGGAACTAGGTTTCTACACCCTGAGAAAGGATGGGTAAGGCAAGCAGAGCTGCGTCCTGGTTTTTTAATTCCCAGATTACCTTGTTCTGCACAGGGTTAATTATGTTTCTATTCGCATCCACGTGCACTGGATCTACAATTATATGCCTATTATATCATCAACACAACAATACATAAACAGAACATAACATATCTAGATCCAAGATCATAGTACACAGATCTTTCGCAGCTTAAGGATAGAAAACGCACAATACAACAATTACCAGTAATTCATATAACAATACTCACAGATTCAGTTCTCTAACAATCTTTCGCATTCATTCATTCATCAATTCTTCCTTACAATTCCAATCCCCTTCCCAACCTGCGCACACAGCAGCAAGGTCCGCACACAGCTAGACTAGGATCTCCGCGCACACAACCAGTAGGAGTCCATTCCCCAAAACCCAAATAGATTGCTTAAACAACAGATCACATCAATAGCTCATCATTTTCTATCCTTTACAATACAAGATACATCTCTATTTATAACAATATAGACTCGACTTTCCTATGGTCCGCAACCCATGGCTTTCAGACCCCTAGTTTACCCTTTGACCCATTAGAATGCATTTGGGGCTTTGACCCACCCCAAAACCCTTCCGCTATGCTAAATATAATAAAAAATAATCAAAATGGACCAGTTTCGCAGCTTATTAGGAGACCCTGTTCCAACATGAGCCTTGGTTTTCTCATTCCACCATCACCATATTCTTGGCCGATCATACACTCTCACTTGGTTGTTTTCCCCTTCCTAAGGAACTGTTCCGATGAGTGGTATTATTAGCCGAACTCTTGAACTTTACATGTTTTTGAGTATTTCCATCATCACCATAAATAGTTGCTACCATTTATACCACTCGCTCCTCCAGGAGGAGTCATCTTTAAGCTCTTTTATAACTCTCCAAACATGAAAATATTTTTGAGTACTTTTCATTTTGAACTCGTTAAAGTGAATGAATTGACGTAGTCTTAGTATAAATTTACCCCTTTTTTGGGTTGGGATTAACTATGTAAGAAAATGGAATACCTTGATCGAACATGGTCAATAGGTTCTCTCAGATATAGTTTTCTACCTTTTCAGATTCGAGAGACGATTTATGAAAAGGGACATGATGTAGTTTTCTTTTCGTTTCTTTTCAAACTCCTTAAACATGAAAAGTTGATGAGATACCCTTTTGTTGGACTCATTAAAGATTAAACGACAAAATATTTGTCACCATGACGAGGCCGAGTTACTCCTTCATAGGGATCGTTAAACTTACTAGGATGGATACATTCAAAGAATGAACTTACATGCTTAGCATATGTTATCCTCTTCACGCTGGCTATAAAAAATAAAGAGGTACTTGTTATCAATAATGGAGGAAAATTGAAAGTGAGCATCCTATGTGTATTTTGGGCAGCTTGTTGTTCTTGAACATGACACTCATCTGCAGTTCGTGTCAGGTTGGGGAGATCCTACATCCTTCATTTTGCCTCCGCGGGTTTGGGAAATCCATTTGCCTCCTATTCAATCACCATTTTTTTTTCATCATGACATCTGATCCAATTTGAGTCAAATTCTGCCACACTCCGGAGTCTTGTCACCAATATTTTCAAGAGAATTCCTTCTCGTCAAACATCCTTTTCTTATTTGAACTCCTTTGTTATAATCTCGAATCATTCCTATCATATTGAGATATCTATTGTTTAATGTCGATGATGTGGGAATCATTATGGCCCTCCTTCAATGAATCACTTCATGTTGACTTCAGATTATTATCTAGGAAGGTGCTTTAGAAAATTATTTTCAGTACCCTGGAGCTTGCATGCCTTTATGGAAAGTTCTTCGTGTTTGACGACAGGTTCACACCAATGGCCTTAGATCGAAAGATTGTGAAAGTGTTCGACTTTATCACATTCATTCACACTTGCAGATTGTGTTGTTGTACCTTGAGTTACATCATCATTATTGGTGGTTTATTTCATGCCTATTAATGGTTTTCATCATTGACCAGTAATGAGGAGTTCTCTACCATGTTCGACACCAACACCTCTATTAGCATGGTTAGATTATTACATAGGCTTGATTGAGATCGTAGTGAAGACTTTGGGTCATGTATGATTCTGATCCAGGCTACGAGGAGTTATTAAGTATTCATGATTGTATAAATGATCCTATCTATACGAATGGATGCGTCCATACTGCATATCCATTTCTGTGATATCTTTAGATAGATGGATGCGACCATGCCATGGGTTCATGTATTATTTTATGCCTAGTGCAGAGTTATGTGGTTAGGCCTATTCATACCAGAGATGTTATATATTGTAATATGTTTGATTTGGTAGGTTTCCTGGAGGTGATCTGAGTTCTTTGCCTTGGTTCATAAATCATTTCCGCCATCACTCCCCGTTATGCCTTCATGCTTTAGGGGGCATCTGTTACATAGTAATTTTTCACCATGCTCATTTCCCATCCCTAATCCTAAAATGCCTTGTGACAGACCCCGTGAAATGTTTCCACCATGAAGAAATATGTTAAGACATCCCCTGAAGACTCAAAGAAAACTGCCTTGGAAGATTACTGAAGAAACTTGGTCAAAATCCTAGTTTCCTGGGTCAACGCATTTCCTAGTTCCATGCTTGCACTGATGTTAGATTGATAGTTTTGGCTTAGTGCTGCTAGTGACCTTATTTCTTGGAAAATCACATTGATCCCTTTCTGGTAGTGTTTCCTTGAATTGAGGAGAAGCTTCAACCTCTAGAAGTTCCAAGGCGAGGAGTTGGTTGTTAAATGGTGGTAATAGAGTCGAGCTCTTTGATTTTAGAGCTTTGATCTCATCCATGGGGGTTTATCCCTTAGAAAGTGGACCTTCCTCCTCATTTCATGGGCTTCCAACCTCTTCTCCATTCATATAAATTGGTCCCCATCCTTCCACTATTGGTTGGTCATTGTTGGGCTAGTCTAAACTCTCGTTCCCTTTACATTCTTGCACAGTGATAACACCTAAGTTGTTCGGGAGAAGGAATGCTTTAGAACTTTGGTGAAGGACTCATATTTTTAGTAAAGGGAGGCCTCCAACATCAAGGCTTGGGTTGTAACCTCTTCCTTTCATATTTATCAATGAAACATCTAATGATTGATTTCTATATTTGTATAATATTTTATGCAAATATTCTGGTACTCCTTGATCAACTAGATAGTTAATGTTTATGATTATTATCTATTGGATTATGTTTTTTGTTTCCTCTTGATCATCCGTAGGTATTCATGTGACACCAATAGAAAGGAGTAATCCTAAAAGAATCTTGGATCAAGGTCATCATCAATGGGTTCGAACATAGCGTTGGGAAAAGGTACCTCTATCTCTTTTCTTATGAAATTTTTAATGTTAGCTAAGAAAGCTTTGCATTAGAAATTATCTCAAGTTGCTAGACCCACTCTAGGGCTAGAGATACTGCCTCTGATCGTAGAGGGGATTTATCTTGACAACAATGTGAAAGAGTGTGAGATAATGAGAGCATATAAGAGAGCTCTAAAACTGAACTGACAAAAGCTAACCAACCAAAAGATGTGAAGTGATCCTCAAAATAGTTTTTATCATTGAGGCCTCTATTTTCTTCATTTTCATTTTTTTTTTCCTTCAATTTACCTCTCATGCAAATATATGTCTCTTCACCTTCCTTTTCTCCTATTTCCATTTATTTCATAAATAAAATTCCAATTAATATCGCTTTTCCTTTGCCAATTTCCATAGCCATTAATTAATCACTAGTGATACTTATCACTATGTTTTTTCTCAACATTCAGCTTGGAATACATGTCCCATGGCCTTGGTATTATTTTACTCACATAGAAAATCAACTAGGAATTATTACAAAAATTTAATTTGTGCGATATTTTGGCAAAAATCATGATAGGATTTCCACAATCTTCCAAGCGAATTTGTTGCCTTTTGATAAGGGTTTTCATTTACTAAACCCATTAATCATGATTAATAGTGCAATGCCAGTAGTCTTCACTGCCATTATTCCGTAACCATTACCAAATTCAATTTTTATCTATTGACGTGTTTAACACTTTCAATAAATAACAATTGAAAAATTTAAAGCAAAAGTTAGCGGTATATGGTGAAATAAATCTCGAAATTCAAAAATGATTTGTTTTCTTACTTTGGTAATGGTTATTGTTTTAATTTTGTCGATATATGTGTACTAAATAGCAAGAATGCATGAAATAAAATAAATATGATTTCATTATGATCATGTACATTATTGTACAAATATTCAATATGATGGTACAGGAATATCATGTACAAACACAAGGAAAAATCGATCAACCGAAAAAATGCCAGAACGTTTTATATTTAATATAGTAATAAAGGCCCTTAATTAATTGTTTTATTAATAGTAAAGCATGTCGCTAAACATTGCCATATAGATTCCTTCGCATAATGGTCAATATATTTTTTATTTTGATAAATATTGGACAAAGCTTTGGGAACAGTCAAAGCACTTCCGAACATGCATTTGTTGTTGAATATGCACAACCATTTTCGGATAGCTACTTTTTTAATCAATAACGCCATTTGGTGGACACAATTAAAGAAATGCATACATGCATTTATCCTTCAAACATGCTACTTATGAATAGAATCTACTCCATTTGATAATATCAAGAGAATAAAAAAACCTTCACATAGCTTATACCACACATATTAGTAATTGGATTCAATGTTATTAAATAATAATTATTACAATTGCATTAGAAATCAATCTTATTTATTTGAAATGACAACAAAATGGTTTCAAATATGTGCAAAAGGATGGTTTTCAAATATGTGCAGAAGGATGGTGTGTCAAACAAGGAACATAAACTCCTGCATTCACATACATATAAACTTCAACGTAGTTATAAACTCGTGCCGATGGCCAGTTTAACACTAGGCCTCGTGCTGTGGTCACTCTGTCTCTGAAGAGCACCCACGCCGAGATGCTTTTGGATTAAAAAAAAAAATGGAAACAAAGCTTCCATGATGTAACAACTTCGTGGGTGGAGTCATGGATGTTTGTTCGACTCGATGAGGTCGAGTTTCTTCCCTTGGCCTTCTAGTTCCTACAAAAGTGAAACTTACCAAAGGGATATACCTTCCCTCCACCATATGTGGATCCCAAAGCTCATCCTCCACTCCTATAAATCCCTCTTCATTCCATTGAATCAACTAGCGAGACATAGCTAGAATAGACCAGGAGCTGATAGTAGAGAATAGTCCATAGTTGTGAGAGAGAGTTTGAAAATTTCACCTTTTCGAGCTGAAATGACGAACGAATGCTTTGAGACATTCCCGAATGAACCCGTTGAAGGAGGTCTACAATGTCAAGGTGCATGTTGTAAACTTCTTTCTTTATTTATCAATATGACATGATTGATTTCTAGTTCCATCTTTGTTTGTGTCAATGATTCAAAGTTTCTAACTCTCCTTGACTAGTTGGATAGTTATAAATGAACATGTATGCTTGTATATTGTTAGTGCTTGTTTGATATTTGTGCAGGTGTAAACGCCACTACCAAAGGAGCCTGATGCTTGAAGGACAAATATCGAAGGATCGTTGCAACACATCACATCAAAATCGTTGGATTGAGGTAGGAAATCTATCTAATCCACATGTCATTTATGAGCTAGGAATCTAGGAACCAATATGTTCCCTTGTTGCTAGACCCACCCTAGGGCTAGAGGGATCACCTCAATCCGCAAAGGGGATTTTCCTTCACAACAAGTTGGAGACTCCAATAGCGATTGTCAATGCCTGTTGTCTCTTATTTTTTCATTTTTAATTTTTTGATTGTCTGTCCAACTTTGGACAAATTATTATTTCTCTATTGTTTATGGCTTGTTTGTTTGGTTCTAGCAATTTAGCCTTGTCCTAGAGTGATAAGCCTATATTTTCTTAGCCAATCCTTTGCTTTTTCCCTCCCTTTCTAGCTTGACATTGTTATTTTTCTGACAGTCGCGTCCATCAGCGCGAGTTGTCTTTGACACATGAGCGTTTTTTCCTGTTCGGCGCTAGATACTACTGAAAAGTAGCGCCAATTCCTGTAGGGTTGAATTCTGAGCTTCCCCACTGAGTTTCCAGTGTGTCTTTTCCTTTAGATTGGTTTTCTCCCCTTGGATTGATCCATCTAGTTTTTCCTCACTGACTTGGTTGTCTCATTCATTTCAGTTCGTGTTATCTCCCGTTTGAACAATGTGACTCATCCATCCTAGGCTTTCTAGGTGTTTCGAATCATTCGTTTGGTCACGTGTTCATTGAGTGTTTGATCTGTTTATGAGTCAGTTTGGTCGTTTTGTTTTCAACCTCTCGTGTGGTTGCTTGGTCTTTTTCGTTGATTGTATGTGAAGTAGGGTTGTCAAGCTTTCATTCTGTGTCTGTTTGATTGTCCCTCCATCGCCCTGAGTATAGATCACATTGCTCATTGAGTTGACTTAAAAGCCCTTTATTTTGTGTAAAGAAATGCATGCCTAGTTTTGAGTGCGTGTTTGCGTTCGATTGGAATTGGTCTCTTCATGTTTTGGTGATTTCATTCGAAGTTTCTCAAATCTAGTATTTTGTTGTCTTTTGGTGTAGCATAGCATTGTTTCTTCTCACTCATACAAAAGAGAAAAATTTTCATTCTTCCTTCTTGTTTGAAAATAAAAAGTGCTCTTTTGCATTAGTAGGTTTCTTCTTCATTAGAAAGTGAAAAACAAGAGAAGAATTTTTGTTTTCTACTTTGGCTATGTTAGTAGCATAAATAAAAAAATCATTCTTGCATTTGGTTAATTGATGCATTATTGAGAACCTATATCCTTCACATAGCTAGCTTTTCATCGAATGGAAATGGTATTCATTATCTCATATAGTTGTGCATTATAGATTTGAGATTACATTCGGTAAGGCCTTGAAACTGAAACATAATTTCAAGATAAACCATAAAATTAACTTAATCAATCTAAGGAAGCATTGGAACTTAACACTCACACTTAGAGATCTATGCTAGTGACGTGTTCCAGTGTCATTAAACCTAGCAGTTGTTGCTCACAATATTGCATTAGACAGTGCTAGTACATACTTGTGAACCATGTACCATCACGTATATAAAGGGAGACCCTCATAGATTGCAATCCTTTATCCATAGGAAGCCGAGTCTGCTGCCCTGTAACCGTGATACACCAAACACAACATTCAGGGAGAATGCCTGCACGTACGTTAAGTACTTGGTAATTTATCTTTTCATTTGATCACCAAGGTGTATATTGCAGTTCACGGAAGCTTGGTACACCCTTTTGCCTAAAGTTCCTGAGTAGTCATTTTGATCTTTCCGTGACTTTAAAATTTGAAAATATCATCAAGCGCTTGTCCTTTCGAGCTTGTTCAAACTGAAAGTGACTAGTGTCACCTTTTTCCCTTTTATGGACTCTTAAAATATGAAAAGGCAGAGTCTTTTTCAATGTTATAAAATTAATTTCCCATAATTAAATGCCCGTTAAGCTATTTTATTGGTTAGTTCATGACTAATTCCTTAGTGATTATTGTTAAAGCCTCGAATTGACCATCTCTTTTCCACCCTTCTTTTTGAGACAAAGTCACCTTGGTAGAACCACCTATTTCGTCATCCTTTTCATTACCTCGTAGTGAAGAGTCTCCCCCAAGAGTCTATTTTGAGATGCCTCAGTCTGTTGGGACTAAAGACCTTGAAAGTGCTATCATCCTAAGCGTTCAACCTCTTTCCACTTGGTCTCCCGCTGAGGAGCCATTTGACATCAACTGGTAGCCCCCAGATGTTTTTTTATTTTTGAGATAAGATCCCCCTCAATGCTCAGATTCGCCTGCGACACCATTGTCCGATGATTTTCCCTCTACCGCTCGCCAACTATTCTTTGAAATCATGTCTTCATCCGACATGGATGCCTCGAGCCTTGTTAGTAGTGAAGAGACTTTCGTATCTATGGGAAAATATCAATTCTGTTTTGAAAATTTTCCTTATGTGACGACTCAACCTTCCTCTCATCCTTCATCTCTCCTGGCTGGTTATCGCTCTTTGGGATAGATAATTTCTGGTGCTTCACCTTTGTACCAGAACCCATTATGGTCAAGTACTGTGGCTCCTTCTATAGGGTCGTTTGTGTCTGGTCCATATTATTCGATTCCCATTGTTTCAATGATTGTCACATCTGTCCCAACCCAACCCACTATCTGTGTGGCTTCCTCCACACCATCTGCTAGTTTGATTCCATCATTACCATCATCTTCTAATGTTCGTGAAACCCATCCCAATGCTTTCGCGATGTCCATTGGACCTGTTGTGAGTGGATCACAACCTCACATATCGGGAGTCCATCAACCTATTAGTAGTATGCCTATCTCTTCTAATCCTATTCCGAGAGGTTTGTCATACGACCTGTATATAATGGCTATTCAACATCTGAACTAACTCCCCAAGGATTCTTAGCAAATTTCGACTCCGGTAAATCTACTAAAGTACTGCGATGAGTATGGGAACCATGTCTATTACCATGGGCCTCTTCCACAAGGTCCATTGTACGTTTAAACGACTCAAGCTCCGGTTCACCGAAATCAGTTCACGTACCAATAGGGACAACCCTATGGTCCACCAGGACAACCCTCCCATCTACAGGGACAACCTTCGGTCCAACAGGGATAACCCTATGGTCCTACTAGTTAACCTTACGTTCATCAAGGAGCACCTTGTGTTCCTCAGGGGAAAACCTATCCACCTCAGGGACAAATTTTGTGCAACATAACCAACCTTACGTTCAGAAAGGCCCATCTCTTGTACAACAAGGTCAACCCTCCATCAGTAAGCCGGGTCAACCTGGTCTTCAGGGATAGCCTGGCTTATCTCAACCATTAGGTCAACCAGGTTTTCAGGGACAACCTAGTCTGCTTCCTTCAAGATAACCTGGTTTTCAGGGACAACTTGTTCAACCTCAGTATCCAAGCCAACCCGCACCCCAGGGACATCCTGTGCAGCCTCAGGGCCAACCTTTCATTCCTCAAGGCCAACCAATGGTCTCCCAAGGTCAAAATTTGATGGTACAAGTTCCACCCCAAGGCACTTCTTTCATACCGCAACAAAATCCATATGTTTCTCAAGCTGGACCTCAGTGGTTCACTCAAAATCAGTACCCTAGTCCTCAATCAGGATATGGGTAGACTTCCAAAATTATAATTCCTATGGAAAAAATCCTCTGGGATAGAACATATGGGCTCATATGGGCTCAACATTTCTCTCGACCTGGTTGGAACCCTAACGCCGATCTTTATCAAAGGCCTGTGATGCCTTTCAATCCAAAATTTCCATTCATTGCTATGATGGAACTGCCTGATGTGTCAAAGTTAACGAATGATCCAATTATTCATAATCCATATTGGCCCTCAGTTCCCACCAAGATCCATGGTGATTTTCCCAAGTTCGAAGGAAAGTCTAGAGAAGACCCCCAGGTGCATGTTATGACATACCACCTATGGTGCTCCTCTAACTCTTGGATTGATGATTATATTCATTTACATCTTTTCCAAAGGACTCTCACTGGTGCCGCTGCAAAGTGGTACATTGAACTCTCTCATGGCATCTTTCAATATTTCAACTCTCTTGCAATGGCGTTTCTCACACACTTTCAGTTGCTAATTCGCTATGAAACGGGAACACACCTCCTAACATCCCTAAAACAATATCAGGCCACACATATCTTCGATCATATTCATGAATGGAGGCGGCGCCATCATTTGATCAAGTTTGAAATCCTTGATAAACTTATGACTGATTGGTTCACTACCTCTTTTATCAATCCGATAGCTAAGGACATCACTGTGGGGGCATGTGTTACTGAGGAGCAGGCCATTGCTAGTGCCTAGTACCTCAATCTAGTGTACTCCCAATTTGGCACGCTTTATGAACTCCTGCCCGATGCTCCACGACTTGGAACTTCCAAGGTACCGGCGACACCATCTGTCGATGGTATCATTGGTTCCGTTTCTTAGACTTGTCATAAGTCTTCTCCTAATCCTATGAAGCAGAAGTCTACTCCTTCCATCGATACTGCTTCTCAGCCATATTCCAATCCTGGCAAGACCGCGAAAGTGAATGTCGTCCAGTATACCCCGGCAGATAAAGATTCCAAAGGTAAGAAGAAGGGTAAAGGCAAGGCCAAGACTGATACACCGAAACAAGATTCTCCTAAAACCAATATTGATGATGGATCTAAAATTAAACCGAAGTATCCTTGTCTAATATGTGATGATGAGCATTACACCAAGGACTTTCCATGATGGGCCGAGGTGAGTCGACTTCTCAAAGCCACCCAAGGAACTCCGACTATTCTTAAGGAACCATTCCCATCACAACAAACTCAAATGGTGGAGCAACCTCAGTCCTCCACCCCTTTTGGCTCTCAAGTTTTCATGATTAATGGTGCTGCACCCATATCCATTGCTACCAGATTAAAATATTATACCAAACCATGTCAAGCGGTGGGGAAAGAGATCACAGGTGGTCCTCCTCCCCCACCTGCTTCTGGCCCTCTTCATATTGAAAGGCCTAGTTTTGAGCCTGTTGTACGACCACCCTCCAAAGGCATGCTCCATAAGTCCTCCTATAACCCATATGCACATGCTGCTTACAATTACAATATTGTTGAGGATTTAGCTCAGGCGCTATTTTCTATGTCTGTGCTGGAGGTACTTCAGAGCCATCCATCACAACGGAAGGCTTTGCTATCCCCTATCGGAGCAGTTGACCCTGACGATTTGAGCCTTATCACTTTTTATCTAGAAAATTTCGTCTCACGTATCCCTCACCAACTTGCTTTGATTATTCAAGTTGGGATCAATGGTAAGAACATCCATCGAGAAATCGTGGATGAAGGTGCATCTACTTGCATCATGTCTGTTGCATGTTGGAAAGCCATTGGCTCTCCGACCCTTAACCAGTCTCCAAACGCTTTAGAAGCCTTCGACGGAAGGGAATCTCACCCTCTTGGTGTCCTCACCAGTTTACCTGTAACGTTGGAAGGAAAAATGGTTAATGTTGAGGTTGAAGTTGTTGAGGCGAAAATCAACTATAATTTCCTCCTTGGTCGCAGTTGGACTCATGTCACACTATGTGTACCGTTCACTCTCTTCAGTGTTCTTCGGTTTCTGCATGAAGGAAAGATCATCACTATCGATTAGTTATCCTTTTTCACTTCCACTTCTTTTGAGAGTAACGTTCCGTACGTAGACTACATTCCTACGCCTTATGAAAGTGTGGAGACAAGAATTTTCAAAGATCATGCCCTTATGGGTCTCTTTTCTCTTCCTCCACCCAATACTGCTCAGGTCAATATGATCTCCATGTATTTGAATCGGTGGATCATTCCTTCGCCTGATCAGGTTGCTTCATTTGGTGACGTGATGCCGTTAAGCCCGATAGAAATTGATTATTGTGAAGTAATATCGGCTTCAACTCCTCCTTCTGATCATACTTCTTCAAGTATGTCTCTCGACACGTATTCTCAATCCCCTTGGCTTGGTGCTTTGGATTCTCCTAATCCCTTGAACAATACTTTTCCAACTAATGAAGCCATCATGGAAACCATGTCTCTCGAGGATTCTCCCTGGGATGATAGTCATCATCGTTCCTCCTTTCTGCCTGGTCTTGGGGCCATGTCTACTTGTCTTGAGAATTTTTCTTCTCAATCTCCTTCCCATCCACTTCAGAAGCCTATCTTGACACTTGAAGTTTTTGTTGAAGGAAAAATGGGGAATATCACTCAGACAATGCCTATTGACATCTCCGTTAAACCAGGGGTTGTCAAGAACATCCACATTGGAGTGACCTTTTCTCCTGATGAGATTGAGGTCTTTAATAGTCTCTTCCGATAATTTCAAGACGTTTTTGCTTGGTCCTATGAGGAAATGCCCGGAATTGATCTAATTATAGTCATGCATGAGATCCCTACTTACCCCGATTCAAAACATTTTCACCAACGCCTTCGTCCTGTGCACCCTAGAAAGGCAGTTGCCATAAAGGGAGAAGTTGAAAAAATTATCAAAGCAGGCTTCATTTATCCGATCCCATTGACATATTGGGTCTCTCACATTGTTCCTGTGGATAAAAATCAGGGTGCTATTCAAGTTGTGTGGATTACCGCGATATCAATCGTGATTTTCCCAAGGATAACTATCCCACTCCCTTCATCGACCAGATCATTGACGACTATGCTGGGAGTGAGATTTTTTCCCTTATGGACGGGTTATATAGTTACAACCAGATCAGTATACTACTGGTTGATAAACATAAAACCACCTTCATTTGTCCATGGGGCACCTTCGCGTCCAAGAAGCTCCCTTTTGGCCTTAAGAATGCTGTTGCCACATTCCAATGAGCAATGTCATATGCTTTTCATGATATTAAGCACATTTTTCAACCTTACCTAGATGACCTTCAATCTCATTCTGCTAAGCGTCGGGACCACTCCAAAAAACTTCGCCAAAATTTTCTTCACTGTAGACGCTACAACATTTAGATTAATCCACACAAATGTGTCTTCTGTGTCGATTTTGGCAAGCTCCTTGGGTTTTTCGTTTACAAAGACAGTATTTTTCTCAATTCTCTTAATTTCTAAGCTATCATTAATCTCCCCTCGCCTTCCTCTTTACACCAGTTGTAGAGTTTACAAGGGAAATCTAATTTCCTATGTCGTTTTATACCAAACTATGTTGAAGTAGCCAAAGGTATTATGCGATTTCTTAAGCAAGGCATCCCATTCCTATGGGATGATATTGCCAAAAAATATTTCGATGCTCTAAATAATTTTCTTGTCAATTCTCCTCTTTTGCATCCCCCAAATGATCATTGTGACTATTCACTCTATTTGGCTGCCGCTTTTAGCATGATTTCCATGGTTCTATTATAGGACAATGACGATGGTGATGAGAATGTCATATATTATCTTAGCCGCAATCTTCTGGACACTGGAATGATCTATGCTCATGTCAAAAAATTGGCATTGGCATCTATTCAAGCTGCCCAAAGTTTCTGCCATTATATTTTACTCTGCACTACGACCATGATTTCTGATTACAACCCCATGACCTATATTTTGACTCGAAAATTGTCGGGGGGAAATTAATCCAAGTGGATAGTTATCCTCCAGGAGTTAGGTTTGGAGTTCACTACCATCAAATGGAAGAAGTCATTGATTTTTGCTAAATTGATCTGCTCTTTACCCTCTGCCTCTGCTCCCTCCAGTTCTGGGGAACACATTCTAGACGATACTATTTTTCTGATTAGCACCCTTGATCCATGATACGGTGATATACTCGTTTATCTCCAGACTTCTACCTTCCAATCCGAGTTGACAAAAGATGCTCGTCGACGTATCTGTCATCATTCACAAAATTATCGCATAGTCAGAGATATTTTATACCACATCAGAGCTGATTCTGTTCTCCATTGGTGTTTTACCCTTGAGGAGGCTGAAAAAGTACTTAATGATTACCATTCTGGCGCATGTGGCGGTCACATGTCTAGGTACGTTACTGCTAAAAAATCCTTCATGTTGGGTATTTCCGGCCTACCATTTTCAAAGATTGTATCCTTACTGTTCATAAATGTTGCAAGCGCCAGATCTACCAGAACAAGATGTGCGCGCCACTCGCTCACCTTCATCCCGTCATTATTGTTGGTCCTTTTGTGAAGTGGGGTATCGATTTTATGACGTGTAACCATCGCTCGGCCGAGGGGCATGGTTATATTATCATAACCATGGACTAATTCACTAAATGGGCCGAATAAATGCCTACACTCACAACTGACGGTAAGAAGACTGCCCAATTTCTTTCAATCATGTGATTACCAGGTTTGGAGTCCCTCAAGCCATTGTCACTGATCATGGATCCCATTTTCTCCATTATATGATGGGTGAGTTGACTACTAAGTTGGGTCTACTTCATGACAACTCAACGCCTTACTAGCCCCAGGTCAATGGCCAGGTTAAAGCCGTGAACAAAGTTTTAGTCACTATGATTTAGCGTACTATTGGGATGCACAAGTTCAATTGGCATCTCAATTTGTTCTCAACTCTCTTGGATTACCGAACCTCGGTGAAGGATGCAGCCAGATTCACCCCATTTCAACTTGTTTATGGTCTGGAACCTACCCTTTAGATTGAATTTGAAATCCATTCACTCAAGATAGTTGTCAAATTACTGTCGAATACCTGGCCAGAGGAATAACATATTTTATATTTGGAGAGGCTTGATGAAACTCGCCGCTTTGCTACCCTAGTCATAGAAGCATAGAAAAAGCATGTCAAAGCTCACTTTGACAAGACGATTTCCCCTCATACCTTCGTAGAAGGAGACTTAGTCCTCTTAAATGACCAAAATCATGATAAGTTAGGGATAGGTAAATTCAAACCCATGTGGCATTGGCCCTATATCGTCAAACGTGTTTTGCAAAACAAGGCCTATGAGCTTATTGGTTATGAAGGCTATCCCTTGGATCAACCCTGAAATGGGTTGTATCTCAAAAAATATTATGCATGAGTTTCTCGTGCATTTCTTTTGTACATAAGTGTGTTTTTCATTTTTGTACATTTTTGGCTTGGTGTGCTTTGCGAGCATTTTTTCCTGCTTATTATGTCTTTGCTTACTGTTCAAATGTCTACCACTCCTTATGTCAGTTTCATTGACGATGCCTTCCACAGTACCCAGAACCTATCCTTTGCGGCTTGGGTAATATATGATCCTAACGGTGAGTTAGTAGAACTTCAAGGCATTTGTATAGGACATGAAACTAAAAATGTCACTGAATATAGTGCAGTTATCGAACTTCTAACTGAAGCTGTTGCTCTCGAAATTCATGAATTAATTATAAACCTAGAATCTTAGCTTGTTGTTCTCTAGCTCAATGGGCGTTATTATGTCAGAAACCCTCAAATTTTAAGGATGTATTTGCGTGTTCGTTTGTTAGAAAGGAATTTTGATTATATCACATATCACCATATTCCCAGAAGAATGAATACGTTAACTGATGCAGTAGCTAATATTGTATTAGACAGACATTTGCAAAATTTGTAAAAGCAATCATCATCACATATATGTGTATATATATATATATATATATATATATATATATATATATATATATATATATATATATATATATATATATCGATTGTTTGCATCCACATGTACATCATAGTTCAAAAAATATATGTGTTTTGGTTACATCCTGAGACACCATGTCTCTAAAAAAATATGTAGAAATGAAACCTAGGAGTCTAATTGATCAGGAGTTCATAAGTTTTTCTCAGAATTGAAAGTGCTCAAAAATATTCTAAACCTGAGTGACTGGGTAGATCTCGTCCTCTTGATTTTGGTGCTATGAAAGGTTAAAAAAAAAGATGTCGTATGAAGGAGATATCATGTTCTGATCGATTTCCCAAACAGTTAAATTTGCAACAGGTTTGAATGGGATGCCCAGTCAGCAGGAGGGTGCACAATCAACAAAAATAGGAATATTACATTTTTCTCCAAGTCAATTATTTTCTACCAAGTGTCGCATTTTGATTCGTTGATGTGGTTGTATGAGTTCTATTTTCAGGCCAATGAATGGGTGACACGTGGCCAGCCCTGAGGCTGCCACGTGTCCCCTGCATGGTTTAGTAAAATTTTATTAGGTCTGGGGGGTTCGGCCCTGTGACCTCCGGCGCGTGCTCAAAACTCCCCACCATTCAGGATACACAAGTTTCTTATGCCTTTAGGGTGCCGATACTATTTAATATTTACAAACTTTGCATATGGGGGGGGAGGGGGAGGGGGACCACCATCAGTCCGAACCCATCGACGACCCCAACGGTGGTCACATGTTACAATGTAAACCGTGAAAAAAATTGTTACGGTTAATTTCTATCTCCGCAAATTTTAACACCCCACTCCTTGTCACATGCCACACTTTGTGGTTAGGCGATGATTAGCACTGAAAATTAGCAGAACTCTACCCTCCACTCTAGATTCCGCTCGAAAAATTAATTGCAAAGTTTAATTAAACTGCGGGTTTGGGGGTCGGAATGGCCAGCCCCTACCCAAAACAATTAAGTTTATGGTTAGCCCGGCGGAGATTAAGCACACCACTAAATTTAAAATTTTTGGCCACTTTTAACTGTAGACAAGTGCAATTCTCCACATTTAGTGGAGGTTTTGTAGGAGTGATTAGGAAAAAGGCTAGGAGGGTAAATTTTTGACCAATTAGGGTGAAACAAGAGTCTACCTAGACTAATTGGAGAATTCTGGAGCCATTGGAGCTGAGAAAATAACCATTAGAGGTTCGTAAACACATGTATTTGCAAAATTTTGAGCTTAAAGAAAAGATGGACATGTCAATGGGAGCTGGACCATCAGATGTAGCCCAGGAGGGGTGAACTACTTCATCAAGCATGTTGTGTAAATCATAAGTGTGGTTTTACTTCTATGTTATACACTACTGTTCAGTGTTATTTAGGCTTATTTTCATGCTTTTAATTCAAAAATTCATGTATGTTTCATGGTTAAAATCCTCAATCCTTAAGAAAACAAATGGAGACAAATATGTACATGTTATCTAACTGAAAAGACACTTAGCACAAAAAAACTAATACAGTCCTTTAATATAAGGTTGGTATCGGAGCTAGAGTTTATTCTCTGGTGTTGTTGTGTGCAAATATTTGTTTAACTGTTTGCAAGTTTTCACATGCTTAATAGGCTCAAGCTCAAGAGAGGAGAAGGAAAATTGGTGGAAGCAAGAGGGTCTCAAAGTGAGAAACAACAAAGGAGCGCGAGATTGCCACATTCTCCACCACCTAGTTCACCTCCTAAAGAAGCAGAAACAACATTAAGCATGCCTTCAGTGGAAGAAGAAATCCATGAAGAAGTGGATCCCAAAGAGGAAGAAAGAGTGCATAGGAAATAATTTCTTGACTTGACTGAGATGGTTAGAATACTTTATCAAGAAAGGAATGAGAAAATAGAAGGAGAAGGATCCAAACTTCACAAGGAAGGACAGGGATCATCAGGAGGTCACAATGATGAAGATAAGTCAAAGAAAGGAAATCGAGGAAATGGAGGTAGTAGAAATTCACCATCCTCACCCTCATCATCATCATCCTCTACTTCATCTTCACTACATCAGCCACACAAGTCAAAGAACACTGGTATAAGTCCTTTTCTAAAACTTGATGTTAAGTTTGAATTGCCAATGTTTGATGGTGAAGTCAATGTAAAAAAGCTTGATAATTGGATTAGGAAATTGGAGGTCTATTTGAGAATTCAAAACCTTCAAGATGATGATACCAAAATTCAATTAGCTTCATTGAGAATGGAAGGTGCAGCACTTGTTTGGCGGGAAGCCAAGACAAAGGAGGAGATCAAGAAGCATGGTAAGATTATTCTATCATGGAATTATTTCATTTCTACAATAAAATGACAGTTTTATCCATTAGCTCACATGTAGAAAGCCATAATGGAATGGAAAAATTTTAGACAATTGAAAGGAAAAAATATGCAAGTTTACACCCAAGAATTTAGGAGAAGAGCTCTCTTATTAGGGGTAGATTTGCAGAGCCAAGATAATTTTCTCAAAGTACATAGGGGGCTTACATAGCTACCTTAGACATACTATTCTCATGTTTAACCCCACCAGTCTAGATGAAGTTTGTGTACAAGCCACACACTTGGAGGCAAGGAGAAAACAAAACATAGAGGAGAAAGAGGAAAATGAGTTTAAAGGAAAATGGAAGAAAAAGAAGAATGCAAGTATCAAGAAAGAGGATGGAAAATTATTTTGCAAAAAATGTTCAAAAACTGGCCATGATGAAGACCATTGTTGGAAAATTCATCCAGAATTGAAACCAAATAGCTTGAAAGCCAAAGAGAAAGGAAAAAACTGTTGCTATAGGTGAACAAGACTTAGGGTTAGATTCAAGAGATGAAACAAAAATTACTGTTATGGGTTTGAAAGGGAAACATGTTGAATGTACTAGTTCCTCAAATAGTCACATCAACACTTCAAATGAAGACATAAGATAAGAATTGTTCCATGTTAGAGTATGCATTATTTGATATGGGATCACAAACAAACTTGATTTCAGAAGATTTAGTCAAAAAGATTAACCTTGAAACTATGGCACATCATAAACCATACCATTTGGGATGGATAGTTAAGAATGATAATTTACAGGTTATAAGGAAATTAATTTTTAGATTTGCTATTACTGCAAACTTTCTTGATGAAGTCGAGTTAGATATAATTCCACTTGAAATTTCTGGGATTATCTTGGGAATTCCATATTTTTATGACAGGAAAATGATATTCTACCATCATGATAACAAATATCAATTGCTTAAAGATGGAGTGAAGTATATTGTGAGAGCTCATCGCAAGAAACTGAATACTTCTTTAGTTAATGCAGGGAAAATGAAGAGGCTAGTCAATGCAAGCCAAAAATTGACTTTGATGATGATAAAACAAAGAGATGTTTTGCATCATATTTTTCAAATAAATGTTGATATACGTAATGAGTTGTTTCAGATTGATAACAGGTTGTTTTTGAAAGAAGGTGACAAGCATTTGTAGAAGTCAACATTGGTATTGAATGGTGTTGAAAACAAGGTGCCAGTGCAAGAGGTTGCAAAGGTCAAAGAGAGGAAAAAGCAGGCTGGAAAAGAAGGCACATACTTCACAAATGTTCATTGATGGTTTCCAAAAGGCACATTACAATGGTGAAGAAAATTGGTCAAGAGTCGACACAAGTTTAAGATAAAAGCCGCTAAAAATCGCCATAATGACAAAGTGCAAGGTGAGAAAGATTCCAAGTTTACTTTGATTATTGACCAAGGTAGAAACAAGATGTTTTCTAGAAAATTAGATTCTTGTTTTGCAAATTCATAAATAGTGCAACATGATGGTGTCAAAGACAACAATAGATGGTCGTCAGAATCAAGGAAAAAATTGTCTTTTCATGAAAATCTCTAAATGATGAAATTAGGAAAATTTCAATGGATAAATACTGGAAGAGTGAGGACACAGTCTCCTCATCTTCATAATCAGTAAGCACGAGAGATTTTATGGTCCAAAAGCTTCCTAATGGGGAGGTGTGATTAGGAGTTCATAAATTTTTCTCAAAATTGAAAGCGCTTGAAACTGTGCCGATCCTAAGCGACCATGTAGATATCATCTTCTTGATTCCGACACCATGAATGGTTCAAAAAACCGATGTTGTATGAGGGATATATTGCGTTCTGATCGATTTCCAAAACAACTAAATTTGCGACAGGTTTGATTAGGATGCCTAGTCAGCAGGAGGGTGCACAGTTAGCAAAAATAGGAATATTCCTAAGAATATTCCATTTTTCTCCAAGCTAATGATATTCCACCAAGTGTCACGTTTTGATTTGTTGATGTGGTTGTACGAGTTTGATTTTTGGGCCAATGAATGAGTGACATGTGGCCACCTCTGAGGCTTCCACGTGTCCCCCTGCATGGTTTAGTAAATTTTTATTAGGTTAGGGGGGTTTGACCCTGCGATCTCTAGCACGCACACAAAAATATCCACCATTCAGGCTACAAAAATTTCTTACCCCTTTAGGGTGCCAATAATATTTAAGCTTTACAAGCTTTGCATATGGAGGGGGGGACCACCGTCCGTCCCAACCCGCCAGCAGCCCCAACGGTGGTCACATGTTACAATGTAAACTGTGACAAAAAATGTTATAGTTAATTTCAATCTCCACAAACGTTAATACCCTACTCATTGTCACATGCCACACTTTGCAGTCAGGCGACGGTTATCGCCGACAGTTATCGGAACTCCGCCCTCCACTCTGGATTCTGCTCCCAAAATTAATTGCGGATTTTAATTAAACCACAAGTTTGGGGAAGGCATCTGGCCACCCCTTATCCAAAATAGTTAAGTTTAAGGTTAGCATGGGGGAGATTAAGCGCGCCACTAAATTTCAGAGTTTTGGCCACTTTTAACTGTAAACAAGTGCAGTTCTCCACATTTAGTGGAGGTTTTGTAGGAGTGATTGGGAAAAAGGATAGGAGGGTCAATTTTTGACCAATTTGGGTGAAATAAGAGTCTACCTAGACTAATTGGTGCATTCTGGAGCCATTGGAGAAGATAAAACAACCATTAGAGGCCTGCAAACACATGTATATTCAAAATTTTGAGCTTATGAAAAGATGGTCATGCCATTGGGAGTTGGATCAATAAATGTAGCCTAGGAGGGGTGAACTGCTTCATCAATCCTGCTGTGTAAATCTTATGTGTGGTTTTATTTCTCTATTATACACTGCTATTTAGTGTTATTTAAGCTTATTTTCATGCTTATAATTCACAAATTCATCTATGTTTCATGGTTAAAATCCTGAATACTTAAGAAAACAAATGGAGACAAATATGTACATGTTATATAACTAAAAAGACACTTAACACAAAAAACTAATATAGTCCTTTCAGATCAATAATCCGCATGGTGCTCATGATAGAACGTCACTGCCCGTATGACCCGCCTTAGTAGTCGATGGATGTGGTTAGACACTCCCGTAGTGTGCCTCTAATAAGCACGAGGAACATCCTCGAATCTCACATAGTCTAGGATCTAATTTGTGAGTCCCTCCAAGTTGCGTGGTATTTCATCCTCATCGCTTCCCTCGTCATGAGGGGCCACTTCAAAATCTCGTGGGACCCTCCGAGCTATGAGGGAAATCCCCACGGGTCTCTCTGGTCCAACATTTGCAACACATGGGTAAATATCAAAACACATATGCAAAAAACAATCATAATACTCATAAAAATCCAAAAAATGATTTTTTACCTAAATCCTCATCCCACTCATCCCCTTCAGGAAGTGGAAGGTCCGGATCACCCCTAAAATCGGTGCCAGTGTATGGCTAGTCCTCTACCATGACGAGTTGTCAGCGTAACTAGCCGAAGAATTCTGGTCTCCACGACATGTGTTGTCCACCTCCTGATCGAGACATCAGCTCTACCCAATGGACCATCCTTGGCTCTCATGCTGGTGGCATAGGTACACTCACCTCCTAGCGTTGGAATATCGAAAACCATTCCAGGATGAATGGTATCAAGATGGACCTGTATCCAAATTGTTTCATCTTACCATTTTTGCTTTTGGTTAGCTGACATTTCAATTTTATTGTAACTACTTCTGCCCAATTGAAGATTGTCGGAGCCATGAAATCTACGACTAGTTGAAGCTGTGTATTTGTAGCTTAATGGGGGGCTTGAGATCCAGCAACCCAAGTAATGGTATGTAGGAATACTCTCAATGGAAAATCAAGCACGGTTTGAATGTCTAGCTTGCCACTCTTAAATGCTTTCTTTGATCTATGACAAACTTTATCTATCAACATACCCATGCTCTCTCCAAGAGCCCCTGTACATGTCAGTAGTGGTTTATCTCCCCTCCGTGACAATCTAGTTATGAAGTAGATGTCGGAGACTTCTATCTCCAATTCTTGGTCATGAATCATGAATCTCTCTCGACCAGTGTCCCATACACTAATTAAGTACTGTAGCAGCTCTAGCTGAGCTCTCAAACATGGGGTCATGAATAATTTCAGGAGCCCACAGTTTCTCAAGGCATCCATGCATGCATCATTTCCCATGGCCTGCTCATACTCTTCCCCATGCTCTCATTCTTTCCACTCTATGACCATTTTAGCTACCGATCTTCCTGGAAAACCAACATATGGGATTCTAATAGCCTCTGGTTAAGATTTGAATTGTTCTTGTCCAACCATTTTGGAAGAAAAAATTGAAAATATTGGGCATGGTGTTCAGCGTGACTATTTCTCAAATTGATGCATTGAACGACGCTTCCCATTCTAAAATTTCAGGGTTGGGCACAACTTCGTGCCCGAAATTAGCGTTGACCGCCGCGACCTAGTTTTAAAAAAAAATCCTCCACAAATGCATTAAAATCATGAAAGAAAGTAAAAATGGATTAAATTGAAGAAGAAGTTCAAAAACCCTACCTGGAAAAAACGGATTCATCAATGACCTCCTGGATTGCCTACTGTTAGCTCCCCAAATTCATAGTGGAAACCAGTAAAAATTCTCACAAGAAGGTGAAAAGGTGAAAAGGTGAAAAGTAATTTTTTTTTACTATTTGCATTGTTTTATAGAATTTTCTAAACCCTAATTAGGTTTTTGGACACCTTTTTTGATTATTTTATTATTTTTTCTCAAAAATGGGTTTTACATTTGTTTCCTATGCAACAACAGGTCCTAAAAATGACAACGATGAGGAAATGAGTTGTATTTTATTATTTTTTCGGACTCGGTAAAAACATGAAAAGGTCACCCCTTGGAGTCATGTTTCAGCTCTTGTCTGACTCTCAAAAATTGAAAATATTGCCGAGACTCTTGTCATTTTTAACTCATTAAAGGCTGCGAAACGTCATCTGCCCAATATAATTTTACCCCTTTTTCGGGCTGGGACATATCCTTTATGAAAAAGGAATACCTTAGTCAAACATGGTTAAGAGGTTCTCTCAGATATTTTTTTCTACGTTTTCAGATATGTGAGACTACCTATGAAAAGGAACTTGCTGGAGTTTTTTTTTCCGATTCTTTTCAAACTCTCTAAACATGAAAAGACACTGAGTTTTTCCTTTGTTAGACTTGTTAAAACAAAATAACATCGGAAACTGTCACCATGACGTTACCGAGTTCCTGCTTCCTAGGGATCATAAAATTTACTAGGATGGATTTTTCCGAAGGACAAACTTACATGACAAGCATATGCTATCCCCTTCAAGCTTGTTTCCAAAAATAATTGGGGTACTTGCCAGAAATGGTGGGGGAAAATGGAACTAGTTCTCAGTTGTGTCGACAGTATGTCGCTCTTGAGCATGAAACTTGTTTGTAGTTCATGTCGAGTTGGGGTTATCCCACATTCGTCATTATTCCTCCATGGGTTTTGGTTATTTGTTTTGACCTCTCATATGCTCTTTGCCTCGTCACCATGACCTCAGATCCTTTGATGTCAAATACTACCAAATTTTGGAGTTGTGTCACCAATATGTTCAAGAGAAGTTCCTTCTATAGTTTTCAACCCCTGATCCTATGTTTAGTCTTGATTCACTATCATATTCCTCTGTCTCGTGTCGATGAAATGGGAAACATTATGGCCCTCCTTTGACCGGTCACTTCCTGTCGAATTCAACTCATTATCTAGGAAGTTGATCCAGAGACTCCCTTCTGGTACCTTAGAGCTTGCATGCCTCAATGGAAAGTTCTTCGCATTCGATGACGGGTTCTCATCATTGGCCTTCGATCAAGTGATTTCGCAGATGTTCGAATCGAGATCATTTTTTCAAATTCCACAGATTGTACTAGAAGTACCTTGAGAACCATTGTCATTATTGGTGGTTTCTCTCACAGTTATTGTGTAAGTGGATTTGGTGCACAAGTGTACCAAACCACACCTGCTTAAGAGGAGTGGCTATTTCCTCTTAAGTTCCTGGTCACATGCATATAATTAAGGGAGTCAGAAAGTTAGTGAACGTGCCAAAACATAAAACATACTAGATAAGAAAATAGCATGCATGTATAGAGAGAAAATAAAAACTAAACTAAAACACATAACAAAAAGATCTAATTAGAGTCAAACAACTTCAATAATCCAAAAGGTGGTGCTTACGTCCCCTCTTATTGAGTGCTATTAGGAATAAAGGATGAAACATTTACCCAATTTCTAAGGGGCCCTTAGAGCTAGGGAGTTCTAACACCCGATGCAAGGATGTCTTTACCTCCGAGCTACCTTGGCACAAATTATCTCTCTCTACTTTGAAGGATTGGAGTTTTTGGATGGCCAACAAATGAATCCCCTCTATCTATGCTCCGGATCACACACTGTTGGATTTCTTGGGGCAATTTTGGCTAGCATGACAACGTGTTCTCTCTTTGTTCATCTCTTGGTGGCCTTTTATAGGAGAATTCAAACTCTCCTTCCCTCTCTTGGTACATTGATGGATGGTGACCCAAGAGAGGAGGGTGATTCCATTGTGTGCTCCCTTGAGGTCCTAGGGAGGCTTGGGCGACTGTCGTTAGGAAGCCTCAAGTGTGGGACCAATTTCCTCGGGTGTGCCTTGGGGTCCCAGAAAGTGACTTCCGCTCCTCTCAAGTCCGCGCGGATTTTTGAGGGAAAGCGGCGCAAAGGTGCGCCTATCGAAGAAAAATGCGCACGAAGGCACATTATACTATGGACTTGAGTGCGCAATTTTATTTTTCTCCTAGACCTTAGAGATTTTTTAAAATTCTTCAGATCCTGTAATGTGCCTTAGCCCTGTAAATCCTTCTTCCTGACATTTAATAATTTCATCTTTGCTTGTATGATTTTCCAGTGATAACAATTTTCCCCTAATGTGTGAGGTCTAGGAAGAACTGTATAGCCGAAATACATTATAGTTTCTTTTTATGTACTGTGCAGAGGGAGAGAGAGAGAGACCTGCATGTAACAAAGAGTTGGAAACAACTTACACTGGGTCGAAGAGTGACCATGTCCTATGGGAACCCTACAAGCAATGGTATAATACAATAAATAAAATTTTTCTACGAGGCGGGCATGTCCCATGCTCGTGATGCTTTGGCTAGCTAAAAAAATTGATTTGACATATACAGTTTCTATCCATGTCACTAGAATGGTAGTGATATGCTGGTTGATGACGACGATTGCTGAAACCCTCAGGGGCATTTTTTATTTTAAAATAGGTGGAATGTGGTACCCACACTAGAAAATTTTGCGGAAATTCCGACGGCCAATTCGTCACTATTCCGAATCATAGTCATCGCAAGAGTGACAGTTCGAGGGCAGGAAAAACATGGTTTACCATACCGTCGTAGTTCCGACGCAATTAAAAAGTGTCGCACTATCGACACCTTTTCCGTCGCTTCCAAACAAGCGTCACTCTTCCGATGTTTCCCAATCCGTCGCACTTTCAACCTCTGTAAACTGTCGCACTTCCGACGAAATGTGGTCCGACGTTTGTAAACTATCACAATTATGGCAAAATGTGGTCCAAAGTTTTGAACGTTGCTCTTCCGATGTTTGTAAACTGTCGCAATTTTGACGCAATGTGGTCCGACGTTTTGGACGTCACTCTTCCGACGGTTGT
Source organism: Pinus albicaulis (assembly GCA_034641835.2). Lineage (NCBI taxonomy): Eukaryota > Viridiplantae > Streptophyta > Pinopsida > Pinales > Pinaceae > Pinus > Pinus albicaulis. The sequence continues at coordinate 592,359,550 of CM076570.1, forward strand.
AAACTGTCACAATTCCGACGAAATGTGGTCCGACGTTTTTGACGTTGCTCTTCTGACGTTTTGGACGTCGCTCTTCCGACGTTTGTAAACGATCGCAATTCCAACAAAATGTGGTCTGACATTTTGAATGTCGCTCGTCCGACGTTTTTATACTGTCGCTCTTCTGACGTTTCTAATATGTCACAATTCCGACGCTTAAAGGCGTCGGTATAGTGACGGCAGGTTCAATTAAAAAAAAAATGAAACTTTAAAAGAGGAAAAACGCTATTTGGAATATATTATATGAAGTAAAATAGTCCATGAAGTCATTACATTTTCACATCTGAAGATTGGAACCCAAATATCCATCCAGAAAAGTGGAAGTCCCACCCGAGACAATGATAGAAAAATACCCCATGTCACATACAGGGACATGATATAAAACCCAGTAACGGTCCACATGGAGATTATCGACAAATCTGAGAAAGCATCCAAATATGCCCGAGGCATATATAAGAAAGTGAAATAGCAGTATGTAGAATAGTAAAGCAATAGATAGAGTACCGACGTCCATTGTTCCAAATACAAATTAAAGTACCCAAAATCCTTGAACAGAGAAAACGCTAATCATGTGAGGAGTGTGATATGTCCAAAATATAAAAGGACCATCAGACCATATCAATAAACCAGCAACATAGACCAGCATCGCTAGTTTTGAAGGCAGAGTGATAAACATTAATCATTTTTTTTTTCACAAGAGAAAAAACGCTGTTTTGAATATATTATATGAAGTAAAACAGTTCATGAAGTCATTACATTTTCACATCTGAAGATTGGAACCCAAATATCCATCCAGAAAAGTGGAAGTCCCACCCCAGACAATGATAGAAAAATACCCCATGTCACATACAGGGACATGATATAAAACCCAGTAACGTTCCACATGGAGATTATCGACAAATCTGAGAAAGCATCCAAATATGCCCGAGGCATCTATAAGAAAGTGAAATAGAGTACGTAGAATAGTAAAACAACAGATAGAGTAACGACGTCCATTGTTCCAAATACAAATTAGAGTACCCAAAATCCTTGAACAGAGAAAAACGCTAATCATGTGAGTGTGATATGTCCAAAATATAAAAAGACCATGAGACCATATCAATAAACCAACAACATAGACCAGCATTGCTAGTTTTGAAGGCAGAGTGATAAACATTAATCATTTTTTTTTCACAAGAGAAAAAACGTTGTTTTGAATATATTATATGAAGTAAAACAGTCCATGAAGTCATTACATTTTCACATCTGAAGATTGGAACCCAAATATCCATCCATAAAAGTGGAAGTCCCACCCCAGACAGTGATAGAAAAATACCCCATGTCACATACAGGGACTTGATATAAAACCCAGTAACGGTCCACATGGAGATTATCGACAATCTGAGAAAGCATCCAAATATGCCCGAGGCATCTATAAGAAAGAGAAATAGCAGTATGTAGAATAGTAAAGCAACAGATAGAGTACCGACGTCCATTGTTCCAAATACAAATTAAAGTACCCAAAATCCTTGAACAGAGAAAAACGCTAATCATGTGAGGAGTGTGATATGTCCAAAATATAAAAAGACCATCGGACCATATCAATAAACCAGCAACATAGACCAGCATCGCTAGTTTTGAAGGCAGAGTGATAAACATTAATCATTTTTTTTTTCACAAGAGAAAAAACGTTGTTTTGAATATATTATATGAATTAAAACAATCCATGAAGTCATTACATTTTCACATCTGAAGATTGGAACCCAAATATCCATCCAGAAAAGTGGAAGTCCCACCACAGACAATGATAGAAAAATACCCCATGTCACATACAGGGACATGATATAAAACCCAGTAACGGTCGACATGGAGATTATCGACAAATCTGAGAAAGCATCCAAATATGCCCGAGGCATCTATAAGAAAGTGAAATAGCAGTATGTAGAATAGTAAAGCAATAGATAGAGTACCGACGTCCATTGTTCTAAATACAAATTAAAGTACCCAAAATCCTTGAACAGAGAAAAACACTAATCATGTGAGGAGTGTGATAACCATCTATAGAAACCCAGGCTCGCTTGATTACAAAATTGGTAACCATCTATTGCATCCGAGATGTAAGGTTCAGGCTAGCTTGTTTCCATTAGTAGCCTGCTACAGCATCCACCCTGTTCATAGCAAAAAGGTTCATGTAGATATACAGAGAAAGAGTATAATACGTAGACCATATAAACATGGCTCTGTATTTCAAAAAACAGGTTTAAAATAGAAATAGGGCAACATTTTTTTTTCTAAGTAAATTTAATCTATTAACAGTGGGAATAAAATTACACCGAAGTCAAAATCATTGCCCAGACTCATGGCAAATTTGTCATCAAAAAATAAAAAAATTAAGAAGACTGCCCTCATACGGGGAAACCAGTCTTGAACGTTTAATTTACAGAATTCAAAAATATTACAAAGGTCCAACACAGTAAAATAATCTAAAATCAGCCCAATTAAGTGGGTCGCGAAGCAAGAAAAACAAATTAACCAAACTACTCCTCCGACTCCTCGACGATTCGGCACCATCCTTCGGAAGGTCCAGGATCGCTAGGTGCTACCTCCACATTCATGCCACGGCTCCCCTCCTGAAGGCCCGAATGCTGGCCGGCTTTTTCCGAGCTCAGACCCGCCAGACGGGTGCATTCTTCCTCCGTTTGGGCCTCCTCGCGGAAAACCACAGTGACTGAAGCTGTAATTCGTGGGCGGTTGAGAGAGCAATTAAAGGAAAATTGCGCAGTGCGCGTCGTGGGAGAAGGTGAACTAGCGGTGGGGAAACGAGGAGCAGGGGAATCCATACAGTGGCCAGATCCTACAACCCGACCCTGCCCACTCCTAGTATTTGGATAGCGACCTGCATAATCACTGGACTGGCCGAAAGACAACTCGGTTGAGGGGATGGAGGGAGCGCGCAGGAGTTGACCTCTAGTGCTCCCCATGCAGCAACGCATCCTTTGACGCACGCGAGGCATGGGTGTAGTCTCACTAGCAGTGGGCACAAGAAAGGACGGAGAAGCAGAATTCCAAGAAACAGAGGGGAAGACAAACACAAGGACTGCATCGAGAGAAATGAAGATATGCAAGAAGGTCTACGTTAGCACAATGGGCCACTTCTCCTTCTCGTCACAAGAGCAGGCAGCAGTAACCTGCTGAATCGGATCGCCCAAAAAACCATAGCGAAATGCCATTTTATCAATGCAATGCAATCGAAGGACGCTCGTCATAATTAATCTCCGATCATTAATGAGAGCCGAAGGCCGGATCATATTGAGCATGCGTAATCGCTAACGCGGAGTGGAGGTCCGATCTTGAACAAAGGTTAAAATTTAATGCGATTTGATGTGAAAACCTTGGAATTTAATTGAACAACATTAAATCTTAATGCGATTGATAAGAAATCGCCACATCCATGTCCCATCGCCTTAAATGCCATGAATGCACCCACAACGGAGCAGGGCAAGTTTTTATCGAGGACACGTGGTTTAAATTGATTGGAGTGGATCTTTGTTTGGGCCGCTCACGCAAAGGGAAATCATTGACCCGAAAATATTAGGCGAATTTGATAAGAAATTCACGTCACAACTCTCCCTCCGTGCCATCCCCAACTTCGGACCCGAAAAGATTAGGGGCGGAATTCATTTGGTTTTCGAAGGCTGCCAAAATTGGCCGACGCGCCGGCTATTTTGGAATGCCAATTTGGTTTGAATTATGGTTTATCGCCGTTTGAAGTCCCGGGCTCGACTTAAGAATAATTTTGTTTGATCCCATCTTATAAAATTTGTGTTGGTTTTCTTTGAGAATACACACATATTTATAATAAATCATGGGAACACCACACTAAACATGTGGAAAAGTTATATAAATTATTGAGAACAATCATTTTATGTAAAAATATCCAAATGTGCTTTTGGGAAATAAGAATTCGAGCATTTGGTTCATATTGTTTTAAAGGAAGGAGGAAGTTGGAGCCTCAAAAGATGCAAGCTTATTACAAAATGACTCATTCCTAAGAAAATCAAGGTTCCTAGAAGATTTTTTAGAACTTACATGATATTATTGATAATTTGTTAAGAATTATGCATGCATTTCAAGTCCACTCACATATCTCTTGAAGAAAATATCATTTATATGGAATGATGAGGCTACTTTGGCATTCTCTCTTTTAATGGATGCCATGTCTTCTACACCAACATCGGTTGCACCTACTTTTGGTAAAACATTCGTAGTAGAGTGTGAGGCACTAGGACAAGGAATTTACGTAACATTAACACAATAAGGGATATCATTGGCTTTTAAAATCAAGGAATTCAAAGAAAATATTTGGTGAAATCTACGTATGAAAAATAAATGGAAGCAATATTACATGCAATAAAAATGGGGATAGTATATCACTGGGAGGTACTTTAAAGTCAAGATATACCATGATAGCATAAAGTATTTTTTGAAGCTATGGATTTCATTGGAAGATTAACAAAAATGAGGAGAAAAATGCAAAGTTTTAATTTTGAGATAATCTGCAAAAAGGGTAAGGAAAATTTAGTACATGATTCTCTTTCTAAAATAGAAGAGGCCTCAAATTTATATCCAATTACATTTTCTATTCCTAGGTGGCTAGAAGAAGCTTGCCATAATGGAAAAATGACAATAGTACTAAACAAAAACTAAAATTTATAAAGGATGGGATGAACTCTATGGAGCATTGGGAGTGAAAGAGAGATATACTTTGGTGCAAATGTAGAATATCTTTATGCACGCAAGCATATTTGAATAAACAAATATTAAGGGAGTCCCATGTCTCTCTGATGGTAGGACGCAGGGTTCCTTAAAACATCTCAAAGGATCAAAAAATATATTTTTGGAAGGAATGAAGAAAGATGTTCAAAATTTTGTAAGAGAAGGTCAGGTTTGCATAATAAATAAAAGAGAGATAGTAAAATATCTAGGGTTACTTCAACCATTCCACATACATATTCAAAGACTAGAAGATATATCAATAGACTTTATTACAGGGTTACTTAAATATAAAGGTAAGTATTACATTTTTGTGGTCATTTATATAGACAAATTTTGTAGATTTTTTTTGTAGAGCTCAAAGTACATAAACAACAAGCCAAGTGGCAGAAGTGTCCGTGAAAGAAATTCATAGTCTTCATGGTTTTCCTAAAGTAATAGTAACAAGAAACTTTTGGAAATAATTATTTAATATGAGTGGAGAAACACTAGCCGCCATGAGTTCTACATATCAAACACAATCAAATGGTCAAACAAAAATAGTTAACAAATGTTTTTAAGGTTATCTACAATGTTACTCTTTAGAAAAGACAAATCAGCATGCCATAATTAATAATCATTTCCCTGCTCACTTTTGTTAATAGGTTTATGTCGACGATGATGTTGGGCATTAGGCACTATGTTAGCAATGTAGAGTGTTTGCTATTACGGTTGTGTTATAGGGAGTATCCTAAAACATTTTAGAGTTGTAAATAACAAATAGGTGTCAATACCCTTGGCCCACCTATTACTTAGGACTAGTTAGGAGTTGCAGGGAGCTCTAAATGTCAGCCTTAGTTAACACACAGACCTTTATTTTCTAGAACCATTCCTCTCGCAGGAACCGACAGCCATATGTTGTGTATATAAATTGTACCTCGCATGAATAATTAGATTGTGTGTAAACTGTGAACAGCCACAAGCAATGATTTCCAAGCTTAGTTTCCATTGAATTATCTCTAACTGCTAATTGTGAAGAATTTTTTAACTGTGAGGCGATTGGGTACTGATAATTCCATTCTTCTGTCTTTGAATTCCCGTAAATCGTTGGATAACCCTGTGAACTCACCCCACTCGAAGGTGAGGTCTGTGTAGAGAACCGGGGTCGTGAACACTGTTCAAATATAAAAATCCCACTTAATAAAGAGACAAAATTGTTGTGCTTTTGGAACTTGACCCAAGGATTGGACATGAGTTAACAAACAAAAGGATAGCAGAACCATACTTGCACTCGTGGTCAAGCCCTGTACCAAAACCACGAGCGGAATCACAAAAGTGGGTTGCCCATATCGCACCGCTTTTGCGGAGTAGGCGGTATTTCCTATTCACGAGCGATTCCATAGGGAATGCAACACATGGCGAAGTGACCCCCGGAAAACCACCGTTTAACCCACACCATCGCACGTTAAAGCCCGACATTGGAAGCCGAGCGAAATTGCCAAGAGTCGTTGATTTGGAGAAGGGCCATCGGACGGTGGTCGCACGTTGAACTTGCCCGAAGGTTAACTAAGGTGTGCGGAGGATAGCCAGGTACGATACGAGTGTTTGATTGGTTATTGATATATATAGGTGGGGCCGGAGTATAATGAAATTGTTTAATTAAACGATTGGAGGATAATTAACATAAGTCTGGAGTGTGATTGTTGTAAGGCTGGGTGGTGAAATATAGAGCCGAAAGTTCATTACAAGTTATTTATTTAAAAAGAAACGTGGAGTATAAATAAAAAGTGTTGAAAGTTAAACATTGGTTATAAGGCTTTGAGATAATATAAAGTCGGGAATATAAATTAAATTCCAACCATTGTGGATAGTATTTATTTATCAAATTCTACGAATTTTTACGAATTTGATAAATATACCCGAAGAAAGAAGAAGTCAATTAAGACTCAGGCTGGAGGAAAAGAACGGGGTAAACCAAGGGAAAATGCTGACAGAGCGATTGTAGTCACACCGGCTCTCCTTACGGGTCCAATTTCAGTTTTTTTGCGTCACACGATGATCTCTCTTCTCTGGCATTTACTTGTATTGAAGATCACTATTCTAGGAATAAGGAGTTATTTTCACCAAAAATAACCCTAGCCAAACATTGACAATGCATCAAGGATATCTTTCTATGCTTCATAAGCACATTTTTTCTACTTCTAAATCATGTCTTGGAAGTGGTTGTTGTGCTGGAAATTATTCACCAATTGGTTTCATACCAAAGTCTTTTTCACATTTTCAGCATCCAATACATGAAAAAGATAATGGTTTAAAACAACATAAATATTTGAAATTTTGCAAGAATTGTCCGGCACACTTTGAATATGAATTTTGAAGTCAAGTGCATGATGCTGTATAGGATCAAGTGTCATTTTGAATACCAAATGTTTCACAAGAAACTTCTCAACATGCTACCCTGCAGTAAGGATTAAATGACAATATTGTATCAACTATTTCCATAATAAAAGTGCACCTTGGCCATAAGACTAAACAACTACAAATGTTGTAGATCTAACAAGACCACACAATAAAATGTATTCCACAAGGCCAATACTGTATGAAAAATGAAAAGGAGTTTGCAACCAAAAATACCTTAGGCAACTCGTTCAATTAGATACACCAAACCATCAGCAAAAAGGAAAACCAGCCTACTTGGCCCCAATATTTTCAACTGGGTCCTCTAATTCAACCAATAAAAAGGCCAAAACCATAGAATTGAGATACATCTCATTACACTGTCAATAAAAATAAAATTTGACTCAGCCATAACCCTTTCCTTTTATTGTTGTGAAAAGCTTTATGCATTACTCTAATGTGGCTAGTCCATAGGCCAAGTAGACCACTGGGTAACAAATATGTTTCCTTTCACCTTTGAGTTTTAAAATTATGCCTACCAAATCTAAGACATTTAAGAGGGGGAACTAATACAACGTTAAAAAGAAAACTAGAGCACACATCTACAAATTACCTCCTTAGCTACTGTCACACCATCATTAACTATTTTTGGAGAACCATGCTTTCTCTCCAAGACAACATTTTTCCCTTCGCCCCAAGGGTTACTCCAACAAGATCAGCAAGTTTGTTCACACCGCCTACAAGACAAATTGACAATGCTTTCAGTAAGTGTGCAATTGAATGCCAGACCATATGCCAAAACAACCCTCCATGAAAAATTAAAATAAAACATTAAAATCGAATATAAGTGGACAAGGAAAGATCCACCGCAGTGAAGTTTCACGTGCAGGTGACCTTCCTTTAAACATAATTTTTTCTCTGACCTGCAATTTTTTTGTCACTGAGCCATCTTTGTTGAAGTACAACTCCTTTTCCATAGCTCTTGTATTAACTACCTTCTCTCTGTCGCGTAATCTCAGAGTCCCTCTTCTGCTTGAGCGATTAAAGGAAATGGGTGAAAAAACCGAAAGAGAAGACAATTGTCTGCCATAATTATCAAACATTGCACCCAACTTCTTCCCCTTTCCATTGTTACCCAATGAGGTAGATGTGGCAATTGTTGTCATACTGCCCAAAGCAGAGGCCATCTTCTCTTATGCTGAATATAGAATTAAAATATCTTCATATTAGTATGAACCTTAAAAAACATGACTCCCATTGCTAAAAACCACTTTTAAGTTGTAACAGGCAAACTAAAAAACTATCGCAACTTTTGGCAACTTCTGGAACATTAAGAGAGAAACAACCAAAGAGAAATACAACCACAATCCTCATTTTAATGAGACCGGATTATATATTTTCATTAAGATAATAGAAAGAAATCACGACTATATTAAGGCCAGCACAAAACAATCTTTAACCAGTGTCTCTCGCGGCCTTCAGGTTGCCATGCTAGAGGTTGCATATTTTTTATTTAAATTCTTGACCTCTCGTGCCCATCTATGAATGCATCCAATGGGATATCTACATCAAATGCTCCTTTATATCCCCAAAAACAAATTCCCTACTACAAGAGCACCAACATTGATGGATCACCCCACACCATCCCACCCACTAGAAACGGTGAAAAAGGAAACCCGAGAAAACTTCTGAAATATCTCAAGATGACTATATGGGTGGTTCTTATGAATCAACCAACCATTTAGAACATGCTCATCAATCCAAACCATGAGTATTATGTGACAATATTCAAGCAGGCACTGAATCGGATTTCTGAAGCTATGTTAGAGAAACCCTAAACTCTCACCGAAAATAGGTGAAATGTGGCACCACTCAGAGATTGACATGTGCCAATTGGTACAAGTGGTAGAAAATTGGCATGCTCAAACAACGAGGTGATGCAAGAATGACATGAGGGAGAAAATATCAGAAAATCCCCAAATCTGGAGAACTAAAGCTCATCACCAACCTGATATTGACAACTTTACATGATGTAACCTATGAAATCGTAAATGGAGAAATCATAGTAACAATAAAGTAACCTATGTAACAATAAAGTCGGATTCATCCTGGGAGTGGTAATGGGAGAAATCATAGTGAACAACATGAAACATGCAGAGTTGCTTACAATCAAATACATGAAAAAACACATACAAAAAACCTAGATAATAATCATGAACAAGATTAATATTGAATTATGAACTGTAAAGGAACTTACAAAATGTGACATTACGAACCTGGTCAAGTGCACAAGCAAAAATATCCTGGACATGACCCTGGTTGACAAGTTGTATTGCTCATGATGCAAGAGGATTTGTACCTGCACTTCCAAGTCAATCAAAATCCATCATTATCTATACAATAAATACAAGCAATTGATGTAGTATTTTTTACTCTAAGATGCATTCTTATGATAATGTTAGAACATATGTTGAAAATTTCAAAACATACCTGAATAAGCTCCTCTTCGTTTCAAGAAAAATTTATTGGAGTCGCATGAACTTGGAACAAGCCTCCCACGATCTGAAAGAGTAGCAACTAAGTCAAAAGTGACTTTTTTGTTGCTACGCTGGATCGAGGGAGGTTTGCTCCAAGATTAAATCGCTCCAATAAATTATTCTCTACTAAACAGGGCCAACCATGTGAAGGTGGAAGCTCTTATGGCCCCTCCTCCCCCCCCTCACATCACTCTCAATTCCCCAATACCCAATCTATATTTCATTTTTTACTTTCATGAGCATAAAAAAAATATTCAATAACTAATAAAAAAACAATTCAACAAAAAGTACGCAAGGAAACATTGCAATTAATGCTTGATATAAAAATAGTATGATAAATGAGTTTTTTATATAACGCAAAAAACGTTCCAAGTATGGTAACATTTGTCTTCTAATAATACAATATTTTACATTATCGAATTTTATTTTTCTTCTTCCTATTTCTAAAGCTCCTAATTACATCATCAATATCATCATGCTCTGCTCCTGTTTCGTGTCTTTCGACCCGCACTACTGACCTAGTTGTGTAGTCACGATGTCTGGTCTCATATAGTGACGGGGCATCGCCTACAAAAACAGATAATATTAAATTTTAATTGTCAGTTTTTAAATATCATTGAACTAGTTCGGTAATATTAATAAAAAAAATTGCAATGAGATTATTTACCTGGTGCACCAGTTGTCGCCGCTGACCTAGTTGCGTTGTTACGATGTCTGGTCTCATCCAGTGACGGGGCATCGCCTACAAAAAAAGATAATATTAAATTTTAATTGTCAGTTTTTAAATATCATTGAACTAGTTCGGTAATATTAATAAAAAAAATTGCAATGAGATTATTTACCTGGTGCACCAGTTGTCGCCGTTGGGACTGTTGCCCTGTCTTCCTCTCCGGTGGTAAGATCCTCAAGGGAAACATTCTCTGTCATTTAAACAAAAAACGTTATAAGGACAACCATCAAGGTATAATTAGAAAAAATTATAAGTGGAAATTAATTACCGTCACGTCCCTCACTAATAGTAGCATTGTCGGCCTAGTCCCCACTACAATGATCAGGTTGCACGTGAGGAGCATCTACATCTGGCTCTAAAACTGGGTTATTTTCCTCGTCGGTAGTGCTGCTCCCCTGATTTAAAAAAAGTTGTTAGACATTAAATTTATGGACGAAAAAAAACATATTGAAAGGTTAATGTTTTACCTTATCAGGCATTCTGGATCTTGGGACCTGCCCCAAGCTTCTGCGACGTTCAACTACAGCTTGATAGCCAAAATGGAAAGCGATATTTTTATCTTCCTCTACAGTTTCTGTTCTGAAGTCATCACCCTACATTACATATGATTGTATATTTTTAATCATATTTGATAGGATTACAAAAACGTTGGAAGGCGATACAATTAATTATAAGATGTTTAGCTACTTAATTACAATTCTTGCAGCTAATTTCAAGTAGCCACCCTGGCCTAGCTTGTGATGGCCATTTTTCTCAATCCTAGCTTTGGTTGCCTTTGAGGTGTCAGGCAACCTAGCATCAACAAAATTGAAGTCAGATATGACGTAGCCCACCTTTATTTTAGACATAGAGAAAATTAAAGCTATTGAATTAAAGTTGTAATTTACCTTGCGGGTCCAGTTGGCATTTTTCCTTCTTTCTTTGCCCTTTTCTCTTTTCCGTCATGGATGAGTGCTCTCCACTCACTCTCTGGAACTGCGAGAGGACGCTCATATCTAGGGTTAAATTGAAATTGCATCCTATAGGTGTCCCTGGTATATTTCAAATATTTGCCGGCTACCCGAGCCACCGTTGTTCTGTCAAATGTGCCGACCCCAAAAAGGGCTTCTAGATAATCTAGAAGGTCTTTTTCAGGTTGGAATTTTGGGAATTCCACCCTGTGCGTATGGTTGGGCCAAAAATTACCAACGCATGGCTCTCCAGAAACCTGTAGAACTCATTTTTTCCTACACAGAATAAAAGAAGAAGAAGATATTATCATTAATTTAAAAATAAAAATCATGATAAATATGTTTTAGATAAAGTACATGAAATAGTTAAAATATTAAAATTTACCTGGGAGTTGTACATGCTTTATAGGGACACATTAATCGTTCACCAACAACGTGCCATTAATGGTCCCTGTGGAGCTGACACGTGTAGCTCCAGGAAACGCAATAATGTAGTTGGCCATATCAGCCTCATCATTGCCAACACGTTTAACAATTAGCTGGGTGTCTGCTTGGGCAGGGTGTGTTTCTTGGCTGGCACCTAAAGGAGTAGAAGGTGTACGAGAGGGTTGTTGGGAAATCTCTTGCCCTTGTGTCCCACTACCACCAACACCGGGTTCAGCAAGTGCTAGAAAATGCTACATACAAAAGAACTTTTTGTTAGTTTAGTCAATGTAAAAATTAAAAATCAAACTATCACAATTCATCTCATGCAGAACAAAAAAAATATCCTTTTGAATTTTTATTATTACCTGATATCTTTCTAGCTGGCTCATAAGATGTGTTATCCTCTCTTCTGTTTCAGGTGTTTGAGGCGCATCTATCAAAGTATTAAATTCCGACCTTGCATCTCGTGCCTTTTTTTGCAAAAAGAACACTGGAGATAGGGATGAAGAAAGTTCTTCCTCAAAGAGGGAATCATCAGGCGTACCATGGCTAGGTGTCTGCATATTTGAACAAAATTAATATTATTTCAATTATGTAAATAACTAAAATACCTGAAGATAGAGAAATGCTGGCACTTTACATGTTCTTTCGCTGGCCTCTTTTCGCAATCATCCCGTCTCGGGGTTTTTCCTGCACTGCTCTGATCAGTCTGCCACATTGCAATAAAATTATAAATGTAAAAAATTGAAAACAATATCTAACTTGAAAACACAAAATGAAAACTGAAATAATTTCTAATAAGACACTAGAAGAAAGAGTTAGAGTTTCAAATATGCCTTGCATTGAATTCAGTCCTGGAAACATGTCATTGCACATTAAGGCACCCAAACAAGAGACGAGTTGACAATTAAGACCTTATTGAATATATTGTTGGAGCAACTTTTAGTAAACTTGTTGTGAAGACCTTGAGGACATTTTTGGAGCAACATTGTTGAAGCTGATGGTATAGCATTGTTGGAGACGATCTTGAAGGGCCTTGAAGTGAAGCTTTTGGAGCAACTATTGAAAAATCCTTAGAGCATTTAAGCAAGGCACTTTCTATCTTCCATCACCTTTTTCCTTTCAATATCCTTTAAACGATTTTGTTGATATTTAATGTTTGAAATCACGTTATAATTCCTTGATTATATGTGTTTGGGGACTTTGCCTTTGAAATTACCCAAAAATACCCTGGCAATTTTATCTTCAGGATGCATGTCTGACCCTATTGTTCAATATTTTGATTGATAGTAGTAAACATAGAGAGTTAGGGGGCTCTTGACTTGGTTTGGTTGGGCCATTAGATCCCTAACATCTACTAGGGAGAACTCCCCTCGAGTTGGAGGAGAGCTAGCCCGAAGTGAAAAGAGGTTGGTGAGGTGACAATGGGGCTATTGAATTACACATGGTATCACACTTTAGCTTTAGGACTTTATCTTGAGAAGTGCGAGATTTTGCTATATCAATTCTCAAATTGTTTACAAAACTATTGTTAAGAACTAATAAGAAGTGATGTTGAGGGGTTTTGGGTATAAGAAACAATACCATTTAAAAACTAGGGTTCTCAGTCCTTGGCATTCCTTCACCTGGGCCTAGGGGCACACAAGAATAATTTCACACTAAACCATGCAAACTTAAAAGTAACTTAACAAATCCATAAAGTAATAATAATCATAATTCCTAATTTCCTATTGTACGATATGATGTAAATTATTCAAACATGAAGCAATGAAGACATGCAATGTCTGAATTTCAAGATTGATGAACCAATACAAGAAGTTAGAAACTACAACTTTGATTCAATACTCTGTTTCCTAACTCCAGGAATGAATCTAGTTGGTTGGAATGAAGAGGTTGTTATCTTTACAATCCCATCCCAACATCAAATTCAGTGATAAGTTTCTATGAGGTTCTGGGTCAAGGAAACATTCACTCCATGAATGATATATTTAAGTAGGCTTCTCCTATTCTGGGAAAACACCATACCTATAATGCATTCACTTGGATGTATAAAGGGAAAGGAAAACATGTTTTCATACAACGGTGACAAAGGCATCTTGGGGAAAGGTATCTTCACTTTTTATTTATGTTGTTCACCCACACCACTCTCGTGTTTTCACTAATCCTGTTTTTTCATTTTTGGATTCAAATTAAGTTAAGTCCTTAAGTATTTTTTGACCTTTTGGTGTAGTTTTCATAAGTGGCATGTATGGATTTTCCATTAATTCTGCACTTTTTCTCTTCATGCACATGTTTCCCTGGAAATCAAATGCATGATTTAGTCCCATACATTTAACAAGTTGTTGGATCAACTCCATAGGAAATATCATGTTTCCTATTCAATCAAAATTTATCTCAGTTAGGGTAGGTAGGAAGATTTTCCCTTTGTATTAATAGGGCACTTCTAGCTTGCATTTTTATTATATCTTTCAAATTTAGTGTCGTTTCAATTAGGGCATGATTTTTTGCAACTTTCAAGGTGAGAATGAACAAAGACAAATTTTTGTGATGGATGACTGTATATGACTCCATGGCCAGAGGAAAAGTCACTAATCTACTTCTTCAAATATCTATAGTTCTCATTCACCTCATACGGAGATGGTCCCTGATTTTGAGCTAAATGTTGCAGCAAAAAGTCCCCCCCCTCCATAATTTGATATTCAATGGAAATTTCTTAAATTGATGATGGGGCATGATTATGGAACATTTTCACATACATATGTAATGGAATTCCAAGATCATGATATATGTTTGCATATGTTTATGGAGGTGGTGGAGAAAAAAAGAGCTCAAATAGAGCTGAAATTTTTCACATAAAAAGGATTGTGGGCTTGACTAATGGTTCCATTTAAAAAATGATATCTAGACAGAGAATAAGTGTAGCATGCAAACATGCATTGAAAATCCATCTGAGTTTGCATTGTATTACTTATGATGGATTCAAATTTGGGTTTCAAAATGCCAGGTTATGGCATGATTTTTGTCGAGAAACCCTTAGTTGGATTCTCATGTTGGTTTAATTTATATTTTAAGTTTGTTTTGCAGTCTTTGGGTGATAGTAACTCATGAACTAGGTTACCAATGTGTAACAATCATATTTCAAGAATAAAGTTATGATTTTTTTATATTATTACTATTATCTATTAGCTACGAGTATTGACACCTAATGCCTGGAATTTTGAAATCTTGATAGCATGGATAATTTCGAAAATGTTTCTAGTAATGTTAACATAATAACTATCATTATGTGTCTTCACTTTTGTCACCATAATAGACCTGTGATATGAACTCATCACACAACTTCATATGCTATGTCCCAACAAGTTCAAATTGGTTGAACCGACTTCATAGTGTGGTTATTAAGGACAAGTTGCTTGGTATATAACTCGATAGCATAGACCACGTTGCAGTTCTAAAAAGAATCCTCAAGTGTCAAAAAAATTTCACAATATGTTCTACTATAAAGCCTTTTGGGATACCTAAAATAATACATGTATCATTGATGACTTTTAAAGTGTGACAAGATCTAGAGGGAAAGGAAATCAATGGAAGAGTGATCCACCAATGAGAACCTAGAATTTAGCATCAGATGAATTAGAGTCTAGGAAATGGAAACCCTATAATTTTAATTAGTGATGAAGGAAATCACATAGGTAATTATGTTTTCATTTAGAATAATCTGTTAATTCAAATTTAAACTACATAATATGAAAGGCATACCATAAATCTTTCCACGTAAGTCCAAACAACCTATAAAAAGGGAAAACCTTCTTTTTCCATGGGAAATAATTTACCTTTCCTTTTTCAAGATAATCTAAATCACAAAAAATATGAACTATACCGCACACATTCTTGGATAATGTGAAAGTGGAAAAGGAATACCCTACACAAGTGATGCACACATGTACATTTGAACACTAATAGATTTTTGTAGTTGAAATGTAATGCTTGTTTTCATTTAAATGTAGGGTTTTTAAAGCAGGGAGAAATAATGGCTGCCAAATTAATAAGCATTTCTTTGGGAAAAATTTAAATCTTGTATTGGGTGATGAAGATAATAGAGGGTATTGAATCTTGATTCTTGACATCTAGAGAGAACCCTACAGCCTAACACAATCCAATGGAATTGACCAAAAAAACTCAAATAGAGTCAACCCTACTATAGGAGGAAGGGCCTGCAGTAAGAAATTACCATTTTGCAAGAGCTGAGGGCGAATGCTGTTCTGCAAGAGCTAAGGGCGAATGCTGTTCTGCAAGAGCGGAGGGCGAATGTGCGCGTGATATCAGATGTTAATGTAGCACACATGTACATTTGAACACTAATAGATTTTTTTAGTTGAAATGCAATGCTTGTTTTCATTTAAATGTAGGGTTTTTAAAGCAGGGAGAAATAATGGCTGCCAAATTAATAAGCGTTTCTTTGGGAAAAATTTAAATCTTGTATTGGGTGATGAAGATAATAGAGGGTATTGAATCTTGATTCTTGACATCTAGAGAGAACCCTACAGCCTAACACAATCCAATGGAATTGACCAAAAAAACCCAAATAGAGTCAACCCTACCATAGGAGGAAGGGCCTGCAGTAAGAAATTACCATTTTGCAAGAGCTGAGGGCGAACACTGAGGGCGAACACTGAGGACAAATGCTGTTCTGCAAGAGCTGAGGGCGAATGCTGAGGGAAAATGCTGTTCTGAAAGGGCAGAGGGCAAATGTTCGCGTGATATCAGACGTTAGTGTAGCTATTGCGATGGATACGAAACAATAAAATCATTTTTATGTAGCACACATATAAGTTTTGTATTTTTATGTAGCGCACATATAAGTTTCGTATTTTTATGTAGTGTGCATATAAGTTTCGTATTTTTATGTAGCGCGCATATAAGTGTCATTATACCGACGGCGGAAAAAGCGTCACTACTGGGACGGCTGCCTCCAAATGTCGCAATTGCGACACTTAGACGTTGTGTCGTACTTGCGACGTTCGGAGGCAGCCGTCGCAATAGTGACGCTTTGCGCCATAGTGTCGCAATTGCGACATCTTCCTCCAAACGTCGCAATTGCGACACTTTGTCTAAGTGTCGGTATTGCAACACTTTTATATAAACGTCAGTATAGCGACGGTTTCGGGCGGGATGGAAAAAATTTGGGGAAATTTCCGACATTTGGTCAAAAGCGTCGGAACCAAGTGTCGGAATTTCTGCCAAATGTAGTAGTGCCACATGCATAAGCTTGACATGGCATATAAATGCACATTGTATGCTTGGGTTTATGAATGGGACCTTCTCGTGTAATCATGACTGAAAGTGATACTTATAAAGGCATGGGTCTTCGACGAATTTGATCAAAGTGCAATGGTTGTAAGGTACGATACCATCATGACATGAAAGATTGTGTTGTAGTCGAATTTCAAGAGGCTCGATGACATCTGTTGGAAATTATGTCTCCCACAGTGCCACCCGAGGATGTCCCTTTTGTGGTGAGGGGTGATCCAAGGTACCAATTCGTTTTTGGAAAACAGGTGTTGTTGTCGACAAAAAGGAAGCCTCAACCGAACGACAGAGTCGCTAATGCAAGGGATCAGGATCCTTGGATGTGATAGGTTTAACATAGGCATGATGGTGAGGGGTGACTGAAAACTAATGATGGGTATTCAGTGGCTCGAGGTCGGAGTATAAAAAGCAGCTTGGCGACAGTCATAACTATTTTTGACAGGGAAATCCTTGGAGTCGGTAGAACATCTAGGGTGGGCATGTATTGGTTATGAATGTCATGGTGGCTTATACGTGAAGGGTGTGATACTCTGACCAAGGGTGACTAGGGACTGCTGCCATGGGAGAAAAAATGGATGGATGAATGTGGGACATAGTGCATCATTTTCGGTCTTTTTACACTTACCAATATAATGAAATAATAGGGTTTGGTTTGTACAAAACACAGAGACGGTTGACCCAAAACATGAAAGTGTTCGCTCAATGATGATGTGAGGAAGGTGTTTTGCTAATGGTGGGGGCCCCATTGGTTGGTCTCATGTGTGGGGTTGATGAAACAGATGGAAAATGTTGTAGATGGGCTATGTTGATGGAGGTATGGTAGGTCAAATGTGAGGCATGTTAGTGCACTTTCGATCTACTTGCAAAACCTGGTAGTCCGGGAAAGGGGTTTTATTTCGGTATGGTAAAATTTGACCTGATGCATGGTGGGTGAATGGGCATGAGGTGCTTCCTAGAATAAAGTGGTATGTCCATGGAATCATGATTTTTTGTGATATATGGTCTACTTTGGGTGATAGGCGCCATGGAGGGGAGGCTCTACCGACCAATGAGGATGTTTATCATGTGCAAGGTGGGGTGATGATAAACACGATCGGGTTCTTGAAACCTATGGCTGATTTCTTATGGAGAAATGATGTCAGGATATGCAGAGTTCTTATGGGACTCTATCATGCTGAGGGTAGAATGATACCTGCTCTAGAAATTTCAGTGGGTGGAGTGATGGGTGGTTTGCACGACACCTGAAAAAAATACCCCAAGTGAAATCATCTTCTTTATTCAAATATTGTTGAAAGACATGTGCTAAAAAAGAAGATGAGAGAGGGCATACGTGTCTGTACTGAAAAAAATGATTTTTTCAGAGGTGCAAATATGTGGCATCGCCTTTGGGCGTTATGGAGTGTTGATCACAGTGTTGCTTTGGTCCTGCAATTGGGCCTTTTGAGCTCTCGTTATGGTCCTCCAAATTTTTCTAAAAGGGTGACATATAGGTGAATATGGATCAATTAAGTTCATTTGTGTCAGTGGAGCATTTGAGGTTTTGAGAGGTCAAAGGCTTCTGTGGAGCTGTTCTTACCGTTGCAGTCAGCCTGAGTACCTAGGACTAGCAATTTTTTAGCCAGGTAGGCACCATGAAGTCTTGCATTTTAATTTTTTTAGTGTGTCATTGCCAGGGTCCATACAGGATAGCTTTGTACATATCCTAGACCATCACCTTGATTGCGCGGGCGATCAAGGTGCAGGCATGCAACTTTCATGCAAAACTAAGGGTTTTGTGCGAACTTGTTGTGCATGTACTAGCTTTGGGCACGCCCTTGTCGCGTCTGTGAGAAAAAAGAGATGCACTCTCCTCGTGCCTGTCTGAGGAATGGGTGCGTGGAGGGCCAAAGCTAATTTTTTGCAAATTTTTTGGAAATTTTGTCTATTTTTTAGTGCTTTCAGTGTGATTGATGTGTACATGTTTGATGACAGGATGTTTTGGAGGGAGAGGGATTGGCCTGATCTCCGGGCTGCTTTGGCTGTTGATGGTAACGCATGCCAATAGTTGGCGTGTTGGGGTATTCTCAAAGTTATGGAGAATGACCTCTTACAATCACATGATCATATTTTTCATTACCTGATCTGGTGTTGGAACAAGCGACACAAGGTTATGGTGCTGTGGGGGTGCGACCTTGTGATCCGTCCAGAGAAGGATATCTATTTTGTGACCGGGTTGCTGCCTCAGGGTGAGGCGCTTCATTATCCACTTCTCCCTAGGAGAGTGGATCTTGAGTGGTTTTTAGCGGGCCATTTTGGCGGGGTGACCCTTAGGGAGGTACATAGTGATTGCTTATGTGACTAACCCGGCCAAGCGGTGTTCTCTGGCTGCTATTGTATGACTCGCAGGGTTGTCTGCACCCCACTGGGAATCGGGACCACAACTAGGTGTTTTGCGCCAGCTGAGGGCCAGACATTTATTTGATTTTGTCTTTTTTTTCCATTAAGGGATACTGCCTCAGCTTTCCAAGGTCCGAGATGGATCAAAGCTATTCACATATGCTAGCATCCTATGTAGCATTATGTATGAGTGGGTGGTGCTGCTGAGACCTACGGTGGCTGTGCCTGCTGGGCTATCTCGGGAGCCTTGCATGTGGAGGTGGGCCCTTGTGATGCCTCGTGAAAGGGGAGGTTGGGTGGGGTGTTATTGGAATGCCAACACATAGGCTTGGTTTGAGGCCAATCCTCATATTTTTCTACGTTCCCTTATGCGGGGATGGAATTTCGAGGAGACCCATAAATGGGTCTTCCTACTGGGTATGCTTGGGGGCCAGCAGGCATGTTTTTGTGTTTTATTCTGCATTTAATTGAGTATATATGTTTTTAATGTGTGCTATTGTGACACTGACATAGTTTTTTTACTCTTTTAGATGTTGGCGAGGTTAGACGTCCCGTGGCTCGATTGGTGGGGCACCATCCAATTCGAGGGCCTCAAGGTGCTCCTCGTGCAGGCGAGGACATGGAGGAGCCCTTGTGCAACCTCTGGGTGGAGCACCTGGCCGGGGGGCTGGTACCTTGGTGGAGGGTAGGAGCTTGGCTTTTGGCGAGACTGCTACTGAGTGGTCTCGTGCCGAGGCGACAGAGGCTCGCATTGCTGATTTGACAAAGAAAGTGGCTGCTTTGGAGGTTATATCTCGGGTGCTAGATGATGCATGGGGTCGAGCAGATCACTTGAACCAGGGGATGCCTACCTAAGGCTTCGTGGATGACCTCGAGGATTCATGGTTAGAGACATTGATGGCCCAGGAGAGGGGCTATCGGCTGACTTTGTGCCGGATGGTGATCCCTGTTTTGACAAAGGCTCTAGTGTTGGTACTGGGAGTAGCTATGGGTCCAGGTGCCCCACCTAGGGGAGCATTTCCCTAGAGTTTGGTTATACATGGGGAAAGCACCCGTTATGAGGATGCTTCCCTTATTTTTGTTGACTTGTATATTTGTATATTTTTGGCTAACTTACGGGTCAGAGACACTATTTTTTGTAATCAGACACATATATTTTTTGGTATATATGAGAGAGATATTTTTTGTGGCTCTACATGGTGTTTCCTGTGTTTTGTTTATGGATTATGTTATGCTGATGGAAATCTATTTTTTCTATGTTTTTTGTTTTTTATGTATGATGGTTTATCTGAGATGCATTCCAGTTTAGAATATTGTTAGCTATGTGATCAACAGTTTGGTTTTGATTTCTTTGTACATGTGTGAATGTAATGTGGTTAGATTGTTGGCTTAATATTTTTACAGGAAAGTATTTTCTAAATAGATGTGAATCCCATATCTCAAATGCTTGGTTTAACTGCGACACTACTAACTGTGAATTGAGTTAGATATGCATATGGCGTATGCCTTGGTTGAGGGCATCACACATAAGTCCGATGATAGCGTCATATTCTGCCTGATTGTTTGTTGCTAAACCGATGCATACACCATTAGTGTAGATTGGTGATAAGTCAGGATGGTAGATGACCTAGGCGACTGCTACTAAACTTTGAGACCATCACGATGCCTCATCAGAAAATCCAATGTAATGGTCGGGTTGATAATCCATTGTGGCACTAGAGCGTATTTTATGACAAGTCTTTTGGTCAAAAATTTAAAGTTTTTGGGTCTGTGTGTGTTGAATCTAGGGGTGGGTCTTCTCGGCCCTTATGGGTAGAATTTCTTGAGGTAAAGGCCATTGACAGGGTTGCTGAGACATGTTCTGTCTGGCTCAGTCAAGATGTATGCCTCCTTGAGGAGGCAATGTTTTATGATGTAGGGTCCTTTAGACGAAGTTTCAAACTTTCCTGGCCCTAGGGCTTATTTTACGACATCGTAGCAGAGGACTAGCTCTCCTTTTGTAAATGAACAAGGGTTGATGTGGCGGTCGAATGATGATTTTACTTGTTTCTTGTGGGGCTTGTTGTGTTGCAACGACTTCCATAGACTTTCGTCGATGAACTCTAGTTGTACTAAACACTGTTATAGAGGCTGGGTATCATCAAGGAGTATGATGGCGGCATGTAAATTCGGGATCTCGCATTCTATGGGAATCACAGCTACGACTTCATATACCAAGTGGAAGGGGGTGAAACCAGTGGATGTTTTTACGGCTATGCGGTATGCCCATAGGGTGGAGAAAAGCGTATGGTGCCAGTTGGTTTTATGGTTATTTACCATGCGCTGTAACATAGTTTTGAGGACTTTATTCACAACTTCTACCTGTACATTGGATTGGGGGTAGTATGGTGATGCAAATTCATGGGTGAATCCAAGGTGGTGAGATAACTCCTGGAAAACTTCATTCTTGAAGTGTTTCCCATGGTTGGAGACTAATTCCTTGGGAACGTTGAACCAAGCGATGACATGGTTAAACAAAAATTGTGTGGTAGTTTCTTAGTGTTGTCGTATATTGACATAGCTTCTACCCACTTTGTGAAATAATCGATAGCCATGATGATGTATTTGTGATTTACCAATGATGCTGGGTTGCAAGTGATGAAGTCGATCCCCCATTTGCAAAAGAGTCCAGTGACGATGACGGGGTGTAGGGGAGTGGGAGGGGCTCTTGCCTTATGAGTGAAGCACTGACATCACTCACACCTCTTGACTGCTGTGATATTTCCACAAAACAAAGTGGGCCAGAAATATCCTGCTCGTAGAATTTTTTGGGCGGTGGCCATCCTGGAGAGGTGGCCGCCGCAAGCTCCGTTGTGGTAGTCATTAAGGGATTTTTCCCTTGGTCATGAGTAAGGAATCGACGTAAAATGGTGTCGATGCCCCATCAGTATAAGACATCTCCCATAAGGAGGTATCGAGGGGCCTGATGGTGAATGCGCCGACAATCGTCTCGAGTGAGGAGGGGTCTGAACTTTAGGGTTCGTAAGAAGAGGAGGATATCTCTGTGCCAAGGGTCGTCGGTTACTATGAGGAAGACATGTTCATCGGGAAGAAAATCTTTTAATGGTGATCCTTTGGTATGACTTGGGAGGTTCATAATGAACTCTGCTAAGATTAGTGCCTTTTTACTCTTTGGTTAGTGAAACTGTAAGTTGTATTCTTGGAGAATGACTATCGACAGGTGTATTTGTGGTTCATTAGGTGGCGCATGAGCATATATTTGATGGGGTTAATATCTGCAATGACCATGGTGGTCTTTAAAATGATGTAGTGGCGAAGCTTTTGGACTGCATGAATCAAAGCTAAGGCAATATTTTCTTCGGTTTCATATCTTAATGCTGGGCCTGATAAGGTTTTGCTGACGTAGTAGATTATGTGCTCCCCAACTGGGTATTCCTAGATCAAAAATTAGGTAAAAGTGGTCTCGGATGCTGATAGATATAGGATGTAATTTTTGTCATATTCTAGGGGACTGATGAGCGGTGCTGAAGACAATGTGTCTTTCAGCACGTCAAACGCTTGTTGGGCATGATCATCCAATTTGAATGGGAAGTCATGATGAAGGAGGTGCAGGAAGCCTTGAACACAAGTGCCATAATATAGGACGAAATCTCAGAAAATTGGCCTTCCCCTGCAAGCTTTTTAGTTGCTTGAGGGTTCGAGGTGGAGGTAACTCTTTGATTTGAGGGGGTCCACTCGAATTCCTTGCTGGTACATGATAAAACCTAGAAGTCTTCCTATTATGACACAAAATATGCACTTGAGGGGGTTCAATCATAGGTTGTATTGCCGACATCATTGGAATACCATTCGCAAATCCTCGAGATTGTCTGAGCACTTCTTAGTTCAGATGGTTAGGTCATCCAAATAGGTGAGGATAAGGTGTGCCAAGTCATGAAATATGTAATTCATGGCCCTCTAGAAGGTGGCTCCTACATTTTTTAGGCAAAATGGCATTTACTTGCATGCGAATGTGTTCCAGGGGGTAGTGAACGTGGTTCTGTACCAGTTAGTGTGACAGACTTGAATTTGATTGTACCTAGAGAGTCCATCCATGAAGGAGAGGGCTTCATGACCCGCACAAGCATCGATGACTTGGTCGATGAATGGGGTAGGGTAATTTTCCTTTGGACACGCTTTGTTAAAATCTTGAAAATTAGTGCAAACACATATGGTGCCCTATATTTTCATGATGGGAATAGGGTTGGAAACCCAAGAAGTGTAAGCAATGGGGTAGATAAACCCGGCTTTGTGAATCTTGTCGATTTATCGTTTTATTTCTTTTACCTTTGATGGGTGTAGTTGATGCTGTTTCTGGCGTATTGGAGGTACGTCAGGCCAAGTGTCAATATGGTGCTCTATAATAGTGGGACAAAACCTAGGCATTTATGAGTAGTCCAATTTCTTCGACCTTTCTAGGATTTTTGGATATGTTCACCTTGACGGTAGGTGAGACGTTTGACATCTTTCCTTCCTCGAAAGCATTGGGAATTGGGATGGGGTTCTTGAACCAATCAAATTTCCCTAAGGGGAGGTGTTACCCAACAATTTGTCACCGTCCCTGCAATCCACGTCCCGCACATTGGAGGGCTCATTTTGTGACCTGTGAGTAGTGACATGCCTTGAAACCACTTACATGACATCCCTCTGAACAAGAGCTTTCATTGCCCTGAAGACATCTCCTTGTGAAAAACCCTAAAAATGGCCCTTTTAGCATTGGCACGAGCAGGCAGTTCAGTACCCGCGCCAATGGGGAAAATACTTCAAAGAGGCCATGCCAGTTGGTGCTCTGTCCCAGAGTCGCACTCGCGCCAACCAATTTAAGAGGTGTTTTTTAAAAATAAATGGCAGAAGTTTCGTCCTAACTGATCCAGGAACTAATATCTATCTTGAGTTGGGAGGTTTGGCTATGGATTTCCATAGAGAGGGAGTGGTTTTCCACCTCTCATGGAAGCTTCCTTGATGATAGGGCCACTCCCATGATTATAGGGATCCCAACTCCTCTTCCTCCATCTATAAAATCTTTCCCATCTCCATTGCAAGCTAGTCTTCAAGTTCCCAAATTTCCAAGAGCCTTATGCTGCAAGAGCCTCCATAATTCCCTTAAGGCCAATTTCAAGCAAGGAGACTATCGTCAAGAGCTGAAGAGAGAGGTTTGTCCCATCCTTGACAGGATTTTTGAGACATGTTCTGCTGGCGACCCTCCGAAGGAGAATTCAGCGTCAGAACTATGGTTGTAATTTTCCTTTGATTGATTATTAATGAATGACTATTGGTTATGGTTCCACTCTTGTTGTTATTTATGATGATGAGTTATGTCCTTTCTGACTGACATATAGTTGAATCTACTGGATTTTACGCTTGCGTTTGTTTTGTTTCTCGCGTGTGCAGGTGTCCCATCACGGAGATCGTGGGGATCGTGATCTACCAGAGCTAAGGAATGGGAGTGCCACCTCTTCTACAAGAAACAGCGTTGGATTCTAAGTAAGCCTTCATCGCTAGTCGGTTTATTGCAATTAGGAACCTGCACTATAGCATGAATGATTGTTGCTAGACCCGGTCTGGGCTAGTAGGGATCGCCTCTGTCCGCAGAGGGGATTTACCTCCACAACAAATTGGCGACTCCACTGGGGATTCGTTGGCTTGCTGTCGTTCGTTTTATAAGCTATAGACGGAGCCTGAAGTTGGCCAAATAGCCTTCGAAACGCTTTTGCTCTGCAATTTCAAAGTAGATCAAAGTTGCTTCAGTCAATCTCCGGTTTAGTTTGTAAACTGAACCCTTGGAGCATTGTCTTGTCTTTTCGGTCGATTCTTGATCCTCCTTGCTTGATCATCTCTTCTGGGCTGGTTCTTTCTGTGAATTTGGGTCTTTGATAGCTTGATCATTCACTGGCCTGCTTGTTGGATTGCTTCTTTTTTATTTTTGACTGGGAAACTCGACTGGCGCTCTTTTCAGCTGTACAGTCGCGCCCATTGGCGCATGTTGCTTGTGTATTACCCGCACCAATTCGTCTCTGGCGCTAGTTTCAGTCTCACAGTCGCGCTAATCCTGTGAGCTACTAGGGTTTGCTCAGTTATGAGCTTCCTAAGCCTGATCTGTGTGTTTGGTCTTGATTTTTCCACTATTTGAGTGTTTTGGAGCCTAGATTGACTGGATGTTACCTTCATCCTTTGGTTGTTTGCCCATTTCCATCGATTTTGCATTTTAGCCCTAGGTCATCTAGGTGCTGTTGTGTGTCGAGCCTTCCTTAGGAGTTTTTGGTCTCTTTCGGTTCAGTCAACCTTCTGATTGCTTCTTTGCATTTATTTGGTGGTTTTCTATTGTCTCATTGCGTTGTTTGAGTGATTGTTTCCTTCTTCATTTGAATTTCGCTTCGTCTCGTCTTGGGCCTAGATTACACGGCTCATTTTGAGTCTTTGGGATTCTTTCGCTTTGAGGGACTTTTGGTCGATTTGAGGTCTGATTATGATTGCCATTGAGTGGAATTTGCTTGGTTTTTCTCTCTTGTCATCGTTTCTCGAATTGCCTTTGCATTAGTTTTCATTTTTTAGCGCACTTTGCTCTGAAATATTGAAAATACAAAAAAAATCTCTTTTTCTTTTCATTAGTTAATGAGAATTAGATCTTTTCGGTGTTAGTAGTGATTGGTAACTTTGAACGAAAAGCTTTTTAGTTTTCATTAGCTGCATTAGAGACATCATTGGTTTTTTTTTGTTCATTTCGTTGTTGTGTGAAAATCTCTCAACTCTCTCATAAGTAGCTTTCATCGAATGAAATGATATACTGTGGCATATAGATTGCATTTAAGAGATTTTGAGACATTACATTCGCTAGGGCCTGAAAACTGAAACGTAATTGAAGATAAACTTTAAAATTTACTCAATTTACACTAAGGCAGCATTGAAATCTAACGAAACACATTTAGAGGTCTAGGCTAGACATGTGTTCCGACGTCTCAAAACCTAGTAGCTGTTGTTTGCCTCTTGGCTTTAGACAGCGCTAGTACGGACTTGTGCTCCCCGTACCGTCGTGTATATTAAGGGAGACCCCACTAGGTTTCAATCCTTTATCCATAGGAAGCCGAGTCTTCCGCCCTATACCCGTGATACACCGGACACAGCATTCGGGGAGATTGCCTGCACATATGGAAAGTCCTTGGTTGATTTCTTTTTCATTTTGAAACCAAGGTGTCTATTGCAATTCACAGTTATTTGGTACACCCTTTGCCTAGTATTCCTGAGTAGTCATTTTGATCCTATCTGACTCCCTAAATTTGAAAGGATCACCAAGCGCTTGTCCTTTCACACTTGTGTCAAATCTAAAAGAGATAGAGTCACCTTTTCAACTGTTTCTCGACTCTTAAAACATGAAACGGTGAAGTTTCTTATTTTTCAATGTGGTAAAAAATTAATCACCCGCGATCACATGCGCTGTTAGATTCTACTTGTTGGCTGTTTGATTGTGTGTCTTGACTCTTTTTCAGCCTGTGTGTGTGTTTGATCTTTTTCTCTTGTCGTTACTACCATAGTGGCGGAACCCTCGGTTTCGTCTACTGGTAGTCCATATACGAATGATTCATCAGAGGTTTCTCAATCCTCTACTGAACCTCAGCAGCCCATTGTTTCTGAGCAACCCTTTGGGGGACCAGTTGAGTTCAATTGGCCCTTTTCCGACCCGTGGTCTGAATTAAGAGTAGGGGCTGAGTTCCTTTCTCTTACATCGGGTTCGCCTTTTATAGTTGCTGTTTTTCCTCCTAGTCCTCGCCGTATATTACAAGATCTAGCGGCAGGCTCAAACATGAGTGATTCCAGTGAGGAAATCCCAACGTCTGGTGAAGACTATCAGCTCTTACCTCGGAGATTATTTCTAGGAGACAGCCCTGAACCAGCTGTTATGTCATCATTAGGTCTCTCATTGCCAGCAGGGTATAGATCCTTGGGTCAGATTATTGCCTCCGTAGCCTCTATGGGGGTGTCAGCTCCTTCTACGAGGTCGGTTGCTCCTTCATTGGGGATGTCCCCTCAGACACCCATCACTTCTGTACCCGCTCGACCCACTGTCTGTGTGGCCACATCTGCACCTGCTGTCACGACACCCTCTGCGAGGGCTATGCCGCCTCCTAAAGACGTTTATATAGCGACTGCTATGCCGGAGAACATCTCTCCAGAGGAGTATCAGTTGTCCCTACAACAACCAAACCCCGAGGTTGGACCATCCTCCCAATATCCCAACCGCTCTTATTTTTCGCACTATGCACAGGATGGTACACCCGTGTATGCTTTTCCAGGTCAGTATGATGAGCACGGGGACATTTTACGTCTACCCGCTCCTAAGGCTCACCTCCATGCTCAAGGTTTACCTTATAACCAGCCTTATAACCCGCAAGGGCAACCTTTCCAAGGCCAACCTTCGGGCCAACCTGGCTATCCTTATGACCCACAGGGGCAGCCCGTGCAAGGCTATCCTGCGGGCTAGCAAGGGCCATCATACGGTTCGCAAGGATAGTATTACAACCCTTCCGGTCAACCTGTGCAGCCTCAGCCGAGGTACCAACCGGGGCCGGTATATGGTCCTGGGGGGCAAATCCAGCCTTCTCAACCCATGCAACCTCAGTATCTTGTTAATCCAAACGTTGCACACTAGCCAAGACCATCTTATGGTCCTGTTGCAGGTCAACCCGGTTACCAGCCACCACCTGGCTCCATTCCTCCACCAAGCCAACCGGTCTATCCGGCACAACCCGGTGTTTCACCTCCAGGCCAACCGGTTCATCTGGTACAACCTCGTGCTTCTCAACAGCCAGGTCAACCTGCGCAACCGGCTCAACCTGTTAACCCAGGGCAACCCCTTCACCCAGGTCAACTTGCTCAACCAGGCCAGCCTGTCCATCCTATTAACCCTGCACAACAGTCGACTTATTCGATGCCGCAGCTAAATCAACCGTTGCACCCTAATTATCAGGCTTAGCAGGGTCCCACCTACCAGCATCCCACTCAACCTCAGGGCGGCTACTATTCTCATGGTCAATATTGACCGAATTATAGCCAGCCCCAAGGGTCTAACTATCGTCCTCAACAACCCGGTTATACCTATACTCAGCAGCCGAATCCAAATGTTGCTTACACAGGGCCGAATCCTATCAGGGTCCATACTTTGGTTATCAACCCCTGTACGTTGGTTACCAGCAGCCGAATCAAGCTGGTTATAACACCTACACCCCCTACGGTCATAATCCTGCTGGACAGAACCCATGGGGGCAAGGATATTCCCAACCAGCGTGGAGTACAGGTACTAGTCCTTACCCAGGACTAGGTATACCGTCTAATCCGCCACTAGGTATAACGAATGATCCAATACTGCATAATCCTTATTGGCCTCCAGTTCCTACCAAGGTGCCCGACGATTGCCCCAAGTTTGAGGGTAAAGCTGGGGAGGACCCCCAAGCTCATGTGATGACCTACCATCTTTGGTGTTCGTCCAACTCTTGGGTGGATGATTCAGTTCGTCTACACCTCTTCCAGCGCACTTTGACTGGCGCTGCAGCTAAGTGGTATATTGAATTACCCCGTGGCATCTTTCAAGATTTCAATACGTTAGCCACGGATTTTCTGACTCATTTTCAGTTACTGGTTCGTTACGAAGCCGGGACGCACCTCTTGACTTCTTTGAAGCAGGACAAAGCCACCCACATTTCTGATCACATTCATGAGTGGCGACATTTTCGTAGGCTGATCAAGTTTCATATATCTGATCAGATACTAACTCATTGGTTCACCACCTCCTTTGTTAACAAAATCGCCCAAGATATTGCTGTGGGAGCGTGTGTGACTGAAGAACAAGCCATAGCGCGTGCTCAATATCTGGATCTTGTATACTCACAATCCAGCACGCTGTATGATATATTGCCTGATGCTCCACGGTCTGGAACCTCTAAAGCCCCACCTACCCCAGCGGTGGATGGTGTTATTGGTTCCGTGTCTCAGAATTCGAAGAAATCCTCGAATGGGAAGCAGAAGTCCAACTCATCCAACAATTCTGCTCCTCCCGCCCCTACCAATTCTGGCAAAACTGCAGAGGTTAACGCTGTTCAGGCCAATCCTACGGAGAAAGCCTCCAAAGGGAAAAAGAAGGGCAAAGGTAAATCCAAATCCGACGTCCCAAAGCCAGAATCCAAACCTCGTACTGACGATGGTTCTCAACGTAAACCAAAGTACCCCTGCCTCATTTGTGAAGGAGACCGTTATACCAAGGATTGTCCATGATGATATGAAGTTAGTCAACTTCTCAAAGGCTCTAAAGGGACTCCGGCAGTTCTTAAAGAACCATTCCCGTCTCAGCAGACCCAGATGGTTGAACAGCCTTCGCCATCTGCACCATTTGGGTCCCAAGTTTTTATGATGAATGGTGCTGCACCTATCTCTATTGCCACACGTTCGAAGGATTAAAATGAATCACGGCAGGCACCTGGGAAGGCAGTTTCAGATGGACCACCTCCCCCACCTATCTTCAGTTTGTTGGAAATTGAGAAGCCTACCCCTGAACCTGTTGTGAAGCCACGTTCTAAAGGTGTTTTACGAAGATCTTATTACAATCCGAATGCCCGTGCCGCTTAACACTACAGTATTGTTGAGGATTTGGCACAGGCGCCTTCTGCTATGTCTGCACTAGAAGTTCTTCAAAGTTGTCCTTCGCAACGAAAGGCTTTGTTGTCTACAATTGGTGGCATTGATCCTGCCGATTCAAGTCTTATCACCTTCGACTTAGAGAATTTCACCCCCGACTTCCACATCAGATCGCTCTTGTTATTCAAGTCGGGATCAACGGTCTTAACATCCATAGGGCCGTTGTGGATGAAGGTGCCTCTACGTGTGTCATTTCGTCCGCTTGCTGGAATGCCATTGGCTCTCCGACCCTTTCATCATCTCCCAATGCCCTAGAGGCATTCGATGGTCAGGAATCCAAACCCCTGGGTGTTCTCGAGAGTTTAGCGATCACTTTACAGGGGAAGACAGTCAACATAGAAGTAGAAGTGGTTGACGCCAAGCTTAACTACAATATACTTCTCGGCCGCAGCTGGACTCATGCCATGCTATGCGTGCCATCCACCATTTTTCGACTTCTTAAGTTCCCTCACGAGGGCAGAATCATCACGGTGGATCAGTTTTCCTTCTTCACCTCCACCTCTGAGAACAACGTTCCATACGTGGATCAAATCCCAAATCCCCTTGACAGTGTAGGACCCGGTCTCTTCAAGGACCCCGTCCTCATGGGTATTTTTCCCACACCACCACCGCACACCGCTCAAGTTAACATGATCTCCAGGTCTGACGACCCCTGGCTCATCCCTATGCCTGAGCAGGTGCTTGAGTTTGGAGAATCAATGCCCTTGACTCCAGTAGAGATTAGCTACTGTGAAATTGTTGCTGCATCTGATCCTCCCCCTCCTCAGCATGCTCCTTCGAGCATGGTTCTCGACATCTATTCTCAATCCCCTTGGCTTGGCGAGGCTGACTCATCAGATCCTCTTAAAGAAACTTTTCCTTTCGATGAAGCCATTATTGAAACAATGTCTCTTGAGGAGATGCCTTGGAGCGATGGACATCATCGTTCCTCCTTTATGCCTTGCCTAAGGGTAATGTCAAATTGTCTAGAGCGTTATGCATCTTAGGTTCCTACTCCTTTTCTCCAAATGCCCATTTTGACACATGAGGTTCTTTCGGAAGGAAACCTGAGTAATATCACTCAAACCATCCCGATCAACATCTCCGTTAAACCGGGGATCGTTGAGAACATACATGTGGGAGTGACTTGTTCTCTTGATGAGATTCAAGTCTATATTGATCTTTTTAAAGAATTCAGAGATGTGTTCACCTGGTCCTACGAGGAAATGCCTAGGATCGATCCCAGTATCATAGTGCATGAGATTCCAACCTACCCTGGTGCGAAGGCCGTGCGCCAACGCTTACGCCCAGTGCATCCTCGCAAAGCCGCTGAAGGCAGAAGTTGAAAAACTTCTGAACACGGGCTTTATTTATCCCATCCCCCTCACAGAATGGGTTTCCAACATTGTACCTGTTGATAAAAAACAGGGTACTATTAGAGTCTGTGTTGATTACCGTGATATTAATCGCGCTTGTCCAAAGGATAACTATCCCACTCCGTTCATAGACCAAATTATCAACGAATGTGCAAGAAGTGAGATTTATTCCTTGATGGACGGCTTCTCGGGGTATAATCAGATCAATATTTTACCTAAGGATCAACACAAGACTGTATTCATCTGTCCGTGGGGTACTTGCGCGTATAAAAAGCTCCCGTTCGGCTTGAAGAATGCGGGAGCCACTTTTCAGCGTGTGATGTCTTACGCTTTCCATGACATTTGCCATATCGTTCAGCCTTATCTGGAAAACTTGCCAGCTCATTCAGCTAGGCAAGAGGACCACCCTGAACACCTCTGCCAGATTTTCCTTCGCTGTAGGTGCTACAATATTAGGCTTAATCCTCATAAATGCATCTTTTGCGTAGATTCTGGCTGTCTTTTGGGATTCATAGTCTCCAAAGACGGAATTCGCCTCGACCCTTTAAAGGTTGAGGCTATCATCAATCTCCCATCACCCTGCTCGTTATATCAGTTACAGAGTCTGCAGGGAAAAGTAAACTTCCTTCAACGCTTTATCCCGAACTACGCGGAGGTAGCCAAAGGATTCACGCGCCTATTAAAGCAGAACGTTCGCTTCCATTGGGACGAAATTGCTCAACAATCCTTTGAGAAGATGAAGACGTTACTGGTTAATGCTCCCTTGCTTCAGCCTCCTAACTATCACCATGATTTCACTTTGTATCTCGCCGCCGCGTTTAGCACCATAGCGATGGTTCTGGTGCAGGATGACGATGATGGAAATCAACATGTCGTTTATTATCTATCATGGAACCTTCTCGATACAGAAACGTGCTATGCTCATGTCGAGAAGTTGGCGTTAGCTGCAGTACATGCTGTGCAGCGCTTTCGCCACTACATCCTGTTGTGCACAACAACCGTGGTTTCGGATTGCAACCCCATGACATATATTCTTTCTCGAAAATTACTGGGGGGAAAATAATACAAATGGATTGTTATCTTGCAGGAGTTTGACTTAGAGTTCACTACTGCTAAGTCAACCAAATCACTTGTTTTTGCGGATCTTATATGCTCACTCCCAACAGACTCCACTCCTTCACACTCCGAGGATCATATCCCGGACGAAAATCTTTTCCTTATCAGTACTCGTGACCCTTGGTATGGTGACATAATTGTGTATCTTCAGACCTCCACATTTCGGTCTGAGTTGACTAAAGATGCCCGACGTCGGATTCGGCATCAGTCTCAACCCTACCGCATCATAGGAGATACCTTATACCACGTTGGAGTAGATTCGGTGCTCTGTCGGTGCCTAACCTTGGAAGAGGCTAAAAGGGTCCTAAATGACTGCCACAGTAGCGCCTGTGGTGGACATATGTCCGGATATGCTACTGCCCAGAAAATTCTGCGGGCATGTTACTTCTGGCCGTCCATATTCAAAGACTGTATCGTTGCAGTCCGTAAATGCCATGCGTGCCAGGTGTTTCAGTGCAATATGCACGCACCGCCTCTCCCTTTGCATCCTGTTATTACCATCGGCCCTTTTGCGAAATGGGGCGTAGATTTTATGACGTGTAACCCTCATTCGGCCGAGGGGCATGCGTATATAATCGTCGCTGTCGACTACTTCACCAAGTGGGCTGAAGCGATGCCTACACCAGCTGCCGACGGTAAGACAGCTGCCCAATTCATCTTCAACCACATCATTGCACGTTTCGGGGTCCCTCAGGCCATCGTCACCGACCATGGTACTCATTTCTGATATTATATGATGGCCGAGCTGACTTCAAGATTGGACTTACGTCACGATAGCTCAATGCCATATTACCCTCATGCAAATGTCTAGGTTGAAGCAGTGAACAAGGTTCTGGTCACTATGCTTCAACGAACAGTTGATATTCATAAATCCAATTGGCGCCTCCAACTGTTCTCAGCTCTATGGGCCTACCGGACGTCTGTAAAGAGTGCAACTGGATTCACACCATTTCAATTGGTGTATGGTCTGGAAGCAACTCTTCCAGTTGAATGCGAGATTCCTTCTTTGAAATTAGCTGTGGAACTTCTACCCAACACTTCTGCTGAGGAAGAGCGTATTTTTTATCTAGAACGGTTAGATGAAACCCGCCTTCTGGCTGCTTTAGTCATTGAAGCACAAAAGAAGCGGGTCAAAGCTCACTTTGATAAATCAGTTTCGCCACGTTCCTTTCTTGAAGGGGACCTCGTCCTCCTGTACGATCAAGCGCATGACAAGCTTGGGGCCGGTAAGTTCCAACCTATGTGGCATGGGCCCTACATAGTAAAATGAGTATTGAAGAATGGGGCTTATGAGCTTATAGATTATGAAGGAGTACCGCTGGCACAACCCAGAAATGGGTTGTACCTGAAAAAATACTACGCCTAAAGTGATTTTTGGTGTGGTGTGCGATGTAAACATATTTCTACTGATCGGGTCTTCCTGATTGTGCAGATGTCCATCAATCCATTTGTTGGTTTCGCGTATGGTGCCTCCCACAGTACCAGGAATCTGTCTTCGGCAGCCTGGGTAATATATGATCCTGCTGGTGAGTTGGTCAACCTGCAAGGTGTGTGTCTAGGACGTGCTACAAATAACATCGCAGAATATAGTGCTGTATTAGAATTATTAACAGAGGCTGTAAACCTTGGTATCTGTGAATTACTTGTGTATATAGACTCACAACTTGTAGTATTACAGCTTAACGATCATTATTCAGTCAGAAACCCATCCATTTTACGTCTATATCTGCGTATTCGTTTACTGGAAAGAAATTTTGACTATATCACATATCAACATATACCTAGGCATATGAATACACTAACAGATTCAGTAGCTAATTTGGTTTTAGATAGACATTTGCGCAATTTGTAAAACAACATCACATGTAAAAGAAAGATCCATCCAGAAATAGATATGTATATACATAGATATCAAAATGTTTACATAGTGTGTGTCGCATAAAATCAAAAAATATACATGTTTGTCTTAATACATTCGGAGACAACATGTCTCTCAAAAAATATGCATGAAATAAACCCTAGGTGTCTAATCTGCGTGGTGCTCATGATAACAAGTCACCGCACGCACTAGCCGTCTTAGGATGCGGTGGAGGCAACTAGGCACTCCCACCGTATGTCTCTGGTATGCTAGTGGGACATCTGCCAGCCGGGCGTAGTCTGTAATCCCATGGGCTATCCCCTCGAGGTTCTGGATCAACTTCCCCCCCTCGGCACACTCCGCCTGAGGGTCAGCTGCGGGCTGAGTTCTCCATGAGATAGGAGACATACCGGCAGGGCGCTCTGGGCCAACATCTGCATACACATAACAACTGTCTTTAGAACGAACATGTATTACGAAAAAAAATAATAAATGCATAAAAATAAAAAATATGGTCTTACCCAACTCCTCGTCCCAATCATCTCCCTCCGGGAGTGGAAGATATGGATCACCAGTGAAATCAGTTCCTGCATATGGCCAGTCTTTGACTACGATCAACTGACGTTGTAGCCACCCAAAAAACTCCGGCCTACAGGACATATGTTAGCCTCCTCCTTCTCTGGGCATCAGTGCTACCCAGCGAGCCATTCTTAGCTCTCGTGGTATCGGCTCAGCTACTATGGCCCCTTGGCCCTGGAAGATTGGTAGTCGTTCCAGAATAAACGATATGAGGATGGAACCGTAGCCAAACTATTTCAGTTTGGCTTGCTTGCATTTTGTCAGCTGCCTCTTCATGTTGACTGTCACTGCTGTGGCCCAATCAAACAGTGTGAGACTCATACACTCATAGGCGAGTATGAGTTGGGCTTTGGTGGCTTCATGCGGGGCTTGCGCTCCTGCAGCCCGCGTAATGGTGTGTAGCACTACTCTGAGTGCTAGATCCTCGATGGTGTGAATGTCTACCTTTCCGCTTCCAGATTCGGTTTGTGCCCCTGGCACACCCTCTCCATTACCTCCTCCATCTTTTCACCAGATGGTCTGCTCCTTGTCAATATGGGTACCGGACCTCTGCGCGACAGTTTGATTATGAAGTATACGTCAGAAACCTTCAGTTCCAATACTTGATCCCGCAGCTTGAACACTTGTTCATCTACATCCCAAATACTGATCAGGTACTGTAGAAGCTCAGGTTGAGCTCGTAAGCAAGGTGTCAGGAAGAATTTCTTTAGCCCACAATTTCTAAGGGCATTCATACAAGTTTCAGTCTCCATGGCTATTTCATCCTCTTCCCCATGCTCCCGCTCTCTCCATTCGATCACCATTTTGCTCGGTTGCCTGCATCAACATGATCAGAATCCTTGATTAGATCCCTGTCATGCTTAAAAATTCACTTAAATTACTCATAATTAAGAAATTTTGGGTGAAAAATTCGGTTCCGCCGTTGGCGCGGGCCCTGTGTATATAAAAGCCCATTGGCGCAGGTCCGTTCCCGATACCCGCGCCAATGGGCGGAGCCCTAAATTTTAAAATCCTTCCACTGAAATCTAATGAGCAATGGAAAACTATTAAAAAATGGATTAAAATGGAGTATAGGGAAGCACCTCTTACCTGGAATGAATGGGAATTTGAATAGTAGCCCGGATCAGTCGCAATCGCCGTCAGAAGTTTGCACAGCAAACGGACCACTGTTGTTCTCCAATGAGGTAAATAGTAAAAGTAATTTTGTTTTTACCATTTGAGACTTATTTATAACTTTTTGAACTCTAATTAGCTTTAAAAATTCATTTTTTATCAATATTTTAATATATTTTGTCGAAAATGGATTTTATGCTTGCCTCTGTGTGCAGCAACAGGTTTGTACGCGACTTAAACGGTGAAACGAGTTGTATTTTATACTTTTTCAAACTCGGTAAAAACACGAAAAAGTCACTTTTAAGTCATCTTTCAGCTCTTTTCTGACTCTCTAAACATGAAAAGATTGTCGAGGCCCTTGTCGTTTTGATCTCGTTAAAATGGACACGAAACGACATCTACCCAGTATACGTTTACCCCTTTTTCGGGCTGGGATAGATTATTTACGAGAAAGGAATACCCTAGCCTATCGCGACTAGGAGGTTTTCTCAGACATAGTTTTCTACCTTTTCGGATCTGAGGAACTACTTATGAAAAGGGACCATTGGAGTTTACTTTTCCGCTGTCTTTTCAAACTCTCTAAACACGAAAAGACGCTGAGTTCTTCCTTTGTCAGACTCGTTAAACCCTGATGACATCGGATTTAGTCGAAATGACGTTATTCGAGTTGCTCCTTCCTAGGGCTCGTTAAAAGTACTAGGATGGACTTATATCACAAGCATATGCTATCCCCTTCAAGCTTGTTATCAAAAATAATTGGGGTACTCGCTAGAAATGGTGGGGAAAAATGGAACCAGCATCATTGTCGTGTCGGCAGTATGTTGCTCTTGAACATGGCACTTGTCTGCATTCGTGTCGGGTTGGGGACATCTCATCTCGTTTTTTTTTTCACTTGCCTCCGTTGGTTTGGGTAATCCCTTTTGACCTCTCATCTGCTCTTTGCCTCGTCACTATGACCTCTGATCTTTTGATGTCAAATACTGCCAAGTCCACTGTCGTGCCGTTCATATGTTCAAGAGAAGTTGACCTCTGCAAATACCAACCTTCCTTTGATTCTCATCTTATCGTGGTTCAAAAAAAAATTATGTTCCTCTGTCTCGTGTTGATGATGTGGGAAACACTATGGCCCACCTTCGATCAAGGTCACTTCTTGTCGACTCTAGCTCATTATCCGGGAAGCTGATCTGGGGACACCCTTCTGGTGCCTTAGAGCCTGCATGCCTCAATGGCAGGTTCTTCACATTCGACGTGAGGTTTTCATCACTGACCTCCGATCGAGTGATTCTACGGGTGTTCGACGCCAGCTCATTGATTCACATGCTGTAGATTGTACTTGTAGTACCTTGAGGGCCATCGTCATTATTGGTGGTACCTCTCACGTTTGTTAACAACTTTCATCATTGGCTAGTAATCAAACGATGTTCTTGCATGTTCGACTTCAGCTCACATATTCGCATGCTTGAACTTGTACTTCGTTCAGGTCGAGATGGAGTGAAAGAACATGGATTGTGTCTGTTGTAATCCAGGTTGCGATTTTGTGGATTATTATGATTGGTTACATGATTCACTTACTGGATGGCTGCGACCATACCTGAGTCTATTCATCGATCCCCACTGGATGGCTGCGTCCATGCCTTGGATCTGGATTATTGTATATTCTGTTATGGATGGCTGTGCCCACCGCATATATATCATGTATCTGAGATATCAGTTGTATTTCTTCACGCAGGTTTTCTGACGGCGGAGTTTTCAGTTGGACACATTCTCGTAAAGCATTTCACCCCTCTCTCTCTCTCGGGCCTCATGCTTTAGGGGGCATCTGTTACACAACAATTTGTCACCGTCCTTGCAATCCCCATCCCGCACATTGGAGGGCTCATTTTGTGACCTGTGAGCAGTGACATGCCTTGAAACCACTTTCATGACATCCCTCTGAACAAGAGCTTTCATTGCCCTAAAGACATCTCCTTGTGAAAAACCCTAAAAATGGCCCTTTTAGCATTGGCGCAAGCAGGCGGTTCAGTACCCACGCCAATGGGAAAAATACTTCAAAGAGGCCGTGCTAGTTGGCGCTCTGTCCCAGAGTCACACTCGCGCCAGCCAATTTAAGAGGTGTTTTTAAAAAATAAATGGCGGAAGTTTCGTCCTAACTGATCCAGGAACTGATATCTATCTTGAGTTGGGAGGTTTGGCTACGGATTTCTATAGAGAGGGAGTGGTTTTCCACCTCTCATGGAAGATTCCTTGATGATAGGGCCACTCCCATGATTATAGGGATCCCAACTCCTCTTCCTCCATCTATAAAAGCTTGCCCATCTCCATTGCAAGCTAGTCTTCAAGTTCCCAAATTTCCAAGAGCCTTATGCTGCAAGAGCCTCCATAATTCCCTTAAGGCCAATTTCAAGAAAGGAGACTATCGTCAAGAGCTGAAGAGAGAGGTTTGTCCCATCCTTGACAGAATTTTAGAGACGTGTTCTGCTGGCGACCCCCTCCGAAGGAGAATTCAACGTCAGAACTATGGTTGTAATTTTCCTTTGATTGATTATTAATGAACGACTATTGGTTATGGTTCCACTCTTGTTGTTATTTATGATGATGAGTTATGTCCTTTTTGACTGACATATAGTTGCATATACTGGATTTTATGCTTGCGTTTGTTTTGTTTCTCGCATGTGCAGGTGTCCCATCACGAAGATCGTGGGGATCGTGATCTGCCAGAGCTGAGGAATGGGAGCACCACCTCTTCTACAACGACTGCGTTGGATTCCAGGTAAGCCTTCATCGCTAATTGGTTTATTTGAAATTAGGAACCTGCACTATAGTGTGATTGATTGTTGCTAGACCCGGTCTGGGCTAGTAGGGATCGCCTCTATCCGCAGAGGGGATTTACCTCCACAACAGGAGGAAATCGATCACCTAAATCTCTTGTTCTTTTTTCTTGTCAGGAATGAACACTTTTTGCGGGAGAAAAAGTGAGCAGTGATGCATTGCATCCCATGGATAATCGGTTCTGTCATGGCCTCTAGGATGTCCTCATCTGAATAGAATAAGGATTCTACGGGGGATTGATTATGCGTAAGGTTGTGTAGAAGAGGTTTAGTCCACACAGAGCTGGTTGATAGACATGAAGAGGATTCTATCGTCGACATGGTGGAACCAGACACGGTCGACAGAGTGTAGAGAGATTAGGTCCGCACTGTCGTAGGTACAACTACTCTCGTAGTTGCAGCTGACTCAACACCTATGGAAAATGTGTAGACAAATTTAGTCATAGTACTGATAGATGATGATATGAATCATATATGGTGTATCGTATCGTCAGCGTTTGGTGGGGGAATACTTTCCGTGATGGGAGCTTGCGTAAGCGCAAGACTAGATCCATCGTTATGATGGGAAATTTCCAACAAGTGGAAATGGTGCCTGGGACAGAGGTGCCTAAATGTCTCCATTAGCGGACATGCCTCTGACTTTTGGTTATGGCTGGTGAAAATGGTACACGGTGCCACTGTTCCAACTAAGTAGATTTTGTGGGCA
This sequence comes from Pinus albicaulis, assembly GCA_034641835.2. Classification (NCBI taxonomy): domain Eukaryota; kingdom Viridiplantae; phylum Streptophyta; class Pinopsida; order Pinales; family Pinaceae; genus Pinus; species Pinus albicaulis. The sequence goes on from CM076570.1 coordinate 592,399,323, forward strand.
TCAACACTACTCTTCGTCCCGTAAGTGGATGCTCAAAAGGGATCAAACGTAGAGGAGGAGGTCCTATGCTTCTATTTCCGAGTTTTTGGCTTGCGTATGTCTCGCTCTCTTGGGGAGTGTAGACTTAACGCTACTATTGTCACTTTAATCTTTAGGATATGATCACATTTTACTGTATGATGTAAGTGTGAACAAATCCGGCAATAGTTGTGCGTGCTCTTCTCTTGGTTAGATAGATGTCTTTGCGGGAAAGAAGAGACTACGTGGAAACTGTTTGCGAGGTGCGTCTGTTCTTTGCACCGATTGACCCGATGACTGATCAGGTCGCATAGTCCACATGTTATCCTAGGTTGAACTTGGGTCACGTTTGGTTGGTGCACCTTCCCAACTTGCCCATTACATAGACATGGGTATGAAGTAGATTGCTTGAGGGTGTTCTGCCTTCCATTTTAGTTGCTAGGTTTCGGTTTGATAAGGTCCCGATGTTTTATCTCTAATAGATGTATCATCTTGATTAGAGGACATACTCATGGGATATAGGTACATCGTTACTCATGGTGATTGCCCCGACATAATAAGAAAAAAATCCTAGAGATGGGGTTCTTGTCATGGTCGTCTGATGGCGTGATTGGGTACCAGCGGCGTAGCGCTTCTAAGTCAGGGAAAGTGGTGACCACATGATTAGGCATTTTACACAATGCACATGTTGGTATTCTCTGCGAAGGGTGGTTGGGGGTGACTAAGGGTTCCCTGATTGGTTGTTTTTTAGCTAACAGAAAGAGGATGGATCTACTCGTATTCTTGAGTTGTTGAGCTGTTTATTGATTCAAAGTTAGAGCCATCTTCATGGGAGATGCAGACTATGGCTGAGCACAAAATAACTAGTGCTAAGAGAAATTGGGGGATATAATGCACTATTATAAAATGTGGTTATCAACACACAAAGGATAAGCAAATTGTGCTCAAACCAACATAGTAAACGTGCTCTACTGGATAGCACTCGTGGATGAGTTCCAGGGCTGTGCATTCCTCGATGAAGTGGCCACATTCATCACACAGTGTGCAACGTATTATAGGAGGGGAAAAGTTCAACGAGAGTCTTTCAAATGACTATCGTTCCTCTTGCAGGTATAGAATGATGCGAGGTTCATCTCCAGATGACTGGATGAAGGGATCCTCTTGGTAGGATAGATCAATGGTGTGTAAGGCATCCCTGTATCACGAGATATATGGGAAATGATGGGTATAGTGTCCATTATTGTTGCAGATAGTGCATGCGTGATTTGTATTCAATGCTTTGCCTTGATTTTTGGTGGCAGGTTCCTTTTTACGAGAACTTGTTGCCATAGTATCTACCGCAGAGCTAAGGAGCGGTTTTAATTTGTCGAGCTCTGGGCAGATGTATGTAGGGTGGCCTACCACATCACATATGGCACGGGTTGGTGATTCCCGTTGCGTGTTGGGATTATCTACCTTCTTTCCTCTTCTATTGGTGTTCTTGGTCGTAATTATCGGTTTTGCGGTAGGAGTTGCTTGTGAAGGGATGTTTACGATAGTCTCCTGAACGGGTGGGGCCTCTTTAGGACTAAGGGGGACCAACCCTATAGAGGTGATATGTGTGGCTCCCATCCCAGTAGGTGGGACCAGGTACCAAATTTGGATTGAAAAGGATACGTTTGGTAATACCATGGTCGCCAAGACCTGCTGGGATACAAAACCAGCTGGAGGGTAGAGAAAACGAGTTTGGGAGGCGGCGTAAGCTAGAGAGGCCATTGTAGCTGAAGATTCGGTGTCATTACTGCTTGTATCTATGTCTTGACTGGCTTTGGTGCTTGATGTGGACATCATGCACACTGGGGCCTCTGTGACATCAGGTGATGACTCAGGTATAACAGGGGGATATCCTAGGAATGACCCTATGATGGACGATGGTTTGAACTGGCCAGGGCCATATTCTTGGTACTGTGTAAGCGTCTCAAAAAATGTGTCTACATAGGGTAAAATGAAATCGGTATCTATTAGGGGTCACTTTTCGCTATGTGTCATTTTTTCGATAGTAATGATGCGGTCCTCTTGGGGGAACATCATAGTTCGGAAGACAGAGGAGGCTATGGCTGACATGGCATACATATAACTCCGACCAAGGAGTATATTGTAATCTAGTTGTGCATACAAGACTCCGATGTCTATAAGGAATGTCTTGTTGGCTAAGCAGACCTGAATGTTTTGGTAGAGGCCGACGGGAGCTGAAGGGTGTCCATCGTATGCTCTAAGTGTGATGTCTGATGGATTTAGTTCGGGAGACCCTAACTTCTACCATACGTTATTTGACATGATGCATGTGGATTCACCCTTGTCAATGATACATCAAAGAATGGTGATGTTTTGAACAAACACCGGTATCTGAAAGGCGACCATAGAGGGAAGCCTAGGGGTTGCTTTGTCTAAATCAAAAGGCATTAGGCGCGAATCAATAGAGTCTATGGTGCCTAATGCAAAAATTAAGGCTTTTCTTTGCTTTGGGCATGATTGTAATACCTACAAAGCTGACATGGTGGCATGAGATTGAGCTAGATCATCCACAATGCTATAATTATGGGCCGCTTTTGAATGGTTTCCTGCCTGCTTAGTTGGTCCCTTAGCCATTTTTGGCAAAGGTTCAAGTTTCAATAGGCATCTTTGATATGGTCAAAGGTGTTGTTGGTGCACTTGTACTAGCCCTTGACAAATTGGTGTCTGGTGGGGTGTCGTAATTTCGGTTTCATGTCTGAAATTTTTTTTCTTCGCTAGTCATGTAGATTTCATGGCTTTTTTTTTTTTTTTGGGAATCGTCGACAATTTTTTGTTGTTGTTGAGTGATAACTATCCCTTGATGGGGGAAAGGGTCCTGCATGACTGCTGTCTGTTGTGAGGATCCCCCTTGTCCATGGTTACCTTGCAGCTTCTTCAGCTCAGGGAGGTCAGGACAGTGGTGAGTGTAATGGTCGTACTCACCACAGATTGAAAAAGAGTTGTTCATTTGAAGATTCACCCTCTTGTTCTACCTTTGGGATTTTCTTGGCTCCTGGTTTTGATTTCAGTTGGAGTTGCCTCTAGCCTGAGATCGCAGAGGATGTTGTTGATTTTTTCCCCCCTGTCCATGATTTCCTTTAGGTTTGTTTTTTCTTTTTTTATTAGCCACATTAGGAGGATAATTTGGATTCTCCTGATTGTATGGTTGGCACGGTTGGGCTTGGGAAGGTTGCACAAAGTTCACCCGTGCGTATTCTGCATGGGTGGGTTTTGTGCTGGGGAGTGGGAATATTGCGGTCCTTGTCCCTGGTTTATGAATGGCTGTTGGGGGCGAGATCTTCCGTTAGCATGCCTAGTTGTGTACTAGGTCCTCTGAGTCGAAGGATATGGACCTCCCTCCTGATGGTAGTACGATGATGCCCTATTAGTCATGTTTTGCAGAGGTGCATGATGACTTTGGTAGCCAGGTTGCGGTATGTTCTGGTTAGAGTCATATGCAAAACTGGGGTACGGAATGCTGCTACTTAGGTGATTCTGGGTCAATGACCCAATCAAACCGTCTGTGGAGTTCGACGCACCTGGAAATTATTTGCAAATTTTCAGGTGCGGGGCATTAGGTAGGATATTGTAAATATATCATGACTACATATAGATTAGCTTGAGCTGCTAGGCCACTGATGACATCCTCTTCGGATATGGGATTTTTTTGTGCCACATCCTTTGAAATATCTGTGGTGAGAGTTTCAGGAACATGTCTAACAAAAATATATCATCAAGTTTGGCTTTGCACAAACTATGAAGCCATCGCCATTCGTGGAGATGGTCCGAGATATGGATGACATGTGTTTTCCTAAAGTGGGTCAGTAATTCCATTCAAAAATCGTGCTAGATGGGTAAATGAAAATAGTTCAGGAATGTAGTAGTGAGGGTTAAATGTTCCATGTGTAGCAAATGGTTTCTCCACATACCATTTCGTGGCTATTCCGGTTAGGGTGTGTTGAAATAGTCCGAGTCGAATAGTATCGTCAACAATGTTGTTCGACAAACACCACAGGTAGAAATTTATAACATGATTTCCAGGGTCTTTCACTTGCTTCCCTTAAAACTTTGGAATGTACGAAGGGAGCTTCATGGGCATGGGTTACCATGTAGGGTTATGTGCAATGGGGTCGTTTGTTAACTTGGTTAAATTTGGTAAATATAACGAAGCTAAGAAAGGTGATTGCGAGTTGGTAGCCATTGCAACCTGTGAAAACACAGAGTTCTGGTTAGGTATAGGGTTTGTCTGCGATGTACCATACTGTGAGTTCACCTGGCTTCCCAAAAGGGTAGCACTCCTCTGTCCCCTAGGGGTTGTGGGAGGAGTGGTATGCGGTGACCCTGTGGGGGTGTTCACCGGTGTGGCGTTGGGTGACCGATGAGGGTTCCCAACTAATGATGCCCCAATAAAGGATGAACCAATAAGGGTGGAAGTGTTTCATCTTTGACCCCTAAATAGAGAAAGACCTAGAACCCCTCCCGGTAATGGGGGGAGGTCCAAAATATGTCTAGATCAACGAGGTCCCATTGGGTTCATTCTCGCATCGACTAGGTATGGTTTTGGAAATAATTCATTGGATAGAGATTACAATCAAAGAAAAAATATGATTGCATACATAAAACAAAGTGAAAATAAAAGATAAATTTTCCCTTTAGATTAATCCTATGTGACCAGTCAATCAAAAAATGTGGTTTTTTTTGTTTTTTGCGTATGATTCTCAAATCTTAGAAGATCTAACCATCCTCACAATCTCAAATGGAACTGGGCCTCAAGAGGATATCTTGCGAATGCTAGCACAATGTCCTGAAAGAACTAGCGACGCCCCCAGTCAACCGAAGAAAATCGACCAAGGTAAGGGTAGAGGATCTAGTGCTTCCTGCACTGTCACCTATAGGGAAGGATGCCCTATTTTTGGCCACTAAGTACCATCATCCCACATGAGAGTTTGAGTCTTGAGCTTCTTTTTAATTCAGCTACCAGTACCGAGTATTGGACGGGTCAAGTAGCCCCGAATAATACCGCGCGCACTAGGCCTAAGCTTAACTCCCTCTGAATCAGGTCTCTATGGCACTCAAGTTTTCTTTGTCGTGGGTAGATAGATGGATTTAAAAGTTCCCTAAAAATTCAACTTCTATGTTTTAAGATGTAAACTGACCAAGGTGGCTTATTGGATGCCTACCCCCTTGGTCCTAACTTAAACTATAAATTCTCTTGTGGCCCCTGTGGGGAGAGTGTAGAAATTTGAATAAATGTTAAATTATTCACCGAGATTATCCTGATCACACACTATTTGAGCTTCATGCATAATACATAACCTCTTCTACTATTGATCATCAATTTTCGGAAATATAAACAATCGCATGCTCACATTAAAACCATAAACAATCACACATATAAACACAGTATTTATGGAAAAGCTTAAAGCTGAAAACCCCCAAATATTTGTATATTATAATGATAGAGATCATGTAACAATCATTGTACAAACTCCTCACAAGCTCTCAGTACAATCTCCAATTGTTACTCACTACACAAGCTCAGATCTCACAAAACACATGCTCCAATCTGCTCCACCTGTTAGCTTGCCTCTACTGCGCAATCCAAGATGAATAATATCCCAATATGAGTTTGAATCCCTCTGGTATGCACTGCGCAATCCTCATTGGCATCTCCATCAATGTTTGGTGCAAACTCATGCACCAATATGGTCACAACTGATAGCCACACTTTCTCTTTCACCTTCCTCTTCACTGGTCTCCACTGAAACTGCCCATGCGCTGAAGTTAACTGATGTATTATTTAGTTGATTAATGCGTTTATAATTAGTGAATTAATTAATAATTAATTCACACCACTCTCACTAGTGTATCAATCAGTTAGACTAGATACAACTAGCTCAAATATGTTTAACTGAGTTAAACTGAATACAACTCCACTAACTCCTCAATCAACTCCACCAAACTCTGTCACCTGAGTTCTAACTGAAGTCTCCATGCAATAGCTCCACTAAACCCTCAGGAATAGCATAATTCCTTCTGTCAGCTGCATGTGCCACATCTGTGCACTTAACTGAAGTGCTCCAAGAGGATAAGATAATGTTTAGAGACCAAATATTATTAAGAGCTAATAATATTCGACATATCTATTTTTAGACTGGCAATCTAAAAATAGATTCCGCCCAGTATGTCTAAAAATAGAAGTCCATATATTTTTTCTGACTTGACCAACCATCCACAAATAGCATCCTGCAACTCATAGAACATGATCCGTATGTCTAAAAATAGACATAGTCTAAAAATATACATTGCACCAAAAATAGCCTGCGGGCCCACTTAGTGAAGGCGACTTCTTTTCACTAAGCTCATCATATTGTTGCAATCTCAACAGAGAGTTTAATGAGTTTAGTTAAGTTAGTTTTAGGTGGGTTTGATTCACTTAAGGTGTGAATGTGTGTGAAAAATACGTGAACAAGCACATAGTTTGAACATGTGGATATGCGGTGATCCTTTTCAAAATCCCCTATTAAACTACGTTTGGTTTTTCCTTGCTCAAAAGAAAAACATGTGCGGATGTGGGCCTCTTACAATGTTTCCTAGTTAATCTAAATGATAAACTATAGGGAGATGGTGAATTATTAGCAGAGAGTGTTCATATGCTTGCCTAGGATCACCCAAGGGTGCAAAGGTAGCAGAGATTACTTGCTCTCTAAGGACAATTCGATCCTAGTCCCAGATCCTAGTGCCAAAAATTGAACTAGAATTAATGACTTTTAAACTGGGAAGATGAAAAAGATTTAGCTAAGTAGGTGTGGAAAGATTTAGCTAAGTAGGTGTGGACTGGGGCCACTTATTTTGGCTAATTACCTTTGTGTTTTTTGATGCCTAAATTCGCAATACATAAATTATTTCATAATGCAATTTAATTGCCCCCTACTTAAACTATGTATTTACTTTGCGAAAATAAACTTGAAATTTTTAAAACTAACACCTAACCTACTGAAATGCAGTGAAGAGTGAGTTTTAACAAGTCATGGGACACCTCAAAGAGTGTTGGTAGATTTATTATGGGATTCTAGTCACTTTACAAACAGGAAATGAAGGGAAATAGCAAAAATTTTCTGCCTCTGGTTTCCACGCGCAAAAGTCTCACACAAGCGTGAAGTTTGCGCATAGGTCACTGCTAAACCCGCGTGGTCAAGTGCGTCTGTCTATGAAAAAGCCACGTGATTTTCCTCCAAATAAATTTTTTGAGCTTCTGAGCTTCGACCTCTCACTGAGGGTAAACATGTAGAGAAGGAGAGAAAAGGGTTTGTTCAAGCCAAACTCCAGAGCAAAGAAAGAGGTCTCTGCAAAAGGCACAACCACATAATCTTGGAAATAAAATTAGTGGAGCCGCCAATCCTGTGTAGGTGGATTTGGTGCACAAGCGTACCAAACCACACCTGCTTAAGAGGAGTGGTTGTTTCCTCTTAAGTTCTTGGACACAGGAAAATAATTAAGGGAGTCAACAAGTTAGTGAACATTCCAAAACATAAAACATAGTAGATAAGAAAATAACATGCATGTATAGAGAGAAAATAAAAAATAAACTAAAACACATAACACAAAATCTCTAAATAGAGTCAAACAACTTTAATAATCCAAACGGGTGTTTACGTCCCCTCTTATTGAGTGTGAATAAAGGATGAAACATTTACCCACTTGCCAAGGGGCCCTTAGAACTAGGGAGTTCTAAGACCTGATGCAAGTATGTCTTTACCTCCAAGCTACCTTGGCGCAAAGTCTCTCTCTATACTCCAAAGGATTGGAGTTGTTGGATGTCCAACAACTAAATCCCCTCTATCTCTACTCTGAATCACACACTGGTGGATTTCTTGGGGCAATTTTGGCTATCATGACAATGTGTTCTCTCTTTTTTCATCTCTTGGTGGCCTTTTATAGGAGAATTCAAACTCTCCTTCCCTCTCTTGGTACATTTATGGATGGTGACCCAAGAGAGGAGGGTGATTCCATTATGTACCACATTATTCCATTGTGTGCTCCCTTGAGGTCCTAAGGAGGCTTGGGCGGCTGTCCTTAGGCGGCCTCAAGTGTGGGATCGATTTCCTAGAGTGTGACTTGCGTTCTCGGAAAGTGACTTCCGCCACTCTTAGGTTCGCGCGGATTTTTGAGGGAAATCCACGCAAAGTTGTGCCTATCAAAGAAAAATGCGTGCAAAGGCAGATTATGCTATGGTCTTGAGTGCACAATTTTATTTTTCTCCTGGACCTTAGAGATTTTTTAAAATTCTTCAGATCCTATAATGTGCCTCATCCCTATAAGTCCTTCTTCCTGACATTTAATAATGTCATATTTTCTTGTCTTATTTTCTAGTGATAACGCCTGTTAACAACTTTCATCATTGGTTGGTAATCAGGTGACTTTCTTGCATGTTCGACTTCAGTTCATTCATTTACATGCCTGAATTTGTACTTGTTCGGGTTGGGACAGAGCACAAGGCCCTGGGTTTTTTCTGATGAAATCCAGGCTACTGGACGATTTGGTTTATCATGAATATATGAATGAATCTTCTGAATGGATGGTTGTGACCATAATTGAGTCTATTTGATGATCCTTCTCACTAGATGGTTGTGTTGGATCTTATTGCATGTTCTCTATTATGGAGGGCTCCACCCATACCACATATTCATGTATCAGAGATATTAGTCATACTTAATCTTGTAGGTCCTTTAACAACGACGTTTTGGTTTGGGCATGTTCTCATAAATCATTTCACCCTTCCCTCGCTCTCGGAATTCAATATTTAGGGGGCATCTGTTACACAGTATTTTGTCACCATCCCTGCATTCCCCATCCCTAATAATGGAGGACTATCAGTGTGACCTGTGTGTACCATCACACATCATGATGAATGTTATTGTATCCCTTAACATGTCAAGAACACATTCTTTGTTGACTATTCTAGAAGTTGACCCTTTAAAACATCTATTTTTGGGTCGGCGGGGATGTGTAGTTATGACCTTGTGTTGATGGCCATATTAACACTAGGCCTCGCGCCGTGGTAGCTTTTTTTGTGAAGAGCACCTACACCGAGCTACTTTTGGAAAGTTTTTTAAAATGGAAACTAAGCTTCCATGATGTATTACAGCTTTGTGGGCGGAGTCATGGATGTTTGTTCGATTGAATGAGGTCAAGTTTCTTCCTTTGGACTTCTAGTTCCTACAAAATTAAAACTTCCCAAAGGGATAGACCTTCCCTCCACCATATGTGGATCACAAGCTCATGCTCCACTCTTATAAATCCCTCTTCATTTCATTGAATTAGCTAGTTAGACATAGCTAGAATAGAACAGGAGTTGTTAGCAGAGAATAGTCCATAGTTGTGAGAGAGAGTTTGAACCATTCACCTCTTTGAGATGAACTAACAAACGAATTATTTGAGACGTGCCCGACTGAACCCGTCGAAGGAGGCATACAGCATCAAGGCGCAGGTTGTAAAATTATTTCTTTATTTATCAATATGACATGACTGATTTCTGGTTCCATCTTTGTTTGTGTCAATGATTCAAAGTTTCTAACTCTCCTTGACTAGTTGGATAGTTATAAATGAACATTTATGCTTGTATATTGTTAGTGCTTGTTTTATCTTTGTGCAGGTGTAAACATCACTACCAAAGGAGAATGAGGCTTGAAGGACAAAGATCGAAGGATCGCTCTAACACATCATATCAAAAGCGTTGGATTGAGGTAGGACATCTATCTAATCCACATTTCATTTATGAGCTAGGAATCTAGGAACCAACATGTTCCCTTGTTGCTACACCCACCCTAGGGCTAAAGGGATTGCCTCTATCTGCAGAGGGGATTTGCCTTCACAACACCATGTAACAATCCCTGGTTGATTTTCTATGTAAATAAAATAGAAAAAAAAGGTCATGGGACACATATTCCAAGATGAATGTTGGGAAAAACATATTTATTGGTATCACTAGTGATTAATTAATGGCTATGGAAATTGGAAAAGGAATTGGAAAAGGAAGAGTGGTAATAATTGGAATTTTATTTATGAAATAAAGGAAAATAGGAGAAAAGGGAGGTGAAGAGACACATATTTTTATGAGAGGAAATTGAAGGAAAAATGAAGGAAAATGAAGAAAATAGAGGCCTCAATGATCAAAAGGCTTATGAGGATCAATTCACAACATTTTTTCAGTTTAATTTTTGGATCTGTCTTATATTCTCTCATTCTCTCATAGCCTTGAAAACTTAGAGTATAATTGGAGCATTCTTCAAGCACTTTGGCATACATTCGATTTGGAGAAATAAGGCAAAGGAAAGCAGGAAAGTGCAAGGGAACAATTGGATCAACAAATACATTGAGATTTATTTGGTTGCATGTGCCATTTCCTTGCTGATTTCTGGATGCGTGGTACATGCATGTGATTTTTTGGTTATGCACTGTCATTGGGATGTAAATTTTCCTAGATTGACAATGGTGTTAGAATTTCCTTGCCATTTCCTTGATATCCATGGTGTTGTGGGATTTTCCACTTGCTTTTTTTCTGATTGGTCCTAATTTTCCTTATGGTTGTGGGTTGGAACAAACACTCTGGAAGCCCTGGAACAAATTGGGTTAAGTTACTAGTCCTAGAGCCTAGGCACAGTGGCTTCACTCAATAAGACTCTAACATATCATGTGCGATCATAGAATATTAAACAATACCCTTAATTTGAGTACATATTGGAAATTACCCCTAAAAATCACATTATTTAATCCCTACCAATATAAACCCAATACACCTTCCCAATTTATAAAGCCCCTATTTTCAGTATTTATTATAGGTATCCATTTTTTATTAACATTTTTTATACCACTTTATATTTTTTTCATTAACTTTGAGCTCCATTTTTTATACGTGCCAATATAAAAACCCTTTATCCCCTATATATCCCCCAATATATCATGTCAAATTTTCCTCATTATATATCCCCCAATATGAACCCACGTGCTATGGTATTGCTCCCGCAGTGAAGCCTCTGTGAGCCTAGGTTGGGAAAAATGCTCTAGAGCCCTTGGTGGGTTGAGTTACTAGTCCCGGAGCCAGGCTGGACAAATTATCTAGAGACATAGAAGGATGTGGGTTGAGTTACTAGTTCCCGGAGTCTTGGACAACTTGGGTAGAGACCAATCTGGTTGATGTTAGTGATGTCTGACTGTAGAGGTGGAATCAATGTGGTTGAGGTTTGAGCTAGTTTGGCCTCTAGAAGCCCTGGTTTGGTTTTGTTTTGGTTTATTATGTCAGATCCAACATTCATGCTTGGAATATGGTGCAGGGGTAGTTGGCTAAAAGAGAGAATTGGTTCAATCCAATCTATGGTTGGGTAGTACGTGGAAGTCCTTGAATTAGTTTGGATTTTCATATGTTAGTATGAGATATTTTCCTATTGTGATCTATGCGCATTGGTAGTGATTATGTTGGCGATATTATGGCTGAGTTGCCATGGTTTATATGTTGGTTATTTTTTGGTTATATGATGTGTATTATCTATGGATCTTGTCATGAATTTTTTAGTTATTGATTGGATGATGGATGCATGGAATAATAAGTTTTGTTGCAACTATGTGTAGAGGGCATAAAGTATTCTAGGTGATTCTCAGATGAATCTCAGAATCTTATGATCAAATATGCATTCATGAACTGTGACTTACATGTTTTCCATGTGTTTGGCAGAATCTCTAGTGTGTTATAGGCAGCCTAGGTCAAGTTTTAATTCAATATTGAGTGTTTAGCTTTGTAATCATGTTAATAATGATTTTGAAAAGTCTCAAGAAATTATGGCCAGTGGTCTGGAGGCTAGCCTACAAATATGGCAGAAATCCTGGGATTGCATGCTCAAAACTGAGGATTTTAGGCCATAACCACATGGAGGAAAGCCCGAGAATATGATTATAGCCTCATAACTGCATGGAAGTAGTGTAAAGGGCGTGGTTGGAGGTATAGGTAAGTGAAATAAGGTTCCAGATCAGGGATTGATCACCTGAGGCGTTTCTTCAGCTCTTGGGTGAATTGTAAACCCTTTAGGGTGCTATTTTGTGGTCAAGTTGTAGGCCCCACTTACTTAATTGAAACTGAGAGGTTGGTTCATGTCATAGTGACACTTGTCTCATGTTTACTCTAACATGCTTGTGAAATTGGGTAAATGTGGGAGGGGTGGTTATAGTCTAGATATACGATGAGGTTCTTGTCTAGTTATCATGTTGTTTATTTGCCTCACAAAAACATATTGAATTAGACAAAATTTTAAAGAAGTATTATTCTTCCACAATATAGGATACTAGAATTGCATTGGTCCTTGATTCACATTGAATTTAGGATTACATTGAAAGCCACTAATCTATCGCTTGAAATCAAAGCTATTATGAGATACGCCATCATGAATAACCTTTTGGTCCTGGATAAATTGGTTAACTGAAAAGCTAATTCATTAGAAATGATATCAGCACAGTTGAATACATAATACTTTTTGTATGTTTGATAAAGCATATAACCAATGCTTTTTGGAACTCTTATTGTAGTTTCTTAGCCCATGACATGTGCACAAAGGCAAAAAAAGTCTCTAAATGAATGTTTAAACAAAAAAAAATTAAAGAACAAAGAGATTGCAAGGAATTTGGTGACTCAAAAAGAAGAAGTCTGCAATAACATTAGATTCACATGCTTCTAAGATCATGAAACTATTTTCTTTGGGAAAATATAAGAAAACATTAGCCTCCGGTAAATTGAATATTCGTTTAAATGTATTCACATTTAAAGGTATTCTCTTCATTCGCAACATAATTGTTCTTGTTTCTGTTATCACTTCGTAATTCTGAGGCTGAAGGTAGAATCCCAGAGGCAACATCAAAACTATTTCGAGCCTAGGATCTAGTCCTTCTAGACCTAGAGAGGGATCTCTCTGTATGATTTAGATTTGTTTATTAGGCATTTTAGGCTAGTTAATAAGTGCGGGGTTTGGATTTTGAATTTGGTTTGGTGGGGAAAATCAAGGGAAAAAGGGCCATTAGGAAATGGAGTCAAAGGAATTGAGTGACCAATTTGCAGAAGTAATCAAGCATGAGCGAAACAGGGCAAGCTAGGAGTAATAATTTGGATCTCTGAGAATAAAATGGAGTGGGAAGATACATGAAAAGTGGAACTCAACAGAAATTAAGGAGCAGTTAAGAATTCCTCAACTGAACTGGAGTGTAATGCTCATCAGAAACCGATGAGAAACTAAGAATTCCTTGGTTTGGCATCAGTGGAAAACATAGACTATTGTAGAATCAGCTAGAACAAGGTGCTCTAGCAACAAATCCTATTCATCATTTTCTATTCTACAAATTAGAATGCAGAAATACTAAAACAATAGGACAATGAATAACACATAAATCAGGAGAAATTTCACCATTTGGTGCACCACTTGAATCCTAAAATATTCTCTTGTATTAATTTGCACTAAGTCACCACATTACAAATTGTGACTCAGTCCCTCATTCAGATTGCCCCCCCTCGTATACTTCGAACAATCCAGTCTATAAGCTAATCCCACTAACTCATCAAAATCAACATTGTGACTAACAATTACTTTCTTCTCACCGCATAACAAAGAAGGACATAATATTATTGGACATTCGTAAGTAAAACTGTTGGAGTTTCAAAGGACATGTTGGACATCTGCCATCACTTTGATTCCTCTGAAATCAGGTTTTTCATAAGCTGGCCTATGTAAATCCTGTCAAGCCTTAACACTTGGTCTATCTGATAGTCCCTTTGAGTGCTAAAATCTGGAGTTTGATCCTCGTGTGGCTTGGTGACTTGAAATGATTCATTTTATAGAATCGCCCATCTTCTCAAAAAGAGGAAAGACAGTTAGAAAGCTGAAAACTAGGCCGAATTTGCTGAGAATAGGGGTACACTCAAACATTGGTTTCTCCCCAATGGTGAAACCTATGAAAAATATGAGAGAGGTTATTGTTCTTTGCCCCATGCTGGTCAAATATGCTCTCAAATTTTCAAAATTCATCTCCAGATCTCCACAACAGTCGCTGCAAAATCATGCCTAAGAATAGGGAAACTGAAACGTTGAAAAATGGCTCTCAGATAGGTCTTCGATTTTCCCTGCTCATGATACCTGTGAAAAATATGAGAGAGGTTATTGTACATAAACCCTTTCTGAACAATTTTTTTGTTTTTTCAAATTCATCTTCAAATTTTCAAAATATCTGCCGCAAGATCATGACCAAAACAACAAAAGCAGAAATCTGAAAAATAGGGCTGAAAGATGGCTTCGACTTTCCCAACTGAAGACACCTGTAGAAATTTTGGGAGAGGTTTTTGTTCTTCAGCCCGTGTTGAATAACAAAATATATCGATCTTTCAAAATTCATTCCCATTTTCCCAGAATATCTCTCGAAAACAGACCGGTAAAATTGGCTAAAAAACAACTTTTTTTTTTGGGGAAAGTGGTTTTGAAGGAGAAGAAATGGTATTTCGGATCCCCTCCCTAAAGTGCTAAGTGGTAATAGGGGGGGGGGGTGCGAATTAACCTCCCACTACCATGTGGCTAATGAAAACCACCCATTTTAGGCCCCTCCTCATCCCTTAGGTTTCAGAGTACATGGGGGGTTCGAAATTGTTTTGGACTGTCTGTTCCACCTTTGACCATCGCTCATAACCGAAGATATGTGCAAGCCCTTTAATGAAAGTATTAACTTTATTTAAAGTATAGAATTAGTTAATTTTGTATCTTCAAATCAACTTAATTTCATATTGCATAAAAAATGATCTGGAAAAAACTATTTCCACTCTGTCTGACCTTCATTCATAAACTTGAAACCATGCATCAATTTCATACCATGAATATGACCAACCATAAAGAATCATATTCAAAATTCGGACAGAGGAACCTCCTTGATGAGAGATGGTATCAAGTGACTGACTAAGATACTTTCATCATAGAACCCCATCGAGAACCCAAGAGCGCATTTAGCCCTTTAAATACATATTTATAAAAAAAACCATGACACTTTCGTACTTGAGCTCCAACATATGAAGACAATTTCGATCCATGCCTCCATGCAACACTAGAATAATATATGAGAAATACTTATTTTGTGGCATTCTGGAGCAGTGCGGAAGGAATTTTTGTCACATACTCATTTTAAGTATGCCCCATGAAGAACTTTATTCAGGATGCTTTTGAATGTGAACGCCACTTTGCCGGATAAAACCTTGTTTTCATTCTGCAATCCAAACCAATATATGTAATTCAGAAATCCTGATTTCCCTATAATTATAGGGTCTTAACAGTTTCTAAATCAATTTTTTTCGCGCACAAATAAAAAATTTCCCTGAAATAAAAAAATGTTGGCACACATGAAACATTCGCTAATCCAATAGTCCAAATCTTGTTACTATTTTTCTCTTCCATTGGCAGATTAGCATAATGCTCATATGCAATCGACTAGTGAAAGTTCTCATCGACAACACCAAGTAAATTAAAGGTATCGTTGAAAACAACTTATTCAATTTTTATACTAACCATACCCGTTTTTTAGCTGAAAACACCTTCTCAATCAATTAGGTTCTCAACGTCGCTGAATTGCACAAAAATATTTTTTTGATTATGTATATATCCACTAGATATTAATTTTGCAAACACAAAGTTGGGTCTGACTATTGCAAGTGTGAAATATGTGACACAAAACATTTGTCAATAAATAGAAATAACATTGAGAAAATTATTTGTTTATAGGACATGCAAAAGTGTGGAGCATGTGCATTGTGTAGAAGAAGCTTTCAAGTTTTCATTTTGCAGATAATAAGATTGCTTATGTTTGATGGGCCTCTAAATTAGACATAAATTAAGGCCCATATAACCTTTATTAGGCCCATCTACCTTCCTTATGCACATGAAAAGATATATTAAATCTCTCCTTCTGCACTTAATAATATTTTCTTAGGAAGGTTTAAAGGTAATTGCATATTTGTGCCTAATATTGGTTATTTTTGTAGAATACTGTGAGAATATTTGGCATATTATGCAGATTTGAAGAAGGATATAATTTATGGACTTGCTCCCTGCCACTGGAAGATAAATATTGAATAACAAATGAGCACAATATCAGGAAATCCTTGAGAAATCTTGGAGAGATTCAAGGGGCTGTCCACCCTCCTTAACTCTCAAAGGCAACCAAGCAAACTAAAGTCCAAGTGCACTAAAAGCCATAATTCACTTGGAGTCAAGTGGAATCAGTACTTATTTTCTAGGGAGATTTTTGTAGCTTCCCTTTAGTATAAATAAAGCTAATAAAGAGCTAATTAGGGTTGACTTCCATTCGATTCTATTTAGAACTTTTGTTGCAAGCTATTAAGCTTTTTATTATTGTACTAAGTGATAAAACTTTCAGAAATGTAATGAGGCTATTCTCTTCCCGAAATGAGTAGGCAGACTCCATTTTAATGATTTAGTTCCAGAGAGACAGGCTCGTGGGTTAGGGCCCAACCCATGTGCCTCAACTTCTTTGCTATTTTTATTCTTTCATGTCTATCATTTAGCTAGTTTTGTTTCCATCATTTAGTTAGTTATGCTTATGATAGTTTCATTGCTATTTAGTTTTTCCTTTAGTTTGTTGTTGTATTTCTTCATTTGTTTACGAGAGTAATAGAGTAGAGGAAAAATACTGTGGATCAAGACCACCTTCTCATCTATGTCAATAGAGTTCGAGGAGGGCGAACCTTCCCACAGACCCAAAAACTGATTTCTGTTCACTGTTTCTAAGATTAAACGTAGAGTTGCATTACCATTTTTTAGTCTCCCTTTGCACTATATTTTTACACATTCGTCTATTTCCTTGCACATAAGTTAGCAGGTTGACTGCAGGAATTATTGTTAAAACCCTAGAGTAGCTCCGTGGTGCCTCCCTTCTTCATTCTCCATCTCTCTCTTTGCAATATGCACACTGCTGTTACGCCATCCATTTCTGCTTTTTCCCGCTTACTCTCACTGCCACATCCACCTTTTTATTCATAAAAACACTTAAACCCTTCAACCAACCTTATTCCTTTGTTTTTATTCTTCACGGATGCCTTACCCTTTTTAATGAAAAACACTCGAAAACCATTGGAACTCGACCTCCGCCCTCTCTCCTCGAACTTCCCACTACCGTACATCGCAAATCACACTTCACAATATTTATCCTACTGCAGATTGCAACCTTTTCCATTTTCACAAATCACATTTCCAATTTCGCAACCTTTTTCCCTTTTCCTTTAAGACTTACTACTCCAAACGTCGATTGCGATATCGCTCCATACTCCACCACACCGCAAAAAAAAATCACATTTTGCAATCTTTATCCCATTGCAAATCAAATTTCACAATCTTTATCCGCTCCTTGTTAACACTTATCGCTCCTGTCTTCCGATTTTAATATTGGTATCGCGCTTCGCCACTGGTCCCATCGCCATATCATTTGACTCATCGCAAATCGAAAATCGCATTTTTATTTGGTTCCCGTTAATACTTACTGCTCCCAATGCCGATTGCAATATTCTTTGTACGCTGACACATCGAAAATCACAAAATCGTAGTTTTTATTTGGTTCCCATTAATACTTATCTCTCCTGACGCCGATTGCGATATTGTCAAAGCACCCTGCCACCTGTCCTTCGATCACGTCATTTGACTTACTGCATTTCGCATTTCGTAGTGTATATCCCATCGCAATTCTTCCATCACACTTTTCATTTGCGATTATGTGTTTTAATAAAGTCTAACCCCCCTTTTCACTCCTTTGAGCCTTGTTTCGTGTGTTAATCCTTCCATTAGCATCTTTAGCCCTGTCGCTCCGGATTGAAATCAACACTTTTTCAATTAGAATTAAGTCATGGATAACTTAGCTGCATGGATAGAAGCATGGTAGATAGAGCATAAGATAAGTAGGGCGTGTTTAGCCAATTAGCCAAGTTAAGTGTGATTTAAAGTAGTTTCATTTCCGCCATTTATTTTCAGCAAGTTAAATTAGTTTCCTTTCCTATCATTTATTTTTAGCAATTTAGTTTAGTTTCCTTTCTATCATTTCCTTTATGCAATTTATTTTAGTTTCATTAAAGCGTGATAGACTTCACTGAGAAACTTTAGAAATAGCACCCTTTCGTATAGTGGAAGAGGATGACATGAGTAAAATTCATCTGTTGTGTATATAGCACTGTCACCTCCAAGTTTGTATGAACCCCGGGTTGATAAAGTAAAGTAGGGAAGCCCCTGGGAGTTGTAGCACTCTTGGTGCAATACCAGGGCTCACCAATGTTTATATTATTGATGATATTTTAATTGTAAATAATTTTTTGAATATCTGTTTGTATATGCTCTTGTGAGCCATATGATTAATTGATAAATACGTTGAAATTAAAGGATTTTATTGCTAATATTTTACTAACCAATAGATTTCGCATATTATTGAATACACGATCTCCCACATTATATGCACAATTTTTCAAATTAAATAAATTATAATTTCTTAGTATTACATCCATACCATTGCTTTGTACAGTAAACAAATGCTTCTCCATTGATGATTTAGCAATCATGTTTAAAATATACTTGTTCATTGATGCTTTATAAATTACGTCTCAATAATAATAATAATAATAATAATAATTTCACTATGAACTATTGCCCAATTGCAAGCACAACATAAACGATTTATAGGGAAATAAGTAAAATGATACATATACAACCAATTTCACCTAAAACTCTTGTCTGTGGATGAGATATAGAGTCACAAAACAAACGAACCACAATGTACCTCATACAAATATCGTAAAATCTGTATCTGTGTTCAAAAACAGATATTGTGTACAATTCTTATGCTAACAAGTAAACCAAATAATTATCATAATAGAGTTTCGATTCTGACAACTAGAATAAAACCATCTGTAACGAGTTTTATCTCACAAATAACTATGACATATAACAATATGCATCCCCCCCAAAAATAAAAAATACAAAAAAGAAATCATCAACAACTGGCCAATGCAACTACCAACACATTACGTGTTAAAATTATGCCACATGAGATTTATAAAACTTAGAAGATTTCATTTATGATTCATAAGCTAACGAGAAAAATAGACTAACACATTACTTGTTATTATTATTATTATTATTAAAATTATGTCACAAAATCTATATATATCTTAAACCCTTTGATTTATGATTTACGCCAAATAAACAGCATGTGAAATAACAAACACAAATTTTATATGACAAAGCTCCATACTCCCACATTCATTTTCCCCTTCGCACAATTTTCCCGCACAAATTCCTTTTGCATAATACTAATTTTAAACAAAGAAACCCATTTAACATCACTCATTCATTATAATGTATCACACAATTTTATATTTATTTAACTTCATATGTTTCCACCTCAACCTCAAAAAACTTAAATGTGGTCATTATACACAAAAAAAAGAAATATAGAGCTAAACAACATTGAGAACATAGGCCGCTACCAAAAAGGAAACCTTACAGTATGTTAGAGTCCATGAGTCACCAATGATCAAATATACTCTTTCCATGTGATTGATAAGGTCTTAGGGCCAAATTGTTATATTTCCAAATAAAAATTTCAAATAAAAAATTGATATCTCTTTGTTGTCATATTTTCATTGGTTATTGTCTAGGTCATTGCTACTTCCTCCACTTGTTCAAGGTCACCATCATCCATCATGGTCATGTCATTTTTCCCTTGTCCTTGGTCATAAATAGAGTTAATGTGCTACCATATAGGTTATGATTTAGGATTTACATTTTATTGTCATCATCATATTAGTCATCAAAAGAAAACAAGGGATTCATGTCATCCATTTTTGTCACCGTAATGGGAGTTAAAAATTAGGGAACAAAAAGAACCAAGGTAACATTTCCTTTTGAAGAAATAATGTTGCATGTTAAATCAATCAAAAGTATTTCTTTCAAAATTACACATGATTTAATGAGCCAAAATTGAGTTTTTTGAGCTATAAAGAGAATAAAGCTTTCCAAGAGTTCATTATATCCTTCCAAGTCTTCAAGATCTCCTCTCTTGCATTGCAAAACTTTCCACAACCATCATTACTCAATTCATTAGCACGCATCACTTTTGTTGCGTTTATGGCAACTTGCTGCGCTTTTTTTTTGAGACATAAGGAGGGAAAGAATAGGTGAAAACTACATCTCATTGTTTCAAAAAACTTCAAACAAGTAAGCGGGACCATTACAAATCCTTGATTCAATCAATTTCTTCACAAAATTTATAAACTCCTTCCCTAGGGTTTGTTGTTGCATTTTTGTTGCACTTTTGTGATTTCATGGTTTGATTCACTTGATAAAGAAATTTCCTAGTTTATTGGCCTATACATCCCTAATATCCTTCATTAGGCACTCCCTACCATTCCCCTCAATTTATTTCCCTCATTTCATCAATTCCCCACACAAACCCTAGCTAGTTGTTGCCCTTATAGACTAGGACTGTGTTTTCCCTCTTTTGTCCCCTTTCCCTCACGAAAATTAAAAATTTCCAATTTTATTGTGTTCCTAAAAAACTTTCCTACTCCCCATAAATTTTTTTTCATAATTTTTCTTGCCCTCCATCCCCTTCATTTCCTCACTCCAACTTGCTGTACTGTTTCCCCTATTTTGCAGTTAAGTTCCCTTTGCCCATTATTCCTTGAAAATAGGGTTTCTTGTCAAAAACAAGATCAAACATGGCAGAGACCAGTGAAAAGATGAAATTCAGAGGAGGAAAGATCTCAATATATGAGCCTATTCATATGAAGCAGGTCAATGCATCAGATTTTATAATGAAGTCATTTGAAGAGGTAGGTTGCCTAAGGTTTTGTAAGAAAGTGCAGGAGGTGGGTTATAACCATGAATTAACAAGTTTATTTGCTATAAATTTTAGAAGAGATCATGTCACAATTGCAGGGGTAAAATTCATGGTGTTAGCAGAGATTATATATTCAGCTACTGCAATTCCTAATGAAGGAGAGATTTGGTTCAAGGGGATGAATTTAGACATTGATCACTATAATTATTTCTTGAAACTATAGTACAAAGACTGCCCTTCTCATATCTTCCTAGTAGGAAATTGTTGGAAAAGTACACCCCCTTGATGAGAACTATCATGAAATACTTCACTTGTGAGGGTAGGTCCAACAGGTTCTATCAGTACTATATCAGGTTGTTGATGCATTTTACTTCTCAAGATTACCTCAACTTACCTTACTACCTGTTTAGAAGTTTGGTTAAAATGGCATAGAAGGTGCAGTCAAAGGGAAAGGATCATTCAACTAGTTGATTTCATCATGACTTGATCAAAAAAATAGTGCTCCACCAACTAGCACATATCAACATGCCATGGGAGACCTTATTGGAGGTAAGTACTCTTCTGCCTGCCTTAAATCAGCCAAAAAGTCAGAGTACTCCCTTAGCATCATCTAGGCCACATGAAGTTGGCTCATCAAATAAGCCATCAGTGAAAAAGTGATGACCTACTAGGTCTATAACTCCACAATCGATAACCTTATAACACTAAGGCTACGTTACAAGTCTCAAGAAAGAGACTTCAACCCTTCCATCTCTATTAATTTCATTAAAAACATGCTCATATCTGATCTGAAAAGAGTGTATTAGTTCTGCTGTGCTAAGTGTACTTTCAGTTAAATAAACATGTAAAAATTGTCTCCATAAGTTTTCTTAAGGTATGATAGTTTTAACCATGAAAATTAGATGAATTAGTGAAATTTAAGCATGTAAATAAGCCTTAAAAACACTGAACAATAGTGCATAATAGAGAAAAACATTCACACATAATTTTTACATAGTAGGGATGATGAAGTAGTTCACCCCTCCTGGGCTACATCTGCTGGTCCAACTCCCAATGGCATGTCCCTTTTTGTCATTATGCTCAAAATTGTAAATTACATATGTTTGTAGGCCTTTAATGGCTGTTTTCTCTGCACCAATGGCTGCAAAATGCTCAAATTAGTCTAGGTAGACTTTTGTTTCACCAAAATTGGTCGAAAATTGACCTCCCAATGCATTTTTTCCAATGGTAGCTAGAAAAGCTCCACTAAATGTCGAGATGGGAAGTTAACTGAAGATAAATTGATTGCTAAACCCCAAAATTAGGGGCGCGCTCCAAATATGTCAGAAAATTTAACATGGAATTAAGTGTGAGTGGCAGGGTGGTCACATGCCACCCCCTCCGTAACCTTCGTGCTAACCGTTTGAACTACCACCATGTATGTCGAAACCAGGAGTAATGGTTCCGGAATATTTTAACCATCGCATTTAACGTTGAAACCTACCATGTGACAAGCCTCTTAACCTTCGCCGAGTTAACTGTCGTGTCATCTCCACAAATATAACATTAGTTGTAACCCTTGCATGTGAACAAAGTCATCATAGAGGTAAACTTTGATGCTGTGGTTAGGTTGGAGACTGTGGTTTTGGGTGCCAGGTTACATGATAGGGGAGCTGGCCCTTCAGGGCTGGCCTCCCTATCCCTCATCACATAAATATATATCATTTAAATGTATATGGCGGATTATAGGGGTAATAAACACCCCGTAGGCGGATTGGTAAGAGCTCTTGCAGGCGGACAAGAGGTTGTGGGTTCGACCATCCAGAGCTCCATAAAAAATTACACCACCATTCTGAGGACACGTGGCAGCCTGCGGGCTTGCCATGTGTCGCTCAACCATTAACGATCCCACATAAACCCATTAATGGTCCATATTAGCTTCATACCATCAAAATCCAATGGCCCACAATGTGCCACATGGCACAATACTGTTGGATCAGAAGAAAATGAAATATTCCTGCTGACTATAATTGCATGCTGACTAGGCATCCAGTCACCAAACTTTTTTTGTTTGGGAAAATGAACAAAATGCAATATCTTCCTCATAAGACATTGGTTTTTCGAACCGATCACGATGCTGAAATTTCAACGACGAGACCTTTCTGGTCACTTAGGTTCAGACCTGTTTTGAGCACTTTCATTTTTGAGCATAAGACTTGATCTCCTGATCAATATCAGTTATACATAAATATGGAAGGATTAGTTTTTAGAGTTTTACGCTATATGGAATACTTGAGTGTGATTGAGGTAAAACATGAGAGCAAGAACCCAAATGCTAGCACAAGAACTGAAAATCCTCTTTAAACGATTGATGATTACCATTAACCCTTCATTTACTACTCCATCTGCTTGCCATGATCATACCATTAGGTTATTTCCTATAACTCAATTCTAATTATCAACCAAACTTGAACTCCTCTGTTTATAACATAATTCCCTCTTTTTTTGTATCATCTGCTGTCAAATACATATACACAATCCTCAATATATTGCCGGATCTCCTTACTGTCCTCATATTAGGCTATGAAAAAATGATTTTCTAAGTTTATTATTTTAAAACTATTCCACTAGAACTATGTAGCTATAACACCATCGGTACTTAACTCGTCCTTCATCATTTGAATGCTCTACAAACATCTCACACAACGCTCACTTGCTTGATTTCAGAACAAATTTGGCTATTTCAGAAATATGAGTAGCTCAATCCTCTCATCAAATCCACCCAGACATTTGCTCATAGTGGAGTGATTTTATTTCTCACTGATTTCCTTCAATTATTTCCAAACACACCAAGTCGTGTTTATTTTTCCAGTCATGCAGTCTGCAAAAACACAATTTAAAGATCAATTCAGAACTCCTCAACCAAGAATATTTTTGGAAAATCTCTCTATGGTTACAAAATCGACCCTGTTCTGGACAAAATTGAGATGGAGGAATTTTTAATTTCATATTCCTTTGATCATAAATTGACCCACACCTTTGATTAAAATTTCCCCTTACGAATTTCCCTTCTTCTGTTAAGAAATTATCTTTCTTCTTGCTTTCCTCTCATGGCTTGACATGTTTGCACAGAGTATGCTCCTAGCTTCAGTGAGCTAGTTCCACTCTTATACTTCTTGGCTTCTCTCTACTTTTGCATTACTATTGTGATGGCAATAATTTAATTTGTGAAACTTTGAATTTTTTCATAGGAATTGGAAAGCCTTTACCTTCAAATTGTTCAACGATCATATCACACAAAAATATCTAAATAATGTACGCAGTATGTGACCGGTAGGAGCAACACACAGTATGGATTAATTCACGAGCCAAGGGATGTGTGACCAATAACAACATAATCATATAGAACCCATAAACCTATAGATATATAGCACAAATACAAATTTCAATTTGACAAGCAAAGATAATTTCCAGATATGAAAATAGATGTTATCTATAAATCATATTCAAATCTAATTGGCCTAACATACAGTATGTAGGTAGACTGAATCTTGGTCTCTTTTTCACCCTCACACTCTCTTTGGCCTGTTTTTCTTCATTCCAAATTGCCTCCTCTAATGCCTTTGAGGCTTACAAACATATACAAAAGGATTCTGTAAACATTTCTGGTTCAGACCACAATCAACTCAACCATATCCTAAAAATCCTCTAAATCCACTTTTAACTCAACTAATCTCTATTCTAGGATATCCTAATCCCTAAGATATTTAGGGGATATTCACAAGTCTGACATGTAGAAATTATACAAACAATATGTATACACCAATGGATTCAATCTGATAATGCAATATACTAAAGAAAAATAATGAATCCTTATACAATTAATTCTGTGGAAATTAAACACGATCACACAATCACACCAAGTAAAAGAAAGAAGAAAATCGATCCACAACATAGATGTTTTTCCTGGGGAAATCTTGCTGCTAAAAACCCATTTATCTATATTGTATAATGAACCAAGGAATCATGAAACAATTACAATGTACTCTTCTCACAAGAGTCTCTTGCACTCTCACAACTGTACCACACTGACTCAGACAAAATCAACCAACACTTAGTCAATTTACTACCTTTAATTAGCCTGCCTTTCTTGTGAAATTCATGTGGATTGCAATCCCTATTCCTTAGGAATTTCAACCTTCCAAAACTGCGCAATTATCATGGGCAATCCAATGGATGTCTTGCTGCATGTGGGCAACCTACTAATGATAGAACTGATAGTTAACATCCCTTTAACCTTTGTCTCAACTGGGTCTCCACTGGAACTGACATGCATGCATCTATTAATAGTAAATCATTAGTTGCATGACAGATGACTGCATGTGAATTAAATCTGATTTAATTCACTTGATCTCTCACTAGTGAAAAAAAAAATTACAACTAGTCCAACTGACTTTAACTCAATTAATTGAGTTAACTGATTTCTCATGCATTAAACTAATGCAATAAATGCAACTCAAACTCCATAACTAATATAATCACTCTACATGCATCACTAACCACCCTCAACTCGCAATTCATGAGCTAAATGAGTTTATCACACTCAGTTAACTATTACAAGTGATTATGAGATAAGATTACATTTTATTTTCCAATTTAATTAAGGGAAAATTAAATTAGACACACATTTCTTGTTGAATTTTCAACACTCCCCCTCAACAAGAAAGGGATTATCTGCCACTCCGATCCTACCTCTATGGTATTCGAATTTTATCTTGGCGAGCACCTTCGTCAGAATATCTTCATCTTGATCTTCCGTGGGAATGTACTGAAGTAACATAATGTGCCTCTGAACACAATCTATGAGATGGTGGTACCAGATGTCTATGTGCTTGGACCTATCATGGAATACCAGATTAACCGAGAGTTTAATGCAACTCTTTTTATCACAATGTATCACCATCAGATCCATCTGAGAACCAAACAAACCAACTAGGATATTTCTCATCCATATGGCCTCACATGAAACCTGACTTGCTGCCATGTACTCTTCTTCGGTTGAATTAAGTTCCACAAATCGCTGCTTCCTACTATACCAAGAAACAACTGTCGACCCTATGCTGAAGATCCCCCCTGATGTGGTCTTTCTATCTGATGGACTGCATGCCCAATCTGCATTGGTGAAGCCTTGAAGCTTCACTCCCTCTGTCCGTTTGTACCATAATCCATACTTTGTAGTTCCCCTGAGATATCTTAAGACATGCTTCCCCGCCTTCCAAAAGAGCTTGGTCGGCTTAACCATAGCTTGACTCAGCTGGTTAACTGCATAGAAAAGGTATGGTTTGGTGTTCACCAAGTACATCAGTGAACCCACTAGCTTCCTATAAACAATAGCGTCCACTACTTCTCCTGATGTAGCATCCTCTTTCCTCCAATTTCCTGGAAGAGGAGTCTCCATGGGTTTACAACTCTCCATGTGAAACTTAGTCATAATCTCTTTGGCATACTTGCCTTCAGAAAAAAAATAGGTCACCATCCTGCTGCCATATTTCCAAACCAAGGAAATAATGAAGGAGTCCCATGTCCTTCATTTCGAACTCCCTTGAAAGAAGTTATTAGCTACTCATCACCTGTCAAAATTAGATCATCAACATAAAATACGATAATAAAGATCTTACCATCAACCACAATCTGGTATAGGTTCGCATCCACTTCAATTTTGGTGAAGCCCAACCCGGTGAAATATCTGTCCATCCGAGTGTACCATGCACGAGGTGCTTGCTTTAGCCCATACAATGCTCTCTTCAGTCGGCACACATGCGACTCACTATCAAAGATCTCAAAACCTTCTGGCTGCTCTATGTACACTTCTTCCTCAATAAATCCATTAAGAAATGTAGTTTTCACATCCATCTGATGTATCTTCCACCCCATATGCGTTGAGAGTGTAAGGATAGATCTAATCAATGAGTATCTCGCAACCGATGTGAAATTCTACTCATAGTCAATTCCCTCAACTTGCGAGAATCCCTCGGCCACAAATCTGGCCTTTTAATTCTCCACACCCGCATATGCCACCTGCTTGACATTATAGATCCATCTAACCCCAACCACTGATTTTCCGACTGGTCTTGGGACAACTTCCCATGCACTTTTCTTGACGATGGAGTCATACTCCTCAACCATAGCGTCAACCCAAATTGGTAACTACACTGCTTCCTCAAAGGAGGATGGTTCTGTCATAATAAACTTTCTCATAAGGGCCATGTATCTAGTAAACCTATATAGAGATTGTATTTGTCTATGCAGTGAAGTAGGTGCTCCTACATGCTCTGCCACATCAAGTCTCAATCTATCAAACTTTCGTGGTGCGCCTTCTACCATTTATGGTGGATGGCTCTGCATGAGTGTTTTATGCCACTGCATGATCCTCCTTATGTGGATTCTCCACATCTTGAGGTTCATTATTTGGAACCAAAAGTTCCTCTTATGCATGCAAATCTAGCTCCCTCTCAAGGGAAAATCACATGGCTTTCTCCTCATCAAATTTTATATCTTGTCTCACAACAGTCATCCTGTTGTTTGGAAAATACATCCGATAGTTGTGGGGAGTATTAGTGTACCCCAAAAATATCCCAATATTGGCTGTTGGTTCGAGATTCTTGTTGGAATATTTGGCCACATGCACATAGATAGATGAGCCATAAATTTTAAAATATGAAACATCAGGTTTCTTACCAGAAAAAGCCTTATTTGGTGTACTCATGCCAAGTATTCGAGGAGGACTACAATTTTGCACAAATATCGTTGTGTTGCATTCCTTCGCCCATATATGCAATGGTAGGCCCTAATCATGCAATATCGCTCGTGCTGCACCCACAATTGTTTAGTTCCTTTTTTCTGCGAACCCATTCTATTGTGGGTTATGAGGTGTAATCAACTCTCTTTGAATTCCTTCTTTTCTACATAATTTCTTTAATTCATTGGAGATGTATTCACCACCATTGTCACTCCTAAGATCCTTCACATGCTTCCCTGTATCTTTCTCCACCAGTGCTTTGAACTCAATTTTTTTTGAGAACGTCTGATCTTTCTTTTGCATGAAGTAGATCCAACACTTTCAAGAAAAATCATCAAAAAAGATCACATAGTACCTGTGATTTGCTATCAAATCTATTGAGAATGGTCCACACACGTTTGGGTGAACTCTCTCAAGGATTTCCGAAGCTCGGTTCTCCTTCTCGTGAAAAGTGGCCTTTGCATACTTCCCCATGGTACATCCCTTGCAAGTGTCTATCTGCACAAGAGTACCCTTGGGAAGACTCGTAGAAATCTGCTACATGACCTTCAAGGCTCCGTGGTGTAGATGGCCCAATATCCTGTGCCATAACTCACCCTCAACTCAGCTCACCAATTTGTCTGCCTTACCCATCAAAGCTGCACAACCATTTACATCAAGTTTATATAGATTCTTCACATGAATTCCAATATTCTTGGCTTGTCCTATGATTTTGTGTCAAAGGAAATATTTTCCTTCACTGAAAACCACATCATAACCTCTATCCTCCAAAATTGTGACTGAAACTAAATTATTTTTCAAGCCTAGTACATGAATTACATATTTTAATAATAAGGGTTTACATGACTATCTTTGGAAGGTAACTATACCAATCCTGGTAGCGCTGTACTGCTCGTCATCACCCATTTCAATATGCATCTGGAGGTCCTTCTCCTCCAAGCTACTGAAAAGTTCTTTGTCTCCAATTATGTGGAAATATGCACCACTATCCAAGTACCACACTAATCCCATTACACTTGACACCATGAATGAAATGAGCTAAAAGTCCAACTCAAATTGCAAGGCCAAAGCCTCACCAACTGCATATCCTGAAGCCTTCTTGTTCTTCTTCTTTTGTGGACAATTAGTGGCATAGTGTCCATGATCGTGATAGTGAAAACACTTCACTTTGGACATGTCGCACTTCTTGCCTTCTTTTCTGGACTCAGGTTTGGAATAGGATTTCTTTCCTTTCCCCTTCTTCACCTTACCAGTGAAGGTGCAATTTTCTTCATCATTTGTCTTAGATGAAGATGCATCCCTGGTATTACGCCTGAATTCTTCTTGCACCAAATATGACCAAAGTCGTTCCCAATTTGGCAGCCTCTCCCTCCCATTGAAAGAGTCCTGATAACTATTAAAACTCTTGGGAAGGATTAGAAGAGCTAGGCTCACCAATTCATCATCCGTGACAGTAATTCTGACGCTCCGAAGATCACCTTGACATTGGAAAAACTAGGTTAAATATTTCGGAATAGTGTCGCCTTTCTCCATTTTGATTTTCCTGAGCTTGTCCTTCAGTGCCAATTTTCTATGATCATTGCTGCTCTGAAATAGATCTGTCAAAGCCTTCCACATTACATATGGAGTCATTTTTCCATGGAGACTTTGAGATAATGTGGTCTCGTACTCCTTCTATTAAGATCCTCCTCACATTTGCAACCTTCTTTTTCCAAGCATCAAGATTTGTGGCATCTGCTACAGCGGGTTTGGGAATGTCATTATCTATGAATTATTTCAACCCATTGTCCTCCTGTACTACCTCCATCCCGTCTTTCCACAAAATATAATTGGAACTTCCCTCGAGTGCATACTCCAATCTCAAGCCATTGAAATCCATTTCGATCCCAATCCGCCTGTCGCACCAAGAATACTTTTGCAAATTCGAATTCTATTCAGTCATAAAATCAATTTCTTCTTCACTATAATGATTTCCTGTGCTTCAATACCATGTAGAAATTATACAAAAAATATGTATACACCAATGGATTCAATCTGATCATGCAATATACTAAAGAAAAATATTGAATCCTTCTACAATTAATTATGCAAAAATTAAACACAATCACACAATCAAATCAAGTAAAATAAAGAGGCAAATCAATCCACAACACGGATTTTTTTCTCGGGGACGGCTTGCTGCTCAAAACCCCTCTATCTATATTTTATAATGAACTAAGGAATCATGAAACAATTATAATGCACTCTTCTCACAAGAGTCTCCCGCACTCTCACAACTGTCTCACACTGACCCAGACAAAATCGACCAACACTTAGCCAATTTCTTGCCTCTAATCAGCCTGCCTTGCTTGCGCAATTCATGTGGAATGAAATCCCTATTATTTAGGAATTTCAGCCTTCCAAAACTGCACAATGCTCATGGGAAATCCAATGGATGTCTTGCTGCATGCAAGAAGCCTACTAATGATACAACTAGTAATTAACATCCCTTTAACCTTTGTCTCAACTAGGTCTCCACTAGAAATGACATACATTCAGCTATTAATAGTAAATCATCAGTTTCATGGTAGATCACTGTATGTGAATTAAATATGATTTAATTCATTTGATCTCTCACTAGTGCAACAAACAGTTACAACTAGTTCAACTGACTTTAACTCAATTAATTGAGTTAATTGATTTCTCATGCATTAAACTAATGCACTAATTGCAACTCAAACTCCATAACTAATAGAATCACTCTGCATGCCTCACCAACCACCCTCAACTTGAAATTCATGAGCTAACTGAGTTTATGACACTCAATTAACTATTACAAGTGATTATTAGATAATAATACATTTTATTGTCCAATTTAATTAAGGGAACATTAAATTAGACGCACATTTCTTGTTGAAATTTCAACAGGAAATCTCTCATATTCGCACATAATTGAGAATATTTACATTTAAATTCTCACACACATATTTCTCACTCAAATTATTAAAAATATACAAAATTTTCTTTTAAGAAATCAAATTCCTTATCAAACATCAGATCACCTAAGTCAACCAAATATATAATGATTTTCTTGATCACGCTGATCCTGCATCACAAAGACACAACCTAGAGTAGAAATTTCAAAGACCTATAACAGAGGTAGAGGTTGATGTTTGTCCCTGAAATAGCAAAGATGCCTAGACCTAGAACTAGGGCTCAAGAAAAGATGATGCCTAGGAAGATTATTAGTGAATAAGGAACTCAACTTGGCACTATGAGACAAGAATCATCAAGAGGCAAACATGATGCACCATTGCACAGTGAAGAAAAAAAACCTCTTGATTTAGAGATGGCTGATCTAGAAAAACATCATGAAGATAAGGCAACTGAAGACACAATCATAGAGAAAGAGGCATAGATAAGGGAGCTCAAAGATAATATTTCCAAGAAAAATTTCATGGTGTCTTTTTTGCAACAAGAAAACAGGTAGTTGAAACTATACATACTGTTGCAAAGCAAACCACGAGGGGACCATCCATCATCCAATAAGGCAGATGTTATGGTAGAAAAGGATAAGGATAAGGCCATCATTGATGTGGAGTAGTTGGAGGACAAATAAATTTAGGTACAACCAAGAAGGCCTAAAACTAGAGTAGTGGCAAGAAAAGAAAAACATGAAAAGAGCCATCTCCTTCTCAAGCCCACAAAGAACAATGTAAACTTTGAAACAGGAACGGAAACGAGTACCCGCTTTTTTTAGGTAGCAAAAAATCATTTGATTTTGAAAAGTGATTATTCAGAAAACTCTTAATTTTTTTAGCATGTTTTTTACACATCAATTTTTCTAATGTACCATGTATAAACATTATTTTTAAAATGTTAGCGATTTTTATGTTGATTTTGAAAATTGTCGATGCCAGCATCTTCCGTTATTTTTAGAAGACTTATTTTTTATTTTAAATTTTCTAATGTATTTAACGCTAATAATTATTTTCTAAATTTAACATTTTTTGAAGTACTCGTCTTATATATTTTTTTTAAGTACTCGTCTTCACTTACATATTTTTTTTAAGTGTTTTTCAGTTTTTTTTTTTTTTCGTTTCATTTTTTTGTAGTGAGATATTTGATTTTTTATAGTGTTAAAAAAAAAACTAAAATTTTAAAGTTTCGATCTTCTATCTAATTATATATTGTTAAATGATATTTCATTTCCCATGAAATACTTGCCACTTAAAAAACAAGAATTTTTATCAATTTACATAAAAATACACATTTTGAATATAGATATAACTGAAAAAATACACATTTTGAGTCTTTTTGCTGAAAGTGACATGTCAAATAAACAATTTTTATAGAAAAAATTAACCAACATAAGTATAAAATTAGCAATTTTTATGAATTTTATGTCAAATATAAATAATAATAACATTTTTTTCCAAAAATTAAATGATTCACATAAATAATGAAGTGAAAATCAAATTATGCAAATTTTAAATTTTAAAATTTTTAATGTCTTTTTGCTTATCTTAAAACAAGAAGTGAAAATCACATAATTTAATTTAAAAAAAAAAATAAAAAAAATAAAAATAAATAAATAAATAAAAGGAAAATAACAGTTGGGTTACTTGAGGGCGGCTGTCGTGGGCCATGCAACCTCCATCGGCCTACAATGGCCGCCCATTGGGCCACCTGGCGGGGCTTGCTGGGTTACCCGAGGGCGGCCACTGTGGGCTGCCCCTCGGGTCACCGACAGGGTTGGCTAGATGGCCTGAGGGGCGGCTTCCGTGGGCTGACGGAGTCGACCAAGCTCCACCGGCCCATGACGGTCACCACGCTGGCAAATCCGATTATGGGAATCAGGTTTGCCCAGTCGGCGGGAAAATCCAGAAAACTTATATCATCACTCCAAAAAAACTTGTTGTGCCATTTTGGGTTTTCCTAGTCGGCAGGCAAATCTGATTCTGAGAATCGGATTGGCAGGCCGATGGGGCAGATCTGATTCTGAGAATTAGATTTGCTAGGATGGCGGGGAAAATCCAATTTTCCTAGCCGATGGGGAAAATCCGATTCTGAGAATCAAATTTTCATGCCGGCGGGGAAAATCCGAATCTGAGAATCGGATTTTCCTGGCCGGGCAGGCAAATCCGATTCTTAGAATCGGATTTGCAGGCTAGCGGGGAAAATCTGAGTCTAAGAACAGAATTGGAAGACATAGGCTTTAAATCAGAATTTCAGCCGCATAAGTGGATGCAGAGTTGGTGTGCCATTTCCAAAAACTGGATATAATAAGCATTTGGAGAATTATTGGGTGTTTTTTTCGCCACCTAACATTTTTGTCAGATCTGTTACCTTTTGTGCATAATGTCCTAGAAAAGACCATATATTTGGGTTCCTCTCACCGAGCTACCTAATTTCAGAAAACAATTCAGCTCAAATGGAGTCTCAGAAGCAAAGTTATCACTGATTTAAGATTGGTAATTTTTCAGGTTGGGAAAATCCGATTCTGAGAATCAGATTTTCCCTGCTTGAAAAAACTACCAATTCTAATTCAGCGATAAATTTACTTTTGGGACTTCGTTTGAGTTGATTTTTTTTTTTTGAAATTGGGTAGCTTGGTGAGAGGAACCCAAGTATCTAGTTTTTTCTGGGAAATTATACACAAAAAGGTAACAGATCTGACAAAAACGTCAGGTGGAAAAACACTCAATAATGTTCCAAATGTTATTATAACTAGTTTTCGGAAATGACGCAACCACTCTGCATCCACCTATCCGGCCGAAATTTTGATCTGAGAATCGAATTTTCCCCGCTGGCCTACAAATCCAATTCTGAGAATTGGATTTGCCCGCCCATCTGGGAAAATCCGATTCTCATAATCATATTTTCCCCATGGGCTTGTAAATCTGATTCTGAGAATCAGATTTGGCTCATAGGTCGGGAAAATCCAATTTTAAGAATCAAATTTTCCCCGCCGACCGACCAAATCCGATTCTCAGATTCGGATCTGCCCCGCCAACCTGCCAATCCGATTCTCAGAATCAGATTTGCTTGAGGGTTGAGCCCGCCCAAAGCCTTGAGGGACACAAATTTTTTTATTTTTTATCTAATTGTTATTAATTTTTTTAAGCTTTTAATTTGTTTTTAAGTTTTTTATTTTATTTTATTTTATTTTTTATTTTATTTTTTTATTATTTTACTTTTTAATATTTTATTAAGTTATTTTAATTTTTTTCAAATTTTAATTATATTTGTGTTCATTTTTTTTTTAATGTTTTTTTAGTTATTTTGATTGTGATTATTTTTTTTTTAATTTGGTTATTTTATTTTATTTTATTATAATATGTTTATATATATATATATATATTTTAGATATTTTAGTTTTTTCAATGTTTTTTATTTTTATTTTTTTCAATATATATTTTTTATTTTATTCTAAGAATAGGCTCTGGCTAGCCCTTCTGTGTTGCCCCCGTGGGCCGGCAGAGCTAGCCAAGCTCCGTCGGCTGCCCCTCGGGCCACCCAGCAGGGCTCGGAGCCGATTTCGAGAATCGACTGCCCCTAAGCTAAGTCTGAGAATTGTCTTTCAGCCCCTCGGGCCCCTGGGTGGGCTCAACTCAATTCTTAGAATCGGGTTGAGCCCACCTAAAGGCTTGAGGGCCACAATTTTTTTTATTTTTTTGATATATTTGTTATTAATTTTTTTAAAATTTTAATTTGTTTTTAGAATTTTTATTTTTAATGTTTTTTATTGTAATTTTAATTGTGATTATTTTTTTAAAATTTGTTTTAGTTTTTTTATTACGTTTTTTCTTAGATATTTTAATTTTATTTTTTTCAATGTTTATTTTTTTTATTTTTTCTCATTTATTTAAAAAAAATTATAATTGTTTTTTATAATTAGTTATTTTGAATTTTGATTTTTTTTTTTGCGTTTATTTTTAAATTTTATTGATTTTTGTTTTTGTTTTTTTTAAATTGTCTAATAAAGTATTTTTTTTTCTCTCCCTAATTTTGTTTCTTTAATTATATTTTTTATTGTTTAATTCTTTATTTCTTTATATTTTATATTTTATATTTTTACTTTTATCTTTATCTTTATCTTTGTAGGTTAATTTTTTTTTTCCCTTTTTTTTATGTTTGATTTTTTTTTGCCTTTTTTATATACTTTTATATATTTGATTTCTTATTGTCCTTTTTTTTAATTTTATAATTTTTTTCTAATATATATTTTTATTTACTTATTATTTTTTTTAACTTTTGTTTTTTATTTTTTTATTGTTTTAACTCGCGTTTTTATTTGTACATTTTTGTTTTCATTTTTCTTTTGAAATTTTAAGTTTTTTTGGAGTGATGATATTTTATTTTTTGCATGGTATTTCAAAAATGTTGAAAATTTGTCCCTAAAAAAAATGTTATTCCAGCATCTTCAGTTTTCGTTTTGAGGGTGTTTTTGGCACACAAAAATTGGTTTTCACTACCATTTTTTAAAAATGTTGAAAATTTACCTCAGAAATAATAAATATTATTCCAGCATCGCCACTTTTCGTTTACGAATTGCTTTTTCATGTTTTTTGGGGTTTTTTTGCTAGAGCTCTCGTTTTGAGTTTATAGTTCCCGTTTCATAGTTTACGTTGTTAAAGCCATACAAGATAGAGAATAATGGCTTTGGATAATAAATGAACACCTAGAGAAGCTACTAAAGAAGGCCAACAGAGACATTGCCATGAAAATGCACGTGGAAAGGCAATACTACGCAAGCTCAAAAGGACCACTCACTGTGTTTCTGGGACAACTTGACTTCAAGGCAAATTTTCAGAGGTTTGGAGTAGTGTTTTCTAGTGCTTGATGATTCCATGGTGTAGTAAACATCTTCAGATTTCCAACCATACATTTTGCAACCAAAAACGCATCCGGGAAGGCCTCCAAATCCTCCTCCAAAGTTGTGTTGCGCTTCTGCTACGCTTTTACTCTGTTTTTGAGAAATTTTGCTGTGTTTCTGGGTTTAAATATTTTTCTTGACACATGGAGGTAAAAGGTAAAAATGGTCGATGTAATAGCTAGCTCATGAGTTGTTTGATGGTTAACAGGCCTATTTATGGTCATCTTTGTAAAATAATCTCATGTTTAATGACTTGAGAGAAAAGCTCAACCAGTTAGCTAAAAAGGGGGAAAGTTGTTTCTAACTTCCCTAGGATTAGGCTATGAGTCATTAGGTGCATTAATTAGCTGCTATGGATCTGGATTTGACCCCTAGAGGTGGAATCTTGTTCTATTTTCTATATGGACTCAAAATCAAGTGAGGGTTGGATATCTAAATTTCATACTTTGTTGGCACTAGTCTATTTGACAATTTGCAGAAGAAATTTATAGGCAGTTTCAACTATTTTTATGGGATTCTTGTGATGTGGTTAGTGACAATGTTTTTATCTATTTTTCTCATGCATCTGATGATCAAGTTATTCAAACAACCATCTACTTTCTTCCTATGCTTTATATATTAAGTTTTGAAATAGAAATCATTCTTTTATTCTCCGTTTTTGTTTAAGATAAGCATCTAAGTGTTTCATCCTCTGAAATAAGTGAATTAATTACGCTCACTTAAATTCTTATGTGTTTTCCTCGTTACCACACTACAATGAAAAACTAATTGTGTCACTAAATCACATCTACCTTGCCTCATACTATGTCTGCAACTGAGCTTTTTGAGATATCTTGCCTAGTTTCCAAACCTGGTGCTTCTTTGTCCTGCAAACCCCAATCAAACCTAAATAAAAAAACCCTACTGAGCTTATAAATAGTCTAAAATCATTACTCTCTAGTCATTTCCATCGGCTGTGAGCTTGATATAGAGAGAGCCCTCTCTGATTTGGTAGGGCCACTTGCCAAATTGAAAGTTGGTTTCTGCTTACCTCTTTGGTTTCCTTTCTCAGCCTTGGGAAACTAAGGAGCCCTAACATTTTGGCACTGTTACTGGGGACAAAAATATTTCATTTTATCCAGGAAAGATTTTTCCACATGCAGATCTGATTGTTGATGGTGGACAATGATCAGACACATGAAGGCTGAAATATTTCACCTGGCGACTCCAACCTGATTCAAAGACTCCAGTGGAAGAAGGATCCAGAAATCAGGTTTTTATTGGTGATTCCACTAGCAGAAGAATCAGAAGCCTAAAGGATGCCTCAGCTCATCTATTGTTCTCAAGATGGATTCAATTGCTAGAAGGTATTCTCCTATGAATCATGCTGACATTCCTGGTTTTCCAAATCGAATGCCTTGCATAGATTGGCAAACTTATCTGCCCAAATTCATATATGGAAACGAGGATGAGGACATTATGCATCTAATAAAATTCCATTGGAATACACATAAGCTTGGGATTAGGTTTCATGAGGAGTGTTTGTTGAAAATGTTTATGGCTACCCTGTAAGGGAGAGCAAGATCATGGTATGAAGGGTTGAAGCCAGGTAGCTTATTCTCTCTTAAATATTTCCACACAAAACTATTTAAGTTTTATGAAAAATATCATCATTCATTCTTGTTGTGAACCCTGTGATGATTTCATTACATACCTAGAAGAGGCTTTT
Organism: Pinus albicaulis; assembly: GCA_034641835.2. Lineage (NCBI taxonomy): Eukaryota > Viridiplantae > Streptophyta > Pinopsida > Pinales > Pinaceae > Pinus > Pinus albicaulis. Next base: position 592,436,631 of record CM076570.1, read on the forward strand.
GGTGATGAAGAGTATTTGGATTATGAGATCATAGAGGCCCTTTATGAATTTTCTTCCCAATAGAAACTAACAGAGATTAGCTGCCTTGATACAAAGGATCATTCAAAACACACATAAACTCCTTCTTTTCTTGAAGATGAAACATATTTGCATCCTAACAGTAAGATTATATCCCATAAATTTAACAAAGATTTTCAACCTTGTCAGTATTTATGCAGTCAAAAGTATGAGGATAACCATTCAAGTTGTTTTTTATCTTATTCATTTTCCGAGATTTTGTATCAGGAAGAAATTGGTCCAAGTCAGAATTCTGAAATTGCATGTACGGAAAACTTAAGCAGTGAACCATCTTATGGCGATGATCATCTACTTTTGCAAGGAAATAGTGAACAAGAAGTTGTTTTCCTTGATTCTTATGACAATCAAATTGATATTCTTCCTGTTGAAGCACATGAGGAACCAAAAACACTGGAAGCACATGAGGAATCAAATATAATTGAAGTGGTTGCTACATTTAAATTTTTCCATGAGCATCCAAAACCTTGTCTTTTGAATGAGAAGAATGAATATTTGAACATCCAGATTGATGGTTTTTCATTTACAAATCTTTATGAAGTTTCTAGTAAAAAGCCTGAAGATATTGAGCAACAAGAAGAGGTACTCTATGTTTTTGAAGGTCCATTTGAAGATATATTGAAATCATCAGTGGAGATCAGGTTTGTTTTCTTCTCTAACACAACGATTTGGTTTAGTTTTTAGTTGCGGTTGTCATTACCACAAAAATTTTCCTTTGAGGAAAGTAGGAGGAGAAAGAAATCAGATAACCATTTTCTTTCTTGGCTGCACTGGATCTTCGAATTCACTTGATCAGATCACTTATGGATAAGTTAGAGTAGGTAAAGTGTGATTAATAAGCTCAACATTATGAGCATCTTTTTCAGTGTCAGTTTCCAGTAGAGTTTGTAGTTGATGATGTACAGTTCAATTTTTCAGTTTTATTTGAGTCAGTTTGAGGATTGTAGTTGTAGTAACTCCATTTCCCAATGAATAAGGTGACCTGGTCTATGGTGTTCTTGAAACCTCATAAAGGATCTACCATCCCAATCAGAAGCTAATGTTAGTGTATATGAGTCACCAGTGACCAATTGTACTCTTTCCATGTGATTGATAAGGTCTTAAGGTCAAATTGTTATATTTTCAAATAAAATTTGACATCTTTTTTTTTTTCATATGGTCATTGGTTATTGTATAGGTCATTTATACTCTCTCCACTTGTTCAAGGTCACCATCATCCATCATGGTCATGTCATTTTTCCCCTGTCCTTCGCCATCAAAAGAGTTAATTTGCTATAATATAGGTAATGATCTAGGATTTACATTTGATTGTCATCATCATATCAATCATCAAAAGAAAACAAGGGAGTCATGTCATCCATTTTGGTGACCATCAAGGGAGTTAGAAATTAGGGAACAAAAAGAATCAAGGTAACATTTCATTTTGAATAAATAATTTTGCATGTTAAATCAATCAAAATTTGTTCTTTCAAAAGTACACATGATGTCATGATCCAAAATCGAGTTTTTTGAGCTATAAAGAGAAATAAAGCTTTCCAAGAGTTCATTCTATCCTTACAATTATTCAAGAGATCCTCTCTTTCATTTAAAAACTTTCCACAACCATATGAAGTTTATATTACATCACCAAATTACTCAATTCATCAGCCTGCTGCTCTTTTGCTACAATTTTGTTTTGGAGACATAAGGAGGGAAAGTACAAGTGAAAATCCACCTCATTGTTTCGAAAAAATTAAAACAATTAAGTGGGACCATTACAAATCCTTGATTCAGTCAATTTCTTCATAAAATTGATAAAATCCTTCCCTAGGGTTTGTTGCTACGTTTTTGTTGCACTTTTGTGATTTCATGCAGGTTTTGCTTCACTTGATAAGGAAATTTCCTAGTTTCTTGGCCTATACATCCCTAATATCCTTTATTAGAAACTCCCTACCATTCCCCTCACTTTATTTCACTCATTTCATCAACTTCCCACACAAACCCTAGCTAGTCGCTGCACTTCTAGACTAGGACTATGTTTTCCCTCTTTTGTCCCCTTTCCCTCAGTCAAATTCAGAAATTCCACTTTCATTGTGTTCCTAAAAAACTTCCCTACTCCCCATAATTCTATCATATTTTTTCTTTCCCTCCATCCCCTTCATTTCCTCACTCCAACTTGCTTCACTTTTCCCCCTATTTTGGAGGCAAGTTCCCTTTTCCCATTCTTTCTTGAAACTAGGGTCTCGTGTCAAAAACAAGATCAAACATGGCAGAGACCAGTGAAAAGATGAAATTCAGAGGAGGAAAGATCTCAAGATATGAGCCTATTCATATGGAGGAGGTCAATACATCAAATTTTATAAGGAAGTCATTTGAAGAGGTAGGCTTCCTAGGGTTTTGTAAGAAAGTGCAGGAGGTGGGTTATAACCATGACTTAACAAGTTTATTTGCTATCAATTTTAGAAGAATTCATGTCACAATTGTAGGGGTAAACTTCATGGTGTCAGCATAGTTTATATCTTCAACTACTACAATCCCTAATGAAGGAGATATTTGGTTCAAGGGGATGGATTTAGACATTGAGCACTGTAACTCTTTCTTGAAACCACAATACAAAGACTCCCCTTATCATATCTTTCCTAGCAGGCAATTGTTGGAAAAGTACACCCCCTTGATGAGAACTATCATGAAATAATTCACTTGTGAGGGAAGGTTAAAAATTTTTATTAGTACCACATTAGGTTGTTGATGCATTTTACTTCTCAAAAGTCCCTCAACTTACCTTACTACCTGTTCAGAAGTTTGGTTAAAATGAGAGATAAGGTGCAGTCAAAGGGAAAGGATATTTCAACTAATTTATTTCATCATGCCTTGATAAAAAAAATTGTCATCCACTAGGTGGCACATATCAACATGCCATGGGAGACCTTCTTGGAGGCAGCTTCTCTTCTTCCTCCCTCAAATCAGCCAAAGAGTCAGAGCACTCCCTGAACATTATCTAGGCCAAAAGAAGTTGGCTCATCAAACAAGCCATCAATGAAAATGACACAACATAGAGAATAAATTTCAAAAACCTATAACATAGGTAAGAGGTTGATATTTTTCCCTGAAATAGCAGAGATGTCTAGACCTAGAACTAGGGCTCAAGAAAAGATGCTGCCTAGGATGACTATTAGTGAAGAAGGAACTCAACTTGGCACTATGAGACAAGAATCATTAAGAGGCAAACATGATACACCATTGCACAGTGAGGAACAAGGACCTCTTGATTTAGAGATGGATGACCTAGCAACACACCATGAAGATAAGGTAACTGAAGACACAATCAAAGATAAAGAGGCACAGAACAGGAAGCTCAAATATGATATTTCCAAGGAAAATTTCATGGTGTCTTTTTGCAACAAGAAAATAGGCAGCTGCAACTAAACTGACTGTTGCAAAGCAAAACACATGGGGACCATCCATCATCCATCAAGGGAGATGCTTTGGTAGAATAGGATAAGGTTAATGTCATCATTGACGTGGAGAAGTTGGAGGACAAAGAAATTTAGGTACAACCAAGATATCTTAAACTAGAGCAGTGGCAAGAAAAGAAAATCATGAAAAAGAGCCGTCTCCTTCTCAAGCCACAAAGACATTAATGACCGTATAAATGCTGAAATTGAATAAGATAGGGAATATTGGCTTGGGATAGTAAATGAACACATATATAAGCTACTAAATAAGGAAAACATAGACATTTCCATGCAAAGGCACCTGGCAAGGCACTGCTACACTAGAAACACTATTTGCAAAATCAGGGTTAAGAACATGAAGAAGAAGCTCAAAAGGACCCTAAGGAAGCTCAAGAATAGGGATAATATGGATATATTGGCTAATGCATCCTTATTTGTTTGAAGGCATGAAAAAAATATGGAAAAGGAAATAAATTTTGGTAAAATTTTGAAAATTTTGATTTTTTGTCACACAGGAAAAACTAGCACACAGAAACGCAATGAGTGCTCGCTGCACTTTTTCCCAGAGGCTCCAAATAAAGATTGGAAAGAATATGGAGATGTATAATGATGTGAGGATAACACAAAAATAATTTGGGAAGCTTGAAAGTTTATATATTTTTAGAAAATGACAAAATAGTTCCCATTTTTTACCTTTCTTCCACTATTTCAAACCATCGTTGCGTTTCTGGGATAACTTGACTTCAACGAAACTTTTTAGAGGTTTGGGGCACTATTTTATAGTTCTTGATGATTCCATGGTGTATTATACATCTTAATATTTCCAACCATAACTTTTGCAGCCAAAAAAACATCTGGGAAGGCCTCCAAATCATCCTCCAAAGTTGTGATGCGCTTTTGTTGCGTTTTTGAGAAATTTTACTGCGTTTATCTACTTTTTTCCTATGATTTATCTTTTGAGTTTTGAAACATAAATCATTCTTTAATGCTCTGTTTTTGTTTAAGATAAGCATCTATGTGTTTCATCCTCTGAAATAAGTGAATACATTATGCTCACTTAAATTCTTATATGTTTTCCTCCTTACCACACTACAATGAAAAACAAATTGTGTTACTGAATCACATCTACCTTGGCTCATACTATGTCTACAACTGATATTTTTGGGATATATTGCCTAGTTTCCAAACATGGTGCTTCCTTGTCCAGCAAACCCTAACCAAAACTAAATTAGAAACCCTACTGAGCTTATAAATAGCCTAAAATCCTTAATCCCAGTCATTTCCATCGATTGTGAGCTTGATATAGAGAGAGACTTCTCTTATTTGGTAGCGATAACTGTGAAATTGAAAGTTGTTCTGTGGTTACCTCTTTGGTTTCCTTTCTCACTCTTGGGAAACTAAGGAGCCCTAACACAATACATACCTGGAAAAGAAATTGCATATAGCTTTGGATCTATGAAAAATAGCGAATTTGCGTAGGACGTGAAAGTATATATGAACACACCTTCGACTTTCAATTATGCTTGAATGACATCTATAAATATCATATACAACACAAACGTATATTGTAGATGTCATCTAGGCTCAATTGAAAATCGAAAATGTCTTTTGAAATATATCATTACTCTATAAAACAACCAACGTGTTACACGTTATTTTGTCACCATGACATTTGACTGTCTATGTACATTCATCACTACCTATATTATGCTCCCCTAGAAGTCAAAAAACCCTAATGTTCCTAAAACAAGACTTGGAATTAGAGCAAAGCTCATTAAAACCCTTAAAAGTCCAACTCCACACTTTTCCTAGCTCTTTCCTATGGATCCGCAGATATTTGTTCTATAGCTTGCGGCAGCTTCCGCACATTCTACTTATAAAAACTGCGGAACCCCATAAACAGTCAAATAAAAGAAAGTTTTAGAAGCCCAGCTAGTCGAATATTCTCCCAACTAGAAGCTTCTAGAAGCGCGATAAGTTAGAGCTTTATCCCTCCACTCATGGAGCTTATCCCTTGGTCTATGGAGCTCAAATCCCTTCATGACAGGAATCCATCCCCCTCTTCATGGAATTGAAACTACCTCCATTTCCCCATAAATTGAGCTCATGATTCAGTCTCAAGGGTACCTAGCATATGTGAGGTAATCGGTGAAGAAATTCTCAAGAGAGCATACTCTCTACAATAGTTATTGTTGGCATGAGAATGATCACACACTTATGTCCATAACTACATTCTAGTTAAAAGAGAGGAAGGCTTGTCAAACTGAAGGGGGAACGATTTTTCAGGACCCCTGGAGAAAATTTTACGACATCAAGGCATCATGTTGTAAAGTTACTCTTTTCATTCAAGATAATACATATGGATCTCCTTTTCTCATTGAGTTTTTCTTGTGCTTATTTGAATAATTCAATACTTAGACTCCTTGATCACTAAGTTAGATTACTTTTTCTTAATTATTATCTGTTGCAGGTGCTTTTAATTCTTTTGTCTATCTTTGATTGCAGGTTCTACTTACTGAAGAAGCCTCTTTGGAGCGACTGGATAAAAGATTGCAATGAATGTTGGATCTCAAGGTAAGAGCATGTCCTCTTTCTTTGTTTATAATAATTTTGAATTGCAAATAATCTAGAGAAAACGATTTACAAATGGATGTTTGTTTATAGCTATTTGTAGAATACTAGGGAGATTGCTCTTGTCCGCAAGATGGATTTATCCACATAACAAAATGGTGACTCCGCAAGAGGGTTATTACCCAGTTATTGAAACAGATTGTTCCTTTTATTTGGGATGAAATTGCTAATCAAACTTTTGATTCTCTAAAACACGCGTTAACCCATGCACCATTATTGCATCCACCCAATTACAACCAGGACTATTTTTTTATATTTAGTAGCATTTGATTCCACCATTGGAATGGTTATAGTTCAAGAGGATGAATCTCACAAAGAGCATGTGATTTAATATTTAAGTTGGAATCTGAGTCCAACCGAAATTAAATATTCACATGTGGAGAAATTGGCCTTGGCAGCCGTTCAAGCTGTCCAACGATTTCATCACTAAATATCATTATGAAATACAACTGTGATATCTAATTGCAACCCAATGATGTATATTTTGACAAAAAAATTACTTAGGGGCAAATAATCTAAATGGATTGTCATCCTACAAGAGGTTGATTTGGAATTTGAGAAATCTAAATCAAAGAAATCATGGGTGTTTGCAGAACTCATGTGCGACTTTCCCAATACTGAGACGGAAACCGTGGTAGAGAATCCCATCGCAGGTGAATCTTTGTTTCTTATCAGTACATTAGATCCATGGTATGGATATATCATCATTTATCTTCAAACCCAAACCTTTCGCCTAGAGATTTCATGTTCAAATCGATGAAGAATCTGGTCTCAATCCCAACAATACAATATTGTTGGGGACAAACTTTATCGTCATGGTGCGGATTCTGTTTTTCGATGTTGTATCTCACAAAGAGGCTGAAAGGGTTTTGAATGACTGCCACTCTGGAGCGTGTGGTGGTCATATGTCTGGGTTTGCCACAACCCAAAATATATTGCACACTGGCTATTTTTGGCTGCCATTGTTCAAAGATTGTATTATTGTAGTTCGAAAATGTCACAAATGCCAAATTTTTGATCGAAAGATGTGTGTGCCTCCAGTTCCTCTTCACCCAATCATTTTTGTTGGTCCTTTTGCGAAATGGGGCATTTATTTCATTATATGTAACCCTCACTCGGCCGAGGGGCATGGGTATATCATTCTCGCTATAGATTACTTTACCAAATGGGCTGAGGCGATGCCTACATTCACGGCAGATGGAAAAACTCCAGCTACGTTCATATTCAATCATGTGATTGCTCGTTTTGGTGTACCCAAAGCTATTATCATAGGCCATGGGAGTCATTTTCGAAATATAAAGATGACCGAACTTTTCGATCAACTTGGCCTACGCCATGATAACTCTACTCCATATTACCCGCAGGCTAATGGTTAGGTTGAATCCGTTAATAAAATTTTAATCACCATGATCAAACGGATTATCGGAACTCACAAATTGAATTGGCATACCATGCTTTTTTGGCACTATGGACATACTGAACCTCAGGAAAAACTGCTACACGGTTCACTCCTTTTCAACTGGTTTACGGTTTAGAAGCTGTGTTACCCATTGAATGTGAAATACCATCACTCCAATTAGCCATAGAGTTACTACCAACTACCTATGAAGAGGAAAAACGCTTTTTGCACTTAGCACAATTAGATGAGACTCGGCACACTGCTGCATTATCTGCCGAAGCTCATAAGAAATGTGTGAAAGCTCAATATGACCGAAGTGTTACACCCCGTATTTATTCAGAGGTGACCTAGTCTTAGTGTATGATAAGGCTAATGATAAGTTAGGTGCTGGGAAATTCGAACTGATGTGGCATGGTGCTTAAATTTTCAAGCAAGTTCTTGCCAAAGGGGCCTATGAATTGTCTGATTATGAAGGGATCTCTTTAGATGAGCCCAGAAATGGTCTTTATCTGAAGAGATATTATGCTTGACTCTCGTGTGAATATCTCACTAGTATATTAGTCATTTTTTAGATAATGTGCCTTAGATTAGATAAGTGTGCCTAGTTTAAGTTTGATTTTACTACTCTCACTGCTTATCTTGATTACTGTTGATATTGCAGATGTCAACATCCCTTCAAACGTACAGTGGTTTTGTTGATGGTGCCTGTTGTAGTACAAAAAATATCTCTTCTACAACTTTAGTTATCTTTTCACCCACTGATGAGTTAGTTTCTATGCATGGGATAAGCCTTGGTCAAACAACGAAAAATATTGTAGAATATAACACAGTCATTGAGTTATTATCTGATGCCATTTCATTTGGTATTCGATGTTTGATCATTAGGTTAGATTCAGAACTCATTGTATTACATTTAAACAGAGTACAAGCAATTAAAAATCCGATGTTATTGAGATTATTTTTTAAGGTTCGTCTCTTGGAATGACAGTTTGATTACATTGAATATCAACACATTTCAAGAAATTTAAACACATTGGCTGACACATTAGCTAATCATGTTTTAAATAGACATTTGCAACATTAAAACAGTAAACCAAAACACCATTTGATATATGTTGAACAAGATACTAAGAGAAAGTAGTAATATCATAGATAGGTTTGTTTTCAAAAAATATTACATCGTCTATGATCATAGGTTCAAACACCTTATGATCTAACAGATACTAATACAAAAGACAAAATATTTCAATCCACAATGATTATCCACTATCTGTGATGGTGATCATGGTAGTAGACTATGGCACACCACCTTGCGCAAGAATCTTTTAAACTGTCCTCGTACACCTGTAACATGTCTCTAAAGCCAGAGAGGAATGTTATTTGTCCTGTCTCAAGAATATCTATGGTTAACCTCTCCAAGTTGTGTTCCATATCAGTTAGGATCTCTATTGCCTCATCCTGTGGTGGTGCTATAAGCTTTGCTTGTCGCCTATCAAAGCGATAGAAACAATGTTACCGATGAAATAGGTAACCTGACCTCAAAACGGGAACTCTAGCCCAAAAAGACTCAAAAAACATGAAAAAACACCCCAAAAACAAAAAGTGTGTATTCCAGAACGCACTTCGTTTTTTTTTTAAGGTCAAATTTCAACATTTTATAAAATTATGGTAAAAACAAAATTGTTTCTTGAAAAAAAGATTGAAAAAACACCCTCAAAACAAAACTAGTTGATGCTGGAATAACAAAAAAAAAAATTGTGTCGTACTTTTGACATTTTTAAAAATAGAAGTAACATTTTTAATTTTCAAAATTCAAACATTAAAAAAAAAATCTAAAATTTAAGAAAAAAAATAAATTTAAAAAATTAAAACATTTAAAAGCTTAAAATTTAAAAATATATGAAGATTTAAAAATAATAATAATAATAATAATAATAATAATTCAAACATTAAAAGAAACCTAAAATTTAAGGAAAATAAATAAATAAATAAAAATTTAAAGATTAAAATTTAAAAAAATATAGAAATTAAAAAATAAAAACAAAAACAAAATAAAAATATTAAATTAAAAAAAAAACAAGTTAAAAAAAGAGGAAATTATAAAAAATAAAATATAGAAATTAAATTTAAAAAAAGAAAAAGAAAATGTTTATTAAATTTAAAAAAAAAATTTAAAACAAAAAATTAAATTTAAGTAAATATATTAAATTTTAATAAATTTAAAAATTAAAAAAAAATTATTTAAATTAAAAGTAAAAAAATGAAAAATTAATTAAAAATAAAAAATGAAAAATAAAATACAATAAAATATTAAATTTAAAACATTATATATTAAAAAAACAAATAAATTATAAAGAATAAATTAAATTTAAATTATAAAAAATAAAATATATATATGAACTTAAATTAAAAAATATATATATCAGATTTTATTAAATTTAAAAAAAATGTTGATATTAAAATAAAAAATTAAATTTAAAAACAAAAATATTAAATTTTAATAAATAAATGAATAAACAAATAAATTCAAAAAAAAAAAAAAAAAATTAAATATAAAAGAAAAAAAATAAAAACATAGTTAAAATAAAAAGTTAGAAAACTTTAAAAATCAATTAAAAATGGAAAATTGAAAAAAAAATATTAAATAAAAAAAATAAAAAGCAAATTAATTTAAAAAATTAAGTTTAATTAAAAAAAAAAATCTAATTTAAAATACACAATTTTAATTGAAATAAAAAAATATAAAATTTTATGTAATTAACAAAAAATAATAATAAAAAAACAAAACATTTAAAAATCAATATTAAATTCAAATAAATTAAAAAAAAATTACAAAATTTATTAAATTTTATAAAATAAAATTAAAAAACTAAACATAAAACTTAATAACAAAGAAAAATTATGAAAAAAAAAAAACCAATTAATTAAAAAAAAAATGCAAAATTTAATAAAAATTATTTAAAAAAAAATAAAAAATTGAATGGTGATGGGTGGTGCCACCCAGCCTACGCCAGAATTGTGGCCGACGGAGGAGCATTGCTTGGGCGGGGCGGACGGCGCCACCATCACCATTCAATTTTTTTTTCAAAAAATTTAATTTAATTTTTATATTTAAAATTTAATTTGTTTTTTTTATTTTTGTTTTTATTTTTTAAAAAATTTATTAGTATTATTATTATTATTTTTTAATTTTTAATTTTTTAATTTTTTTTTTAATTTGATTTTTTTTTAAATTTCATATATATATATATATATATATATATATATATATATATATATATATATATATATATATATTCAAATTTTTTATTTTAAATTTAATTTGTTAATTTTTTATTTTTTTTTTATATTGAATATTATGGATTAATTATTTTTTAAAATTTAAAATTTATTTATTAAATTTATTATATTTTAATTTAATTTAATTGTTTTTTTTAATCTTTTAGTTTATTTAGTTTTTCATTTTTAAAATCTATAAATTGTTTCATTTACAAAAAAAAAAAAGAAAAAAAAAAAAGAAAAAAAAAGAAAAAAAAAAAGAAAAAAAACAAACAAACAAACACTAAATTTATGTATATTTGTTTTTTCATTATTTGCATGTGGTTTCTGTCATTTTTTTTTTTTTGGTTTTTTAATGATAGTTTTTTTTTTAATTTTAATTTTTTTTCAATTTTCAATTTTGTTTTTTTTTATTTTTATTTTTTTTTTAATTTTTTTAATTTTTTTAATTAATTAATTATTTTTTTATTTATTTTTTTAAATTTGTATTTTTTTTCTTATTATTATTTTTAATTTAAATTTTTAATTTTTTTTTTTTTAAATCTAAATTTTAATTTTGTAATTTTAAATATTATTAAATTTTTTATTTTAATTTTTTTTTTATTATATGTTTTTTTTAATAAGCTAGAAAAAAAATGTTTTTGATGTTTTTTTATTTTTATTTTTTTGGTCAGTTTTTGTTTTTTTTTTCAAATTTTGTCATTTCTTTTGATATAATTTTCGAATATTTTTGTTTTTATTTATTTATTTTTATTTTAATTTTTTATTTTTACGAGCTAGTTTTGTTTTTTTTTACATTTTTATTGGTTTTTTTAATTGTTTCTATATATATATATATATATATATATATATATATATATAAGTTTTGTGTTTTATTACCAACTTGAAAATCACCACTAAAAAAAAAAAGGTTAATGTTGCATCAATACGTTTCAAAATTAGCATGAAAATCACCGCTCTAAAAAAAAAGTTGATGCTGCATCAATACATTTCAAAATTAGCATGAAAATCACTAACATTTTAAAACAAATATTCATACTTCATAAATAAAAATATTAGAGTGTCAAAAATGTGCAAAAAAAGAAAGGGTGATTCTGCATCACCATTTTCAAAATCGAGTGCCTTTTATGCTACCAAAAAAAAGTAGGTAACATTGCGGTTACCTATTTCATCAGTAACATTGTTTAGAGTGTAGATGGTAGTCGTGGACCAATATCTGCATTTAATTTTTGTTATTAGTATTGAACGATTAAAAAAAAGAATATTAAAAAAACATCAAAATGGTTCGCTTACTTGATTCGTCCCACTGTGCCCTTGGAGGCAAGGACATCTCAAGATCAACTCTGAAATCTATACCTGCATAGGGGAAGTCTTTGATGGTGAAGACTTGATTATTTAGCCACATAAAGTATGCTGGAAAGAACCAAACTACTGAACCGCCATCGCCACCATGGCAGACCATTAATGCAGCCCAACGTACCATTCGAGGTTCCTGAGGTTCCTGAGGCCGGGTGGCACCGCCCATCACCATTCAATTTTTTTTTTTTTGATTTCAAAATATTTAAATTATTATTATTATTATTAATTTTTATATTTAAAATTTAATTTGTTTTTTTTTAATTTTGTTTTTATTTTTAATTTTATTTTATTATTATTATTATTATTTTTTATTTTTTAATTAATTTATTTTTTTAATTTGATTTTTTTTTAAAAATTTTTAATTTAATTTTTTTTTTTTATTCAACTTTTTTATTTTAAATTTAATTTGTTTATATATATATATATATATATATATATATATATATATATATATTTTAAATTTTGTTTTTATATTTAATATTATAGATTAATTATTTTTTAAAATTTAAAATTTAAAATTTAAAATTTATTTATTAAATTTTTCAAATTTTAATTTAATTTAATTGTTTTTTTTAATCTTTTAGTTTATTTAGTTTTTCATTTTTAAAATCTATAAATTGTTTCATTTAAAAAAAAAAAAACACTAAATTTATGTATACTTGTTTTTTAATTATTTGCAAGTGGTTTTTTTCATTTTTTTTTTGTTTTTTAATGATAGTTTTTTTTTAAAAATTTTAATTTTCTTTTTAAATTTTCAATTTAGTTTTTATTTATTTATTTATTTTGTTAATTTTAAAATTTGTATTTTTTTTCTTATTATTATTATTATTTTTAATTTAATTTTTTTTTTAATCTCAATTTTAATTTTGCAATTTTAATTATTTTTAATTTTTTTAAAATTTTTTTTTTTTTAATTTAAAATTTGAAAAAAATGTTTTTGATGTTTTTTTTTTTAATTTTTTTGGTCAATTTTTGTTTTTTTTTTTCAAATTTTGTCATTTCTTTTGATATAATTTTCGAATATTTTTATTTATTTATTTTTGTTTAATTTTTTTATTTTTACGAGCTAATTTTGTTTTTTTAACAATTTTATTGGTTTTTTTTTTATTGTTTATATATATATATATATATATATATATATATATATATATATATATATATATATTTATTTATCTAAGTTTTGTGTTTTATTACCAACATGAAAATCACCACTAAAAAAAAAAGGTTAATGCTGCATCAATACGTTTCAAAATTAGCATGAAAATCACCACTCTAAAAAAAAAGTTGATGCTGCATCAATACATTTCAAAATTAGCATGAAAATCACTAACATTTAAAAAAAAAAATTCATACTTCATAAATAAAAATATTAGAGTGTCAAAAATGTGCCAAAAAAGAAGAAGGGTGATTCTGCATCACCACTTTTAAAAATCGAGTGCTTTTTATGCTACCAAAAGAAAGTAGGTAACATTGCGGTTACCTATTTCATCGGTAACATTGTTTAGACTGTAGATGGTAGTTGTGGACCAATATCTGCATTTAATTTTTGTTATTAGTATTGGACGATAAAAATATATATATATATATTAAAAAAACATCAAAATGGTTCGCTTACCTGATTCGTCCCAATGTGCCCCTGGAGGCAAGGACATCTCAGGATCAACTCTGAAATCTATACGTGCATAGGGGAAGTCTTCGATGGTGAAGACTTGATTATTTAGCCACAAAAAGTATGTCGGAAAGAACCAAACTACTGAACTGCCATCGCCACCATGGCAGATCATTAATGCAACCCAACGTACCATTCGAGGTTTCTGAGGTTCCCCACGATCCACTGGAATAAGTTGAGGTGGGAAGTGGAATTCTCTCCAAAGCAAAGGAAATCAAAATGGCACCATAACCAAAGTTCTTTAACTTTGCATTCTTTGCTCTGGTTAGTTGTCTTTTCATGTTGGCCAATACCCCTTTGCACCAGTTGAATATGGTGCCTCCGAAAAACTCTTCCACGGTTTGCATTTGATTTAGTGGCTACATATGGAGCTGCACTCCCACACAACCCAGTTACCGTGAATGTAATCACTTTGAGATATAATAGCAAGATAGTTTTTATGTCTATGCAATTATCCTTTGGATCTACCTCATCACTGCAAAACTGTTGTTTGTAGCTAGTAATAGGTAGGCCACCCTATCTAGCCCCAGTGGAGTTGCCATTTTGTTATGCGGATAAATCCATCTTACGGACAAGAGCGATCTCCCTAGTATTCTACAAATAGATAGAAACAAACATCCATTTGTAAATCATTTTCTCTAGATTATTTGCAATTCAAAATTATTATAAAAAAATAAAGAAGACATGCTCCTACCTTGAGATCCAATGTTTGGTGCAATCTATTATCCAGTCACTCCAAAGAGGCTTCTTAAGTAAGTAGAACCCGCAATCGAAGACAGACAAAAGAATTAAAAGCACCTGCAACATATAATAATTAATAATAACTAATATAACTTAGTGTCAAGGAGTCTAAGTATTGAATTATTCAAATAAGCACAAGAAAAACTCAATGAGAAAAGGAGATCCACATGTATTATCTTGAATTAAAAGAGTAACTTTATAACCTGATGCCTTGATATCGTACAAGTTTGTCCCGGGGTCTTGAACAATCGTTCCTCCTTCAGTTTGACAAGCCTTCCTCTCTTTGAACTAGCATGAAGTTATGGACATAAGTGTTTGATCATTCTCATGCAAAAAATAACCAATGTAGAGAGTATGCTCTCTTGAGAATTTCTTCAGCAATTACCTCACATATGCTAGGTACCATTGAGACTGAAACATAAGCTCAATTTATAGGGAAATGGAGGTTGTTTTAGTTCTATGAAGTGGGGGATGGATTCCTCTCATGAAGGGATTTGAGCTCCATAGACCAAGGGATAAGCTCCATGAGTGGAGGGATAGAGCTCCATGAGTGGAGGGATAAAGCTCGAACTGATCGCGCTTCTAGAAGATTCTAGTTGGGAAAATATTCGACCAGCTGGGCTTCTAGAACTTACTTTTTCATTTATTTGAATGTTTATGGGGGTCCGCAATTTTTATAAGGAGAACGTGCGGGAGCTATTGCAGGCTATAGAAAAAATATCTACGGATCCACAAGAAAGAGCTAGGAAAAGTGCAAAGATAGAATTTTAAGAGTTTTATTGAGCTTTTCTCTAGTTCCAAGACTTGGTTTAGGAACATTAGGGTTTTTTGACTTCTAAGGGAGCATAATATAGGTAGTGATGAACCTATATAGATAGTCAAATGTCATGGTGACAAAATAACGTGTAACAAATTGCCCCTAAAGTGCGAAGTCTGTGGTTTTTCTGAAGAGTGAAGTGCTTTATCATTTTGAGGATTGGATTACGGACACACCAGTTGAAAACCTGTAAAAACATTCAATGCAAACACACACACACACACACACACACACACACACACACATATATATATATATATATATATATATATATCATCGCTGAGGTAGGCATTCCCATATTCAGATTAAAACTAACTAAATTTTCTGGTACAGAAATGATTTTAATCATTACATCAATAGTAGACACAGCATGGGTGAAACCATCTGTCATAAGTAGTCTATTGTATCATGAATAATAAAACTCCTTGCAGCCTGGATGGTGTAAGCTAGATCCAGGGTCTTGATTTTCGCTTCTCGAACTAGTACGATTCTATCCATGCGATTGATTGTGTTGAAGTTGAACATGGTAGAAACCACTTGATTACCAGTCAATGACATGAACTGTTAACAAGTGTGAGAGAAACCACCAATAATGACAATGGTTCTCAAAGTACTTAGTACAATCCACAAAGTGTGAAGGAATGATTTGCAATCGAACACTTCACATAATCATTCGATCAAAGTACAATGATGCAACTTGTCGTCGAAGGTGAGAAACTTTCCATTAGGGCATGCAGATCCCAAGGTACTGATACGATTCTAGATTAACTTTCTAGATGATGAGTTGTCGTCTATAGAAAGTGACCCATCATAGGAAATCCCATGACACGAAAGCATTAGAGCAAGTTTTGAAGAAATATTTTCAAGGACTGACTCAGGGATGATCAACGAAAATGGATACAAATGTTTGGAATGAATGGTTTATTTGAACTATCTCTTGAACACATAACGACACTGCAGATGGTTTAGTAACAATTGACCTAAAGCTAATACCTAGAAACCGGCTGAAGACTTTCAATGTGGTTTGATTAACCGTTAGGCAAAGGATTTTCCCAACCCATGTACAAGTGTGACAAAAAGTGTTGTGTTCAAGAGTGGTATACTACTTTTAAAACAAGAGTGACAACTGGATTCCTTTTCTCTTCCCCCCCCCCACCATTAATGGCAAGTACCTCTTTATTTTTGACAATATTAAGGAGGATAACATTTTCTTGTTTTGTAAGCTCATCCTTCGGATGAGTCCTTCTTAGTATTAAAATCAAACTCTAAGAAGGAGTGGTCCATTCCTGTTTGTAATCGATAGGTCCTTTACTGTTAAATTTTAATGAGTCCAGTATAGGGGAAACTCAACATTTTTCAGTTTTAGGGTGTTAGAAGAAAAACACAAGTAAACTCCGTGGTTGTACTTTTTCGTAATTTTAGTCTCTCAAGCCCGAAAAAAGGATAAAATAATACAAGAGAGAACTCTATTGACCATGATTAGTCAACATATACCTTTTTTGTAAATATTCCATTTTATTCCGGAAAAGGGGTAAACTTATACTGAAGGGACGACTGTTCATTTCCTTTAACGAGTTCAAATAGTCAAGTACTCGAAAATATTTTCATATTTAGAGAGTCTGAAAAGGGCTTAAAGGAGAACTCCAAGGTTTCACTTTTTCATAATTTTCAAGAGCCCGAAAAAGTGATAAAAGTAAACTCAACATCAAAATAATTATTTTCACCAAAAAACCTGTAATCTGCACAAAAAATCAAAAAATTAAAAATACTTGTTCCAAAGAAGTAAAAATGTTGAAAAATAGCCTTTTTAAAGTGAAAAATAAATAAAATATAATATTTTATTCATTTAAAAACTATAAAAAGGAGTTTAACAAAATCATTTTCACCTTTTATCTTCAGAGCATTAAATTGAGATATTTTGGCAAAAACATTACGGAGCTTATATCGGGAAGACCGACCGTTCATTCTGTGATTCGTCAGAACCAGGTAATCCACATCATCTTTCTCTTCATTTCTATCCATTTCAATTCTCTTTTTTGGTTTTAATTTCTTTTTTTGAGAGGAATTTATGTTCAAAAATGTGCTCTTGGGGGTTCGCGAGTTATACGCGCACTACCTGCGGACCCCAATAATTTTTCAAAAGGAAATTTATCGAGATACCGCAGTTTTTGTGTGGAGCCCATTCGGACGTCTGCACTGTCTCCGCACAAAAATTGTGGGGGAGCCGTGAGCATTTTAAAATTTACAAATTCTCTTAGAAATGATTAAATTTTTTCACTCCAATGGTTTCTAACTTTTGAATATTATTTGTAGGCTATTTCACCATGCTAGAGTGGAGAGAACGTGAGCATGAGGCTATAGAAAATGAAGCCATGAATGATCCCGCGACAATGCGTGTGTTAAAAAATTGTGGTTTATATAAGTTTTGGGCGATTCAAGATATGAAAGCACAAGTAGAGTTGATGACATAGTTAGTGAACACATGGGATGTTCAAGATCAATACTTTATCATTGGTGACCATCGGCTCACAATCGAGCTCGAGGATATCTATTTTCTCGCCGGATTGTCTCAAAGAGGAGAAAACATATCCTTGTTTGGGGCTAGACAAGGTGGCCTACCTATTGCTAGAAACAAAAAACAATTTTGCAGTGATGAGGCAAATCCAAAGGATAATCGCATAGACATAAAAAATATCTTGCGATTAGATCTCAAAGTGATTGCATTCAAGATAACCAGGTTGTGTGGGAGTGCGGCTCCACATGTAGCCACTAAATCTCAAATTCAGACCACGGTAGAGTGTTTTAGAGGCACCATATTGAACTAGTGCGAAGGGGTATTGGCTAACATGAAAGGCCAACTAACCAGAGCAAAGAATGCATAGTTAAAAAACTTTGGTTATGGCGCCATTTTGATTTCCAATCTCCGAAAATCCTTAAATCCTTTGATGGAAGAGGATTCCATACGTTTGGAATACTCCAGGATCTACCTATAGAAGTAGAAGGAAAAATTGTTAATCTAGATGTGGAAGTTGTTGATGCCCCTCTAGATTACAACCTTCTTTTGGGTCTTAGTTGGTCTTATTCCATGATTGCTATCGTTTCATCCATATTTCGGTTAATAATGTTTCCTCATAAAGGAAATATTGTGAAAATCGATCAGTTGTCATATTATTCGTCTAACTTGGCTTTTACAGACAGTATCCAACATGTTGGAAAATCGACTATCCCATATGAAGATGTTGGTGTAGGTTTAGTAAAGGACTCCGCTTTGATGGGAAATTTTTCTATGCCTCCACCCAACGTACCACGTACCATTGCCAACGTCAATATGATTTCATCAAGCACTATACCATTCGATGACACTTGGGTAGTTCCTTAAGAGTCAGAAATGGATTCTTTCAATGGCGAGATGCCTTTGAGTCCTTTTGAGATGGAATATGCAGCAATACAGTCATTTTCTGATAAAATTTCAACTAATCCTGATCCAATGAATGTGATCACCGAAGAATCTTCTTCAGTATCAAGCTCAGCCTTGACATCAATTTCCGATCCTTTTCAACAAGTTTTTCATAATGATGAAAGTATTCGAGAATTTTTGACTGTGGATGAATTACCCAGGGATGATCTTCATCATAGATCTTCATTTTTACCTGAACTTGATAGGTTTGAAAATTATTTTTCATCTATTTTTACAATTGATTATGTCAAGGAACCACATGATCCCATACTGAATACAAATTCAGATTCTGAGATTAATTTGGGAAACATTTCTACAGTTGTTCCTATCGAGATATCCGTTAAACGTGGAATTGTTGAAAACATTCATAGAGGCACTTATTGGATAATTGAAGAGATTAATACATATAAAGCCCATATTGCAAGAATTTAGAGACATATTTGCCTGGTCATACAAAGAGTTGCTAGGAATCGATCCAAATATTGTCGTTCATGAAACCAAGACATATCCGGATGCCAAACCTATTAGACAAATATTACATCTAATACATCTGCAAAAAGTTGCTACTATTAAAGTTGAAGTTGAAAAGCTACTACGAGCAGGATTTATTTATCCAATCCCATTAACAGATTGGGTATCTAATATCATTCTCGTTACCAAAAAACAAGGGACTATATGAGTATGTGTTGATTATAGGGATATTAATAAAGCATGTCCAAAAGACAATTATCCTACCCCCTATATTGACCAAATCATTGATGATTGTGCCAGAAATGAAATTTTATCATTTATGGATGGATTTTCAGGATATAATCAAATCAACATACTCGCTGTTGATCAACCAAAAATAACGTTTATATGTCCTTGGGGAACATTTGATTATTGCAAACTACCTTTCGGATTAAAGAATGCTGGTGTAACTTTTCAAATGGAAATGTCTTATGCTTTTCATGATATAAAACATATTGTACAACCTTATTTGGATGATTTACCTTCTCAATCATTACATAGGGATGATCATCCTACTCACTTACGAACTAAGGGATGATCATCCTACTCACTTACGAGCTATTTTAATGAGATGTAGGCATTACAAGATTTGTTTGAATCCGCACAAATGCGTTTTTTAATGTGTAATCAGGATGATTATTGGGATTCTTCATTTCGAAAGCTGACATTCATGTCGACCCCTCGAAGGTTGACACCATCATAAATTTACCTCCTCCTTCCACACTTCGCCAACTCCAAAGTTTGCAAGGGAAAACGAACTTTCTACGTAGATTTATCCTTAATTATGATGAATTAACAAAAGTTTTTACACGGTTGTTGAAACAGAATGCTCCTTTTATTTGGGATGAGATTGCTGATCAATATTTTGATGCTCTAAAACACGTGTTAACCCATGCACCGTTATTGCATCCACCCAATTATAACCAGGAGTATTTTTATATTTAGTAGCCTCTGATTCCACCATTGGAATGGTTCTAGCTCAAGAGGATGAATCTCATAATGAGCATGTGATTTACTATTTAAGTTGGAACCTGAATCCAATCGAAATTAAATATTTGCATGTGGAGAAATTGGCCTTGGAAAAAATTCAAGTTGTCCAAAGATTTCGTTACTACATATTGTTACGAAATAAAACTGTGATATCTAATTGAAACTCAATGATGTATATTTTGACAAAACAATTACTCGGGGGGAAATACTCTAAATGGATTTTCATCCTACAAGAGTTTTATTTAGAATTAGAGAAATATAAATCAAAGAAATCACTGGTGTTTGCATAACTCATGTGTGACTTTCCCAATACTGAGACAGAAACCGTGGTAGAGAATTCCATTGCAGATGAATATCTGTTTCTTATCAGTACATTAGATCCATGGTATGGAGATATCATAATTTATCTTCAAAACCAAACCTTTCGCCTAGATCTTTCACATTCAAATCGATGAACAATCTGGTATCAATCCCAACAATACAATATTGTTGGGGACACACTTTATCATCATGGTGCGGATTCTGTTTTTCGACATTGTATAAGTCACAAAGAGGCTACAAGGGTTTTGAATGTCTACCACTCTGGAGCATGTGGTGGTCATATGTCTGGGTTTGCCACAATTCAAAAGATATCATGCACTGGCTATTTTTTACTGTCATTTTTCAAAGATTGTATTATTGTGGTTCAAAACTGCCACAACTGACAAATTTTTGATTGAAAGATGTATGCGCCTCCAAATCCTCTTCACCCAATCATTGTTGTCGGTACTTTTGTGAAATGTGGCATTTATTTCATTACATGTAACCTTCACTCGATTGGGGGGTATGGGTATATTATTCTCACTATATATTACTTTACCAAATGGGCCGAGGCATGCCTACATTCATGGAAGATGGAAAAACTAAAACTACGTTCGTATTCAATCATGTGATTGCTCATTTCGGTGTGCCCAAAGCTATTATCACATACCATGAGAGTCATTTTCGAAATATAATGATGACCGAACTTTTCGATCAAGTTGGCCTGCACCATGATAACTCTACTCCATATTACCCACAGACTAATGGTTAGGTTTAAGCTGTTAATAAATTTTAACCACCATGATTAAACAAATTATTGGAACTCACAAATCGAATTGGCATACCATGCTTTTTTCGGCACTATGGGCATACCGAACCTCAACAAAAACTGCTACACGGTTCACTCCTTTTCATCTAGTTGACGGTTTAGAAGATGTGTTACCCATTTAATGTGAAATACCGTCACTCCAATTAGCCATAGAGTTACTACCAGCTACCTATGAAGAGGAAACACTTTGTGTACTTAGCATAATTAGATGAGACTCTATGCATCGCTGCATTAGCTTCCGAAGCTCATAAGAAACATGTGAAAGCTCAGTATGACCGAAATGTTACACCCCATGTTTTTTTAGAAGGTGACTTAGTATTAGTATATGATCAAGCTAACGATAAGCTAGGTGTTGGGAAATTTGAACCGATGTGGCATGGTCCTTACATTGTCAAGCTAGTGCTTGCCAAAGGGGCCTATGAATTGACTGATTATGATGGGGTCTCTTTAGATAAGTCCAGAAATGGTCTTTATCTGAAGAGATATTATTCTTAACTCTCATGTGAAGATCTCACTTTTATATAAGTTATTTTTTAGATAGTGTGCCTTATATTAGATAAGTGTGCCTAGTTTAAGTTTTCTTTTACTACTATCACTGCTTATCTTGATTACTCTTGATATTGCAGATGTCAACATCCCTTCAAACATACATTGGTTTTGCTGATGGTGCCTGTCGTAGTACACAAAATATCTCTTCTGCAGCTTGGGTTATTTATTAACCCACAGATGAGTTAGTTTCTATGCATGTGGTAAGCCTTGGTCAAATAAAAAACAATATTGTAGAATATAGCGCAGTCATTGCGTTATTATCTGATGCCATTTAATTTGGTATTCAATGGTTGATCATTAGGTTAGATTCAGAACTCATTGTATTACATTTAAATAGAGTATGTGCAATTAAAAATCGAGTGTTATTGAGATTATTTTTGAAGGTTCGTCTCTTGGAACGACAGTTTGATTACATCGAATATCAACACATTTCAAGAAATTTAAACACATTGGCCGACACATTAGCTAATCATGTTTTAAATAGACATTTGCAACATTAAAATAGTATACCAAAACACCATTTGATATATGTTGAACAAGATACTAAGAGAAAGTAGTAATATCATAGATAGGTTTGTTTTCAAAAAAATATTACATTGTCTATGATCATATGTTCAAACACCTTATGATATAACATATACTAATACAAAAAACAAAATATGTCAATCCACAATGATCATCCACTATCCGTGATGATGATCATGGTAGTAGACTATGGCACACACCACCTTGCGTTGGAATCTCCTAAACTATCCTGGTACACCTATAACATGTCTCTGAAGCCGGAGAGGAATGTCATCTATCCCTGTCTCGGGAATATCTATGGTTAACATATCCAGGTTGTGTTCCATATCAGTTAGGATCTCTGTTTCCTGATCCTGTGGTGGTGCTATAGGCTCTACTTGTTGCCTATCAAAGCGACAGAGTGTAGATGGTCGTTGTGGACCAACATCTGTATTTAATTTTTGTTATCAGTATTGGATGATAAAAAATAAAATAAAAATTATATTAAAAAGACATCAAAATGGTTCTCTTACCTGATTCATCCCACTATGCCCTTGGAGGCAAGGACATCTCAGGATCACCTCTGAAATCTATATGTGCATAGGGTAAGTCTTCTATGGTGAAGACTTGATTCTTTAGCCACATAAAGTACATGGGAGTGAACCAAACCAGTGAACTGCCATCGCCACCATGGCGGGCCATTAATGCAACCCAACGTACCATTTGAGGTTCCTGAGGTTCCCCACGATCCACTGGAATTAGATGAGGGACAAGAAGTGGGATTCTCTCCAAAGAAAAGGAAATCAAAATGGTGCCATAACCAAATTTTTTTAACATTGCATTCTTTGCTTTGGTTAGTTTGCCTTTCATGTTGGCCAATACCCCTTCACACCAGTTGAATATGGTGCCTTTGGCACTCTACTGTTGTTTGCATTTGAGATTTAGTGGCTACATGTGGAGCCACACTCCCACACAACCTGGTTACCCTGAAGGCAATCACTTTGAGATCTAATCACAAGATAGTTTTTATGTCTATGCGATTATCCTTTGGATCTGCCTCATAACTACAAAACTGTTGTTTGTAGCTAGCAATAGGTAGGCCACACTGTCTAGCCCCAAACAAGGATATGTTTTCTCCTCTTCTAGACAATCTGGTGAGAAAATAGATATCCTCAAGCTTGATTGTGAGCCAATGGTCACCAATGATAAAGCACTGATCTTGAACATCCCATGTGTTCACTAACCATGTCATCATCTTTGCTTGTGCTTTCATACCTTGAATCACCCATAACTTATATAAACCACAATTTTTTAACACATGCATAGTCGCGGGATCATTCATGGCTTCATTGTCTATAGCCTCATGCTCACGTTCTCTCCACTCTAGCATGGTGAAATCGCCTGCAAATAAGCATATTTGAAAGTTAGAAACCATTGGATTGAAAAATTTCAATCATTTCTAAGAGAATTTGTAAATTTTAAAACGCTCATTGTGCCTCCGCAGTTTTTGTGCAGAGACAGTGCAGATGTCGACACGATCTCCACACAAAAACCGCGATAACCCGATAAATTTCCTTTTGAAAAATTATCGGGGTCCGCAGGTAGCGCGCATATAACCCGCGAACCCCTGAGAGCACATTTTTGAACATAAATTCCTCTCAAAAAATGAAATTAAAACCAAAAAAGAGAATTGAAATGGATAGAAATGAAGAGAAAGATGACATGGATTACCTGGTTTTGACAAATGGCGGAATGAACAACCAGTTCTCCCAATATAAGCTCCGGAAATTTTTTGCCAAAAGCTCTCAATTTACTGCTCTAAAGATAAAAGGTGAAAATGATTTTGTTAAACTCCTTTTTCTATTTTTTCAATAAATAAAATATTATAATTTATTTATTTTTCACTTTAAAAAGGCTATTTTTCAAAATTTTTACTTCTTTGGAACATATATTTTTAGTTTTTTTAGTTTTTGTGCAGATTACAAGTTTTTGGTGAAAATAATTATTTTGATGTTGAGTATACTTTTATCACTTTTTCAGGCCCTTGAAAATTATGAAAAAGCGAAACCCTGGACTTCTCTTTTAAGTCCCTTTCAGACTGTCTAAACATGAAAATATTGCCTAGTACTTGACTATTTGAACTAATTAAAGAAAATGAATAGTCGTCCCTTCAGCATAAGTTTACCCCTTTTCCAGAATGAAATGGACTATTTACGAAAAAGGTATACATTGACTAATCATGGTCAATAGAGTTCTCTCTTGTATTATTTTATCCTTTTTTGGGCTTGAGAGACTAAAATTATGAAAAAGTACAACCACAGAGTTTACTTATGTTTTTCTTCTGACTCTCTAAAAATGAAAAATGTCGAGTTTCCCCTCTATTGGACTTGTTAAAATTTAACAGTAAAGGACCTATCAATTACAAACAAGAAAAAACCACTCCTTCTTAGGGTTCGATTTTAATACTAAGATGGAATCATTTGAAGGATGAGATTACACAGCACGCAAATGTTATCCTCCTCAAGCTTGTAAAAAAAAAAGAGGTACTTGGCAGTAATGGTGGGGAAAAAAGAGAAAAGGAATCCAATTGTCACCCTTGTTTTAAAAGTAGTATAACACTCTTGAACACAACACTTTTTGTCACACCTGTACCTGGGTTGGGAAAGCCCTTTGTCTAACAGTTAATCAAAACACATTGAAAGCCTTCAGCTAGTTTCTGGGTATTAGATTTATGTCAATTGTTACCAAACCATCTGCGGTGTTGTTATGTGTTCAAGGCAGTTCAAATAAACTATTCATTGCAAAAATTTGTCTCCATTCGCGTTGATCATCCCTGAGTCAGTCCTTGCAAATATTTCTTAAAAAATTGATCTAATGGTTTCGTGTTGTGGGCTTTCCTACGACGGGTCACTCTCTATCGACTACAGATCATCATCTAGAAATTTGATCTAGAATCATATCAATACCTTGGGATCTGCATGCCCTAATGGCAGGTTTCTTGCCTTCGACAACAAGTTGCATGATTGACCATCAATTGAATGATTCTGTGAAGTGTTTGACTGCAAATCATTCATTCACACTTCGTGGATTGTACTGATTACTTTGAGAACCATTTTCATTAATGGTGGTTTCTCTCACACTTGTTAATAGTTCACATCATTAACTGGTAATCAAGTGGTTTCTACCATGTTCGACTTCGACGCAATCAATCGCATGGATAGAATCGTACTAGTTTGGGAAGCCAAAATCAAGACCCTGGATCTAGTTTCCACCATCTAGGCTGTGAGAAGTTTTATTATTCATGATTCATTAGACTACTTATGACAGATGGCTGCGCCCATGCTGTCTCTACTATTGATGTAATGATTAAAATCATTTCCGTAACAAAACATTTAGTTAGTTTTGATCTGAGTATGGGAATGCCTACCTCGGCGATGATATATATATATATATATATATATATATATATATGTATATGTATATGTATATGTATATGTACATGTACATGTACATGTACATATACATATACATATACATATACATATATATGCTTGCATTGAATGTTTTTACAGGTTTTCAATCGGTGTGTCCGCAATCCAATCCTCGGAATGATAAGGCACTTCACTCTTCAAAAAAACCTCAGACTTTGCACTTTAGGGGGGAATTTGTTACACGTTATTTTGTCACCATGACATTTGATTGCCTATATAGGTTCATCACTACCTATATTATGCTCCCTTAGAAGTCAAAAAACCCTAATGTTCCTAAAGCAAGTCTTGGAATTAGAGAAAAGCTCATTAAAACCCTTAAAAGTCTAACTCCACACTTTTCCTATTTCTTTCCTGCGGATCTACAGATATTTCTTCTATAGCCTGCAGCAGCTCCCGCACGTTCTGCTTATAAAAACTGCGGACCCCGTAAACAATCAAATAAATGAAAAAGTAAGTTCTAGAAGCCCAGCTGGTCGAATATTCTCCCAACTGGAAGCTTCTAGAAGCGCGATCAGTTCGAGATTTATCCCTCTACTCATTGAGCTCTATCCCTCCACTCATGGAGCTTATCCCTTGGCCTATGGAGCTCACATCCCTTCATGAGAGGAATCCATCCCCCTCTTCATGGAACTGAAACTACCTTCATTTCCCTATAAATTGAGCTCATGTTTAAGTCTCAAGGGTACCTAGCATATGTGAGGTAATTTCTGAAGAAATTCTCAAGAGAGCATACTCTCTACACTAGTTACTGTTGGCATGAGAATGATCACACACTTATGTCCATAACTTCATGCTAGTTCAAAGAGAGGAAGGCTTGTTAAACTGAAGGAGGAAGGATTTTTCAAGACCCCGGAAGAAACTTGTATGACATCAAGGCATCAGGTTGTAAAGTTACTCTTTTCATTTAAGATAATACATATGGATCTCCTTTTCTCATTGAGTTTTTCTTGTGCTTATTTGAATAATTCAATACTTAGACTCCTTGATCACTAAGTTATATTAGTTGTTCTTAATTATTATATGTTGCAGGTGATTTTAATTCTTTTGACTGTCTTTGACTGCAGGTTCTATTTACTGAAGAAGCCTCTTTGGAGCGACTGGATAAAATACTACACCGAACGTTGGATTTCAAGGTAGGAGCATGTCCTCTTTCTTTGTTTATAATAATTTTGAATTGCAAATAATCTAGAGAAAACGATTTACAAATGGATTTTTGTTTCTAGCTATTCAAAGAATAATAGGGAGATCGCTCTTGTCCGCAAGAGAGATTTATCCGCATAACACAACGTTCAATCGACCGCGATTTGTTTTTCTCCTCGCAAAGGGAAACTTGTTCCCACATGAATTTTCTTATATCATTAATCTAGAAAACAACCAATGTTCAATCGACCATGAATTTTTATCCTTGAAAAGAGAAACTTATATTTTTGCTCCTTGCAGAGAGATGAAAATTGAATTGAAAGTAAGCCACCAACATTATTTCCTAATCACAGTTTAATCATCCTCATTTTTATCTAGATACAATGTTATCAATGCAATATTGATAATGTATAACTAGGAAAAGTGAAAGTAAGCAATTTAATGCAATCCATATTTGAATACGAATGAATTACCATAATTTCTATAATAATAATAATGACAATTGAATTGAAATAAAACAACTAATGTTATTTCCTAATGACAGTTTAATTTTCGTCATCGTTATCTATATACATTTTTATCTAATATAGATTTTTAATCGTAGCAACACCTTCAATGCAATATTGACGAAAAATAGTCAACAAAAGTGACGGTAATCAATGTCACGGTATATGAAACAATTACCATAATTTCTATAATAATTACAATTGAATTGAATTAAAAAAACCGACACTATTCTCGAATCTATTGCTATAAATTTGAGAAATTCCACATGTAAGTTATCTTTTCGAATTGAACTAAAAATATTTCATGTACTTTTTCCACATAAGTGTATCGATATTGTTCTACAAGTACTAATGATAAAGCGAAGCAATAATCGCCTACCAAAAATGACAATTTCTATCAATCTGCTACAACTATAAAACTACAACAAATAGAACAAACCCAACAAAAGAACTGAGTACCACAACAATTTCACTAGCAATAGATAATTCCATGATAATAATTCAAAGAATAGTTAAAGCAATATCTATAAGGAACAAAATATTATATTTTTTTCGGTCTACTATATTCCAAATGCACCAAAACACTCTAAAGAGAAGCCCCTACTCAATCACAATGTTCTGTGATGTGAATATGGGCATGATGTAGTGCCAAAAAACAAGAAATGATGCACCTGTCATTAATTCTAGTATCATATCCCCATCTTCTCAACACTTAGCATTATAATCGAAAAAATGAAAAATTTGATCAATGATCCATTGTACTGATTGAATGAAATTAAATTTTACAAAGTACAATCTTATTAATGATTCTGCTCAGAATATTTTGTGCTGACAACATGGGAAAATGATGCACCACTAACGTACCAAAAATCTTGTTGAACGAAATATGAACACTTTTATCAACTTGTTACTAATGTTCATATCATATGCCCATATCCTTAGCACATAAATCACAATAAAAAAAATGAACAATTTTCTCAATGATCCACTAGAAAAATGAAAAATTTGGCCAATGATACATCACATTAATTTAATGCAATTAAGCTTTACGAAATCAAACATTTTAATGTTGTGCTCTTCACACAGTGAAAGATCTATTTATGGAAATTGTTATGTAAATAGGCATATCTATGAAACTGCAGAGGAAATCCATTTTAGGGAAGAAACTTTGAAGCTTTAAATCCGCATAATCACAATCCTTGCGCATAATTCATACACACTTGTACTCACAAAATTCACAAAAAAATACTTTTGTTTTTTTTCATGCCGACACTCGAAGTTTTTTGCTGTATTTTGAAATGAAAGTGATATATCAAACGATGAAAGCTTCAAAGCTTCCCCTACACAATGGACTTAATTTGCAGATCTGCGCATATGCCTACTTACACAAAGATAACTATTAACTGATTAAAGGCTATGTTATGATAATGGAAGCTTTCCATTTCCGTAAGATGTTTCTTTCCACACAATTATTCGTATTTATTCTTATTATTATATATTATTGGTAATATCTTAATTCTAAACATTGCCAAATAATTTAGTAAAAAAAGCTCCACAAAATGAAATCTATCCAAATCTTTAATCACATAAAATACAAATTGAAAAAACCTTACCTTAACCAAATTTGTATACATGTAATATGAAAATGTGAAATATAAATACACTATGAATTAAAGTCACAGAGTTCCCTCTGCACCTGCATTCTCTCATAGATATTTCCCTCTTAGCACATCCTTGATTCAACATAGCTAAATCTGTAAAAGTTTTAAAACAAAATAGTTTGAAATTAACTTTCCGTGTGCACCCCTATTTTCGCGTACAATATCTATCCTTCATAGAGTAAACACTTCACACAAGGAAAGCTCCACAAAAGGAAACATAATAATACTAATTATAAATTTTTTCTTAGTAAAATTAATTATGTATCGATGACATGAATTTCCCTCGACACCTTCGTTTTCTTGCTCATACACCATTATTTGCACATCCTTGGGACAACGAACATTTACACTACGTGGAATCAAAGCTGAAATTAGTGGAAGAGACAAAGATTAAAAATCAAGAAAAGTTACCTTGATGCTATATTTATATTGTTAGAATGACTATGAAAACATAGAATCAATGATTAAAACCGTAATTCGACAAGGTTATTTGCAACTGGAACACAGATTGAAGTCTATGGAACGCGATTCTTGAGTTGTATGACAAGAGCTCACTGCATTTTTTTAGCTAGAATAGCCGATGTGTTGGAATTTATCATCGATTTGGTCTTAAAGCATACTAAAATGACTAAATCTGAAGCACGGGTCTATTTCGACCTTCTAAATCAGAAAATGGCATTACTAGAATTGAAGATGGAGCGACTGCAGTTGGAAAACGAAACATTGAGTTTAAATCTGGACAATTTGTCCAAGGCAGAAAATGTCAATGATGAAGAGGAAACAAATGAAAAATATGATGATATCATGGCCATTAACAAACGTTTCTCCCGTTCTCATCTCAAGCCAGAAGTTAATGAAGTCAAAGTCACTTTTGATATAAAAAATATGCACTAATTTACACAATTATTAGTTTTTTTTCCTCGTTAATAAAGAAAATCAGTTTATAATAACTTCTACAACCCAATAGTGAAAAATGCCAAGCTTTATTTTAATTTTTGGGTTTTGATTGATTTTGAAAATAACAATTAATTTCCATGCATCTCATTTATTTGTATTGCTATAAATCGACAGACATATCCCATCTTTGGCATAGTCAAAGCTCTGCAGAAAGAATAATAAAATGTATTAACATTAATTTCTATATGCACCTCTCGTCCTCCTAGAAAAACCATGTCCTAATTTCCTCCCCACCAAATAAAGTTTCCAATATGAAGCTTGACACAATAAAAGCTCTGCATAATGAAATGTATCATTCACAAAAATACCACACTATTAGAGCACTCACTCAATCCGAAACACTATGAAAATAATCCATATTTCATTTTGAAATGCTCAAGTGTAAACTAATTTTCATAAGTAATCTGCTTATAGATATATACAATTTGTTTACTTAAAGCAAATAAGTATTTAAATAATTCCTACTGAAGATAGAAACCTATTTTATTATACGAAGCTTTTCCTTGTACGAAACCCATATTAAAGCTTATATTGTAAGTCTTGGAGGTTACAGTAGTCAATTATAAATGGTATTTGTAAAGCGTTAAAACTTAGGTATAATTACAAAATTGCATTATGCACCACTTGTTCACCTGCACAAATGCACAGTAAAAACCTTGCACATGAAAATTAACAATTTTAATCATTATGTTCTCTTGTAAATACCTTGACATCTACAAATATTCATAGTCCTAAAATCAAAGCTCTACACAATCCCCTCCCCCGAACATAATGCATACTCTACACAATAAAATATACGTATAACAAAACATAATAATATTCCTTGCTCTCCTACACATACCCTGTCCTACATAAACATTTATATGATATACGATCAAGAAATGTGTAAAAGTATTAAATTTTTTTGGAAAATCGATAGATATACCCAATCGTTCGTACAATCAAATATTTTCACAATGAAACATAATAATACTAATAATAATAAAAAATTTAAATTAGTAGTTCATAATTAATTTCCACATGCACCTCTTGTTATCTCAAAAATGCCCATCCTTATAAAAGCTCTGCAAAATGAAATATACTGCACAAACCCTGACCTGCTCTAAAATCAAAGCTCTACACAACTTCTTTCCTGCACATACTTCGTTCTCCGTGTTATCACTCCACCCTACTTCCCAAGGTTGAGAATGGAGCTGAAGGAAGGTAACCATAAACCAAACTTTGGGTTAGGTAGCTAGCCTTACCACAAACAGAGAGGGCTCTCTCAATGTCACTTTGCAACCAAAGGGATGACTGAATAATTAGTTTTAGGCTAGTTATGATTCTCAGTAGATTAGGGTTTTTGTTTTTTTGGAGTTTTGATGGATAAGAATGACAGTTAGGAAACTTGGTCTAGGGTTTAAGTCTGATATCAAAGGTTGGATTGCAGAGGTAACGATGAGGCTAGGTAGGTAATATTATAAGCATGCTTAATTTGTCATTTTGTATAGAGTGAACTGAGAGCGATTCAGAATGAGCATTAAATTGAATTCATTCATAAAAAGAGCAGAGACATGTTCATAATCAGAGCATGGAAAGGATGATTTATATTTATAAAATAATAGGACTTAACATAAAGAAGAATATATGTGAAATATGGATAACATAACATTCAACATGATAAGTTTATAGTGAAAAAAAAATTCTCAAAGGCATACCACTGGAATCTCAACACTATGTATACAACACTGTCTTTATTGAAGAGATCTCTGGATTATCCAAAATGTTATAAAACAATGGTTGATGTTTCGAATCCCAATGGGGATCCATCTTCAGGACAAGATTTTCATTCACAAAATCTTGTACAATAACTCCATTGCAAATAATAACTATCCAACCTCTAAAATGACTTGAGGTGGACTACTTTTAGAAAATAGAGTTCATGAAACGTCATAGGGTCAAAATCCTATCCAAAAAGCATCATCATTACATAAGATGAGTCACTTCCTAGAATCGAGGGAAGTTAGAAACTAATCCATGAAATTTAGCTAAAGACAATGAGTGTGTGTCTCCTCCATTAAATTACATGTTTCCTCATCGTAAGAGGCAAAAAAAAACTCAAATACATCAAATGACACCTCATGGGACAACTAGCATCAAATTTTGAAGTTTTCCTAGCATGAAAGTTGTTTGAAAGGAATCTAATGTAGAAATGTAGCGCCTTTAGCAAAAGCGTCATACTTGTCTGGCAGAAACGTCACACCACTTTGAGGGCACTTTTGGGTGGCTTTAAGGCATCCTCTTGCTGATATAAAGATTGGGATAGGTAGCCCTATGTGTCCTCTATCCAACCCAACCTTGAAACTGAGAAAATACCTCCTGGAAGGCCTTCAAAAATGCATTTTCCCAACCTTACTCCAGAAGTGCCAGGCACAAGAAAAAAACAGTGGTAGAAGCATGAAAAAGAGGGTGTTTTTTTAATTTTTTCTCAAAAATAGAGATTGTCATGGAAAACCAAGTCCACATATGGCATGTAATGATCAAGATGAACCTATCCATATAAGAAATTATTCATTTGGATTCTCTGAGGAAAAGTATCACGCTGCTGCACAACGCTTTTGTAATGACCAAATTTTCAGAATTTTCAAAAAATTTCTACAAAAATAGGGCTCAAAGATGGATAAATATCTCTCTAACCATAATGTTTTTTGCAAAAATGAGAGAGTTTTTTGTTATTTGGTATCTTGTGAACAAAAAAGTCCTTCAGTGTTCAAAAATAGTTTCCCATTTGTGCAGAATCCAAGTTTGACATTGGTCTCTCAAAATTTGCAAAAGCGTAGGGCACTCTCAGCAGAAGCGTCGTGCCACTTTGAGAGTTTGGAGGAATTCCCAGAGGAGTTGTGGGCTGACAAAGGTATGGCTAGAAATCTTAGGATGTATGTTACACAATGGAGTCATCAACCACTACAAACCATGTTATGAAACCAGCTCCAAAAATAGAAGAAAAGAGAGATCAATGCCTTAGAAATAAGCCACTTCGAGGGGGCAACCTCCTTTACATTACATAAATGAACAATTCTTGGATGATACAAATGAGAAAACGTCCTTTCTATATATAGGAGTCCATGGGGTCACAATATAATCCTAGTTGAGCTAACAATAATAATGTAATGGCACAATAATAACAATATGGGGGTTATAGGGGTACAACAATAACAATAAGGGGGATATACTAACAAAAATAAGGGACTACACTAGTAATATAGGGACCTAACATGCCCCTCTCCTTCAAAAAAGTGTTGTCCTCAACACTTGAGTAGCTCTGGATGCTTCTGTATAAAATTCTCATCCTCCCATGTAGAATCTTTAGTGGGTAAGTTCTTCCACTTGATGAGATACTTTGAAATTGATCGATTTCGTAGCTGTCGAGTTCTTGTTTTGATGACTGCTTCAGGTTCCAATATGATTTTTCCTTCCTCATCAAGTTTTGGCAATATTGTTTGAACTGGAAGTTTGTCAACTATGACCTTCTTTAAGCATGAAACATGGAAAACTTGATGCCCTCGAGAAGAATCAGGAAGCTCCAATTTGTATGCCATAGTACCAATATTTTGCAAAACCTTGTAAGGACCATATAAATTTGGTGATAATTTATTATTCTTCTTAGCTTTCTTGAGAGGCATTTTTTTGTATGGTTGTAGGCATAAAAATACCCAGTCTCCTAAATAAAAAATTCTCTCACCGCATTGTTGATCTGCCTGTTGTTTCATTCGATTTTGTACCAAATTTAGGTTATCCTTTAAGAGTTGGAGAACTTGTTGTTGATGCTAAATGTGATGTTCCATTGCTTGAACCTTAGAATTATCTCTTAAATATGATGTGATGGACAGTGGATGATATCCATAAAGTGCCATAAATGGGGTCATTTTTGCTGCAGTATGGAAGAAAGTGTTATACCATTATTAAACCAGAGGTAACCACTTGACCCATTGTTATTGTTTATCAGATACAAAACAACAAATATAACCTTCCAAACACTTGTTCACTATCTCATTTTTCCCCTCGGATTGAGGATGATAAGATGAGCTATGAGCTAGTTGAGTACCCAAACAAGAAAATAATTTCGTCCAAAAATTTCCAGTAAAAATGGGATCTCTATCGCTTACAATAATCTTTGGGTTTCCATGTAGATTTTGAATTGTTTCCATAAATGCAATAGAAGTTGTACTTGATT
Organism: Pinus albicaulis; assembly: GCA_034641835.2. Taxonomy (NCBI): domain Eukaryota; kingdom Viridiplantae; phylum Streptophyta; class Pinopsida; order Pinales; family Pinaceae; genus Pinus; species Pinus albicaulis. The sequence goes on from CM076570.1 coordinate 592,471,142, forward strand.
TAAATGACTGAGATAAAGCACAAAAATGTTCCTACTTGGTAAGTCTATCAACTACCACCATGATGACACTCTTTCCTTTGGACTTAGGTAAAACTATGATAAAATTCATTGAAATCTCCTCCCAACATTGACTTGGAATGCATAAAGGATGTAGAAGACTCGGGATCTTAATTGTCTCAACTTTATTTTGCTGGTAAACAAAAAATTCTGCTACAAACTTTTAAATATCAGATTTAAGGCCATCCCAAAAAAATTCTTTCTTCACCCTGTGGTAAGTTTTTAGAAATCCTAATTGTCCTCCTAAGGGAGAAGTATGAAATTCCAAAAGAATATTTTGTTTTAGTTTGGAATTATTACAAATATATAAGCGATCTTTGTACCATAAGGAATAATTTTTCCAACTAAATGTATCAGATGTACTAGGATCTTGCTACAAATTTTGAATGAGTGTCCACACTTCTTCGTCCTTATTCCATTCATCCCTTGCTTCGGTTATCCAATCTAGTTGGATAATAGAAATGGCACAAAGCAATGCTTCCACCTCTTCATCCTTTCTTGAGAGTGCATCTGCAACAACATTTAGCTTCCCTTTTTTGTAGATGATTTCAAAGTCATAACCCAACATCTTTGTGACCCATTTTTGCTGCTCTTATGAAGATAGTATTTGTTCCAAAAAGTGTTTAAGACTATCATGATCAGTTTTTACCTTGAAGTGTCTTCCCATTAGGTAAGGTCTCCATTTCTTTAGTGCATGTAGTATTGCCAACATTTCCTTCTCATAAATAGCCTTTTGTAAATACTTTCCTTTGATTGAACGACTTTAAAAAGCAATGGGTCTTCCTTCTTGCATTAAAACAACACCAATTCCATTTCTTGAGGCATCACATTCCACAATAAAGGTTTTTGTGAAGTCTGGCGTAGCTAAGACTGGTGCTAGGTACATTGCCTCTTTAAGATGTTCAAAGGCCTTAGTTGCTTCAAGAGTCCATGAAAATGCATCTTTCTTCAATAATGTTGTTAGAGGTGCTGCTATTCTCCCATAATTCTTAACAAACTTGCGATAATACCCTGTTAACTTGAGAAATCCTCGCAACTGCTTTATGGTTGTGGGGACTTTCCATTCCTTAATGGCTTTAATTTTGTTAGGGTCTACCTTAACACCCTTGTGAGATACAATATGACCCAGATATTCCACCTCCTGTACTCCAAGGAAACATTTGGATGTTTTTGCATATAATTGTTTCTCGTGCAATAGTTTGAGCACCCTCTCAACATGTTGAACATGATCATTCCAAGACCTGTTGTAGATTAGTATATCATCAAAAAATACTAGCACAAATTTTCTAAGGAAGGGTTTGAAAATGGAATTCATCAACCCTTGAAATTTAGAAGGTGCATTGGTAAGGCCAAAAGGCATGACCAAAAATTCATAATGACCCTCATGAGTTTGAAATGTTGTTTTCAAAATATCTTCAGTCTTCATTCTAATTTGATGATATCCTGAACGAAGATCCAACTTGGTAAAATAAATTGCTCCATGTAATTCATCCAATAATTCATCAATCACAGGAATGGGAAATTTGTCTTTAATGGTGAGCTTATTGAGCTCCCTAAAATCCGGACACATTCGCCATGATCCATCCTTCTTGTGTACCAATACTACAGGAGCAGAGAAAGAACTTTGACTGGGTTGAATTATACCCGCCTCTAACATTTCTGCAATCATACGTTCAATTTCGCTCTTTTGGAAGTAAGGATATCTATAAGGCCTGATGTTTGGAGGAACACTTCCTGGAATCAAATGAATGGCATGATCATGATCACGAATAGGTGGGAGTCCTTTGGGAGTTTCAAACACCTTGGAATGATTGTCCAAGACTTGTTGGAGATCTGCAGAAATAGATGATTTTGATGTTGGAACTTCTAATGAGCATAATTGTGCAATTACGCCTCGCTGTTCTTTCTTTAGAAGCTTTGTCATGACATTAGAGCTTATTATCCTTCCTGGCTTCCCCGCAATACCCCGTAATTCAACTTCCTTTCCTTCTGAAAAAAATTTCAAGAAAAGTTCTTGAAAATTAAAAGCTACCGTCCCCAAAGATTGTAACCATTGTACTCCTAGTACACCATCAGCACCTCCCATAGGAATGGCAAGCATTGGACTAGTCAATACATATTCCCCCATGGTTAGCTTGATATTATGGCATTTTCCAGAGCAATTTATAGTTCCTCCAATTGCAACCATCACTTGACATTCTGGTGCTGGGTATAGGAAACAATTTAATTCCTTGGCTACCTTACAATGAATAAAATTATGGGTGCTACCTGAATCAATCAACACTATTACCTTTTTCTTCTTGATTTGTCCTTCTATCTTGAGAGTTTGGGGAGTGGTAATTCCTGCCAGTGCATTACACGATATGGTCGGATTCATTTCTTCCTCTTCTAGGGTTGGTTCCTGGTGTATATCCTCTTCTTGTTCATTTTCTTCTTCCTCTTCACAATCTATGTAAAATAATTTCTTCTCAGCACACTTATGACCTTTAGTGTATTTGCTATCACAAATATAGCAAAGCCCTTTTGCTCTTTTTTCTTCCAATTGTTGTGGTGTCAACCTTGTAGGTTGTGGAAATCTAGGTGTAGCAACACTTCCTTCTTTATAGAATTGAGTGGTAGGCTTCCTTGTCACCATAATTTTACATTCAACTTTTCTTGCCAACCTGAATGCCTTCTCCAATGAATCGGGTTCCAAAACACGAACTTCATGTTGGATGTTATCCTTTAGAGTGCCTATGAAGAGATCAATCATGTGTTCCTCTGGAATATCAGTTACCCTTATATTCAATTTTTGGAAGTCCTCAGTGTGCTGCCCCACTAAACCCTTTTGTTTGAGATTTATCAATTGGCTAAAGAAGGTGTTTCTCTTTGTATCCTCATAATGTGCTATCATTTCCTCCGTAAAAATTGACCAAGTGACAATTTTTTTATGAGAGAAAAGCCATCGATATCATGCAAATGTATTTTGTTATAAATGTAAAGTTTCATTGTGTAAATTTTGTGTATTTTGCACATCATTGAGATCAAATATTTCTCCATCTGCAGTATCCATGTTACGTGATCCTTTCCATTAAACTTCCTCATATCGATCTTTGGAATATGGTGGGTCTTCAATCCAGCATTAGAGCTTATTAAATCACGATTAAAATTTATTTTTTTCTCATCATGAGTTTCCTCTACTATCTTTTCGCCATTAGGAATCATTTCTTGTATCAAAATTTTCAAATCTTCCTTCAAAACTTCCATGTCTGCTTTTAGATCTTTCTTCATGTATTCCATGTTGTCTTTCATTTTTTCGTCGATTTCATCCATCTTAGCTTCCATGTAATTCTTCAAACCATCCATCTTAGCTTCCATGCCTTTCTTCGAACCATCCATCTTAGCTTCCACGCCTTTGTTCAAAACTTCCATTTCATTTTTTTTTCTCTTTGCGAGAGCGAAATTTGGTGTACTTTCTCTTGTAATTTTGATATATCATGTTGCACTTCTTCCTCTTCATGAGTCATGATAGAGTATTTTGAGGGCTTAATGGGAATTGAATTCCTTTTAGGGGGAATTTTAGAACCCAATACTGATATCTATGCTTCAATATGCCCTTGGAATCACTTCAAACTGATTTTTCAGACAAGCCTTATGCAATTTGAAAAAAAATACACACATTTTTCTTGATTTTGAGGAGCTTGAGATTGAAATGGATGTATCTCTATAATTTCAGATCTTCAATATCTGAAATTTGGTCCTGTAGTATCACTTTGAATCTTCTTTCCAATGCCATAAGTATGAACTAATTTGGATTTGTCAAGGCAAATTTATGCTCAATCTCCTACAATGACCTAATTATGGACTATTTTAGTAGAGTGAAATTGTACGGCATGCCACGTGTCATTGTTTCCTCCTTCAAATTTAAAATTGATACACAATAAACTATAGTTCGTTTAATTTCGGCCAATTTTTACATAATTCCAAGTCGATGGTCAGAGAGAGTTATGAAGATTTTCCCACGATCACCTCTTTGAGATAAAATTTGGGAGCCTGAAAAAAACCCTAACTTCCACAGGTCATATCTCCAAAAATATTGCAAACCAAGATTTGAAATTTTTACGCAACATTCCTCATGATTTCAGCTTCGCGTGGTAAAATTTTTAGCTTTTTTACCTTCGTAGAAAAAAATATAGCGAAAAATACACGATGACTTGTTTGGAGCAGCGAAACCCTAGAATCTAAGGCTTTGATACCAAATGTTATGAAACCAACTCCAAAAATAGAAGAAAAGAGAGATCAACACCTTATAAATAGGCCATTTCGAGGGGGAAACCTCCTTTACATTACATAAATGAACAATTCTTGGATGATACAAATGAGAAAACCTCTTTTCTATATAGGAGTCCATGGGGTCACAATATAATCCTAGCCAACCTAAAAATAATGTTAGGGCACAATAATAAAAATATGGGGGTTACAGGGATACAAAAATAACAATAAGGGGGCTATACTAACAACAATAAGGGACTACACTAGTAATATAGGGACCTAACAAACCCCTTCTCCAAGACCCTAAAAATTTGACTCGAAGACAACATGTCCAAAAGTGCATAAAATGACTTGGAGCAACTGTATTTTGGGAATTTATCTCAACTCATAACACATGTGCATAAAATTAAGGAGGTTTTATGAACAAAAACTCTTTCAATTTTGTCAAATTCATCTTCCTTTTATCAAAAAATTATTTTGAAGTAGGACTGTCCCTGTGTGCAATGTAAACCCTAGCAAATGATCACAAAGCTCTGAAAATGAGGCCATGGGTCTGAGTTGGCTCAAACTTGGAATGGAGACCTCCCTTATGGACCTTCTTATCACCGTCCATGATTTTTTTCAATAATTAAAGCCCTAGCTTTATGTAGTGGACAGGGAAGGTGGAAAAGTAGGAAAACATGAGATAGTGGTAGAGTGGTTTTAGGGAAAAAAATGAAGCGGAAGGAAGTTAGGAAAAATACCTAAAACTTTGGGGAGGTAGGGTGATGATTTAGCTACAGGATGCAAGTGGAAGTTTTAGGAATGGGCATGGGAAAGGTGCCCAAAAGGTCAAAACACAAAATTTCCTAGTTTCCCTGCAAAAACGTAGTGAAAACTAGGGTTTTAGTGGAAATGGTAACAAGGAGGGATATGAGTGATAGGTAGTGTATGAATAAGGTATATGGATGATGTATGAAGGTTTATAGATTAAGAAATTAGGAGTTTTCCAACTTAAATAAATCAAACATCTTAATGATCCAAAAACATAGTTGAAAACCCTAAAAGAGGGAATCCACTTTTTGCTGAAGAAATTCACTCGAAAGAGAAGTAAGGAATGTTCAATTACTATTTGGGAAGCACTTGAACCTTTAAGAAATGAATAATTGACCCTTTTTGTTGCTCCTTTGGATTTATTTTATATCTTTGCTAACTCCCAATGTAAATGATTTGTATGATGAAAATGACATCATGTTTTCCTTCTTTCATGACATGATTTGGTCATTATGATGACAAAACAAAAGAAGCTCTAGACCATGAATTAGATGATGGTATGTTGAATAAACTATAACCCTAGGTGGTAATTAAATTCATGAGCTTGAAATGATGATGACCATGAGTGAGTGGAGGGAGCAATGCTGACCTAGACAACAACCAATGATCAAATTTTATTTGAAACTATAAAATTTGAACTAGGACCCTATCAACTAATATGAAAGAGTACATTTGATCACTGGTGACTGACAGACTAAAAAACACTAACATTGGCTCCAACTGGGGATGTCAACTCCTTTTAGGAGGTATCAAGAACACTGTAGACCAAGTAGCCTCATCCATTGGGAAATGGAGTCACTGCATCTACAATCCTCAAACTGACTCAAATGAAACTGAAAGTTGAACTATACATCATCAACTGCAAAATCTACTGGAAATTGACATTGAAAAATATGCACAAAAATGTTGAGCTTATGCATCACGTCTTACCTAATCTAGTTGATTCATAAATCACTTGATCAAGTGAAGTCGAAGATCTAATTTAATCAATCAAGAAAATGAATACCTTACTAATGCTTGTATTCAGATCCACCAAGCATAAAGAAATATTGAGTAAATGGAAACTAAAAATGAAATCTAAGCCCAAAACCTGTGTTGGTGAACAAAATAAACTCCACCTTTTCTGATGATTCCAAAAGACTACCCAAGGGGTCTTGAAAATCATGAAACATTACCTCTTGTTGATCAGCAAAAATAAGGGAGATGCTTTCAGATATAATGGATGATTGTTATTATTCATTTGGTTGATCCTTATTAAATAAAAATGTAGCAATGTTATCTTCCATATCATCGAGATCAGATACAAGGTTTTTATGTTCTTGTAGATCTTCAATTGAGGTAGCCAAATCAACATCAACACAAAAATCTACAAGTGGATTTTCATGTATATTAGAAAGAAAATTTTCTTGGCTTTGAAAAAATTCTATATCTTTATCATTAGAAGGTTGTTGAACATGTTCATCAAAATCAAGACAACAAACATGTTGTAAACTATTTTTGACCTCTACAGATAAATCATGACTCTCTAGAGTTTCTATACAAGCAAACTCAAAATTTTGATCTACACATACTTCTTCCTGAATTAAAAAATCAGAAGAGGAAAGGGATGAAGGGTAGTTGGACATAACATCTTCATATATATCTTGATCACTTGAAGATTGGAAATAATGCTGCAAATTATCATCAACTTCGAAAGATGGAAGATCAATGTCATCCTTTGAATAATTCTGCTCAAGTTCGCTATCATCCAGGGTAGAATCCATGATCTTCTCATGGCGGTCAAAAAGGCTTTTCATTCAAAGCATCCAAGAGTTCATCATCCGTAAACTCTTCATCACCATAAGCAATTTCTAGCTCTTGAATAAAACTCTCAAAGTAATCACAAAAGCCCTCAATCAAAAGCAAAGAAGGATAGGTTTCTCTATACTTCTCAAAAGATACTAAGTGAAAATCCTTGAGAGAATAAATACAAGCATGAGGCAAGCTTTCATACCATAACTGTGTTTTTTCTTCTAATTTGATCATGAGCATCTTCATGAAAATTAATCTTCATCTTATGCACATGCATATGAAATCTTATTAAATAACGTGTAGCATCATCGCCTTTTCCATCTTTGAATTTTGGCAAGTATGATTGCCAATCTACCTGAAGCATATGATTTGGAAAGCTTGTAACATGATCTTTATTATCACACATAAAATTTCATTTTTTGATTGATAGGGTCATTAACCTAGGTTTCATTTGCCTCATAAAATTAGTTCATGAAATTAATGAAAACTAATGAATTGATCACTACCCTAAGTTTAGAAAGTTCATTTGTCATGCCCATCATAGTAAAATCCATCAAAATCCAACTTAGGTTCACATGCATTGGTTTAAAGTTTGATAGTGGCCACCTATCTGATTTTTCCCAATTTCACAGTGAATATAACTACAGATATGCTATTTTCACTACAGACTCACCTGATCAGTTCGTAGCAAATCTAGAAAGTTTATAACTAAAAACGCCGCGGAATCATGTTTTTCTGCACCAATAAAAGGATGATGAGTTGTCAAGTTTTTATAGGTTTAGGGTGAATGTGAAGTCATGTGATTGGTTATTACAGTCATCCAAGCATGCATAATCATAAGTGTCATTCATAATTACCTTTTAGTCCTCCCATTTGTCATTATTCCTCATGTATTCAAATTTCACCTTTTAAACTATTGTGAAACCAACTCCAAAAATAGAAGAAAAGAGAGATAAACGCCTTAGAAATCAGCCACTTCAAGGGGGAAACCTCCAATACATTACATAAATGAACAATTCTTGGATGCTACAAATGACCAAAACCTCCTTATATATATAGGAGTCCATGGGGCCACAATATAATCCTAGCCAACCTAACAATAATAATTTAAGGGCACAATAATAACAATATTGGGGTTACAGGGGTACAACAATAACAATAAGGGGGCTATACTAATAATAATAAGGCACTAAAATAGTAATATAGGGATCTAACATGCCCCTCTCCTTCAAAAAAGTGTTTTCCTCAACGCTTGAGTATCTCTGGGCACTTCTGTATAAAGTTTTCATCCTCCCATGTAGAATCTTTAGAGGGTAAGTTCTTCTACTTGATGAGATACTCTGAAATTGATCGATTTCGTAGTTGTTGAGTTATTGTTTCTGTGACTGCTTCAGGTTCCAATATGATTTTTCCTTCCTCATCAAGTTATGGAAATATTGTTTGAACTGGAATATTTTCACCTATAACCTTGTTTAAGCATGAAACATGGAAAACTTGATGCACTCGCGAAGAAGCAGGAAGCTCCAGTTTGTATGCCATAGTACCAATATTTTGGAACACCTTGTAAGGACCATAATACTTTGGCGATAATTTATTATCCTTCTTAGCTTGCTTGAGGGGCATTTGTTTGTATGGTTGTAGCCATAAAAATACCCAATCTCCTACATCAAAACTTCTTTTGCTGTGATGTTGATCTGCCTGTTGTTTCATTCGATTTTGTGCCAAATTTAGGTTATCCTTTAAGAGTTGGAGAACTTCTTGTTGATGCTCGATGTGATCTGCCACTGCTTGAACCTTATAATTTTCTATTAAATATGATGTGATGGACAGTGGATGATATCCATAAAGTGCCATAAATGGGGTCATTTTTGTTGCAGTATGGAAGGAAGTATTATACCACCATTCAATGAGAGGTAACCACTTGACCCATTTTGTTTGTTTATCAGATATAAAAAAGCTAAGATATCCTTCCAAACATTTATTCGCTATCTCAGTTTGCCCATCAGATTGAGGATGATAAGATGAGCTATGAGCTAGTTGAGTACCCAAAAAATAAAATAACTCTGTCCAAACATTTCCAGTAAAAATGGGATCTCTGTCACTCACAATAATCTTTGGGTTTCCATGTAGCTTTTTAATTGTGTCCATAAATTTAGTAGCAACTGTACTTGCTTTAAATGGATAAGATAATGCACAAAATTGTGCATACTTGGTAAGTCTATCAACTACCACCATGATGACACTCTTTCCTTCGGACTTGGGTAAACCTATGATAAAATCCATTGAAATATCCTCCTAACATTGACTTGGAATGGATAAAGGTTGTAGAAGACCCGAGGTCTTAATTGTCTGAACTTGATTTTGCTGGAAAACCAAAAATTCTGCTACAAGTTTTTGAATATCAGATTTAAGGCCATCCCAAAAAAATTCTTTCTTCACCTTGTGGTAAGTTTTTAAAAATCGTGAGTGACCTCCTAAAGGAGAAGTGTGGAATTCCAAAAGAATCTTTTGTTTGATTTGGGAACACTTACAAAGATATAAGCGATCTTTGTACCATAAGGAATCATTTTTCTAACTAAATGTATTAGATGTATTAGGATCTTGCTGCAACTTTTAAATGAGTGTCCACACTTCTTCGTCCTTCTTCCATTCATCTCTTGCTTCAGTTATCCAATTTGGTTGGATAATAGAAATGACACAAAGCAATGCTTCCACCTCTTCATTCTTTCTTGAGAGTGCATCTGCAACAAAATTTAGCTTCCCTTTTTTGTAGATTATTTCAAAGTCATAAGCCAACATCTTTGTGACACATTTTTGCTACTCTTCTGAAGATATTCTTTGTACCAAAAAGTGTTTAAGACTATCATGATTAGTTTTTACCTTGAAGTGTCTTCCCATTGGGTAAGGTCACTATTTCTTTAGTGCATGTAGTATTTCTAACATTTCTTTCTCATAAATAGCTTTCTGTAAATACTTTCCTTTGATTGGATGACTTTCAAAAGCAATGGGTCTTCCTTCTTGCATTAAAACAACACCAATTCCATTTCCTGAGGCATCACATTCCACAATAAAGGTTTTTGTGAAATCTGGCATAGCTAAGATCGGTGCTAGGCACATTGCCTCTTTAAGATGTTCAAAGGCCTTAGTTGCTTCAGGAGTCCATGAAAATGCATCTTTCTTCAATAATGTTGTTAGAGGTGTTGCTATTCTCCCATAATTCTTAATAAGCTTGCGATAATACCCTGTTAACCAGAGAAATCCTCACAACTGCTTTATGGTTGTGGGGAATTTCCATTCCTTAATGGCTTTAATTTTGTTAGGGTCTAATTTAACACCCTCGTGAGATACAATATGACCCATATGTTCCACCTCTTGTAATCCAAAGAAAAATTTGGATGCTTTTGCATATAATTGTTTCTCCTGCAATAGTTTGAGCACCCTGTCAAGATGTTGAACATGATCCTTCCAAGACCCGCTGTAGATTAGTATATCATCAAAAAATACTAGCACAAATTTTCTAAGGAAGGGTTTGAAAATGTAATTCATCAACCCTTGAAATGTATAAGGTGCATGGTAAGGCCAAAAGGCATGAAAAAAACTTCATAATGAACCTCATGAGTTCAAAATGTTGTTTTCATAATATTTTTTCTTTATTCTAATTTGATAATATCCTGAACGAAGATCCAACTTGGTAAAATAAATTGCTCCATGTAATTCATCCAATAATTCATCAATCACAGGAATGGGAAATTTATCTTTAATAGTGAGCTTATTGAGCTCCCTATAATCCGGACACATGCGCCTTGATCCATCCTTCTTGTGCACCAATACTACTGGAGCAGAGAAATAACTTTGACTAGGTTGAATTATACCATCCTCTAACATTTCTGCAATCAGATGTTCAATTTCGCTCTTTTGGACATAAGGATATCTATAAGGCCTGATGTTTGGAGGAACACTTCCTGGAATCAAGTGAATAGCATGATCATGATCACGAATAGGTGGGAGTCCTTTGGAAGTTTCAAACACCTTGGAATGATTGTCCAATACTTTTTGGAGATTTGCGGAAATAGATGATTTTGATGTTGGAACTTCTAGTGAGCATAATTGTGAAATTACGCCTCTTTTTTCTCTCTTCATAAGCTTTGTCATGAAATTAGAGCTTGTTATATTTCTTGGCTTCCATGAAATACCTCGTAATTCGACTTCCTTTCCTTCCAAAAAAAATTTCAAGAAAATTTCTTGAAAATTAAAAGCTACCATCCTCAAAGATTGTAACCATTGTATTCCTAGTACAACATCAGCGCCTCCCATTGGAATGGAAAGCATTGGAATATTCAATACATATTCCCCCATGGTTAACTTGATATTATGGAATTTTCTAGAGAAATTTATAGTTCCTCCATTTGAAACCATCATTTGAAATTCCGGTGTTGGGTATAGGAAGCAATTCAATTCCTTGGCAACCTTACAATGAATAAAATTATGGGTACTACCTGAATCAATCAACAATATTAATTTTTTCTTCTTGATATGTCCTTCTATCTTGAGAGTTTGAGGAGTGGTAATTCCTACTAATGAATTACACGATATGGTCAAACTCATTTCTTCCTCTTCTAGGGTTGGTTCCTGGTGTATATCCTCTTCTTTTGAAGATTCTTGTTCATTTTCTTCTTCCTCTTCACAATCTATGTAAAATAGTTTCTTCTTGACACACTTATGACCTTTAGTGTATTTTCTATCACAACTATAGCAAAGCCCTTTTTCTCCTTTTTCTTACAATTTTTTTGGTTTCAACCTTGTATGTTGTGGAAGTCTAGGAGTAGGAACACTTCCGTCGTTATAGATGTGAGTGGTAGGCTTCCTTGTCGCCATAATTTTACATTTAATTTTTCTTGCCAACCTAAACGACTTCTCCAATGAATCAGGTTCCCAAATGAGAACTTCATGTTGGATGTTATCTTAAAGTCCCTATGAAGACATCAATCTTGTGTTCCTCTGGAATATCAGTTACCCTTATATTCAACTTTTGGAAGTCCTCAATTTTCTCCACCACTGAACCCTTTTGTTTGAGATTTATCAATTGGCTAAAGAAGGTGTTTCTCTTTTTATCCTCATAATGTGCTATCATTTCCTCTGTAAAAATTGACCAAGTGACAATTTTTTTATGGGAGAAAAGCTATAGATACCATAAAAATGTATTTTGTTCTAAATATAAAGTTGCAATGCATACCTTTTGTCTGTTTTGCACATTATTGAGATCAAAATATTTCTCTATCTGTAGTATCCATGTTATGGGATCCTTGTCATCAAAATTCCTCATATCCACATTTGGAATATGGTGGTTCTTCCATCCAACATTAGAGTTTATGAAATCATGATTAACATCTATTTTTTTCTCATCATGAGTTTCTTCTACTATCTTTTCACCATTAGGAACTATTTCTTGTATCAACTTTGTCAAACCTTCCATGTCTGCTTTTAGATCATTCTTCATGTTTTCCATGTTGTATTTTATTTTTTCTTCCACATCCTCCATATTAGCTTCCACGTCTTTCTTCAAACCATCCATCTTTGCTTCCATGACTTTCTTCAAAACTTCCATTTCATTTTTTGTTGCTCTTTGCAAGAGCGAAATTTGGTGCACTTGCTCTTGTAATTTTGATAAATCATGTTGCAATTCTTCATCTTCATGAGTCATAGTAGAGTATTTTGAGGGCTTAATGGGTATTGAATTCTTTTTAGGAGGCATTTTAGAACCCAATACTGAAATATATGCTCAATAGGCCCTTGGAATCACTTCAAACTTATTTTTTTACACAAGACTTATGCAATTTGGAAAAAAAATACACACCTTTTTCTTGCTTTTGAGGGGATCGATATTGAAACTAAATTATCTATGTGATTTCGGATCTTCAATATATTAAATTTGGCCCTGAGCTAGCCCTATGAATCCTCTTTCGAATGCCACAGGCTTGACCTGATTTGGATTCTTCAAGGCAAAGTTATGTCCAATCTCCCACAATGACCTAATTATGGACTGGTTCAGTAGAGAGAACTTATACGACTTGCCACGTGTCACTGTTTCGTCCTCTGGCTCTGCAATTGATAGAAAGGAAAATACAGTCCATGTACTTACCATTACTCTTTATATAATTCCAATCTGATGCTCAGAGAGAGAGGAATGAAGATTTTCCCATGATCACCTCTTTGAGATGAAATTCAGGAGCCTGAACAAGCCCTAACTTCCTAGATCCTACCTCCCAAAATAATGCAAATAAATCTCTGAAATTTTTCCACGACGTTCTTCAGGATTTTAGCTTTTCTTTGTGAAAATGGCAGCTTCTGAAAGCTCATAGAAAATTTTTTATAAAGAAAATTATGTGATGATTTGTTTAGGTTAAATTCAAGAGCCTGCAAAAATCCCTAACTTCCATAGATCATATCTTCGAAAATATTGTGAACCAAGCTCTGAAATTTTGCAAAGATATTACTCAGGATTTCAGCTTCTCGCTCTAATAATTTTATCTTTTGAACCTTTGTAGAAGGAAAGTTATATCGAAAATTCCATGATGACCTGTTTGGAGCAGTGAAACACTAGAATCCAAAGCTCTGATACCAAATGTTGTGAAACCAACTCCAAAAATAGAATAAAAGTGAGATCAATGCCTTAGAAATCAACCACTTCGAGGGGGAAACCTGCAATAGATTACATAAATTAACAATTCTTGGATGCTACAAATTACCAAAACCTCCTTCTATACAGGATTCCATGGGGCCACAATATAATCCTAGTCGACGTAACAATAATAATTTAAGGGCACAATAATAACAATATTGGGGTTACAGGGGTACAACAATAACAATGAGGGGGCTATACTAATAACAATAAGGGACTAAAATAGTAATATAGGGACACAACATAAACTCACCTCCAAAGCTCCTCTCTGTCATCCTCCATTCAATATTTTCATGCAGCAGTTGATTAATATCATTGAAGAGTCCAACCCTATCGCAAGCAACTTCCTATTTAAATAGGTTTCTTTGCAGGTGTCAATTTTTCAAGAAAGGAAACATAGTATAAAGGAAGATGGCCATGAAAAAGAAAACAAAAAAGGAGGCTCCTGTGTAATATATGAACTTATGGACCTAAAATTGGTCATGGAAGACCCTAGTGTTGCAGAGGTCTTCATTACAGTTGGTTGCATGAGATTTTACAAGAAGATACAAAGGGATTTCTTTTTTTTTTACTGTTTGAGCAGTCAACTCCAAGAGTATTTTAAGGGAAAACATAGAAGAATTCTAAAAAAATGAGAGATTTTATTGTCAAACATGGATCAAAGAACATTAACCTCTTTCACTTTTCTCACAGGTGTTAAATATTGGGATATTTTAAGACATCTTTGGTCTCAATTTTTAGAGTTCGATTTTTTCGTGTTTTAGACATGTTTTTCAACTGTAGGTTACAGACAACTAGAGATGGTGTTCAAAAATACAAGAGAGGTTTTTGTTCAGAATGAACTGATTTACAAAAAACACCTCCCGTTTGTAACAACTATCAAGGATCCAGAGATATGAACTTATTTATGAGCCTATTTTTCAGAAAAAAAAAACAACTCCATTTTTATTGGTAGATTAACTTGTTGAAGGGGAAAATGTTGTTTCATGAGGAGGGTAAGAGGTATTTTGAAACAAGTTTGCCTTATCATGTTTCATATTATCATCTTGCAGACCCATAGGAAAAATTTTAAAGAAAAAAGGACAATTTTTGAGTTTTCTGCCAATTAGGCAATTTCGTAGCGAATCCCAGGCTTGAAGCCTAGATTTCACTACGAAATCACTGTAGGTGACTTTTTGCTTAAAATCACAACTATGGTTAAAACAAGGAGGGAGAAAATTTGTATTTATCTCATTTGATTCAACAAACATCTCCAAATCAACAAAGAGGGCTAAATAGTAGCATAGATGGGTGAAGTCAATTTGCTACAAAATTTTGCTACAAAATTGCCTTGATTCCCCTGTTTCTGTAGAAATCAACTTTTCATAGCAATTTTGTGTTTTGATGGTTCATTGGAGGTCAACCAGACACATGGAGAGATTAAAGAGTATCAAAGGAATATTCTGGTTGAGGTTTGGTCTTCGACAAGGCTGTCTAGTTCACCAGCTCGGCATGAAGACAGTCAACAAATATCATGATACCATTTCCTTAAAAATAGGATGATTAGTTTCTTAATCTAGTGGGGGTATTTATGCCTTGATTATGGTTAGTACCAATTGAGCGCTTAGCTATTTTTGATGTAATTATGCAGTATTTTTAGTTAGTAAATGTAATAAATAAGTGGAAGAGTCCTAGTAGGTCTCTAAGTCATAAAGTCAGTAGGTGTCTTTTTCATTCCCATGTATTTTTCTTCTTGTTAAGATAGGTGTCAGTAAAAGTAATTCAATGATCTAGCCATGTAGGGAGATTCAATGTAAGGTGACTAAGGCCTATTAATAGGCATAATTTTGAAGAATTCAAGGTTGGAGGATGTTATTTTACACTACTACCAATGTAAAAAATTTCTGATCAGTAATGTACAGTGGTTGTGGGCTTTCTTCTTCACCTGAGATTCATTTGGTGTTTTCATGAGCTTTTTTCCTATGTATCTTGCTATTTTTATTTAATTATATTAATGTTTGATTACTCAAAATTCATGTACATCATGCTCTGACTTAATTTAAGTATTAAGCTATTGTATATCTGTGTGTGTTGTCCTTTCATTAAAACATATACATGCCTCAGCTTCGGCAAGGAGAGCCATGTCACTGAATTTCTTAGCACTAAGTCCATAAGCCCAATGGTAGTAAACCATATACATTTTTCACTTACATAAAAACACATTCAAGAAACTATTACATAGTAAACCATATGATTGAATCATATTTGAACAAATCATATATAATTTTTTGAGAGAGCCCTCTTAGGTTGAAAAGGCTAATTTTCAGTCAGAAGTTGGTTTGAAAGAGTTACTCTAGGTTGTATGGTGGAGCAGCCCATCTGTACCAACTTAGTGATAACAATTTGGTGCGTCTGCTAGGAGTCTAAAGACATATTTCCCGAATTTTGTGCTCAAACAGTGATGCTGAACTCTTGGAGGTAGCAGGAGCTCAAAAGCTTACGTGGCTGCATTTATACCTTGGTGACTCCATTGTTGAAGAATTAAAAATTTCATAGCTTCATGGTGATTCCATTGGACTTATGAAGAACTCAGATTCTACCACTCTTGTTTCAAGGTATGCACGTGTAGATTTTTTAGAAATTTATGGTTTCCCAAATGCTTTTCCCAAGGATGCATATTTTTTAAGGAATGGTCCAAAATTTAATGGAGAAGATTTTAGTTTGACCTTGAAGTATATATCAAGTTTTTGTGACCTTACTGAGCTTCTTAGAGTTAGACATGAATATATTTTCATCATATTTTCTATGATTCATTTCAAGGGAAATGTATACAATGGATTGACAGTTAGATCTATTAAGTCATTTGCAGATTTTTGGCTTATCTTTTTGGAAATATTGATGGAAAAAATAGATTTGGTGGCAGACTTTCTTTCCATTCAAGGTTTTAAGAATTGGAACGATGATCACACTATTGAGTAGGTGGATGAAAATTTTTCTTTGACCTTGTCTTCGTATATAAAGTCATTTGAGTGAAAGTCAAGATAAAATTCAATTTTTGGATGAATTTGCTAAGAACATTGAGAAATACATTGAATTTTTAGAAGATCAAATTTAGTCCTATAGTCTTCATGGTCAAGATTAGCCTTTTGAAAAAAAATTCATGCCAAAATACAAAGAGAAGGTGGTGCTACCTTTCTCTTTTGAGATTGAGGAGGAATTTATTGTTTTTTAAAATGAGTTTGATAGCACAAAGTATGTCTTCTATGATCACATAGCTGACTACATGGAAGATTTCTATAGTCCAAATTTTCAATTATGTTTTCATTGTGAAAATCAGACCCATTTTCTGTTACCTTTGTCTTTATAGTATCTAGTTTGTTTTTGGTTTAAGCACAATCAAGGAGTTCAGGTATCAGATCAAATCATTGATTGGCTTTATTGGAGGTTTCATGTCGCTTGAATAAAAGATGAATATTGTAGATGTTAGGGTAGCTAGGTGTGTGTGTGTGTGAATAAGCTCAAGTATTCTGAGCATCTTTTCAACATGTACAAATTTAGTATTCAGCTTGGATTGTAGTTTTCAACAAGCTTGAGCCCGAGGAGAAGGCCATAAGAGCTTGGCGAATATTCATCAATTTCACAAAATTTAAGTTTCTGAAGGAAGACAATGGAACTAAAAGTTCTTTGTTGTACCACAGGGGCACACCATCCAAAATGGAGCCACTATTATCACACATAAAATTTCAATTTTTGATTGATAGGGTCATTAACCTAGGTTTCATTTGTCTCATAAAGTTAGTTCATGAAATTGATGAAAACTCATGAATTGATCACTAGCCTAAGTTTAGAAAGTTCATTTTTCATTCCCATCAGAGTCAAATCCATAAAAATCCACCTTAGTTTCACATGTATTGGTTTAAAGTTTGATAGTGGCCACCTCTCTCATTTTTCCCAATTCCGTAGTTAATGTCACTTTAGACAGGTTGTTTTCGCTATGGACTCACCTGACCAGTCCATAGCGAATCTGCCAGGTTTATAACTGAAAATGTTGCGGAATCATTTTTTATGCACCAATAAAAGGATGATGAGTTGTCAAGTTTTTAGAGGTTTAGGGTGAATGTGAAGTCATGTGATCGATTATTACAATCATCCAAGCATACATTATCATAAGTGTCATTCATCATTACCTTTTAGTCCTCCAATTTGTCATTATTCCTCATATATTCGGATTTCAATTTTTAAACTCACCTCCAAAGCTCCTCTATGTCATCCTCCTTTCGATCTTTGCATGCAGCCATTGATTATTATCATTGAAGAGTCCAGCTCCATTGCAAGCAGCTTGATGTTTAAATTGGTTTCTTTGCAGGTGTCACTTTTTCAAGAAAGGAAGCGTAGTATAAAGGAAGATGGCCATGAAAAAGAAAACAAACAAATGAGGCTCCTGTGTAATATATGAAACTATGGAAATAAAATTGGTCATGGAATACCCTGGTATTGCAGAGGACTTCATCAAAGCTGGTTGCATGAAATTTTACAAGAAGATACAAAGGGATTTCTCTGTTTTTTTACTGTTTGAGCAGTCAAATCCAAGAGTATTTTTTGGGGAAATAGAGAAAAATTCTGAAAATCCAAGAGAGGTTATTTTCAAAAACGGATCAAAGAACATTAACCTCTTTTAGTTTTATCACAGGTGTTATAGATTGGGATATTCGAAGACATATTTGGGCTCAATTTTCAGAGTTTGATTTTTTATTGTTTTAGACATGTTTTTCAAATGTATATTATGGACAACTAGAGATGGTTAAAAAAAAAAAAGAGGATTTGGTTCAGCACAAACGGATTTACAAAATCCTCCTCCAGTTTTTCAACAAATATCAAGGATACAGAGATATGAGCTCATTTATGAGCCCTATTTTTCAGAAAAACAACTCCATTTTTATTGGTAGATGAACTTGTTGAAGGGGAAAATGTTGTTTCTTGAGGAGGGTAAGAGATATTTTGAAACAAGTTTTCCTTATCATGTTTCATCTCATCATCTTGCAAACCCATAGGAAAAATTGTGAAGAAGAAAGGATAATTTTTGAGTTTTCTACCAATTAGGAAATTTCATAGTGAATCCCAGGCTTGAAGCCCATATTTTGCTATGAAATCGCTGTGGGTGACCTTTTGCTTAAAATCATAGCTATGGTTAAATCAAGGAGGGAGAAAATTTGTATTTATCTCATTTGATTCAAAAAACATCTCCAAATTAACAAAGAGATCTAAATAGTGGCATAGATGGGTGAAGTCAATTTGCTACAAAATTTCGCTACAAAATTGCCTTGATTCCCCTATTTCTTCAACGAGCAACTTTTTGTGGAAATTTTATGTTTTGATGGTTCATTGGAGGTCATAAAACCACGTGGAGAGCTTAAAGAGTATTAGAGGAATATTATGGAGGTTTGGTCTTCGACAAGGCTGTGTAGTTCACCAGCTCAGCATGAAGACAGTCAGCAAATATCATGAGACCATTTCCTTAAAAATAGGATGATTAGTTTCTTAATCTAGTGGGGGTATTTATGCCCTAATTATGGTTAGTTCCAATTGAGCACTCAACTATTATTGATGTAATTATGCTTTATTTTTAGTTAGTGAATGCAATAAATAAGTGGAAGAGTCCTAGTAGGTCTCTAAGTCATAAATTCAGTAGGTTTCATTTTCATTCCCGTGTATTTTTCTTCTTGTTAAGACAGGTGTCAGCAAAAGTAGTTCGATGATCTAGCCATGTAGGCAGATTCAATGTAAGGTGACTAAGGCCTATTAATAGGCAGAATTTCGAAGAGTTCAAGGTTGGAGGATGTTATTTTACACTACTACTATTGTAAACTTTTTCTGATCAGTAATATATAATGGTTGTGGGCTTTCTTCTTCACCTCAGATTCATTTGGTGTTTTCATGAGTATTTTTCCTATGTATATTGCTATTTTTGTTTTAGTATCTTAATGTTTGATTACTTAGAATTAATTTACATCATGCTATGAATTCCTTTAAGCATTAAAATATTGTATATCTGTGTGTGTTTTCCTTTCATTAAAACATCTACATGCCTCGGCTTCCACAAGGAGAACCATGTCACTGAATTTACTAGCACTGACTCCATAAGCCCAATGGTAGTAAACCCTATAAATTTTTCACCTGCATGAAAACACATTCAGGAAACTATTACGGAGTTAGCCATATTATTGAATCATATTTGAAAAAATCATATTACTTTTTTGAGAGAGCCCTCTCAGGCTGAAAAGGCTAATTTTTAGTCAGAAGTTGGTTTGAAAGAGTTACTCTAGGGTGTCTGGTGGAGCAACCCATCTATACCAACTTAGTGATAATAATATTGATGCATAGGAGCATACCTTCTATCAGTTGAATCCATCTTGAAAATAGTGAAGTCACCAAAAATTTCATAAAGCTACCATTTTTTGAACAGTGGAGTCGCCATGAAAACTTTGAAACTTTGGATTCTTCAACACTAGAGTTTCCAGGTGAAATATGCACAACCTTCTTGTGTTTGAAAATTGTTCATCATCAGCAATCAGAGATAATATTTGTCATTCTTTCCCAGGAAAGATTTAACCTTCGCTCCCCGGCAACGATGACAAAAATGTTATTGCTCCCCCTGCTTCCCAAGGCTGAGAATGGAGTTGAAGGAAGGTAACAAAAAATCAACCTTTACGTTAGGTAGCTAACCCTACCACAACTAGAGTGGGGTCTCTCAATGTCAATTTGAAACCAAAGGGATGACTAAATATAATGTTTTAGGCTAGTTATGATGCTCAGTAGATTAGGGATTTTGTTTTTTTGGAGTTTTGCTGGATAAGAATGATAATTAGGAAACTGTGTCTAGGGTTTAGGTCCGATTTCAAAGGTTAGATTGAAGAGGTAAGGGTGAGGCCAGGTAGTTAAGCTTATAATCATGATTAATTTTTCATTGTGTATAAATTGAACTAAGAGGGAGTCAAAATGAGCATTAAACTGAATTCATTCGTCAGAAGAGAAGAGACATGTTGATGTAAATCTTGCAAAAAATAGAGCATGGAAAGCATGATTTCTGTTTATAAACTGATAAGACTTAACATAAAGAAGCACATATGTGAAAGATGGATAACATAACATTAAACATGATAAGTTTACAAAGAAAAACAAATGCTCAAAGACACACCATTGGAATCTCAACATTGTATGATTTCATTCACAAAATCTTGTACAATAAATCCATTGCAAATAAAAACTATCCAACCTCTAAAATGACTTGAGACCTCATGGAAAAAATAGCATAGAATTCTAAATTTTTCCTGGCATGACAAATTTTTGAAAGGAATCCAATGCAGAAATGTAGTGCCTTTAGCAGAAGCATCGCACCTATCTGGCAGTCACCCCATTTTGAGGGCAATTTTGGGTGGCTTTAAGCCATTCTATTGATGATGAAGATTGGGATAGGTATCCCTATGTGTCCTCTATCCAACTCAACCTTGAAACTGAGAAAATACCTCCTGGAAGGCCATTAAAAATGAATTTTCCCAACCTTACTCTGAAGCACCGCAAACAAGCAAAAAAAGTGGCAGAAGCATGAAATTAAGGTGTTTTCTGAGTTTTCTCCAAAAATAGAGATTGTCATGGAAAAAAAAGTGCACATGGAATGCAATGATAAATATTAACCCATAAATATAAGAAATTATTCATTTGGATGTTCTGAGGAAAAGCGTCACATTGTTGCGTGACGCTTCTGTAATGACCAAATTTATAGAATTTTCAAAAAGTTTCTGCAAAAATAAGGCTCAAAGAGGGATCAATATATATCTAACCATAATGGTTTTTACAAACATGAGAGAGGCATTTTTGATTGGGTATCATGTGAACAAAAACCTCCTCCAGGTTTCAAAAATACTTTCCCAATTGTTCAGAATCCAAGTTTGAAATTGGTCACTCAAAATTTGCAGAAGCGTAGTGCACTCTCAACAGAAGCATCACACCACTTTTAGAGGGATTTTGGAGGTCTTCCTAGATGATTTGTGGGCTTCAAGTGGTATGTTTGGAAATATTAGGATGGATTCTACAACATGGAGTCATCACGCACTGCAAAACCCTTCTCCAAACCCCTGCAAAATTGACTTGAAGACAACCTATCCAAAAGTGAAGAAAATGACTTGGAGCAACTGTATTTTGGGAATTTCTCTCAACTCATAATACCTGTGCATAAATTGATGGAGGTTTTTGTTACTTGGTTTATGATTAACAAAAACCTATTTCACTATTGTCAAATTCATATTCTTTTGTTCAAAAACATATTTTGAAGTAGGAGTGTCCCCATGTGCAATGTAAACCCTAATAAATGATCACAAAACTCTAAAGATGATGCCATGAGTTTGAGTTGGCTCAAAAATAGAATGGTGACCTCCCTTATGAATCTTCTTCTCAACCTCCATGATGTTTTTCAATAAGGAAAACCCCATCTTGATGTAGTGGATAGGGAAGGTGGAAAATTAGGAAAATAAGGGATAGTTGAAGAGTGGTTTTAGGGATAGAAATGGAGTGAAAGGAAGTTAGCGAAAAATCCATAAAAAATTGGAGAGTTAGGGTGATGAGTTGGCTATATGATTGAAGTCAAATATTTGGGAATGGACATGTGAAAGGTGCCCAAAAAGTCAAAACACAAAATTTTCCTAGTTTCCCTGCAAAAACATAGACAAAACTAGGGTTTTAGTGGAAATGGTAACAGGGAGGGATATGAGTGATAGGAAATGTATGGATAAGGTATATGGATGATGTATGAAGGTTTTTAAATGTTTAAATTAAGGGTTTTCCAATTTAAAGCAACCAAACATCTCATTGATCCAAAAACATAGTTGAAAACCCTAGAAGAGGGAATCCACTCTTTGCTCAAGAAATTCACTTGAAGGAGAAGTAAGGAATGTTCACTTACTATTTTGGAAGCACCTGAACCTTTAAGAAATTATGAATTAACCCTTTTCATTGCTCCTTTGGATTTATTTCCTATCTTTTCTAATTCCCAATGTAAATGATTTGTATGGTGAAAATGACATCCTATTTACCTTCTTTCATGACATGATTGGGTCATTATGATGACAAAACAAAAGAAGCCCTAGACCATGACCTAAATGATGGTATGTTGACTTACCTATGACCCTAGGTGATAATTAATGTCATGACCTTCAAATTATGATGACCATGAGTGAATGGAGGGAGCAGCGCTGACCTAGACAACAACCAATGATCAGATTTTATTTGAAAACTTATTTGAAACTATAAAATTTGACCTAGGACCCTATCAACTAATCTTGAAAGAGTACATTTTATCACTGGTGACTAACAGACTGACAAACACTAACAATCCGTACTGTAAGAAATATTCTTATGGACATATACAACTTGTTTACTTTAAGAAAATAAGTAATTAAATAAGTCTTACTAAATATAGAAACATATTTTATTATACAAATTTTTTTCTTGTGCGAAACCCATATTATAACTTATATTGTAAGTCATAAAAGTTACAATAGTGAATTGTAAATGAATATTTGTAAAGCGTTACTTAGCACGCAACTAGCTAAGCACAAGTGATTGTGCATTACTACATATGGAAAAGAGGAAAATTACAAAATTGTGCTATGCACCACCCGTTCTCTCGCACAAACCCACAATACGAATACCAGACAGATAAAATTAACAACTTTAGTCATTATGTCCTCCCGCAAACACCCCTTCCTCTGCAAATATTCATAGTTCTAAAATAAAATCTCTATGCAATTTCCCCCCCACACATACTACATACTCTGCACAGTAAAATATTTGCACAACGAAACATAATAATATTCCCCGCTCGTAGTTCTAAAATCAAAGCTCTAGACATTTTCTCCCCTGCACACACTTCGTACTTTGTACAACAAAATATCCATACAATGAAACATAATAATATTCCCTGCTATCCGGCAAATACCTCGTCCTCTGTAAACATTTATACGATATACCATTAGGAAATGTGTAAAAGTACTATATATTTTTGACAAATCGACAAACATATGCCATCTTCATTAATTTCTACATGCACCCCGAGTTGTCTCGAAAATAACCTGTCCTAATAAAATCTATGCAAAATGAAATATCCCGAACAAATTTCGTACCTCGTCCTAATAAAATCTCTACATAATTTCTCTCCTGCACATACTTCATATTCCTCACAGTAAAAGCTCCACATAATGAAACATAATAATAATCCCTATTCTCTCGCACATACTCTATATTTTGTTAACATTCATACGATATATGATTTGAAAATTTGTAAAAGTATTAAATTTGTTTGAGAAATTGACAAATATACTCCATATCCACACATTAAAAGTTTTTCACAATGAAACATATTATATTCCCCGTTCTCCTGCACATACCTTCATATGGTACATAATCATAGTTCTCCCGAAAATACCCCATCCTAATTTTTTCTTTGGCATAAAATCTCAACACAATAAAAGGTTTGCACAATGAAATCTCTCGTACATACCCTGTGCTCTACACAGATTCAATTGTAGCATTAATGCTCAAAACAATATTGAATTAATTGATTAACGCCAATATCCACACAACTTCGTCTGCACATGCTTCTTTTGTACATGCTTCCTTCAAACAACCACCTTCGAAGAACCACATGCTTCCTCTGCACAACCACCTCTATACAAGCTTGACCTATTAACTTCTAGCCATACCAAACTAGAAAGAGATCAACAAGCATTGCTCATGCTTATCTGATAATGCAGATCAAGTTTGCATGGAATAGAAAAACTATAACATTGAAATTAATAATATTAATCATTCCAAAAAGATACATACCTCTAAAATCAAAAGCTCTACGCAACTTCTCTCTCGTAAAAACTTTGTAATTCCCACAGTAAAATCTCTACACAACGAAACATGATAATATTCCTCATTCTCTTGCACATACCCTATCATCCGTAAACATTCATATGATATATGATCTGGAAATTTGTAAAAGTATCTCCACACAACGACTTGTGTAGCCTACCACTTAGCCAGACCAAACTAGAAAGAGATCAACAAGCATTGTCTAATGCTGATCCGATAATGCATATTAAGGCTGTAAGGCCTGGAAAAACCGGAACATTAAAATTAACAATATTAATCATTTCACAAAGATACATATCTCTAAAATCAAAATCTCTACACAACTGCTCAATCGCACAAAATTTGTAATCTTCATAGTCACACAACGAAACATGATAATATTCCTCATTCTCTTTCACATACCCTGTCCTCCATAAAAATTCATACAATATACGATTTGGAAATTTGTAAAATTATCTTCGCACAATGAATTTTGTATCCTGCCACTACTGCCCCCCCCGCCACACACATAGGATATGCAACTGCGTCAATACTGTAATCATGGGGAAGAGCAGTGCTATAACAATGTCAGTGTCATTGTTAATATCATAGCACTCATCGACCAAATGGACACTCAGAAAATTAGTTTTTTGCGATTTTTAAATCAGTTGTTAGGTACTAACAAATACCAAAACATTCTCCACTAGCAAAATTATGTCCCATCGGAAGGTGCTAGGCCAATCAGAAAATAGAAATAAGATTTCCAAAAACTATAAAATTATTTTTGAATTCATGCAAAATAGGAAAAATCCACATTTTCCTAAAACTTTGGCTAAAATGACTAACAACAACAAAATAATAGACGGTCAATGCTGTTTGACCACGTGGTGAATGCTATAGTCCCTCACGAGGCAAAGACTAATAATTAGACAAGAATGGAAATTATGTGTGGAATAATGTGAACATGCCCACCCAAATATTATTGATGTGAGATTAGTCTTATACAACTATTACAAAAACTCATACACTTCAATTACCATGATATTCATTAAAAAAGTGTCATACACTTCTGTTGCCATGATATTCATTAAAAAAGTGTTGAAATATAAACAATGACATATAAGAAAATATATGAAATCAATTTTAATTTATGAAATTTACTAAAACATTTCAAATCCTTTTTACTCTATAGTTTAATAAATTATTAAAATTAATTTTCAAAAACTTTGACAATACACCAACATCCAATTATGTTTTTGATAAGTTTAAGAATAATTAAGAATAATCCAAAGGGCCAACATAAAATTGGTAACAATGATGAGAACAAAAACTAAAATGTCAAAATCTTAATTGACCTTAAAATTACTAAGAATAATAACACATGCTAAAGCAAAAAATACTTGTGGGGTTTTAAATGTAGGCGGAGAAACAAATGCTTTATGAAAGGACTCCATGCTTTCAGGTATAAGGTAAATTAAATGTAGCCCTTTCAGTTTCATTGAAAATGTCATTTAACATCTAAAGATAAATAATTGCACACTGGGTTATTCATCTCAATATCCTAATAACATTAGAGTTGAATTCCTGAAGTAGACAAATCTGAAACAACAGGAAATGGGCGTTATAAAACAACTATTCTTTATCCATTTGATTTTGCCATGATATATCATTCGAAAGGTGCCAAAACCAATCTCTTTCCATTCTTCGAGGTCAACATTTTTTACTGTCGGATAAAATGCATGCAAAGACCGGAGAATGCTCAATACCAAAGCATTTTTTGTGCTTACAATTTTGGCAATTTGGATAAGCAAGGAACCCTTCAAATAGGACAAATTCAATAACATATGGTATGAATTATGAGGGATTTATGGCACAACTTACTTAGAAGCCATTTCTGCTTAATAATATTCAAACATTTAATACACTTTAAAATAAAAAATCAAGCAAAAAGGATAGAGAAACTAGCATAATTATGTATGTATTGTAGTATGTAGCATCAACCTTGAGCACATCTATTTGCAAATAAATAACTAAAATACACCAAACTTTAGAGGAATTATTATGAAAGAAATGTAATACTATTCTTATCCTTTGCTTTTGCAAAACTAGTATATACAACCCTAACGTAAAGCCAATATTGTTACTAGAAACTCCCAAACATGTGATTATATTATAATAATTCATAATTAAATGAGAAATATAGAAGAGAAATACTATCTTATTAATCTTTAGCCCACTCACTCTAGGAATCAAGTATGGAGCCTGCAAGCAGCGCTTAGTAGATGTCAACCGCAGGCCAACAGAAGTTGTCAACTACTTACCTTTCGGTTCAAAAATAGTTATAAGATAATAACTTCATAAGGATACAAATTCATAAGTACGTTCTCTTAACAATAATAAAAACATTTTTTAAGCTAAACTTATGTCTAAATTTATCTACATCGAGTCAATAAAAATTGCAAGCAACCTCTGCAACTCATCGTTTCATCAATTCTATAAGTTTAAACTTCATACTTGATTTTATTAGATATTGAAACTTTCAAGAGTGTCTTTAAAGCCATTCCAAATCAATTAAAGACTTTGAAATTAAAAAGTTAAAATAACTTCTCTATAATTATTCATGGATATACACTTATTTATAGATATATACATAAAAAAAAAAGTACGACATTCAGATTCCACGCAACCTTAAGCATGAAGTTGTAACATATGTGGAAATGAAGACTCACTATACTTGCAATGACAAGTGGAAGAGGTGGATTCAAAGAAAACTAAACCATCCAATTTTAGTAGTTGTACTAGTGATGTTGTCTTACAATTATGGGTGATTTCAAGCTTAAAGTCATCTAAATGCATGAAGTTGAATTTAATTGGATTGTATGTATGAGAAATATTTTTAAATTTAATGAGTAATAGCAAAGTTAATATTTTTGAATTTAATAAATAAGAGTAAAATTAATTGTTTTTTGTAATCTATTTCAAAAAGATTTCTATTAATATGAAAGTTTTATATTGATAGTATATGATCATCAAAAAAAAATTGATAAGGGAGTACAAGTTTTTAAACAAAATTTTCAAAGGAAACATCAAAACAATAAAAAAAACCAAAACCCAAATGATAATATTTTTGAATTTAATAAATAAGAGCAAAGTTAATTGTTTTTTTGGGTAAGCTAGTACAAAAAAATTTCTATTAATATAAAAGTTTTACATTGATAGCATAGGATCACCAAAAAATTGATAAGGGAGTATAAGTCTCCAAACATATTTTCCAAAGGAAACATCAAAACAATAAAAAACAAAACCCATAATAATCAACATTTACATCCTTTGTACTTTATGGAAAACTGTAGTCGATATAGAGCAAAGTTAGGTGTTAAAAGTGGAAAAAAAATCTAAAATGTTCTTAAAGTTCAAATTCAAAAATTTTAATTCACATAAAGAAAACCGTAAATCTGTAATTCTCTCTTGTTTGAGTATGTGAACGAAAATTATAAACTAGAAATTGCACCGAGAGGTGCAAAGGAACACCGAAGGATCAAGAAGCCAATAAAAAAAACACAAGGGACAAAATTGAAGTGTCAGTCGTGTTGAAGTGATGTTAGTATCGAACCATGGACCCTCATGCCCCTGTTGTGCAAGATGCAGATGAAGATTCCCAACGGTGTTCTGGTATCTAAAGGCTTTGTTGCAAGATCACAGTGTTTTGCAATCAGAATCCAGTGTCGTGTTTCATTCCCAATTAATCATAACCCTTGAAGAAGAAATATACGATCTAGTCACTCTCCCAATCCTTCCAATCACATTATCTAGTCGCTCTCCCATCCTTCTAATCACTCCCCACCACAAAGAATCATCACCTTCCACTTCTTGTGTATCCAATTTATTGAGCAGGGAGAGAAATGACAACGAAAATGACAACGACATGTAGAATTATACAACGATGAGCGTGACCATTTGATGTCGCATCTTAACCTCACTGGTCCCAAGATTATCTTTGCCCCTTCCCCTACCCCAGTGCACGCACCGCTTCTGGACTTATCCTTCTTGGAACACATATACCTTGCCTCTTGTGATCTTGTAATAATGACCGATGACTACCATTCCCACCAGGTCATATGGTACAATCACTCATACAAGAGGGCCGTTTAATCTTCCTTGGACCTCAACATCCAGAAACCCCTTGCAAATTTTAGTATTCACAAGCGTCAACCTAGTTTGAATCTCGAAAACACCTTTCCCAGGTAACTTTTTGGGTTTTTGCCAAGAAATTCTCCCTAGATCCTTAGAACAAGGACATCATGGATTCTCCACACATAAATAAACCCATCATGATAATGCCGCAGGGATAGAGACCTGTGGGGTTGATTGTGTTGCTCGAGTGCATAACATATACCAACTTGCAAACCTCTCCCTGGAGTGGCTCAATGGATGAAATAGAAGAAAAATTTGAAGAAGATAATTGTCCTTCTCTCCTCTTAGATTCCAGCAACAAATTTTGTTGGGCTAACTCCACCTACAAGCTAATGGTAGGAAAACCAAAGTGGAACCCATTGAAAATGATGCAACAACTTGGCCACCCAGAGATTCATAGTGGCCATGGACTGTGGTAAACTTGGGGACGTAAGACGGTCGACTAGAGAATCATGCGACAGGGTCAAGATCTTACAGGTCGAGTGCTAGTGCTGCACATGCGAGTGGTCGACAAGGAATCAACATCCATCCAACCCACATAGAAGATGATTGGTTTGTATGGACATCAAACCAAGGTGTTTAGAATCATGTGTGAGTTTTATAAAAGCAACTGATAGGCCGTCAAATAAAAGTGTTGTCGAAGTGAACAACTAGCATGGAATGAGCACGAGATTCTGAAAATCATGGGTGTTCCAACAACGAAGCTCAGATGTTCGGGGCTGGACACAAAACAATACCAAGTGATGGGGTGGATATTGGTGATACGCCTATTCTTGAAACCACCATTATCTGTTCGAGTTTTCGGTTCGGCACGAGTTTACTATTTTTGGTTTTGGGTCCTAAACTTTAGTTCGGTTTTGAGGCCCTAGCGACATTTTTGGGAAAACGGAAACATCATGAGGTCTGGGACTGATGTTATCATTCCAAATTTGGAGTCCTCAGATAGATCTTTCTAACGAGGTATGGTACGCGTCAAACGGAGATCGTATGCCAAAGTTACGCCCCTGGGAAGTTGAAACACCAATTTACCCAAACGGGGCCCATAGTTTTGGCGCTTCATCTCCTAGGGTTAGGGTTTTGGCTGTTTAGGATTTCCCATTGTTTCTAAATGATAAATAGGCCCTTGAGCCTCATTGTAATTGAGTTCAGAGGCCTGTTTTCTGACATCTCTGTAATTGTCTGACACCTATTAGATTTTATTTCCGTTCATACGTAACCATTTAGGACTATTTTGATATTAATGAAATAGAAGTGTTATTTCCGGCTGCATCTACGTATTTATGTATGTAGTACAATACCATTGCGTTCTGTAAATCCGGATCAGTGGAGCAAATGTAGCCATACTTTGTCACCCACCACTACTAAAAATAGTAAGCCCCTCCCCGTGCCGGCGGCGCCCCGGGGCTCGGAACCCCAAAAGTGGGAAAATGACACCAGTATGCAGATCTCCTCCTTAGGAAGCCATGGTCCCCATTGCGTTAAGTTCCTCCATGAGATGAGGAAATTTCTGCTGAACTTGGTCCCTGGTGAACCACTTTCCTTGGTGCAGGAGTTGGCCAGCTTTGACAACCCGATATGGTTGGATCTTCTGCTGGCGAGTGTTCTTGATTTGCATGTCCATGATACAATCTGTGGTGGCCTGTTCCATGCAGTCTGGATTTAACTCTGTTGGTGTGAGTTGTTATGATATCCAGGGTGTCCGATAGAGGTGGGAAATGGGACGAAGGTGATCCATTGAAGGCGGGTGCGGACAAGGAATGGTGAAATGCAGGCTCGAATGCATTGTTCCCTACAGCCTTGGTGATGGTGTACGGCCCGTATCGGAGCGGGCGAAGCTTGCGATGGGGTCCAGTGAGGCGCTCCTTCTGCAAATGTAGCCATACTTTGTCACCCACCTGGAAGTTGTGTGGCACCGGTGTTGATCATGGCGTTGCTTGTACTTGGCATTGGCTCTGTCCAATATATCATGAACCTGTTGGCGGATGTGTTGAATGCGCTCGATGAAGCTACTGGCTTTGTCAACTTCAGATTGGACATGAGCTGAATTGGCCTGAGCAGCTGCAAATGGCATGGCTACGTCAATGGGACATAGTGGCTGGAATCCCAAGCCCACCTGAAAGGGACTATGGCCGATTGAACTATGGAGAGCCCGATTATAACTATGTTGTACATAAGGGAGGTGCTCGTCCCATGTGCGTGGATGCTTTGAATTGTACATGCGCAGAATCTGTACAATCATTCTGTTGACGACCTCTGTCTGGCCATCTGTTTGGGGATGGAAAAGTTGTGGACTTGGTGACTTGGATGTAGATCCAACATTGACAGGAAAATTTGGACCAAAATATGTTGAGAACATATCCGTCCGATATGATAGGCCTTAGGATCTCAGTGCCACCCACTCGTTCAAAGAAGAGTTTAGAAGTGGCTTCTACTGTGATATTCTTCTTACAGGCCGCCATAATGGCCATCTTCAAGAATCTGTCAACGACCACGAAAACACAGTCATTGCCATTCTTAGTAGAGGGCAGGCCCGACATGTAATCCATGGAGATGGATTCCCACAGTCGACTAGGGGTAGGTAGTGGAGTATATAGGCCTTGCTTCTTGATGGTCGGTTTGGCAATGGCACAAGCAGTGCAGGATCTGATGTGCTTCTCGACATCCTTTTGAAGGTTCGGCCAATAGAAATACTTCTGTAGTATTGCTACTGTTTTCTCGACCCCGAAATGCCCAGCGACTCAACTGTAGTGTGCTTCCCATATCATCTTGGCACGCTCGCTTGAAGGAACACAAAGGTGTCCCAGGTGACATAAAAGTGCATCTTGGAGGTGAAAATTTGGAACTTGCGTACCCCCCAAGAGTGCCTTGTAAGTGTGGCCGAATTCTGGGTCACTCTCATAGAGAAGCGGCCAATCAGAAGTCTCGTGCCCACAAGAGTTGAGCACAGTGGTGAGCGCCACGATCGGTGGTCGACTGAGGCAATCTGCAACATGATTGGTGCTACCCTTCTTATACTTGATGTTCAAATGAAACTGTTGCAGATATGTAGACCACTTCTGATGGCGATCATTCTGCAACTTCCCTTGTGTCTGTATGAACTGCAGGGGCCTGTGGTCTGTGTGGATGATTGTTTCCTTCCCCAAATTGTAATGCTTCCATTGTCGACAAGCTTGCACAATGGAGTACATTTCTTTGTCATATGTGGGGTACTTGCGAACTGTGTCAGACAATGTCTCACTGTGAAATGCCACTGGATG